>OU015523.1:4665615-7065615 GCA_907165065.1 Caprimulgus europaeus | reverse complement strand
TGATCTAAAGCATGTTTGCTCAGAACAAGGTAGAAGGAAAAGAAAGAAAAAACTTGGGCTTACGTTCAACAATGCTGAGGTTGTGACAAAGATACAGTGACTGACTTTGAATACAGACATCAGGTTGTGGAGGATGCTAAATTCTGTTAGCTTGAAAATAACCTGAGAGTGTCATGTGCCTGAAGCTCCCTTTAGCTCCAGATTGACTGCTGATAGTATTTTCTATATATACTCTCTTTTATCTATCTAATCTTTCTATCTGATGGATACAGGAAAAATTCCACTGTCAGCTGGCAAAAAATGTCATATCTCTGACTGCAATGTCATTAAAGGGTCATATTTAGAGTTATGATCTAGCTGTGAACTGTGACTTTATCAAAAAGTGGAAGGGCTTGTGCAGAATCTTAAACAACACAACACCTGAGTGCAAATGCATTTGCTGCCTTTGTGATGTCTGGCTGGGTCATCACTGATGTCATAATTCTACCATTCAATGAAATATTTATACATTTTGAGATCAAACAGAAAAGTGCAGAGGAGAACAATCCTTTGTTTGGGGATTCAGGTTGGTCCTTGGATACATAAATGCTGGGGAGAAAGGAGCAGAGGATCTTCCGTGCCATAGAGCTAATGCACTGCCTGGGTGCTGAATCCATCAGCTGCTCTCCTCAGCCTCAATCCTTCTGCTGCCTGTGCTGGGACTCTGAACGTGCCCAGAAAAGGGATGAGAATGGTAATTTTATAGAAGAAAGAGGAGACACAAGAAAATTGGTTTAAAACCAGCATCTGAACAAATGGGAATAAGGTGACTACTTCATTTTGGAGAGAATGAGGTAGTTGTTTCTCCAACTGCAGGAGGGACCTGAGTTGTTCAAAATGGAGGAGAGCAGTTTACAGAAGAAAGGGGCAAATGAGATTGAATTGCTGCTTTGGAAAGTGCAAAACATTTGTATTGTCACTGCAGTGGGCAAGCCTGGGAGCAAGCACACTGCTCTGTCGTTGATTTTATTTCATCCTTTTTTCAAGAAGGAAGAATTGCTGTTAGGAGCAATATCAGTAGTTATTCTAGCTGGCACATAAAATGTCTTTACTTTTCAGTTTTGATTCAAGATGATCTGAGTTAGAGGTAATACTGATAAAGGTCTTCAGAAAAGGAAACTGGAAACTTTGGAGGCAGTTTGAGTCCATATCTTGCTGGGAACACACCTCCAGGCTTCGGGGCAGTTGCCTTTCACAGATGGCATTTTCCATCTGAAATCACCTAGTGTGGAGGCAAGGTTCTGGAGACATGTTCTGTAGCTTCCAGCTTGTGCCTGAAATCAGTTAA
Source organism: Caprimulgus europaeus (assembly GCA_907165065.1). The sequence goes on along the minus strand of OU015523.1, from coordinate 7,064,288 downwards.
TCTCTTTTCTTGGTTTCCCAGAGGACAGAGAATTTATATTTACTAAGTTTAGACAGACACCGATTTAATGAGAGGGAGGATATTGGGCTGTAACGCTGTGCTGACGAAAATATTTTTCATGGTTTTAGCATAAGTTGTTTCCTTCTCCTGGCAGTGTATTCTGGTCTCTAGGATGCCCTGTGCCCCAGTGTCAGTTGAGTTAACTTCTTGTGGGCTGGCCTGTTAAATATGTCGAGGAAATGATCTTTGATCCAAACAAAAAAAAGAATCATGCCTAAAGAGTTGTTTTTCAGCCTGTGTCATTTAATTAGCCTGATTTAAAACAGGTCATAGCAGTACAACTCAAGGGGTGATACAGGGTTGAATAGGTCCAGGAATGAGTAGCCAGGGCAAATTAGTTTTAATTAAAACTAATTAAGGCTTAAAACTAGTCTTATTACTACTGCTCCTGTATCATGAAACTTTAGTCTCACAGGTCAGATTTCTGAACAGCTGAAGAAGGTCAAGTGTAACAGTGGGGGTTTCATATAGGTTATTGCATTGCTTTGTAAAGATGCAAAACTGTTTGTTGGAGAGGTAATTCAGAAATGATCATTAGTGCAAAGTGAAACTACCACGATATTCTAGCTTGCATGGGTCACCCACAAATTGACACAAATTGATCCAATTGACAGACACTCTTGACTGGCAACTAGTACCAAAGAGCTTTTCTCGCTCCAGCATGGGTGTATTAAACCAAGGTTGTGTGATAGTGCCATGGAGCATAGAAAATGGATCACTGGCAGTTTCTGTAACTTTGACCATGACTAAAGAAGACTTGGACTCTTGAGTCCTGCATGTCCAGCATCCTCCATGAACGCTAAGCTCACTCACTGTAAGGAAAGACAGTGAATCTCACTGGTACAGCTCAGTGTAGCTTGGACCAACAGCATTCTCTTAGCATGTTCAAAATTCTCCCCAGGTCTCTAATGAAACAAAGAAAGTGAAGAGTGACACTTTTTCCCCGTGCTTGCATAATTTACTGTCATTCAGCACACTCTTTTTGTAGTCATACCCATTTAATTGTTTCCATTTTGGGTTTATTCAGTTCAGTCTTTTGTTTAATCTGGTACATTAATCCTTGGAGGTTTTTCTTTTTCTGTCAAGGTAGCCTCACTCACATTACAATCAACTTTCACTGAGTTTGGCATTTGTTGAATGTTAAAAGTAATGATTAATATGATGTTGTAATTATTTAATATTAGAGCTAAAAATTCAGATGCCATTTTTGGCTTTATAGTTAGGGCATGGGTGTACTACCAATATTTAACTGGATTCCTGTATGTTTGTGTTTCCCAGTGGGGGAGGAAATTAAAAAAATCAAAAGTTCTGTATATACTGTACAGCTCTCCCTCAGTAAATGTCATGCAGATAAATTTAAATGTATGTATGCAGGCCTTCTGCCTACCATTTGTCCCAAAAATGATAAATGTGCAGAGTGCTGGCAATAAAATGCCAAAGTTAGAAAGGACATTATTCTTATGAAAACATGTGTTTGGAAGAGTAGAATGAATTGTGTCCTCTTGTTTATAGTTGGAAAAAGAGACTGCATGTATTATTACTTTAAAATAACATCTTTATCTTAATATTTGCTAGAAAATCAGAGATATTTTTTTTTCTGGCTAATAATGTAGCATATTAAAAGCAATTCTGTTATCATTGAGTAAGGTTATTTCTTACTAGACTACATTTTCAGTTGGTTAATGCTAGAATGTGAGATACAAGTACAAAACCATACCTAGGTATCGTGGTACATATATGTAAATACATATATTCCTTTCTATAGAGAGAGGAAGAGAAAGCACCTGATCTAAAATGTACATGACTCAGAGGCTCACATTCCCTCCAGCTGTATTAGGATGTGAATTACAGGCCTTTTGATACGGCCTCACAATTTTTCTGACTTCTAAACATGGTACCACTTCCATATGGCCATCAATAGACATGGAAGTAGTCCTGTGTCCTTCATTGCTGTCGTGCCCCCAACCCCTTTATTCCTTTGAATTGTTGTAAGCCCCTTGCTGAAATACAAGTATATGTGCTTTCACTTCTTTTATGTACTCCTAGGCAATCTTGTAAAGATGAGTCTCAAAGCCATACTATGCCTGGGAAGAGGTCCCACTGCAGATGGTCAGTATTTAAGGCCAGAAAGAATGGAGCCTAAGCCAGGGAGATGGCTCCAGATTTTACAATGGACTTGATGAGAGTGAACATCCAAGCGTAGCCAATGGTCCTCCCCAGCTTCAGTGCAGTGACAGCAGGGAATGATCTGGTCCCTTTGGTTGCAGACCAATGTGAATATGGATCTTAATAGATCAGATAAAACTGATAGCTTCTTGTGTCAACTCTGTCATGCTTGAGCAAAAGCTTCAACATCCTGTTGTTTGGCACTGCCCAGTAATGCTTATCTCTTTCCCTCATAGGAGGGAGATTCTCCATTATTGAAGTATTTGCTTTACTTTATTTCTGTCTCTGTTCCCCCCCCCACAAGCTTTAGATTTATGAGCCATTGTAAGCTTTTCTGACTGCTTCTGAAAAGGATTCATGTCTGCTTGTGCTCACAGCATCCAACAGATCAGTCATTTCACGAAATTCATTTATTTTACTAGATGGATATTCATTTTTTGTACATCTCTCATACTTTACTGCAGTAACCTGAAGGATTTTGCATACCATTCTCAAACAAGAGGAATATATTTTAGTTGTTGTTGTTTTGAAATGTGGAGTCAGTCAGTTCTGGTCCCCTTTTCTTTGCCACCACCACATGAAAAACAGTGAAAGGCACCTGCACATTAAAATGAAGGCTAATTTTCAGGTTCTATTTTTTGGAATACTTTATTTTTGCCCTGAAGAAGAAGAATGGACTAACAGACATGATGATGTGCCTTCCAGCTTTGTTTTCTATGCTTCTGTGATTAGCTGAATGTTCATGGGGAAAATCACACTTTATTTTTATCAGGTGCTTGTAATTCAACAATTATTATTTAAAAAAAAATCCTTTGCAGTTTAACCAAATGACTTGCATTTTGTTTCATGGTGAAGATCTTCCTTTGAATGTAAGCTCTGGTTGTGAGCCATTGGTGTTTCAGAAATACCAGATGATAGTGACTAACAGATGCATTTAAAATAGCACTTATGTAGAGAACGTCTTCAAAAAAAACCCAACCAACAACAAATGAACCAAAATAAACCAAAACCAACCCAACTTTTTTCCTTAAAGAAAATCGAGCAGATATTCAGCTTTTCCCTTGGGCTCCTCACTCTCTTAGATTTGGGAACACCACAGCCTTTCCTGTGTCAATCTGTCTCCTTGCGTAGGAGATAGGAGACCCCCAGAGAGATACACATCTCAGAAGACTCATAACTATTTAATATTCTTTCTGATCTCTAACTTAGTAGCCAGCTAGCATTAGCTTGCATTTTTCTTTGAAGCAGAGCCATGATGATTTTTCTTTTCAGTCTCTTGGGTATGACTCACTTGCTGAGCTTGGCATATCCTTTCTCTAGGAAAATGACATCTGCAACGCTGAGTGAAAGACCCATCTAGCTGAGTTTCCCATCCCTGCCAATGTCCCATGCCAGGTGCCTGGGGAGAAGATGCAAGAAATTAATCGTGCCTTTCCCTTGACATCTCTCTCCCCATTTGCCCAAGTCAACAGAAATGATTGTTACATCCTCATTTTCTCTCAGCAACCCATGGTAAAAGTTAAATCAAGTGCTTGTTTGTTGCATCTTTATTAATGAAGCTAAGTTGCAAACACTCCCTTCAGATACTAGATTTTTGATTTCTGTCTGCAATGCTTGTGGATGTTAGTTTGGTAGTAAAAGTGCCAGAAGCTTGGCTTAACAAAACATTAGAGGTCATCTGTCTTGGTCCCCAATAGCACTAGCTTGTTTTCTTTTACATAACCTTTGGGCATGGGGATTTTGGGAATAATTTAAAAAAAAAAATAGTTTCTTGAGGGAGTTTGCTCTGTTTCTATTGACAGACTCCTCTGTAACTCACAGTTAGTAATTTCTTGATGCTGATTTTTTTTTTTATGATTATTATTCTTTCCTCCCTGGCTTTGATTTTGTGTAATTGATCTTCATTGCAACCCTTTCCTCTTCTGTCCTTGCTAGTAAACAACTTTCACAACCCAACAGGTTATCAAGCCAGTTCACTTTGAGTTTTCTCCTAAATCATCTTTTCAAACTCTTTTTAATTGCACCTTGAACTTCTGTTTCTTTTACCCACTTCAGGTCTCCTGTGTGGAAAAACCCAGGACTCAATGTAGTATCTTACACCTGGGTTCACCAGTGTCTCCTAAAGACCCCAGGAGTTCTGTACATTCACAAACAGAACTGGAGTGCTCGGGGCTTGTCCAGAGAGTGCAGATGTGCTCCTAAGTGTCTGAGTTGCATGTGGTAGGAAGCTCCTACTTCTTTTTCTCTGTGTTTCAATGACTGATTAGTTGCATGCTTGTCTTATTTTTTTTCTCTACTACCATTTTAGGTTTTTTGTTTGGGGTTTTTTTAAGCAAATCTACCTTACTCATGACCTGTATTTTAATTTTGTTTCACATTTACCTTCTAAATAGGCATATTGGTATATTCTACAATCAACATTTTTTTTCAGAATGTGTAGATATTATTTTTTCAGCCTCAAATACTGCCCTAGTTTTCAGTATCACCTGCAAATGTAATTAATGTGTTTTTTGCACTCTTTTCATGTCCTTCAAGTGACATTTTAAAGCTGTTTCTGTGGGGACAGTCAGTGAATACATTATGGCAAGTTGATTTCTTACTGTTTTATGGTTATTTTTCACTTGAGGTTCTTAGGGTAATTTTCAGTTTTGGACTTAAGTTGGTTTGAAATAGCCTTTCAGTAAAGGTTCTGTGATGCACTAGTGAGGGGGAGGGTGGTTATATCCTCTTTGCTTCTTTTCCAGCTAGTTCTGTGAATCCATTTACCAGGTCCTCCCTATTGTTTTCAGATGAACTGCCCCTCTTATCTTCAAATCCATCCACCCTACACCTCTGATCTGTGCAGATCTTGACACTCACCTCTATGGTCCACTGTCAGGCAAAAGAAAAAGAGGAAGAAAAGGAACAGCTGTCTAAGATGTGACAGCACTAATTTCTGTCATATCCATGGGGATAATGACCCTTGTGAAGGTTGCCTGTGTTTTTATTTGGGACTGGGTGATGCAGCTGCATGATTGTTTGATACTAAATGAGCCAGCAAGGTACCTTTCTTTTGGTAGGACTTTGAAAGCTCCATTAATCCTACTTTTAGAAACAGAAATTTCTAAATCTTCCAGGCCATATGTTAAGCTTACAACCTCATTTGTTATCACTCACAACAGGTCTACTTAATATTCTTTTACTATATGGTACATATGTGAAAACTGCTATTGCTGGAAAGGTGAGATGGTGTTTTATGCCAGCAATGTTTCACTTTGTTTTAGTATGAGATCTCTAACTACTGTGCAGTGACCAGTGCATGAGGAAGTTTGCACTTATAATCATGAAGTATAAAGAAAAATTTTCCTCTATATGTAGATTTACCAGGAGGGAATTTATTTTGTTTGGCAGCCACAGTTGTATTACACTGACATTAAGAAGGTGCTGAATCAGACATTTCTGTGATTTTTGTAATTTGATTAAGCTGATGCCATAATTAAAGAAACCTGCTATTTTTTTGCAGATATTACACTAATGTTTGTGAGATGTGTTTTCCCAATCTGTTACTGAATTGCTTTCTCACACAAATGTAGCTCCCAGATGTGCTGCTACACTGGTGCTTTTAATTGCATTTTATTTCCTGTGCTCCAGAATTATCATTTTGCTTTCATCAACACTTATGGATAATTTAATACGTGCAAAGTAAATTGATTAAGATCAGAGCACTAACTGTGGTGCTTTTTCCATGCCTTTGTTACTATGGCAGTTAAAACCTTTAGGTTAAACATATGCTGACACACCTTCTAAGTGTACCTTCTAGAGGAAAATGATCTTTCCTTTATTGGTAGGTTTACAAGTTATTTCATTTCTCTCTAGATCAGGTTGTGAGATCACCATGAAGACAATGGTATTTATTATTAGTGGAGTGTAAAGATAAGGTGAGGTGATGTAGGAAGCAGCTATGGAAAAGAATCTTTTCTCTCTGCCATGCAGTATGAAAACTTGCTTGTGCTCCGAATGCAGTACATAGCATTTACCATGAGTGTCCTCTTGGAACCAGTGGTGCTATTTGAGGTAGAAAGCACTAGATCAAGCAGAAAATGATGCAAAATGGGCTAGCTGACACACTGATAAGAATAAGATGGGATGCAGCAAAAATCAATGCTTTTGTGTCAGTGCTATAATACTGAATATTTTAAGTGACTCTGATTTGCTCTCCTGCCTAGTGTCTTGACTTGTGAATGGAGGTGAATTAAACTCTATTGCATGCAAGTGGTTCCTGTTCACAGACATTTGTCATGTGCTTGGTGCAGTTGTCCTTGCTGAAGGAGTGGCTTCTTAAAGATGTTGGATTTCACTGTTGAGACCAATCCAGGTGTTTGAAAGTCAGCAGTTTGGGGTCTGTGCACACCAATCCACACTTGAGAGTGTGTGGGCATACAGAAAGCTATATGATTTTGGATGTGCTGGAAAATAATTTAGTGAATGACAGGTCCAGAGCAATGGCTCTGTGTATGAGCAGTCAGCTGGGAAAAAGAAAGCCTGGTTACAGGAATTATAAATGAGAATAACTGCTTGATTTGAGGAGAACAAAATGAGCTGAAAAGAAGAGCCCAGAAATACATGGTCAGAAGCAAAGTGAGACAGCTTGGACTTGCCTAATAGTTCTGTTTTCAGCAAACACTCTTAAACTCATACTCTCAAGGGAGAGAAAATAATAAAAAAGTAAAATCTAAACCAAGAGAGCCACTGACCAGTTCTGGATGGCAAGTAGAATGCTATGGCTGCCTGGGAATGGGAGAAGAAAAAAGCAGGCACTGGGGAGGTTTGGTATCTTGGCTGCCAAGGGCGAAACAGAACTAGCTGTTCTCTTGGTACAACAGAGGAGATTTCTATTGTACACCGAGAAAATGAACCTAACAAAGACACAGGCCTGTAGATAAGAGGGAGAGCTGCCAGGACAGTGAAAGAAGCTAGCTATTTGGCTGGGATACAGATTTTCTTTTGATTGTCACTGAAAAACATACCCTGACTGACGTGGAACATAAGTCCTTTCTGTGAAGACATTAACATGACATTTGCTGGAAAACTTGGAGAGTTGAATGCTATCCACACCTACCAGCTGTGTTGCAAAGGGAGCAATGCCATCTCTTTTTACATAAGGCTGTGCAGTGCCCAGTTTGCCATTAAGAGGGGAAATTGTTTGGTTTTGGCTGGTACTGGACAATGTTTCACAGGCCTTCAATAAATTGAACATTATGTGAAACCATACATTGCTCTGTGAGCTGCTGTTCCTTGGGCTTGTTTGTCTTATGCTCGTTGAAGACCTTCTTGGAAGCTTCTTGCCAGTGGTTGTAGCTTGCACTTTCCTGTTTGTGGTTTGTTGCTTTATCAGACTGGAGCATTCAAGTATCTGTTGTGAGGTTTTACAAAGACTGTAATTCAGCTGTAAGAGTTGTAACTCAGGAAGTTCCTCACAGTGAAGTTCTTGGAAGATATTTTAATACAATTTAATTGAATTAACAATATGTGCATGGGGCAGGAGCTGATCTACTGGCTGTAATGGAGTACTGATTTGCTGTTTATCAAATTTGCAGGGACCTTCTGAGGTTGTTTCCAACCTTGTTTTATCCTTTGGTCCTGAATTTGTAGTCATACTCCTGTATAGGACATCTTCCTCAGCTTGTTATCATTAGAAATGAGTAGGCTGTCCTTGTGGCCATTAAATAAGAGACAAGTTTTATTTCAGTTCCCTTCTTCACATATTTGACAACACAGCTACTGTGGTTTTTGATTTTTTTAAAGGGGAAATGGGAGAAAAAGAGAAAAAGCAAAATGCAAAATCTCTACTGTGTAAAAAAAGAAATAATAAAAAAATAATAATAAAAGAAGACAACTTTTCAGTGCCTCCACCAACCTCCATTCAGTACCGTGGAGCATGTAGCTCTATTAAAGGCACAACTCTGATTGCTAAGTACCTCAAAAGAGCAGTTCCTCATCCATTGAGGGTTTTGATATATTTGGAAGCTCTTTGCTTATCTTCTGCAGCACAGGACACAGTTAGTGGTGCTTTGAAGTGAGGATGTCTGATCACAGATGAAACAGCACCAACTGGGTTGATGTTTAGACCTCTGGGACTAGAGGAGATTGATATTGATGCAGATCTGTCTCAGTACAAGACAGCATCAACACTCAATTGCAGCTTCAGATTGACATGGATAGATGGAACTGTCTTTGAACGCCGAGGTCACAACAGTAACACCAAAATCAGAGCTTTGTAGATGCCAGGACCAACCAGAAAGATAAAGAATATTTGACTTGTTGGAACATCAATAGTGCTTTTGTTATTGTTGTTGTTTCAGGGCCTAATTCTGGGTTTTCCAGCCTCAAAACTGAGAAGTTTAAGTGGCATAACTACGTTGATTGGAAGAGTTAAAATTATTTTTGTAACTACATCAGTAAAAGCCCTATATGTGGCTGCAGTTAAAATTATATAAGACAGGTTATACTGTAATAGCTCATTTCACTTTCTATATCAACTTGTTTTGATATAGGAGTATTTGCATTCATTTGAGTTTGCCCTCTTGGAGGGCAGGAGAAGAAGGAAGCAGGAGTATTGCTTTAAGTCTGATGGCTTAGTTAAAGCTAACCCTTCCCCTTCCTCCTTATCCCTCAAACTATGTCATCTACCTAAAAGCAATACTGTATGTGCTGAATTAGAAACTCATTAATGTATCAGCCACGTTAAAAACCAAACCCAAACAGCTAAGCAATTGATTATTCTTTGGAGCATCTCCCAGCAAGTTGAGCAGCTCCCATAACTCATCCTGATGACGGGTCTCATTTACTTTGTTTAGCAAATATAAACCAATTTCACCTAAGCACTTTGGCAAAGAACCTTTCAGTCTAACTTGCTAATAATGTCTGTCTGGATTTAAATATATGAATAAAAGCAAATAAAAGCTGTAGAAATGCTAAGAAAACCTTGATGGCAAAATCAATACAAAGTCTTTGCATAATTGCTTCTGTGTTAGGCCTTTGTAATACTAAAAATCTTGAGCACACGTGCTCATAGCAGCATAAATATCTTCAACCTTATCCAGTGTGTTATGAAAACAAAACCTGAACACAGACTGAGCCTAGTACATGAGCACAGAGCAGGTGAAGCTCATTATAACAGCCCAAATCATCTGTACTGCCTTTTTTTATGAAAAGCACAAAGGCAATTCGTTTATTTGGGCTGCTGGTGGACACCGGCAGACAGAAAGGGTAACAGCATAATCTGTTAGGGTGTTGGTTTGGCAGACAGTGGGTTGTGTTTCCACCTGGAGGCTGCCAAGTTCTGACTGAGTCCAGATTTTGGACTTCAGTCTCCACCATTGGCAGCAAACATGAATTCCTGTGAAGAGATGTTTGTAAAGGGCTAAATGTTGTGCCAAGAACATCTCTTCTATGTCCATCATTATAGCTCCTGTGTGTTATGAGACAAATATTGTATGACAAATATTGAAAGGAATATAGACAACTTTATAAATCATAGTTTAGTATTTAAAATAATTGCTTCTCCCACACTCAAAAAAACCCCCAAAACATGGGAAACTTCCTGAAGAAGTGTACTTGCCAAACTAAGGCAAAAATGTAGGAGGTCCTTGGCTGGAAATGGGTTGCTTTCTTGAACCAGGGGATGAGCAAGGGAAGAAAGTGAGGCAGTTCCATGGAGTTGTACCTCTATTTCAGAAGGTGATGTAGTTGTGGATGAAATTTTAAAATCTATGTTGCTATATTGCCCTGATAACCTGCTGTAGGATTTGGATGCTATTCCTCATGGCTGATATTTATGTATTGACTATAGTCTGTAATACCTTCTTGTGTCTGTTGAGACCCAGCGTCATGCAACTGTTCAGCCAGAAGGGTCTTAGTTTAAAAAGAATTACACAGAATTTTCTTGGGAGTTGTCTGTCCCTACAGTCTTATCTTTTATAAAGCAGACTCCATGCAGGATTAAGAGCCTGTTTATCTGAGAGCAGGCACTAGAGCTGATCACCTGCAAATATTGTATTAATATGATACTTAACAGAAAAAACATTTCCTATTGTTTTTGTGATTCTTTATTCCTGATGTAATAAGTGACTGCTGAAACATCACCACAAAGATTTAATTTCAATAAGTAAAGTCTTGTTTGCTTTCCTGTCTCAGTGACTGTGGAAATTGGAAAAAAAATGGAATCAAGTCATCACCCTTCTAGCAAAATCTACCACAATATAGATCTGAAATGTAAAGTCATTACTAGAGGCAAACACATATGTCCACCCTATCCCTGGACTTTGGTGTTGCTTAGTGTTAATTGTATTAACATATGAAGAATAACTGATTCCTTCTTCACTCAAGCTAAAAAATATCCCTGTTCTTTTAAATAAGCATGTCAGCTCCATCACTCACCTGAAAAAAATGGGGTGCCTCATTCCAGACTGTCCAGGGCAAAAGGCATTAAAGCCTTGTTTCACTTACCTAGCTTTAATTACTTTGTACATTTAGTATGCAATTGGGTTTTATATTACTGGGCAGATTTAGATTTATGGTAACAGGAATGAGAACACAGGCTGTGCTGTGAGGATGCAGGCACTGGCTGGAGCTAAGTGGAAAGGTAGTGGCTGTCATACTTGCCTGGAATTTTAGTGGAAAATTGAGAGAGGACAGCTAGATTTCTGATTTCAGGAGAGTGTCCCAGCCCCTGGGCTACAATAAGACTGGGATGATGAGGAGGGGAGAAGATGTAAATGGGTTTGTAATTTGTTGTCTGTCCTGTTGAGGCAGGGCTGCTAAATAGAAGGTACCCAAACAGTTTTGGTCTAAAGAGAGAAAGTGTTGCGAGTAAACGAACAGCAACAAAAGAAGTAAACAAATAACAACAAAATAAACGTAAGTACCTTTAAAAAAAATCTGTTCTTCAGTCCCTTCCCTGGAGAATGAAAGTGATACGGCCTGTGTGGAAGTACCTTAAGGATATATCTCTCTCCTTAGAACAAATGGTGGATTGTGTCATGGTAGAAAGCAGTAGAGTTAACCTTTCACAGAGATGTCTGCCTCCTATTTTTCTTCCCAAGAGTCAATGCTTGATGATCGAATTTTGCTAGCACCCTCTTTTAGTGATCTTTGGAGTGGTAGAAAAGTAGTCATATGGCTTGCAGTAACTTGCATTTCAGAGTAAAATTGAAAGAGAGACTAATTTTCTTTTTGCCTAGATAATGCTTTGAACCATTTTTTACGTGGTCTGAGCAAAAATATGGAAGCAATTTCAGAACAGTGAAACACCACCTCAAGAGAGGTCAGTACAGGGATAACAGGGGTGATACAAGAAAAGAGAGCCTAAATGCAGGATTATAATTTCTGGGTTAACAGATGACCTAAAAATGTAGTTTGCTAAGTTTGGATGTAGTGACTCAAGAAATAAAATTACACTTGGCCAAAAGAAACAAGTGAGCCTAATTCATTTCTACAGCTCAAGCACAATAGTATCTGTTTTTGCATGTAAAAAGTTAGTGACAGGTGAAATTACTGTAGAAGATCCATATTTGTAAGTTTGCAAGTGATCAGTTGAAAGAAAAGGAGGAAGAGAGAGCCAATGTGTCACTAAATAAAAGTTTTTGGAGATCTTCATTGTACATGAAAAACAGACTTTTTTTTTTTCCAGAAACTCTAGTCCTGTATATGATATTTTTTTGGTACGGAGACCATCCAAGACACTGCTATAATATCTGTATGCCAGAGAGCAGAAAATGAAGCTTTAATTTCTATTCTAGTGTTACTGTTTGCTTTTCAGGATAGCACGTGTGTTCTCTTTTGTTTGGTTGGTTTTTTTTCCCTACCTATTGTGTGGACTCCTTATATATAGTATGTAGAAACATGCAATAGCAAGAAAGTGTATGTAGAGAAGAAGCAAGAATTTACTTGTGCCATGATATTTAGCTATAAAAAGCTAAAGATTGGATTAAGAAGAGGTTTGTTGTTTTGAAAATTATGTTATTTTTTGTTTATTCTAGTGATAGCAGTTATCCTTCCTTCTAGCAGGAAGAAACTGTACCAGCTCAGAGTGGCATATCACCCCTTTGTGAACTTAGAAGCTCATCAGCTCTCTAACTGTTAGATATAGTGTTGTTTTGGGATATATTTCTGAGATACAGCTCAGTTATATTTGCCCTATAGGAGCAATCTCACTGAGGTAGCATACGTGCTCCTTTCCCCTCCTCTATGTTTCAGCCACTCAGATCAAAGGTTTACTGGAGTTCATGTTGCTAGTGCCATGTCTTTTTTCTTAGTGTCTCACAAATAGGGAAGGAGTACTGGAAGGGTCTTTGTGCCTTACAGACATCTATGGTAGGCTGAGGGAGAAGCTAAGTTAATGCTGATATGTGTAGCAAGAACAATTAAAACACAAGGAAAAGAATAATTCATCTTCTATTCCCTATTTTCTAATTTCTTGCTATTAAGCAGATGTCCCTCCAGGTATATTTCCCTTTTCTCACAACTAAGAATCACAGATGGCCTTGCACACCTCTGTCTTTCTGAAGCAGTGCCAATGTTTCTAGACTTACCTGTTTAGAATAGCAGGTCATGACTATAAAAGAATGGAATTTTGAATGGAAATTTGAATGAAGCTGAATGGAAAACTCTGAAGAAACAAGATGAGTGTTTAGGTCTTTTGCTTGTTAGTTTTATATTGAATTGAAAGACAGGTTTCAGAAAGTTTTTACACTGAGTTGAAAAAAATAATAACAGTTTGTAGCTTCTGCTAGTTTTTCCTTATTAATGTCAGCTACTTAAAAGAAGTTATGAGTCAGAACAGAAAGGGATGCAGTCTATATAAAAACTTTATTCCTTCAGTATTTCTCCCATTTGTTTTAAAGTGCCAGCTGTTCAGGTAGAGTTTTTTGGTTTTAATGACCATTTTCCAGGAGTCCTTTCCATAGCTGTGGCTCTATAAATGATGATAGCATCAACCTAAATAATTTCATTTCTTGACTGCTAAATTGAAGATTCAGAAAGGCACAAGCCTGAACTTTTCAGGGATACACTGTATGGAGTCAAGGACCTCAAATCCATAAGGTCTTCCTCTGCTTTGCAGAGTCAATCACTAGGTAGCTTTCATAGTGTGACTCAGCTCTTCTGTACAAACTGATAAGGAACAGCTGAGCTTTAGTCTGTTGTTGTCTGAAGTGAAAATTGACCCTGCAGAACTCCAAGGTGTTTGAGAAATGTAGATAAAGCAATAAAGATTTTAGAGTATTTAGCCTAGTGCTGTCTCACCAGGTGGTTTCCTAAGGAAGTCTTCCTTTCCTTGCCTTCTGAGGAAATGATGCTTCCAGGCTTCACACTGAGAATCCCCAGTTTCCCCTCTGTATCCTGCACAACCCCATGTGCTGGAGAAGCAACCATATCCCCAGCTTGCTTCTGAAGGAGCCAAGCTTTGCCCTCCCCAGGGAGGGGACAAATGTACCTGTGTCAGGCTGGCACATCAGATCTGAAACATTTCTGTTGATGCATGTGGGTCTTCCAAAAACCTCCTCCCATTCTTTGACAAGAGCTCCCTGGCCACCTCCTCACCTGCGGTGGTAGAATACGAAGGACAGGGTACTTCACAGACCCATATCTTCCTCCCACACCCAGCAGACTTCATGGTTCAGATGTGGACTCAAATCTGAGATGCTGTTTAGAGGAGCTTGGTACCATACAGGTTCAATAGGAGAAAGCTTTCTTTGACTTGGTAAGTTTTAGGTGCCTTTTTGAGACTTCTATCCAGACAGAGGTTTTATTGTAATATCAACCTGTGAGAATAGATTTCTGAGTCCATCTTGTCGTCATCAATTAAAAAAGAAGTCATTTAGCACAAGGAGGCCTTGCAGGATCCAACCCGGCAGCTTTCATACACCTTATGCTCAAGTGAAGGTGCTACCTATTTAAGCACAAAAAGTCTATCAAACATCCACTTCTGTCCCTCACCGTGATGTTCTGCAGCTCCCAGGACTCCATTCGGTATGCAGCACAAATCAAATTTCTAGACAACTGTCTCTGTGTTCCTATTTCACTTGGTTACGAGGCAGTAACTCATTTTCCATTAATTTTCCTACAGATTATACTTTCTCAAATATTATCAAGAAGGGAGTTAGAATCAAAACCTAATCCAGGACTTAAAGAAAATAATAAAGTCCATGCAAAGTGTAATAGTCTGAAAAAGCAGCACTAAAATCTGCACCTAAGGACAATTATAACAGCTTAGTTACATTCTGTGGCCTGGCAGAGGTGTAGGTTCAGGTTTTCTTCTAGGAAAAACAGAGAATTTTGATATCTCTGCTGTTGTAAACCACTATATAAATGGGCTAAGGACAAGAATGGCACTAGAAATTGTGTTTGGGAGGAGAAAGGAGTAAAATTAAAACTCTGCTTTGGCACCCAGAGCAAGAAACTCCCTGCAGGCAAAGGTGCTGGCTGAGTCCTGGAGAATGCTAAATCCTTTCCAGGATTTGACTGAGGAGAGATCCCCTTACAGAGCTGATATGTAAGTGTAAATTGCATGAACAAATCCAAAAGGATCATCCTTTGTTTTAGGAGCTGCTACACTAAAATAAATACTAATAAAAATGTGAATTAACTAAAATAAATATAACAAGCCTCTCAGTAGAACTTGTATTTAAAATGGGCTGAACAAGACAAAGAGAAAATGTACTTAGGCATCAAGGTCCCTTTCACTGAAGAAGTTTGCTAAGTTTGCTAGGTCATTGGGGAAATAATTACAGCCATTGGAAAGGAAAAACATAGAAGCAGGAGCTTGTAAGCCCAGATGGGCAGGCACCAAATGGCAGGGCAGGGGCAAATAGCAGAGAGTTGTTTGCCAATAATGTAATGCAAAGCTTGTATCATACTGAACAAAGGTTGAGATTATTGGCATTTGAAATGCATTCATCACCAGTATCCATGTGGGGGAAGGCTGCATCAATAGTACTTGCCCTTGCTTGCTTTCCATTCTTTGATGACTTGAGCTTGGTTGCTTAGCTCCATGGTGACTACTCTCTCTTTTCCGGCTGAATTTTAGTCTATGTGCAGCTCAGTTATGAGATTCTGTGCACTCTCTCCAACTTTATGAGGATCCTGGCTCAGTTTGGAAAAAAACCCCCTCTCTTTGGGACACGTTATATTATCAAAACTGCACAGTTGAACATTTCTGTTGTTCCTCTGAACACAGCAGTGTTCACTAAAGTGTAACCACTTTTTTATTGCTTAGATTTGAACACACATTTTCTCACTGTATTTTTCATTTATTGAAAGATGGCTGTACAGGAAAAAGTTCATACTTTTTTAGTCAAGATATACAGACCTGGAGGAATTAATTTCTTCTGTGATATGGGAAAGCTGTCTGCTCCCTTATACCTCTGCTGTGCAGTGGAATTCACTCCCAATTTCTAGCCCAGAGGATGAGGAAAGTCAAAAGGCTAGGCCTGTTCATTATGTATGTTGCCATTGTGCTTTTTAAGAATAAGTTGAATTCTTGAAGGCAGGTAGGAGTAACAAGCACATTGATTTAATTTTAATGGGATTTATGTGTCGAAGTTGCTCATGTTATTTTGAAAATACAAATGTGTTCTCTGTTATTACATGTCTGGGAGGGAGACTGGGGGCAAAGCTCATTGCTCTCTCTGGGCACCCAACATCCTATGCTGAAACAGCAGCTGCTGCTTTCCTGTTTTTAACAAAAATTACACTTTACAGGTCTGCACGTATCAGGCATCAGTGCTACCACAGCTGTACTTCACTAGCTGTGCCCCACACCAAATGTGTTTAGATGTTATGCATACGATTTCTGTGCACAGGAGGGGAGATGCAAGTGCTTCTGAATGAGTCTGTGCAGCTTCTGCCTGAGTGTGTTGAGTCCTGTTGAAATCCTACAGCAGCTCCTGGCAATGCTTCCCTTACCCTGAGTGATGACTGGGTTGGACCTGTACTGAGCAAACCTGTCCAGCTCTGCAGGTGTTCACCTCCTGCCTACACCTGTCCACCCATTATAATACCAAGTGTTCTAATAACAGCAATCATGTGGTTGTGTTTGCTTCACCTGAACATCTGCTGAGTGTTTCTAGCACAGCATGGAAGAGCATTATCTTAGTTTACAGCTTATCTTGTTCTAACAACATCAGAAATACCAGCCATCAGTATGTTCCCTCTTGAGAGCAAACCAACCACAGGTGTGTCAGCTGCCTACAATTATATTCACAGGCTCATACTCATCTTGTGTCAGCTCATCATAACTGCAAATCTTTGTAGCTTTATTTATTGCCATACGGATAAACCAGGTGACCTAGTCAGTCTGGGTTTTATGATTCATATGAGGAAGAGTAGCTGATGCTAGTCAGAAAAGAAACATCTGAGGCTTTGAACAAATTTCCATTAAAATAAGTTTTTCATATTATGACATTTATTTCATGAAACATTAACTCCATTTTCTGCAGACTATTTTAATATTTAGAGTTAAAGGTTTCTCTCTCACTTTTGCATTACTAGATAACTATAATAATGCAGAATATATCATAAAGTTTACAGAGAGCTGTAAGTCTGAAACAATGGTACAGCTCAAAATTAGAAATGAAACAAAGTCCAAAGAGAAAACTGTCAATGAAAATTGGTAGAAATTGGATATGTATGTAAATTACAAAAAGTAATCTACCGAGATTCATAGGGCAAATAACTCTAGCTACTATTACTTGGCATCAAATAGAAGCATTTCATTGAAAGTGGTGCTGCTAGAGAAATGAACTGATGAACATAAATTGAACATAAATGGCTGCAGGCAAACTGGAGTACTGAACAGAAAAGGAAAAACTAAAAAAAATGGTGTTTGTATACATGTGTGTCTCTGTGCACACAAAGTGTTATACACATAAACATCTGCAAGTCCCAGAAATGGGTTGGATTGCCAAGGATTCCCAACCCAGTAAGTTTCCCAGGTGTAAAACCTTCAGCAACCCTTGCTGGGGATGGAGTCACTCCCAGGCTACAGGCATTGAAGCCCATCCAGAACCAGGTCCTACTGCTGGTCAGGGTTGGGACTTCAACAACAGTCAGAGATAAAAGGGAGGGAAGGATGAAACCTGGCTCTGAATTTCATGCCTTGCTAATTGATTAATTTAACGTATTAGTCTGATATATATGTTCTTCTGTAAAGTCTTAGGCCAAAATCTGATATAATTTTGATGATTATATTTTGAATCTAGAATGACTGCATTATTTCTATTAGTAAAGGGAGAAACTGAGGTTTTACCTTATCACTCCTCTCCTTCCATTCTTTGCTCAGAGTCCCAGCTGTATTGCCAGGTGCTTCTTTGAATAAAACCCTTTCTCTAAGGACACCCCTTAGTAAACACTAAAAATACATATTAAAATATGTCTATACATATGCACATATAAACACCCCTCCTTCTCCCACGCACACAGAGAACATAAATCGTTCTCTGCAGTTTCCTAGAAACCCTACTATGGATGTGGTATTTAAAAGTGAATGTAGCTAACGTTTATTAGACTTGAACTGTATTGTGGGTAATTGTCCAGTAATAACCTTTGGTAAATTATATGAAGCCTTTACTTTACTTAACAGGGAATGCAGGCTCCCCAAACTCTAATATTATCATCATTCAAGATAATGAGCAACACAAACCATTCTATTACCAATCTAAAAGCAATAAATGTCAAAGTAAAGAACTATGCAATATTCTGGCCTGGAAGAACAAAGGACAAAAGTAATGATAATGCCTTTTTATATTTGCAGTCTATTATATCATGCATAACAAATGACCCTGTAATTGTAGACAGTGTTATTTTAACAGGTTGTAAAGTGAAAATGCTGGGGATGGGAAGGGAGTGTTTTGAACACTGCCCTGACAAATGCTGTAGGGCTGGTAAATTGAAATGCCTGATGTTTTACTTGAATTTTATCCTGGTGAGTATACTGGATTATTCTGGAGCTGTTTTGTTTATCCCCATGCTCACCTAGAGCTCTGCAATGTGACACCAAGATCCTTGTTTGGCATGTTGATGGTTTTACTAATAACTTGGTGGTAGCCTCAGTTCTCCTCTGACACAAGCATAAGCAAGGACACAAATACATTTTAAAACACAGACTATTGATTTATGGAAATTCCTAATTTGGGTATTTATAGACCATTCAGAGGTCACACAGTATTTGGGCATTCATTTATTATGAGCCTGAGGGTTATGGCAAATAGCAGGCACTCTGTCTACTGCTGCACGTAGGGTGGTATATATTCAGGTACTTGGGGATTTGTAGAGTGACTCTACTTTGAGCTATCTTGGTTTATTTTTCTTTTATAAACAAAAGCAGAAGATAGCCAGCTATTTGATCAGTGTTTAGAGTAATTTTTTTTTTTAAGTTAAGGATGAAGGAAATTGCCTGAAGCTTGGGAAGCCAACGCCTCAGCTACCCCTTTGTAAAAGTAGGATAATTCTTACTTTCTTGCCCCTTACATTCATTGCCTATTCTAAGGAAAACTTTTTGCTGAACAAATGCTGTCTCTTAGTTTGGATGTGCTTCATATCAACATAAGGTCTGCAAAGCAAGGCATTTATTAAAACAAATATTTGACTGGCACTATTCTCTATGTGCTTGAAATAATTCATCCATGCAACTTTGGTGTACTAATTAGAACAAGTGGCAATTGTACTTTAGATCTCATTCTCCAACACGCATGGTCAAATTCTGTTCCCAGGTACCTAGGCCTGAAGTAAATCCATCTGTCCTGTTCTTTCTCTAGATTTACACTTGTGGACACGTGAATAGTATTTAGCTGTGAGGGGAAAAGTTGAGAGTTCTTTGTCCAGAAATGAACACTTTGGTGACATTATATTGACTTGTAACTCATGTGATTCTTTTTGCCTTCCCTTATGTGGCTGTTTCATACCCTCCCTCACCCAACACAAAAGATTCCATCAGATTCAGGACTCTGTAGGGTCAAGCCCTGTACAGTTTCATTAGGTGAAAATCTATTTTGACTTGCTTTGGTGCTTTGTTATCAGCTGGCATATAGACCATAAACAACAGATATTCTATTAAACTGAACTAACCTTGCTTGTATTATCTTTATTAAGCTGGTTTAATAAGTTGCCTTTGACATTTGCTTGCTGTTCTTAAGGTCACATTACTTCACCACCTCAAAAATGAATTGACAGAGAGAAAACAGCCCTCAGAACAAAGCTGTAAAATTTTAGGTTTGTACTTGTACCACTGCTTAACAGAAGTGACAGAAAAAAGCAAGCAGTTATTTTACATATCTCTCTACTTCTCAGGGAAAACAAATGATTAAACTTCTCAATATTTGCATTTTCCCCATCAGCATACATCCCAAACCTGTCAAGTGAATGGCAGGGGGTGCCTGTCGCATCTCTGTTTTTGGATAAGATCAGAACTCAAGATTCCTGATGGCACAGCCATACTGCACTTTCCATAGCAGATCTCAGGAAAGATGTTCCCCACAAGAGTTATTTATACAACTATTTTCAGGTAAATTCCTGAATAATGAACACAGCTTGCGTTGTGTTTTATTTTTACACCTCCTTCTTCGTATCTAAGTGTGTGTTATGCATTTGTCTATATGTTCATCTGTTTCTGTTTGTCTGTAATTTTATATGGTAGCATCTGTGAGTGGTAGTTTTGTATAATAACATGTATATAAGTGAAATCAACAGTTGGGTTAAGGACTGTGTTCAGTAAGCAGAAGAATCTTGGATGACTGTTACTAGTTGCTACGGATTGAACTGCTACATAGCTGAGATGTGAAGGTGCATTTAGTTAAATGGTTTGTCTTGGTGTCAAGATTATTGTCCTCTTTTCTTGGGCTACTACAGAAAAGAAATCTAGCTCCTTTCAGTCTGGAAAAAAAAAAAAATAAAAAAGATATATGCAACAGAATTGTCTTTTGGCTCACTGACTCCCCATCCCAAATGGCATTTGGTTGCTCATCAGACTTTGTCAGGCTCAGAAATAGTTTTGGGAAGAACATATGGGAATTCATCCTCAGACAAAACTGTAAATGTTAATGCTGCCACTGAGCTGGGAGCAAGATAAGTGATAATGTCCAAGATAGGGGAAAATAATTAGGGAAAATGTTTTGAAATTACTTATATATTGAGTTTTAATTTCTAATGTATTATTGAAGCTGAGTGGGAGGCCATGTGAATGTTCCAAGTATCACTTTGAAGGCAGGAGTGTAAGACTTCAAGCGGTACATCTGAGGTACTGGAAGTTTTCAGAAAGAAGTGGTAATCCCAGAAGTCTTTCTCTGTGGAAAAAAACTCTGCAAGAGTAGGCTATTGCTCAGCTGGCTTTCAGCCTATTTGACACTGCACAAATGAGATTGGGCACGTCACTAGTGAAACTATAATGTAAAGCTTTGCACAAATTAATTTACAAATGTGATTTACCCTTTTTGAACAATCCCTGCTAGTCTTAGGGGTTAGAGATTGCTTCCAAGCCAACTTATCATGGGCCAGGAGAATTTCCCTTTTTTTACTTCTATTTTTTGTAACAATGCTTACTCATTAAATTCCACTCCTATTGTCCTGGGCTTCACTACCAGCAGGGAAGTTGTCATATCTTAAATGGAATATCCTTTCCCTCAGTTGTGCTTGTTAATGTCTGACAAGTTGATCTGCCCCTCATATCGCCAGTCTTCCACTATCTCGGCAGTTTCCCATGTTGATCATAACTTGGTCCCAACATTTATGTCTCTGATGAGCCATCCTTCAGTTGTTACAAGTTTATTTAAGCAGACATGAAGTACTATTGGAATTCCTTACCATGGAGTCAAATCCTGGTACTTACCTTATCACAACATGGTGTGCAACCCATCATCAGGGAAAGTAACTACTTTTCTTAAGTTTGCTTCTGCAATTTACTCACTTTTGAAATTCAGTATGTGTAAGCATCTATTATACACATTTGTTTCATACACTGGAATACATTTTTATTGACTATGCAAATAATTTTTGTCAAATTGAAGAAAAATACCCCCCTTATAATTTTTACTGTTAGCAAAAAAAGGATTGATTTAATTATTTTGAATAACTGGATGTCTCCTGTATATGAATATGCTATAGTTCATTTATGCCAAGCAAATTTATTAAGCCTACATTTTTTTACTACCTGTGATTGTGCAAAGCTTGAAAACCTTCAGTAGAGTAAGCAGCTGTGTACTACATTTTTACATCTAATGCATAACTGTGATGAATAGAGCTTGAAGATTATAAATACCACATATTGACTGTATCTTTTCCTAAACATTTCTAGTTATCTTCTAACATTAATAATAAGAAGGTATTAGGGGAAAAAAATGTGCTCTTCTTTTATCATTAACAATACTAAGCAGTAGAACCATTTTTTTGTTTGTTTACTTAGTGTTTTTCCTTATTTTTGTTGTTACAGGAGAACATGCTTAGAGCTTCTTATTTTTCTCAGGTGAGTGTTTTCCTAGAAAAGGAAATTCTGATTGCTAGAATTCGGTTTTGTATTAATTGTTCATAAGAGAACAAAGTAAATTCAGAAGGATTTTTATCAAAGTCATATAAGCAGACAGTACTGGATAATGGTTGAGTGAAGAGAATGCACCTGAAGGAAAACAGATACTGCTCTGATGGTGCACACCAACAGGGGCAGGTTCCCATCTCATAGAATCATAGTGGTTGGAAAAGACCTTTGAGATCATTGGGTCCAATAATAAATTTGACACTACCAATTCCACCTCTAAGCCATGTCCCTAAGCACCTCGT
Organism: Caprimulgus europaeus; assembly: GCA_907165065.1. Next base: position 7,042,259 of record OU015523.1, on the reverse strand, counting down.
CTACCCCTCTTTTAAATACCAGCAGGGAAGGTGACTCTACCACCTACCTAGGCAGCTTGTTCCAATGCTTGACAATCCTTTCAGTGAAGAAGTTTTTCCTCATATCCCATTCTCCCCTGGCACAACTTGAGGCCATTTCCTCTCATTCTATTACTTGCTACATGTGAGAAGAAACCGACCCCCACCTCTCTACACCCTCCTTTCAGGCAGTTGTAGAGAGCAACAAGGTCTCCCTTCAGCCTCCTTTTCTCCAGGCTAAACAACCCCGGTTCCCTCAACTGGGAACTCAGCACACTTGTGCTCCAGTCCCTTCTCCAGCTCCGTTGCCCTTCTCTGGACATGCTTCAGCACCTCCATGTCCTTGTAGTGAGGGGCCCAAAACCAAAGAGAGTACTCAAGGTGCAGCCTCACTAGTACTGAGTACAGAGGGATGATGACTTCCCTAGTCCTGCTGGCCACACTCCTTCTGACAGGATGCTATTGGCCTTCTTGGCCACCTGGACACCTTGCTGGCTCATGTTCAGCTGGTTATCAACCAATTCCCCTAGGTCCTTCTCTGCCAGGCAGCTCTCCAGCCACTTTTCCCCAAGCCCGAAACTTTGCATGGGGTTGTTGTGACCCAGGTGCAGGACCTGGCACTTGGCCTTACTGAACTTCATCTCTCCCTATAGCATGTCCCAGCAAGCCTCAGGGAAAGCATGGGAAATATCAGTGAGGGCAGTTACACTTCACCCATGTGAAGCAGCCCTCTTAACGTCACTCAAGGTGGTTAAGGTGGTAGTTTTGATGGAGGCATTTCATAGCCTTGTTTTACTGAGACCAGTCTATAATATAATCACAAAGACTTACTACAAATTGAAGTAGTATGCTGGCATGGTTGAGAAATTAGATCTTCCTAAACCAGACTAGATGCAGGCTGACTAGTGCACACATGCCAAATCTGGCACTCATGAGCCCAGCATGTGCTATGATATGCTCAGTGCTCCTCCATGAGCAAGACTAGTTGAAAGGACTTAAAGAAACCTTAAGCAAACTACCTAAAGAGCTCTTCTACCTGTCTTATTCTTGTGCAACTGGCGATGCATTTTACACATCAATAGAGGATTCCTGAAGTCGTTAATGCATCTTGGAGATGGAAAACTTGCATTAATGGGGAATTGCATGGAATGATATAGTGCAGGGTCTTGTGGGACTTCCGTACTTTCAAATAATCTCATCACATACACTTTGGAAAGAAGTGCTAATTAAAAGTAAAGAAGAGCGTATGTGGTATTTGTAAAGCTGTTATCCAAAGTTATATTGCTGCATCTGTTATGTGCTGTAATTAGGCATAGCTCAATGAGAAAATAAAATATCTGAGGTCTACACTTCTAAAACTACAACCCTCTCCCCCCAAAAAGCATTCACAGTGGACCTGAAATGTAGTAGTGGAAAAAGTACTTACCATTTCAGCAGGTGTATAACCTGCACGAGGACTTTGGATATAGACCTACTGGAGCAAGTCCAGAGGAGGGCTGCTGGGATGATCCAAGGGCTGGAGCACCTCTCCTATGAGAACAGGCTGAGCGAGTTGGGGCTGTTCAGTCTGGAGAAGAGAAGGCTCCGGACCCTTCTAGTGGCCTTCAGTACCTGAAGGAGCCTACAGGAAGGGTGGGGAGGGACTTTTTAGGAGGGCAGGTAGTGGTAGAACAAGGGGTAATGGTTATAAACTGGATGAGAGTAGATTTAGATGAGATATGAGGAAGAAATTCTTTCCTGTAAGGGTGGTGAGACACTGACCCAGGTTGCCCAGAGAAGCTGTGGCTGCTCCTCCCTGGAAGTGTTCAAGGCCAGGTTGGATGAAGCTTTGAGCAACCTGGTCTGGTGGAAGAGGGGTTGTAACTAGATGATCTGTAAGGTGGCTTCCAACCTATGCTATTCTATAATCCTATGACTTTGTTGTTGTAGTCTTGCTTTGATCCAGAGACAATATCGAACTCTTTGTCAAACTTTTAAAACTGGCAGTGACAAGAGAGTTTTGGGTGTGGGTGTGAAACAGAGGAGAAGATGGGATCAGGTGTTATATATAGATGTTGTTTGTAAACCACAGTATCCCTGGAGAAGTTGCCAGATGAATGTGGGGTATATGTGTTCCCAGAGAGTAGAAAAATTTTGTACCTGAAGAGAATTTCACCTGTGTGTGTGAGCCACTGTGGTTAGGGTAACACCACCTCTGCATTCTCCAGCCAAATCTGTACTCATGGGTACCATTTCTTGCAAGAACTACAGATAACTAGGAAAAGAATAAGAAGGGATAAGAGGAATTTGGAGAGCCAGGATGTAGAATATTTTTTTTCCATTTACAGAAGATCAAGTGATTTTCAAAAACCTGAAAGAATTGGGAAAAGAAAGGGGTTTATTGTTTACAGTGGAAGGTTGCATGATGAGTTAAAAGGGAGTATTTGGCCAACTTTCTGCAAAAGACTGTAGTCTGTTCACTTTGTCACCAGAAGTTAAAGCTGTAATATTATGCAGTCAAGGTTTCTTGCTTGTTTTATTTTGGTGGAGATGACACTGAAATGCAGTACAGGAGATGTGAATTTTACTCCTGCCTTCTTTCCCTGACCTACCACTGAGAGATCTTATGTGACCTCTTTCTTCACTTTACTACATCTGTCTTATTTAATTAATATCCAGGAAAATTACATCTCCTACTGTATTTAATAGAATACCATCTAACAAAGTGATTCTGATTTCATCTGATGCCTCTACACATTGCTCTAATATAAATGCTAAAGAAAATAATTCCCAAATCACAGAGTCATCCTTCCTCTGGCTCACAATGACTCTGTTGAGCCCAAATTCCCTCAAGGGTTTGGTAAAACTATGGAGGCTGACATGAAGTAAGTAATCTGTGGGAAGGATGGGAGGAAAATGACATAATGAAAGTGGGACTAAATGGCTTCATATCCCTGCAGGTTCTTTCAAATGAGGTAGAATATTTCAGCAAATAAGTCTTTCTGGCCACATTACTGCTAAAATTCCTGTAATAGGTACAGGACAATGTGTCTCTACTGAAGTCATTCAGTGGGGGGACACTTTTGGATTTTGTTTGTGGGTTTTTTGATGTGTGTTTGTTGGTTTGGGGGGTTTTAGAGGGAGGGTGTTGGTTGTTTTGTTGTTGTTGGTTTTTTTTAACTACAGTAATGCCTCGGTGTCTCTACCTGCACTCTGAAGTTAACAAAATCCCTTTTGTATCAGAATGCAAGGAAAATCACCTGTCTTCCAAACTCCTTTTCTTCAGGTATCCTTCCTCTCCTTCATCCTATTTCCTTCCTCTGCCTTAAGACAAAATCCTCTCAAGTGCTAAGTAACCCGATATTTCCTCTGAAATTAAAGTTTTTTCCTTGGTTCTTTTTCTCTATTTTCTTTCTTAAACAATTTCAAATAATTATTTTATTTGAAATTAAGAGTAAGAAATGGGAAGGATGTGACCTAGCTTCCTTCTCATTATCATGGGAAATTTTCAGTAATTCTTAAGAGGATTTCCTGAAATGTCCTTCCAAATATTCCTCTTTCCTTCCCAGGTTCTCTCTTGTTAATATTTTTAATATTCTTGAAGAACCTGAAGCTGGCTTGAGATGTAGATATGTCCCTTCACTCCCTAAAGTGATATGAACTTAGTGTGAGGAAGTGTATGCACTCAAAAAGCAGACATGAAGGATGTGTGTGGGAGGGTTAAACAAGTGTTTTGTAGACAGTAAAGGCTTGCTTTTCTAGGAAGAAAAAAATATAGATATTGTGAAATGGAATACTTAAAGTTCAGATCCTGGAGTTTCACCTTATTGTGCCACAGAGATTGTGGTAGCTACAGATGAGAGCAGACTTTGATTCAGGGTAACCTATATAAAACAGGCATGCTTTGTTTTGGATGTAGTACTCTGGTTAAACCTGTGTATGAGGTTAATTACAGCACATACAACAAAAACAGCTTGTCTGATATTTTCTGATAGCCTTCTACAATCTTGGAATTTTACTGAAATAATTCTGAATATATATATATATATATATATATATATATATATATATATATATAAATATAGGAAATGGAAGTTTGAAACAAAGTTTGCACAAAATAAATTTAGCATTTTAACTAAGGTCTGGGGACTTCAAGGATTTCATTTAAAGCTAGGCATCCACCTTAGAGTATATCTTTATCCATGGGAAGAATGTACTGATCTGGGGCCAGAGGTTTCTTGTTTTTCACAGGGATATTTGATTTGATTTGATTAGATTTTATTAGATTTTATTAGATTTTATTTGATTTTATTTGATTTTATTTGATTTTGATTTTGATATTTTATTTTGATATTTTATTTTTATTTTATTTTATTTTATTTTATTTTATTTTATTTTATTTTATTTTATTTTATTTTATTTTATTTTATTTTTATTTTTTATATTTTTATTTTTATTTTTTATATTTTTATTTTTATTTTATTTTTTAGGATCCAAATCGCAAAGTATTGAAGGAATCTACAAAATACAATATTTTTCATGTGGAACTGTTGTTCCATACAAATATGATGATCATCATCACCTAACTGGCTTTTTATTTCTTTCAAGTTTGTTAAAATCTTAAGAATGATATAATGAATTGTCTTACTGAATCTAAACCACAAGTTATAAAAGGAGTTAGAATTCTACATCTCTTAAAGTAGCTTGTTTTATCTTTCATGGTAACAAATACATAAACATGTGACAGTGACATTTTCAAGTTTGACTGATGACCTACACTTTTTTTTAACAGTAGTTCCTTTATTAAAGACCTAAAATGTCACTGTTCTCTTTTCCTCTCCTTCTCCCTCCCTCTTGCCTTTATCTGCTACAAAGCTCATTCTTCCCTGAGTCCCTGTGCTTTCTTCTCCAGCCCTCTCTTTCCTTCAGTAGGAAGTTCAGCAGGTCCACTGGTGTCATCTGCATAGCTGCTTTGCAGAGGTAGTTCTTATAGCTGCTGTTAAATTATAAGGGACTATTGGTGAGAAAATGAGAATGCCTAGGAGTTTGGTCTTAAATCTAGGTCTCTCCTCTGGAAAAGACATGGTTTTTACATAGCAAGAGTCAAAACAGAAATAAAATAAGAACATTGGAGGCAGAATTTCTCACAGAATTTTTTTTTTTCTTTTTTCTTTTTTTTTCTTGAATGCCTGTGACAGGGTAAAATCCTAATGGTACTGTAGAACTTGAATCCAAAAAAAGGTAGATTGCACCTTAGCAGAAGGCAGTCAATATTTCTGATAAAATGTAGAATTTGTATTTAGATTTATTTTCTTCTTCACATGGGTATTAATGAAAGGAACATATCTATTTTGCTAACTTAGAGTGTAGCATTGTAAATAATTAGCTTAGCATTGCCTTAGGAAATTTGCTTTAAAATGCAAACAAAATGGATGTGATGTAAGGATTTTGTTCCTCTCCTAGAGTTTCTCCACCATTCACTGTCTCAACCAGAGAAAGCCTGTTTCCTGCAGGCCTGGTGCTTGCATCAAGAATGAGATGTGCTGTGAGTGTCAAGGGAAATCGGAGAGATGACATATGTGTTGGCACTTCTGCTGTATGAAAGATTTACTCCTAATCTACAGTCTCTGCCAGACTATTGCTGGTTACAAGGCACTGAGGAGAAGTGGGTATGATAATTATCAGGGCTTAGTGTGTCGCTGGGCCTATTTTGCAGTGTACACTTAATAAATGCAAGGTTTTTGTTACAGAAGAGATTTCTGAGCCTTCAGGCATTGGAAGGGGTTGCCCAGGGCAGTGGTGGAGTCCCCATCCCTGGAGGGATTGAAGAGTTGTGTAGTCATAGTGCTGAGGGACATAGTTTAGTTGGGGACTTGTCAATGTGAGGTTAATAATTGGACTCAATGATCTTAAAGGTCTTTTACACAAAAAAAAAAAAAAGGAAAAAAAAAAAGGAAAAAAAAAAAAAGAAAAGAGAGAGAGCACTGTTGAATCTCCCAGCTTCTGATCACTGCTGTACAGTGAAACCAGTTTATTTTTCAACTTAAGCATTCTCTGGAACCTGATTGATTTTTATATTGTGCTTTGCTGCCTGAACATGGGTTCCATCTTCCCAGATGAAAACTTGATACACTTTCTTCATGGAGCTCTGGACACATGATGACATTTGAAAAGAAAATGTCATTTGGTCCCTGCTGAAGGTGAGGTGAGAAGTGCTAGTCTGGCAGGTTTGGAAGCTAGTGCACAATCAGATAAATTCATGTTAAACTGCAGCGTAAGGATTGATTAATTCAGTAATCTCATGGAAACTACTTGTTGGAAATATCATCTTGATTGGGGTTGATTTTCCTGTAGAGCAAGAGCAGGTGTGTTTTTGGAGGCTGCATTATTTTACAGGGTAAATGAAACTAGATGTGATCGTGGCTTTCGCATTCTCCTCTCCAGGAATGAAATGGGATGTGGTTATTCTGGCACTTTTCATCCTGTGACTTATAACTGGTAATTAATAATTAACTTTTTCAAAGGGAAGGACTCTCACATGGAGGATGCAGTAGTGTCTCGCCCTGTAGATGAAATACTTAGTGCTTAGTTCTAGAAGCAATAAACCAAGGGCTTGCTTGAATTGTAAAAACACAAGCTGAAAAGTGCTGACTTTGGTGTGAGCTAGATAGGATGAGTTAAATTGAAAAAGTTCAGCTCCATCTCACATAAAGTTTGCACTGTCTGCACTACCCTCAGTAACCTTGCTAGCATGATTTTTTTTTAACTTCTTATAAAGGCCTTAATGATATATAAAATAAACACTAGCAGTTGCTTTCACTGCATTTTCAAAAGGTTATTTGTTACAAACTTTTGTCTGTGTTTTCTTGCAGTACTTGAATTCTTGCACGTTTGCAAGGTGGTTTTCTGAGTTGGGTTTTTTAATTATTATGATTTTTTTATTTTTTATGGGTCACCTTTTTCTCCTCCAAATTGCAGTGGCTATTCCTATCTTTCTGCTCATGTCCTGATATGGAGGAGGAAACACGGTGGCTCTGCAGCCTGTGCAAACTGTCTGTCAATTGGACACATGCCCATGGGCTCAGCTCAGGCTTGTTGAGAGCCAAGTAGGCTGATAATATTGGGCTTGAGAAGCACTAATTGCTGCTTTTCTGAATTTGAGATTAGAATAAATGTGTATATGCATAGCACAATGTGTGTATATTTGTATATAGCCATATACAAACCTATATGTATATAAAAGAAAAACAAAAAAGACACCTGGAAGTGCTTAAAGATTAAATGTCAACAAACTCTCTCCCTGTAGCAGACAGGGAATGTTGTGCCATGAGCTGGAAGGGCTCATCCTCTGGCTCATTGGGCTCAGAGCAGCAGCTCAGCCTTTGGCCTTGGTGGACTACATTGTCCCCTGGCCCTGGGTGGGAGCTCACCAACCTGCCAGGGTGTGTGCTCCAGCCTGTCCATCCTGATTTTTTGCACCCCTTGGGAAAAAGCTGGAGAGTTGATAAGCAGAAGTTTGTGGAGAGAGTTTCATCTGTGTGGTTAGCTTGTTGCCAAGATCTCAGAGGATCAAAACTGAAAATAAATGCGTTATCTTAGTCTATTCTCAGAAAACAAACGTAATGAGTCTTTTATAACATTCTGGTGCTTGAAGCACCCAACTGACTCTCCTAAATTCAGCTTGTGCCTTGCTGGTCAGTAGTCTAACAGAGTTTGAGACAGACTGAGCAGAATAACATATATTATTTTTATTATTAGATAATAACATGCAAACTATTTAGTGTCAATAGGTTTTCATGTCTGGTTTTTTTTGTTTGTTTTTTTCTGGAGTCCAAGCAGAGTCACATTCTAGAAAAATAATGTCAATTCACTGGACATTGGAGAATATAAACATGTAAAAAGTGAGCTAGTGCCAAACTTAAATTAACCAAATAATTCAGAATGCAAAAGCCATATTTCCATTGAACCCTCTTCTCACAGCGGTAACACCTGATCTTGTCTACTTCAGTAGAAAAAGGAAAAGTAAAGAGGAGATGATCAGGAATAGATAACAGCTGGGTAAATATTGTGCTTATCTTGACCTTGGATATACATTTAGGAACAGTATTAATAACAGAGAAGATAACTACATAACTTTGAATATTAAAAAGGAATTAAAGTGTTAAAAGGCTGAAAATGTCCACTGTTTTCGTTTTATTCTATTATTCAATAACAGCCTTTTTGTCTAATCCTGGTTCTTATAGCTTTGACTTGTATCCATGACATATTGGTATTTTTTTCTCACTGTTGCATCAGCAGATAAGACAATGAAGAGGAAAGGGAGAGGGTGTTCCGCTTAGAGTAAGACTCTGAATCCCCCAGAATATGACTCTGAGAAGGTGGGAAGGATCTAGAACCTGCTTTTTAAAATTAACACAGCATTTTGACCTTACCCACTGTTATAGCTTTATTCCCCTGAGACCTGAATTTAAAAATTAGGAGAAAAAAAAACAAACAAACAAACTGGAAAACTTAAAGAAGTAAGAGAGGAAAAATCTCCTATCCAAAACAGCCACTGTAAATACAGAAGATGATGCTTTGAGTAGTTACACATTTCCCTGGGGAAGGGAAGGCTGTGAAGGCAGCTAGGAATGTATTTATTCTTTTAAGGCATGGTTGACAAAAAGAAATAGAGGTAGAGGTGCTGGGTCTAGTTATGCTCATTTATAAATCAATAATTTGCATCAAAATCTATTGTAGCTCATTAAAACAAAGCAGAAACAAAAGCCACTGAATTTGCTGTGTCACAGCAGGAGAACAGGAGGAAGCCACCTCACAGAAAGCATAATCTGAGTCTCTGCTGGTAGATGGTGTCATCTGAAATGTTTTTCTCATTCAAACAGGCTAACACAATGACATGTTATCTAACCTGACAGAGCACAGTCTCTTCCTTACCTGTCCTGAGTAAATTGGCTCTAGCATTTCCCACAGAATTTAAGCAACTTCAGCTGCTCTCTTCCACTTCATTTTTACACGTGCTAGAGGTTTTATTGCTTAGATTGAAGAAATTGCTTACAAGGGGGACTCTGAAGGTGCCTCACTATACTGTGAATTCAGTTTCCTAGGGAGAGCCACAGTGGTGGCATATTGGTTTTTGGAGTCCATCTCTCACTGGAACCTGTTCTGAATACCTTGTTACATCTCATAAAAAAGCTGGCACCCTTTTATTTATTTATTTTCTATTTGTCAAAATATCAAAAATAGCCAGGGAGAAGTGGTCTGCTATAGTAAGAAAATTGTAAATTTCTATTTTGTTTCATTTATTTGAGTGTTTTTCAAACAAAACCAAACTAACCATGATCTTTTGGGGTCCCTTCCAATCCCTAGTATTCTGTGATGCTGTATACTTTTTAATTTATAAAGAAGTACGTATACATGGGCAAGTCTGTACATGCATACCCCTAATCTGTCCCTGTCTGTTAAAAATATTTTAATGTTATCTTAAAAAAAAAAAAAGGTTTCTTAAATATTTGTTGCAGTTGGACTTTAATATCACATAATATGTGCCAAATCAGTTAAATGATGAATTTATTAATAACATTCAATTCAGATTTGTTTGTCAATTGAATTTCCTTTAGAGTAATTGAATAATGATTGCCACCAGCAGAGCACCCAGCATGAGGTTCATTGGTTCTCCTTTAACCAGCTGCTTCTAGGTTTTGGTTGAGAGTGTAGGAAAGAAGTATTTCAAATGAAGCTAATTTGATGTTTCTAGAAGAGCAGCCTTTTGTGAGATGTTTTGATTACATGGCAGAGCAGTCTCTATAAAAATCTTATTTGGCTAAGTAGAGCTTCTTAACTCCAAACAGGGGAAGAAAAATTACAAAATGACTACAGAAATGAGTATAACAAGAACAAGGAAGATAATCTTAACGAGCCCTAGGAGGCAGGCTGTTAGCTGAAATTCCCATGTCAGTGTATGTGCATGCCACACAACTTCAGCATCACTGAGGTTCTGTGCAAGCCCTGTCCTGAAAAGGTACTTGGGTTTTGTTGTGGGGTTTTTTATGTGATTTTTCTTTTTCTTTTTTTTTTCTTTTTATTATATTAATATTACACAGTTCTTGTACTGCTGCTGAATTTGGATACACTTTCTTCCTATTAAGTGTTACTTTTTCAGTATGATAAAATAAGTGGCAGCTATGAAGATGTACAAGGGACACTTTGTCCCACACCATATATTTATGCATTTTTCTTTGTGGGCTTGTGTTAGTTCCTCCTATCACCTTCATTTTCATACCGGTAAATTAGAGGAACACGTGGTGTTGGTTGTTTGATGCACAAGTTACTACAGTATCCTCCTCAGAAACCTATAAACTTGTATGTCTGGTCTTTGTTTTATGTCCTATAAAAGCATCTCTCTCTTGCTAGAGGGCAACTAGTTAGGATGGCAGAATTAGTCAGTAGGTTCAGGCTGTCTAAATATTTTCTGTTTTCCAAATATTTTAATCGTGCTGGGAAGGACAGAGGTGAAAGGAGCATTGGTTTGAATGATTTTTTTGAAATGCAATTTAAATTCTTCTTTGGACTTTGATTTATAGTCATCAGCTTAAAAAATGAAATCTAAGAAAATGTAAATACCTACCTATTTCCAAATTACTGCTGAGGTTGAGGAAGGATAGAGACATGACACCCTATAGCAACTAGACATTTTATTCTGTAATCCCGCTAAAAGGAGAGAATAGGACAAGTTGTAGAGAAAGGTTGTTTAAACTTTCTTGAATAGAAGTAGCTAGAATAACACTGTATATGTGTAACTTCAGATACTGACAGTTAAAATATACACATCCACCTTAAACACAATTTTAAAAAAAAGAATTCTTCCTCCACGAGTTCTCTGCTATATTTTCTCTTTCAAGTTGAAAATGGAAGAGAAACACATACTCCCAGCTTTGCACTATTTTAGGAAAAAACAAAACAAAACAAAAAACTAAATAAATTTTTAAAAAGGCCCAATCCCCCCAAAAACCCCAATTAACAATTTTTAATTCAGCATTCTGTTAATATTCCTGGTTATCAAAAGGGACCATACAGACTGAGAAAAATGGTCCTTTTTATCCAGCATCTTGTTTCTGATAGGTGAAAAATAGATACCAAGGGAAGACTCTAAGAACATGGTGATCAGTCAATGATGTTTCCCTGGTACACTCGCCCAGCCTTTGGCAAAGTGCACCTGAGAATCCTTAATGATTTTTTTCCAATATATTTGTTTCACCACTAGTTGAATCAACAACAGTTTTCAGTACCTGAACCACCTTGTGTTCCAGAGCTGAGCTCTGTGTACAGTATTACCTCTTCTGTTGTGTTTTCAAGTCACTACCCGCCCCCTTGATTGGATGCCCAGCTAGTTCATACTCAAAACCAACGCATGGTTAAACAATCTCTACATTCCCAAAGTCTGCAAAAGGATTTAATAAAGTTACTTGAAGGTGTGTTAGAATATAATGACAAAATAACATATGCTGTACTAGAACTGTGTATCTCTTGTCATTACTAGGGTATTACTGTGTATGGAACAGAGCTCAGAGCCACGTAATTGAACCTCATCAGCTTGATTTTTGATGAAAGTTACCTCTTCTGACTTATGGCAGTATATATATAAATATTTATTCATATATGTGTTTATATTTATAGATCTTAAAGCAAAAAGGCACATCTTTTAGTCACATTATTATTTAAGGTTTTTGTAACTATACATCTTAAATTTTCTTCCTTGCACTACTACAACATTTTTTTTTTCTCCTCTCTTCTGGGGCTCTCTTTTCCATCTCTTAAAATATTCAAAATAGAAAGGAGAGAGAAGGAGCTGAGAGTTGGTGAGGTGAAGGAGGAACCTTCAGAAAATTAATTCCTTTCTCAATTTAATCTTTTTTTCCTGTGGAGAATGTCAGTGTTGCTCAGTAAAACAACATTTGGGTCACAGATTACTTTTTATTTTATGGTTTTCTGCAGTAAGAGAATTCTTACTGCCAATATCCCTCATGCAGGATCATTGCTGTAAAATTTGACTTTGAAAGCATTGTAGGCGTTTAAAAATATTTTTAAGGGGTTTTGGTTTTTTAAAGATATATTGCTATTTGAACAAATTTGATCTGAGGCTGACCCTTGGAAACTGATATTGAGGTTTTTATTTCATTTCTTAGCTGTTATGTTGGCTTTTTCCCTTCCCCATCAGCAAAAATGGCCCCCTCAAGATAAAAGCAGAATGTAAACTCCATTGGATATTCCAAATATTATTTTGTGCTTATGTTTTAGATTAGCTTTTTCTGTGTAACTGGAAAAAGTGACAAAGCATAGGTGCAAAAAATTAACCGTATGAGGAAAAGCTATATAGAGAATTCATATATGGAAAGGCTTACACAGCATTCTAACGTGCACAGCTGTGAACCTATGATCAATAACAATCTCTTTTCAAAGAATCTGGCTGTCCTTTGAAGTTAACATCAAATCTTATTCCTCAGTAGAATACCAAAAGGATAAAACAAAACGAGGAAATAGCCTCCCAGGTGCTGTTTTGATATCCCACTTGTGGGCATCTCCTTGGTAATACCATCCAAATTAGATAGGAACAACACAAATCTATATGAACTTGATAAATGCTGCAATTATGGATTGATTTCTTCAGCAGGCCTTTTACACATTGTTAATGGCTGTGGTTGAAAGAGGCTTACCTCACTATTTCTGGTCAACTGTAATTCATGCTCCAGCATTTCTCTGGAGCTGATTGACTCTTGCCTGTAATTATGGTTTACATCCTTCTTTTACACCCCTGGTTTAATATGTGTCTGCACGATCTAGTTACACAATGCAGGGAATCTCACAACCATAAATTCCTCCTTTACAGCAGCGCAGCCTCGTGTGCCCCATGTGTATGTCCATCATTTACTGAAAGTCTTGAAGTCTCACAGGGAGGCGGTTGCCTTTCTACACAACACTTTGCAGAAGAGGAATTCTGACTTCTGACTAAATTGCTCAATATAGTTCAGATACAGGAGCAGGAATCTGAGAAGGATGGGAATATTGCATTATTGCTCAGATTCATTTCACTGACTTTAGCATTCTGAAAGTGTTCTGCATCTGAGCTAAGCTAATCATCTGGGCTTTTTCTATAGCAATGAGAGATGACAGTGAATGTACTTCTCATTCTTTTTAAGCAGTGGAGGGCTCCTAAATGAACTGCCTTCACCATACAGACCCCTCTGCATCCATCCTGGATAAGGCTTTTGCAAAAAAATATTGATGGGGCAGAACTGGGAGACAACTGGATATGGGGAAGTAGGAGAAAGAGGAGCAATCATTTTTGGTACAGTGTCCATTCACTGATTCTCTTTGCACATTGTTATGCTGAAGAAGGGCTTTTCATCAGCATCATGTTATAAACATCTGGGGTCCCTTGAACTGGCAGCTTGTTCCCAGCCTCAGTCAGAGGAAGGATTTGCTTTTCTGTGTTCTGCTTTTCTGCAGAACTGGAAGTTTTTGGCTCCCTAGTAGAAACTGGAGCCTTGAATGCCTCTCCCCCATCTCAAATATATCCCTACTAAAAGTGAAGCTTGCAGAATTGTTTCAAAACACAACTTGGAATGGAAGTTCACCTGAAAGGAACTCACACAAGGATAATACAGATAATCTGGATCCTTTTCACAGATGAAAAATAGCACTTTAAAAAGGCAGTTAGGAGATTCTGATTAAATGAGCCCTGGAAATTTCTGACTTCCAGTTCATGTAGAGCTGACCTTTAAGAGCACAGGACATGGAGATTTTCAGTGCTGAAGAGTTCTCACCAGGTTATTGTGATTTCAAGGAACTGCATAAAATGAGATTGATCAATAACTTTGTATTTGATAAAAAATTGCATATTAAGAAACTCAGATTATATTTGTCTTTAAAGATAGTTGCTTCCTTGAAACAAAATTACAGGTATATAAAATGTGAGACACAGTAAGTATATGTAAAAATAATTTAAAAATAAAATGCCAAGAATACAGAAACATTTAGGAGCTTAGCTTCTGGGATACTAGAGAATAAAGGAGCAAGTGAAACATTAGGAGCTGCAGAATTTGTGGGTCATTCTTTTTTCACTTGAAAGGATCCTCATGAAGAAAATAATAGCCAAAGTATTATTACCAAGTGTAATAGTGTGTGTGCAGTACTGTAACAGCTTTAATTTCCATGACAGAAATTAATAAAAAAACTGTGGGATGCAAAGAGCAGGAAAAAAAAATGATTCAGGAAGAAATTAGATGAAAAGATAATGCACTTCATATCACTAGTTTTTAAAACTTTGTACTGATAAACTCATTACCTTGTTCTGCAGCAAAAACTTCACAAAGCACAACATAGATTTTTGTAGTTGTTTGTTAGGGATTTCACCTACCCGAACAGGGGTTAGAAACAGTGATTTTGGGGTTTCTAACCCCCAACAGGGGTTAGGAACAGTGATTTCTTCAGCATGCGTACAAGATCCTTGCACCAAATAGAAGGAATAAAACCACAGTAAGCTTTGATAAAAGGAAGAAACAAGTTAGGTAGAGTTTGGTTTATTACTAAATGTTTTCTATTAGAGTTTGGTCATCTGTTAGCTTGATATTGTTAAATGAGAGCAAGAGAGTAATTGATTCCAATGCTTATGGTTTAAATTATCAAAACAGGCACAAAGGAAAGGAAGATGTCCCTGCTCATGGTAAGGAGGTTGGAACTAGATGATCTTTAAGGTCCCTTCCAACCCAAACTGTTCTATGATTCTGTGAAACATTGGTAATCTCTTATTTACAAAGGAGGGTTTTGCCAAATAGATGTGATAGTGCTATGTAAAATTTGGAAATGCTTAGACAATTATTGATCCAAAACTGGAACTTCTTTGAGATGCATTCTAAAATAAAATAAAATAAAAATCAGTCCACTTTTTAGTGTGTCTACCCTATACCTTTGAGGTCAGAGTCTTTTAGGTATGATTTTGTTTGTATTGGGCTTACATTGGTACCTGGTGTGTCTGTTTCATCTTTGTAAATGACACACAGTGTTTAACAATCCATCTTTTCAACTAGAGATGAGAATCCAACCTTATCAGATGCAGTAGGAAACCATAACACAGGGAAAGAATATGAGATCAGGGAATACATGGGCGACATATAATAGACAACTGCAGTTACTATATACAAAACTTTTCTTATTTTGTGTGCTATTCATATATATATATATTTGTGTGTGTGTTTTACTGGATATCACAGAAGCTTTCCTTGAGATCAGTATTTAGTACCTATTTAACAAATGACTGAAGTATAGCTCTGTCAAAAGCATCATCCAGCTTTGCTGCCTCTACAATGAAAGGGTGTTTGCCAAAATATGTATTGATTTCCTTGGAGCAAACGTGCAATTGTCTGAAGTGATATTTCTTTACAAGGAAGCTACCAGGAAACTGTTTGATTCCTGTTCTGAGGTGTAGGTTCAATACCATCCATCTTATAGCAGGGCTTGGAACAGCCAAGACTTGACACTGTAATGCATTGACCCTTCATTCTCTTGGCGATTGCTGCAAACAAATTTCAGGAGGTCTGATAGATTTAGCTTGTTGCAGGTTAAAGATCAATGTTCAGTGAACATACAAGGCAGGTGGACTAGCTTCTCCTTTATTCCCATTAATTTTGAAAAAAAAGGGTTATCTGCAGGGGAATTGCTTGGCTTATGTGAGAATCTATGACAAGCTGGAGCAGAATTCCAGATTTAGTTGACACACTTTGATAATGTGAAGGTCTGTCATGAGGGCAACTTTCCAGTCTTTTCCACTGGGAAATTAAGAGACTTCTGCATACATGTAATAACAAATCATTTTCTAGTGGGCTTAATGAGGGAGAGAAGAGTTGAAAAGGGGTATTTTTGAGGAAATCAGACTCATTAGAATGACAGAGGGAAGAGAAACCTGTTAAGACAAATGTAAAGAGTGGGGAACTCATTTGATAGATTTTGTTGAGTTTTGGTTGTTCTTTTTTTTTTTTTTTTTAAGGTAATCAAAACCCACCTGAATTTGTTTTATTCAGATCTGTCAGCAAGCATTACCAGTGAGATCTGCCACTTTTCCCACTGCCAGTACTCCCCACAGAGGCCATGGGATACCTATATCTCAGGTTTGCATGAACTACTGTGTTCTGCAACACTTGTTTTCTAGTGTGTTGTACAATTTTTCTACAATGCAGCAAGAAGTTGCACGCTTCATCTACAAAAAGACTAAATAAATGACAGCTCTAAGTGAGGAGAGACTTTCACTTGTATCTGAAGTACATTAATTGAACTGAATTCTTTCTAGTATCTGCAGCTACAATTCATCTTTCCGTCTCCATAGGGGTTTTTTTTGTTTGTTTTGTTTTTTTCTCCACCCACACAATAACTATCTTGCTCAATTCAAGCCTCTGGAAAGTTCAAATCTTTATCTGCATTTTTCTTCTAAAACAATAGCTCCAGTTCCTACATGTGTCCTCTTTTTGTCTCTGATGTAATTTCTGTTGTATTGCTTTCTCATAAACCCTTTTGCATAGATTTAATCAGTGTTTGTTTCTACCTGTGTTCTTAAACTGATCCATTATTTTTAGCTCTAGAGAAGTAAAGCACATTTCTCCTTAAACACTCTAAAATGTCAATCTATTAATTCTCAAAAAGCAGGAAACAAAGTTCCATTTCTCTGCAGTTTTTTTTCAGGTTATATTGAACAGAATTTGGTTCTCTGAGGGTAAATATTAGCCCTGTGTTTTGAGCGATTTTACTTTACAAAAGTTTCTCTCATTTCTAGCTGTCTGATATAGTACATCTTCCATGTAACTGCAAAGTTAGAGGGGTTGTTTGTTTTGGTTTGGTTTTCTACAGTTACTTTTAATGACAAGTAGGAAAAAAAATAAATGTATCAGCCTTATGGTCAGTTTGGGAAAAGAGAAGAGTAGAGCTACATTTTCTAACTATCATAGTGCCGAGAGTTTGGTAATACACAGTACAGCTAGCCAGAAGCAAGAATATAATTACCAGAAGGAACTGAGAGAGAAAGGTACAAATAAAAAGAGAGGCACTGGGATCTCAAATAAATTATTCAGCTTGCCTTTAGGCCCCTGAAACAAACCCCATGTCAATTCACAGATGCCTCCCTGAAGTCAGTGAAACAAGTTTTGATCTACAATCATCTGGATCATTTGAGAAGCACAGAGCAGTAATGCTATTTCAGCTGCCTTGCAGTCCACCAAACAGTTTCTAGCTTGCAGATTTACACCAAACAGAATTTAGTCCTCCAAGGATATCTCCTAGCCCCATAGTACTGGTGGGTTTCAGTTATAATGAATTTCTTGTTTCTAACTACCTTCTATGACACCTGTTATAGGTAATTGTGGAGCTGTTGGATGGAGGATTCCACACATCTCGATACACTCATGCTGTATCATCTGCCTGCTTGAACACCTCACAAGTTTAAGTAATCGCCTTCATTTTATGTAGGTTTAAGTGTACTGATATGTCAATAAATGGTTTGGTAATTACCTGACATTGTCCATCAAAAAATGTTTTGTTTTTTGTTGGGTTTGTTGGGTTTTTTTAATTAATAAATTGAGAAAATACTGACATTAGGTGAGAGCACTGGGAAAACTGCTCTTAGGGAAGCAATTTGTTACATGAATTTATCACAAAGCAGCCAGGATCAAAATTGGAAGATAGCTTTTGTACTCCATCCCATCACCTTTCTCCATCTCAATTTTTTTCCTTCTTCTGTGGCATGTTATCCTGATGCTGACACTGTGTCTAGGTCAAGTAGCTTGCTTTACGATGTCTGAAGTAACACAGAGAAGAATATGAAGTGTTGCACTAGTTGGGTGTGCTGTAACATGGTGATTTACACCTTCCTCTTCAAAATACTTCTCACATGCCAAGATCAGAGAGAGACTAGCTGAATTACTGACATCTAGTGAATTAATAGCTGCAGGATAGCAGTTGGCTGTTCAAACCACTCCATGTTTGTGTTTTAGAGAGCTGTAAATGCACATGGCTGTGCTTATCTGTTGTAGATTGGCCTTCCTCCATACTACAGAACAAGATGAACGTGTAACATTGTGCCCTGATAAGGGCCAATTTTACTCTTGGCATACCTCTTCAGTGATTCATTGAAATGAACCAGTTCTGGTAGGAACTCACAGTAGGTGCCATCTTCTTCAAGGTATTTCTCTTTGCTGGTGAACTCATAAATCCAAGTTGAATTAGTTTAATCAGAACATGAGCTGTATAGAGTAGCCTTTATGAATGTGCTGGGTTTGAGGGGAGGCTGGTTTTGGTAGTGGGGGAAGAGGCTATAATGATGACCCCTGTGAGAAGCTTCAAGAAGCTGCCCTGGCTCCAAGGTGGACCCACCTCCAGCCCAGGCTGAGCCAATCAGCAATAGGGAAACACTTATTTGAATCCATATTTATAGGGGAAAAAATAGTTTGACAAGAAAGGACAGAGCCATCAGGAAATCATTGATGTACTGAGGAGGGGAGGAGACAGAGGACTACAGACGACACCCAGGCATAAACAAACTGACTGAACCCCCACTTCCTGCCCCCACTCAGCTTCTACCTCTAATTTATTTTATTTTATTTTTTCCTCATATCCCTTACTCTGCTCTGCCATGACTTTAGCTTGAGAGATTTTTTTCATTCCTTGGTCGTTCCTCCTTTTCTTTTAGGAAAAATTATGACTTTTTTGGGGAAAGTCATCCTTTTGAAAACACAGAGTTTCTAAATCTTTAGCCCTTAAGCTTAGCACATATCTCTCACTTTAATATAGTTAAATGTCTATGAGACACTTCTCAGATTTTTAAAATTAAAGCTAGCAGAATATGTATTTTCACAGGGCTATTGAATCCTTAATTTCCTTACGCTGAAAAGCTAACAAGTAAGATTTTTCATAAATCTATAATGATTCAATAACGATTCATTCAATAATGATTCATAAATCATAATGATTTAATTTTATATAACTATCATTACATGTAACATATGTAATAATGTTGATGATGACTAATTAGTAAATATATTTTTTTGATCATTTGTTTTGTTGTTGCCACGTTGGTTGCTTTCATAGTAAGCTTAAAGTTCATGGTTAGCTGGCAGCTGAAATCCTATAACAAGGCACTGGTTCATCACTCTAGTGATATCCCTTGTTGGCCAATTGCCAGGGAGAGATGTTTTATAAGAGCTGTAGCACTCCAGCAATGGGAAATCTTATGCTAACCTGTAAAATAGGTAATCTTTTATGTGACAAAATTGCAAAAACCCAGTGTCCTAAGATATACAGCTTGAAAAGGTTCAATAACCCCGTAACATGGCCTGCTCCATCTGTGAAAGCACACCAAGCATCATAACATAAAGGGTACAGGAAGGTGTTTTCTTGGAAGAGCAGGGTTGGTGTGAGTGTACCTTATGAAGCACTCTTCCTTTACTCTCTCTCTCAAAACATCCTGAGGGTGGAGCAGGAAATCCATGTCGTGAAATGCAAAGGGAAGCCCAATTCCCCAGTGACATAACCATGCAGCTACTTTATTCTTATTTCATCTCTCCTAGAACTTGACCCACAAAACCTGTGGGTCAAGTTCTAGGAGAGATGGGTTTTGCATCATGCCTGTAGCACCAGTTGTCTTTTGGCCAAAGAATAAAAGTACTCTTAGACTACAAACATCATGTTTCAATCAGAGTATCTTTCTTATCTTAAAGCATGAACACTTTCCTTTATATACATCTTTGTTTACTGTGGCAGAGAACAGGTATTAGATTATTTGCATGTGTTTAGTTTTTTACTCACCATACAAAATTTAAAAGGTTATTTTTCTGTTAATCTAACAACATAAAATGTTCATTTTAGTAGAGAATAATAAAGCCAACTTGTATGACTTATTCTAACAGTTTATCATAGACTGCATGTATTTCAACTGGATCTCATCTGCCTTTTAGTTCACCTAAAGAGCTTCTTTCCTCTTAAAAACCTCTGCTGCATTTAGGTACACACAGTTTGTGATGAAGTTGTGCATTACCCTTTACTTTGATAAAAGTGTATTTTGCTTCTTAAACTTCTTTCTATGGAACTGTAAGGCAATGAAAGACAAGGTCTTGCAGAGATATTTAAGACACTCCTTAAGTGATTTCTTATTCTTTTCTGAAGTGTTTTTTCAGTTGGACTGTTTCTTACTGTTTCATATGCAGACTGTCTTCTCAATTTATATGCAGGAGAATGAGGAAAATATTTTCCTGTTTTATGGAGTATATATTGTAATCTATTTATATATCATCACAGTATTCAGTAACCTTCTGTATGGCAAACGGGCTTGCAAACATATATTGTCATCATCAGGGTTTAGATCCTGCCCAAAGTTTGTCTTTGCTTTAGAGGTTAAAAAAATATGGTGGGATTTTGCTGTTTGGAAAATTCCACTTCCACAACCTGAGTACTGTAGTGTGCAGTTTAGTACTT
This sequence comes from Caprimulgus europaeus, assembly GCA_907165065.1. Next base: position 7,021,754 of record OU015523.1, on the reverse strand, counting down.
AAAGACAACATTTAAAAGTTTTCCTATAAGTAAAACTTTGCAAGTTTGTACACAGCTTCTCTGGCATATTTTTTGGATGTTCAAATTTGTGCTATAAATAGTTTCAAGGGAAAGGGCAGCAATAATTAAGCAGTCCTAAAATATAATAACAAATAGAGAATATATGAATAGCAAATGCACCCTTTAGATTAAAAATTCTTTTTTGTCTATTACTAGTTAACAACTGGTAACTTGTGCAATATGAAGCACAGCTCTTGTGTTTCCCCTTAAGATTAATTAGCTTTGTAGCATATTAATCAAACAGGTTGGGGAACAAAATCAAAATGCATATTCCTGTGTGGTTCTCAGACATCTAATTTGTTTAATGGAGCCATTTGGATAATTAAGATCAGTACAGGTAATTTAGCTAAAGTGCAATCTACAGGAAAGATTATCTAGCAATGTACTTGTTTTTATCTCAGTTTTTTGTCTTGTTTTTCTCCCGAGTTATTTATATACATAGCTCTGTAGTTTAAAAAGCTTCTGTAGCAGAGAAAATATCCCTTTGTATTGATAAAACTATGGTAGATTGTTTGCATCAAAGAAAGCCCCCCAAAGCAAGTAGTTAAGAGGAGATTCTGTTCAACATCCCTGAAAAACTTTCTTGTTTCACTTCCCTTTTATCAAAAAAAACCCCCAGAATTCTTGTCAGTTCTGAACTGTACTTAGGTGAGGTCCTACCATCCTTTACACTTTTTATTTTTTCTGTGAGGGAGAAGTTTCAGATCAACAAGTGGTTATGTTGCTGCTACCAGTAACAAGTATGGAAGAAAGTAATGTTGATGGACTGTTTGGGGCTTCACTCACACACGTAGCAAAGTAAGGCTGCAGATGAAATTTCAGGCACCTAGCTGGAATATGAGAGGCAACACAACCCTTCATACATGGTTTAGCTCTGATGGGCTCCAGAGCAATTATAGTCCTTTCTGTGACTATCTCCCTTTGTATCTTATGCCTTCATTCCTAAGGAGAAGCCATCTACAGTAAGATATTATCCATAGATTTCAACAGCATTGGTCATGGGATAAAATAAATTTGATTCACAAGCAATTCCCAGCAGTAAGCTGTCCTCTTTTAGAGATAAACTCAGTAATGGGAGGCACTGTGCATTTTGCTACAGGGGTGAATTCAGTTAAGTGAACTTACTTTCATTACTTGTGGAAATCTAGTTTTGAAAAACTACCTATTACTGACCAGAAGACTATGTCTGACTAATATTAGTAGCTTTGAAAATGTTTTATGTGGATTGGACATTAAGTTTAAAATTAAATTAAAATGTGTGATTTGACTACTTGCTGAAATACAAAGGCATCAATAGTGTAATAATTAATATTTTAGAAATGTCTGTACTAAGCATCTTTGACACTTAAATGAGATGATTGAAAAAGCTCCTGTTTTTTGAAATATTGCACATTAATAAATTAGAGGAGAGATTAAAAAGCATTGAAGTCCCTATAACATACTGTTCAGGCACGCTTAGATATTACATTGCTAGCTAGCTTCATCTTTCAAAATTAACAAATGCACCTCGCAAAGTACAAATTTGAGGCAGTGTATGCATATCTGTTATTCCAGTTAAAAAAATTCAGCACCTATTCAAGCTAATGGATCCATAAAAGCTATTAGCTTGAGGCTTGCTGCTGCAATTCTGATTATTTGAACAGAAATATTTTAGTAGTCTGTTATTACATATATCGTACACAGCTGCTTGGTTGCCTTTCCAAGGTGTAGATGTTGTTTTCACTGTTGTAAAGCAGAAAAGAAAATTGCTTGCAGACAAGTTTTCTTCTTGTGTCTGAAGCTAATATTCCAGGATATTGTACCTATTAAATATCTGCCTGTGTATTCTTTACCCCGATACTACTTAATAATTTAATGATGTAGTGCTACAAGTGGTGGTGGTGTGTCTACTCTGGGTAGATTTCTGTGGGACTATTGTTCACAATAGTCAGTACTTAGTAATAAGTACTGGCAAGATTAGCTCTTTATATTTTAAGCTTAATGGGAGTCAGATGGGACACTGGGCAGCTCTTAGTGTTTCCAGAGTGCTCCTCATTTGATGTTTCTCAGAAAGAAAAGCTCGGTTATATCAAGCACTGCAAGCATGAGGCAATAACAGAAAATCCAACTAGTGGTTAGGGATGTACATTTGGGCTGCTAAATGGGAAAGGAAAAACCAAAACAAACAAACAAAAAAAACCAACCACCAAACTCAAAAAATCAAGCTTGGTGCTGGGCATGCATGTTTGGGCTGCAAAGCATCAGTCCCTGTAGAAGTAATAGATATAACTGCCAGCAGTTCTCTGTCTCTCTGTGTGTGCATATATGTTTAAGCTTGGACAGTGACACAAGTGGGCTATTATTACAGCTGTGACATTCGTGCTGCTTTAGTAAAAATGTCACTACTTCCATTTAAAGCCACTATATTTGCAAGTTTTTAACTCAGCAAGATATAATAGCTAGGAGCTTTGGAGTAATTTTTTCTCCTCTCCAATAAAACTCAACCAAGGTTTTACATGATAGGCATAACTCACTTCCCTAGCCCCAGCTGCATTGTCCTTCAGTGTGCATTGATTTGGATGCCTTGAGACTTAACAAAATTCAAGTTTTAAAATGTTTTATTTGGGTATCTTATGCTTTTAAGGTATCTCACTGATGTTCTTTAAGCAAAAGTAAAAATGGAAATAGGAATAATAATAGCACTTTAGAATTCAAGGTATTGTTTCACTTTATATTATCCATCTCAAAATGTTATGTCCAGCACTGGAGAGTTGTTTAATGGAGTTGTGAACTCTTTTTAATAACCTCTCACTATTGCAATATTGACTGCCTTGCAGTGATGCTTAATGATCCAGAATTTAAGCATAAGTTGAACAAAACACAGTGTGATTTCAGATGCTAACCACTGTGACTGTGAAATTTGGTTCTTTTATCTTTTTCCCTTCATCATCTGACGAGATATGCCCTACAGTTTTTGATTAATTTTAACTTTTGTTTTAGTGCTTAGATATCTGGATTGTTCCTCCCTTTCTACATAGTGTTACTTGGGTTTTAACAGGAAATTGTCTTGATTTTTTGTTTTCAGTAGTACATTTTTTAATCAGATAACTAGAAATGTAGAACATTTAAGCAATATGTGTATAGTAAGCAGTCAAAAAGTCAGAGGGATGTGGGAAAGCACAAATTAGGTAAGCTAATGTGTGCCTTCAAGAAAAAGTAAATATCAGATAAACACTTAAGTTCTGCTAGTAGAAATTGTTTCTGAAATAAAAATGAGTTATGCTGATTGTGCCCAGCAGTGTTTTGAATATCCACTTCTGTTCCCAGCTGGAACCAGGCACTTTCAAGATGACAGTAAAAGAATAATTGAAAGGAATGAAGAAGCTAGAGGAATACAGTTTGGTGGGTTGTCTCTGGTTTGGGGTCTGCTTGGTAATTCCTATTTTTGCTTTATTATTGGGGCACACTGTTCACCTGTAAGGAGCATGTGTTTTGTCTAAGAAGTGCTCCACTACAGAAAGCAATTGTGCACTGTGCTCTGAACTAACTCTCACTAACTTGGGAAAGGGACTGCAGTGTTAATGTGGATAGATTTCTGAAAAATTTAGCTTAATACTCAAAAGCTAAAGTAAAACAGTGACTGAAAAATAATTCTAGAAGAGCACATGAAGGTGTGTTCCTCACATCAGACACGATGTAGTAGGACTGTGTGGTGTACAGAGAAGACTGGCAGGATGGTTAAAAAGTATGCAATGACTTCCACATGGGTAGAGGTTAAGTAGACTAGGGAGGATTTTTCAACCTGGAAAAGTGACAGTGGTGTCTGCAGCTATGGTAGAAGCATATCAAATCATGATAAGCACCAAAAAAATTGAATGAGACATAATTCGTTGTATTTCATGGCACCAGGAGCAGAGACATCCCATGAATCAGTCAGCTGAAAGGCTCAAAGCACACCCATGTGATACTGCAACAGAAGCTTTTTGTCCCAGGGTGTGGAGTGCACACAGGTTCAAATAATAAGACACCTTCACAGAAGAAAAAGGGAGTTATGAGGGTGGTTAAACGCAGCTTTACCTCTACAGGCTTTAGGAATTTCTGAACTGCAGATTATTGGAAGCTCAGAAAGACAGAAGTATCTTTTGTCTTCTCTCATATGCTATTCCTAAGACATCTTCATCCCCTCCTTTTCCATGTGCTTGGTGGCCACAAAGCAGTGCTCTTAAGCAGAGTCACAGTGAGGACTGATGCTATTTATTTGGTGGTTTGGCTAAGGGAAGCGTTGATATGAACAACATCCCCAGGGAGTGGGATTTCAGTGTGCTTTAGTAGAAGTAGAGACACTTGGTTCAGGAAAATACTTAAAACACCTTCTAATGCAAGCCATTTGGCTGTTGCCATAGTACATTTATACTTGGAATATAAGTTATGGCCCAAACATTCACCTAGACAAAAATAAACCAGCACATAAATCACACTGCTGTTTACAAGCCCTCACAATTTCTCAAATATTTGCCTTTGCTGCCTTCTCACACAAGTGAGGGCTGAGGACACAAGGAGCCACCTGTTTGTGACAAGGCAAAGCTTTGCTGATGCCATGACCCCTAAAAGCATTTGTCTCTTAATCAGTCACTGTAAGTCCTTGTCTATCACTCATACTTTTACCAGATTTTCTCCATTCTGTGGAGCAGAGGAGGTCTAGAGATGATGACAATTACTGTGGCTTGTAAATATGTCAGTTGATGTGACAACCAGACCCTTCTTATTCCATATGTATTGAGGCAGCAATAAGAAGTTTAAAATATGCTTTATTATTTTTTTTTCCCACTCTCAGAGTAGGCTTAAATTTGATCAGTTTAGAAGCCAAATGTGTTATGGGAATGTGTGTCAAAAAGGAAGAAACATAATAGGCTGAGGGTTTACACCCTAAAGTGCTACAGACATGTGAGTTATAGTGCAGGCAAAACTAGAAGGCTGAGCCAAGAAGAAATCCTAGTAAAGAAGGTGCTGGGAAATCAGACAAGTCAGATTTATGCTACAGGAAGCCACTGACTCCACAACAGCTCTGAAAATCGATTTCCTGCTTTTGTGGGGCCCAGTAGAGCTCTCCAAAGGGAGGATAGATACCAGCAGCAGCTCCGCTCCCAGTCACCTGGCTGCTGAGCTGCAAACTGCAGATGGGTGAAGAGTTGTTGCAGAAAGGGAAATAGAGAAAGAAAAGAGAAGGGGGAGCAGGAGCAGGGACATTTGCAGCCCTTTGCTGTGGAAAACAGCAGCTGGAGGAGGAAAAAGAACAGCAAAGTATTTACCCTACAGCAGAGAGAATAGTGTTTGTTACAGTGGACAAAAATCTCGTCTGGGGGTAGCCAGGTGGTATAAAGTAAAGCCACATTTTGCAATGGAAGTGTTAAAGTTTTGAAGCTCATCAGTCTAAATTTGTGATTTGAGGAACAGCCTGGTGTATCATATCACTGTTTCCACTCTGGCTCCCAGTACAGTTTAAATTGAGTTACCAGAATTACATAGATGTCGTCCCTGTTTAGATCATTTTTTTTTTCTTCCCTTAATATAGAGTAATTAACTGGAGGTGAGAAGCAAGTAACATTTGAAACTGAGTGTGTTACACCTGGGTTTCTCTCTCCTTCATGTACTCACATATTGAATATGTTACAAAGCTCAAATGACACCGAGGTGCAACCAAGCAGGACATTTTATTAAGAACAAAAAAATTAAATAAGAACGCTATTCTATATGTAAAAACATGACCTGGAAATTCTCCAAGAGAAGCTCTCGGTCTCAGATTACTCTTGCGTCTCAAATTATTAAATTAAGCCAAAGCATGAGCGGATTTAGTGCCAAGGAGATTTTCAAGGCTGAGAGAGATAATTGGAAAGGATGGACTTTGGTAAGTGAGGCAGGTGTCCCGAGGCTTTTTATTTGAACCGTGGAAGGAGCCGTGACTCTTGAGAGAAGATTCAGAGCAGAAGTTGAAGTATCAGGGTGCTTAATTGCTTGAGGGGAGGAGGAGGGATTTGGGTGTCTCTTTTGACTGTATAAGAAAAGGAGCCTGTCAGCTTTTTGACTACTTGTAAGCATCCTGAAGTATTTCAGTGGCCCTCGCTGCTGTTAATATGCCTGAATGTCTCTGAGAATGATTCAATCTTGGGGACCATCCTGATACCTCTCAGATGAGAAAGAAATTGCAACTATAGCAATTCCACTTTTAACACAGTGGAAAACCTGGTTTGTTAACTAAAGACAAGGTTTCTTTTCAGATTTCATAAGAATTGAAAGTTAATATCCTTTCAGAATGCTTAATCCATTTCATATCGGAAGCGTTATACTAGGTTAGTGTTGCACAAATCACGTCGTGGTTTTGGTAGAAAAGAATTCATATGGTTACTGTGAGAAAAATAAATGCAAATAGGTCTGTGTTTTGTTGATGGTTATAAATTCCTCTGTCTTTTTAGTGGCAAAGCTGGAGAATTGGGTTACGCTTCTAGGCATGAGCACAGTAGGTTTCTGTATTTATTCTGTATAATCTATTTTTTCCTCTCTTTTTAATCTTTGTTTACTTACCAGGCTTTCCTTTGTGGCCTCTTCCTACTACTGAGTGCTGGGTTCTGCTCTCTCATGTTGTTTACTGAAGCTTAGACTTGAAAGGACAATGAAATGGACATTTTAATCAATTAACTGTAGCCTGATCAAAGTTTCATTCTTCCTTGTTGTTGTTGTTGTTTTATAAAGTGTTTTTATTTATAATAGCATCCAGTTGGGCTTTTGATACATGTGGTGTGACAAAGTCACTCTCGTATTGAATAGCAAGCTGAGAGTTTAAAAACTGCATTTGATCAAGGCCTTGCTTTAATCATGGATCATGCCAGAGTTCTGAGCAACAGCTCAGCTTTCCTTGTGGACTAATGCTGAAGGCAGAAGGGGAGTGCATTGGCATAGCAAAACACACGCTAAGCTGAGGACACAAAGAGAGAGGTTGAACATTTACACATTGGCCCTTTATTCAATTTCTTTTGCTTTCAGAGGCCACCTGCTTGCCTTTTTCTGCTTAAAAGAGAATAGCAAACACATTCAGTTTCTAGTCTTGTCAAGGGTTCGTTTATCCTTTCTGATTCATGGGAAGTAACTATGAGATGTCTACAAAAAAAGGGTATTGTTCCCATGAGGTCATTATGACTTGTTTGGGTTTGCTTAGGACTTTTAGTAGTTTTAAGTAGTGCTGGGGTAATTTTTTTTCCCCTTTTTCTTTCTTTTTTTATTTTTTATTTTTTTTCCTTTCAAGGGTGCTATTTGCCTCTGGTGTCTTGTCTACTTTTCAATATTACTCACAACGAAGTAAAGAAAAAAGTGCATCCTGTAGCTCATCCAAACAATGATCTTGGAAAATATTTCTGGCTTTTAAAAATTTCTATGTATTTGTGATTTGCAAAAGGACATGGGATCTCAGAATAAATATGTCTTTGGATCCAGTGCATCCTTGTGAAAGTCTGACATTGGATAAATTGCATAAGTTTTTGGAAAAAGTGCTGCTTGCATGTAACTAGGAGAGCCTTTTGCATGTCATGGCTGATTCTTATTGAGTTACATCTTCACTGAACATGGCCTGTCCACATTTGAGATCAAGCTACTCGGAAAATATAGGATTCTAACTGCTGATGGAGGCTGCTGTTGGTCATATCAAGTCTATCTACTTACAGTTGACTGAAGGTCAACAATTCTTTCTTACTACTACCTTGATTCCTCCTTCCCATGCTTTGACTTAGGCAATGCCAGGGAGGTAGTCAATTTGATCACAAGGGTCAAGATTTACTGCAAGAGTTGGATATGTATTGAGTAATTTTGAGGGGTGAGAAGGGCAGGGGAAGACATAGTGCCTTGTTACAAGGTGGAATGGCAGTTTTGAGGAGGGAAAAGAAATGAGATTATACCAGATATCAGTACATCTTACAGACTTTGCTCGGCAGGCAACTAGTGCATATGTCCTATTTAGTTGTGGTGTTGTGTGAGTCAGCTTTAAAATCTGAGCTGAAGGACTTGAGCCTCTTGAAAGTACCTCCAAAATGGCTGAAGGTCATGCTTTGAAACAAGAAACAGGTAGCATTTGGAAATGGCTCTGCAAACAAACTAGTGGAGTGAAAGCTCCTGGCTGCTGTTATATAGTGGGCTCTCAAAGCTCAAGCCTAGATTCAAGCAAGCAACCTCCTGGCCTGACTCAGAAGGTCCCTCCACTCCCATATTCTCATGTTATTTAGGAAACTTGACCTGCACATGCAGCATTAGTAATAACCACATATTCATTCTGATTCCTTAATATTGGAGATAAAAAAATAGTTTTGCTTTTCATATGTCTACATTTGCTTATAAAAGCAAGTAAGAACGCTGTCTGTTTTGTTTTCTGCATGTTTTTTTTTTCCAATCTATTTTCTCCAGTGGCAGTGGTTAATGAAAAAGATTATTTTATTAATTAAATATTTAAAACAATGTGGTTTGCTGGCAGCCACCTGTTTGGAATAATCTTTTATGCATCATAACCTTCTATCTTTGTGTTTAATTGCTTCCCCCCCTCCTCCCCTTCCCTTCTTCTGGAGCACTCTTTCAAAAATCTCTTCTGACCTTTCATGCTGATTTTGCGTTTAATGTAATTTCAGTTAAGAAATGTTTAATTACTTAAATAATAACTCCTGCTTTTAATCTGTTTATGCTTTTCTCTTGTTCTTCCACTAATCCCTGCTGATTGCAATGATGCCTGTGTTAAGGGAAGAACTGTTCTCTTCTAGTTCTGAGGAAGACTCCATAATTACAGGTCACCCTTTAGTCTAACAGGAGTTTCAATCAAGCACCTACCAAGATAAATTCATCTTACGTAAGCACGTCAGATTTGGGGTTATAAAGGCTTACATACAATTAGACACAAGAGACCTTTCCTAACTTCAAATGAATGACCCCATTTGAAACGTCAGTGGAGACTACACCTTGCTATCAAGGGGTGCATTGCATGTGGAGGTGATAAATCTGTAGGGATAAGTGGACAGGCTATTTACACCATGCAGGTTGAAGCACCTAAATAAGCTGGCTAGTTTAACACATGTCCCCGAGTTCCCTGTTTCACAAATTGAGAGAAAGATATCCAGAGAATGGCTGAGACCTCTTAAGTTAAGCACTCTGCTCATGAAGCGAACCTAGGGAAAGCAGCTGCAGCTCCATTAACCTGCTTTCTAGGTATGGGACACAAATACTAATCCAGCTCTGGTTTTTGGGTCTTGCATTACTGCTTCTGAGAGCAGTCACTCACATGAAGCCTGATCCAAACCCTCTGCAGAGAATCTTTCTACAGCCTCCCCATAAGTGTGGGGCTTGAAGCAGATTGACTGGGACAAATCCTGTGTCTTTGAACTCATCTCTGACGAGCAGACTTACCTGAGATTTACAACTTTGTCGCTGTCAGCAGAAAGCGACTTCCTGACATTAATGTGCCAGTGACAAAGGAGCTCAAAGAGTCAAAGCTGTCAGAGTAGATGGATGTGAAGGAGATTAATTGTATATGACAGGGTTGCCATATCTAGAATAAAACAGTAGTAAATTGCACTCCCTTGAATTTACTGTGGCTGTGCATCTGACTAAGTGCTACTCAACTTGAACAAAGTTAGATGAAGTCAGGTTTTCCTTTATGGCATTTTTTTCATCCGCATGAATGCTCACATACTGATATTTTGGCTTAAAAAAGTAATTACAAAGATCTGAAGATATTTAATTGGTATAACTAGAAATCAGTGGCAGAAAAATCCCTGAGATGACTTCCTCTCTATCTGCTTTTCTGCTCAAGAACTCTGTTGGTCCCACCAACATCAGTTAGTTATCAGTCTTTGAGCATCACCAGTACATAGGTATCAGCATAATGCATGTTCAGTGCACTCATTTGCAGAGGCCAGGAAATGAGATACTCAAGAACTGGACTACAGTTTTAGAGCAGCTGTGGACTTCTTAATCATTTGAATTTGCTCCCTTTCCCTTACCCTCCTGCTGCTGAGGCGGCACTTGCACAATCTACCTCTTCAGTTCTGGCTTCATGTTTCCCTCGATGGCAGGAGGAGGAGGAGGTTACTGCCTTTCCCAGTCTTAAACAGTGAAGATTCATGCTATTCTGCTGCAAAACTCATGAAAGAGCTGCCAGGGTTTAAGATAAACATGATTCATGGCCAGCTTCTTGCATTTAAACAAGCTTCATTTACACATCTGATATCTTTGCTAGTTCTTTCTCTCCTTTATTTGTATTTTTTATTTTTTTAAAGCTAATTTGGTATTTTCGTTGTGAGTTTATTGAGGGCCTAATATATTATATTCAGCCAAGCACAGATTTTTAGCCCCAAGACCTACACATTATACACAAGTTAAATAGAAGCACATTTAGAGATCTAGCCCTGCATAATCAGCAAAACTTTCAAATTCCCAAACAGCTAATAACTTCTGACTCAAGGAGTTCTCTGCAGATGTATATATGTCTTCTTCACTTTACTTCCTCTTTACTGAGGAGGCAAGGAGGATTGTGTGAGTACCAGTCTGAGAGAGAGGACCCATGCTGAATAAATGCAGAAAGAAACAGGATTTGTTGCCACTCACTATTTTTCACACCTGTTTCATCCTGAGTTGCCTATATTTTTAAAGAAATCAGACTTTACCCTTATTCTGAAGAGTTTTGCTTAATATCTTGCAACATCAGTCCCTGACTCGTTGGAGAGAGTGTATAAGAACACTACATGGCTGCTGATCTCCTCTTCCATATTGCAATAGCTGGTCTGATCCTGGTGTACAGAGAGTGTGGTGAATCTTTTAATGAGCTTTAGCTAATTGATCACCTCTTGAGTACAGCTACAGAGCAATGTAGTGGGAATTTTGGGTCCTTCAGGGAAGACGATTCTTTACACCTCTTGGCAAGGCTGCGACTAAATGTGACAAATTAGTTCTCAGTTTTGCAGCTCATTTACAGTTTTGCCTAACTGCAGACAGAATCTTTGAGGAATTTTTATTTAGTAGTACCTGGGCTACAATTTAAATAAATATAATTGGTTATTTTCTCACACTAAAAAAATAATAATAAAAAAAATAAATTGAAAAATAAAGTTTGTTAAGAAGCAAAATAAAATGGTTGGACTTAGCTAGAAAGAAGCTATGATCCCCTGGTGAAGTTATTACCTTCCTGTAATTTTGCTTATAGACAAGCATTTTTGTAATGTGTAGTGCTACTGAGCATTTAGTGTATCTCTATTTACCACAGAGGATGGTCTACATTTTGTTTGAGATCCCATCTCAGGCAGTCTAAAAGTGATTATGGAGTAGTAATATGGCATTAGGCTGATGAGCATTATTATTATTTTCATGGTATGTAGAGTCTTGATGGTCTTGGTTGCACTTATTTCCCCATGTGAAGAAAACAAAGACCTGCCTACCTTCAAGAACAACCTTAATTAAAAAGGTATGTGTTGAGAATTATTGTCAGCAGATAAAACAATGAAAAAGTGTTAGTGAAGGAAGATCCTCTAGGTCTATGAGATTGCCTGCACTTCAGTGGTAGATGCTCTGCAAAGTGTCTGGCAGGTAGACACAAAGGAGACAACTAGGGAACAGAGGGACCCATACCTGTCTTCTATATTTCCAGAGCTTTTCTGAACTGGTCTATAGAAATAAACAAAGTCCAACAAGAATAATAATGTTATGTAAGAGGTGCAGCAGAATCCAACTCTTGACACCACAAGGAGATGAGGTATCTCATGGAGGTACTGCAGCAGTGCTCTGTTTTGATTTGAACTGACTTGAAAGTACAGTACAGCAAGGGACAGGACCAAGAGAAAAATTCATTTCCTTGTCTAGTCAGCTTCTTAAATTTAGTCCTTTTTATGCTTTATGCCAGTACATAAAGCACTGTGCTAAATGTGTTTTGTTCAATGGGAACTGCATTAAATCTGAAGAGCTCTATTTGTATGGAGAAAGATGGTTGTTTATTTGCCACTTACAGTCATAGTTAATGTAGAACTGGTTTGAGTCATGCAAGTTTCTTTCTGTCATTCTTATTAGGACTGGAGGTTAACTAGACAAAGAGAATATCTGTTTTGCTGACATTTCCTTCTAGTTTTGTGTACTCCAAATTTCCGCAGAGGAAATGCAAGAATTTTCTGAGTCCATCTAGCATACTGAGGTATTCAGTAGCAGATATGTCTATTTTTAGCCAAAAAATGTCACTGAGAAACATACAGATCATAACATAGTATTTTTAAATCATAGTCAGTTTAGGTTCACTTTTTCACCCCTGCTGACTTGCTTATGTTGTTTATGGTTGAAATTGTGAGTATTCCACACAAGACAAGTAAGCATTTGCACCAATGGTTAGTTGTTCATTTTCCTAGATCACTGCCTGGTTTTGTATAGGATTGCTTTTGTATTACAGAAGTTAAATTAAATATATAATGCACATTTTGCATGTTCAATTGACTATTTAGGTAAAAAATGAGGCTAGAAACTGCCTGGTATGTTTAAATAATCTTGTGCTCTGTCCAATATTGTCAAAAGGAAGAACAGTTCCACACACAAAAAAAAAAAAGATCACTGTATCACTTAGCAGGATCTCCCAAGCTTCTGCAAATCCAGGACATCCAATTTGTTAGCTAAGCACTCCTTTTCTCTTAAAGATTTACAGTGATTTATTTTCAGTGTCAGTAACAGCATCATCATTACTGGGAGATCCAACTGTACTGAATGTTACGTTAATAAATCATCAACCCTGAAAATCAATACTCCAATGAATTGAATCAAATGAAACTGTTTCTGTTGCACAGTTTCACCCACAAAGTCGAAACCTTTGCTGTCTGAGTTCATAAAATTTCCATCAGCTGGTTAGTCCAGAGCCATCAGACACAGCTCCCAGAGTCAATGTCAAACAAACCTTATCAGTTGATGGACTTATTTTTTTTTATGTCAACCCATCAATGTGTCTGTGATGTTATAATATGATATTTGCTTCCGAGTGACATTAACTGCTGCTTTATTTTGTATCCTGAAAAGATACCAAAGGTTAGGTCTGACCTGCCTTTTTCTCCTTGTAGAGCCCTGGCTCTACTAGATGGCTAGTCTGAGTCTAGCACTAAGGCTGAATGCACGCTATCTATACAGGAATGAATGCAGATAACTTCTCTAACATGATAATGGAGTTTCTTTTTCTGCTTTCCATCATTATTGAAAGCAATCTAAATCTTACGGGATATTTGTATTATATTACTCAAAAAGTTCCTACAACAGGAGTAACTGGAAGCTCTTAATGTTGTAAAATAAATCCAGTGGTTTTTATCCATTTCTTAATGTGAATATACTGTAAATCTTCATGTTGCTTTGGCATTAGTGCAGTGATGCCATAGTTTTAGTGATCAAGGTTGTTTTACCTTGTGAAAAAAATCCAACCAGAATTTCTTTCTATAAGCTCCATATCTTTCTCCCTTCTCCCTTCTAAATGTTCCATTTTTATCTGCTATTGTTTTCAACAAGAGAATTAATCCAACCCTGAAGATGAAGCCATAGGCAGAAAACCTGATTTTCTGTTGTCATGTGATCAATTTTCCAGCTTTGGTTTTAATTTTATAGGAAATAACAAAATGTTTGGGGAATGGTTTGCACTAATTCAACTGTAATCAGAAATACTGATTTTTGGCAGACTTTGATGCTTGAGTGCTTGTTTGTGGTCCCCTCTATCTCTGTGCCCAGAACTCCTAGCAATGCTCAAGTAGCTGAAAAGGGGCTGAATTTGTCAGCTATTGATGATCACTTTATTTTAGCATCTTTTGCTTCCTTATACTCAGCTGTCATCTCTTGCATCATCCTCAAAGCATAAAATCTTGAAAGCTCATGTCGCGATGTGAGCTGACTGCCACTGAGGAGAGGCAGGAGAAATCCTTCACTCTCTACTGTGATGGTGTTAATAATCATACATGGCATTTTGAGTTTTCCTCCTTTTCTGTGTGTTTTGCATCATGAGTTCTGTGTGTAAGACTAACTGCAATAGCTTCAAATTTTAAGTTCATATCCATTTTCCTAATTGTTGTGATATTTTGAATTGAATTGCATTGTTTTGTGTTCCAGTCATTATCCTGGTGAGAAGAGTAAGTAAACTTTTCCTGTCTGGTAGCTAGGTAGTGAGAAACATGCAAACTTATGTCCAAATAAGAATCAGACTGTTTTGTGTATGTGTCACAGACTATATCTCTGCTCACAGGACAGGGATACCTAGAGCATCTGCTCCACCACCCTTCACCATCTGGTCCCATCTTCAGTGCTGAACTTTCCCATTCTAGTGCAGTGAAGTCTTCCTCCGTCCATCATACCAACTGCTCCTACTTGCCTTTTTGCCTTCTAGCCATGCTGTGATGGAAAGGACTGCCTTGGGGCTATATGGACTTTAAAGTGATACCATGAGATGCTGAAGCCTTGCAGGTTATTTATAGAGTAGTTGCTGGACATCAGAAGTCTGTGAACTTGATAAGAGTTTGCCTCAGGGCTGTGTGGGTCTAAGGGCTCTGAAGGATTTTAGGATATAAAAATGCTTTTAACAACTAGGTAACTCACTGTCAGATCTTACAAAAAACTTATTAAAAATCCTCATGCTGACCAACTACAATGGATTAAGACAAAATTAGGTATGTCTTCCCAGGGCTCTATTTGAAATATCATAATTCACTCTGTACCACATTTCCTAGCAAGATATAGATTTATTCAATATAATGCATGAGGCAGAGGCAGAAATACAGTTAAGAGGATGAAACAGGTGTATCTATAACAGGTCAGCAGTGATCTATATTAAAAATTATTTTTGAGAAAAAATGCTGAGAGCCTTACACCTTAAAAAGTTACACATCACTGTTTTTTGGGGTTGGTTTGGTTTTTTTAGCCAATATCTAGATTACATATTTTGACTCTGATATTCTACAGGATGGCAACTGATCACAGCTACTGTCCAGTGACCAGTCAGAGAAGAAGCTTTTGAATTATCTTTGGTTTTAATTGAATTTATAGGTTAGTTCAACCCACGCTAAGGAGATGGAGAACATCAATTGCTCATGTATCTGAGGACTAGAGTACTCTTGCAAATCAATGTTTGACAGCTGTGTTATGTTAGGGTAAGGCAGTGGCTCAATGTGACCTGCTGTGGCCACTGAATCACAGTAGCACTTCTATATATCACAGCTTCTTGAATTTCTTGATCTGTGCTCATCCTACTGAAATTTTCTTGTGAGGAAAGACTTGATTTAGTCATTACTCCAAAATGCCATAAAGTTCAGGACATGAAGGAACAGAGGTCACTTAGATGTTAGTAGTTACATATTATTTAGATGGAGACTATCTTGTGCTCATTACAAATTGGACAAAATAATCCTCGCACTTTCTTCTGGGTGTATTGGGCAAAGGAATTGAATATAATAAAAGAAAAACAACTGTCAGGGATTAATTCTAAGAGTCAAGTTAAGTCTGCATTGATGAGCATGGTGTCTGGAAACTCAGTCAAAGCAGCGAGCTTTGTCATCCCGGACAAATAAATACAGCGGTTGAGTTGGGGTTTGGACTAGATGATCTCCTGAGGTCCCTTCCAATCCCTATGATTCTGAAACTCTCTGATTCAGTTTTCAACAATAACACTTTTATAGTTTCCAAGGTAAAAGAGATCTTGTTCCAAAGTCATACAAGAAAAAATTTGGTAATATGGGTTTTTAATATCATCCTGAAGAGGTTTTATTTGTTACCTCAGAAATTCCGTTGAAAAAATACCAAGTCAAACAGTACTCAAAAACCCGTACACATACTCTTACCTCAAAGAAGGTAGTTTGTGCACAGTTCTTTGTGCTCTTTTTCACACATTGAAAAGGAAACCCTGTACTTAATGATGATCAAAGGGATCTCAGATCTTCTGTAGCTCTCTCCAGTAAGGAGCTGATTCATTTACCTACTCCTCTTCCAGAATAGGCTGTAATAATAAAATACTGACAAAGCTACACGTAGTGTTTGCATCACACATACCCTTCATTTCCTGTTTCCTGAGCAGTTATTAATGTGTAAGCAGGCTTTCCTTGTTATCCCAAGGCAGTATGGTTTCTGCAAGAGCCTCTGATGAGAGACTTTGTCAAAAAGCTTGTTGAAATCTAAATACACTTTTTACCTATTACATTTGGATTTCAGTGGTTTTATAAAACATAAGCAGTTGCAATACAGACATTCCTGTAATTCTATATATGAAATTAAATTTCAGGTATACCTTGTGGGGAGAGAAGCAGGGAGAAAAGCAGGAGGAAGGGTGATGTTAAAGGAGGTGTTTGCCATCCAGGTGCACTACAACTCCTTTCTCTTTGGAAGTTTTAGAAGTACACGTTAAAAATGTCTCTTAGTAGTAGATAGGGAGTTAATTGCTCTCTGAGAAAGTGCTACCAGGGATAGTCTGCTTTCAACCAATAGTTCTTAGGACTGCAAGCTCCTGAAGCTTTGTACACAATAAAAAAATCAACAATATTATAAAGCAAAGAAATAATAAATGTTCAAATATTTCTAATGTCACATCAGATAAATGGTATAGGATATTATAATAAAACTAGCATTTATACCACTCTGTTCCTCAGTCTGCTAATGAAACCTGTAGGTAAGCACAGACTTGTGGGAAAGTAGGAAGCCATCTTGCACTGCCAATGAAGCTCTTATATGAGAAGGCTAGAAATCTTTGTGAATGAAGGAATCTGCATTTTCTGCTCCTATCCCTCAATTTTAGAGGCATTTCTCTTAATATGATATTCATCCAAATCAGGATGAAACAACAAAATATGGTAGGGGTTTTTTTTTATTTTTCTGATGACCCAAAAGAACCCTGGATGTTGCAGCTGCTCAATGAAATTATTGTGCTTGTCAAAATCACTGCTGCTAGCAGCTGTCAGAAGCAATGACCAAATGCAGAGTTTTGTGTCTGCAGGGCTATATGCAAGGGTATGTCTGTCCTTGAGTCATGGGCTTAGTAGTTTCCAGGATTTGGTGCTCTGGAGCAAATCACTCAGGAATCCCCTCCTGCCATTGATTTGAATTAAATGTTTCAGACTCAGTGATCTGGCATTTTCTGTCAGATCTTTGTTTTGCAAGGGATTTGCAACCAACTCTAACAAGTACATTACCATCAATCTTGTGAAATAGTTGTGATGTTTTTCCAAGATGTTTGTGACATCTATTCTCTGAAATAAAGATAAGAGATGAGGGGAGGTCTAATAAGCCATTTTAATTATTTTCTATAGCTATTGGAATTTTTTTATAGATTCCTTCCCCCTTTCAGAATGTCTTTACCTCCCTTTATGTTCAAAAGTTACATTCAGAGAAGGTGTGTTCAGAGAACTAGCTTTTATGAAACTTTATTGAAGCTGCAAAGAAGGTATAGATTTTTATCTTCAGTTCAGAAAAGATGCATGGTCAAGAAGGCAAGAGGAAGCTTTTAAGTCAGTCCTGCACCAGCTCTCATTCTAGGTGGAAAAGTGTGGGAGCATATCTTAAAATAGTAATCCACATGGATGCTTCATCCCCTTTCATTGGAAAAATGTGTCAATTTTTACTTAAGCAGATTTTACTGTGCCATAATTTTTCCACTACCAAGACAGTATGCAAGATCCATCACAAGGTGCCTACCTCTCTCCAGGTACTCTGTTGAGGACCTTCCTCTCCATGTTGGCAAATGTGTTGATTCTGCTACTGAAAGAAATAAAAAAATCCCAACCTATCAAATAAACAAAAAACCTGTAGGTTGAGGATAAATTATAGCTTATTCTGGGGTCCACAAAAAATTCTCACCCATTTGAAATTAGTATTTAATCTGATTACAAGACAAATGCTGTATCACAAAGCTGTATTTCGTAGAACAAAGAATTATGACTAATTTGGAAGACTTTTCATTTTAAATATGAGTTCACCCACTACCAACACCTATCAAATTCCAGGGTTTACTTATGAATTAATGAAGTCTCAGGAATAAATGTAGCAACAAACTGAATTTATTACAAAATCCAGTTGATGATAGCAAATAGAGAAAAAAGTATTGGTACAGAAATCTTCAGGCAAATGGTGGCTGATTTAACACTGCAGGGGACCACAAGCAATCTTTCTCTGTTTCAGTTTCTGTGTGTGGCTACATACAACCTAAGTCTTACAATTCCTGGGTGACAGGATTAGGAGCAACCTTATGCACACTGATTCCGAGTGGAGGAGGTTTCAGACACCTCTTCACTTTCTTCTGCGTTTCCACATTGCCACAGGATGTGAGAAATGCAATACATTTATGCACACATCCTATTTAGAGTGAGGAGCAAAAGTGTACGCTCCCTTTTCTGTGGAGGCAGAGATACTGTGATTTGTCAGGACCTTCTATGCATAATTTCATGGCGAAAGAAGAGCATCAAGTCTTCTGCACTTCATCAAATTTGCCTCTCATCATTTCTGATGTCCAGAGTATCTATGGGTGGTTCTTGTAGTTTCATGTTCTCTATAAACCATTTTTAATTACTTGTGCATATGCAGAAACAATAATTTAGGTCTCGTGGAACCTAATCTGTTGCACCAGGTTTAATTAGTTCTTTACAATGTTGATATTCCTATTTTATAGATGGGAGAGCTGAGAATCAAATGATTTTTCTGTAGGAAAGGATATTTTGAAAAAGAAGGGAAGAAATGTAGTTAACTATGGTAATTGGTAATATTTATGATAACTTGAAAAATAATGAGTTTGAGTCTTGGGTACAGCTTATAGGTGTGTTAATTTGCAGCAGTTCAGAAGATACTACTCTCTTCAGCTGGTAGCAGCTCACTTTAAACTTTTTGATGACAAAGATGTGCACACAAAATGCAAAATGTTAGCTACTCAGGCCTATTAGGTCTCAGAAAAGCACTGAGAGAACCATAGTATGCACATAACTAATGCAAGTCTGTTTTAGTAATGTTTTAATTATGTGTTAATTATTTATTCATTAAATTGTTTATCCTCATATTTCATTAAGAGTCTCAGGTGTCCCTGCCTGGAAGCCACAGTTCTTTCAATGCCTGACAGATCTGCTGGGAGTGTAGTGCTGCAGTATGTGATTACATTTAAGCCAAAGCTGATGAGATTACACTTTTGACTGGAGGAGGAGGTCTTTGAAATTTCACACCATCCAAGTTTGTGAATTTTCAAGCTTCCCTGACACCATAACAGTAAAGCTTAGTATATTACTAAGGATCAAGTACTGAAGTGTGAACATAGCACTTCAGTTGGCTTGATCACATCATATTTAATTTTGAAGTATTAAAAAAAAAAACCCCAAAAAGATTGTTTCACAGAGATGTCTTCTCCCCAGCCATGGAAAACTCCTGCTGAAGGAGCTGGTAATCTTTTAAGAGCTTTTTTCCTTAATGTGCACAAAAGAAGCTCATGCTCAAAGTCCTCTGAAGTATTAGTTACAAGCTATGTTGTGCCTCAGCATTGCATAATCAGATGTGTCTTGTTCAGACACATGGAGAATCACAAGATGTCGTCATTTAAGCCTTATAAACTGTGCTGAACACTTATCTGCACCTGTAAATAGTTGAGGTTTAGAGTGGGTTTTATAGCATTGACCAAGCCAAGTTCTGTTCTTTCATTTGGGCTTTTCTTTTGTTCTTTCCTCCTTTCTCATTTAAAAGTATAATATGCAAAAGTTGATGGGGCAGTCTCATAGTAAATTACTCTGTTTTTTCTGTACAGTCAGCACCTAAACCAGTATATTTTGTAATATCACTAACCCCCATGTTTTCAGAGTTTAATAATGTATTATTCTTTTCCTTCTTTTATGGTTAGCATACAGTGTCCAGGCTACCTTCTTTTCATGCAGGTTATTAAAAAAGAAAGAGTAATGTTTTGAAAACTGAGCTTTATTCAAAAAGCTGCCATTCTGAGTTTTCCTCCATTACTTGCCTATATTTATTTTCTGCCATGTCACATTCGGACAAATCAGAAGTGTCACAAAATTTTATACTACATAAAATAATAATAATGCACTTTAGATTATAATCAGCAATTGAAATCCCTGAAAAGAATTTGTTGATTCAAGATTTCTGGGGGTTTCTTAAATTGTTTTAAAGAAAACCCTGGCAATCAAATGTATTTATTCTGTTGATTAATTAGCAAACAAGTCTTTTCATGAAGATGGTGAATTAATTCCCAGGCTAGCATAAAACCAAGAGATTTTTATGCAGTCTGTAAAATAGCACCTGCTTCTTGCAGAGACTCCAACTGTTTGGTTGTTCTCTACTGGGCCTTCTTGTAGATTTAATATTTCTTCTGCTTTACTACCATAGCTACCATTCCTGTGAGCATTTCCTTCTCTTTCTGAAGAGGCCCAGGAGTGATTGTTTTCATTATATTAAGCAGACAGCTCTTTAAGAACGTCGAGATCGGTACCAGTGAGATTCTGTTGGTGTGGACGTGACATCTGCTGTGACCTATGGTGCTGTTGCAGGTACAATTCCGAGTCCCAGGTAACCTGGGCCATCAATTCTTCCACATCCCTCCTTACTGTGATAGTTTAACTCAAAAACCAGGACACTTACCAAGATTTGTTTGCAAGGATTCTCCTTGTCTCTATTATATGATAGACAGATGGGAGATTATGGGAGGCTTCAGGTCTGCACCATTTCTTCTACCTGAAGTTTTATGAACGTTTGCAGATTTTTAATGGCTTGACAAGCACGATGTTGTAAACAACTCATATTTTATGCATATAAGAAATTTAATCATGACTTTCATGATGTTGTTGATTGATGGCCTTGAAAAGTTGAGCGGGGAGGGTTACAAGATTTGAGGCTTGGCAAGAATAGATGGCTTCTTTGTGATACCTGGTATCTTTGCAGTATGCTTTATGTCTTAAAAGTGATTTCTAAAAATAAATCAGGTCTGTGACTTCTCCTCAACATCCCCTAAGCTGCTGGTGAACATACCAGCAGTCTCAGGTTTCAAAGGTGCTCCTCCTAAGAGAGGTATCAAACAGCACAACTTTTCAGGGCCCCTTATCCACATTTTGTAATATGATTATTCTCTTTCATTTTCTTTAGAAAAAGGACAAGTATACAGAGCTACCAAATTTTGACTGACTGCTATAGACATGACCTGCCTAAGGAAAATCCAGAAGAAGTCTAAAGCCTTTGTCTGTACAATAGAGGATGCTAAAGTTTAGTCCCAAAAAGCACTCAGCATATTGAAATTCCACAAAGGCTCAGACTCAGGTTAACTTTTGCACTGACCTGCACTGTTTTTAAATCTCAGGATGGATGTTCACTTATTTTTACAGATAATTCACAGGCTCTGTATCTGAAAATCTGATCGTCAGGGCTGGTCATATAAACAACTTTATGGCTGCTTAGAATGACAGCTGCTTGGAAATACTTGAAAATTCCATTAATTTTTCCTTTTAAAAAGCAAGGTAAAAAAAAATTCAAACTATTTCTACATTAGGATCCATTTTGGCAAGTATTAGTTAGAGGAGGGAGTAAATAAAGTATTTTCATCTGCTGATGAGCAAAAGATGTGACCCATCTGACCCATCTCCCTCCCTCTCTCTCTTCTCTCTTTAATTCCCAAAGAGACACAGATTTGTTCTTGCTGAAAACTGAGAACCAAGTCCATCTAAATTCCACCAGGATCCCTGGTTACTTTGAAAATATCTTAAGTTTCCAGGTGGGCTTTCTGAGGCTGTGTCACCAGGTACACCAAAATGCAAGAAGCATGATTGAATCACTTTGCAAACCTCTCAGCCCTTTCTGATGTTTGGGGTGGAGAGAGTGTGATGGTTTTTGGTTTGGTTTTTGGTCTTTTTTTAGCCAGTCCTGTGTTAGAACTATTTATTTTTGAATACAAATTGTTTCCTGAGGTAATTCTGTTTTTAAAGCTTTGCTGAGAGTGCCAGCAGGCATTGTGGTTATGCACCTCTCACGTAAATAAGAGTGTTGTTTGACTGTTTCAGTGACTCTTCATACATGCATTCAAATCTTTCAATAGAGAGGGAAGAAATGCCGAATTCACTCACCTCAGGGTAACTAAGGAGATGGATTTAGGATGGCAGAGTGGGTACAACTAATACAGCAGTTGGATGTCAACATCATATTCTCCTCTCAGCTGAAGTATAACAAAGCTGACATTTTTTTCTGAATTATTTTCCTAAATTTCTTCGAAATATAAGCCCACTGATCATACTTTTTCAAAGGTTCTAGTTTTGCAGTGCAGACCCCTTTCAGAATGCATTTGCTGGGGGGAAAAGAAGATTCAAGCTGTCCTACAAGTATAATTTCTTCCTCTAAAAACACTTTTATTCTGTAGCAAATCTGTTGTTTTGTCAGAGAACTTCACTAACTTCAAAAGGATCTGCACTGAAATGCAGGTGTTTGGTTTTTTCTTATTTTTTGTTTGCCATTGTTTAGAAGTATTGTCTTTGCAAGGGAAGTTTAGTTACTATTAAATTGATTTAGTCTTTTTTTTTTTCATTTAGTACAGTTGAAAATGAATTGGAATACAAGTATGCCTTTAAGATTAGATGAACAAAACCTGTGTTCCCTATTCCACTGACAAACTGTCTTTAGCTGAGCACCTATGTGGCAACTTTGGGTTGTAAATGACAGCAGATTAAAAAAAAATGGGTTCTGTTGCCCTTTTCATTCCATTAAGAACTAAAATGTGTATAATTACAAAAGCAAATGTGCAGAAGGCAGTCATGTAAATACCAATAAAGGTTTCTTAGTAACAAAGCTGATTTCATGTGAATAACTCATCTTAATCTGTTTTAATTTAAAAAGTCTAATTGCAGAGAGCAGCTTATGCTGATCAGCATCTTCAGATTAATGCTGCTATATGTCAACCAGAAATAAATAAATAAGAGGGAAATAATCTATATAAAGAAATCCAAAAATAGTGTTAGATAACAAGAGTTGATTTAGAATACTGACACTGAATATGTATTGCTGGATTCATCTCAGCCAGTTAGAAAGTGAAGGACAGCTGAAAATACTACCAATTAAAAAAAAAGAAAGAAAAACAATAAAAAAGAAAAATCAATATATGATAGTGTATAAGAAACTCTGAATGCAAGAGTGTGTAACTGATTGCAGTCAGATCACATCATGCACGCCTTGTCCTGTTGTTTGGGAAAGTTCTCTAGCAAGGACAGTAAGGAGAAAGTCCTCCCCTCCCTTCCTGAAAGCGTCCTTCATGTACTCACAGACCTCTCGCTGCTGACTGAGGACATTAAGAAAAGGCTTAGTCTGGGTAAAACAGATTTTCAGATATTTAAAAGAAATAATAGTGAATTAGTAGTAGATAGTGATTTGATAATTATCTAGAAAATAATGGGAAAACTGCAGTTTCCCATTACTTAAAGACAAGAAAAAAAAGTTTCAAAACAGAATTTCAAAGCAGAATAGACTTAATACTAATTAAGAACATTTTCTAATTTCTACACTTCTTATAATAATTTAAATATTTTAAAAACACTTTGAAAATCAAAGATTAGCAGAAACATCATCAGTAAGGAAAAACAATACATAATTAATAGATCAAGGCAGGGGGTTTTTTCCTTCAAGGTGGATTAAAATCCACTTAAGAACAGATAAGAATTGTCTTTTTAATTTTAAATGGTGCATTTTTCTCCTGCTGTCCTTTGAAGATAAGATTTATGTGATCACATTGTCTGTTCATCTCCAACTCCAATAAACTTTTGACCTTTCAAGCGATTTTAAGACAAATTTGACAAAGGATTAGAGAACTCAAAGCTTCTATCGTGTTCTTAAAAACTACTATCAAACAAGGATGGCAAGGAAGAAGGGAGAAAGATGATGGTGAGCTGTGAAATTGATGCCATTGTTAAACATGAGAGAATCTACCAATGCTTTCATGTCACTATTACCCTCTTTTTTACTACACATACTGCAAAGGGAAGGTGAAAATAAAATATTACATTAAAAAAAATTAAAGCATGTATATTTATGGTGTAACTCTATCACAAAATATTTAAGAAGACCCATGTGTTTTTGATGTGGCTATTGTTGATATTAGGTCATTTCTACAGAAACATGGAACAACTTCAACGGATCTTAGAAGCTGAAAGCTTCTCAGTCCACCTCTAACACCCTCAGAGGTGAAAGGGTATAGAAGTTTCATGTTCAAATTCCTGCTTTATTTTGGATCCAACCAGGTGTTTTCCCAACACATTTTGAGCTCCCTAACTTTCTAGGCTGTCTCATTAACACTAATGAGCATTAGCACTAATGAGGGATAGAATAGCCTCCATCCACACAAAGAAAAAGGGAAGTTTTCTCATAGTATCTGTGAATCTGAGAGCCAGTTCAGTGGGAGAGATTGAGGGTTGCACTCTACTGTGTAGTACCATCAGTTGGCTTTCTCTTTGAAAATGAAGTCATACAAAAGCTCAGCAGTGTGGTTCTTCGATGCTTCATAGTTTTTCTTTACTTTTAGCAGAACCCTATTTACAGCCAGTAGTGGATTGAAAAGATTATCTAGCTGAGATCAGCACCTTCAATACTCACTAGCAGACTAGCCTCCTGGTTGATGGATAGGGTACAAGTTTTCCTTAACGGTTCAATAAGAAGGACTGTAATTGATGTGTTCACCCCTGTAGTACCTTCTGGTATGTTTAGCTGAAAAAAAAAATATATAAAATATGGCTTCCTATTCTAGAAAGTATATGAAGTACATACATCTTTCCCAGATTTTAGTAGAAGCATTTTATTTGTGCAGCTACAAAGCACACTCATGTCTTTAAAGGTATCACCTGGAAAAGCAAACACCAATATTTGAAAAATATTTGGAGTTTGCTGAGGAGTCAGACCTAAAAGAGTTGGGAATGATTCTACCCTAAAATTGTAGGCATAACAGGCTTTCAATTTTGAGGAGAGGTATTGCTCAAGGAGAGAGAGGATGATAGGACAATGTCTTATCTTGCTGGCAGAGTTTTCACATCAACCTTGCCCTGAAAACTTTGCAGGAAATGTTATGTCTTTCTAAAAGTCTTGAGTTAGCAAGTCAGTGTGCTGTAAGCAGAAATGTATTGTAAGTCTCAGTGAAATGAGTCTTTTGACTGTGAGGATCAGCTCTTACTTAAAATAGCATCATTGTCATTCCCTAGGAGGGGAAAAATAACATCTGACTCTCAAGAAAAAAAGCCATCAGCATGTTCTGCAGATATAGATGAGAAATGTCCGATGTAATAACCGTAAACATCCTGTGCAAATATAGGGTTGCAATACTAGCAAAACAGTGTAAATGCCAAAACCCTAGTACAGATGAAAAAAAAAAAAAAATCAATCTCAGTTTTTCCCCATGAGTATATTGCTCTATTGAGTATTGTCTTCAGGTACCTATCACCTTTCAGAGCTAGCTTGTGTGGGGAAAGGCAGATGAGGCACATGCTTTGCCGGTAAGCAGCACATTATAGGCATTTAAAAACACCAAAGATGGGATTTAGCTCATTCATCTGAGGTAGCTGTCAGGAAAAAGGCAGTTCTATTTTGATGTTTTACAAATCAGGCATTGTAAGAGCTGATCATCACTTACCTACCTCAAAAACCTTACGGAGTTCAGTTTGTTCTCAATAGTACGCAAAGAGAAAACAGTGAATAAAACAGAGGAAAATGTATTTAAGAGGGATGCCAGCATGAAGAGCAAGGATACTCCTGAAAAGTACAGCTGTGCTTCAGTCACTGGCATTTTGTTGTACCATATATACCTGTAGATACATGAAATACATCTAAAGATGTAGAACTTTATTGCTTCTGCAAAAAAACCAGCATTTCAGCAGCTGGCAGACACAAACTGAGCAAAAAATATCAATATACTTCTAACATAAACATTCATCTACCCAAAGGGTGCTTTTTTTGATCCCAGATATTAGAATTCAACCAAAGCTGTAAGGGGCCATGAGTCCAATACTAGCCCCTCAAACTTTTGCTTGTACTGAATAGATCTTCAATAAATCTGATTTAGTCTCCTACCCTCCCTGCTTGTTTCTCAGCTTAGGAGGTCTATGTACATCTCTTTGCTTTGCAGCTGATCACACTGCAACTGTCTTCTCCTTGATGCAGTGAAGCTGCCTCTTTGCTACAGCTTATCCTGTGGGACCCCTAGAGAAATTGTCATTTTTAACAAAATCCTGGTCCCTCTTTATTTCTTTGTGCTGGATGGATATCTATGTCTTAGGGTGCACAG
The DNA here is from genome assembly GCA_907165065.1 of Caprimulgus europaeus. The sequence continues at coordinate 6,995,428 of OU015523.1, read as the reverse complement.
GCTTCCCCAAACTCAGACTATATCTTTTAGTCACCCTGAAATTCTGGGAAGCCTGTAGTACCAGCAGACATTTAAATACACATTTTGCTAGCACAGAGCAGCACTGCTTTCCTCTATTCAGAAGAATGTATTCAGCTGAAGCTTTAGGGAGTCTTTAGACAAGCAGAGCAACACAAATAAACTTCTTATCAGCAGGTACCATGGATGGCTTCCAAGTATACTGGGCGCTCTCATAACCAAAAGCACATGTTGACCTTGATTGCCTATGAAGATACTTCCAAAACCACACTGTTAGAGATGGGAGTTTTCTTGAATTTACACTCACACCAGAAAATGCCACTTACTGAATCACCTGCGCTACTTCCTACAAGTCATTACTCATTTATTATGTTTGATAGTGGTCATTCTTAATTTTAACTCTTTGGCTTGCAATTTTGCAACTTCTGTGTGTGAACTTGTATGTCTACAATTAGGATCATTCTAACAATGTTACAAAGCCTAGGAACAAGAAGAAAGGAAAACTTTTTTCAGAAAATATAATAATAAAATGTCATGAACTCTTGGAAATAAAACTTCCTATTTCTTGTCATTGGAGATATAGTTTGACTACCATTCTGGATTTTGTGTTTGTTTGTTTGTTTTGTTTTCTTTACAAGGTAAAAACTAACCAACCCTAAGCCCATGGTCTAAGTGCTGTTGCTGGAATTTAGAGAAAACAGTAGTGTTTAGAAAGTAATACTGACTTTAAAAAGAGTATGTGACACAACTACTTTAAAATGAGGTATGTCAAATACAAGGAAGAAATAATGTTTTTATTAAACCACTGAAGATCAGTCCATCTACAGTGTATTTGTATACATCTCTATATATCAATATGGATTTTCCCCCCTAGACTTCCTCTATAATGAATGAACAGAAGCAAGTAATTTTAGAATATGATTCTTCTGATCTACTTTCTACCTCAAGTTGAGAGGAATCATGCATTATAAATGGTGATTTCTCCTCCCTGAAGAAGGGTTATATATATTTTCCACGTGACAAAAATAAGAATGACATGTTCAAATGCAGATGTCTTTTGGAATATATAGAGTTAAATAGACTCCTATTTCTACATGCTGCAAAATCTGAAAAACAAAATATTCCTGAAGCCATGAATGCAAATTTATAGTATCCACAAGTGTTGCCAGGTTTGCAAATATTTTAGCACAAATATGAGCTCAATTTGAGTGCCAAGTCACTCATAGTCTGAATGGGAATGACACTCTCCTGAAAATCTGTCCCTCTCTAGAGATGCTGAGCCCATCAGAAAACTTAATTGCGCTGATACATCGAACCCTACACACCCTGAGAAGAGCATCAAATACAAACTGGTCAGAAGTACTAAATAAAAGCTCATTTCACCAATTACTATTGATTGATGAAGATATATCTGAACAATTACCTTCTCTTAAACAAGAAACTGACCAATACTAGCAGATAAATTAAACAAAGATAAGTCCAGGAGAATTTTGAAGATGATAAAAAAATATTAAATAGACATGTCTGGAAGAAACGTGGCTCTTCCACAATACAAAGAACAACTTTAACAGGAGCAGCAGTGTTTGTGAAGTGCTGTGCCTGCTCTTGATTATAAAGGGAGAGATGATATAAGAATTAATGTCTTGGCTGATTTCAGTAATAAAAGATCCTTGTGTTAACTTGGATGGACAACTTTTGGCAAGGTTCACTTTCTCAGTTCATTTTCAAAACTTCAGAGAGTTTCAGCCACATTCTCAATTGATCATTTTTATGCTATTGAAATCAATGGCTTGTCACCAGTTGCTCTCTGATGATACATTACTTTTTCTCCATCTGAGTAAAAAGGTTTAATTTCTTCTTGTTCAAAATCACTTCAGAAAGGCTATATAATTTATCTGCTTTTATTACTTAAATATTTTTTTCTCTTTTCTTTGGAAAAGCTGTACTGGAAAAAATTCTCTCCTCTCAAATTGATCCTTCACAACCATCTATAAATGTGTTCTAGTCTTAGGACATATTTTATATGGAGACTTTTTTTTTTTAACTGGAGCATATATCACACACTAGAGCAAAACTCAGCATGGAGGGGAAGAACAATGAATAAAACTGTGGAAGACTCAGACCCAAACTAGCACAGAGAGGTGGGAATATCAAGGTGACGGTGGTCTGGATCTGAAAGTCAATGACTGCTTGAGATTGCTCATTCCTAACCTTTAACATCTACGTCTATTTTTCTTCCTGTTCTTGAAAAACTTCTGCAGCATAACATATCAAAAAGGCATTTTACATTACTTGTGTTATAAATTTAGTCCAGATCTTACTCTTTCCTCAGAATGCCTGCTCTTCATAAGGTGAAACTAAAGAAGCATACCTCAGCACCCATCAAATTCTGCTTTGATCTCCAGGCACAAGCTCAATTATTATTAAAATGGGTTTGGTTATTAGAAAACAGTACATAGTATTTGCACTTTTCTTTCCGGTGTTACAAACTTCTCCCATTTATATTGAAGATTAAGGATATGCAAATATCAAAATGTCCCATCAGAAATGCTTTCCACGTAATTTATTTACATAGAACTGATAAAGCTACTACTGAAAGTCATTTTAATATTTGTTAATATTGTACATTGAGGGTTTTTATTTACCCATTAAAAGAAATGTGGTGCCAGATTTGTAATTCTAGAGCTAATAGTCCTTTGTCTAGATACAGCCACATTACCAGCTATAGTATTCCATTTCACTGGGACAACAACTCAGTTGTAAGATTTGTTTATCTGACCAGTCATTTTTTTTCTAATCTCATCCAGAACTTCCCACAGTTGGAGTAGTTGTCTCAAAATAGTCAGTTCACTTGAATCTGAATAAAGGCCTCTTAGCTACCCTACCTAGACCAATCTGTCAATGTTTTTTGAGATGTTTTAGCTACTAAACTTTGTAATATCAGGCACTGGTTTCTCTCCGAGTTAGTTTCCCCTGAGCAATCTTTGTTTCACTTGCTCTTTCTTCCTACCTTTAGATAGCAGCCAAAAAGTTGTCCTACAACCCTAAAGGAAATGTGTCCAAAGAGGAAACCTGTAATTTTATTGTAATCTACAATAATTAAATACTGAAAATCCTTACTCTTCATAAAAAGAATCACAATCTGCTACTAAGAGTCCAGTGGGTCTGAGTTCTCTGTTGAAGTAAGTGTAGAAATCTTTCCTGTAAATGGTGCCTTGTGTTCATATTTCACTTTTTCTTTGGATATTTTTCAGTTTATTGGAATTGGAAATATTTAAATCAAGTAGAAACAGGGGAAAAAACTACATGTATTTACTGTAGTGACCAGAAATATTTCTTCCAACAGCTATTTATACTTAGTTAATAAAAGCTTTTGATGCTCTCTATAAAAGGCAGGGAACTTTTCTTTTAACAGTTCAATGAACAGCTGCAAAATTAAAATTTAGGTTAAATATCTGTGATCTTCCTTTCGTTTATTTAAAGATGCTACCTGTTATGAAAATGGAATGAGTGAAAATCTCTCCTTAGACTTTACTGGGAGTAAATCAGCCAGGGCACACCTCTGAGTTCAAGAGAAACTTGCAGAATACCCCAGTGAGGACAGTGACCATGTTCCCAGCAACTCTTTGCTCTATTCAGAAGCTCAAATTGGGCTGACAGGAGCACTATGTGATTCATTACACTTTTGAATAAGATAAAATATTATATCATATACTTTACCAAAACTGTGACTGCTCACTCCCTGGAAGTGCTCAAGGTCAGGCTGGATGAGGCTTTGAGCAACCTGGTCTAGTGGAAGGTGTCCCTGCTCATGGCAGGGTGGTTGGAACTGGATGAACTTGGGTTGAACTTGGGTTGCTTCCAACCCAAACTGTTCTATGATTCTATGAAAATTATTTGAACTTCTAATGACTTAAAACATAATATACTCCACATTTGTGACAGATTTTTTTCCCTAATCCAAGAGAAAGTGAGGAGCACGTTCCTTCTGTTCTGATCTGTTTTCATAAAAATGTTTTAAAGTATATAGAAGATCTGTTAAAGAGAAGAGTTACTACCTTAATCTGCATTTGGCTAATTAAGGATACCACAAAGCTTTTCACTGTGTTAGTCGCAATCTAGCTAAATATAAACGTTTAAAATCATTGGCCTGCATTAGGATCTTTGAGAGATTTCAAAAGATATTCCACTGTGCTAAGTCATGTTTTTGCTAAATACTCCCCCTGTATTCAGTACAGACAAGGTTGCTTCGGTATCAGTTCAGAGACTGTCCTCCTACTTGCTGCTTTCTTAGGTATTTGCTCCTACTAGTAATTTTTGTTTGTTTCTGATTTATTCTTATTTATTTTAACATTGTGAAGTGATCAATGCTGGCTTTGCTGTCAGAATATTCCATTTGTGTATGAATTCTCTACTTTCATTTCATAAATCTGATTTATTGTTTGCTTTTGAACCTATTCATTTTATCTTGTACTAACTGTGAACTTGAGAGAGAGCTGTACTAATTTGTCATGTTTTGCTGCATAAAGTTTTCTCCTCTGCACTTCCTTTTTATAGCCTACAGATTAAGGTCTATTCACTCTACCATCTAATGATGGCTAATGACACCAATGAATAGATCTACTGTCTGTGTGTACAAATAAAAATCTTCCCCATAATGGACATACCAGATTAAAACTTACAGGGAATTCCTAAATGAGAAGGAAAATAAAGACACTTTTAATAAGCCACGTCCTTGCTGAGGGCACCATTTGACAATTTTGCTTGGCTGGAAACAAAACCTAACATTTCTCAGAAGGATCATGAGAACAAATTCACTCTAAAATCTATAACTAATTTTTCTTTTAATATCTTTAATGTCAAAATGCACACAGACTGTTTGCAAAGAGTTAAAATTTTGATCACCCTAAAGCTTTTTCCTACCTAATTGGGAAAATCAATTACTAAAATATAATGAATACTAAAATAACCTGTTTTGCATAGCTCTACTTATTATATGGGAATGTAAATGTAGTCAAAAGGAGGTAGGTGATTAGTTCCATTTAAAAGAAACTTGAATCTCTAGGCTGTGATTTAAAATACAGTTTATACCCTTATGATTGGCTGTAGAGGTCAACTTACCTTTCTAAACTCAAATTCTTTTTCAAGAGTATGTTCTGTTGAGTTAACCTTTGTCTTGGGTGGTTCTAAGCAAGTTTATTGCATGATTTATTTTTTATTACTTATTTTGATAGGCTTATTATGAGGCTTGTTACATAGATGATAATAAGAAGTTACTAAGTTTAGTCATAATCATACATGAGAGATGGACTTGAAGATACAACAGCCCATAGCTAGCTAGGTTCATATTAGCTTCAATTCATTGAGTTCAGCAAGGTTTTGGAGAAATGGTTTTGGATCAAAGGAGGTTCTAGCATTAATGGTTATCTATCTATCTATCTATCTATCTATCTATCTATCTATCTATCTATCTATCTATCTATTAAGGAAAAAAAAAGCAAGCTGAGATGTCCCTACCTTGTCCCAAGAAAGATCTTTGTTCAGGTGTTGACTTAAGAAGTTGTATTACAGTTTGGCTTGTGGATTTAAGTGATCATCAAATATATGCTTGGGGGTAGAGATAGTAAAAGATTGCCAAGAAAAAGATGAGCAATGAAAAGTAAAAAACAGTGAGAGAAGGATGTGAAAGCAAGTAGAAAGTGAGAAAATTTCCAAGACAGAATGCAAGAGGAAAAAACATTAAAAGAAAATAAAACAAATTAGCTTTTAAATCTTTTAAAGATTTTGTGGGAGAAAAAAGTCAATGTAACTGAAAAGTATTGGAATGGCTTTCTCATTAGGATGGTCATGAGTGATTCCATAACCCTGGAAACAAATCTTTCCGGGTGGACACTGAACACTCTGTCACAGTTCTACTTTGGGAAAAAATCCTCATTAGTAGCAAGAAGCAGACCAGAGCAAGGTCCCACAGCAGGATACAGGCAAGCTGTTGGTTGGTTGTGCTCCCTCCCTGTCCCAGCTTTCAATGTTTCAAAAGCTTCTACACCTGTTCAAGAATTGGTGGAATTGACTAAAGTTTTTCAAATTTATTCAAGCTATATGATAATCTGGAAAAGCAAGGCAAAGAAAATAAAATAAAGAACAGAAAAGAAATATTGTTTCATTAATCTAAAAATTAGATATAATTTCTGTATTTCATAACTTTATCTTCAGCTATGAAAAATTTTATAGAAACAGAAGTCCTTGAGAAAACTGTGCATAGTAAACAGATATGCAATTAAGGGAAAAGAGTTTGTTACCATAACAGCTTCTTATTGACCCTTTTATTGAACTTAAGAATCTCAGAAGTACTGTACAATTTAATGGAATTTTACAGAGTTATACAGTGGACAGAAGAAATTATATGTAAAACCTCTTTTTGTATTTAGTTGGAAACACTACACATTCAGTTTCTGAAAAGCAGTTGTCATCTTTGTTATGTTTAAGCTCTTCTTTCCACTTTTGAAAGTGAAAAAATATATTTAAAATGTATTCATTTAGAGCTTTCCAGCTCAGTTCCAGATTCCTCCTTCACTGCATGCAGACAATAAGAAGACTTTTGTGATACTGGTCAAAAACCATATTGTGATGGTTGCAGGCTTCTTGGTGAATTTTTATTGCTCCTCACAACAGTTTGTCTTGGAAACCATGCCGAGGCCGTTCTTGACCAGTCTTGCCAGAGCAATGCTGAGTGTGTCTTGCAACGTGCGCTCCTCCCAGTCATGTAGATGCAAAACTCTGTACTGGAAAAGCATGAAACTCTCTGGTTCTGTGTTCAGTAACCATGCTGTGTTGTCCAACCACTGCTGAAGAAAAAACATTGTATAAACCCAACAAATAGTCTTTCAAGGATTGAACTCTACTGAAGAGTTCAGCACATTGTGACACCTTCTCTGAAGTGCACCAAAGCCTGTGTTTTTGGTTGCAGGTATTGCACATTAGATAAGCATTATGAACAGGGACTGTTCAGTTGGGTTTGGTTTTGTCTATCTAGGTCTAACACAGACATGCTTACCCGTGTGTTTATTTGAAATAACTGTATTAGTTTTTTTCAGTTGCACCAGTGAAGCCTCAGGGGAGCAAAAAAGACTTGTGTGTGTTTGGACAGAATTTTCTGCAAGGTAAGGGAACGAGGCTGATGGGATCTGACAGTGCCCAGTGGGGATGGGGGAAATTCACAGACAGAAGTAGAATTTGAAGTTTAATCACAACATAAACAAAGACTCTGTCTTAAATCATCTATCTATCTATCTTTTACTGCGACAGGACCCCAGAGATGCTTCCCTTCACCTTCGTTAATCACATGCAAAGGATCAGAGTTAGACAAGCAGATGACTGATCTTTGCTGGCCACAGAATAATGCCTGCAAGGTCTGTGCTGCAGTTGCTTCTCCAGCAAATCTGTTAAGCTTATTCCCAGGCTCCTTTTATTGGTATTTAATTCATTGTTACTATCTGTTGGATTATCCCTTACTTATTTTTTTTCCAATTAAAGCAATCATTAACACTCTGTGTTGGGTTTGAAGGGCATTAGGATATTTTTGCAGCCTGCACATTTCAGATATCTGGACAATACTAGCTGCAAACAGTCTGAGTGCAGATAAGGATTTCCTTTTCTTGTTTTATATTTATCCTTTTTTAATTAGGGTCACATATCTTATGTATATCTTGTAAATATTATAAGAAGGCTTCCTGTCTGTGCCAGTACTGCTGGATCAGGACCACAGTAAAGGAGGGTTTAATGGCAAGATGTATCTAACCTGCCAACCAACAACAAGGAAAAGAGATTCTGACCCTTCTTTGAGTGTTGGCTGGTGTCTCCTTGGGTCTGGCAGACTGCAAGGTTGTCTCAGTAAAGACATCAGGGGCTGATCCTGATTCACCATTGCCTAAGCTTTTATTTTCATCATTGATTATGAATAAGAAAAGGAGATGGGTAGGATAAGATCTAATCTGGGAGAGAGGAAAGGCTGCAACAAAAGCAGTACAGGAAAAATGCAAGTAAGACTTTTTACTGAAATCCTCCTTCTTGTGAAGGGTGATGCTTGCCTGCTTCCTGTCTATACATATTACTTGAATCTGTTCTGCTGCTGAGTCAAGTATCTCAGGTCTGATTTAGTCTTCATGAACACATATTAGGATGGTGCAGGCACATTTACCTGTACATGCATGTTATAAGAATATTAGAGCAGGATATGAAAGAACCTGAATTGTCTGACAACACAGAATACAAATTTCGTGCTGGATTCTTAAGGTTTGGTGTTTTTGGGGTTTTTTTTTTGTTTGTTTTTTTCTCCATTGGGCCAATTACCTTTTCCTGCACTCTCCTTTCTTGATGGCAGTATTGTAAGATGTGTTGAGCTTCTGCTTCTCTTAACTCAGAGGTGACAAATAGGGTATCTCCAAGGAAGACCTAATTTAAGGACCACATGAGTGTAGAGTCTTCAGCTCAGTGCAGTAGTATAATAAACTTCTTGTTTCTACTCAGAATACCACCAGCCTTTGCAGGTTTTTCTACCCTCCCAAAGTACAGAATTGCAGATGGTAAGGCACATGTAAGGCTTGTCTCTGGAGCTCCCAGGAGGTGAGCTGTCAGTATAGCACAGGAGGGAGACCATGAGGCTGCACTGCAAAAGTTGTGGGAAGAGGGATGTGGAAAGATACTTGTGTTTGGTGTGCAGGCCTGGGAAGGTCTGCCTGTGGTTGCAGTTGTTCTGGCTTTGGTTTAGCTGATTCATGGATTTTGGTGTTCTGTCACTGTGGAGAAAGCTGCTATTCTCACTGACAAATCTTCTTAGTCATAACAGCAGTTCTCTCTCCTTGTCTCTTATATCAGAAGATGATTTAGGAAAGCATTTAAGAGCCTTAATGAGGACAATAAATGATCCTAATGGCACTGATATGCAGGTCTATTTATTTATTCATTCATTTATTTATTTATTTTATTTATTTTATTTATTTTAGTATCTTGCTGAATCAAATTCTCAAGTCTTATTTCTAACCACAGTGGTAGAACCACACTTTTCCTACTGCTAACCGCTTCCCCCCACCAAAGAGGTTTCATTTGGGAACAACTAATGCTTTCCCAGTAATCTTTGGAGTACTCCAGTTGAACATTTCTGTGATTAGTAAATATGCTCGTCAGTTGCTAAGAAGAGTAATGAATCCTTAAGTGTACATAAGAAAGATTTATGGCATAATGTGAATTTGCAGCCCATTACAGGAAATAATTACATTCCACTAATTACAAAATTAAATAGTCACTCCAGCCTAGGAAACAGCAGTATTTGCAGCCATGCACTCAGAAGTGTGAACTACATGAGAAGTATTTAGCTGAAAATAAGTTTGCCATTTAACCCCAGCTCAATTCAGAGATCTAATTCATGACAAAGTTGTTATTGAACTAGTTTTTTACACAGTCAACTTTTCTAGAAACTTTGAGGAGATGAGATCATTAAAGACTGGATAGAAGTATATAAAGAAACTTGCTTCATCAGTCTTCAAATCTAACATGTTTCTGATAGAGGTCTTCAGGAGGAAAACTAAGACTTTTAATCAGAGCATGGGTGGGTTTTGTAACAGGTATATAATAACACACCTCATCCCACGGGGTGCAAAACCACTGCTTTGTCACACACTTGCTCACGCTGGGTGAGCAGTGTAGGGCTTGGTTCTTTCCTTTGAACTGTATAAATGATTAGTGACTGTCAGAATCAGTTTTGTAAACAGAGAGAATAAAGCTCAACCTGTGCTCTGAGATTTTCAGCTGAAACATAGACAATCTTTATTTTAGTCTTTGATACCTGGTTCACCCATCAGGCACTTGACAAGCCTGCACTCAGTGGTGTAGTGTGCAGTCCCTACATGTAAGATAGGGCACCTAGGAGACAGGTTTTATATTAGGATCCATTTAATAAACCAGAAAAATTGACAAGGGCAATTTTGGTTTGATAGAATAGCATCCAATAGGAAGAGGAAATGTTAATTGAATTAAAGAATTTGATCCAGCCTGAATTATATTTGGGGGACTGCATATGATACAAAAAGAAAAGCCACTCTTTATGTGGAATGTTCAGTTTAACCTTCATAGCGACTCTTGTGATTGTTAAGAATAGCTGTGTGACAGATTGTTTGTTCTGTGTTGGACTTGGGAAAGTAAAACCATCTTTCCCTGACCAAAAAAGTTTGAACTTAACAAGATTCAGATGGCAAGAGCAGATTGTAAGCAAATTGTCAGTCGGTGAGCATATAGTGGAAGTGTGTGGCAAAAAATGTTATTTGTGGATGTATGCATGTTCCAGAAGAGAAGATGTTAAATGCTAATAATGTCCAGAGCTGATGAATTTTCTTGGAGGACGAGATAACTTCAAAAGCACAATCAGTTAAACAAAGCATTAAAAAATGTCTGCAGCATTTTCCCTGCCCCCCTCCCTTGTAACTACAAACTCACATCAGAGTGAAGCTACAAAAGCAACATTTGAACTAGCAGTGGGTACTAGGTGCTCTTCTCACATTCATAGGGTTGCAAATGGTGCTCTTGATCTCATCAAGACATAGGAGAGAAGAAGTATAGTCTTTTTCATAAGTATAGAACACCAAAAATCTTTTTATGTATTTGAAGTTGTCATGGTTTAACCCCCAGCGGCAACTAAGCACCACACAGCCACTTGCTCGCTCCCCTAATGGGATGGGGGAGAGAATCAAAAAGTAAAAATTATCTAAAACCTAAATCTCTACTGCAAATACAATCATATCCCGAGGTCTTGAAGTACTCTCATAATATTTGCTACCAGCACACACTTCTCGTCAAGAATTATTTGACCTTAATCCCGTATGTAAAAGTTCTCTATATTGTTTTGTGGTCAGACTCAGAGCTGTGGTGTCTGAAGCTCCTTGCATACACACATTTGTGCATGTATGTACACACCACAAATAGAATCACTCAAGATATATGTATGTGTATTTGGTATCATAAATTAATTTGGGACACTGACTTAGCTGGTGTAGAGATCTAATTTTTCATTTAGCATTTATTAGAACACATAAGGGTTTAGTTGTGCAACTGACAGTATATAACATCAGTATAGTAATTTATTGTACATTTGTAACTAATTTCAAATGATCTCTCTGCACTTTCAAAGGTAATGTTTCCTGGAAAATAAAATTTTTAAAAAGTCCTTACCTAACCTGTATCCTTGAGTAATCAAGGTAAAAATGGAGTATTGCTGGGGTAAAGGAGGATGTATAATTAACTGTAGAGGGGCTTGAAGTGAAGATCAGTTATTGCTCATAAGGTTGTATACCTCAAGAACCATACTGCAAATTCTCTTATTTATTAAACATTAAATTATATATTTGAAAATACACTATCTGCACAACTATGCAGATTTTCTTTTACCCTTTCCTGAGGTCACAACCTCAACCAAACTGAACCTTCGACAGACCTGAGAAAATTCATTCGTGGTGCTCATTCAACCTTACCTGAAGAATGGAAGTGAAATTATTAGCTAGTTTCATATATGCTGCCAAGCAAGCAGCAGATGGTCAGTATAACTGCACTATAATGCTAAATAAACCAGGTCTGAGGACTGCTTTCTTGGGGCTAGATTGATCCTGTCAAAATAACTGCAGATCACTTGACCCCTCTGGCTCTCAAGAAGTGTGTTGTGTCCCTAAGACAATATTTATATATACACATGTGTGTGTGCTTATTTCTTTTCAGTTCAGAGTGATTTTTTCCATAGCATGAAACTGAGGGTAGGCATTGCATGTCCCTGAGATACTCTGTGAGTGTGTACACTGTGTGTAGGGAGCTAACTTCACTTGCTGGGCCACAAGAATTTGGGCAACTTGTACCATAAAACTTCTTCTAGCCGGGTTAAAACTTGGAAGGACAAATTAACCAGTTTCCTACTGCTGTGTATTAATTGCTCTAAATTATCTTACTAGTTGTGTATTTTTACCCATCGGAATTGGGTATTGGAATTTTAGTGTAAATATATTAAAAATTATTAGCAGAACCTTCTTTAGTATAGGTCAGAAAACTTAAATAATTATTTTGATAGAAAAGAAAAAAAAAAAATAGTTCTAAACCTGAATGTAGTTTTGAGGATTTAATTGTTATTTTCCAAAATCTTTTTCACAATGTAAAATGAGTTATAAGCTGTACCTTTGTGAATCTGCCTAAACAGGTGTAATGCCTTGATATACACTCTGGTAGCTTATGGGAGATGAAATCTGGCTGGAGATTCCCACTCTCTGGGGAAAGCTTGTACATGAGACACTTAAACGATAGCTCTGATGATGCATGGCAGTGCAAAGAATTGGATCATGCTAATGTCAAGTACTCTGGTTTTGAATGAAAAATGTCAGCACTACACCTGGCATCAGATATTTATTTATTTTTTTTTTTTTTACAGCTGATAACCTGAGGGTTTTAAAAGGGCTTAATCATTTAAAATTTTGTTTTATTCTGCCACTGTGATCTGATAGCACTTATTGCATCGTGTTGCTGCTCTATTCTTGAGGCATTTTTCTAAACCACTGTAGCTGCACCACAGACAGAGAGTAAGCTTTAATGAAAGTTTATTTTAGACACAATGCCAAAAGAGGAAAAGAAAAAATGCAATTTTCTCTTAGTCTTTTAAAGGAAATCCACTAGCTGGGACTTTTTTCCTTCCTGATTTACTGCTAAATTTAGATCTCTGTAAATCATTATAGGCCAGTTCTGTTTCAGAAAACAGACACTCACTGCCACTTGCTAGCTGAAGGGGCAAATTAAGGGTACTGGTGTGAAACAAGAGAGTCTGTGTGCTCTGTGTGGTATGAACTCAACATTTGAGGTGACACATGCCATGGTCCAGGGTAAAAAAAAAGACCCTGTAAGTGATCTGGTGCTGCATGTGACATTTCAGTGAATGAGTGACCATCTGCACACAGAAGACTTCCAGTGCTTGGAGAACACCTGGGTCAAGGTGGAATGTAATCGAGCTGCACTTGGTAGCTTAAATTGTTGAAAGATTTTCAGATTTTATTACTGACTGAATTTTTCCCCTGTGTGGGTATAAATGTATCCTGATATTCTGGCTAATGGAGGGGTTGACAGCTCTGTATTTAGAACTCAGTAAAATCTCTCTCTTTATCCTCCTGAATACACCTTCTGAAAGATCCTTCATCTGTGCACCATTACCTGCCAGGCAAGAGACTGTGATATTCCTTCTTTTTTCCCTTGAGATATGTTTTCCTCTTAAAAGGACATGGGGAACGGGTTTTCAGAGCTGTCCTTAAAATGCCACACTTCATAAAGGCATTATGCTTTGATAATCTCTTTTTTTTTTCCCCCAGCACCTTTTTCAACTGAATGGTGCATCAGGCTGCTGTCAGAGAGCCCCTCTCCATCACCAGGCGTCCCTCAGCAGGCAGTCCAGCCGTGACACGGAGGAAATAACAGCTTGCCACCTATTCAGAGGCAGAGTCACCTTGGAGGATCTGTGCTACCTTTATTTTCCTCCCTGGAAAATACTGTCTAGTGTACATAAGCCTATTATATATTTTCTTTTTTTCCTGAATGACTAGCAAGCTGCAATTTGGTTTCGTTACATTGCTGTCAAAAGTGGAAATACTTTGGATATGCAAATCTTAACCTTAAGCTGACTTGAAACAAGATGAAACAGTACAAAAAAGGATCAGCAAACAAACAGAAAAAAAGTAGTTTTTTCTTAAACAGTGACTATACTACATATGATAAAGAATTTATTCAGAGTAGTTATATATTAGTAAATGCTAACTTACATTTATTTACTAGATTATTCCTTTCTAGTTGTGATTTCTACCAAAATTTATATGAAGCTTTGACTTTAATCAGACAAGCCTAAAACCAGAATTTTAAATTTACAATTCAAGCTTACAATTTAACAAAAGTCTGACCATTTTGTAGGCATCATATTACTGAAAAAAATATATTAAATGCTTATTCTAAAAAAGGGAAGTACTATTTTTTAATTAGTGAGTTTTCTTTTCAGGCTCCAAATTAACTTAGATTATGGGACTACCAGTTCTCACTCCTCATTTACAGTCATACTAGATGAGGAAAACATTTTTCCCAATTTTTCAATTCCTCAAAGAATTCTCGACTTTAAGCTACTCTCTGAACTGAAATACTTTAACGAACTGACATGGAAAAAAAAATATCTATCTTTAAAGCAAGTCTGTCTGCCAAGAGGCTGTGGCTTGTAAAAGGTTGGTTTAAATCTTCTATAATTGTTTAAACTACTTACTCATATTAGAAACTACTGTTTCTAGTACCTTATGGCTTCAAAAATCTTTAAAGATCTACAGATACTACCCGAATTATTTTATTTAAATTTTAGAAAATACAATGAGTAATAGGTGAGGTAGCAAAAGATTTATGATTTTTTTTAATTATGTTGATGAATTTATCTGAAGTAAAAGAAATCAATTTGTTTAAATGAAAATAAATTGAAACATTAAATTAATATTTTATATTAAAACTAAATGATTCCTTAACAAAGCTTCAGAAATAGGTCCCGAGTTGCAGATTGCATATCAATATTGTACATTTACACGTACACTGTCTCCCAGAAACTTCATTATTTTCAGCCCAGAGGCATCTACTTTTGAAGAACTTGGAAAAAAATCTTGCCCATGAGAAGGAATTAATTTATCTTAAAAAAAACCCAAAACCAAAGAACCCACCAAAAAAAACCCAAACCCAGAAGCCTACTGGTATCTCTATATTTGATCTACATGGAGACCAAGGTGCACAAACACCATCTGAGAGGTGCTGAAGCTTTTATTCTTAATTCAGATGAACATAAGCACAGCAATAATAATTATTATTATTATAGTTTAGCACTGTATAAAGAACTAGTAGCATTTTGCAGTGCAACAATATTGTAGCCTCTATAGTGAATGATTGCTCTGGTTACTCAAAACAGTATGTGCCGTATGGATGCTGGAGAGGTTATGATCATAAAGCAAGAAGTCATAGGAATTAGCGAGCTCTTCATTATTATCATCCTAATGGCTCCCCTATGGGCAATGTGTGCTAGGAAAAAACTCCAACACTCTGAAAAGCAGTTAGTGTGAACACACTGCTACCTTTCCCCCAAGGTTAATAATTCATCTATATACATATGAAGTAGCAGAAGGCCCTCATCTATGCTAAACTAAGCAATTTTGCTTTATATCTTCTTTTCTTTCTAGAAAAGCCTCTTGATAATAAATGTATGCTAACTTTCACTTGAGTCACTGTGGTGAGATAGGGAAGAAGAAAAAATCCTGGAGGACTTCCTTGAAGGAGAAAAATATTTAAAGTGACAAAATAATGACAGTTGGAGAAGCAAAGTTTATGAAAAAAAAAACCAAAACCAAAAAAACAAACCAACCCAACTTTCTTTGCCACCACTGACCACACAACTTTTGCTGTTCTGTTTGCAAGAATAGTGTAGCACCTTTCTGAACTTTTCTGCAAGCTTAATGTTGCAGCTCCTTTTGTAACTAAGGTGAAGTCAAAAGAGGTCACAGATGTGCAAAGAAAACTCACTTGCATGAATTCTGAAGCTTTTATCTGGTGACATCCCTTTTTGGCATTTTATCCTCATCATCCCTGTGACCTGCAGGACACAGACCATTAGTAAATTGAAAATAAATGAAATAATTCAATACCCTCAACCTTAAATACTCAAAGAAAATGACTTGTTTCCCTCCTGCTATGCTCTCTGCATATTGCAAATTAATACCTTTTTTTTTTTTAAATGTAGTGAGGGTTTTTTCTAGGTAAATATGTGGATCCCTATATTTACATTCACAGCAATGTGGTTCCAAAATGTTCTCAGTTCACCGATCTAGAAACTTTTTTTTTATCAAATAATGCCAGCAGAGATGTGCACAAACATGTGAGATGCAGTAAATTTCAGGAGACGGAATAATCCAACTATGAGACTTTGCCACATCATTCCTGGAGTGACTCATATGTAACCCCTAAAATATCCTGAAACCCCAAAGGATTTATCTTTCTTTTATTTTTCCTTTTAAGTTGTCAACATCAGGGCAAATGATTCTTATGCTGAATGATATTTTCCTTCTCCCATTTATGGTGTGTACGTTTGTGAGGTGAAGTCAAAGCAGGAGCAGCCATGCCTTGAGATAGCAGGGCGTTGGGGCACAGCCCTTTGGCAAGTTGCTGTTCAGCCTTAGGAAGGACTTTGCAAGAAAAAAAAGCTACTTTTACCAGGAATTTTGAAACCAGGAGGAAGATTTAGCCAGCTCAGCTCAGAAGGGCATGATAATAACAGAGCAGCTGGTGGTTATTAAAGGATTTATAACAAGGTTAAGTAGCAGTACTAAAGGTGTTTAGCACAAATTCCTGTTTCTCCCACATCCGTTAGGTTTCCCTAGCCCCAGTAGCAAACAGGCAGTAGGTAGGGAATTATAGCCTTGCAAAAAAATCCCCTAAACCAGGAAAAATATTTAGGATGAACCAGGGAAAAGAACAATCTTATTATCTATCAAAGACATTACTCCTCCTATAATGAACATGGCATACATTTTTATCAGACTCTTGTTACATTTTATTAGTACTGATTTCAAATATATCAGAAATGGAGCACTTTTATTTATTTATTTATTTATTTATTTATTTATTTATTTATTTATTTATTTATTTATTTATTTTTAAAGACACTGTGAGTTTTAAACCACCCAAATTTTGATATAAAGCAATCCAAATGGAACAATTCATTCATACAGCAGGTTGGGCAGAATACTCGGACAGAACCCACAGTTCTTAGCAAATCGACTGGTAAAACAGACAGAAGAAGGTTGAGAATCGAAGGTTTTGGAGTCTCCTCTAAATCAGCAGGACAGATACTTACAAATTTGTTAGTGCTGAAGTTGTGAATTATAATAAGATGCACCAATAAAATCCCACACAGAGAATGGCCTCTTCCAACCCCAATAACCAGTGATTCAGTTTTTGTAAGCAGATGTTAGAAGCTCCATAAAATGTTTTGACCATATCTCACAAAGAAGCGGTCAACATTTGCTGACACAAGTCATTCAAGATGTCTTTCTCAGAAATTAATGTCAGAGTTACATTAACCAAATCATCAAAATCCTTAGATCAGAAATAAGCCACAGAAACAGGAATAATGTAAATGTCTCTTAAACTGTTTTTCTTCAAAAATCTATCTTTTCTTCTCAGGAGCATACTGCAGTTTATAAAGGTAATAAATCCAGGCCAAGGAACTAACTTAAATCTGCAGTGTCATTTCTTTTGCTATTACTAAAGACTAGAATGCAGTAACTTCTCCTTTTCTAGTTAGGTGCTGTCACTTGTCTTATTTCACACCCCTCACTATAGCTGCAGTCATTCTGCAGTGTAATCAGAAATACACACGACTTTTATGCCTAAGTTGGAACCCGGGGTCAATCACCTCTGTTCAGGTTTTTTTACAAATTCAAAACTAAAAAAGAAAAAAATTACAGTCTGCTGGGCAGAATCCAGCAGCGCTGCAGCTGAGAACTCCATCACCTCCTTTCATTTCTAAAGCATTTTTGTGGCTTGAAGACTCCTTCTCCTTCCTCTCTGCAGATCTCTTCTGAAGCAGCAAGCTATCCCTTTCCTGTTTTGGGGACTTCTCTATTGTTAGTAATTCCTATTCAAATGTTTCTGCTTTCCATAAGCTCATCTCTCTTCCCATCCTTAATTTTTGATCAAATGTTAGGAATGGCATAGGGTTGTGGTTCTTTTAGATTTTATAACAATGAGATACTGGTTGATAATGTCCTAAAAAACATCAAATGTGGTGCTCTGTGCAATGCTTCCTAAGAGATTGGAAGTACGAGGTAAAGAGGCAGCTATGCAACCTCCTGATGGACCTCTGTAGTGGTCTACTCAGTTTCCCTTAAAACATGGCTGTAGTAGCTGGACTAATTACCTCTTGCAATCAAAACTGTTTAATTTCAGTTTGACAAAGCCTTCTGTGGAAGCCTACCAAAACAAAGCTGCTGCTTGGCTCAGTGGGAGACATGTGGCAAGACAGGGTTGTCTGCTAATATTTAAAGCTCAGTGGTGAAGAGGAGGGCTTTCTTCAGATGGAACAAGAAGTTGTAAATAGAAAAATGGCTCGTGTTTAAAGAAGCATAGTATTGCTGAATGCAGGAAAAGATCCGTGACAATGAGATTTATTACACTATGGAGTGCTCTCCTGGGGCAAGATGTGAAAGCCCCAATCTTTTAGCACAATTTGAAACCTAGTGAACAAAAAAAGATATATTGCATGAAAAAGGCTTGCTTGACAGAAAGATAAAACAGATGGACTGACAGATCTTTGCAACTGCAAATCTATGATCCTCTGACTTGGAGGTCCCTGTTGCTTAATTAGTTCCATTAGTTTCAGCAGAACTGTTATGATGTGGTAGTTATTGAGTAAGTAAAATCAATAGACGTGTGTCTGTACTGCACTGTAGTCTACACTGTGTGCAGTATAAGACGAAGGAGGAATTCAGTAGCAGTGTAAAATTGTCACATTAAAAAAAAAAAAAGGGAAAACTGCTAAAATTTAAAAAATAGCAAAGGATATCCTGCACAGCAGGTTTATACCCAAGAAGAACATGAAAACTTGCAGTTATGTTATCCAGCATCACTAAGTTCTGCTAACACTCCTTGGAGAGAAATTAGTTACAACAGTGGATATCATAAATAGGACATCAATTGCTGACCATTAGTTCCCAGGAAGAGAAATGAGACAAGTATATAAACAACTGTGATTTTAATACAGAATAAACTACTATATAGTGTTTCTAATATATATAGAAATTAATGGATAGTGGTTGAGCAAGTTTATTGGTATGACTACTGTAGTACAGTAATCTAATGTGCAATGGCTATGTTAGTCCTTGTTTTAATTTCCAGTGGAGAACTTCAGGGAAATTTAATGGTCATATGTCACTGTAGAGAAATTTTTCCAAAATCCTGAGTTTCTGTTCAGTTCCAGCTCTCCACTTCAGTGATCTGCAGCTCAGGTCAGTGAAGACAGCATTGCTTTCTGCCTGGACAGTGAAGACAGGCACAAGCTGTCTCCTTCCGATTATAACTGGAAGACTGCCATTGGTAGAAGCTCCTTCCTCACCTCACCCCCCTCCTTTTTCTTTTTTTCTTATTTAATTGTGTGCAAAACCCAAAACAATCTCAAGCAATGGGAGCACAAGGCTTTTTAACTCTGAGACTGCTCAATCAGTAGAGCTTTTTATCAGGAATGATGACAACCGGTGGCAATGGTCCCCATGTCTGCTCAGTACCTGGCTTCTCAGATAGGATAACTAGCACAAGGGTGGGGGAGCATTAATGCCATGAATACCTCAGGAAATTGATAACAGGTCATTTCAACAAAAGGTTAAAGCAACATAAGATAGTGAATATTTACAGCTTTACTGTTAGATATTAATAACTTTATTTACAAAAAAAAAAAAGTTATATTTTCCTTGACAAATATTGGGTTTACTCCTAGAGATTTAGAAATTTATTTAATATTCTAGACTACCCATTTCATTGCATATACAATAGTTCTGCTCTTTACAAACAGTGACAGAACAGCTGTGTTTTGCTACATCCTTGGAAAGAAAAAAGATAAAGAAATCAGAGTGTATCTCTAGTTCAGGCTGAAGAGCTGGTTCTAGTCTTGTTTGCTGCACATTTTTTTTATGCAACTCTCAATCAGCCTGTGCTTGATCTGCTGGCAAAGTGAGTTTGATGACTATTGCAGGGTGATGACTTTCCAGGACTCATTGCTTGAGAAACACCTGGAATGTCTGCACCAAGAATCTGCAGAATATTGTATCACAGGGATCACTATTGGGCTCAGTCACATCACTTAGACCTAACAGTATTATCTGAGTGTAGTTCATCTGAATTGCAGGTCATAGATTCTTATTGTGTTGTAGAATTTGTTTAGTGATGCTTGTGTTTGAAAAAGTGACTTAATGCAGAAAGTAACATGAAAAATAAGAAACTAAGCTTTCCTTGGATTACCAGTTTTGCTACTCTTTCTCTTAAAAATGTTTTCTTCCATTTGCCCATTTGTGAGCCAGGATAATGTTTATAATGTGCTTTTGATTTTTTATAAAAGTCTTTATTTAAAAATCTGGATTTTCAACCTTGCATTCCTATCATCTTTAAGGAATCTAAGTTATTTTTCCTTATAACTTAATAGCCCAAATAATTTTGGTGCTTCAAGGCAATGTTTGAGCAGCTGTGAAAAAAATTTACATATCCACAGAGTACAATATTGTACACAGTGCAGGAAAGCCAGGCTGACTGAATGTGCTTACAGCTCTGCTCAATTAAATAAGGCAAGTAACTGCTCTGCAAAAATGTGCTGTAGCACAAATGACTTCAACAACTTTCTGAGATGGATGGGTATGTAAAGAGATGACCTGCTTGCATATCCTTGGGCTTTGTGCCAAAGAGATTTGGATATTACAAACCATCTAATATCTTTTACAATGCTTGGAAGGTTGGAATGGCATGCAATTTGAGCAGTTGTTTGGAGAAAGATGCCAAATTTTGTCTCAGTGACATAAAATACCTTAGCATGAAGAAATAATGGTAATAAAACTGTAAGAGAAAGAGATAAACTGAGACCTATATGAACAGGAAAAAAAAATGACGTCTCTCTCTGTTTACTGCAGATGCTGTGTTTGACAGCTCTTAGGTTCTGGAAGATGATCTTTTTAAGGCAATCTTTTCCTAACCTTCATTAGGTAAGTGGCACATCCTGTTCTGGATACACATTTAATTTTATCAGTATGTCATGCAAGGGCCAGATGCCTTTAATAGGAGACAGTAGAGAAATATAAAATGAACCACAGCTTTAGACTCTTAAATCTGCTTCTGACAGACTGTCCTACAAAATGAAGGTGCCCTAGATTGAGCTGCTGAACAATTTTAAGAATCAGTGCAGGCTTTTTGCCCAATTCCATTTAGCTGAGGTCATGGACATGCATCTTCCCCTCCGTCACAGATGTGTTTGCTGACAAAGCAGACATCATCCTTCTCTCAGTGAGGAGCTTAGCCCCATTTCTCTGCTTGTGGTTACCACTACAGCAGATCTTAAAGGTTATGTGGGCACTCTGTAGCACATTTCAATGAATATGAGCTGCATTAGTTTAAATGGTTGACTGAGAAAATTGTGCTAATATTGGCTAATTCTCATTCATCAGCCTAGAGGGAAAGGAGAAGAAAGGGAGGAGGGAAATCCCTCCTCGTTCCAGGACTGTACATCCACAGCAGGTTGTATTGAGCTCCAACAAGGGACACTCCTAAAGCCCTATTGTAAATGGTTAAAGTACTGCGTGCCTGCAACAGTCATCACTAGGTTTTCCTGTACTCTTTCCTTCTTTATGGGTTCCTATAGTAATGCTGGAAGGCTTTTGAGGATGACAAAATACAATTTTGAAGCCAAATGGTAGGGCAAAGTAAAGCCTGAAGAGGTGAAATAACCAAAGTGGCGTAAGAGCTACAGATAAAGATAGATCTAAAAATCCAATGCCCAGAATCACAAATCAATATTTTAACCTTTCTTTGTCACAGCATTTTTGAATTTTCCTGGGAGTACATATCCCTTCACTGGTGAACTTCTATGGCATAAACAAATGCCATTTCTATTTGCATCAAATAAAACTAGACATTAGCTCAAGGAAATATAAATGACTTGACTAAAACCATGCTCTATGTTAGAGTTACAGTAGGAAAGCAGGCATTTCACCTCTTTGCAATGTTACTTTTGATGCCTCCAAATTTCTTAGACTATTCTAAATTATAATTTCTCCTGAATGATTTGGAGAAACAAAGAACAGCAATTATTTTGAACTAGTAAATTTATTTTGTTCTTGTAGCTGAAGCAGTTGGCTTACATCCACTCACAATATTTCCAGCTTTGCTCCATTTATATTACCTTCTGTTTTATATCCTTCTGACCATATTTTCAATAATTACCAAATGCCAGTACAATTTATGGAGTGAATCTAGAAACCCATTAGTTTTTATTTTGATTTAGTATCACAACTTTGGGCTTTGCTAGTTCCTTAAGATTACTTCATTTTTGAGAGTGTGAGGAAATATTTTTAAAGTATTACTTAATTTATATTCTTCTTTCAGTGGAGTATTATACATTTAAATATTTAGTAATAGGCATTGATTTTGATGACAGAAAATGTTTTCCAAAAAATACCTATTCTATTTGTCCTTATAACTTTTTGAGAAAGCAAACTGAAATGAAGATTAAATAGGCTGTGTATGTGAGACCCAAATTTCAGTGTCAGGTTTTTTGTGGTCTTTTTCTGGTCCATACGAAGTAGTTTAATTCATTTTCTTTCAGAACAAGGTTTTGAACAACAGCATGATATTAAATATCTGACTCATCAAAAACAGAAAATGAAAATAACAGCATTACCTTTACAAACACTACAGTCTCAATTATATCTGCAAAGATACTTGGGTTCTAATATATTCAGCATGTTCTAGACAGAGTATAATTGAATATATTTCAACCTAATTCTTCTAAATAACTTCAATAGTGAAAAAAATTGTTAATTTTGCTACATATTGGACTAGTAAATGTACTGAAGAACAAAAGCTCTGCCTTTTGATTTTGATTAAATTTAGAACTATCATTTAAAGCTACATAAAAAACAATAGTATGCTGCACTAATAATACTGGAATTAGCAATAAAAATATGAATTTTGTGAAATGTGACCTCTGAAAACTGTTATTTTTTAGAATGCTTAGTGGGCACTGAATACTCAGTGACTCTGAAACCTGCTGGCCAGAGTGTCAGTGAGTCATTTGAGACTGCAAAGCAGATTGATCAAGCAATTGATCAAGCTGGGAGCTGAACTCTGGCATCCTAAATCATACATACTTTTTTACCAACAAAATTGTCTTGTGTACAGCTGTGTGCCACCATGTCCAAAATGCTTTCAATGCTTACTTAATCTTTCATGTCCTTATTCTATGCTGCAATTTAAAAGATAGATCATCCTTCTGACTCATCCAAGCAGAGCAGTTTACCATCCAGAACTCTGCAAGTTCCAGCCCTTTTTCTGAGACATTTTAGTGATGCTATGGTAAAGGAAAAAGGAAACAAAGTTAAAACTCATTAACCAATCATCAGCTTACAAATGAAATTTCTGCCATTTATAGTTATGTGAAAAAGAAAATAAAATTCAGGAATACAGAGGAAATGAAGAACTCTGTCTCATTTGGCAAATGCATTACCACATGCTCATATGCATTTTTTCATTGTTACATAGTGTAACAAAGGAACCATTGAAAAAAGTCTACTGTGCTTACAATTTCAATCTGTTTTTTTCTAACTTTAGAAGTTTTGTAAAACTTGAGCTATAAGTTATAGAAAGCTGGTGAATGATTCAAAGCAGTCCAGGTAATTATTGCTGATGTATCATAGAATAGTCAGTAACACACAACATTAGGTTGAATGTTATCACATATCATAATTGGCTAATTCCTTGTACTCTTTCCTCCTTTAAACAAGCTACTCATGTATTTCCTCATAAACTCAAACAGCCAATAATTAACACGCTATAGAAATATGCATCACACTTTGTATTCAAGTTAAATTCCCCATGAAATTTCATTTCTTATTTCTCATGAAGAAAATATAGCTGTCCACATAGTGGGGCATTGCAATAAATATTTTTATTCCAGCAAGCATGACACCTTTGATTATGGGAAGTCAAATGTACAATCTCTGTGACAAAAATTAATAGACCCTTCTGTATCATTTCATTGAGAACTTTTTACCTTCAAGTGCATGGGAACCTTGCATGTCTGCACAAAGTAGAAGAAATTAAGCAAAAAGAAAAAAAAAATCTTTGTATCCAGGCAAAATTTATTTTATCCAGCAGAGCTGCTTGAATGCCTCTTTAGCATTTACCTTGAACCAGAACAGATTATAAACGTTAGCACTGAAGTAAACAGATGGTGTCGATAACGACTGATACCCACTGGAGTTCTATAAACATAGGCATACCCATAGCCTGTCAAGCATCACGTATTGTAATCAAATGATACAAGTTACCTACTGGAACAAAAGTGTGAACAAGACCAAGCTATTTCAGAGTTAGGGTTCCTAAAACTGGTCTTTTCATTGCATACTCTT
The DNA here is from genome assembly GCA_907165065.1 of Caprimulgus europaeus. The sequence continues at coordinate 6,971,168 of OU015523.1, read as the reverse complement.
CTAATGTATTTTTTTTTACAGAAGTGATGAGGTAAAGTTGATGGGGATTGGTTTCAATGCTTTTAATAATCGTGTAACAGAAAGGTAACATATTAACTGGCCAATTTCTCTGAATATTTTTAAGCCTTTGAAGACTACCACTCCCAAACTAAAGTCATGTCCAAGTCGATGGACTAGTGGATGAGTATAAATTATGCATTAACATCACGGGTTTTGTAATCATACTTCTAATAAACAGGGGGGTACATAAATAATATTGATGTTATTTGCCCCATTCTCTTTACAGCTCATTTCCTTCATACTCTAGACATCAGATTTCCATACAGAAATCAAGCAATCTTTTTTCATGGAAATCTTTTAAGACCATGCAATGAGTGAATCCATGGGAAGCCATTCCAGATGATAATGTGGAGTTGAGCTCACGTATGGTACTGAAAAAGTGTTATTTAGCAAGGCCATAGTTATTGAACTTTAAAAACTCAGTCATTTGAAAGTAGTTTAGGAAGGGCAACTTAACTTAAAAATTGATCTACCAGAATGTTTTAAAATATATTATCTCATGTAGAGTTCTGATATCTTGACTGATGTGACAGGTTCTGGTTGCTAAATAAGATCTCCCTTGTCACAAGTTTGTAGAAAAGCTACTTGCTATTTTGATATAATGAAGATAATGACTGCATAAAAGCCTATGAATAAATAGAGTATGCTCAACTATTTCCATTATTAACACTATTCTGTAAAACTAACATATGCCTAGATTCCTAGCACTGCAACCAGTCTTGTTGCTTACTGTTTCAGAAAATTAACCTATGTCAGCAGACAGATTCATTGCGCAGCAAAAGATTATGATATCCTAAGACTGGATATAGGACAGCCTCTATGAGTAGGTGCATGTGCATCTGCTGAAGCTCTGCTGCAATCAGAGATGTAACTGAGTTCAGATATTCATGCAGGAGTAATACAGTAGGGTATATCTTTATAGCACAGTTGAAAATGGAGATAGAAATTTGATTGCTAACTGATACCTAATTACTTACTGTTGAGTGCATTCTATTGAATAAGTACACAGCCTGAGAAGCTATGGAGTAAATCCTTCAGTACCTTTTGCTTTGTGGAAGTCTGAGAACGTGTTTAAAATGAAATGCTACAAAAATGGAACTCAATACCTAAGTCTTAGTTCTCACTTTAAGAAGTCATAAATGACTTCACAAGAGATCAGACAATGGGGTATTTCAGACATTCAGAACAATTTACTTCCATCGTGAACACATGAAGTAGAAGAGCTGAATGTGATGCTGGGTGCTTTTATTCATGTATTTAAATGAATATCATCTATTTTGAGCAGCCTCAGTGATTGTATCTGCTGATTGCCAAAATAATCTGATTTATATTAGAAAATAAGCACTGCCTGAAGCAGGCAGTTTTGTACAAACCTGCAGCACTGTGCTCCTAGCTTTTCTATAACAATGGTATTTTTGAACTTCAGATATACAATTACCTACTGCTACTTGGTTATATACACTTTGTGCTATATGAATTACCTCATGTTATGTATTTTTATCTGAAAAAATACAAAACAGATGAAAAACTATAAAAGCTTTCAAGCTTCTTGAAAGATACAGTATACTGGAAAAATGTTTGGTCGTTAATAACCCTAATACAAAAATGGAATTTGAGATTTATATTTTTTTTCTATCATTATCTTCCCTGTTTTTCTTCTCTACTTCCTGGTAGTATGAATTAGTTTTTCTATAGAAATGTATCTCCTTTATTTTTTGCATTAATGAATAATTCAATAGGGGAAATGACAAAATGTAAATAGTAAGTATTCTCTGCCTTATCATTGCTCCAAGTATTTAAACACTATATTTTTTTTTGAGGATCTCAAATGCTTTTCAACAATTTTAAGAAGCTTTGATTACCATTTTCTAGCATATTTCTACATCTTTTTGGGGAGGGGAGGCAAGTTGGGGAAGATGGCTTAGTTGTATGTGTTCACTGACGGCTGCATTGCAATTTAAGCCCTTCCCCGAGAACATAAGTTCTCAATACTCAGTAAAAATTCCCTGCAGCTAATGAGTCAAATGTCTGTCAGCTGGGCTTTTTAATCCATTGATACCACGATTTTTGCCCTTCTGTTTGAACCAAAACATGTAGGTTTCATATAAATATTCTAATAGTTCAGTATTGGACAGTCATTAGTGATGAGTACACTGAAGAACCTAGATTGCAGAACAGGTACTGATTGCAGGATATGAAGCTAAACACAGGCTTGTAATAGACTTTGTTCATTTAAATTACTTAAATTTGGCTTTATAATTTCCCTTTATAATATAGTAAAAGGCAGACATTTTCCAGATTCAACACATTTTCAGCATGAGTGAGGCATTGAGTACAACTAATTCCTTTCTCCATTGTTTTTCTTCCATTTTTTTCTGAGGCAGAAATAAGAGAATTCCCACCACTATATCTTAAATGTTTTAACTGAATCATAGAATACATTTAAGTATTTACTAATACGTTATCTGGTATTACTAGATACTCAAAATTGTCATATGTATTCTGGTTTTCTGCTCCAGCTAAATCATTTACTCAGAAAAAGTAAAATCCCTGTGTAACTTCTCATGGATATTACTTAAGATTCAATATTTAACAAAACATAAATTTGGTTTAGTATATGTTAGGAAATATAAGGATATATTATGCAGATCTCTCCAGTAATTAAACAGTCTTGGAGGAATAAGTAGAATTATAATTTTCCAATTAAAACAACATAGCAGACCAACACAGTATCAAAATAAACCAACACTAAGCTAAAGAAAAATTATTTGGAGTTCCTAAATGTATGTATTAGTACATACCCAAACTGCAGATATGGTACTTTGAAACCTTGCACATAACCTCAAAAACTAACTATATTTTTTTAAAACATTCCCCAAGAAAATAATTATTTGAGGTAAAAACCTTGGGGTGTTTATCCTGCCTCTGTGTTGCATTTTCCCATACATTTATTCAAAGTGTTCCACAAAGCTTTCTCTTTTTTCAATGCTAGGATTTGCTTTCTTTTATTTATTTTTCCTCAAAACATTTCATTGTACTCTCCTCAATCCAGAATTTTGCAGCATAATACTTTCATGCCTCATAAGAATTTCCAGAGTTTTATTTTGAACCTTGTTATTTTGATAGTTCTTTATTCTGTCAGCAGTGACTGGAATAAGATGGTACTCAGAGGAAAGGGAGGTACACACCACCACAAAGTCAGTATATTTTCCAAGATCCCTTATGTTGGGGTTATGACTTTCTCTAAACAGATTTGTCTAACCTCACATTCTGTCAGTCATTCAAAAGAAAAGATTTACATTCAGACTTCATTTAGTCCCTAGGATAAACCAGACAAGACATCCTAACAAAATAAATGTAGGAAATGGCACTCTATTCTGCCACTTAATCCTGAAAATGATGGAAAATCTATAGTTTTCAATTGTTTTTCTTTTTTTTTCTGTGCAGAACTGGGCCTTCTATATGCAATAAGATGAACACTTCTAGTTTTTCCAAAATGCTGTTGGTGAAATTTGTCCTTGGTGCAAGCTCACCAATGATTGGAAACACACTTGGAATTAATGTGACTCAATATTCCTGAAAAAAGAGAGAAGGGTGCCATAATAAGATCATATTGTTTCTGTAACTAAGGAATCATGAGTAGAAGATAAACATTAAGTTCCAAAGATTAAATTTCATCATCAAATAGAAAAGGAACTGTCGTTGCCCCAGAGGACTGACAGCAAGAGTGGCTTTACCAAAGATAACATGAAGTCCCTTTTGTTTATCTTCTGTTCATTACACACTGACTGTAGGCATGGGATTTTACTGTGTCTAGTCCTACACAGCAGATGACTACCACGGCCAAACCAGGCACAAGGCCAAGATGCTCCACAGCTTGCTGCTCCAGGAAATTCAACAGATCTCTGTACTCATCTCTATTTGTTTTAGCCCTTGACAAATTAGTACCATGTTGTGTTGCATGTGTACACATGCAGAGCACCCCATTCTTCCTTAAACACAGGTCATTAAGTAAAGAGCATCTACTATTACGTAATGCCTTATCAAAATAAAATTTAAGCATATTTGTAAGTGTTCTCCCAAGGCAGAAAAGTTATAACATTCCCCAGGTGCCAACAGCTGACCCAAATCCATCTGAGGAGATTTCTTCAGATCTGAGTGACTTCAAGTTAAGTGGATGGAAAAGCTCCAGCTTGCCAAATGCCTGAACTGAGAAAGGCTGAAATAAGGTGAGCAAAGATTTGGGAAAAAGAAATTACCTGGAGGTGAGCAAACTGAGGGGAAAGGATATGGTTAGCTGGGTAAGCTTTTTAGACGCTGCCTGGAGGTGGAGTCACCATTACAGTATCCAGCAACTAGCACAGCAGAGCATATTGCCATTGTCATTTTCTCTGCACTGAGCAGGTAATGCTTTTTTTACAGTGATCTCTGAATGGGCTTGTAGCTGCCAGAGGACACTGGGAAGTTATTGCTTCGTTCATGTTTGACTGGGGCTGTTTTTCCCTTTAGTCTTGCTGGAAAGTCTCAAGGGCTTATTCTATAAAAAAGCTTTCCTGTATGGCATGCCGGGGGAGGCACAGGAGCCTTCTGCTTATTGTCTATTTGTCGGTATCTCTCCTCTTAAATGTTCCTCCCAGTGAAAAGTCTATCAATAGCCATCATATTATTTCTATCTAATTCATTTCTGGCCCATGTTTATGAATCCATGCTTTCTCACTAGAAAATAAATTGCTAAATTACTGAGCTAACAAAACAGACAAGAGCTGAAAAGGGCTGGAAGGGAAACAAAGAATAAAAATCCAAAGCAAGTTTAATTGAGATAGCAGTGACCTGTATGTTAAAAAGAAGAAATAAAATGTGCACTTTCAAATAGTATATTAGGAATCAAAGGTTCTGGATTGTCACATGGATGTGGTGTTGCTCAGCCTGTGGGCTCATTTATCTGCAGTATAGCAGGACTGGGCAACCTGTACCATGTGCAGGGCAGCACAAGACTATATGATCTGCCACAGCTGAGACACTCACTTTGGAATAGCAAGTTGAAGCAAATTGTCACATTTACCTTTAGTCTGTAAATTAAATTGGGGAAAATTCCATTGTCTTTAAAGCACTCATATTTTGGTGTCTTCCACCCATTTCCATCTATAAACACAGGGTTAAAAGGCCAATATTTTTAAATTCAGAGGGTGAAAAATATTTTCTGCAAAGACTGATGGATATGTGCATGATAATATTCTGGTTTTTCAGCTTCTATATTGACAAGCCTCAGGACACAAAATAAAGACATATTATATATTTGTCCACATTTAACAAACAGTTGTTTTAGCCCCCATTCGTTGTGTGCACAATCCCCATTTAACGCAATCTCATTTCTCTTAGCTACTTCCTCCTCCAGAACTTCAGGCCAGCTTTAACAGTGTTGCTAATCACTGCCTTCTGTAAAGACAGCATCTCCCAGCATCTCCCAGAGGAATCTGAATTATGGGGAGAAGCAAACACTGCTACTTGGAAAACTGTGCAGAGAAGTGGAGTGATTTTTAAAATGATTACTGGTGATATCGAGTGTTGAGTAACTGCACTGTTTATCATCTAAATTACTTTTATCTTGTACTCCAGGTCATTCACAAAGTCTAAATCTAATAGTGCTTTGTCTTTTATGTCTCAAACATGTGTAACTTAAAGCTTGTGGTACTTCAATGTTTTGTTCAGCCTAGTGAAAGAAGTGGCTTTATCCAGGAGAGGAGCTCCTTAAAAAGCAAACCAATATTTTGGTTCTTAGACATTTATACCATCTTCAAACTGAAATGTCATGATGGAATATGTTTGCAATTAATCATTTTTAAACTGTCTAAACTTTCAAAATTTCAAGTTCCAAGACATGATATTTGTCACGTTAAATGTGAGCTGAACATAGTTTGTCTCTGTGTAATACTCATATCAAATATGCACAAGTCTTCTGCTTGATAGACATACAGTACCCCACATACCTTCCTGTTCCAGTGAAGGTTACTTAAGCAGCTGTGTTTGGTGACATTTTGAAGTGAAAGAAATTGCATTTTTTCAAACAAAAGCTTTCTCCAATATTTTACTTTTTGAAGTGATTGGTTCCTCTGTGAATCAAGAATTACAGTCTTAGATACGTACTCTAACCATGCACATTATTCTCTTTTATCCAAATATACTTTTAAAATAATCCCCCTTTTTATAATCATATATATGTTTTTAATTCCAGTTGCTGTAATTGCATCTAATCTAGTCAAATTCATTTTTATTAAAGTTCAGACTGTGAGACTAATGAACTAAAGCACTGAAATCATTCTCATTACACATGGTTAGATCAATTTTACTAAATCTGCATTGTCTCATGCCCAGAAGAGAGAAAGAAAACAACCACCAAGAGGCAAAACACATCTCAATCATTTTCCCTACAAGAAATAGTTTAAATTAACTATGTTTTAACAGGTAGGGGAATGTAAATTATGTTTCCTTTACTGAGTTTTAATATGAAAGAATGGTTGACTGATGAAGAGTGGTTTAAGGGATAATGAACCTAGAAGAAGGAGAAAAGTTGGCTGCTGGTGATGGACAGCCAGATGACACCGTTACAGACAGCTGACATACTTACAAAATTGGTGTATCCAGAAGCTTAAGAAAAGACACAGTCATTCTGGCTGACAGACAACTCTCCATTCAGATTCTTTTTCCCCAATGGCCTATAGGCAGGGAATGTTCGAGAAATCATTTACAAGGTCACATCTTCCCCTGTTCATCCAGTTCCTTCTTCAAAACATGCTCTCCAATGGCATGTGCAAAAAACTGGCCAACAAGCCACAAAAAGACTGAGTGGACTGTGTAGGTGATGAGTATGTAGCAAGAAAATGGGTGTATTTTGATGTCTACTAGGCTTTACAACTATCCTTTGAGAGACTGCCAGATATATTACTCAGTAAAGCAATATAAAATCACACTTTTTTCCAGTACCTGACTTTTATCATGGTCTCTTTCCTCAAAAGCTCAAATAGCTAGACCTTCCCATGTGATGGTGAAGAAACTTTTTGACATTTAGGGAGCTGTTTTGTTTTTCACTCCAAAGACAACAATCAAAACCAGACTAGACTGTAAAACTGAAAATCACTGTCAAAAAACTTATGCTTTCAACACTCTATTCCCGAAGCAGGGGGTGCCTATTCATCCCACATCAGTACCAGTGCTCCCTTTTGAGCAAGGAGCACAAACAGGATGCAAAGTGCCAGAATTTCCAAATGAAAGCTCCTCCACAGGCAACAAAATGTATTTTGCCACGTAACCAAGAAGAAATGATTTCTTCATGTGCTAATGACATTTCTGCACCTGGCAGAACAAAGAAGGATCTCTTCTCTGTCCTTTTGGTGCCTTTACTATGATATAGAATTTTTCCATGGCTTTAAAGTCATAAGAGCTATCTGTACAACTGCCTGAAGAGAATGGCTTTTATACCACATTTAGAGTTGGGAAAAATACAGAACTACTTTTCCATCAACATTTTCATTGACTTTTTCGTGGCAGTTTTTCAGTTGTTTTTAGCCACTGCTAATTATGAATCATCCAACACAAATGCATCGATAAAGTATTCCAGATAACTCCTCAGTAATGAGAATACATAAATCCCCTGCTCAATAGGCTATGCAATCAGTTCATCCCCTGAAAAAATAACATTTGAGATACTGCAATCTCTATGACAATTCATTCAAAGTGGAATTTGTTAGTGTTGGATCAGATCCTCAACTGCAGTAAATCAACACAGCCTCCCTGCATCGATGGAATGACACTGAATTGCACTGGATGAGAGTCAGTCTGCAGCTTTTTGTAACTAAGGTTCTTTTCTATGAGCTTTGCTATTGTTACATCCATTATAAGTTTACTTATTTGCCTAAAGAAATGTTTATTTATATAAAATATGTTTATTTAAAATAGTAAAATATTGCATCTGTTTTCTATTTGCAGAACATAAAATAACAAAGCTTTTAGTTAAGTGGTTGTCATAATTCAGTTTCTCTCTCATATTTGGCTAGCAAAGGATAAGGCAATCATGGTTCTGCTAAGCTGATCAGGTGGTCCTCTGATCTCCCAGTCAGGGGTTCCACTCAGCTGTGGGTTGCTTCCAGCATACACACTGGGTTTCCTTCCCATGATAACCATGGTGGTGGAGAAGAGGCAGGTCTTCTACAGAGTCAGGACACTGATTTCAGCTGGGGAGCTGAGAATGCTCACAGATTTTATAGCTTAAGCATAGTCTTTATGCTGTAACCCTCTGCCAACTATAGTACTCAGTGTTGCTTGACATTGTTGCACTGTTAATGTTCTCACTTTTGGGAACTATGTGGTGATTTTGCAGTAAACTGCACAGTTTTTTTGCTCTGCTCACCTTTCAGAGCTGCAAGTACAGGCAAAGATGTAATTTCACAAAGTCCTTAAGTGCATGCTAAAACCGTAAATCTAAGATATGGTTTGGGAAGAGCAAGAAAAAAAGTATCATTTAGTGAAGACCTTTTAATTTCTCAGGTCCTATGATTAAAAATTAGAAAGAGGCTGGACAGAAGAAAGAGCCTGGAGTGTTGTCTCTCAGCTTTCTGCCTTTAGCATTTCCATTTACTGTGCTAATGAAGTGCATGTAGCAAGAACTTGTATAGGTAAGTAAAAATAGCGGGGAAGGTTTGATTTTAACCTTTATTTTACAGATAGTCTGGTTTCAGATCTAATATACATATCCCCAAATATATCACAATATGTCCCATAACATTCCAAATTAATAATATCCTTCTTTCTTTTATAGCCCTCTATGTTCAAAGGGCTTCAAAATTGCTTTGTGTATGTGTGCTTTCAATTAAAGTTTCCAATTTCCAGGTCCACTGCTTTGTCTCCACAAGTACAAAAGACAGCTAAAAGCAGGGGGAAATGACTCCATGAAGTTGGACCTTTGTGCTCATTATGAGCTGGTTAGCAAGCACCTGCTATTCACCAGCTTAGAAAACAATTTGAAATTCAAGTATGTCTCAGCAAGAACCTAACAAAGAACATCAGGAAGCTGGGCAGCTGGCCAGTTTCATATGCCTCATCTCTCCAAGATTTTTTTTGCTCTGATGCTCTGATCACCATAGACTTTTTTTTTTTTTCCCTGATTTTCTTTCTATATTTGAAATTCAAACCTGTCACTGTTTAAAATGTCTCCTATATACTTCTAGAACGGAGATTTTAATGCCTTGTAATGACAGAAATTATTTAGCAAGGTATGGCTGAGGAATAAAAGAATGTGTTAACCTAGAAAGCCAAGCCCAATTTTCTCTTCAAAAGAGCAAATATGTAAGTGATAGTGAAAAATGTGCTTGGGCCAAATTAGGTTGAAAGCCTGGCACATGATATGAAGACTCTGAGCACATAATTTCCAGCTTTCCTCAGGTATTCGTTGTAGCAACAATGTGAAATTAACTTCAATTGTGTAGCAATTTGGGAAATGCTTTATGATGATGATGATGATCCATTCAGCATTTCTGGCTTAGGCAGGTTTTTTGGATGATTTACAATTTCTGATTTCTAATAATTATGCTCAAGAGAATGATCAGGTAAATCTGATGTAAATTTATGTGTTTGGGCCATCACAATTACAAACATGTTATAGGAAGGAGAGATGCTTTCTATGAGTTCATAAATGTAGGTGAAAACCACACTCCATACTGTTTTAGAAACAAAGTTAAGGCAGAATTTGGCCAGGCATCCTGACAGCCCCAGATATATAAAGCCAAATCTTTGCAGGTTCAGCTGAGCCTTTCATCATTCTTATGGTTGACATGCACAAAGTTTCAAACTTTGGGATCTGTCATCATAAACTAAGGGATCTGATTTTCACTTAGAGGTGGGAAAGCCACCTTTCTGCAGTCAGTGTTTGGTTTTCACACCTCCAAGTTTGATTTCCTCCAAGCAGCATAGCTTAGATATCCTTGGATTAGTGATGGTTTGAAATTTTTAATTTTTAACTTGGCCTGAGATTTTACCTGCTCTAAGGCTTTGTCAGCTTTAGGGTCCTAAAGAATGAGAATCCAATTTTTCCTGTCATCGATGATTTACCTAAATGTTCCATCTCCTCTCCACTTTTGTGCAGCCTCTACCATTTTGGCTTTCGTATTCTCCTACCAGTCCAGAACTGGGTGCATGGTTCTGTTTTGATGAAATGCAGAAACCAAATTAAATGAGACCAGTAATCACAACTATGTGAATATCCATTAAAAAGGAGGTTTAAAACAAGCAATATACTGAAAGCACATACAAGAAGAAAAATAAATCTGATACTCTGAGTGTTACCTGTAGATTGAAAGACAGAGTGGGAAGGTTTGACTTCATGATGTGTACTGATGTAGGAAATTAAATTGGTCCAGGTAGCTCCTAGGACCAAACAAAATTTTTACATAAGAATATATAAAATGTTATATTTACATGCAAAAATGTTAATACGTTGCTTCTCTGTTAGCATTTTGTATTTAATATTATCCTGCAATTCATTGCAGGTAAAAAAGTATTGATTTTACTCCAAAATTATACTACACTTCTTAACATATCCAGAAAACTGGGACCTGTGTCTAAACCTGAATAAACACAGGACTGAACTTCCTTACTGAGCTCCTCCAAATAATCTGCAGTTTTCGGGCCTTACATTCACTCCCTTGTTATAACGACAGAAGATAAGATGAAGTGTAACCACACACTAGAGCTGCACTTCTGTGAGTGTGCATGTGTGTGTGGTGCAGGGTTTCAGGAGGGGACAAATGTAGTGACAGACCTTAGAAGGATTTTTTCAACCCACTGATGCACAGTTTGTAGTGTCAGGGTTCAGGGATTGCCTTACTTTGATGCATTTGTGCTATGTTCACCCATACAAGATTAAAGCAACTGCCAGATTTGAGATTGGCAGAGAATTTCAATTCCTTGGTAGTTTGGTAGCAAACCTTGTCCCTCCAGTGTAGTGAATGGCCTGGTCTGCTGCCTTGGGACATTGAAGGTAGTTTCATTAATGTGCTTTCCCAGGAACAAAAACCACATCATTCTTCCTTTTTCCTGAGGCACATGACAGTTGAGACTTCGATCTTTCACTAAACATTGAACGCGTATTTGGAAGTGTTCTATGACTTGCAGCACACCACAGTGTGTGAAGTTGCTTCTGAATTAGATATATACAGCCTGGTTGTCCATGACTGCAGGGGACAGGACTCAATGATCCAAGTAATTGTTTCCAATCCTATGTTTTCCAGCATCCAGAAGTACAAAATAGTTGGTAGATGAAGGATGGTATTTATCTGGCCAAAAGCAGTCATGCACACTATAGGTGAGTGCCTACATTTTAGCTGATCAGCCTACGATCTCTTTATGATGAACCAATATAAACAGGCACTTCTGAAGTGCAGTTCAACTCACCTACAGGACATGGATAAAATACTCAGATGAGTCACACCCTAAAATTAGGACATTCCCTTTAAAGGAATTTAAGGACACTCAGGTCAGGTGTAGATAGCTACAGCATAAAGTTAGCTGAAAGTATTTCAACCAGTGATATTTGTTTGGAATATAAATAAGACATGCAAAATAACCCCTCTGCTGTTCACTGGCAAGACACTAACTGGAAGGCTGCATCCAGTTTTTTGCCATTACACTTCAAAAAAGGTGTGGAGTCATTGGAGAGAGTCTACAGATGAGTAAGAAAGATTAAAGGCTTGAAAACCAAGAACTACATGGAAAGGCTAAATGAAGGCTAAATACAGGTTAAAGGAAAAAAGGTCAGGAAAAGGGAAACAAGAGAAGATAGATCTTAATACTCCTCAAGTTTATGAAAAAATGTTAAGTAGACTGTTATGTCCTGGAAGAAACACAATGTACCTGGATGTACCTTGCTCGAAGAAAGATGAAGTCTTCATGGCTTTGATCATGGCTTTGTCAGGAGGGTGGGGCAACAGGAAGCATCTCCAGAGGATCATTCTTCCCTAAGGCCATTAGAGGTGGAGAGCTCAGCTGTGCTGAATCTCTGCTTGGTTCAGTATCTGCTGGTGGATAAGGGGGAGTAGCTAAAAGGAATGTTAATGTCTGTTCTCTTACCTCTCCTAGTCCCATTTCTCACCCTGTCCTCTCTCCGTGTTATTGAGCTATGACTTTGTTCCCTTTTGCTGCAGCAACAGGCAAAAGTTGGCCCACAAATACAAGCATAAAATGTGCTTAGGACTCTGCTGAGTGCCTAGTCAAGGCTATATCACACCAGGGAAGCAGAAGACATATGGTCCCATGCATTAATAGGCAACTAGAAGTGCCCTGCACTCTAAATCAATCCAAAGTTTTTGATATTTTGCACACTTTTGATGGTAATCTCAAGGAATGCTGTAGCAGCTGACTTCTACTGCTGGTTCTCAGGCTTTTCAGATGCCGCAGCAACAGCTTATGTTGAATATTTAACCACCTCGCAATTACAGATCCCAATTTACTGATATTCTGACAACTTCCCTTTGCCTCTCATCTTGTCATCACTCAACGTGTAAGACAGACAAGAGAAAGTGGGGGAAAAAACTTGGCATGCATTAAGAGCCCAGAGAAATGCAGAATGAAAGAGGAAAAATAGGCAAATAAGCATGCTTGGATCCTTGCTGCTAACATGCAAGACAGAGTGAAAACAGCCAGAAGCAATCTGAACTGAATTAAAGAATATATGGGAGGACTGTGGCTGGTTAACTCAAAAGAAGACGTTTAGTGAGGCCTTTGGCTAGCTAACCTTATTTTGTGAGAATACCTGCATCTTTTTTTAAAGCATATTTTCAGTCCAGCATTCTGAGTGTATAATTGTTTGGGTTTTGTACAGACTAAGGAAAGTGCTGTTAGAACATCTCTCCTTGAGCCTGACACTGTCTCCCGTTCATGATCTACCCCGGGAGTTTTCTACCACTCCAAGAAGTGATGTGGAATCTGCCTTCCCATATCACTTCCACTCCTGAAAAATTACATACAATCTCTCACACCCTTCCCTGTCCCTTTTCCTTCTGCACAGGACCCAGAACACTGTCCTGGTCTCACTGTCTCTTTGGATGCCTTCCCATCACTAAGGGGACCCAGACAACAACACCTCAGAAAATTCTGCTGATGCTCCAGGAGTCAGTCCATGTTTGAGCCTTCTTGTCAAACCACAATATTAAACAGGCATAGGCTCCCCAGAAACCATAGACCTCGTCCCAAGGGAAGAGATCTTCCTCACTGGTATAGGAATCATTCTAATGCCTAGAATGACATGCTAATATGAAGATCTCAGCTTTTATTTGAAAATTTACTTTTCTTTTAATCATTGTTAAAATTCAAATTTAAACCCAAGGGTATCCTAAAGGCTTAGATATTAAAAAATAACCCAATATAATTACTCTTTTGAAGTTTTAAGATTAAAAACTTGATGTGTAAATCCTTAGGTTTGGCAATGCTGCAAACAAAGTGGACTTTTTCTGCACAGCTTGAATAGAAAGAAACCCCTTTGAAGGCAAAGTCTCCTTTCCATATTTTTTTTCCTGACATGAAGAGTTACTGGGCCAGTTTCCTTCACTGGCTTCAGAAGCTGGCATATCTTATAATAACAAATCAATGAACTAAACACATTCTAACTAATCACTTCAGGGTTACTTGATTGACCACACAGTCAATTCCTTTAATAAATCAATGTAGGTTTAGAAAGTATTTCAAGTTAAGCTTTTTGGGGATGGAATTCAGAGGAAAGGAAAGCCACTAGAAACCACTGCACTAGAAAGAGCAACTGCATTGCTCTTTGTCAGCAAATTACATGCTTGATGTTGCAGACACTTGCTACCTCTTGACTTTAACATAACTACTTTAGAAAAAAGCACTTGGTCTGCAATAATTAATATTATTGTCAGTTATGATATTTTCACCATAGTACCTCATTAACTGCAATCTATGCAACTGAAATTAGGAAATCTTTCCTAAACTGACAGAGAACTGAGTTCTACTGCAGTCTTGATAGCTCTGTGCATGCAACAAGGTCACAAGAGCTCACCCCAAAACCCTGCCAGCCCAGGCACAGCCTCTGCTTTGTGGGCTGGTGAGATTGTGGCCTCAGGTCTTCAGCTGGGGTCTAGCCAATGCACTGATCTGATTGTGATTTCTTTGCTCAATCCACTAGCCTGAACCACAAACTTAGCTCTGACATCAAACAGACAGAGAGATCCTGGTGTGGGGCAGAAGCTCTGTCACCTTATAACACCAATTTATAGGGAAGTTTGGGATTATATTAAAGAAAGGAACCACAGTGATGAACTCTTGCTCAGCTGCTTTTGTCTCCTGCTCTGAGATAGACTTCTGTGAACAAGTGCTGAGAGTAGCTCTGGTTTGTGAGGAAAAAAAGATTATTTTTATCCCTTCCAACCAAAGTTGGGCCACAATCAAGGGACTGGAGCATCCATCATACAAGGAGAAACTGAGAGAGCTGGGACTGTCCAGCTTGGAGAAGAGAAGGCTCAGGGGTATCTTACCTTTGCCAGATGGTGCCAGTAAAGAAGATGGAGCCAGGGTCTTCTCTGTGGTATGCAGTGAACAGCACATTAGAGACATGAGATTCTCTGCATGCCACCATCTGCTACTTATCGTTCCTGAATTCCTGTTCCACTGGACACCAGTAGATTGGAAGTTTCAAATTCATCTGAACAGATTTAAACAGATTAAATTTTCTTTGATGACTCCCAATTTTAGCTCTAGACATGTAAAAATGCCTACAGTTTAAATATCTTGATTTGAGCTAGTTTCCTTGATTTTTATAGTCAGTGGCAAGAAATAGCTGTTTGTAGACTATGATTCATCTCATCTTAAGGTAGATGTCTAAGACTATCATCTCGCTACTACTGACTATTTCTTCTCAAATGGAGACTAGCATAAAGAGTTCACAAGTGGACTGATCTATGGACAGGCATCCTGACACACTTGGTCAGGTGAATCCATGCAAAAAAATACTATAAACAGCTTAGAATACGTAAGCAAACATTTGCCTTGTGCTTAAACCATCCTAAGGAGACAGGGGAGACACCACAGGTGTTTAGAGGACTCCAGCTTGTGAATGTTGAGGATGCTGGGAACACTTGTCTCACTGACTCCTTGAGATCTCCAGCTCACTTTCACGTTCTGTGTCATTAAACTCAGACATTTGATGCAAACACACTTTGCTAATGCAAAAAAAAAAAAAAAAAAAAAAAAAAAAAAAATAAAAATAGTGGAGTCTTACAGTCAAATTTACCCTGGTTGCAGGCTTCCCAAGGCATGGAAACATCATGACATATATTATTGGTATTACAGATTAAAGTAGCTGTAAGGGAGCTATACTGTTGTTCTCCTGTACAAATGTACGCCTGCAGAGCTGTGCAAGAAAGCATAAAAGGTTTGACAATGATCAGTCTCTCGGGCAAGAAGACAAATATTCAGTAATTTTCCCTTCCTAATTGCACTTAGCTTCTGGATGTATTTATTCAAGAATGACTCTGGGAGCTTGTTCTAACCCCTTTGATAAACAAATGGGGTTCTGTTTCCTTTTTTTGAAACTAATCAGGCATTTTGGAAAACTAGGAAAATGCATCTTAAAAGTCAATATACATAAAAGAGCAGAGAGAGCTCCATGAAAAGTGTACCTAAGAATACTGTTTGGTTTGCAGATTTGTAAAAACTATGAAAAATAAAGGCTGACCAAACCATTTTGCATTTCTGCCTTCCCCTGTATTGGGTTTTGGGCTGCAGGACCCTCTTTGGAGTTCCTGACCTTCAAAACGCAGGAAGAGGCTCCTTCACTCCATTTACTGTAGTTGGAGGAGAGTTTCTGTGCTGTTCCTTTACTGTCTGCGTACCAAGAACTGCAGAGGAGTTGCAGCCAAGCACACACTCCCAGGTACCCCTGGTAATTTTCAATGTTCTTGAGATCTTGATCATTTCCCCAAGATGGATTGCATCTTTTCTTCTCAAAAACAGAAGTACTTAATGAGAACGTGTGTGGAAAAAAAAAAAAAAACCAAAACAAAAAACACAGAAGAGCAAAGATTTAGCAAGAAAGAGAAAGACTAAAAATAATTCAATAAGTGGTCCTCACAAACAGGAGTTCATCTTCAAGTGCTCTCTAAAGTCCCTGTGATGGGAAGTGACTGAGTGTTAATTAACCTGAAGACCACTCATTTCCACTGCTTCTGCCCACTTAGGGCCAAGCTGGAAGATAAGTATCTGAATGTTTCTACAGGTGAGTGCTCATGGAAAGCATGCTTCCACAGTGGTAGAGGTGGAGGGGCCAAAGGACAAGTGTGCAATTTTCACATGGAAGTGCTATAACAGTTGCTGGGTTTTGTAGGTCACATTTCAAAGTGGACACAGAATGGGAGGCTTAGATTGGATATTAGGAATAAAATTATTTACTGAAAGGGTTATCAAGTATTGGAACAGGCTGCTCAGGGAAGTGGTGAAGTCACCATCACTGGAGATATTTAAAAGATGTGTAGAAGTGGTGCTTAGGGACACGGTTTAGCAGGCATGGTAGTGTTAGATTGATGGTTGGACTTGGTGATCTTAGAGGTCTTTTCCGACCTTAATGATTCTATGATAAGAATTCAAATAAATGCCTATTTACCATGATATTGCAACATATCAAAAAACTTGAAACCCTATGGTTAGGTCTGAACTACTGTTTTGGGGTATATGATATGTATATATGCATAGATATGCTTATGATATATTAGTGTGGAGATATATATATATATACATATATATATATATATATATATATATACACATATATATATATATATATATATATATATATATATACACTTATGCCCTGGAAGAGCACCACCAGACAGCAGCAGAAACTTGTGGCACTGAAGGTGTGGGAAAGCAGCAGCTGCAATTGCAGCAATCCCACAGCAGCACTCACAGGGTGCAGGCACAGGCTGGGCTTTGCCACCCATGTGACACAGCTGTGTGGAAGCAGAGAGACAAGCTGAGTGTCCGTGATCTCTGGTACCTTCCCCCTGCTGAAGCCTTTCCATTGACTTTAGTCTTTCCAGAAAACATACAATTTTCAAACTCAGTCTAGAAGATACCTGAGATGAAGTCAGGTTCTTGGCAGGTGTAAATTACATTTATTGACTTTATGCCACTCTCAGTGAATTTTGTACTGGTTAAAAACAAAACCTTCTGTTTATCTGCCATCCAAATTAAGTAGTTTTATGAAAGTCTGTGTAGAAAAGACGTGTGTGAACTCATATGTGTGTGTGTATTGTGGGTAGTATCTGCAGTTTTTAGGGAACCATTTGATTTAGAGTAATTCAGCTATTTCAGGCATCTTTATAGTGCTGTGTAACGATTTCTCCAGGAGCAAGTTATTGGATAGACAGATATCCCTGTGCCTCAGGAAGAGGGGAAAACATCAGCTAAAAATTACTGAATTTGTCAGTCCTCTCCCAAGCTAAATGCACATCAGCAAAACTGCATTTGTAAGAGAAACTTAAAACACAGGCTCTTCAGTGATTAATTATTAAAGTGCAGATTGATAGGCTGGATTTCTAATAACTGTAATTTGAAGCCATCTGTCTGCCATAGTTCATGCTATCATTAAATTCTTTCTAAAAACTGTTACGCTCTTCAAAAACCAGATAAAGTGATAAGCTGATGGGATGGAAGGAAAGGAATGTATAATGAAATGTGTCCTTCAAATAAACTCGTTCCTAGGGTTGGCTGGGTTGGATGTGTGTAGTATTCAAGCTCACCAAACCCTGTGGTAGAACCAGCAAGGCATGTGCACAGCGCCTCATCCATCAGTGCTGCAGCCATCGTTTGAGAAAGGAGGAAGACAACAGTCTTCAAAACAGCAAAGGCCTGAACAGCAGGTAAAAGGGAAAACAATGGGCACGAGAAAACTGTGTTAACTTGTTCAGCAAGCTGAATATACTTAGCAGTTAAGGTGGAATAAAGGATGCAGAGTTCTTAGGATTGCCAACAGTAGGAAACATTGCCACCTAGTAAGATATTACTGCAAAGTTGCTACTAATGGATGTTATAAGAAATTGAGAGTGACTATTTCTTGCACTAGGAAGGGGACATTTGACAGTGTAACACTGAGACACTACTGCAGTAATATTTCAGAATGAAAATGATCAATAAGTACAAGGAATAGCATGACTGAAAATACAGGCATTTATACAGACATACACACTCAGGCAGATATGCTCCCACACACAGAAATAGTTTTGTACCATGGCTTTTTAACACATCCCTTTTCATTTCAGCTCTTACCAGTCTTGTGGGAATATGAGGGTTTTTTTCCCTCAGGTAATCAAAGAATTCGCATGTTCACCCTTAGTCTTGAACATGCTGCAGGAAAAAAATACAGAACTGCTATTTAGGAGTATTTTACCTACAAGTAGAAAGATCTCAAACATGTAACAGTACAGATATAATTCTGCATATGAAATCATATGCTTTATACAACTGGAATCATAAAATTGAAGATAATTTGTTGGCTAAAAATAATTTTCCTACTATGTTTGTTGGTATGTATCACAAATGAAAGCAGTCAGAAAGGATAAATTGAACATAGAAAAAAAAAAAAAAGGTTAATGTGATAAAAACTCTAAAAGGAAAAGACAGCCAATTTCAAGCATTCCCTGGAAAAATACTAAAACCTTGAGAAATCCATTTATTATCTGATGGTGGGGACAGATCTCTTGCAAAGCTTCCGGTACAAGTCTGCCAGCAAGTACAGAAACAAAGCATAGAAATCTTACTTCAACAAATATCTCATTTACTAAAGGTTTAAAACATCATCAAGGCTACTGACTCTTTTAAAAAACAGAGTTTTGAGTACACAAAGCTTTTTCTGTACAGAAGGGAGAAGTCGGTGGCATAAAAAATATGTACTACGTGTTGCGTATAAAATATGTGATATAGGTAATGAGTTTATAGGGCAACAGTGGCTGTTCTGAAAACAGTGGAACTGCCTTTTTTTTTTTTATATGTGCACTATAAAAATAAGTTACCTCTGAATGCAACCTAGACATTCTGGCTGCAACCATCTCTTAGTCACATAAAAGACAGGTATGCCCTTGAAACCTCTCAAAGTTAGGTCCTGTGTCCTGTTTTGGGACACGTTCAAGTCAGATGCTTTGAATGTGAGAGTGTTGGAAGCTCATCAATAGTAGTCTTCTAAATTATTTGTCCAGTGAGAGCTATAAAATCCAGAGGGCAATTTGGTTTAGATTTAAGGTTGACTTGGAAATCAACCCAAAATTTAGCAATTCAGATGCAAGCTGAATGGCATTTCTGTCCTAATTGAAGTGAAGATCAAAATAATAAAACTTTCTCTCATGCCTGAACCTTGGCAATTGTCTAAATTGAAGAATTAAGGCATTTTGTTTTCTCTGTAGGCTGTTTTTCCCCATCAGAAGCAACTCCCTAAATCTTTCAGACCAGAACTAAAACATGAATTTTAAGCATCTCTGAGTGAGTTGAAAAGCATTGATTTCAGGGGTTTTTTTTCAAGAGCTTTCATTTCAGACTGTTACTTCCCAAGTAATGTAAATAGGAGTCTAGCCTAGGCTAGCTACACTCACAGCTGCATTTTTGTCTAGAACAGGCTTTAGTTTCACCTTATTTATGCTATTGAGTGTACTACTAAAAGTCTGTTGCATAATGACGGCAACGAATATTAATGTTTGTAATTATGAAAGATGTGCAGTGGTATTTTCTGATTTGTTTATATGTCTAAGAAGCTGTGCTTTTCTCACTGTTAATGTGAAAGTCACCCCTATTACTATGGTCTCCCACACTAAAAATAGCACTTAAAGCCACGTTCATACTAATAATACGTGTATGATCATTAGCTCCTTTCTGATTATGATGCCATGGAGAAGCAGGAGTTTCATACTGAATTGATAACATAATCTGAACCACAACATTGCATTTGAGGTTTCCAGTTTCTTTCTTGTTTCATCTGAGATGTTTTGCTATGGGAAAAAGTAAAAAGACTGGGGAATTACATGGTCAGTCCTCCTCCCGGCTACACTCTGGGTTTGTAGCAGCTAGTTCATACAGTCAACAGAGACTCCATATTGAGGGGAAAACAATCAAATAAAAACATTCAGCCATAAATTAAAAAAACCCAGCAGCCCAAACAGTAGGTGGAAGGAGAACAGGGTAAAATGATGACTTGGATATAGCTGGATGGAGCTATGCCCAGTGGGGATTTGGTCTATGGACCTGCATGGTGGTTTTGAGACCAAGCAAAGTCGTGACACTTTGCTACAGTGAGTTCTGCACCATCTTCAAGAAGATGTGTGTGGAAATGCCACTGCTGCTGGATTTTGCTAGGAATGCTTTAAAAAATTCTGGCCTGTGTCGCTGCTGTGCGGGACTGCTGCCAGCACAGGCTGCTGCGCATTTCCCTGGCCGTGTTTTTCATTCTTAATTGGTAAACTCCCTTGGGTTTAAAGTTTGCAAACCCTTTTCTCTCTATAAAACTAGGTAAAAAAAAATGCTTCATAATTCTTCTCTCTCATACAATACAAAAGCAGAGCTGCAGATGCTACTGAGTCCTATTTTCCATTGCACTACACACAATGAATATGCCAATTTTTGTTTTGCGACTTATTGCGTAGGCATTTTTCTTACCTTCCTCCTGCTGCCTCTTGGAATCTTTCTCTTTCTTTCTTTTCAAAGCTTTCCTACAAAAAGATTGCCTGATTGGTATTAGAATATTTCAGACAGCTGACAATTTGGACCACTGTGAACATAGGCTTCTCGCCAGTTCGGCTGCTCTTCTGTTTCTTTTTACATTTCATTGTTTATTCAAAATGAAACCACAGAACAGGTTCTAGTTTTCCTTGTGGCCCATGTGTAAGGGATGACACAAAAGGTATATTGAGCTCTTGGGATAGTGTGTGAGGGCCTCTCATGGCAGAGGAATAAGAAGAATTTCTCTGCTTCACTGATTTTTAGTAGACTCACACATAATAAGTGTAGGATCCACAAGGGCAAAAGGGAGATATTAAAGGATGTGGGAATCAATAGGTGAAGCACTGAAAATAGAGTGGCAAAGAGTTATTTTTAGCTCTTTGGGATTTTTTCTTTTTATCAGGGGAAATGAATAGGGAACTAAATCTGGCACTGCTAGGTTGACTGAGCATTACTGTTTTCCTGTGATTATTGTATTTTGCTTGGAAATCCCAACCAAAAAGAATAATTTGTAAAACCTGGGGCTACATGCTGCCTCTGGACTGAAGTTGGGGTTTTTTTCTCTTATATTTGGGATTTTATTAAAGTGCCCTCCCACCAGTTACTGTTTTCCCCCTTTCAGAAAGTGTTATAAGTGATACTTCAAAGATCTAATTCTCATTTGTATTAAAGCCACTTTGACCCCACTTTGGTAATGAACATGATTTGGACCCTCATGTTTTTCTCATTAGAAGCAAATTATGGGCGAGGTTACAAGGATGACATGGGCAGCATCCAATTTATGGAGTTCCCTTTACAGGATCCTTGAGCTATGCTATCAATAATTATGTAAACACAAATCACTTCACTTCCAATATTACAGTCACATACATATAAATACATGGAAATACATATGAATGCCATTCATATATTAATCACATCTAAATACATATGAATTTTCAGTACTCTTGATTTTTACGGAGTTAGAAATTATCTCATAATTTATATTTAAAATAATATTGATATATATTATATCTTAATACCAATAATTAGTATATGTATGATATGATCCTTACCTACAGAAGGCTGATTTAACTTGGGCCAAATTTTATTTCTTCTGAGAGAAAGAGTGCTAATAGAAAGAGGAAAAAAATATATATATATTATATATATAAAATCAGATTATTGACACAGCTGGAAAAGAACTTTGGGCTTTATCATCATGTTTTTGAAGGTCTTTCTTCATGGCTGCTATTGAACCATTTAATAGAAATATATGACTGTTAGTTGTAATTGCCAACAAAGGCATTCTTACTCAGATTACCAAACAATAATTTAACTTAGGTCATTTTATTTAAATTTATTCATACTATTTTGATACTTCAAAGTTTGAGGGTGCTGTTTCTGGTTTCTCATTTTCAAGATATCTTTTTTACATTGCCTAACCATCACATTAAGAACAAAAAGTAACAGCACTGCCTTGGTGTATGCATAAAAGTTAAATGATTCAAGCTTTGGTGAAACTGTCATAAGACATCCACCTTAGTCATTTCAGAAATGTCTTTCAAATGCAGTCTCTTAGACTCTGCACCACATCAATTAGCAAATAAGACAAAAATGCAGAACATCCCAGTAGCTGACAAGTACAAGCTCACACAGATCTTCATAGTTATTAATCAAACTAGGTTGCTGAAGTTAGTGTAGCTACTTTAATTATGGTTGATGGTATTCTTTGGAGTTTTTCCCCCTGGTATTTTTATTGTGATTGACCTCTGTCCACTTATGGTTTTCAAAGTTTGTACAACTTTATTTTTCTATTAGAACCTTGGCAAGCATATATGGGATTGTTCTATTCCTCTCCAGTGCCCCAATCAGTAGCATCACATTCATAAACTGAAAGCCCACCTTGAATACTTCTAGTATTAGCAAACTTTGCACTTCATAGTTACAAGCAAGCTGTGACAGCTTTTAAATGTTTGAGCTGTGATTTGAATTTCTGTTCTTTGAGGGTGATACTTGCATCTGGGGGAAGAGCCAACATCAAACATACAAAATTTCACTTTCAGTCCTGCTCAGAATCTTTTGTAGCACGTAAGACACACTCGTTGTAACAGATCTACACACAAAGTGATGCTTGAACTATAAGGAACATAAGTTTTCTGCTACACTACTGCCAAATACACTCACCTGGTTATCACTGAAGCCCATGATGAAGCTTTGAATTGGCTGCAAAGTCTAATGCCATCTCTGTTTTTAAGTCACTCTTTAAATCATGCTGGAGAATATTTTATTTGCAACAGAAAGTCTCTTTAAATGAACTCTTCTGGCACTTTACAGAATGCATTAGACTACTTATCTCTAAAAGCATTTCATTTAATGTGAAGTCCAAATAAATCTTAAAAAAAAATCCACAATGAGAGAAAACTTTTTCATACATTAGAAACTTGATGTATTAAAATTTTGTTTCTAAAATTCAGAATGTGAGACTTTAGGATGTTCCCCAAGGACCCATGCAATTCTGTGCTCAGTTTTTAAACTGATGATTTCCACCCACTCTGGCAAATAATTCAGCTTTTTTTTGTATTGCCAATAATAGCTCTATATCTAAGTTCTCCAAAATCCATCTCACACAAGATCATTGCATCCTATGAGCCATGAAAAGTTGGTATGGGAAGAAAGAGAGATAAGAGAAGGTATTTTATTTTTTATATTGGTTTGGGATTTATTAATAAAGAGGTTCACTTATTTCCCAGTATATCAAAGATAAAAACACACTCACAGAAAGAAGAGATGGCTCTATAAGTAGAAACTTTTACTTTAGGTTTCAATACTGCCATTTCATTTTAATCTAAAATTTTTCTTGCATTGGGCAAGGAGTGGGAAAAAAAAAAAAAAAACGCTCTAATTTTTATCTTGACAAAGATTTTTCCATGTGCTGTAGATTAGTAAAGATTCTAGTAATGGTGAAATTGCACAGCACCAACAGCAAGAGATATCATTCACTCAATTTCCATGTTTTTAATACAGAGGGTATCAGTATTGTATGCAAACAAACGATTTTAATAGACTTTCTGCAAGTTAAATTCATTTACATTTTAAATGTAACATAAAAACTGGTTTGCTGTTTTCTATCCAAAGTATTTATTCTTGCTTGGGGAGATAAAGAGAACCTGTAGGACAGCTTTTCAGTTGCTATACTATTGCTGCTCTGCTAGGTTGCATCTGAAGGCCATCCCAGTAAGGACATCCTTGGCTGCATACATGTTGCATGTTGGGATGTCTTATCTCACAAAGTTTGGCAGAACCCCATTAGAACTCACCTGGGCCATATTAAATTTCCATGGGGCAGACCTACTGACTGTGGGGCCATCTGCCCCAACAATCTTAGAGGCCACATAAAGTGATGTGAGTCAATAACCTCTGGGGAGCACTCTGAAATGTGGATCTTCCAGGTGGTTTCTGGAAGTCTACAGAACATCCTGAAGACAAGGTGCTCCCAAAGTCTTTACTATAACAACTGTGACATCTTTTGAACAGTCCAAATGTCTTCCAAAAGTTGGATAATTCAGAAGGACAGGGTTTTGGTCCCAGAGGCACAGACAGGCAGCACTGCAACAGGCTACTGCAGACACAGGCAGCATCAGTAAGAGCAGTGAAACTGCTCTACTGCCAGACCTGCCTCACAGTAATCCTATCTTTTTATTCCTAAACTTCTAATATGCAATGGAGAGAGGAAAGAAATGCAGTCATGTTCAAATGTCAGCACAGCAATATGGTGGTGACCAAGCATGGTGCATGACTAAATTTCATGCTTCCCTGAATTGCAAATAATTTACAGAGCTATCAGGCCACTGGTTTAATTCTCCTATTAAACTAGCAGTTATCTGACTCAGGAATTCACTATTTAGCATGTGAAAAAAATCCCTTCATTACAGGATTTCATTATTTTTTTGCATTTATCCCAAACAATCAAACGGTGCAAGGAGTTATAACTTCTAAATTGAGAGCTTTACTGTACTCATTATAGCTGATTTTTTTCATTGCAGAGCTCATACTTGAAGGTGCATTACACACATACAGAAATAGCATTCCAGTGATCTATTTTGGAGTAGGCTGAAAGAAGCTTGTTTCCCTGTTTCCCTTCACAAAAGAAAACAACACCTAACCAAATCAAACAAAACAAACAAAAAAATAGTATTGTTTAGAATGAAAACCACCACCTTACCACTACTGCAAACTCAATAGTCTAAATTGGTCAAACCAACACTGGCATAATTGTACAAAATTTAGTAATTGCTAAATTACTAAAGCTAAAACAAAAGGTTTTAGCTTTTATTTTGTTTTATTTTACATAAGCACAGAGCTATGATTAGCACCTAAATCGGATGCAAAATATTCCCAGGAGTTCTAGACATCTCCTTAGATTTTCCCTTCAAGATCAACAAAGTTTTGGTCATCCTTGAGAGACCTGATTCTGTTTTGTTTGGTTCTTTTTAAATAGCTCTAAGGATGGACACTCCACAAGCTCCCTGGGTAACCTACTCTGCTTTTCCCCCCTTCTTACTCTTAGGTTTAGTTTGCTGCTGCACCATTACAGGGCATTGTGTGGTTTCTCTGTAAAGCTGATGTTCCCCACCGCAGTGCTTCTTCCCAGTGGTGCCTCTGGGATGGTGCAGTTGTATATAGTCCTAAAAGCAGAACAATGTTGAAGTAGCACAAGTCAGCCTCATGACAAATTTTTGAAGTTTCAAATGCAAAACCACCTTATTTTCTTATTCTCCTTTACTCAACATTGAACAGCAAGTGCCAGGATAGGAATCAATCCACTTCAGGTCAATTGAAAAGCAATCAGCAAGCGTTAAACACTCCCAGTTATCCCTGCCTCATAGCCTTTTCTCTTTCAATATGGTCACAATTCCTTACAGGTCTGTTTGCCCCAAAACTTTGAGGCAAATGATTATTTTAGTTAAGTAGGGTCTCCCTTCTATATGGTCTGAGTGCTCACATGTTTGTCAAGTAATCAAGTAAACTCCTGCCTGCTTTGAGCTCTCTTTAAATCAAAGATGACTAACACAATGAGTAGGATAGAGGTTTTATTTTTATCATATTTTTGCTTCCTGTCAGGCCTGAATGCAAATTCACACTCCCAGGGGTATCTCAGGAGAAGTTAGAGGAAGAAAACAAATGTAGCTACAGTACTTTACTGGCCATATCCAGAACAAAGTGGGATATGTCAGTAGAAAAACATGTCTCAAATATATGTTAGATGAGTGGCCAGTACAAGGAGTAGCACCAAGGTTGATCTCTCTCATGTTCACCGTAGATGTGTATTATCATCAGTGCTATTCTGAGAGTAGCATGTAATACCTTGAAAGTCACTGAGAGCTGCAAATTCAATTAGAGAGATATTTTACAACAGATTATATTTTTCTGTAGGCTGGAGTATTGTAAATTTTTATTTCACCATAAAACATTTTAAAATTAAGTAAACAAGGCTCAAAAGTCTCAAAGAGAGTTGCCTCCTGCATGTACTTAATTACACATGATATAATATGTATTAAAATTTAGGAGACAGAAGGGAAGGGTGCCTGCCTGCAACAATTACATGTGGAATAAAAGAGGATTAATACTGCTCAATTTTCATGTCAATGACTTTGTATAAATTCATGGAAAATTGCCACAGCAAGTAGTTATTACTGCTACTACAGTGCAACATTAAACAATGGTCAAGGAAAAGAAGCTTTTGACATGGAAATAGTCTGCATAATACATGCCTTCACTGACAGGGTTTCATTCAGCTGCCTGTTCTTCACCATATAAAATAGGATGATATAATGAAATATAGCAGAATTTGCTATTATTTGTTAGTAAATGCATAAGTACAAAAAAAAAAAAAGAAAAAAGAAGGAAATTAATAGCAGAGCCAGTCAAATAATGCATCTTCTTCTTCGTGCTTCTAATGGTTTGTCATGCTGAACTGATGGTTCCTTGTATTCTCCTCACATTATAGATTAATGTGTTTAAAGGAGATAGAGGAATACTGAATTAACTCCTAATTTGTGGGCTGCAATTTACCTGCTGAGTTTACACACATGGATGAAAGACTGTTGATCATACCATATTTCCCAGGCCAAGACTGCAAGGAGGCTGCTCCAACAGACCCAGGATGAATTCAGAGCAGGAAGCATAGAAGTTGCACGGAAGCACTGATTGTCACAAAAAAAACCTGGCAAATCTGCCAAAAATCTGGTCCAGCCCTCAGTTCTGACCTGATTTAAAAAGTTCTTGTTCCTGGGAATGCCCTCACTGCAAACTATTCTGCTGATGGGGCCAAACTGGGCAAGCATAAGTCTGTAATGCATGTAAGGACCCTGGAAGAATGGCAGTGGAGCTCCTCAGCTGCATGCCATGACAATTTGTTGGCTTCAACATAAAATAGATACTCCCATTTTTCAGTGGATGATTCAAACTGTGTATGCCTGCATTGGAGGAGTGAGGACCACAGCAGAGCTCATCTTATTGTGTGTGTTTAAGCAGAAGGATGGAAAAGATCAAGAGTAGGGGTCACCCCTGGCAATGACTTTTTTGAAGGAGCTGTTGCATTTCCTGGAAGTCCAGGGTGAGGCAGAGCTTGGGTGTAGGGACATATCTCTTGCCCAGGCTGAGCCAGATACCTCCATCCTGGCACAAATCAGGCCTATCATACCTGCAATACATTGCTTTTTCATATGCAACCCCCTTGTCTGCCCAGCAGCTTTTGGTGTCAGAGGTCTGGTTCCATGGTTGCCAAGTTTACTGCCAAAGTGAAGTTCACGCTCCCATAGACGCTCCATCAATGCAACTATTTCCTGGAAATAATAACCTCACTTAACACAATATAATTGCACATTATAAAATCACAGCTGGGCATCTAGTAGAGTAATCTGAGAACAATTTACTAGTAACATGAGAATAATTCCTCCTCCAGCTATACCTCGCATTAATGGCTGTAGGTCACAGTGGTGTGGGTACTCAGCTATGGCTCTTTCACAGGACAGCATTGTCCAGGAAGAGCACCTGGTTGTTCAGGTCTGTCCAGAAAAAAATTTGCAAAAGGAGTCTTTTTTACACCAGATTCCCTTTTTTTTTTTTCCCCATCTTACCTTCTTTTGTAATATGGTGCCTACAAGTGCTTTGAAGAGAGCAAACTTGCATTCAAACTATGTTAGATATCTCCCTGAAAAGATTACACTATGAAGGACAAGTAACTAATTTAATAGAAATGAATCACACTGTGAGGTATGTCTTTAAAGATCTCACTCTGACAAATAAATCTGCTACAATCAGCTCTCTACTTAATTCTTAATATAAAGTAGGAAATCCATATTGGAATCAAGTACTTGACTCAATTTTACTGCCGTCAGAAAACATGTAATACACCTTCCTGGAGACTCTGCTGAAATAACAATCAATAGTAGAAGAAAAGAAAGCTTACCATATTTTGTAATGAATTGAAGAAATGGCACATGTTCCTTCACGGGAAACATGGGATATGAATGTGTGAGCAATGTTGCTTTTACTATTAGTTCATGTCCTGCTTTTCACTAAATCATATATGACCAGAAAGGTACATGCAAAAGCTGCAGATGTGTTTGAGTGGAGAGGAAGACCAAACCAATGACAATTCTGACTCAGATACAATTTTGTGTTTCTTTCTTTCCATTTGGTGTATGCATTTAAGAGCAGACAAACATGATTTTTAGATTAAGAAAACTAATTGAAAATGCAGACCCTATCAGATCTCACTGTGTTATGCAAGTATATACATCCAACAATGAAATACATACAAAAATGTTCAGGTTTGGAGATACAGGATGCTTCTTCAGGATTAAAACAAGAGGACATTTAAGAAGCAGTGTATATGTCACTATAACACTTCCAAAAGAAGTGGCATCCTTGCAGTTATATGGTACACTTTGACTAAATGTGCTCAGATAAAGACCCAAATTCACAAAACCCCATTTTTCTTAAGACAGGTAAGCCCTCTAATTGAGCTTCACAAAGTGGTCCCCAGAAGAACTGTGCTGGCCCAGCCTAGGGCACCACGTGTTCTGTTTGGGGACCAACAGTAGGTTGGTTTGAGCAGGCGTGTCCCAGAGTACTTTGCCACCGAGTGCTTTGTACCTTAAGGCTGTGGCTGCAGGAGGTTGTGCTCATTCACTGCAATTGGTTTATCTCACAGTAGCTACTCACGTAGAAAGATGAGAAAAATTAGTAGCATCAGCTCTTCTTATCTTTTAGTTTGCTTTCATTATTTACCCTTTGTCACTACAACCTTGTCTTTAGCAATTGAAAGGACTGCAAGTGCATTTCCCACTATACCTCTTGAAGACTGCTCAGTTGATCAATTTTCACCAGTACCCATCAACCAGGAATAGATAGGATGGCTCAGCATCTCTCAGTTACAGTGGGATGACTTGCACCATGTTCTAAACATGGTAGAATTTTTATTTTATTTGTTTTTTTTCTTGAGCTTCAAAGTATTAGCATCTGTTGCCTCTAAAGACAACAGTTACTTTTATTACTGCTCAGTACAGAGCAAGAGGGCTTCTTTTCCTGCAAAGGCAACACCCCTTAACATCAGAGCATGCATAAACTGCATGAAAATCCTCCCTCCCTTGAACATATGACATTTGTGGTTGTCCAGAAATACAGATTTTGAAAATGTCAGAAATGCAGACATTTGATTACAAAACAGGAATAATATGGATTATTCAGCATCCAGTAGCACATTGCGTACATATTTCTCCAGAAACATAAAAACCTAGGAAAATCTCAAGAAGAAATTTGTTTGTGAAGATTTTGGCTGGCTGGAAAAGGCAAGTGTAGAAATCTTAAAAACATCTCACCATGTAGGACAAGTGAACATACTGAGTGCAATGCATCTGTGGGCAAATTTGCCTTCATAATGCCAATGTGCTCTTCTGAAAGCATAATTGGGACTTCAGAGATGCAATAAGCTTTGCACTGCTGGTGTATGCAGGGACCAGTTTCACTCATTGTACAGAGTTTGCTCATGGGAGTGTGGAGAAGAACTGGTTTTGTGGCTTAATATGAATCTTCCAGTAAATCTGATACAGCAAATTGCTCTTTTCTTTTTAATGGAAGGCAGTTCAAAAAAATGGCTTAAAAACCAGACAAACCAGCCTGTTTGGGCAAAGGGATTCAATGTCCTGGCTGCAGTGAGAGATCACAGGCAAGCAAAACTACAGAGACTTTCTGCATTCTCTCACTGATCCCTAAAATGCAGTAGAGACCCTGGGACTTAAAAATAAATTCCCCTAGAAAGGAGTTTTGTTCTGGTTTTTTCACCTTGGAGGTTCCAGCTGAACTAAAGGCTCTGGAATATGTCTCAGTGTGCTAACTGAATTTGAATGTACTCAGAGAGGGTACAGGATCACATGGAAACCTTCACTCCTGGGATTTCATCAGTGGATATTTTGTTTGTTTTATTTTCCACATTCTGGTACTCAGCATGTTGTCAGGTCTCCCACCCTTCTTATAGGATCTGGTAAATATAACATATATATATATATATATATATATATATATATATATATATATATATATGTATATATATATATATATATATATATATATAAAATATAGATTATCTTAGTAAGAAGGCTATTTGGCCATTTCTTTTCTATGTACTTAATTCACTCACAAAATTATGGTATGAGGAAAACATAACAAAGGGAAACAAACATGAGGGAAACAAACAAACAAAACAAACATGAGGGAAACAAATAAACAAACAACCCTTCTTGACTCCACTAGAGTCTAGAAGCTAATTTTCTGACCTCTTTAGCAAATACTGAAATTTGGGGCAGGGGAAGAGAGGAAAAGCCATAGAAAAGAAAAAGAAAGCTCTTGTACAGGGGAGAAGAAGTTACAAAAGCTCAGAACATCCCATGGATTGTTACAGGGAAAATGTCCTAAGTTCAGGAGGTTTAAATCAAATCAAGATTGAACGGTTTATTGATGTATTAACAGCACATAAATAACTGGCAATCTGTGACTTATCTGTTCAGGATCAATACCAGTAATAGAGGAGATTCATCACAACACTAGACACCTCTAAAATGTTAATATGCACTTGCAGACACCTCACACCTCCCCATGCCACCTCCAAGGCATGGCACCCATGGGCGCACTAGCCCCCATGTCCCAGCTGTAGGTAGCCCCTTGCCCTCCCAGGACACATTTCATGTTGCTTTATCACTCCTTTTCAAGCTGGCTCCTCCTTTTTCCAAAGTTTCTCTATAATTCTCCATTACTATTTAATCCAGCTGATGGTCGTCTTTCTCAGTTACTCCATGAATTTTGGGCAAACTGCTTCTCAGGCAGCTTTTGAGTGTTTAAGCAAGCAGGTTTATGCTCATATTTCTAGCTTTACAGTTGTTCTCCAGACCATCTGACCAAAAGGAAGGGTAGTGCAGGTCCCCGATATACACCCCTTGGACCTTTGTCCTTGAGAACTCTCTGTAGAGTTGAGCATCCTACCAGGTGCTGCTATTCAGGATAGCTGACCAAGAGGAAGAACTGTGTGGGTGCCACTGTATAAATGGTTTGATAGGAGAAATGATGTTACGATGGGTTTTTTGCCTTGAAACGGGGCATATTTTTGGAAAACCAATTGCTTTCACTTGAAATGCTTTCCACCACTCATAACACTTAACCATGGTTAAAAGAGAACATTGTGAGGTAGCACAATAGTTTGTGCATGGGGTTAGGAAAGAGGGAGCTGGACAATCACAACAATTTGGACTTTAAAAAGAGTTCCCTACTAGTTCCACTCATATACAGAGGTATTCAGCCCTCTGCACATACGAAAGTGAGATCCATAGCATTCATTTTCTTAAAGAATCATAAAATGTTGTGAGTTGGAAGGGACCCACAAGGATCATAGAGTCCAACTCTTGTCCCGGCACAGGACAACAACAGGGTGTTGTCCAAATGCTTTTTGAATATTGGTGTAGTGTCTGACATCAGGCTGGTCTTGTAAGGTCCATGGGGGCTCCTTGATACCGCTCAGCTGTTTTTAAGGGTGAGGTGCCTGTATCTGCAAATAGTTTGCACAGAACCCATTGCAGGGGGCTCCATCTCAAGGCCTCTCACGCTCTGTATTAAGCCTAATGATAATTTCCCTTCTCTTTCCTCAGCCCTGCAGGATGGCTTCATCTTTGCACACTGGGGGCAGGGAGAAATATTGTCATCTGTAATTAAAGCTAAATGAGCTAGGGAAGGAAAGCAGGGAACCTGGGGCAGTCACACAGGACCCAAGGACCTCCCATGCAGCTATGGGGTGGGCACTGCAGCTCTCCCCACACCAGCATGAGCTGGTGTGTTTCAGAAAGAGGAAATGACAAATTTTAGGAAGAAACATGTCACCTATTTAGCACCTGGAAGATAGTTCAAGCATTACAGTCTGGCTTAGCTAAGCAGCAGCACCTCAGCTTTCCATTAGTGTCTATCAAAGTCTCTCTGAAATAGGCAAACCTTTTACAATTAGATTCATGCAACTATCTCAAAAGCCAGAGCATCCAACTTTGTGTAATTCTTCCAGAATGCATTTTACGTGCATCAGAATGAGTAGTAATCCTGATAGTGACAATTTATGCTTTAAATATCAAACCTGATATAAAGGTAGCTACAAACATGTTTATCATTTACATTGTGGTAACAAAAATATGAGCTAAATTGGATGTGTAACAAAAATAAATGAGTGCATGACACAAATAATTACTTTTACAGTTAGAGTTTGAATTTTCTATTACGTACCATCACTTAAAGATAGTGCATTTTAAAAATTACTTTGGCATGGAAGGAAATGTATTTATTTATTAAAAGTCTTTTTTTTTAACACTAGTCATTCCATATTGTCAAAACATCTCATCTATATGCATTTCTCCCTAAGTAAGTAGTGTATTTTGGTTAAAACATTTCAGCTATGCTCAAATGTATTATAAAACCCATCACAATATTCGTTCGTTATGTCTCAGAATAACAGTTGTCTTTCTAATGGTTCACAAAGTCAAGTTCATTGAGCCAAGTTGTAGGATGGTGTTTTAAGATTTAGTTGATTTCATCATCTTTATAAATTTCAGGTTTCATTATAAGAACAATGAAGTTTTTTACTATACATGTTAGTTTAACTAAATGCTGGCTTTCACCTTATTCACATTATAAATAGAGATGCTGGGGGTTTTGGGTCTAATTCTTTTAAAGATACCTGTTCCGTTTTGATCAGACATGCACCATAATTACTGAATAAAGCAGAAAGCTGAAATTGGGTATTTTTTCCTCACCTCATTTGTAATATTGATCATGCAAGAAAACCTTTGTTGTTGTTGTTTTTCTGCCCACCTGGAAGTGGTTATAGCACTATGACCTAAATATTTTCAACAGCTCCAGTAACATAATTTACTGACTTCATTTTGACTCTTTTCAAGGTGTTATGCACTGATATACTTTTTTTATAAAATCAACAACATAAAATATATGCCAGTAGCTGCCACT
This sequence comes from Caprimulgus europaeus, assembly GCA_907165065.1. The sequence continues at coordinate 6,937,808 of OU015523.1, read as the reverse complement.
CCTTCCTCAATACCCAGATGCATCCCAGTTCAAACATTTGAAGGCCTATTGTGATTAACAGTGGCAACGTCTAAAGCAACCTTTGTGCAAATACGTCATTTCTAAAATATCAAATGTAATAATAGTGCTTTAGCATATGTTGGCATTAAAATTAGTTAAAAAGATAAAACAAAACTTTCTCAGCAAAACCTTTAACTAGGCTTATAATAGGAGCTTCATGCCTCGGGCCCTAGACTGCTCACTGCTCTTTCCTACTTGGATCGCTCTCGATACTGCAGTATGTATCTGTATTTTTATAAAAGTCAGTGCATTAAAATCAAATCATCTTTGGGCAGGGGTCACATATGGCAACATCTCAGCAAACAAACTCATCCTCATGTTAATTATATTTCTGTTATACACATACTCTAGAGCTCTAGGTATTGTATTTTCCTAGCACAGTCATTTTAGTCCAGATGCTGAGCAGAGTTTTGCCTTCTCCACAGTCACTGGGAGCGCTGTCCTGAGCGGGACTGGCAGGAGAAAACCCACAGGCTGGGTTAAGTGTTCAACATTCACGTGTCACCCGTGAGTGACTGAAAGGTGAAAGATTCTTGCAGCCAAAGTGCAAGAAAGTTGGTGTGTGAGAAAGGCAAAAGAGTTCTGAGTAAAACTGTAACTTTTTTTTTTTTTTTTAAATTAACAGTTCCTTTTCTTTGCTCTTTTGGCCAATTCGATTCAGGTAGAAGATACCTAATCGGTAATTACTGGGGAACCAGAGCACTCTGTCACTATATTTATCTTTGTTCTCACTAATCTTTATTAAAGGATTATTTTTTCTTCTATAAAATAGCCAGAGAGACTGAGTCATCTTTGGAATTTGGGCTTGTACCTTTAGTAAAAGGAAAAAGGACTACACATAGGACCTTACTTCTGCTCACATTAACATTTATACAGGCACTTAATTCTCCTCACCTGAGTGCAATTAAGAACTTGCAGGCACCTTTGCAGAACTGGGGCCAAAATAATTACAGTTTACACAAGACTGTGACAGGGAAGTATTTCATTACCGCAATTAATCCTTTAGAGCATTACGAAATGGCCAATTTCTCAGAATAAAACAGAATATTTGTTGCTAATCAAAGTAAAGTTTATGTAATAGGAATAGATGATATTTAATAGCATAGGAATATATAATATTTAACAGCTCCATCATCCATGGTTATTTTTATTTCACTAATGTTTATTGCAAATGGAAGTGAGAGAATGAGAAAGCCTTCCCTTATACTATCAGAGACACTTGGGTTACATTTTTACATTAGGTGGCACTAATTCCCTATTAACTGGTATTAATTTAATATGCAAGAGCACTTCAATTTCATAGAGCTAATGTATAACTTCAGTGCTGTTACACTTCACAAAGCATACAGTACAGGGCTAAATGCAGGCTTGTCTGTACTGTATGCAAGTTATAATAACCTTCAGATGTTCTTTAGCAACAACCAAGTTAGATCATGTTTTGAGATAGTGGAAAATTTCAGAGTCCTGGACCAGTCTCAGATATTCAGTACATGTCCCTGTCAACTGCCATGAAGATAAGGAAATGATTAAAAAAAACCACCCTTCTTTACTGTAAGGAAAAACTTATTTACTTAAAGAAAAACTTCATCACTGTGAGGGTGTTGGAGCACTGGAATAAGCTGCCCAGAGAGGGTGTGGAGTCTCCTTCTCTGGAGGTGTTAAAAACCCATCTAGACGCTTTCCTGTGCAACCTGGTGTAGGGAGCCTGCTTTGGCAGGGGGTTGGACTGGATGATCTCCTGAGGTCCCTTCCAACCCCTACCATTCTGTGATTCTGTGGTGTTAAATGAGATAATTAACCACACTTCAATGGGATAGATAGTAGAAACCAGTTGCCAAGCATAGCGAGTATTTGCATTTGATTACAAAGTAGCTTTATATTACACACAAAAAGGAATTTTCTATCAATTAAAAGACGTGAAAACATGTGACCTACTGTAGAGACCAATGTGGCACATGCAAACAGCAGCTCAGGTGTAAATTCTCTGTATGCCTTATTACCAAGTTCACTGGTTTAGGGCCTGGTTCCCTTCTTAGTGCAGCACATACCCTGCCCAGCCCAGGCACAGAGCTTGGTGAAGCGGCTCATTTCAGAGAAGTCCTGTTGGGGTGGAAGGAAGGGGGAAGCAAGAGACAATTGTTTCAAAAAATGCAATGAGAGGTGGCTGTGCCTGCACAGGAGTGCTACACAGGCAGACATCACCTTGTGGCAATGAACCCTCGCAGCACCAGCTCCTGCAGCAGCACGTTAGCGTTGCCTGCCTTGTCTGTGGAGCAGCTCAGGAACATCGCGTTCCAGACAAGCGCACAGAGAAAAGCACAGGCTGGGCACAGTGCTGAGGACTCTCCATTAAAGCAGTGAGCTTGCTGACGTGAAATGGAGCAGTGGGCTCCAAGCAGGGTGGGTTTGAGCACAAACAGCACCCTCTCCATGTAAGGATTTCTGTAAAATAACTGTGATTTATTGTCCAAGTTTGATTCTGATTTAAAAGACCTCTATTTCCTACCGCTTAGCCATTCATTTTAAAGAAAACCAGTCATACCAAACGGTGTTATAGCCTGCTTGCCATTCCCTCTTTAAATATATATGCACACCTATACATATATAGACCTTACTGCTTTTCCACAGCACCCAGAACACAGGAAGGCAGGAGACTGAGCTGTCTAAACCCATTACTTAAGCATGTCATCTGCCAAGGGTTCGGAGAAGTCAGACAGTTAACCATTTTACAATTACATTTTCCATTAGCTGTATTTACAATCCATTGCCTTAGGGCTCCCAACTCGGTGGCTTTGTCTTTTTTTTTTTCTTCTTTTTTTTTTTTTTTTTTTTTTTTGAGTGCACAGTGTTTTGCTATTGATAACTGTCAGGTTAATTGCTCAGAAAAGTCACAAGTTCTACTTGCCAGCACCAACACTGGAAAATAATTGACACAGCAGTGGGGACAACTTTTCAAAGGAAAGCCTTTTAATGGATTCATGAATCAGGAGTGAGAAATCTCAAGAAGGAGAAGCAAATGAACAATTGATACAAATCAGAGGAAATGGCTTTTCTGGAAGGTGAAAGTACCTCTCAGAGAATGTGCAAAATTTAATTAAAAGGAAGAAGGAAAATTATTAAGGAAAGAATGTGTGGCTTTTTCTTTTTAGCAATGTCCATGCCAACATAATCCTAAAGATTTTTTTTTTTTTCATTTGACATTTTAAAATATTTGTAGTTAATTTACTGTCAGACTAACTAGAAGAAAATTTAGTTGCTCATATTAACAGAGCTCAGATCATCCTCCAGCCAGGCCACCTCCCTTCTGGAGGTAGCAATCAAACAACAAGGATGTGTTCCCACATACCACCTATCCCAGCACGTTCCTGCCCAGCGAGCCACTACAAACCAACTGTTATGGGTGGCTGAGGCTCATGTGTTCAACCAGCAAACCTTCCCTTCTGCTGGCTGCTACCACCCTGCCAACAGCCCGGGAGGTGGGTGGCAGAGAGATGGTAAGCAGCACGTCAGAGACGCATGCGGGGCTTCCTAAAATCATAATTAACATTTCCCTGCAGTGTTTTTTCCAGCTGGTTAATATTTTTTAGGGTTTGACCCTATTGTTTTCCATAGGTTTAATTTTGTTTTCTCTCAGAATTTGAATATTTCTTGCCAGTTACCCACGCTATTTCAAAGAGTGCTTATTTCGCTGACAGGTAGCATTTGACCAGTGATTATTGTAGTCTATTACAAACTGCTCTGGAGGCAACCACATTTACAGAGTTATAAGGTTTGTTTTATATTTACAGTGATTTCCATCTCAAATATCCCCGCAACCAGAGAGAGAGAATTACCTAGTGTTATTGCCAGGGGAATGGGCCACATTGGAGCCTCACCATGTTACATTTACTCCAGTGTTTGGGTCTTCAAGTAACTTCAAAAAAAACCCAAGCAGGTGAGATTGGTTTCCAAGAATTGTCTGAGTGGTTTGACATAGTTTTCTGAGACTTGGTGTAAAGTTAGTTGTAGTAAACTTTGTAACTGCAATAACATGAGGAGGGTCTCCTCACAAAGTTGAAATGATACAGATTTAAATAAAGTTAACTTAAAAAATTAAGAAAATGAAAAGCAGAGTGAGGAATAAAAACAAAATTATTTTGGAAGTGCTTGGAAATTTAAAATACACAAGATAAACAAAATATGCTATAAATGGGTCTACCAGAGTATTGTGTGGTTTTGTTTTTTGCCCATACTAAGAGTGTGAGAAATGCAGCTAAACTATGAAGTGCCTGGGGCTGCTGAGACAAATATTTCAGCAGCTGAAGCATTGCCAGCCTCCCAAGTGTGGGCACACCACTTGGAGAAGTCCTGGGTGTAGTTTGTATAGCTTTCTATGTTGTTTAATATGCAGTAAAAAGGAACCAAGATTCAGTGGAGCCTCTGTAGCAGTGACATTAGTAAATGTTTAGAATAAAGCCTAAGGTGTTAAAAAAATAGAAAATATTCCAGAATCAAGGAAAAAGTAACAATGTCTCTTTCTATTTAGTTGGACTTAATTTTTGCTGGAAGGCAGAAAAGTAGACTATCATAATGATTAAGACAGTAGCCCTCAACTCATAAAACACTCTGAGATACTTAATTCCCTGCTCCTGTATGTTTTTCTCACCGTTTCAGCAGCATGAACGGGCATAGAAGTGGATGATAATGTACCAGCAAGTGACATTAAGGAAAATTAGATTTTGTGTAGTGGGAAAAGCAAGTATGAAAAGTGGCTGTGAGAGCACTCATAGTGACCAGTCATTTGCACTCGTGGCTGGGGTGATAGTTGCAATATGCTCTTTCAGAGTGGAGCAAAACCCCAAGCACAGAACCATCCAGCATTTCTGCATCCACACTTCATGATTAGTGTCTGCATGAACGAGGGTCGTAGCATGGCTTGTACTCTGCTCATTTATGCCCTAAACCACAAATCTTGGGGTTGCTGTGTACTAACACTGGCACTGCCAAGCCTTCAGAGAGCCTGAAGAGCTGTCCTCACTGTATGGATACTGGCTGTGATGAAATGACACTGAGAAATGTGAGAGGTAACGAGAGTCTACAGCCCCACAGTCAATCGCGGACAGCACTCATTAACAGCACCACCATGGATATAAAGCACATTAATTATTGCTTTGCATATAACACACCTAAGAGTAAGTGACTGCTAACAGTAAGTAACTGCAAGGCAGCAGGAATATCAGACTCACTTCTGTTTCTAAATATTTCCCCCATTCAGGGACAGAGCTTTATTCAACTCTGAGCAGCAGCAACACCAATAGTATTGTCTGGTTTTCTATAGCCCATCTCTATAAACATTATGCTGATGGGCAGCTATTGTCACGAGCAGAGCTAGATCAATGGTGATGTTAAGAGGATATTGACACCTCTATTCAGATAAAGTCTTTTCCTACTTAAGTTTACCAAGAGAGGAGGATGAGGCTGAGAAGGAAGTCAGCATTATATACACCAAACACAACGTTAACCTTGAATCACTTCATCTGATAGAAATAAATAGATACAGAAGGACTCACAATGGACCCAAATTTTGTGTTGCATCTCTATTGAAAACAACTTTGGATTTGAATATCTTAATATTTTTAATTATGAAAATGGTTAATTTTAAATATTGCTCTACAAGGCAGCAAAAGCTGTTTAAGGTCCCAAAATAAACACGATATTTGTTCCTATTCTTATGTCTGTTCTCTTCCCCTCCCCTTCCATATGTCATCTCTCTCTTTTCCTTTCTCTTGCCTCTCTCCTCCTTACACTTACCAAAAGTGATGGGTGATGGAAGTTAATGAGATGATATGGGAAGATTTCCAGCCCCCTCAGTGCTGCAGACCTGCCCCAGCTGCCCTCCCACGCTGGCAGCTCTGCTGTGTTTTGAGGGGAAGTGTTGTACTAAAAACCTGTACTGTTACATTAAAATTCAGTATCCAGGTTCCCTTTAGATTCCCAGTGGTGTTTATCTCCCAGCAGTGTCTGAACTATCCTTACAAGTAAAACCTGAACATATCAAAGTCCAAAACCCCTCTTGCAACGCCTGGGTAAAAAAGTGCAGAAGTAACATATTCCCTTAGCATATGTGTTAAAAATCTATGTGGGCAGAGCAATTCATTCCTCAACTTCTCCTGCTGTGGACTTTTCCAGTAGGAAACAGCAGCCTTGAATATCGATTCAGTGTTTGGGTTTGGAGTGGAATATCATTGAGAAGTACAATTTCACCTTATTTCTGCTGCAGTAAATGCAAGAACCCCTGCCTTTCCTCTGGGTTAGCAGTGCCAAATCAATATTCCCAAGGTATAGATCTCAGTGACAGGCTTAGTTACAATATTTTTATTATTATTATTTCTTCCTTTTAACCTTTCTGAGGGATGGAAATTACATCAGTGCAACAACCTGAATCAGTATGCCTTGAATCAAATAATTTTGCTCTGTAGTCTCATTTGATGTGCAAAGTTTTATTTGACTGTTTGGAATTTATGTCCATGGTTCTGGATAGTTCTGGTGACCTAAGCTACAGGTTCAAGTTATTTTTGGAGTAATAGCAAAGACCAGCTAAAAGCTGTAGCAGCTAAAAATGTGTCCCAGAACAAACTAAATATTCAGGGCCTGCATCCTCTCTTATGAGAGAGGCAGTTTCCCACCCTCCATATATTGATTTAGGTGGAGACATGGAAAAACTCTGTAGTGAAGGATGTTCCCCAGGTCTCTGGGTCTTCTATGCTGAGGCCCCCATAAATTATGCAGTTTTATGCATTTCCAAGTGCATTAAAATGCAGGTATTTTTATGTTAAAGTATGATGAAGGTTGTCATGAATCGCTGTTATAGCAGCAAGGAAACAGATATATTTATTAGTTCTTGGGCTGTCTGCAAGGGCTACACAAATGTTTTGTGGGGCAAAATTACCATTGTTTAAATAGAGATGTATCTGGTGTGGATAAATGTATGGGAGCAAAGAAATACTGTACATGATTTCAGGAAATCATGTGTATTAACAGAAAAAGAAGGGACAAAAAAAGCTGTAAAGTAATTGAAACTACAAAGCTAATGTAGGCAGGGAAAATTTAATTACCCAGTTTAGAATCTGAGCAGGGCACCTCTGATTAATAGGTCTCTTTTGGTGAAACCTGCTGTGGGAAAGTTAATCAGTGTTAGGGGCCAGGATCTCATTGCAGCTCAAAACACTCAAGCAAATAGTGGGGGTAAGGTGCAGCGCTGATTTGGGCTGTGCAGGGAGGGGTGTAAAGGCAGCACCCATTACTTACCCATAAATATCACTTCCTACAAAAGAGCTCTCCTATCAAGCTACTAACAAGGTAAAGGCTAACTTAAATAATGATGAGATCATAACTCAAAGAGATGTAACAGCAAGTATAATTTTACGTTATTTTCACATGATTTTGGCTCCTTATTCAGTCTGTACCCATCATTACCAACACACCTACATTTGTTTTTGAAAGAATGAAATAGTATCTCTTTATAAAGTTGGCTATATTTTCATTATACTGGTGTGTCAGCTCCCAAGCTTTGGATATGTGTTGCTTCTTAATTAAAAGCATAAAAAACCCTTTAAACCACCACACCTCAGATAAACAACCTTGAAATAATTCCCCCCTCCCCAAATGCAACTTCCCCTGATGAAACTGATAAGCTTAATTTTCCACTTCTACTCTTTGCTGAGAAAGCAGAAACCTACATCCTACCCTCGTAGCAACACTATACAGTGAATTACTCCCTTTTGAAGTAAGGGGGATTTGGTCCCTTCAAAAAAAAACAGGTGAAAAATGGCAGTTCAAATGAAGAGGAAACCTCTTGGGTCTTTCTAATTGGTGTGGCTCTGCTGAGATGATGTGCTCTCCTCCAAGGTCCGAGTGCCCTCTTGCAGGAAGAGCAGGGATAAAGCCTGCTGTCCCTTTAGGGCATAAGAACTCGCATCAGGGCCAGGGCCTGGTAATAGCTGCTGTAATTCCTCTGGCTGTGGATCTCAAAAAGTGACTGCTTTGAAAGAAAAAGGAATCTCTCCATGGCTGGACCTGAAATAACAGTACTATATCCTCCTGGTACAGTAGCATAATATTGTGCAGCAAGGACACCAAAAACCAAAAACAAAACAAAAAGAAAAAATAAAAACCAAGCATAAAGCCCAGAAAACAGTCATGCAAAACCTCAGTTCATTTTCCATGAAGGACATGGGAGCCTTTCTAGTGATAGCATGACAGCAAATTGCTACAAAATGGAGATAAATCGAGACTCTGGTAAGGGAGGCTGGGGCAGGATGGACAGGGGATCCAACAGAATGAAGAGGATGCTGTGGAGTACCAGGCTGCATGTTTTATCTTTTGATTGTCAGCCTGTGGAAGAGCCTCGGAACCAATGCTAACCTTGCTTGCCAATGAGCTTTTATACTTCCAAAGAGTGGAAAGGACTGCTTAAACCAGCAGTTGTTGTGCTGCAGCTTCACCACATGTATGTGAACCTTTGCTTTGCCTGGTGTGCCTGCAACTTTGAAAGAATTCCCTGCTTCATATAATCTAATAAGGGAACACTGGGTTTTACATCAGTGGGCTGGAAAATATTTGCTGTGAAACAGTGTTCCCTTTTCTCCCTTGCCTTGAGATTGAAGTGTTACCTCTTTACACATCCATTCAGGACACAGCTGCAAAGAATATTTTCCTAGTGCAGCTCGCTGTCTTTTGCAGACATTTCCTCTTCACCTTGAATTAAAGTTTAGGAGGGAGTAAAATATATTGCTCTTCTACTCATAGTGTAATGCAGGGGTACAGTCCAAAAAATATTCCCATATAGAACTCAGCTGCTGTTTGGAAAACAAAGCAAAATAAAACGTTGAAGATGAAACAAATAGGAAAATATTTAACTGTTTTATACATTCTCAAGAGCAGATATGCCCCACGTCCACTGTGGCCCTCCTCCTGGCTACCCTCTGAACTGAGCACAATGGAATTAAAGCTTTAGTCCCAGGAATAGTCCCTTTGGGAGATGCTTAAAATATCCATCCAAGCCATAATGTACAGTTCTACACATTTTAAAAACTTGCCCACTGCTACAGCATTTGAGCTTGATCATCAAGACACAAAGCCACCTCCCTCTGCCCAGCCATGCTACCCCGAGGAGAAAAGTGTTCAGAAAGGTCACTGCAGGGAAGCTAATTGAGCTGGAGCTGAAAATGCAGCTGCAATGATGGTAATGGACACTCATGTTTCAAGTGGCAAGAAATGCTACTTTAAATATAGTTTCAATGAAGAAAACCCGTTTCTCTACCCACCTGCTGTTTTTCTCTGCCGCCTTGGTCTTTGACAGCAGAAAAAAGTTATCATGCCGAGCCACTTCCCTGGGATGATATCTCTTACATAATTGGAGCTGACAGTATTGTGAATTTAAAGAACAAACATAAATATAACAATCACAAAGTGACCTGAATTTTTAATGGACATGAAAAGCAGTAAAAATAGTAGTGACAGGCTAGGTAAATTCCATGTTAATCAGTAGGCAGACACCGGTATCCTTTGAAGTCAGTGAGAGTTTTACACACCTTAACTTGTCCCTGAGAAGTTATGATTTCTTTACCTCTAAAAGAAATTTCTTATTCATATAATTTAATAAAAATATTTCATTAGAAAAGCAATTTTAGTTGGTACCTTACCGAACTGTAATTAAAGATTTATAACCCTATTAAAAGGTAATGTTGTAGTTAATCCTTAATAATAACACACTGCATAAAAGTTCAGTGTTACACACAAAGCTGAGGGCAGCTGATGTGTTCTGCAAAATATTTACTGTATTTTCCAAGTGTCAGCAAAGAGTGCACTGCTACAGCTCTCCTTCAAATAATAATCTATACAACCATGGAAGTAACCCACCCAGCTCGAGACACTGTTTATCTTTTATGACCTATACATCTATACTGATGTCTAAGGGACATGTTTTTCCATCCTGATTTTATAGGATTAACATACAGATAATCCCATTTTATTCCATACAGCTCCTTGGATGATAGTGGCAGAATCAGGACTGGATTCAGCCTGGAGCATGGTATCAGTATTACCCATGTAGATTATCCCACAGTGAATTGTTTATTTGTGGAATGAGTTATTATTAAAAATAAGCATGGGATAATCTCAATCCTAATAAGATACATGAACTAGGAGAAAGTATTATCGTGCCAAAATAATATAGTGCAACTTTAATAAGTTTAAATGAGAGAATTAAATCTATCAAAGACCTTAAAACTGAAAAACAGTATGAACTTATTTGCTTTTCTGTTGTCATATTTCACAGAGTTGAAACTGTGAGAAATGCTATGATTCAAGACAAATTTTATATATATATATAAAAAATATATGATTTAAATTTTTTATTTATCTTTTTACACAAATTGTTAAGGAAAAAAGCAAAATAGCTGTATGGATCATATAAGAATCCAAAGTGCCTCTTTTACTTTTTGTTCATGAAAAGCTTTTCCTTAATTTCAGTTGATGTAACGTTGGTTCAAATCAGCTTTAAAAGCTTGTCTTGAAATTCAGCCAAAATTCCTGCAAACCAGGTAGGAGCCAAAAATGTTCCACATAACTAGTTGATACAAATATTGCAAATTAGTTTTGACTGTAACTAGTTATGCAAAGCTGTTATGGCTGTTATTCTACAAACAACAATTATTGCCCTATTATGCCCTTAGGATACATAAAGGGAAGTAGTTGTTGAATTCTGTTCATGTCCAGAAAAAGTGGTAACGTAAAACAATGCTAGAGTAACAGAATTGCTGAACTCAGTGATATGGAACAGCTTTGTTAACCTTTTTCTGTGCTTTAAGACACCTCATACACCTCTAATAATTCATAAACCACTTCTCTCCCTTCACATTTTGCTGCAAAAACAGTGTTCAGTGAGACTTTTCTGCCTGTGCTACATCCTGTTGCTGGTTTTAGAGAGGTGTGGAGGGTTTTTGCTGTGTCACTGACTATAGCCAAAGCAGTCATACCAGCGTGATGAGCCTTTGCACTGTTTTTTCTGCCTGCTCCTTGCAGAGCTGAAAAGCTGTGGTGGTTTCACTCCTTTGGCTGTAGCCAAACACAGTTGCTTTCTCACTCTCCTCCCTTCCCAGAGAGCAGGGGAGAGAATTGGAAAGGTAAAAGTAAGAAAACTCATGGGTTGAGATAAAAACAATTTACTAATTAAAATAAAATTATAATAATAACAATAGTAATAAGAGAATATACAACCAAGTGAGACACAGTGCAGTTGCTCACCACCTGCCGATCAATGCCCAGCCTGTCCAGCCAGAGATCCCAGAGGGGAGAGAGAGAGAGCGAGAGAGAGAGAGAGTCCCGAGACCAAAACTGCAGTCCCAGAAGAGTGAGCCTGAGAGATCCCCAAAAGAATACCCCTGTCTTCCAGTTAATCCTGGTTAGTATACTGAATATGATGGGATATGATCCGGAATATTTCATTGCCACATCCAAGTGCCAGTTTGGGTTTTGCTATTCACTGTGCTTCTCCCTCCCAGTCCCAGTGCAGCTGTGAACCAGCCAAACACGGTGGCCTTGGGCTCCAGCAGCAACTCATAACACTGGTACCTTATCAACATTCTTCTCATAACAAATCCTATGCTGAACCTAAAATACAGCTATTCTAGCTACTAAGAAAATAATTAACTCTGTCCTAGCAAAACCAGGACAAAAGCAAAAGCCGTTCCCTGCATCCCTCCCTTGAGGACTTTCTGTTCTCCATTTTAGGATGAGATAACAGAATAAACACTACTACAGTTGCTTCACCATTGGCACTTCCCTGCACTGGGAAGTGATGCTAGAAGGTATATGAGAAGACTTTCCAGGAATACTCACAGGGGCTTGTTTTATGGGATTTGGATCGTGCCCTCAGTTTCCCCTGTATTTTATCCACACATATACAGACACAGCAAAACGTGCTGCTTGGGTCATTTCCAATCCAAGTCTGCAACACCACCAGCCATTTTGCCCTGAGGTAAGAGAGAGGAGCAGTTACTCCCTCGCTGAGTTTCTTCCCACACAGCAGGACACGGGGTCTGAGTGTCAGTTAAAAGCAAACAGGTGCTGCCACTGGCTGACCGTAACTGCAATACAAATACAGTCTCTGCCTTGGAATTCAAATGTTGTTTTTTTTTTTTTCCCAACTTACACTTACTATTTGCCATCCCTTCAGAGCAAATGTGAAGCTAAAATTGTATCTTAACAGCTGTTCAAAGGAAGCCACTTGAGCAGTGAGGAATGCTGCTGACAATCTCAGCGTGATATTTCCTTTACCCTATGGAATATGATTTTTGAAAGAGATTAAATACTACTTTGAAGCAAGAAAAGCTGTAGCAAGTTGCTGTTTGTGTGAGAGGGACTCTACTCTGTGACCGAGGCATTCCTGTCTCAGAGGAGCTCCCTCCATTGCCCTCTGAAATCAAGCAGAGGCTCATGGAACGGATGGCACCTGCAGTAACAGTAGACTTTGAGCAGAGGAGTCAACATCTAATTCAGTGTCACAATGACTGTACGTTATAAGGAAGAATTTGAAAATACTTTGATCTCCCAGGTTTTCTCAGCAGTTGGATTTGTTTCCTTATCTGCAGTAATCTTTCATCCATTTGGGGTTTTATTCCTCTTTAGCCATGGACAGCAGCACGTTTCTCCAGGGTTATTTGACCATTACTTTGATGACACTCCCAAGCACTATTTGGATAAGGCAAACCTGCCCTAATTAGCATTTTAGCTCTTAAGATGATTGGTTCAGAGCAAAGGCCTGGCATGACATTTGTCTGGTTAAAGATGATTAAGCCTCCCAAAGCTTCTTAAAAAACAGTCCTCACCAAAAACTGATTTACCAGTTGGGCCAAAATCATCTCAGAATTCAGGTGGATACTCTAATGGAAGAGATGAAACACCATCTAAAGCATGACATCTTCCTTGTGACACTGTACATAAGACTGGTATTTATACTTTAATATCCAGTGAATAAGGACATTTTCATAAAGCTGTGTAAGAACTGATATGGTGATTGACTCAAACTAGCCATGTGGTGATGTCTCAGATGATGGCCTGGAACATGTCTTCAAGGGGAGATACAAGAAACACTATTGCAAGCATTTTTTTCATCTTGGGAAGTTCTTCTGTCCTTATTCCCATAGTTCAAAAACTCCCACCTAATTCACTTGTGAAGTGTTAAAAAACTTCATCCACAGAGGCTACTTTATGCTCTCAACTTCAATCATAGTTTCTGGAAAAAGAGTTTTACCAGCTAATTGTATGTTATGTAAAGGAATAAATTATTTTCCTAGCTTTAGATTAATTGTTTTCAATTTAATTATATATGCTTATCTAGTATTATGATAAAACAGATGTAAAATGGCATTTACTGTCAGTAATTCCTTTGGGGTTTTTTGATGGATGCCTTGATCATATGTCCTTTTATTGTTTTGAAATGGAAAATAAATATCAACATTTTGTATAGAATTCTAACTGCTCCTGTACTCTAAAACCCCCATATCCATTCTAAAGGGACACGACCAGAACTGCACTCTGTATCACAAGGTCTACTGTACCATTAGAATATGATATAGCTGCTTCATACACTGGATATTATATTATACAATCACCTGTTTTCATGGGAGACTTTGGAAATCCTACTCAGTCTTCTCTTTTATGTGTTTTTCAAATGTTGTCAACTCAATGTTTGTCCTACATCCCATAAATATTATGATAATGCTGCTTTTCAAATAGAAAATATTTTCAGTTATGAAATGTTTAAGATTTATTCATGTTTAGATAACTTTTCATTACCAATTTTTGATGTTAAAATCTCTTTAAGCTTAAGATGAAAAGAATGTCTCAAAACTTCAGTCTTTTAAAAATCATGCCTCTTCAATGAAAAAACTACCAGGTCACTCCCTTACTACTAAAAAGCAAAATATTGTCTATATATACACCTATGTTAGCTGAGGATGTATTTTTGTTTCAGTGTATCTGGAGCAAGCAAGTGAGAAAGGAAAAAAAAAAAAACAAACCAGTTGGAGTGTTAGTTTTCTAAACTAACAAAATAAAGTGTCTTTATAAATCAACCAGAACTACAGAACAAGTAATGTTTGAAATGCTGTCTCAAAATGTACCATCAGGTTCTTACAAGGTCCCATGCTCCTTAATAAGTCAGAGTTTACCTACTTTAAGTAGAAATCTCAGTTTTGCTCATTGTGATTGAGGATAGAATATGTCTGGCTCTACTCCAAATGAAAGTGAGAGAAAGCCAAAAGAGGAAGAGACACTCATTAAGATAATGATCATGACATGAGATGAAATGGAATATCCCACTGGCATATCCAAATGTCAATCTACCTTACTAATTTTAATATTTCTTGACCTCCCCCCAAAAAAACTTGCACCTGCAGAATAGCAAAATGCAAAGTCCTTCGACCTCCAGCAACAATTGAAAACATTGTTTATGTTTTCAGCATTTCTCTCATAACAAATCCCAGCTGAAACCAAACCCCAGTGCTGTTCTAGCTACTAAAAAGAAACCCAGCTCTGTCCCAGCTAAAAACCAGAACAGCTGCCGGGACTGTGGCAGCAGCCCTGTCCCCCCCCAACTCTATGCTGCCACAAATGGCAGTTTGGGGCAGTTTGAGGCAGGATGCCAGTGGCTTTTCACAGACATGTATCAACCTCACCCAAAGATTCTCAATCCCTCAGGCAACTTAAAAAAAAAAAAATCATCTTATTGATCATTTTCAGGAAAAAGAGGACAAGAATAAATCTGTACCAGCTTCTATCTAAAATGAATAATCACTTTACAACTAGTCCTGAAACAAGAGATTTTCAAATTGATTCAGAATGACATGTTATCATGTTTAATGTCCCCCCTCATTCTATTGATAAGGTGACAATAGCCTTGACTCATCCATCACTGCTTAAGGGTTTTCTGAGTAGCCACGGTTTAAACTCAAAAACAGCACCAGGAAGGAAAGGCACTGCGAAAGGTTTCTTTTATCATTGGGCTGGGGAGAACATTCACTCTCTTCTTCCTAATAAGCAAATAAATGACCAGACCCCAGGAAACACTCCAAACCCCACTGCAAAAATCCTGAGACACAGCAGTGACCCTCCCACTGCTCGAGTTGCGTGGGTAGCCTCAGTAAATAAGGTCTTAGCTCCAGTTAGTGCTTCTAGTAACGCTGGAGAGTGCCAAAGTCCTACAGTAAGAACAGGGTTTGAATGCTCAACTCAACATGCCACAGAGATTCCTGATTTTCAGACAATGCCAGGCAGAGCTTGCCTGTGACCTGAATGTCAGATGCCCATAACCTGGCACAGCAGTCTCAGAAAAAACCCAGAAAAGGAGGCCCATCTCCAAAGCTGAAATACATTTGCTATGTCTAAGCAGTGGATCTTTCCATCTCACAGATGCTGGTTCCCATAAGAACACCTCTCCTGGATATACGAGACATGAAGGGAAGCCTTTTACCTATTCTGACACTTCCACAGGACTCCACAGATTATCTTCCACCTCCACAGGATAAGGCAGGACAACTGGCATGCTGTCAGCCCAGGCCAGATATTCATTGAGACAGATGGATGGCCATTCAGATTCCTCCATCACTGCACAGAAACAGTGTCCCTCAGAAAGTTGAGGACCACTGCAGTGCTCTCCTTTTTTGTTTCCAAATTACAGGATAAATTAAAAGATAGTTATTAATATTTAATTCGAAGTAACTGGGTATCCAAAAGAGATCAAACAGAATGAGATAGGATGCAAGGTAGAATTAATAATGTATTGGAAATAAGTAAAATGAATTGCCTATAAGGAAATAGAAGTTTAAAAAATAAGGTCTATAATTCTTGTTCAATAATGCTAATTAAAATTATTATAGTTGATGAAAATGACCATCCTGTCAAGCAGTTATTCCTAGATAATTATTTTTTTCACTTCAGCAACACTCCTTCCCGTTTTACCTCTAAGCTTTCAGGTCTCCTGGCAGGATAGAGCCACACAGCTCAATTTTTGTCCAGCTTGTGAAATCCACATAGGTGCCACCACACTGCTGGGGTTACAGTACTTCATTTAGAAGCTACGGAGACTTGATTCACTCTTGCAGTATCACTTCAAAATGGATTAAGCTAGAGGTGAATAAAGTATTTAGGGTTTTTTTTTTAGCTGCAAACTAGACACAATGCACAGTACTGACTAATGTTGAAAACTGTATTTTCAAGAATAACCTGGTTTCATTGAAACACATAAAGGTGGAAGAAGAGTGTTGACCTGCTGTCCTTTGGTGGCTGTGTGGTACACATGGCCATGAGCCTGTTTCCTCCATATAATAACATCTCCAAAACGGAGCATCCTAGCCCACGTGCTAAGTGTGTGTCTTCCTCTAGAGCCTTTAAGCCTTAAATTCATTCCCCACAGACTACTTCTGTGTTGTGTGCAACAGAAAGCTAGAAATAAAATAATAATGAAAACAAAATACCCTAAATATCTCAACATCCTCAAATTGTGTTTGGTTTTTTTTAAATAAATATATTATGAATTTAAACCTTTATGAACTTCTTTATGCATAATGCAATTCTCCATTTTCATCAGACTTTATAATAGAATAAAATTTGCAGAAAAGAAAGAGACAATTTGCCAACACAGAGGAAAATACACACATAATAGTAATAAAAACCACTTTGTGTTCCACAGCTTGAAACTACTGGACTGAGCTGAGATAATCAGATTTATCTTTACTTTAAATATATCATGCTAAGAGACAAACTGTGCCTTGCTACAGAGCTGTTGTGTTGGGCAAAATTAAAGGGTGAGGAAATGAAATTGCCGAGGAAAGGCAACTTCTTTTGGCATCCCCCATGACATCTTGGGGTCCCCAATGCCCTCGAGGTTGTGGTCTTCTGCCTAAACTCAGCAGCCCTTGTGAGGTCCTGGGGCAGCCTCAGCCCCCACGGTCCCCAGGAGACAGCAGGGAGGTATTGAGGGGAGCCCTTGGTGGCAGCCCTGAGGTGGAGTGAAAGGTTTTGTAATGAGAGAGCAGGAAATGTGTAGAGTCATCTCTCAAAGTTCCCACCCCTTTTCCTTCCCCTCTGACATGTAGGGTGCTGTGCCTGCTTCTTTCTCCCTTTCCTAGGGCTTGCTGCAGATATTTCTTTACTCTTTTCTTTTTCCCCTTCCCCATCACTCCAGAGTTCTCGGGTGTCTGACAGTTTTTCTTTTGTAAATATGACACTTGTGCCTAATTTCCAGCCTCAGATTTCAGAAGAGCACAGCATCAACTTGTACTTTCAAAATAAACCACTGTGGCAGCCAGACACTGTAATCATATGAATATTTTTACTAGCAGCACAAATTTGAAGAGTATACATTACAATTCGACTCTAAACCATGTTTACTTATTTTGAACTTGAGAATTGGTAGGAGTTGAGTACATGACACTATTAAAAGCCCATTTAAATAAAACATTGGCAAGGGGCCCAAGCCAAAGGTCTAGGGATGTCAATGAGAGACATTTTCTTGGCTTCAAGGCACTACATGGCTGGCTTTAGAGAAACAGAGGTTTTTCCAGTTATATGAAAGTAATTCTGGAATAGTTATTTGGTTTTCAATGAAATCAGTCTTGCATGTCTGATTTGTATGGTAGCTCATACAAAGCTCACAGGCAAGTGCATGACCACCCATAGGTTGCTAGAGAAAACAAAAGCCACGTGTCAGGCTAATAAGGAGAAAAAGTAAAGTACATGTCACAAGTCATTAAAGCCCCAATATTTAAAAAGTTAAAAAAAAGTAAACAAAATGAACAATAAAAAGATCATGTAACAGAAAATATTTGCAGAGTACACTTTAAGTATGGCAACTACAGAAGATGCTTATATGGAACTATGGGAGAAATTAGGCATTTTCAAACTTCTGAGTTGAAATTGATATGGGACACATTGGAAGGAAGCTGGAGCTACTATGGGTCTTTTCAGTCTCTTATACATTGCTTCATGCAAGGGTTGATGGATCTAGGTGGCTCACCCTGTTAGAGTAGTTAGGCTTCTGATTGCTTTTGATAGTGGCACTAAATTTGATCTCCTCAGATATTATATGAATATTCTGGTAAAAAAAGCCAAAAACAACAACCAAACAAACAAACCAAAAAAAAGAGGTTTTTGGCAAACCTGAAGTATGAATCCTAATGTCCTGAATGCTTTTGACTCATTCATGCTGCAGAAAACAGTCCTTTTTTGAGTGCAGGTTGTTAAAACTGCCATGCAGAAATCACTTGGTATGGACCAGTTGTGCTGATTGATTAATACAACCCATGCTCATGTACTTTATAGCCTTTTGTCCATAGTTTGATCTGCAGAATAGATTCCTGTGCTCAAGAAGATGAAATTGCCTAACTTTGATATGCAAGTTATAGATTTCAGTCCACACTACCGTTGCACTCAGCAGGCTCAGTAATAAGGGCTGCAAGTGAAGATCTGGCCCTGGCTGTTACAGCACACACTCAGGAGGGTCACATATAATGATGGGGCTAAATATTATCTGCCTTTTTTCATATGAAAGGAATAAAAGCAAAAGTTTTAGTGTTATTGGTGCTGTTTGCCATGTTGCATATGCAGAAACAAAAGAAGAGAGACCCCTTTGTTGGTTGCACTACAAACCAAGGAATTTTGTGTTCTTTATCATTGCCCTCTGGTAAGAAGACTGTGATAAGAGTGAAAAAGAATAACCCCAGTGCTTGGCCAAAAAGGCTGCGTTGCCTCATCGTCTGTTTTCCTGACATGTACTTGATGTTTCAAACTTATCAGACAGGAAGGTGGAAGCCTTTTCACTCCAGCACTTCATGAGCTTTGCAGGCAGGTTTAACCTGCCCCACCATGCCTGATAAATACTTGTACCTTGATTATTTCTGTTACTGGGATAAAAACATCCCAAAGCGTCATTACAGTGAAGTCTACAAACATTTGGGTTGCTTAATAATGAATTTACAATATTATTTCACTTATGTGATATATTTCACTGTGAAGGCACTTTGCATGCTTTGGCAACATATTTTTTTTTCTTCTACACATAAAATCCATGAGTTTTTTGGCATGTGTTTTGCAGCTGGACTCCTACTTATGGCTTTGAATATCAACTCTCCTCACGTGTGCACAAACACCCCTCTTGGGCTGGGCTATAACATCCTACAGCTGTACCAAAATTAATTAAATGCTCTTCCCCCAGGGATTAGAGAAATCACAGTTTGAGAGAAAACAAGACCAACAGGTGGATGTAAAGAAAATTATTCATGGAATATTTTTGCAGACTATGGATCTTGTCTCATTTTCCAACAATGTTTCCTATGATATTTCCTGTACTGACATCTGAGGGACAGAAAGGCATGGGGACACTTCTCAGCTAACAGAGGCATTCTGCTTCCGTGAGACACAGGGAACCATCCATGGCACAACCCATAGTGAGAGGTCTGCACCTTGGGGACCTTCTGAGGGCCATGCAGTAGTGCTGGGAGGAGCAGTGAGAGACAGCATCAAGGAATACTCCCTGTTGAGGGCCTGGAGGCCCCTGTCTGCCCACTGGACCCATGGACAAGGACGGGTTTCTCACAGAGGCCAACCCTGCAACTCTGCTGACAACACTTTGCCACCTGTGTCTGGGGAAGAATAACCCTTGGCACAAGTAAAGGCTGGAAAGCAGCTCTGCAGAAGAAGACCTGGGGGTCCTGGTAGACACCAAGCTGACCATGAGCTAGCAACACACCCTTATGGCAAAGGACAACAGCCTTTTGGGCTGCATGGAGAAGAGCATTGCCAGGAGGTCTGAGAAGGTGATCCTTCCTCTTTGCTCAGCCCTGCATGCAGGGGCTAGCACTGAGCTACCCAGTACAGGAAAGACATGGGCACACTGGGGTGAGTCCAGGTCCACCAAGATGGTAAAGGGACTGGAGCATCTGTTGTACGAGGAGAGTTTGAGAGAGGTAGGACTGTCCAGCCTGGAGAAGAGAAGGCCTGGTGGGGATCTTATCAAAGTGCATAGACACCTGAGGAGAGGAGTGAAGAGGGAGCCAGGCTCTCCTCAGTGAACAGATAAGAGGCAACGGGCACAAACCAAAATACAGAAAGTTCTGTTTAAACAAGACAAAAGGGTTTTGGGGGTTTTGTTTTGTTTTAGTGGGGGCATTGAACAAGATGACCTCCAGAGGTCACTTCCAACCTCAACCATGCTGTGATTCTGTAGATTGTATGTCTTTAGGAATCTCATTTTAAATCAAAATTTTTCCTCAAGCATCCACAGAGTATAAATATTTTTCAGACCATCAAACTTTTTCCTGCTGTATCAATACAACTCATCCACGCAGCAAAAGAGCAAGAGGAAAGCTCTTTAGGCCAGCAGAGGAGCTCCCATGCCAAATCTGACTGCATGTTAAGAGACCAGGACAAAGATTCAGTAAAGCCAAAAATCGGTCATTGTCATGCGTAGGAACTGCTTGTGAATCAAGTTACTTTGGAAACTTGAAGGTGATGATTATCACAAAGGAAGGATGTTCACTTTGCCAGCTGGTTAAATGAGGCAAAACTCCCTAACTATTTTGGAAATGGTGCCTGCTGAGCTAATGAAGGGAATCAGAAAAATCACTTGGTACCATACCATAGGGATAGGTTCCACAAGCCCAAGAGATGCTTTGGAGTCCCTTGTTTCTGTTACACATGCAAACTTACAAAGCAATATATAGCAAAGTTGTAGAGCCACATGATGATTTGATAATGTCATTTTAATGGTCTGCCTCCTGTATGAGATCAAATCTTTACAAGGCTTCAAGCCATCTATCATTTTCATGTAAATAAATCTGTGACAGAAATGGCAGCACTCTCTTTAAGTTTGTAAGTTTTTTACCACTTTGTCCAACATATTCCTGCCCCAAGGCCAGTAAGAAGTGTGATAGGAAGAACAAGAAATTGCTTGTGCCTTAGCACTTCTATTGCTTGAGAAATTATTTCCTTTTTGTGTTAAATTTTATCAGAATGTTGTCATTTTAAAGTTTATAATCAATATAAAGCCAGATATCAGAATGAGAAATATGATCTTGAATCCAGAGTAAGGAGCTACTACAACTATCACTTACTTTTGGCTTAAATTCTCCTCAGTATTGCATCCACCCCAAACTCAGTATATGAAAATTTGTCACCATGCCACAAACTGTAGGTTCAGTTACCTCAGGGGAAAGAACGTGGCAGCTGTGTTACACCACACATAATGAAACTGCACATGCAGATTACAGCAGAGATTCCAGCTTCGATATAAAGGGATTTCAATTTGCTTCTTTAGCGCCTCTTGATGAGCCACAAGAACAACAGAAGACCTCTTCTCCTTTCCCTTGGCTGATTGCCCAGCAAATTTTGCTCACTCATAGCCCTGAAGACAGCTCTTGATTGTGTTTTGATGTTTCTGCCGACCTATTACTGTATTGACTGTATGGCAGCCAAAACATACATTTGTGTTCTCATTTTTCCCCTGCACTCCTTCCACTCAATCAAACAGGCACACAAACTTCCACTGAACAGGAGAATGCTTTTAAGCCATGGTGGTTCTCCTGGGAATGGTGCCGTAAGAAATCTCTTTTCTCTTTCAAGATACACACTTAGCTGACTGCTGAGACTTACCATTTTCACCTTTCTGTCCTTTTGTTTTGTTTTGTTTTGCTTTTTCCCACCCTCAGAAAATAACACCCATATTCACCTTGGCATGGAGATTACCACTGTAAAATATATTTCCTCTGTGGCAGCTCCTTGCATCCTATGAAATATTTAGTGGGAGCCATGTCTTCTGTGATGCAAAGTACTGGGTTTTTAATTTGGAGTAGATTGTTGGGGATGATTTTTTTATAAGGTGTAACTGTCCATTTGAATTATCATCGAGTGACATTGCTTGCTGCAGACACGAAAGACCCAAATATGCCTCCAAAGCATTTCTCATCCTGCAGGGTACACACAAAACCAGACTGAAGTTCACCATTGGTCCCTTACATAGCATTATGATCCCACGCTGCCTTACATTTTTAGCACCACAAGGTTTCAGTTATGAAACTGGAGTTCCTGAATGCTGCTGTGTATCAGCAGAGTTACTTCCATGCTATAAAGACAACTTCACTGTCCTGCCCTTGCTTTAGCTAGTTTTCTTCTCCATATTTAGCATAATTTGCAATATACCTCTGGCAGGATCAAAAGCTCTCTCAGTGCCTGGACATCTCAGTTCAACTTTCAGCTCTGCTACTGTTTTCCAGGGTGACCCTGACCAAGAGCACTTAAGTTTTTTGGCTGGACAACACAGATTAATCCAGATCTTTCTATTTCCCCATTTTACTATCATTGTTTTGAGGCAGGTAGAATATGCTGAAAAACAGTCCAATCCAGTCTTCTTAAAATTTCCTTTATTAGTTTGGAGAAAAAATGCCCAGGTGAGAAAGAATTATGAACTTCTTGCTGTTTAGCAACTGTTAAGTACCTAAAGGCTAAAGCAATAAATGCTTTAGAGTAGTTTGTCTAGTCTTTTTATGCAGGAAGGTAAATCATTTGTTGTTTCTAGTTTTATCAAGTATCACAGATGCAGCAGACTTTTTCTGCTAACCTCTGAATTATAAAAAACCTACAACATGACCCATGTCATGTCTAGTAACAACCTTCTTAGAGCTGCTGAAATAGTCTCAAATCCTAGTGACTGCAATTAAATTTGGGGTTTGATAGCTTTCCAGGTTTAAGACCCAAGTGATGTAGCCAAAATGAACACTGTCTTATAAAAAAACCCAAGAAAATTATTGTTAAAAATACAAGGCTTTGGAAATAGGGATGTGTCAAGAGTTAAATTTGCCTATGAGTCCCTGACTGTTTGCATTATGGTGCAAATACTGAATGATGTAGTATCATTTCCCTACAGACATTTTCATGATAGGCAGCTGGACATTTATTTCTGCTGAGGTGGTGATGCCTGAGTAGAGCCCAGAAACACACAAATCAGGGGATGAAATATGCTAAATCAAGCCAAACCTCCAGGTAATTCAGGTTCTAAACCTCCAAACTGCTGCTGAGTGTGCTTCTCAGGGACATTCATCACAGTCAAATTAGCCCAGCAAATAGGTGGCCTCCCAGTGATACAGGGGCTCTAAATAAAAACCAAAGCACCAGATCTCCAACAAAGTAGAGGGTTTGTTTTGTTGGGGTTTTTTTTGTTCATTTGCTTACTTTCAGAATTTTAAAAGACACTAATGTACATATGGTAGATTTTATTTAGAGGATATTTTTGCCAGTGTAGTACATAAATATGTATATATATATGCCCTCATATTATGTAGCTTCATTGAATGCACTTTATTTGGAAGTCCCTCAAACAATTCCACCTTAAACTGAGCCTCTGCGTAGCAGATTTCACCTCCAACTGCTAAGATGTAAGAAAAATAAAGCAACTAAAACTTCAGTTTGTAATAAGCATTAGATAGGAAGTTAAACAATCAATGCTACTTTTACATAGGAGGAAGAATGGTAACTTGGTGAAAAGCTAAAACAGCTGCAGTTAGCTACAGCCAGTTTGACTGGAGGCAGAGACATGGTACTTTGCATTTATACAGCCTGCTATTACCACATATATAAATAAGGCATAAAATCTGATCATCAGTCTGATTTTCCCCAAAATTCAACAAGCTTAAAACATGGCAATTGTCTACTTTTTATTAGAAGTAATATTTTAAGTTGTTAATTAATAGTTTTTGTGGGTTTTTTTTTCTTTTTTTCTTTTTCTGAATCCAATGCAGGGTAATAGCAGCAACCACAATTTTTAAATAATAATTGTTTTCATAAAGTCAAGCTGGAGGAATATATGAGCTATTGAGCTTTGCATTAAACAACAGTTACTTTCTAAGCTTTTGAGATATGGAATAAAAGAACTCCAGACAAAGTAAATGGTAAAATACCCTTTTGACACTAATATTTGGAAGCTGATTTCTACCTGGTGACAGTCAAGACACTTCAGCACAGGCTGATAGACTGCTTTGACAGAAAGCTCAAGGGCTTCAGAGAGAAATGTTTCTTCTGATGTTTAAGATTTGTGTCCCTGATTGAGAGCAGTGCTTCTAGGTGTGTGTCAAGCACAGGCTGATGTCCCCTCTGGGCACCCACAGACCACCCAGCAGGGTCAGTTCTGAGGCCAGTGCCATTTACAATGCGATCACAAGCCTGGCACACCATAAAAAAAGGGTTCCAGGGAAATCTGAGTGCTCTATTGAGGTCCTTCAAATCAGCAGACTAATATGAAATACTGTAAATGTAAATGCATGCCTGATATTATTGCCTGAGAAACAGGCTCCTTGGCAGGCATGAGGCTTAAGACATCTCAAAAAAATATTAGCTCATAATTATGTAGCTGACAACCTTTTATTTTAATTTGGATTTGCCTCACACAGCTACAAAATTCTGCCTGTTATAGCACAAGCAGGCAAACTCATATTATTACTTTGCAATACCCAAGTGATAAATAAAAAAGAAGCCTAATCATTTTCATGCAATTAGAAGAGACTACAAAATTCAGGACAGGGAAATTATGTGTTTACAGCAAAAAAGAGTGCAGATACATTTCTATCTTGCATCCCAAAGCTTTCAAGAAACAATCCTGAGGCACATGGCTCTAAAATGCTGTTTCAGTTGAAAAACAGAAAAAAAAACCCCTAAACTTTAATAATGCTTTCAATTTAAGCTAAAAACCTTGGCACAAAAAAAAAAAGCCTGAATTTTTTAAAATAGAATTAAATAAATTATGATTTCTAAATTGCAGGTTGCCATACTCCAGTACTACTAACTACATTATCACCAACTAGAAAAAAAATACTATAAATAAAGTGGTGATGGCAACATAAAGACCTATGAAAATTCAGTATGACTCCTGTGATAGACTTTTAATGTCCAAGGAAATTTTTCTATGCTATGTTCTTTATGGAAGCATTTCAATCTTTAAAAAAAAAAAATAGATTTAGCATGAGATAGTGAGGTTCAAGATACTCAGAATAATTTGTAGCAATCATTATGGCATGGAATAATTCTTAATTGTGAACCCACTACAGAAATTGCAAGAACAGAAGGCATTTGATCAGCAGCCAACAATAAAGTCTCCTCCAAATAAGATACAGCATGCAGAATAATTTGTTCAAATGCCAAATAATATTTTATTCTGTGAAAACGTACTTCTGGAACATATGTTTTCTGGAACAAGTCCAGACTTAAGTTTTCCCTCTGCAGACCCATGAAAGAAGGCGAGATGGAACCAGAAATGCATGCCAAACCATAAAGTTAGCCTTGCTCTGCCCTCCCTTTTCAAGAAACAACCAAAGCTTAAACCATTTTTTTCTGCTTTCTGAACAACTGTTCTGCAATATCCAGTCTGAAGCCTCTCATACTCTCAGAAACATACTTAGAGCTGAAAAAGAGCTATGACTCTTTTTCTCCTGTTTTCTTTCATTAGTGCGAGTCCTGATGGATCCTTCAAGCCAAGTAACAACCTCTTGTTTGCCGGCTCCTTTCTTAGGCAGACTTTTGGACTGCTTCAGCTACTGCTCATCATGGCTTTATTTATGGGTGACACATCACATCAGACTCAGACACTGGACTGAGAGTCAGTCACCCTACAGAGAAACTCTCTGCATTTTATCATTGGTACTGCAAACATTTTAGAGAGAGGAATATCAATATTGAGTAACAGAACAATGGAACAGGCTGCCCAGGGAGGGTGTGGAGTCTCCTTCTCTGGAGACGTTCAAGACCCGCCTGGATGCCTTCCTGTGTGAACTCATCTAGGTGTTCCTGCTCTGGCAGGGGGGTTGGACTAGATGATCTTTCCAGGTCCCTTCCAATCCCTCACATTCTGTGATTCTGTGATCATATTGCAGTGGTGTAGTCACAGTGACACAAATACACTTAGTTACTGGAGTTAGCCTGCATGATGCTCCTCCAGCACATGACTAAATCAGTGGTGGTTCTGCCACTGATCTGGCTTTACAGAGAGCCTTTACAATTTGCCTTATATTTTGTGCTCTTTTGGATTACCCATTTTCAGTAACATTAGGATTAAATTACTTGGCGTTCATTAAATTTCATTCTGGCATCTCACCCATTTAAAGTGACTCATGTGCTTAAGCACTGTGTTGTACAAGAAGTTTAATCTTTGCTTTCCTTCTCAGGCATAAGAGGGAGGTAATACTCCCAACTCCCACATGAACACAACCCTGTACAGTTAATATCTCCTGCTGGAAACACACCCCAATAAAAGCATTCTTATAAAGATAATGCTTATGAAAACACGCTGTGCTGTCATAAAGATTTGGGATAGTTCACCAACATTTATGAACCGTTTTATCTGTGCAGACACTGTCTTTAAATCTTTCCCAGAATTGGAGAGGCATTGCAGCAAAGGTAGAAAGAAAATTTCTTTCCTTTGGAAAGAGACTCCTCTATTTTGCCATCTGTCTTCATTAGACTTCTCCTGGCCAGAAGCATTTAAAATAATTTAACTAATAAAGCCCCTTGGGGAAGCCCTGTCTTGGTATATGTTTGGCTTTGAAACCAGTTTGTTGGTGGCATAGAGTAAGCCAAATTAGCAGATGACACCCAGAGGGAAATTCAGCTTGTTTCCTCAAAGGTCAGTTCAGTAAAGATGGCAACATCTTCGTTTGGGCACGTGAGTTGGGTACTCAAAGGCGCTGCAGTGACAACTTCGCCGTTGCCATATGCTCTAACCATCTGGATTGTGTGATGGATGTGGTAGAGCACTTTTTTTTTTCACTTAGGATTGCTAACTAGAACCATGCATCTTTTGTAAAGAAATCTTCACTACCTGAAAAGTATAGTTAAAATAACAACATAAATCCTATCACCTTTACAGCAAAAAGAGACATGAAAGACTCTGGTCATTCATTGGGCATTCAGCTACTTGGGCATAGTAGTATTGTTAAATGCCCAAAGCAGAGGGTAGGAATATATCTCTTAAAAGTTCAGCCATTTGTAGGCTGTGATTCTAATTTACTTCATTAGTTGATGGAGGGATTTAAAATGTTGCTGTGGAACAAATACAAAATTAAAAGTTCAACCTCTCTGTGGGCACTGATACTGGTAGTCCAAAGAAGATCAACAAACTGGCTTACAGACTTTTGGGGTAAGCCATTACAACCACCTATATTTCAACAGGTTATTACATAGGAAAGAAAAATTGCAATAAAGTTTGAGGCTGATGCTAGAGACAGGGGAGAATGTCAACTGATTTGCTTTATACATTTGCTTTACTGTCTTTTATAATTAGAAAAAAATCCTGATTTTTTTTTTAAAGGAGTATTTTTAAAAGGATGCAATATCCACAGTTTTTAAGAGCATCTGCTTCCTACAACTGACAGCTGGAGTTATGTGAGACTTCAAGTTTAATCAAGTAATTGAGAAGTTCTTCTAAATGTAACTTTGTCATACCTAATTTAAGTTGTTTTTAAAATAAGCATTTGCATGTTTGACAGGTTATCAGTCTGTGCTTCCAAGCTGGTACTACATATGTTGGATTCTATGGATCTCTCCTGAGCATGTTTTACTTTGGTTGGACTAAGCAGGAAACAAAATGCCACCCAAAAGAATAATGGTAAGAAAAAACAATATGATATACACAAATCTGATGACCTGACTGCAAAACCGATGGAACTGTGAGATTCATAAGATTCCATTTCATTCTCCCATCACATGCAATCATTCCTCAGGGAAATTTTAGAATATTTTCTGGTGGGCTGGTTTTAATATTTTGAATTTTAAAATGACATCTTCACATCTCAGTAACATTTTTTCCCCTTAATTTTCTTCATTTTTCTCAGAGTTTTACTCATCTGATTTGCTCTCTATCTTTAAGAGAATGCTTTGGTGATCTAACATGAAAAGGTTAGGAAAAATGGATGAATAGTAAAGCTAGGACTTAGATCTTGCCATAATTAATTTATCATTAATAAAGCATGCACATGCCAAAAACAAAGTCAAAATGCAGTGTGGTGATCTGGATGAGTCGTGTCCACCAAAGAAAATGTGAACATTATCAATTAATCTAATTTGTATATGAACATCTCCCATAAAGAGATGACTCCAGGAAATCTAAGAGAATATAAACTGTCAATAACCAGATGACAAAATTTATACAATGTTTACATTTTCAGATCATCAGTTTGATCTTCTGTTAATTCATTGTAGGCTGCTCTGGAGGATGCTAGCAGTAGGTTTAATATACATAAAGATCTTTGCTATTTCCAAATCAGCATTTCTTTGGAAGAACCACTAATACCACAAAGTGCAATCAGTCTTTCCTGAAATAATATAAGTTGGTTTAATAAGGTGCAGTAAAACATGTAAATTAATCTTTGTATGCCAAATGCGTGATTAACCCCATGGGAAACAAAAAAGGGAAGCATTATACATTTGCTTAATAACTTCTTTCTTATTAAAAGAACAAAATATATTTTGCCATTTTTCTGAAAAATTAAAAAATATTTTCTAAAGTAAATAATCCCTTATAACTGTGTAATATTTGAATATTTATGGATATTCATTTTTAAAATGTATTAGAAAGAATACTGTATAATTTGTAAATTTGGGCAATCCAGATATTTTGGGCCCTGATTTAACAAACTGCTTTAAAATTAAGGACCTACTTAAGCAAAGGGGAATTTAAGAAGTGTGTGAGAAGAAGCAGGAGCTGTAGCAGTGTCTGATGTGGTGTGGAAGCCTGAATCACACAGCTCTTCGTGTGGTCTGCCTCCAGCCCTGGCTTTCATCTTTGTTACATACAGGGACTTGATCAAGAAGAGAGCAGTAGCTCAGGTCTGTCAAGTCTGCTGCAGGTAACTATCCTATTACTTCTTCATCCTTGGTAGAAAAATTAACCAACATCCATGCTGGAAAACATTTTTTCCTCTCATGGGCATACTTACAGCACTAAAACACCGGTTTTGCAAACACTTGCACACTGTCCAAGTCACAGGTTCCCATGCTGTGCTGTTGGCACTCAAACCTTTGGTGTTAGTAACGAATAGCTTTGTAGGCAGCAGCACAGTATCTGCTCATCTGCTAAGAGTCACACCTCCAGCCTTACATCCCCCTCTTCCAGGAATTCTGTAGCAGTTTTGGCCTTTAGTATTATTTCCAGTTTTTTCTAGGTACTGGAAATACATTTTGGTGCAAGAGATGAAGATATCCCTGAGAAGGACTGGGTGGCTATGAATGTCTTCATACCCATGGCACAAAAAGGCCATAGAGAATAGATGCACCACTTCAAATTGTCTCGTGTGTTTGCACTTGCATGAGTTGTTTTGGGAACTCTTGTTTTAAAAATGTAAGTATCTATGGAATATTATGTGGCTTGAATGACCTACTGGCAATCTTTAAGTTAGGTATGTGTAGAAATATCTGTAGGAACATAGCACTAGTCTAATGTCACAAGACTCAACACCCCAGTGGAATAGGCATATATACATACATACATCAGCAAACAGTAACCTAATTTAGATGTATTTAAAGCTAGAGGAAGAAACAACTCAACACTGCAAATGATAAACCAACAACAGCAGAGAAAAAGAATGAACTGTTTGTATCTTCAGCTTTGTACGCCCTGTTCTGACAACACCACGCTCTTACACTCCATAAAGCTCTCACTTCCATTGCCAACAGATATAATCTGGCAATATGCTGCTCATCTTTACAATTTACTCTCCCAGAAAACCTTCCTGTGGACATTGCATGCTTTTATACCACGATATGTGCATATCTAACCACCATAATTCTTTTCTTTGAGAAGCTATTCTGATTTAACACTGCTGAAGTCACTTAGCTTCTCTTAGAGCTGTAATACAATCATAACTCAAAGGCAGTCTTCAACACAGTGTTTCTCAGAATCACAATTTATGCTTAAATTTAATGACTCACAAACCTCTATATTCACAGCTCTCATGATGGTTCTTGATTCCTTAGAAAGGAAATGCTGGGTAGTTTATCCTAGAATTTTGCTAGCTGAGCTGTAGAGTAAATCAGAATTCAGAGTATGAGGCTGATGAGCTTCTGACTGTTTCTCCTAAAACCCACAGAAATCTGTAGAAACCCAAAAGCAGAGAGAGGGCAGGCTGTGCTGAAAAGGGGGCAGCATGCTCAAGGCATTGAAAAATAGATAAAAATAGTATTTCAGAAGGAATAAGGAATATTTATTTACTCAAAATTGGTTAATAAACTGCCCTATGGAAATACTGATAAAATGAAACAATATTTTAAATGCTTGGTTATGCACTCCTAGGAGGTGATGTCTGTACATGTGTCCAACTCTTCCGTTTTCGAACACTTGAAGCAAAGTTGTTACTGGGTTTTATGACACATCAGACCATTTAGAAACTCCATACAGTTTTCCCATATCAGTTTGTATATTGCAGTTCCTTTGGCTAAAATACCGTACCAAGTATTCAAGATGTGCATTGCAAAGGAGTTGCACTTCATTGCTATTGCCATTAGAAATGTTCAGTGGAACTTCCCACCACCTTTACTGACACGAAATGGGACTTCTAAGGATATTACTGGAATTGACACTATTATAGGCAGCTGCATATGCACACAGGTGTGACATTTATTGATCGTGAAGTCAGCTCTGCCAGCCACAGATTTAAAAAGCCATTCAGTGAAAGGCAAATTCAGCTTTTTGACAGAAATCATGTTCAGTCTACATAAGAAAAACTTTTAATCTGATGCCCCATCATTTTTCTCATCTTTGGATTTCACTTCAAATATGACTACACCAATCAAATATGATAGGGCTTCCAGACTGCTTTGCTTTGGGGAGCCTAAGGGAAGCAGCTCGTAATGTTGCATGGCTCACCTCACCAGTACATTGCTTTCTTCTTTAGTCTGATTTGCTGGAGTCATAAAGACTGTCATTGACTGAAATAACCAGTTTATATAGATTGAGTAGCATCAGGGAAGAGAAAAGCCTATTTCATGAAAAATAAATCAGATATGAACATAATGGCATCTCAATGGGATTCATTTTAACCAGATGATTTAACAGAGCGAGTGGGAAATAGGTGGAGAAAGAGGAAAGAGATAAGAGAAAAGAAGAGAAATAAAGTACTTAATTGACTAAATTGTAACATGTAAGAAATACAAGAAGCTTTGGAAAGAGAATAGGGGTGCATGGCCTTATCGAAACCTGGAAACCAGCAGGAATATTTTCCCTCAAAGAAGCCTTAAACCTCTCTGGTGAAACAAACTCACATGCAATCATGATCTTCAGGAACCACTCCTGATGACATACCGTTCATTGCTTGCTACACGTTTAACACACTTCCCTCGCTTCATAAGCCGTGCTCAGCTACCAGTATTACCTGCTTCACGCAGTTATCTTGATAGATTTCCCTTTCTTCTCTCATTTTAAATGAAGCAACATGATTCCCTAGTTGCAGAAATTCATAATTGACTGCAATGTAAGGAAAATAAGTCAAAGATATAAGGAAAACAATTTAAACCCAAGTGTTCTTTTTGACCTGGAAAGTATCCCTAGAATCTGTTATTATGGACTTTGACACTAAGTGCTGGCCTCTAGGCCCTAACATCTGCTTCACACTAAACCAAACATTTTCCTATTCCATTTGTTCTCAGCAAATGTCTTTTCCAGTCACTGAAAAGTAAAGATTGTCAGGAAGCCTCATCTGCATTTATTCCTGAAGTCCATCAACAGAAACAAGCGTATTCAGAACAGTTCCCTGAAAACCAGACGTGGTACTTCTGATAAGGAGAGAGAAGAATGATAAACCCATTTGGAATGTATTCACTTTCTGTTTGAAGGGTTGCTAGTTAATAGAAATGGGACAATATTTTTCCATTTTACTTCTTCAAACAGAAGTATGTGTATCTTGAGTTTTAACAGAACTAGCTCACTTACAATTTAGAGACCTCTTTGTAGGTTACTTCACTAATTTATTATGTACGTTAAAGAAAAAGAATCAGTTCCTAATCCTGTATATTCTGCTACAGGTGCCAAACCTTTTGCCTGTAAGTAGCCCCGTCAGGATACACATATGCACCACATAAAGTATTTTTGGAGAAATAAAACCAACCAAACAAACAAAAAAAAACCACCCCAAACCAAAACCAACACAAACTTTCATAAGATTGACAACTGAGAGGAACACAGATCTCAATCTCTGGTTCTGAATTTGATGCATATAGGATGAAGGTGACACTAGATCAAGAGAAGAACAGAGCTGATGTTGAACAGTAAAGCTTTTTATTGACCTTTCCAACCTGAGTCCTAAACTTAGAAGTCTCCCTCTTTCTTCTCTTCCCTGTCTCCTTGCCTTTCTCCCTTTCCCCTCCCCTCACTTCTCCCTGTATTTAATCTCCAACTGACTTTGCTTTCATCACATATACATTTGGTAACATGTGAGCAAAACCATACACTGAATTACTTAAAAATGGGGATTTTAATAGTTGGGGAGAGCAATGCCTTTGGCATCAAACAAAAGAAAGATCAGACAGGAAAGACATCTATACTGATACAGTCAGCACAATATTTTTTTTTAGTTGACTTTTATAGTCCTGATGAAGAAAGAGATGAGACTAGTTACGTGATTTAAGCAAGCACCTAAGCAGACAGTAGAATTTCAAGTCATATTTATCATTTTCTAGTAGTTACATCTTTTAATATTATGTTATTGATGTCAAACAAATAACTGGGCATCTCACTGTGGGGAAATCATCAGCAGGTAGAGGGATTATTGATTTACTGCAGAGAAAAGCTAGCTGAGGGAGGAGGAAGACTGAAGGCTCCGGATCATTAATATAGCCGACTCATGAGGCTGAACCATTCAAATCATCATCCAAATGGTCATTTTGAAGTTTCCCACTTCCCTATGTTACATGTGCAGTTTAGCTTTTTTTTGCTGTTTTCCTTGACTCCATAGGAACATTTGCAAAGATGAAACTTTACACGTGTGCTTATGTTTTGGACTAGGTGTGAATTTGTGTACGTGTGGGTAATCTTACAGAAGTTGGTTTTTTTTAATTATACATATGATATCAATGCTGAGGTTGCCTGTAAAAAAACAACAACAACAAAAAAACCCACCAGATTCCCTTTGTTATCTTTGAAGCAGGGCATGAATGGCTGATATGAACAAGACTATATAATTTAACAAAACAGACACAAGAGAGAAGTAAAATATGTTATGCTTTCACTTAACTGAAGTCCAAATTCACAGATAAGTTTATATCATGTTAAAGTCAAAGATTCTGAAGTTTTACAAAAATAATCCTGATTTATTTGAACTCTCTTCTCATTGAGGGAAAAATATCATTATTCCTATTTTAAAGATTAAAAAAAATCCAGAGAAAAATCGAGGGAGCTTAAGTGACTCATGCGAGGCCACAGAGGAAGTCTATGTCAGAATGAACTAATGTCTAGATGGTGCCAAAACACTATTTAAGAAGGTACAGTTAGCTTGAAACTTCCCTTTTCTGGAGAATGGCAAGATACACTATCCATTGTGAAATGTATCCAGCTCACAGACTTTCATTTAATGCTAGTTTAAAGCGGGAGCTGCAGTATTATGATAGCTCTTATTATAAAAACACTGCTGTGCAGAAGGAGTCCCAGATATGACATTTGATCAAAGCTGAATGTCACAATGAAGATCTGCTCATTTTTGCACAGTGGAAAGGCATCTGAAACAAGATTTTTTGATGGCCACCTAGAGGTTTAACCAAATGATTTCTTTTGAGTCTTCTGTCATGATTTTCACCTTCAGTATCTCAAATTACTTGAAGCAGAGGAAATATGTAAACTAGATCAGTAAAATGACAGAGGATAAACGGAAAGAAAAAGTTATTGGAGAAACTTAGGTGCTCTAGTCTGCAAGAAGAGTTTGGTGATAAGAAAGTAGGTATAGAAATATAACTCTATTTACAGATATTCAAAAAATAGGTGCATCAGACAGTGACCAGTGTTATATTTTAAAGGAAATCATGCATTATAGCAAGAGAATAAATGCATAGAGCATTTAAATACTTGCCATATCGTCTGTAATTAACCCTACCCCTTAAACTACCACCAGCAATAGAATTAAAATATTTATTATTGCATAGGGATATTTTCTGGTCATTCAAAATAGCCTAAAGCTATCAGAACATGGTTTCCAGAGCTATTCCTCACAAATTTCATGACTGCTCCTCTGAAAAATATTCCATTAAACTAAACCTAAGCTAGTAACACAACTGTAGATTACTCAGTCACATGCACACAGTGACCATTCAAGAAGAGAGAACAAACCAACTTTTAATCTTCTATCCACTTCCCAGAATTAAAAGATGCAGAAGGGAGAAGAGCAGCTTAATGGATGATTCTGCATGTTTTGATTAGCAGAGAAAACTGTATAATCACTTTCTTATCATATGTATATATTACTATATACAGCTAAAACCAATATCAGTAATTAGAACATGTTGTTTTCAAACAGGTTCAGGGAGTTACTGCTCTTTCTGCTCTGGAGTTTGTGATAGTCAATGTTATTCTGCACAGTTTGTACAGAATTCAGAAGCTGTGAAAAAAGCTGCAGTGGAACAAGAATGTTAGCCAAGACTTTGAGTCCAAAATGAAGTATTGAATCTGTTTTGACTGATTACCAATCCAGACATATAAATTATGCACTGGACCTTATCACCAGTAGTGAGAACTTGTACTATGCTGTATGTAGGACACAAAGATGAGTTTGTGAGTGCTGGTCTTACCATGTGCCCCAGTCTGTCATGGAGTGTTCATTGTATCACATAGAAATTAAGCACTGTAGAGAGAAATCAATGATGGGCAAGTGATCCAAGTGCCTTACACACAGCATTCACATTAAGCTTCTCCAGGACTCACTAGTCCTCCACTGTTAATGAAGCAGTGGAAAAAATACAACAAAGGTCTATGAGTCATGCTGTGTATCAGCACAAAATCTAAACAAGCATTTAGGGTAACTAGAGGGCACACATGAGATCAGGTCCTCATTATGGAGTGACATAAGATACATTTTTATAGAGCAATATTTATGTCTTCTACATAAATATTTAATAATATCAGCTGTCTGATTCATCCTTCCCCAGACACCTAGAACTAAAGGGAGAATGGTTAATTCTCTCTTTTCCCCAGTTTGAAACAGCAGCCCAGAAGTCATTCTGCATCCCATGACTTGAAAGGCAAAAAAGTTTTGCAGGCTTCCAAAAGAAGATCACTTTAGCTTCAAGCTGTTGTGTGAGGCTTGGAAAAGGAAGAGCCCTGGTCTGACAGTAATAAGTGAAAAGGACATGCTCTAGTTCTCTTAAGGTAGCATGGGGCATGCCAGCTTTTTGTTTTTGACTTTTTTAAAAGCTGCAGTCAGAGGCAAACACTGTAAAGACCTGTTCTATAAAAGGAAGACTTATTTTCCCACATTAAAGTGCAAATGAAACTTTGCTCTGTGGTGGCACTTTTTAGAAAGGTGTAAGGAATGTCCAACCAAGTAGGCAATGGACTGAACATTACCAAGGGCTTTAAATATGTTTCACAAGTCCCATATGGTGAGAAAAGCTCTCCTGACAACACATGTTAGAGCCAGATGCTGAAAGGAACAAGTACAGATAGGATGTCTGATCCTGCAGTTCTCACATGGGGAAAAATCCCTTTGAAGTCCACAGGAATGTGAGCAAAGATTGCAGCTTCTATCACTTTTCTGTCATCCTTTATCATGCATCTAATTTAAAAGCACAATTTCCATTTGAGGGGATAATTCTCATCTTTCGTCCTATCCTTATGCCATTTTCCTTGTTAATAGCTATTTTTGGCTCAATTCAGCTGCCTATGTGATGTAACCAGATCATTCAGCACCTGTCATGCAATTATAAAACATAAATTTCTGCAGAGAGATGTGTTACAATTTAAAGATAGCATTTATACTTCAAAAGTTAAAAGACCCAGATTGACATTCATCTGAGGAACTGCTCTTGAAAACCAGCTCAATCCCAAAAGGTATGATAGCAAACCAAATGCAGCTACCATCACTGAGTTGGTGGGTCTGCCTAATGGGATCTCAACACGTTGCAGAGACCAGCAGAGGACTTGAGCCAGAAGACCAGATTTTTGTGCATAGACTAATGCAGTGGGCAGCTCTGAGGATCCCTATTTCATCAGGTCCTCTCTTAAGACAGAAACAGGGACATCAAATTTATGGATCTTGATGGATTCAGAGATTAACTTGGTATTGAGTTTCTTAACCTCATCAGGATTTATGTGAGCACAGACTTTCTTTTCTGTCACTACTCTTACCTTAGCTGGCCAAAAGTAGACTTTCTAGCATCTCAGAGACAGTAACTTTAAACCCTGAAGACTGTAGTGCACAGTTCAGGGGTAGGTGGTAGCAAAGCAGGAATTTTGAACATTATGACTTCAAATTTAGGCAACCAATTCTTTCTGTGGATCTACTCTCCCATAAACTAAAGGCCCTCAGGAAACATTATATTCATTCTACTCTGATCAGCTTATGGAATGAAGGCTGAAGTCCTCAAGCTTGATTACCTCTACATATCAGGGTAGAGTTCATGGGATATTTTTAATCCAAATGCTGACACTGCATTGATTACATTTAATCAAAGAACAAATAAAAGCACACTCCTTACTGAATAAAATTATGCATATAAAAATATTACTCCTTATTTGAAAAGCCATTCCTTTTCTACTGTCAATATCAAAAGAAACATTGAAAAGAGAATGCGTCCTCCTTAAAGTTAAAATTTTAAAGGACATCCCCTTCCATGTAGGATTCCTACATCCCCTTCTACTACAAAACTGGAATGCAGGGTTGTGGAAGGATGTTTTATTTTTATTATTATTGTTGTTGCCGTTACTGTTACTATTGCTATTTGTTCATTTTTAAGAGATGGCCTTAATCTGACCAAATAACTTCCCTGTACTTATTTGAACAGTGTCTGCCCTTAGAAGACTATAACCATGATGATCTACATCCCACTTCTCTTGTGTGTGGCTCTCCACTTGTGCTAAGGGGAAAGAAGTCAAATCAACTTTTAAATAGAAAAGATAAAATGTATTAAGTGCATTTGTAATTTTTGTTTTTGCCCATACTTAGGATTTCTTTTCCATAAAAAATTCCAGATTTATGGGTGAAATAAAACAGGCAGCGATTGATCCTGGATGAGTGACAATCCCAAACTGAAACCACTACCCTGGAGGAGCAAAAGCCTGAGTGAAAGTCAGAGAAAGCAAGAGAGGAAGAGACCTTTATTTAATATACTGACCATGACATGATATGATATGGAATATCCCACTGGCATATCCAAATGACAATTTACCTTATTAATTTAAATATCCTCATCCCCTTAGATCTTGCACTTGTAGACTGACAGAACACAAAGTCCTTCACTTCCAGCAACAAAATACAAACACTAGGATAAGTGTTTCTCTCACAACAAATCCCATGCCAAAACCAAACACAGCACTTTTCTAGCTACTAAAAAACCCTCTAGCTCTATCTCAGCTAAAACCAGGACATCATTCTGAATTCATCTCCTCTGCTGGTGGAAGAAAAATTGTGTTGGTTCTGCTTTCACTTCCAACTTTGGAGATGGCTGGGTGGGAAAGGAGTGGACTAACAGTTATTCATTGTAGATAGTCTCAGAATAAGAATCCCAAAACAAACTGAGAAGTTCTTATCTGGAACATGTAGATGCCTTTTAAACTAAAAAACCTAAAAAGTAGTTTCTTTCAGAGTTGACATGTCACCCTATCTAGATCCCACTTCAAGGAACTTTTTCTTTTTCTTGCCCTTATCCCTGGGATATTGTCACCCTATCCCAAGGTGAGATCCCCAGCATGGCCTAAAGCATATATTAATTCAGTGAAAATTCTTGGTTCTATTGAAATGCAGGAGAAGAAATGAGGCTTCAGCCTTCATCAGCATGATATGTTGTACTCTTTTCAACATGCCTGGAATAACTAATTATATGTAAAAATAAAACTCTAGCAAGAAGGTCACACAAATCCAGCTATCAGATTCATCTTCACTAACTATATTAGTGACAGGGTTTTGTCAATTTGAATCTGTGTGATTTATTTCAAGTAATAGAATATAAATATGATTTCAACATAATTAATCTGAAGTTTGATGGGAAATAACAACACAATGTCAACATTTTATGGAATGTGTTTTTAAGAATGCCGAATTTCATTCTTCTGGCTTGCACTGACTAACTCAGAACTTGAAAAGAAAAATAACTTTTTCTCTTTCATAAAATAGTATCTGTGAGCTTTTTCAATTTTAGTGTTCCCATCTTGGTCTCTGGCAGCTGAAAGCACTGCATATAAAGTTATTCTTTTGTTATCATTGCTTTTTAAACTCAGGAAGAACCCCAAGGTATTTTTCCATTATCCATGGAAGTATATCTTCATTTTTTATAGTAAGATTACCATTGGTTTTTCATTTCTTTTACTTTGAAAAAGTGTAAGATTTGATTCAGACATTATTTTCAAGCAGCCAATTGTACCTGCCATTTTTACAGTCTAAATTCTTTCTCCTGCTATAGGTCTATTTTTATACACCGTAAACTGTCTTCTTGCAGCACTGAATTTTGGTAGATGAACTTTGGGAAAAGCTTATACTCAGATGTAGTTGTCATCTTAGATACTGGACATTGACATGTTACTTTTGATTTACAGAAGTAGTTACCAATGTAATAATGTGAAGTCAAAAACCTCATATTCTTCTGTTTTGTCTTTTGTTTTAAGTATTCTATGCAAAATGTTGGGGTTTAACAATATGCATACTTTGAAACGTTTCTGAGCAGCCTTTAGTTCAAATGCATTATTTAAATGTTAAGCATATACATAGGAATAATGAAAAAAAACCCAAAGGGTATATTTGCTACCTTACTAATGCACAAGTTTTTCATTAGTGTTTTTCCATTAGTGAACAATTAGTCACTGTTCATATTTTTATTCCTTATAAAAAATAAGAAGCAGCACAGAAAGCAATGGGGACACTCTTATAAGCAATACTGTTGATCTTGAACAGACAACAGGTAACAGTAGCATGTATTTCTTAAGTAAAATTAATATTTCCATGACTTTACAGGTATTCCCTTTACAGAGTCTATATCACTGTTAAATCAAGGTTTACTTTATGTGTAGGCATGTAATTACATAATAAATTAGACTGAAGTACCCTGACAACGCAGGTAGCTTTCCAAGAATGAGTCAGGAGATTCTGGTGAGAATTATACTGAGTGCTTAAAATTCATGATGATGTTTCATGATGCCATTCTATCAAGGGAGAGGTTCTCTACAGCTCTTGTCTCATTCTATAAACAAGTGGCACATAAAATCTTGTGCAGATCTTCTGGAGCACTATGAATGGAGAGAATATACATCTAAAGAGAGAGAGAGATGAAAGGCTGAGCCCTATTCACGTGCTGTTCATGCCCTTGTGTTACAGTTTTTCCTGGAAGAAATGGGAATATATTCCTTGTGAATGTGCATTTGATGCAGTTCATCTTGCCTGGATAATAGCTGAACATCATACATGGAATAGAATTAATTTCTAATTTTCCAATGGCAAAATCTCTGAAAGAGTATAAACACCTAACAGTCATTCAGTTACTTGTGTAAGGGAGAGATTCTTTGCTTTTTTTATAAAAGTACAAACAGTTCAAAATCAGACTTCACTTTTCAAACATCTTTTTAACTTTATGACCTGTATCTGCATTTCTGATAGAGGGAACATGAATTGAATTGTCTAATAGAATTATAGTAATTTAATGCAGCATACTGTAACATTAATAAAGTGCACACTATACAATTATGGTTATGAACTTAAATTCCAATAAAGTTGTGTCATTAAGGAGAGTGTACTATATTATGTAATTGTTTCTCCCTCTATTACAAAAATTATCTTTTAAAATGCACAGAATTATATTAAAAGCCCCAATTTAATGAATGTTTAAAGCAAAGTCTTCAATTTTCAAATATATTCTATGAAGGACTAATTTCTAAACAGTAATCTAAAACTGATAAAAAATCTACTTCAACTATACCATCGGAAGATTTATATTTTTTATTGTGCCCTGATTTCAGGAAACTGGAGACCATTTATCAGATAGAGCAGGTTGTTGTAGTAGCTTTAGCCATGTCTGGTTGGGTTCTGAGTATCTCCAGGAATGGAGACCTCACTAACTCTTTGCACAACTTGTTCTGCTGTCAGAGCAAAAAAAAAAGTTTTTCCTTTTGATGGTTCCACATGGTCACCTGACAGTCTGGGAAATCCCTGAAAGAATTTAAGGATATTATGTTTGTGCTGGGGAGTGGTCCTTGACTTTGAGGAAGATGATGACAAAGATGCAGAGCAATGTCGTATCAAATCTAAGAGTAGCAAAGGAACTCGGAGTCCTTAACTGTCCCAAACCATCTATGTGTATCTATAGATAGATTTCATCTGCATTTTCAGAAGATGTATGTCCTGGATTTCCTGTCTTCTATGTAGAAAAATAAATCCTGCATATTTTAATTTTTTTTTTATGTTTACAAGAAAAAAACAAACAAATCCCATCCCTCCGTGGCAACACAGGCAGGGGGTGACACAAACTCACCTGCAATACATGTGATTTGAAATGCAAATGAATGTGATTAGGAAATGTGGTCCATGATGTGCTATTGGAATCTCTAACCTGACTGCACAAAGGGAGCATACCATGAGGTGCACACTGCACAGAGAGAGAGCTG
Source organism: Caprimulgus europaeus (assembly GCA_907165065.1). Next base: position 6,896,887 of record OU015523.1, on the reverse strand, counting down.
TCATGTGCTGAAGAAAGCTGGCTCACACGTGCCTCTGGTGAAGCCTCTCTGCATGAGTAGGAGGCAACGTTGATGAGCATAACTGGAAAAACAGAAGTCTGAAGCTGAACATGAGTACACAGGCTAGTGTGGGCTAGGTATGGGCAGATACACATGAAGAGTTGAAATGGGTCTGAAGAAATACTGGTTATAAAACTTATGTGAGAAAAGCCTTATTAAAGATTTTTTTTGGTTACAGCTCATTGACCCTGAAGTAATTAGCATTAAATATCACTTAGGGAAATTGCTAGTCTATGCTATCTGACACAGTAAAAGAATAAGAGAGGAACTCTCTCTGACTCATGTAGCTTTGAACTTTTCTTTCTAAATACCACACAGCTTTCCAATCTAGTAGCAAGTAACCCAGGAGGTGAACTCTAGCCTGCTGGATAATGGAGTGAGGGGCTGGGCTCCTGCTTTCCTAACAAACAGGGCTACAAAAAGCTGTCGCTGTGCATAATTATTTCTCTCATTCTGGTCAGGCTAAATGTTGCTGCTCTCCTCCCTGGCATCCTTAGCAACTTAAATAGTTGTTTCTGACAACTCAAAAGCCCAAGACCTATGATACACGCTAGCAAAGTAGCAGGTAGAACAGCAGACGATGCTGAGGAAGCAGCAGAAAAGGCTGACGGTGACAAAAATGTACTATACATTGCTATATATATTAAGTACTGTATAAAATGTACTACATTGCTGGATATATTAAGGGGTTCATACCTCTCACAGCAAGTGACTTGTCACACATTCTGTTGACTCTAAGGCAGCACAGATGTTTGCATCTTTCACCTGTGAAAGTCAAGACCTCAGGTGTGACAAATAAGCATCAAAAAGAAAGCTTGCAACTTCATATTTATAAAAGTTACATAGGAAAGGTATGTATTTTGGCTGTACAGAAAGAAGGTTGAATTTGAACAAGCTAACAACTGTTTAAAGACCATAGAGATTAGTATCTGAGCAATATTTTCCCCACAGGTTTGTCTGGCTTCCTGCTAGTACCTCTTTTGTTGTACCAGGTTTGCAGAGGACAACTTCCTGGAGATGTAAGCTGCTGTGTCTGTTTCTGAGACACTAAAAACTCAGTGTAGCTTCTGTGTAAGGACGGGCATACTTCTGGCTGGTGACACTTTTGTCAATATTGCATCACCCAGGAAATCCTATTTTATCCTAGAATCACTGAAGTTAAGATCTACTAGAGTGCAATTCTTCCTTATTATCACAAATAGGTTTCAACAAAGACTCCTTTACAATAAGCCTTACCTACAACAGAAAACAAAACCAGCTTACTCTTTTCTGAGCCAGAGGGTCTGACAAAAAAAAGCATCTGATCTATAAAACAGACAATAAGGGGAAAACAGACAGTTCTTTAAAATGTTACAAAATTTTCTTCTGCCAGAAAAGGGTCATATGATTTATAACTGCCTTGTATGACTTCATACTCAGCTTGGTTTGGGGTTTTTTGGGGGTTTTTTTTATGGTCTCTTTTGAAACCAGTGCTGCATTCCCAGGATCCTTACAGGGTTGCTCCTGTCTTGCTACTTTAGCTACTACTGACAAGTAAACGAATCTGTGCTATACACCCCTACCTCTCCCTATCATCAACCCCATTCAGTGGGAGATGTTTTCCATGCTTCCTGACTGGAATCTGTTCCTCAATCAGTGACACATATTTTGAGCTCTCTATTCAGATTTTTTCTTGTTGAAAAAGTCCAAGAAGCAGAGATTTCTAGTACTCTATGCTTTATTTGTACAAGGGTCTATGACCAGGCTTCTAAAATATATCTGTGAACAAAACATCAATTTCTTGAAGTCATGAGCTTTTTTTTTTTTAACCTTGGTAGTGGCACCATTGGTTTTTCTTTGGGTTTCCTTGCCTCTTTGGAAGTCAATAGAATCATCTAACATAAAACCACATACACAAGTACAATAAAAGCCTCTGAGCCACTGAAATAAGTCTGTAGCTGCTTGACTAGGCTACCTTCAACTAACAACTGGCTAATGAAAATATTTTTCACTGTGAGATTGAATCTGTTAGAGCTTTTCTTTCTCAAACCCCATATGACATGAATAGATAGCTTTTTACTCTTCTGTGCTACAATTCACCCCTCGCTCTGTGCGAATTTTTAGATGTTAGATCTTCTTTGTAAAACCTGATGACAAGTCAGACAGAGGAGAAATCAAAGCTTTTTGTACTCTCAGTACAACAGACCTTTGTTACAGGTTTGCTGGCTAGAATTTTGCCTGAAATGGCTTTTTGTATGTGATACTCTGATGTGTGTGTGTGTGTGTGTGTGTGTGTGCAACTATTTGTAAGTCGTTCCCTTCTCATGATGAAACTGAAGAATATTTGATGGTATTGTCATTTTCTTTTCACACTTGATTATTTTTTAGAAAAGTTTAGCTACTTTTGGCTATTCTACTACAATCTATCATAATTCACTAGTAAATTATATATAGTCAGGCTTGATATATTAATGCAATATTTTTAATGGAAAATTGAAGGCAGGAAGTAGGTTGTTGGAATTCCAGTAGAGGCAATGTTGCTTGGCTACTGTGATATCTAACACATTGCAAACTACTTCCCACAGCCATGTTTTCTCTTTTATTTCAGATATGAACACATAACAGAGAAATGTCATCTTTGTACATTACAATGCCACTGAAATCACAGATGTTTAACCTTAAATCAGAGTTTATACAGATATTTTGACAGAAGAAGCGAATCAAGTTGCCTAGTTTGTCTCTTTTGATTAAAACTCAGCTTTTTAAAAACACCTCAGTGTGATTTGACAAAGATCTGAAAATTACCCATTTTAGAAAATGGGATACATTCACTTTACAACCAGTTGAATGTGTTAATTTCTCCCTATAATACTTTCTTGCCTTCAAGATTTCATATGTATTTTTTTCATTGTTACATGGCTTTTCCTAGATTGTGTTTTTGGAATTAGAATTCTGTCTTTTTTTAATTTATCCCCACTGTTTATTTATGACCTAATGAGGATAAGTGATCAGGTAAAAAATGGGAAGTCAAAATGGGCAATTAATTTGGTTTAGACAAACAACAGGTGGACTACCTTATGTATTTGTCTAGAAAAGGAAAATAAAAATTCAAGCACTGTACAAGAACTGCAGCCATTAATTTCATATAGCAAGAAAAGGAGGTTGCAGTTTCTTAACATGTTATGCCTTTACAGGCAATGCTCCAGTACATTTGTTTCATGCATTTGATCAGATGCCCCCCAGACACAAACATACTCTGCATAGGAAACCAGAAGATGCACTGGCTCTTGGTCTTTTTTTTTTGCAAGTCACAGTATATATTTCCTCTCATCTGAAACCTCCTCACTGCCTTAAAGACATATTCACTTCTTATTAATTTGTAAAAATTCCCTGTTAACCAACAAACTCTGAAGAAAGCTCCCAATTCCTAGCTTTAGAAAATCTTAAGGACTAGTTAAAATTACTTAAACATGCTATATGAAAAATATTGCTATATTTGAATATAATATATTTGAAACACTTGTGAATACTCAAAAATATTTAAACGATCAAATTATGGTTTAGAAAGAGAAATATTTGGAACTTTTTTTTTTGGTAGTTGTATGAATCTCGTTGCAGTATGGGCTAGACTTAATTTTTCTCAAAAATACTGGCAAAATTTTCTTCTACAAATTTGCTTCTACTCTCATTATGAAAGTCAGCTGATTTTCTGGTTAGGAATGGCTGCAGTCTTCATTAAAGAGTTTTGTTGTAGCTGAGGGAAACCCAGATTAATCTGATAAGCTTTTCGATTATTTATTTATTTATTTATTTATTTATTTTTTCCTGACAAGAAAAATGAAGTAGTATAGACCTCCTCTGGTCGTGTGGAACTGTGGACCCTCTATTGCACATTTCAAATGGACTTCCCAGTACTAATTTTTTCTGCTCTAAAACTACTTGGTGTTTCATTTCTTGCTATTGTCAGGAAAAAAATGTGACCTTTCCATTCAACTTTTTGTACTTATGTTAAGGCCACACAACACTTACTCTTTTTTGGCCAGATATAAAATTTACAGACAGCCTTAATGAGATCTGCTTATATTTAAGAGAATCTGACTTGTTTCAATCCTACATCTTTGAGATCTGCAATTTGCTGACATGTCATTTGTCATGGGCTTGGGTAATGTCTGAGGAGAAATATGAGGACAGAAATGCATAAGCTGTGTCAGAACTTTGTTCCATGCCCTTTTGCAGTGAAATTGCATTTCTGATGCAGAGCACACCTGCTTTTTACCACACATCCACCTACACATGTGCAGGAATAGAGGTGTGATGGTCCTTTCTGTATCTCTGTGCCATCACAATGACATCATGAGGGTGCTTCTGCTAATTCTGCATTTTTTACCATTTTATTTGTCAGTCTGCCTGATGCTGCACGAATGAGGGTTCCCAGTATCTGAAGGGATGTAAGATTTACTTTCCATCTGTATTCCTCTTTTTATTCTGTCTTATTAAAACAGCTATTTTATTATGCTGTTTCTTGTCAGGCCTTTTTTACTGAGATCTGGAAAGAACTCTGCACTGTCTCTCTTCCCCTCACTCCCCACCACTCAGTGCAGAAAAAAAGCCAAATTTAAGGCTAAGTTTTTGGGGAAGGGGTTGGCTTTTTTCCTCCCTTCCATCCTCCTAACCAGAGTAAGAAATCCAAGACTAGGATTCAAAGCTACCTAAGTTGAATCACTCTGAAAATATTGTTATGCTAAAAGGTTTTACCCTGCACATAACAATCCAAACCAGCTGCTGACATGCATGTGGACAATTATTCTCGTTTCCTTCTGTCTTAATTCATTATTTCAAAACTTTGGGAGTTTTTATTCAGGAGTTTCTGTGCAATACTTTAAAGTTATCTATTCACTAGATAATTTTTCCCAGTTCCTAATGAGAAGGTTTGGATTAGTGGCAGCAAAGAGCTTCTAACATATCATAGCATTATGCTAATTAGGTTTTACAGCCTGGTCATCTAATAGACTTGAAGTCCTTGACATAGTTATTGCCTAAGTGCTTCATTAAAGTCCTCAAAAGGCTTTATAAAAGTTAGGTAAGTGTTAAATGATCCACTCTCATAACAGATTTCCAAGTAATTTAGAAACTGATTCACATCACAACTATCATACTTCATGTCAGGAAACCAATAATTCTGTGAGGCCCAAATGATAGGAAATTTAGGAAGATTTATGGTAATGTCTCAGATTAAGCAGCTACAAATCACTGGTCAGTTTGAGCATCTGATTTTAAGCAATTTCATTAAGCCTAGTATAAAACCAGCTTGCTAAATTAATCTCTTTTTGGATGCCAAAATTGAATGTTTTAGGAATAATATTATTAGGTATAGATTATTATCCTTAAAACAATTAAAACAGTCTCATGGTCCGTTCATTTTAAAGACCTTTAAATCATTCCAGCCTTGAATCAAATTTCAGACTTGCAAGCATTATTGAAGTGACTTGAAGTGTTTAATGCAATACATATGAGATGTTAATGTTGCTAACTTCCCCAGAGCTACGCTGGAAAGAAAAGGGGTTTTGCAATTTGTGTCATCAAGAACAGTGCTTTCTTCTAATAACTGAAAGCCAGGCACGTTTCAGAGGACTGTTATTATTTTTGTTAATGCATTTCTGAAACTCATGATGAGTGTCTAAAACAAATCTCTGTTATTCTGCTACCACATTTCCCTACCAGCATTTATTCAAAACACACCTAGGTTCATCCAATGATCATAAGAACTTTAAAGGCAATGCCATAAGCTAAAGAACAATATGCAACTAGATCAGCCTTTAAGAGGTTGTTGTCTATGCACATCTGTGTTCACAAGGTTCATCAAAGCCAGCCTTTTTATTTTTTAACTCAGTTTTACCAAAACCTATCCTGTAGCTATAATATTGATCATACATTTTCAAATAAAAGATTGCTGTTTATTTTCAATTGTTAATTCATCCTTAATCTCTGTAATTAGAAGGGATAAATATTTGATAATGAGAAACTCTTCAGCCCTAAGTTTATGACTGACAACCACCTCTACTAAGTTTTTGTTTATGTTTCTGAGTTTTCTTGTTCAGTGATGATAATATATACATTTTGCATATGCATATGTTGCCACTTGCCTGTCACTATTTCAAAGTATCTATGATCACAGCTGTAAGTGAAATAATAATAAATAACTGTCTCATGTTGTTGATCAATACTTACAACTATCTGGTGGTATTGACTCCCACTGAGGCAGGATTTCCTAGCAGAGGTAAGCAAGCCCTTGTTGTCACTCTACCACTGGCACCATCCAGGAACACCCACTGCAACTCACACCATGCTATATGCACAAAGATGGACAGCTGTGATAGCAGCTGTGGCCACCCTTTCTTTCATCCTATACAATAAATTCCTTGAGTAGATGTTTACTATTGCTATAATTACAGATCAGGGCTGCTTACCAAATTATTCCTTGCTGCAAGCAAGAAAGCAAGGAACAGAGGCAGGAAAGGTCTTGAACTAGGCAAGAAGAGGACTTACACTTGTCCTGTTCTCAGTTACAGTAGCTAACTAGTTATATAAATGGGGATGGGAAGAGTTAACAGTCTGCCGGAGCACCTCCATCCATCCCATCCTCATTGTTCCTTCTTGGAAACCATGAACTGCTGGAGGGAACTGTTCTATGTCAAACCACAATTTCTGGTCTGCTTTTACAAGCACCTATATTATTGCAAAGATGACAGATGATACAGTGTCAGTGTATCCATACCTTATTTCCATAGGGCCAGAGGTCCACACTTCTTCATGTCTTCAATAGAGCTCCGTGAAATAGAGCACGTCTCCGGTTTCTGTCTCAGTCTGTCCATGCATTGGAGTGTCACTCCTCCACCACTTTGTGCAACCTCCAGATTTTTAGCCTGAAAAGTTATAAGAAATGGAACAACTTGGATTATCAAAAGAGCTTTAGACAAACCTTCCAATAATGTCTGTTTCCTCTCTTAATATTTCTCATATGCTTCTGCATAAAACATTCAGGCTTAATTTCACGTTTGAAATAGCACTATTTTATATAACTAAACTAACAAAACATTACTTTTTGCCCCCAACCTCCGAGTCATTATTACACACCTAGAATCTGAACATCTATCTATAATTACAAAAAATTAAAGACTACACAGCATTGTAAAACAAATTGCTTCTGATCCTGACCCAATATGTAACCTAGACTTGTCTTCATCCTTGACATGTCTCATGTGGGTGTGAATTGCTCTTCACTGTTTCACTTGCAGCCTTCAATTTAATGTTACAGTAACATCCAGGAACAATCTCTAGTATTTAGTTTACTGTGGATTGTAATCTTCTGCACCTTTATTAGAAATTATAGTATTTTAATTTTTCTGAAAAACAATTTCTTTTTGTCAGAGTGGCTGAAAATTATTTTCTAATCCATCTTTCCTCCAGCAGCATGCCAGAGTTATCTGGGATTTAAAATGTAACTCTTTTATTATTAATATTTTTTTTTTCCCTTTTATTACAGTTTTCAAGTGGGATTTGGGTGATGCCAAAGCATTAGAAAATTTCTCTGGGAAAGTTATAACCAAAAGAAAGCATTTTGAAACAAACCTGATGGAGTGTAGTTTGCTGTTTAGATTTGTACTTCCTAATGAGAAAAACAACTGCACTCCTGCTGTAAGCAGATAAGAGACTCTCTGCTGCCTCATCGCTTTCTGACAACAAACAGAACCCAGGGGGTGCAGATCTTAAGTAGGAGTCATATAACTGTTTTAAGTGCTTGTGAGATCATTAGTATCAGTGTTGTAGCTGTACTGCTTATTTTGCTTTCAGAGTTTAGAACTCTGTGATGGCTGAGGTCGGAAAAGTGTATTGGATAAGCAGATTAAATGGCTGATTCCTGGTTTTCAGCTGAAAGTAGGACTGTGTCTCTGTTAGCAAACAAACACTGGCTACCATGTGGCTACTGTTACAAAAGAAATGGTCCAGATAATTAATAATTTTCAGTTTCTTGAGGAATTCTTAAGGACTAGGTCTCTGAATATCAAGTCTAACTGATACAAATATTAACTTGCCAAAACAGTTATATTCTATCAAAGGCTCAGAGATTTATTTATTTTTTCCCTCTTCTCCTTCCCTCATTTTTAGTTGTTCCTGATCTTTGGAAGCTGCTTGTTTGCTTCAACACTTCTTTGCTCTGGGCTTGCCTCTGAGCTGCCCGTTGCTTGGCCCCTGTGCAGGATATTGGCAAGTGAAGGTTCAGCCACTCTCTTCTGTGATTTTGCCATTTTACAACAAAACCAACTGGAACCTAGGCAGAAGATGTTCCCAGGACTCCTCATCTCTATTATACAGTTTGGCCCTTAAAGATGCTTCCCAAGGTTTTTGTTCATGTCAATAATACAATGCATAAATGACCAAAAGTTTAAGCACAGTTAACTCTATAAATCCAGATTTATTTACTTTGTCTATTAGTCCTAACCTAGGAAAACTTGCTTTCTCCTACTGGGTTCTGTCTTATTTTCAGAACATTTCTTTACAGTTTCTTTTGGAAACAACTCTTTACAACATTATCCAATGAGGCTGCACCAGCTTTTTGTACCAAGCGTTTCCAGTTTTCTGAAATATTTGTTCATGTTACTTTATACAAAGTTATTTAATCAGTCTTGCACTGCTCCATATGCTTCTATCAGATCATTCATCTACTTAACACATTTCACAAGGTGGTTCTGAAAACATTAACTTCAACTTTACTGTCAGCCTATCTATCTGTCTTTTTCTACAACATAACTCCAGGCATTTACTATTAGAAAGCTGTTACTTAGGAATGGGAACTGAAGAGTTTGTTAACTTTATTATTTCAAAATGTAAAAAGTTATTTTTTGTTACAGACCTAAAACAACTGAATTATTGAATTGGTTCTAGCCTTCCAAGACAATTAATTATTATTAGTAACATAATAAGGGTGAATTGCTAACTCCTTATGATGCCATTACAGTGAAATTTTTACTCAAGCCCTGCAGAATCTGTTGCTGTAAACCCCTCCTTCCTTGCCTTGTGCACATCTTCAGCTTTGTAGAGAAGGAATATGTCAAAAATAAATTTAAAACAGTTCATGGAACTACAAGTTTTTCACTCCAGAAATGAAGAATTTGTGGCTTGGAAAGCTGTAGGCTCTTAAGAAAATCCACTCTGATGAATACGGGTGGAAAAATGGCTTTCTGTAAGTTTGCTTTGAGTGAGCCATGGCCTATTTAAAGCACACTGGTTATGAATTATTAATGCAATAAGCCAGAAGGCTTAAGAAGAAAAGCCCTGCACTCCTCCTCTAGGAGAAGGAAAAAGGTAGCATGGGAAGGCTTCATTTACATAAATTATTCTACAGCACCAGTGCATTTTTTTCACTTAGCATTTTGCTGCAGTAAGTCTGTGTTCTGAGTCCAGGAAAACTGCGGGATGCCTGTGAGCATGTGGACAGGAGAAATGATTGGGGAGGACATAGCCAAGGGAAAGTGGTTGCCATGAGCAAACTCTTAGGCAAGGAAATCAAAGTCAGTAAGTAGATCATCTGATGGACTCCTTGCAGGGGTCCTGTTTTGCTCAGAGATGCCAAATGCCCCACAAAGCAGACACTGCGGGATAAGATCAGCGGTGGCAGCTTTGAACAGAATCTGGTAGCAGAGGTTTGTCTGAACCTGAGCAGAGTGAAAGAGAAAATCCAGCCCTGAGAAGATCTTGACTACTTGAATTTGTGAAAGGGGAATTAGGAAAGTAATGGTGAGAATCTCATGAGTGAGGTGCTGTACTTCAGAAAGCCAAACAATTTGTAACTGAAGTGATGTAGCACCAGACATATTTTTGCCAAGTTCTTTGAATTATACTTATCTCTATTCAAATAAAAACAAGGCTTTTTTCCACTAACATAAAATTAGTTGCAGTTACTCATTCCCAAGAATTACTGAGGGACTGCAAGTGGTAAGGGAGAGGCTTGTAAGGGAAAGCAGAGGAATTAAAACCTAGACTTCAAAAAATGAATTAACTTTCCAACTTGAAAATGGACCTGTAGTTGCATCTTTATCTCAGACTGTCTTCCTATGTCTGTTGTTGAATGCAATCCAACACACTGCCATCAACATCTGGCAGTAGAAAAGATGCATGTTAACCTGCATTTATTCAGGCAGTTTTAGACATGCTACAGTGGGAAGACAGTACTGCAATTCATTTTGCCAAGTGTTAGCTTAATATTGGTAATTCTTAATTCCTCTTACTTCTTGCCTACAAAAAACCTGGCAGTGAGAAAACAAGAAAACAAGTGAGAAAACAGTGCTACTTTCAAAGAAAAGTTGTGGTTTATTAAATAGTCTTGATGTGGGATAATCTGGACTCCCCTCTTTTTCTTACAGAAAGGAATGCAGATTGGGATTCTGTTCAGGGAGGGTAATTGCAGAGTGACACTGGGTGATGGACACTCACCCTTCACGCCTGGAGCTGGGGCAGCACCGTTTCCTTCTGCAGCAAAGACCATGGCTATGACTGGCCAGTCAGGAAACGTAGGCTTTGCTTAGGCCACAACCATGTAGTGACTCAAACCAAAGTTATTTTCACTTGTTTTCAGTGCCCTGGAGTTTTTGGTGAATTCTGGCTGTCAATGATTTCTTCTTTGCTAAGCTCCCAATTGAGTTTTGGGTGCTCCCAAAATTGTGCTTTGTGCTGATTGCGTATTTTATCAGACTCAGAAATGACACACATACATTCTGTGTATAAATCTCACTCTTTCCTAATGGCCAAATACAAGCATGGCATTGTCAGCTCTGTGGCAAAGATTGCTTTACAGTTCTTTAGGGTGGGGGGCTTTTTGTGGGGTTTTTTTGGGTTTTGTTTGTTTGTTTTTTTAGAAAACCAACTTTAATTACTGAAGTACAGCAGATGCATTTTAAAAATTTCCAGTTGTTTCCAACAGGACTTTCTGATTCCAGAATGTAAATCAGAGTATTTGCAGAATTTATTATACTTCCCTACAGGTTCTGCAAATGTTAAAGTAGTATTATTCAATTATGTAAAGCAGCAGGAAAGCTTTTCTTCGTTGTCTCTTGATATACATAATAGCATAAGTCAACAGTCATGCTAATATTAATTGAAAAATTAATACCATTTTATTATTGTTGTCAGAAATAATAAATATAAAACCCTGAGTAAGTGGATAGGCATCACTCCAGTTTCTCCACTTCACAAGATTATTTTCAGTATTTATTTATACTGCAGCAAGTCATGGGTCAAAATCAACTGTGCTAGGCAATCTGTATTTAAAGGTTGGGCTAAAAGCTTTCCTTTGGTCTCCTCTCATCCCAGGAGGAAAGTACAGTAGGTTCCTCTTCATATGCAGAGCTCCACTTGGTTTTTAATGTATCTCTCCTTCCCAAGAGCTGCCCCAGCTGCTCTTAGGATAGATGCCTTAACTGCCATAAAATATATAGACTGTATTAAAGATATTTCCTGGAGGCTGGAGTTTTGTCTTTTCTCATAATTGTTTCAGATGAACATACTCATATAATTCAGACTCTCACCCAATCTGGATTTTGTTAAAGTAAATATAAATACATGCATAAATCTGAGAACACCAAGGGAAGGTCACATATAAAATTTAGGCTCCTGAATTCTAAGCTATCTAAGCTGTAACTCATTAAAATTAGTTTTAGCTATGTAAGTTTAGAGAAGTGATAAATAATTAAGAGACATCCACATCTCTCTCCATACTGATTTTAAACACAAGTGTGTTCTATTTAATCCTCAAATTATAAAATGTAAACTAGGGATTGGTGATTCTTCACTAGGGAGATGAGGGCTTGCCTTGCCATTACTGATAGAATTGCACTGACCTGTGTGATGTTCCTGATTTTCATTATTAAAAGCAGACTCAAGGTCAAGAAATGAGGTGAAAGTTACACCTTGGAAGAGTGTTAAACGGTGACATCTTGCTTTTTAATATAAATCTTAATCTTCGCTTTACCGTCTTTTTTATAACAGAATTTATAAGGGCTACAAAAAGCCACAAATGAGGTAAAAGCAGGCTCATTCCATATTGCTGCAATCTTGTGGTTACAACAAAGGATTATTCAGAAGGTAGTTCCTGCAAAAGAAAAAAAAAAAAACATGACATAAATCAGTGTGCATATGCAAGCTCTTTTTCTCTTTCTTTCCCTTGATTTTTGTTGCAAGTGTATAATGCTAATTTTGCCCAGTACCTTGGTAATTTCAAACTGCAGCGTGACAGATGCACCTTTAATACTTCTCACAATAACAGCTAAACAAGGGTTAATAATTTATAGAAAATGTATCTGGATATTGTAAAAACTTTTGTGTTAAATAAGGTCCCTTCCAATCCAAACCATTCTATGTTTCTATGGATCTTGTTGGACAGCTCCTCTGCATTCAATGATAGAGCATTTGGCCTTTGTCACCATGGTTTTGGGTTGGTTTCCCCCCATAGTTATTGCACTGAAAATGACAAAAATCCTCCAGGGCACTAGCAATTTCTGTTGATGATTGCTAAGTGATGTTACTTTCTGTCTGAAGTTTATCCACAGGATAAGTACCACATTGTAAGACACAGCATGTTTAAGGTGTCTTTCAGAAACAATTGAAAAATAATGTTCCTGAAGACATTAAATTTAGTTACTGTTGGACAAAGGAGATCCATCAGCACACAGGAGCAACACTAAGGGACAAAACTGTAGCACACCTGTGTTGAATAATGTTATGAGAAGGAGAAGGGAGACTGTCTTCTCGTCATCCCATCCACATAACCCCACTCAGAACCCACTGTACACCCAGGTGGCCTGGATATCACATATGACCTCAGTTCAGTGCTCCACAGCCCATGGAAACATCACACATGTCAGACACTTCATGCCCTGGGACCCTTTGTAGATGCAGAGCAACAGGGTGGTGTGTAAGCACTCTGCAGACATTCCAGAGCTCGGGTTGTTCAAACACAACCCAGCCAAGCCTCCTCCCCATCTGCCTATGTGATATCCACGCCCCTCGTTAGGTGTGAGAAGGAGGTCACAGGCAGAAGAATGTCCCTGTCTTTGACATGGGACAAGACTACAGAGAAGGCATCTGTCCAGAGTTTCTAAAGGTCTGTCATAACAGACTTCTATATTACTGTGAAGCTCTACTAAATAAACTATGCATTATTCAGGACTCATCTTGGATGTGTTTGGCCCACTCCAGTTAAGTTCTAAAAGCTGAAAATCACACAGGCCCTTTTAATCAAGATGCAAAGCTTATCATACATTTTAGTCCAAGGCAACCAAGATTTAAATAGTTCACTACTGAGGCTGCATAAACTCCTGGAAGATGTTAATTCATTAATGGGTCTAAGGAAACTCACTCTCTGTAATTAACATGCCTCAATGAAGACTGTATTCTTCGTCACCATGGACTGTGAGAGAACATTGCATAAAAGCAAATGTCAGCTCTTTGTGACTCAGAACTCATTAATATTTCTGCAGCCTTTTATATATCACTAATTTAAATTAGGAATTTTATTTTTCTTGATAGTATCTTAGGAAAAAAGTAAACTAAAGAAGTCCACACTGCTTTAGTAAAGGGTAAGTGAATGTGTTAAAACTTTTTTTCACTGCATCCTTTCACTGCATCATAAAATGGCAGGACCTAGATCAGGGATTTGCCTCTTTTTCTTCACTTCTCTCAATAAAATTAAGAAAAAGACGCATCTAGGCTTCCTTATTCTCATTTTATGTACTCATTCTTTATGACCAAATTACAATTCTGTCAGTAATTAATTTTATACTACAATTAATCCAGTCCCAGATATTAGCAATGCTTAGCAACTGTATCTGGGTTCAGGTCAGAGACTTGAACTGGGCAAGTTCACTTCAACCATCTCCTGAGCTTGAATAAAGCTCAGTTCAGCCTCACTGTGCATCTGCACTGTGAAACAACTTAGCTTCTTGGTTCACTGCTGCATCCTGTCCCTTGACCTTCCACAGATACAGGCACACTCCTAGCTTCTCTTTTGGTGCTGAACAAACAGATCCCTCTAAAATGAAATTGGGGAATGTTTAACAAAAATTAAATTAAATTTTGTGAATAGTTAAGAAGCTGAATGAGCAGCACAGTTCTTAATGTGAAAGTTAAAGAAAACACAATTCTAGATAGTCTTCTGATGCCAGCAACAACCCCACACATGGCCTCATGCCATGTTGCTAGGCATGCAAAGCCTCTCTCTACCAGGCTATTAAGAAAAACAATCGCTCTGCAAGAGTCTCATACAGCCATCACATCATTTCAGTTGTTTTAGATTGAAAAGTCACGAAACAAAGTATTTTAGGATACAATGGCCTTGAAGAAGTCCCAGAAAAGCTTGGGTCAGGCATCCTGCAGGAGGAATGCAGCTGCAGTTCACTAGCTGTGAGCAACATGAACATAAGCCACCGCATTACCTGACCTGGAGATAGAAGGACAGTGGGTAGGCATCAGACATAAATGTTTTTTTATACAAATTGTTTATTTTTATATATTATTATTTATATTTATTTTATATGCTTATTATTTATAGAAATTTACTTATTTGTTCCAGTGAGCAAACTTGTGGAGCTCACTTTTTGGTTGAGAGCTGCTTTTCACATGTCCCAGGATAACAGGATGTTCCCCTGTAATGTTCACTTCTATAACAGGGACAACTTTCTGGAGTAAAACAATGCACTTAAAAAAGCCTAAATAAAGGATATTTCTAAGGGGAAGGCTAAACCCTCAAACACTTTCTTATTCAAGGGTACAATAAATATTCAACTGAAGCTCAGAGGAAAGTGTAATGGACTGCAGTTTCCAGAAGGGTTTAATGGAGTGCTAAGGAAGCACACTCTGGCATGGAGAAGGGACCTCAGCTTCATAGGGAAACCAACATCATATGCATTTCAAAAAAAAGGTTTTGAGCTTAGTGTTTGAACTTCCATAAGCAGAAAGAAAATGAAACCAAGTCAAAAGACAGCAAAAGGTGAAAGAGCATACATGTTGTGAGGATTGAGCAGGTAATCACCTTCCCTAAGAAGGGGATAAAGTTAGAAGTCTATATAGATAAGCAAGGAATTCCTCTGGGAACCAAAGATGAGGGAACTTAAGAAATGCGCACTGTAAACTGAATTACCGACCAAAATAGCATCCCTCTAGACTTTATCTAGAGTCAATCAGTTACTAGTATGTGAGCCAAACCCCTACACATCAGCTCAGAATTTGATTAAGTGAGAGTGACTCTTCTTAGTGCTCATGCCAAGGGAATTACACAGATAGGAGTAAAGCTACAGAAGCCCCTGTAAAATCTATTACAATATATAAATTAAATAGGTCAAATCTCACTCTGACCTTCCTTCATTTCTGGCACATCTCATCCACTAAGTTAATATTTGTTTGCATTCCTCTTCTATGCTGCACCTGAACATACTGGTCGATGGGGGAGCCTGAGCCTGTGCACATCGATCGCAGTGCTTCCCACGCTGGCCTCTGGATCACCAGGGACATTGAGAGATCTGCTGGGGTGAAGAGCCCTTCCATGTCAGAGAGCCAGCAAAGTCATTTCTGAAGAAGATGGGTCATCTCAGCAGTTGGCAAGTTTCAAGTCTATGGATTTCTTCTGCCTCATGCTTTTTCAACAAGTTAACATGAGCTCAAGGAGGAACCTGGTTTATTAAAGGGTCTAATTGCAAGAGTGGAGGGGACAATTAGAGCCAAAAGTGTTTTAGTTGAACAGGACCAAGAAGGATGAAGAGACTTGTGGAAAATGAAGCCTTGAGTGACATGATGATGGATACATCAGGGGATTGTTTGCATATTTTTACAGGAGGTAATCACTGAATTAAGGAAAAAGCTGAACATAGATGTGTGGCAACTAATGCTAGATTCAAAGGAAGGAGAAACCAAAAGTTTATTTGTAGGTGTGTTTCCAAAAGTTGAATTGACTTGAACAACACTAATAAAGAAAACAGATACCTGGCAGTAAGTTATCAGAAACTTTGATAAACTTGTCATTTTTGCCTATTTTTATCTAATGGCAGGCCTCCACACAAAGTAGGAACTGACACAGTACAGCCCAGATGAGTGAGACAGCACACTGAAGTGGGGTGGAGTTGCAATGGTTTCAGACATAAATCTAGTTTCAGTTCTCCTCCCTACTAGGTATCCCATGTGAAATCCAGCACACCCTTCTGCTATTATAAAATAGTATTTCCCTACTTCTGTGTTCCTTTCTGTTGTCAGCTTGGAACACTCAGCACAGTCAAACACATGGTCTATTGTCTTAACCAACACCATCTTGCTCAGGGAGAATTCAGAACAGGTTTTCCATCCACAAATTCAGCTCAAAAACCTCTGCTTGTGTAGCTCAACCTGGAAACTCAGGCTGCTGGTTCTGCTAAGAGAAGGAAGCCATTAGAGGGTGTGGGGATGGCATAGCCTTTTCCAGAAAAAAGCCTCCAGCCTTCATCTCCATATACCAGCAAAAAACAGCTTTCAGGTATCTCCAGACAATCCTAAGCCCCAGCTTGACCTGCTCTTCCTGTTTAACATAACAGTGGGGACAGACTAATATTAATTTTTCCAGTGATTGGTCCCATCACTTTGAACAGGATTTTTTGTAGACTGGAATGTCTGTTTGGGGCGTGGAGAAGAAGGAAGATGAACTCACAGGAAGGTTACAAAACCTGAATCCAGGTACCAAACATGGGCAGTTCTGTTAGAGCTGGCCTCATACAACATTTTCAAGAGGCTTCCTCCAGCCAAACTGCTTTCTCTGGGTGGCATGGATGAATTGTGAATCACCATTTCATCTTCTGTAATTAGCCATATCAAACTTCTGTACTTTTCAATATTCATCTATTATTGCTTTCACCACACTTTGTAACAGACATACTAAATGGCAGGAAGCTGCTTCTGACTTCAGTGCATGGAATGATGTGTTCCCACTTCCACACCCAGACAAGAAAATTAACAATCGGAAACGAGATGACTTATAATATGTATTTCTCATGAATCACTGACAAAATATTTTATGACCTCCTGTGAGATACGAGGCAAGACAAAGGGGACATTAGTAGACCTGTTAAAAAGGAGAATAGTTTCAGCAGAATATAATTCTCTTCAGTTTCAGAAGTACCTATGGAGAGAAAGTTTCCCCAGAAAAGAGATGGTGCAATTCATGGTAGACTCTTATTCAGTGTAAGGTCATTAATATGCTCATTTAAAGCCTCAATATAACTATGCTCTTCAGAATGCCACTTCAGTATCAGATCTGAGCATTTTATTGCACTATAAGATAGAGGATTCTGACTTTCTCCAAATTATTTGCTTTTGTTTATGTATTTACCTTTCCAGAACAACACTGTTGCTTTATAGTACCAGTAACAGAAAAGCAAACAGAAATAAAACTGTTGGGTTTGTGTTGGAAACATGATTTACCAAAGACTGGGATGGAGAAGGGCAATGGGAGGGGGGAATTAGCCATCACAATGTATTTTTTTATTTTTCCATTTAGAAATTAATTTCAGCAAAAGCAGATTATTTTCATGAATGCCACTAATTATTAGATTATTATAGAATTCCAAAACGGAAGACATTTGTTAAATTTTGATTTCTGAAAATGAGAAGGGGTTTAGGCATTAGAGTACCTTATTTTTCCTAACTTTTCTAACTTTTTGTGTTCATCATTAGATAAAAATGGAAAACAGAGAAAGATCCTTTCCTTTCTTCAGGTAAAGGAGTTCTGATACTTCAAGAAAAGTGAAAATGGCATTTTCTGAAACAGTGAAATCCACTGACCATGGATTGATATGGATAGACCATGGTATTGACTAGAATATGATTGTAAATGAAGATGGTATTGATGATGATGGTGATGATGATGTTGATGAGAAGATTAAAAAGGTACCTTTTTAAAGCAAATTTAATCTCTGCGAAAAAAAATGTTGCTCTTTTCAAAATCTGCAATATAGAAAAAAATAACCCTTAGAAATCTCCTTTTTTTCGATCAACTTTAAATTTAAAAGGTAAAAAATATGATCACAAATACTATCTCTGGCAAATATGTTAGCTGCCTTATACCACTTACACTGAAAAAAAGCTGGCTCAAGATTTCTACTCAGTTGGCTCAGGGTTTCTTTCTGCACTAAATCTCTAATGAATTGTTAAAACCCTTAGGCTTCAGGAAAGAAACTGCTTTGAAAGAGGTAGCCAGAAAATGCCAATATGACACCTTGGACTCAAGTATGCAAGTCAAGACAATCACCAGAGCAGGCCAATGGCCTGGTACAGTATGATAAATAGTATTTTGTCTATATTCAGCATGGTAATGAAAGATAAAAATGAATTTCTAGGAAGCATAAATTACTTTGTGGCAGTAGATAATAGCAATTTTTTAATTTTTTTTTTTTTTATGTCAGTTTTTGCTCAGTACCTATTTAGGAAAGATTTTGCACTGGAATTAGGAACCACGTTACATCTTTTTTGATTACCCAATTTTAACAATAGTCTTTCTTGGCAGTGGCAGTGAATGCTGATGAGTCAATACATGGCCAATCTCCAAGCAGTAATTTTCACACAATTAGGAATTTGAGGGTAAATAATCGGACAAAGGGAGGCAATTTCTTTAGCACAAGTGGTCAGAAACAAGCGGTTACTCCATCTCTAATTTACATCAAGAGAAATTATCCCTTGGCATCATGAGAAAACTCCTTGGTATGCTCACTTCAGTGAACCTTCCCCTAGTACCAATGGCTTAAGTCTAGGTTTGAAGCACATCTATTCCTTTGAATTCTTATTTCTATTTTGTGTCCTGCAAGCACAGAATGATTGTGGAAAAAATACCCACTGATGACTGTTTACGATTATTGTTTCAAAGCCAGCCAGCTTAGGGTCTTTAAAAATAAAGGGTCTTAACAAGTACATGGGAAACAGACATTTAAGTCTTACAAAATTGAATTTGCATTGAGGATGTGGCTGGCAGCAGAATTGGGAGCAGAACTAACATGATAAATAGTATTTTGCCTATATTCAGCATGGTAATGAAAGATAAAAATGAATTTCTAGGAAGCATAAATTAGGCAATGAGTGAGGAATTTAGCAAACTTTACTGTGTTACTAGTTTTGAATTGAAGAGAGGTAAGAGCAAAGTCTGACACAGCTGTCATTGCTCTCTGTCATCCCTCATTTTCCTGCTTGCCCTTATTCCCACTATGACACCATCAAAACAGGCTTTCACCTACTCTGCTTCACAGCCTTTGCTCGAACCCATGGCTACAGCTCTCAAAGGGAGGAGCTGAAGCTGCACTGGCTCAGGCACTTCTGTGCATTTAGTACCTAACACACTGCAGCTCTTAAGAGAAGGTCTATTCCACCACCAAAAGTGCACTGAAGGTCATGCACCCAGGGTACATTTAATTACCCAGGGTAATTTTAAATCAGCCAGTGCAGTACAAAGCTCAGTGCGGCTGGGACCCTCGCCCTGAGCAACCAGCACTGAGCACTGCACGTTTATAATTACAGCATCATCAGTACTTGAGCTGGCTTATTTAAGGCTAGCTCAGGCAGACCTATGAAAGCTGTATTCAAAGGACAGAACAGGCATCCTCTTGGAGAATAACACCTAAATGAAGTCTTAGAATGGGTAAAGGAAAAAGCAAAGCATTATTCACGCAGAGATACAGAGAAAAACCAGAAGGTGCAGTCAGCCCCGTAGCTGTGTCTGACCCTTTCTGGCAGACACACACATGAGTAAGGCTCTGTTTACCGAGTGAGTTCTCAGCCTTGCATACATAAATACCGTGGACAAGAGCAGTGTGAATCTTCTTTCTTTGATATCAGGAGATCAAAGCGTTCTCACAGACACATTGCTTTGTCATATTGATATTATTGGACAGCTAGCTTGTGCATGAAGTTTTGTGCATAATGAGACTTAATAAGCTTAAAGAGCTCCCCCTGCATTTCTCTATTTGACCACATCTGCTGATTTAATTTTCTTGATGGCAAAAAGCCACGGCTGTCAGAATGGGCAGTAGGCTTAGATATCTCGGCACTCTGATCCTTTCATCACATCATTACAACAGCATTGGGTGAAACATGGGTCACAGGGGAAAAGTATTGATAAAAGATTCAGTCTGTCTGATTTCTTTCTTGCTACATTATTGAGTCATCATCCTTTAAGCTGCTCACTATTTATGATGTGCACAAAAAATATAATTAATTGTCCAATTCAACACCACTAGCACTGTGGCCTCTGACAGACTTTCATTTATCTAAATGTGTTTTTCTTTCTCTGGATTTATGATGTTGCTTAAGAAAATTAATTTGGTCAAATTCTCCCAGAAGTTCAAGGGGGCAAACCACTCTTTCATTTCCACTGAAGTTCTTGTTATTGGATTTGAAATTTTCTTTTTAACAAAGAATTAATTTGCATACAGAATCAGAATCACAGAACATACATTAGAAACTAGCCAGTTCTAAAATCAAGAAGCTGGAAAAACACACTGATAAATATACCAATGTATTTCTACACTTCTCTGCATATCAAACCAGGTCCATATACCCATTGCCTAAACTTTGATGTGATTACCCCCACCTTTCCTGCAGCAGAGATGTAGAAAAACATTATGATCCAGAGATGCTGGATGCTATTGCCTTGCTGGAAGCAATATCTGCCTGCACAATGGAAGGAAGACAGTCTTACACTTCGGGCTGTGATGGTAGAAAGAACTGTTTTCCATATACAGTACAGCATAATAGAACAAGTTTCCCAGAGACAGAGAATATTATACCTATCCAGAATGTACAGCTACTGTATGTATAAGTTTACATATACATATATGTTGAAAGTATATTGTGTATAGCCCTAATAGCATAAATGCTGTTACCAGTTAAGTAAATCAGCCTGAAATGACCTAAAATACTTGCTCTTTTAGCTCAAAAAACCTGCCAACAGGGAGCTGGTTCTGATGATTGCTGTAAGGATGAAAACGTTGCAAACAGGAAACATTCTTAATATCTATTAGCTGAAGGTGAGGAAAAGGCCCTTGCAGAGGGAACTGTGACTTTGCACGCAGTGGGGAGTTGCAGGTTCAGGACTCTGACACACAGAAAAATCTTTTCTGTATTTTTGGAGACATGGCAGATACATTTTGTTTCAGAGATCATTTCAAAATAACAGCAGACAGTGTGGAGAGGAACAGGGCACTACAAATAGCAGTAAATATAGTCAGATGTTAATCATAGCTGCAGTAATATCTCAACTCCTCCTGTGCATTCTCTTTAATTCGATAAATTAATCATTTCAGGTGGTTTTTCTGACACTTTTATGTACTTTTTGCCTTGAATAATTCAGTGATACGCATGAAACTTTTAATTTAACAATTTCATACTTCTCTTGTTTTCACCAATCCCCAACAGTCTGTAAAGTATTCAAATTATCATCTGCAAATACTAGATACTTTAAAATGTGGAAAAAAAATGTCTCTAATCCACTGGATACAACTACCAAATAAAATATAAATTCATCTCAATAATTTGGCTTTGATGATTTTTCTATCAAAGACTGAAATGCAAGCAGTTCCTAACACCTGGAACTCTGCAAAAGAATCCAGGTGTGAAGGATTTTCTCAGTGCAGTAACATAAAAACTAGAAAAATGTGATGCATGCATGTAGGTACAGTGCTATGATTAAATCTATCTGGTCAAAACATTGGAGAAGTCAAAATTAGTGCCAACTAATACCATCATATAAGGCTGCATAGTTGACAGAGAGGTGTTGCATCTAAAAAGGATTTGTTTGACTTTTTTTGTCCTCTGTTCTGTACGTGGTCTCCAGAAACTGCACAATACAACAGGGAATGCTTCATAAAAAGTGAGGAACCAGCAAAGGAAGATGTGTGCAGATGATGGAACATTACATACTGATGTGCTCTGTCTGTGAGCTTGTAGCAGGATCACTGCTGTCTGCTAAACTTACACATTTATCTTTGCAAAGTTCTACAGTCTTGACATACCCGTGGCAAATTAGTAATAGTCAGTATTAACCTTACATTAAACAAAGCCAAGTCCTGTCTTGTTAAACAATAATGGACTCTGCTGTTAAAAAAAAAAAAAAAATGTTTTTAAAAGTAAC
Organism: Caprimulgus europaeus; assembly: GCA_907165065.1. Next base: position 6,874,662 of record OU015523.1, on the reverse strand, counting down.
AACAACAACAAAAAAAGAATCTTAATGGTTTAGGTAAACTTTCCCTGGAATAATGACAAACAGAATTAAGTCCTGCTCTTGGTGAAGTTAATGACAAAATGAATGGATTAAATCAGGACATTGGAATGTTTTACTCAGTTTTCTGAGAGCTACTTATGACATCTGCTTATTAATTCATACCCCCAGGACTTATTCACAGGCTACAGCTGGTGAGAAACTTCAAACAAGTGGCATTTTATGGCAAAAAGTCAACCTAGCATAGGATATGATTTTTATTATTCCCTCCAAAATCTGTGCCCAAGATTTTCTTGAACTCTTCACAAGTTAGAGCCCTTTTTTGTGAAACAAAAAACTGTAATACATCATGTTTATAAGTACCACTTTCTGTGTTGTGTGATTATAGCTTGATTCAACTTTGGTCAAGACAGTTCAAGTTTATCTGTAAAAAGATAGTATCAGTGATGTGTAGTTACAACACAACATCATTCAGATTCAACCAGATTTATTTTGTGTCAAGAAAGGATGGCATCCAGAAATCAAGTTTTGAAGATGGTTTTCTCACTGTTTTCAACCCATTGGCACTGCCAGAAGAACAGTGGAAAGGCACCTATACAGAGAATCAAGGTCCTTACAAGGTTTTATTTGCATTAGGACCCTATAATAATGATGAATTTAAGATGGCTACGATCCATTTATCATATCCACTGTCAGAGGACTGGAGAAATGAGATAGGACTCAACCACTGCCCATATAAAACATTACTCTGAAACACAGGGCACTTTGTTCCCATAATGATAGTGCTTGTCAGATAACATTGATGAAGCTTTAACATTATTGTGCCCCGAAGTACATTTCATTGTAGCTACGGACTTTAAGATGAACAAAGGTCTTGCCTTTTTTTTAAAAGAAATGTGTTCAGAATTGCTTGAGACACAAAACCTTTAGCAAACAGTTACTATACCAAAGGCACAGAATCACAGAATCACAGAATGTTAGGGACTGGAAGGGACCTCAAAAGATCATCTAGTCCAATCCCCCTGCCGGAGCAGGAACACCTACATGAGATCACACAGGAAGGAGTCCAGGCGGGTCTTGAATGTCTCCAGAGAAGGAGACTCCACAACCTCCCTGGGCAGCCTGTTCCAGTGCTCTGTCACCCTTACAGTAAAGAAGTTCCTCCTCAAATCCAAGTGGAACCTCCTGTGTTCCAGCTTACACCCATTACCCCTTGTCCTATCATTGGACACCACTGTGAAGAGCCTAGCTCCATCCTCCTGACACTCACAGACTATGGCAGACTATGACATCTGGTCAGACTAGTCATTACATACCCCCTAAAATAGCAGCTCCTTTGTTGGCTCAAGAATGCACTCTTTAGGCCTAGGTAGACTTCTACTCCCCTTCCCTACCTACACCAGCTGAAATAGGTTGTTAGAAAAGGTAACAGTTGAAGCTGCAAATGGGAGCTCCTCCTTTATCCATTTAGAGTGGAGCCAGTCACTTTGCTAGTTGCAACATGCAAACGTGGTAAAATGTGTGAATGATTCCAAGGTATGAGATATCTCCCAGGGCAGGGCAATGTCAAACACAGGGCTTCTCAGCAGTACATCTTCAGGCAGTGCGCTGCCATATACGGTTATGACAAATGCTATGATTTACCATGAAACACGAGGAGAAAAGCAAGCAAGCAAACAAATAAAAGATTAAAAAAATAAATATTTTTATCTTCTGAATTCTGTAGTACATAGTATTTTCATGCCAAATCAGTGCATCTTGCTTTCCTCCACCTCAACAGCACTGAAAACTACGTGATCAACTATGCAGCAGGACACCATAGACCATAGTTCATTTTTATTCCTATTCACAGTAGCAGTAATTTGAAGACTGGTAAGCAGAGAGATGGCAGGAAAGCAATACCTTGATTTTTGCAAGGTGCCAAAAGCCCCAAGCAATGGCCCTGCAGGTACCCACCTCATCTTCTCATCAGTAAGAACTCACAGGAATACCAATGAACTCCTGGCAGTACCAAGAATTTGTACCATGCACTTCAGGGTATTAAGGTGTTCTGATATCTCATAGAAGAGCAAATCCAAAGCTGACTGACACAAATGAAAAAAAAAAAAATCCATCCCCAAACTCAGTACATTTTGCATCAGACTCTAGGGATGAAAAGCTTTTTCTTCTCACCGTTGAAACTGAGGCAGAACATGCTAGCCCTGAACTTCTACCACATTTAGGATCCTACAGAAACTAACTTTTTAATCATACCTTCAATACAGAAGAAACTGCCTGAGAATAATCACCCATCTCCTTGTTGTTGCAAATGCAGATAACGAGGGCTGACTCTCCTGTCCAGCTGCTAAGGAAATGTTAAAATTTTCAAAGTTTTAAGCCTCATTTGCATTATTCAGAAGTTTCTCAATATATTCATACATCCACATCTGAATGGACCACAGCTATTTATTGAAATGATCAAATAAATATATGCTTTATAATGCAGTCTTGCTCTTGATTTATTGTGTTCATTAAATGCTGTCTGCCTTACAGGGCAGCAAAATCAACACACATAGGTATTATTTTTATATGTGTGTGTGTGCATATGCGTTGGATTTGACCACTGCCAACTTATCTGAAGGCGAATAAGCTAATTCACACTGGTATATGATCTTATTTCTGCTTTTGATGTTGTCTACCTGCCTAGACAGAAGTGGATTTTATATTAATTCATTCTATTCTGCCTAAAGTATAAAATAAAATCTCAGAAGACTTCTAAAACAGCTTCACATGAAATAGAAGAGTAAAAATTTATTTGCCTTATTTAACCTTGACTTGATTGTATTCTATTGACTACACATGCATGCTCAGAAACACACTAGGCCTCTTCCAGGTAGAATTAGTTCTTAAATTAAAAAATAATTAAGAAACTTACTGACATAAACAGGTTACCTTAGCTTTTTACAGTAACATATGCTCAGTATTCTTAACCGTTGTGTCTGTTTGTTGATCCTGTCTGAGTTTTATGGTTAGAGAATTTATTACAGCAAAGTAGGTTCAAATACTGATAAGAAATCAGTTACTTTATGGCTTCAGAAAGCAGAAGTTTTGAAATCAAACTTAAGGTGAGTAATGAGAAATATATCTTCACAAGTAACTAAATTCATGCTGGCCTTGCACTGTTTTAAATGAGTGATATGATTAATAAAACTAAAATCACTGTGATTACTTCTTTCCTTATTACTTTGCACTTACATATCTACAGTAGGGTGTATTTTCATTTTTGGAAAACAAAAATGTGGGCACAATTTACAATTTGCCATGAACTTTTAATCACTATTTTTAGATGCAAAACTTAGCTGCAGAGCAAATACACATCTAGGCAGAAAACCTGAATCCCTCTGTTTTCCATTTGAATGGTCGTTCACTGAAGCCAAGGTACGAATCTTTGCTTTTGGCATATTCTAATCCATTCACTGTCCACTAATTAATCCCAGACTGTATTCCTATTCCTTTCTTTTGTGTGATAAATTGACTTTCCTTTTGCTGAAGGCACCTGGGTTTCACTGTTGCTAACATACATGCTGCCTGTGTTTTATATGGCCATATGCTCATGGCGACAACAGGAACTCCTAGCACTGGCTTTATTACTTTCTGTGGCACCTGACCAAATTTCCTAAGGAATGATTTTGAAGGAAGTTGGACCAGCAGATCTTGGGAGACTCCACAAGTTGGCTGCACATATCAGTGAAGTGCAGGAGAGAGCTTAGCACGAGCAAAAATGCTGAGGAAAGATCTTTGATACTGAAGAGAGTAGGTTTCAAGCTTAGAAAGGCTGCAGCCAGTCAAAATATAATGCTAGCTAAACCAAATACCTCATATGGAGGAAAGAAACCTAATCAGTAGGATATTATGGAAAAAAGATGAAGGGAAATGAACATCATATCTGAAGGCAGATTTCTTCTTCAACCTTGAGCTGATTCTTATCTTTACAGGAAAGAAGAATCCCTTAAGCTTAACACGCAAACACTCCATGCAGGACGAAGTATAAGTAAGATACAAGGCTTCTTTGGAGTTTATTATATACTGCAGCTATGAGCCTCTTGCTTCTGAGGAAACTCAGTTAAAGCTTATTGGCATCCTTGATCACATTGATACTCATTTCAATCTCTTCATATAGCAACTCTAAAAAAGTTTACAGAAAAATTGTTGTTTGATAATGAAATAAAAACTGAATAAGGACACTGGGGATTTAAAAGGGTAAAAGCCTGTCCCTAATTGATTGTAAACTGATGACAAAGTGAAAACTGGAAGATTTGTTTGAGCCAGATGTTTGTTCTAGAGCTGTTCAACCATCAAAAAAATAATATCTCCTGAATATTAACCAAATGAGGATTGATGATGAAGTATTAAAGCTGCACTAAACCTTTTACCTCCTTTGCTAAATAAGAGTCACAGAGCTTGCAAACAGGGCTGCTATTGAAGCCAGAGTTTCATGTTTTGATCACAGGCATGGGTGCACACATCAGAGAAAACTAGTATGTGATCTGCTTAGAAGCTACCAGGGATTTCATGGCTTTCACAGGGCAAACGTTTAGAAAGCAACTAAACTGTAATTCAAGTTTTGGAACAAAAACTGTGCATCAGAAACACACTCTAAATAATGATCTTCTAAGGGCTGACATTCAGGAAAGCATCAAAACTCTCTGAAGTGCTACGAATGCTCCTTTTAAGTCACTAAAACCAGCTGACAAACGTGTAGGGAAATGCTGTGTTTCAGTTTCATGCAAGCAAAGGTTTAGAGGGGTGAAATTGGACCATTATTGCTTTCAGTTTATGCTTAATGCAAAGAGAGGTTTGGGGGATGTGGAAGACAGTCCTTGAAGTAGAAAACAAAAGCAAACTGGGACATAATTTTTAAGAAATCCCCTGATAGTCCTGATTCAAAAGCCAATTGCAACTAATGGACCATTCAGTGTTAAACCTAGAAACAGTTGTATGAAAGACTAAGGCTGGAAGTACATAGTAGTAACTAAGGAGAAAGAAAAAGAAGGAAGAAAAAGAAGGAAGAAAAAGAAGGAAGAAAAAGAAGGAAGAAAAAGAAGGAAGAAAAAGAAGGAAGAAAAAGAAGGAAGAAAAAGAAGGAAGAAAAAGAAGGAAGAAAAAGAAGGAAGAAAAAGAAGGAAGAAAAAGAAGGAAGAAAAAGAAGGAAGAAAAAGAAGGAAGGAAGAAAAAGGAAGAAAAAGAGAAGAAAAAGGGAAGGAAAAAGCAAGGGACACAAAGTATATCGTTTTGGAGTCTATATCTTCTTAACTCTCCTCTAGGATGCTGTTACAGGATGTGGTTATTCATAACCTGTTAGTAACAAAAATACCAAAGGTAGAAAACTTTAATTTTTAAAACCCTGTTAGCCTAATTTACCCTAAATCTATGCTATTGCTCAGAAAAATAAGGATACATTTCCTTTTTCTGAGGAAATCTATCAATAGTATTAAAAAAGCCCCAACAAGCTACAAAATTAAGATCCCAATAGTTTTATTTGGCAAGACGAGGGGAACTCCATGGGTGACCAGGAAGAGCTGAGCCCCCTGCCTTCCCTCGGCTCATCTCAGCAGCTCTGCTGGAAGGATAACACCACTACTAGTATTAGGTGCTTGTTCCTGCACCTTGATCTTTTCTGATAAATTAAGATATCTTAAAAATCCAGAGATTGGATTTTCTTAGAGAACCAAAAATAAAGAATTTTAATAAATGTTTCATGACAGCTGCTCTGTCATATTGTACAGTCTGTTTATCTGCCAATTTAATTATTAATAGCATAAGACTCTTAGGGTCCACTAATAGTGTTACACTTGAGAGAGAAACAAACATTTCTGAGGAGGCAAAAAGTCTGAAAGTGTTATTCCAATAAAAATTTGAAAAAGCATCTATGGTGAAATTGTTCCCTGAAGATTGGCCAGGAATGAGTAACTTCTGTAGTTTCTGAAATAAAACTCCTTCTTCCAGCTTCTAGAAAGACTATATGCTCACTTTCCAGCAACCTAAAACAAGGACAGACTTTACAATAACAGCATTTCTGCTAAAGTGCTTCACCTGACATGGATGAAAGGCACAATCCAGTCACTGCAGCAGACAAGAGCCAAATTTCAGGGGCTGTAGTCTGCTAAGTACACACAGATGTACATTACAATTCAGAACTTATTCAGTATAACCTAAATGGGTTTCATTTTGAATGCAAATGCACTTTTGAATGTAATCTTAAAATGGTGTCTTGGGTATAGATTTGAAAGTCAAACATAGCCTAAACACATTATTCATTAACAATCCAACTTTCTATTGCTTCACTATCTTTTCTTTGTATTTAATTCTTTACCAAGAATAATGCATTATACTATAAACTTTCAGATCTAACTGTCTGAAGTTAGTAAGACTCTCCTGCCAGATTTTTTACGTGACTGTTATTACCAGACACCATATATTCATATAGTGGTAACCAAAGTAATTATATAAGGAAGCAACCATAAGCATTTGACATGTTAGTAAATACAAGATGATAGAATTGAGTGTTACAGAGCCTGGATGTATACTGAGAACATTTGTGATGCCAGACAGTATTTGTACAGCTAGCATGATGGGCTTGTTTGTCTCAGCAAACATACATGTGCAGGGTGATAATGTTGTACGGGATAGGTGTAGCAACGTGCACTCGCAGCCCAGAAGGCCAACTGTATCCTGGGCTGCATCAAGAGAAGCGTGGCCAGCAGGTCGACAGAGGTGATTCTCCCTCTCTACTCTGCTCTTGTAAGGCCTCACCTGGAGTGCTGTGTCCAGTTCTGGAGCCCCCAACACAAGAAAGACGTGGACCTGTTAGAACAAGTCTAGAGGAGGCCATGAGGATACTCCAAGGGCTGGAGCACCTCTGCTGTGAGAACAGGTTGAGAGAGTTGGGGCTGGAGAAGAGAAGGCTCTGAGGAGATCTTAGAGCAGCCTTTCAGTACCTGAAGGGGCTACAAGAACGCTGGGGAGGGACTTTTTACAAAGGCAGGGAGTGACAGAACAAGAGGTGATGGCTTTAAACTGGAAGAGGGGAAGTTTAGCTTAGTTATTAGGAATAAATTCTTTCCTGTGAGGGTGGTGAGACACTGGAACACGTTGCCCAAGGAAGTTCTGGATGCCCCCTCCCTGGAAGTGTTCATGGCCAGGTTGGATGAGGCTTTGAGCAACCTGGCCTAGTGGAAGGTGTCCCTGCTGATGGCAGGGGGTTTGGAACTGGATGATCTTTAAGGTCCCTTCCAACCCAAACCATTCTATGATTTTGTGATTCTATGATTTTATATTCATTTGTTCAGTAAAGATCCTGATTCTGCAGCTCCTGCTGGTGTTGGGTGACACTTGGCTCTGCACCTCTTCCCAGTACACGGGCATTGAAGACATCCTTGATGACAGCTGAGTTCTGGTTATAACTTGAAGAGTTCTCTTGAAGCAGAAATACAGGGGCTATCTTGTGAGCAAGAAAATAGAGTTTTCCACTGTTTGGTGCTTTCAGCTTTTTATTGCTAGCATTTTTTAACTTATATTCCCAATTTTGCCTATGAAACATGCCAAAAGGACTCTTGTTGAGGTTTCATTCAAGGTGAAGACAGAACAGCTCTACTGCTAGGAGGTGATAACTGGCCACCTTGACTCAGTTCCTCACACTATTTGAAAACACAGCTTTAAAGTTAACTTCATCCTTTCTCTATTCAAGATGTGTCCAGCAACCAGCAGTTCACATAAAAATGACCTAGACATCTCAATCCTTTGCTCTTTGCCTGAATAAAGACAAGTTTCAGACATGTCCATGCAGAGACCCATAGTGACTTGCTGATCCTGGAGGGGAAAACTGCAGAATCTGAATAAAGCACAAGCTACCAAAGAGCTGTAACTATTCTCTTAGGGTGGCTGCAACACATCTGTTAAAAGAGTAAGACCTGCCAAAAAATAAACAAGATTTGTTTTGAGAGCCCTAAAATGGAGGTAACACCAAAAGTAGTGACTGTACATCTCTGGTCAGTGAAAGAAGGAGCCTTGGAGGAATTTAGATACCAGTATAAAAATCATAGAAGAAAATATTCAAATGATCTTAAAAATATCCTAAATGCCTGAAAGTTTCCCATCTTAATATTTTAATTATTTGGGTAATTTTTTCCTCGTTAAACTGCCTATTTTATTTCAGTGTTTATATATAGGAGTGGAAAGGATTGCCAAAGTGGATTAGTGGGTCAAGAGAAGGACACAATCTTACTTTTCTTCACAATCTTACTTTTTTTTTCCCCACTCATATTAAATTCTCACAGTCTCATAGTTTGCTTGCTGATTCTACCAAAGCTCTGATGTATAAAAAAGCAGTATAATTGAAGTTAAGAGCTTGCATAATCCTTTTTCTAAAGATGTAAGTAATAGCTATGAACATGCTGCTTACTTGTAATACCTGCTGTGATCTGCAGTCTAGCTGCAGCTTGTCAACAGGACGGATGCAAGACAGAGTTGGGTATCTATTTGCGCATGACAGCTGTGAAAAGGAGATTATAAAGCTCCACTTGGCCACCAGCCTTATGGAATGGAAGCTTTAAATTATATAGGAAAGATAAGACTAAAAAGAGATTTATTTTTTCACAATGAAATAGTCTGCACCAGCATCATACCTTTGTTTAACTTCTTATAAGTGTGTATATTACCTCAAAAGTTTTCAAAGACTTGACATTCTTATGGCTTCAGGTTCACTGATCAGATTAATCCTAATCTCTCTCCATTATATATTTAAAGTGGGATTTGTGGCTTTGGCTGCATGACTCCTATTGAAGTTAACGGGAGCCAATAGGCCAGAACCTCACATGCTATTTTGAGTTTTCTCCCTGTCTGTTTAAAGTCTCCTAAATAAATGAACCTGAGCCTAAAAAATAGTTAAATAAACAAAATCCAATTTGCTATTTTGACTAATAAATTAGACTTCCAACAACACCTGATAAGATTTACAAGACTGCTGTAATGATACAGATTTAAATAAAGTTAACTTAAAAAATTAAGAAAATGAACTGTAGAGTGAGATCAGTTAAAAAAATCCCACCCTAATTTTATGACTGTAGGACTGCAACATGTCTTCAGGAATAATACAGAATTTCCCCTGACCTACAAGCTCATTGCAGCTGGTTTGAGCAAGTGGAAGTTAGAGCTTGTCAGGAAAGCTTTGTTTTGTTGGTTCCCCACTCCCTCTCCCACCCCCTTAAGAAGTAGCCACAATTTTTGAACTTGCATCTTTCTTTTCTGAGCATATTTTAATTCTGAAATAAAATATCATTAAATATTCAGAATTCAATTTCTAGAGGAATAGGATGAAATTTGAAAACCTCCATTCCCTGCAGAATACACAGCAGAAAATGGCTTGATGATTAGGTGAGGGACAAAATTTCTGATCTCTTATCGAGCACCCTAATAGAAATAATAAATGTCAAGGAAAAGAAGACATGGTGGTCTTCTGGAGTTGTTTTGGTTGAAAAACTTTGTTAATTCTCAAATTTACAGACAGGGAAAACAAATTATTTTCACCCATCTCATTGATGATGTAACAAAAACAGAGTAAAGAATTTAGCAAATACCTCTGAGAGCAACAAATCCCTGCTCATCATGTGTATCCACTTCTCTTCACCCTTGGCCAAAAGTCAGCAAATGTTGATTTCTGGACAACATGTCACTGGAAGTTCAGTAGCTTTCCTTCCTGGCTGTGCAAATAAATCAGATCGCTGCAGATGCTAGTCCAGTTTAGTGACTAGAACAGTATTCACCAAAGAGGGGAGGAAGGGAGCAAGGGAAGCAACACATTATGCATCCTAGAAAACCTAATTGTCCAGTAACTCAGTTCTTTGTAGGGTTACAGAAAATCCTGGAAAATTTTATAACAAGTCCTAAATGAGTTGACTATGGAAATGAGGACTCTTTAATGAAGGTGGCTGTAAGGGATGGATTTGCATATTCTATCATGTCAGTCACTTTGATAACAGAGAACCAGCTGGCATATTCTGCAGATCCAGAGTTGTGTATCATCAGAAGTACATGCTTCTGCTGTGAGAGACAGTGGTAGATACAGTGGGCTACCTAAGGCAAATTGCACATGACAGCTCTCTAGTGTTCTGACATTTATCTGAGTGAGGAGTGGAGGAACAGCTCACTGAAATATGTGAAAGTGACTGCCTTGGTTAATAGATTCCGTTTTGTCCACATTATGATAGTTTATTATAATTTTATGTATGCTATGTATGTTCCATTCTTCTTTTCAGCATGATGCCCAGGTCATTATGAATGATTTGTGTCGATTTGGTATTAATGTATACTGTATGTGATCACCCCACTGTCTCTGGGAATAAAGGTGCAAAGTGCTGGTTAACATTCTTTCAAACATTTGTCATTGCTTCTTTACTGTGCATAATCTCTACTGACCCCCACACTAATTTCATTTTAGAGTCTGCCTGAAGGGAATATCTAGAGGTGTGAAATAGCTGGAGGAGGATAATATGACACCTTACTATGAAGCAGCAGTTTGAAAGTTGTCAGCTTGGTCCTTGGTTTAAAAAATACAGCACCATACAATAGCTGTATTTTAAACAGATGGACCTAGTCATACAGTATGAAACAAAGAGGTGAGCCCAGACAGATTTAATACATATGATCCCTCTCCAGATTTATGCATATTATTATTGTTACCATTGCTATTTTTGTTCCATTACTGTGGTAGGTAGCAGTCCCATCCATAAACTAGATTTTCATCACACAGAACTGATCCCAAACACTCACAATCTATGAATGAGATGAGTTAAAAAAAAAAAAAAAAAAGAGTGCTACAGACAGACAAATAAGCACAAAGTGAGTATTGATCAGTCTGACCAAGCAGTTGGTGGCTGATGTACCCACAGCCTGAGTTTGTGCTCAGTTCCCCCTGGACAACTAATAAATTGTTGTTAATCAATTGAAGCACAAAACCACATTAAAGGGCAATTCTCATTAGTAGCCAAATATTTCTGAATGAATACCTTGAACTTCCACTGTCAACACCTGGAGACCTGCAGACTATCTAAATAAAGGATCTTTGCCATAAACACTCAGCATAGCTATGCTACTTTTTCAGGTGAAGAAGCTGAATTCCACAAGATACAGCTGAAATTAAGATCTCACACAAAATCCTGGATGAGAGTTGTGATGGTCAACACATGCTGGCAGCTTGACTGGAAACCACAGTTCCATCTCTTTCCTTCCCTTCCTCCTCCCTTTGTCTCTTACAAGTTCTTTCCCCCCTTCCCCTTTTTTCTGCCCTCATTCTCTGCTTTGTTATTAATATTTTTCTGTGCAGCACACCAGCCTTTTGAAGCCATTTCCCTGTTGAGCACAGTCCACAGGTCCAGCTCTGTGTATGATCCACTTGAGAATCACACAAAAAGTGACTCTTCCCTCTGAATGAAATAGTTCATCTGTTCTCCTAAATTTCTAGTCCTAACCCCTAACACTCTTTGAAAGAATTGTCGTTCACAACTCAGTAGCTCAGAAATTTCATTTTTGCCTATGTTTACATTAATTTCAATAGTTACAACAGGAACAAGATTAGCAAGAGAACAGCAAGGAGATGTGCCTTTGGGATGCCCCACTTACACTCAAAGCATCATTCTGAGCTTTTCTTAATATTGGCTCTAAAAAGTTAGAATAGAATTACAGCCTCTGTCCTCCAAAGGTTAACCCAACCCTCATACTTTACCCCACTTTTTAGAGCAGGGATAGTTTTCCAACAGCTGTGCTCATTGCTGCTGCATCCCAGTACATAAAACATAGAAATTTGTATTTCTTTTTCAGAGGAATAACAATTGACAAAATCTGAAAGTTAAAGGACAAAATTCTTATCTAGTAAAGATCCCTGGAGTCTTGTGGGAGGAAAAAAAAACCCAAAACCCCACATAATACAAGCAGAAATATGGAATAGTAAAAAGGCAATCCAGAGAGAGACTGATAAATCTGATTAAGACCTCATGAAAACCAACAGAGACAGTGAGCTGAATAATAAAGTATTCAGAAGGAAAGTACTTAAGCAAACTATTTCTATTTATGGAAACAAAGATGTATTATGAGATACAAAGTCAGAAAAATTCCTGGCATACATGTAGCCTCTACTCTTTTCTGAATGATAGATTATACATAAATCATGTTTTAAGGCACCCATCACTGTAGTACATGACTTAAATCGTAACAAATACCTCTTACCACCGAGGAAGAAAGAGTGAAGAATAAATGAAAATTAACTAAGCTTCTACAGCTCTGGTGTGCAGCTGGTACAAAATAAATGCCTATTGACTTTACTAGAGCTGTACCAGAAGATGTGACCCTTTAATGTCCAGAGCTTTGGAGTAAGTTGCCTCAGAGAAACTGTCATTTCACATGACCTAAGCTTCATCCACCTCTCTAATACACAAAAGGCAGGAACAGCAGAAAAGCACATAGTGTTCCTTCATCTGCCTCAGCTTGCACCAGCTTTCTTCACACATCTCATTGTTCCCTGAAAAAAATCCAAACTTTGCTATTAGTTGAACTATAAAGTATTTCTTTCAAACACTGGGAGAAAAGGAATATTTGATACCAATGATGCACACATAATTTTCAAACTGAACCTGTTGAGTGGAAAAAGCCACTCATGTTGAATTCGAAAGACATGTATAGAACTGCAGCTGAGCAGAAATGCTACTTTTTAATAAAACTTCCTCCTGTTTCATAATTAAAATTTGTGGGCAGGAAGTCTCTGTTCAGATGTGTCAGTGATAGATTCTTACTGGTAATTAACCATGATAATAAGGTAATGCTGAAGTAGCCACACACTTCTGCTACCTGAAAACCTATGACTGGGAGACTGCCCAGAATCCCAGGCACTGAACCAAGAAACCCGAAGTGCAGGTAGTTTCTGAGGACTTGTACCAGTTCCAGTATTGACCTGGCTCATTCTTGTCACCACTCAGGAGGTCTGCACCACTTCCCCAGAAGACAATAGAAAAACTTAACACTGCCAAGTCACAGCTGGGTTAAGGTGAGCTGAGCAAGTACAACAGTGCTGTTTTTCAAACCAAACAACAAAAGTCATTCTGTTTTCACAAAAATAAAGTCTCTAGTGTGGAGAGGTAAAAAAACAACAACAAAAAAAACCAACAAAGAAACCCACAAAAAACCCACAGGAGTTTCCAGTTAAAGAACAAAATCCTTTAACTATTGTAGGGGCATGGGAATGATTTATGCTTGTTACTTGAACTGCAAAGTCTGTAGATGCTACCCAAGAACTACCTTCATCCTCATCTGTGCTCCAGTGTCTCACAGAGGGCAAGCCTGATCGTCAGACTCGGTGGAAACTTCAGCAACAGGACAGCCTCCACAGATAGGAGGTTAAAAACCTGTTGTGCAGTTCTGTGTCTGGCATTAACCTGTGTCAGGGTAAGAAAGGGTCTTCTCTGCATCTCTTTTCAGTCAAACTGGGAGAGGGAACATCCTTTTACCCATTGTTCAACTGTCTCATTTATGTAGACTGCAAGCACCTCAGAGTAATAATTTTATTTTAATTAGCACAGTAGGCTCTGATCCAGGGAGTACTACGACTGGAATATCAATTAGCTTTTAATGCTTCCATTCAGAAAGGGCTCTGTGCTGCAAATCTGGGAGCTCTGGGGTAATTTTCTCAGATCTCTGAGTGCACCAGTAACCTTTACCTGCCCAGGCCAGTCTCACCCAAGGGTTCCACTCACACACCCTCAGCACGGCAGCTACACTTCAGCACAGGTCCTTGCCCAAGCTGGACTGCAGGTAAACATGTCCTAAGTCTTGACCCTCTGCTTCTAGACCTGCTCCACTCTTCCACCCAGGGTCCTGTCTGGGCAGAGACATGGGTCATCTTTTACCCTTGGTTCCTCATCCTTTGCAGAGCTCCCTGCCCTTGCTGCTCCCCCACAGCCAGCCAAAGTGAGGACCTCAGACCAAATGGAGCACTCAGGCCCACGGGTGGAAGGTGCGTGGCTGGGGTCCCTGGTGGGGCTGGTCTGGGCAACTAGTGCCTATAGATAGATGCCCTTAGGGCCCTGAAAATTTTTGACATTGACCTATCTCCTACTTCTCCCGCCTTCCCCCTGTTACCATGCTGCTAGAATTTTGGTCCCAGAGTAAGGAATGCATTTCACTTATTAAGATTTCTAAGGAAATTATATTTGTAAACCATTCTTATAATTTAGTGCATCCATCACCTGATTACATTTCAGCTTTCTTAACTTTACCTTGCAAACACAACCTGAGCTACATGCAATATTCAGAAAGGTAAAGACAGGAGGTCATGCAAAACAGTCTGCTATGCTGCTTTAAGTCCTACCAATTTCAAATGTTTTCAAAAAGCAAACCCTCCAGAATCATTAATTGGCTAAAAATCAAGAGGGATTTTTGTTTTGTTTTATAAAGCAATATCTTTGTATCATTTTAGTTTCTTTACTTTCAGCTGTGCTGGGGAAGAAAGGAGCTTGGTTGATTTGGATATTTATACAAAACACTAAACCTTAAAATAGCAGAGATGATCCTTTTAAAGCTGTTCGCTTGATAATAGGAAAATAAATAATATTAGAGAAGATTCAAACTTACATGACACAGAAAATCAGTGTTTATACGTTGTGCTATTAGAGAATGAATTCTTTTTAAAGCATGGAACGAGGTACCCCTTAAACACTACACTGAACTCATCCCCAAAATCCATGGCACACTAATGTGCCTTCCTTGCCTGAATGGTCAAGCAGCCTGAAGTGAGACTTTCTGGCTTTCTTTATTCTAATTTCTTATCTGGACTAGTTCATACTAATTTTTTAAGTTGCACCCACATTTTCTTTCAAATTAAATAGCTTTTCCTTCTCTACTTTTTTGGTGTATCTGTAAAGAGAAAGCTTTTGTCCCTTCATTATGTTGTGCTAAACAAGCCAGATTCAGGTATTCTTCTAATGTAACCTTTCCCTTTCCTCAAATCTCTTAGCATCTTCCTCTTTACCAGTAACACTTTCTTACATAGTTTGCCACAACACATGCAGAGTTGGAGCAAATTCATACATGCAGTTCATGAATATCAATAAAATTAATTCTGATTTCTGTCTGCCCCCTGCCTTATTTCTATTAATTTCAGTGAACTCTCAGTTAGGCAAAAATCTTCTAGGACTCTTTTTTACAACTTATATTAGTCATGAACCATGAGACAGGTTCCCTTCAAGCAGTTGTGTTTCCTCTTTCTGAGGCTACTAATAGACACCTTTTCAACTACCGCTACCTTTATCAGCAATCTTGCTGATAGCTCAGATATCAGAAACTCAGTAAATTACTGTAAGAATTGACACTGTAGAACAGTGTCAATAGAAAAAGATGGAAAACATCTAACCAAGAAGACTCATCCTGAAGATGAAGTGATACTTAGCACAGCTGAGGAAAGGAATATATTTAAAGTAGCTATATATTAGAAAGGGAAATATACCGTGTTGCTTCTCTCTGTCAGGTGCAATGTGTTATGTGATACCCGTGCTACAAATACTTGTGTCTTAACCTACACATAAAATGTGAATGGCTTACTGGGTTTTTCCTCAAAGCTTTTATGCTTTTTATTTCAGCTTAAATAAAAAACAACAACAAAAAAGAATCTAATCAAGCATAAGCCTACTGTTTATATTATTTACTCTTCAAAATTTCATTTTCAGACATCTTAGGGCAGGAAAGTTCACTTGATCATCCAATTTGATCTCCCATTTACAAAGAACATGTGATTAAAGCCTAATGTGTCTCTGACTAATGCATTTTCCAGAAAGGCACCCACCCCTGAAGGAATCCAGTGATGTTGCTTTCCAGTATAAACACATTATCTCCTTCCAGAAGACTCCTTTACAACTTCTCTCTGAGCTATTTTGAACTGTTCAACAGACTTCTAAAAATATCCACCAATTTCATTCGTGCTTCCAAATCACATTTTGCCATGATACAGTCAAGGGCTTTGCACACAGATAGTCCCTCAAGACTGTACAGACGTTTCCATATGGCCCACTCTGGGGTGGAGGGAGATCCTACCACATCACCACTACTTCTCTCACCAAGGCTCCTACATAATGCTGTCTCTGCTCAAGCAACAGCTGATGACAGAATTGTCACCTAGCTGTGTTCCTTCCTAGCCAGGGTCAGATGCTGTAAGTAAGGCCAGGGGCAAAAAACTAATTTTCCCATGTCCACTTTACTCTCAGCTTTAAGGCTGGCTATATGTGATGCAAACCAAAGAGCTGTTCCACATGTCCAGAGCCTTCAGCTCCTTTACCACAGTGGGGAGTCAGGTGTCCAGGACAGCAGCAGGCTGCCACCACACCTCCTCCGGTCACAGACATCTAGGTGTCACCCTCTTGGTGACCAAGCACTTTAAGATCAGCCAATTAGCCAGTTATTTAAGAATTATTTTTGTTCCCAATGTCAAACCTAAGTAATGTAACTGTAGGTAGTCATCTTTCTCAGCCAGACTCATAATCTAATCAACAAACAAATTATGTTTATCTCCCAAGAACCATTTTCACAAAGCCATGTGAACTACCATTGGGTGAAAATATGCTAACAGGGAATATTGTCATTCGCTGGTAATTGAATGGATGCTGAAGGTAGAGAAGCGCTATAGTTTGGTCTCCTTCACTTGACTGAGTTGATGACAAGTTAGAGCATCTATCTGGAGGACAGCTAGCTGTATGGTCAGAATACTTCCTGGTGTATAAGCATGACTGCATGGGTTTAAAGCAAGCTACAGACCTGGTTGTTTAGAGAAGCTGTTTAGAATTGAGAAGATTGGAAAAAGAACTATGTCAAAGAATTCAACAGTGACTGCCCACACGCACAAATGCACATTAAAATGCATCAATGTAAAAGCAACTGCTACTGCACATGGTATTCACATCTGAAGTCAGAACATGAACACACTAAAAACTGACAGTTAGAAGTGTGTAATGGATGGGATTAATTAAACTCAGGACATACTGTGCATCCCCTGACGTATTAGAAGCTTTGTTGCAGATATCCAAAGAATAACAATTTGCGTGAGGATTCTCATAGAGGATTTTATGGAATAGGTTTTACAGGGTCTTTGACACAATGACCGCACAGAGAATTAGCATAATCTTTTTTCATTTGAATAAAATCCCATCCTCAGTAGAGAGCTGTATTTTTCTACAATTTCTGACAAAGAAGCATTGTTATCAGACTATTGCATGATACTAATGACCACTTTTAAAACAATTTTGAAGGAGAGCATACACTGAAAACATATCAATTAAAGCTTTTGAATAAATTTCATCCAAGACCACTTATTCTCCTTTGAGCCACTGAATTTCTATGTCATTTTCTTCAGTGGAGTTAGACAGTCAAAGTACTGCAGAGGAAAGTCTGGTGCTGCCTATGTAGTTTGCTGGTGTGAAGCATTGTCTTTTGTGTGTCATTTATAAACTAAACCTCCTTATTCTACCACTGCCACAGCCATTCTTAACTTGGATGCTAGTCATGTTGTCTATACTAAATATTTAGAGTTAAACTCCAGTAGGTGACATCACAACTGCTTGAGTATTAAAAGTAATGAAGGTAGGGACTACAGAGAAGAGCAAATGGGTTTTGTTAAGAATTACATATAATTAAAATTTCTTGTCACTCAGAAAAAGAACAAATAACACAACTTTTGAAAAATAGCATCAACCTCTCTCCAGCCTTTATGGGAGGAGATGTGGAGGAAGGAGCTTGGAAGACACTGAGAAATTAGAAAGGTAAGAAGTCATGAGCCTGGAAGTCTAATCTTAGCAGCAACCTTCCAGGGACTTTGCCAAGGAGCTGGGAGGGTGAGGTGACTCAAATCTGCTCCAAATGCAAATTTCTCAGTTTCATTTGAAGAATGTGAGAATGTGGTGATTGTCATCAAATTTTATATCATCCCATGAAATGTTTAGATTTTGATGAACTGGTAAATTTCAAGCAAAAAAGAAAAAATACTTGCACACATACATTTATTTACTATGTAGGTATGTCTATTAACTGCAATTTAGAAGTACTTTTTCATTTTTTAAACAGCTGGGCATCAATCAGTAAGATAAAAGCAAAAGCAAATATGTGCTATGAATTTGCATTGAGTTTAATAAGTAAAGATTACATAGTAAAAATATTCAGATAAGCCTTTCAAAGTTAAAATTCTGACGTCTACCATTAACTGCTTTACCAGACATTAAATAAGCAAAGTATGAAAATATACTTTAAAAAGTTTTCCTTCTGAAAAATCCATTTATAAGCTGAAGAATAACTTTAAACAACTCTGAAAGCTAATAATGGTTGTCATGTCTCGAGGATGATTGTCACATTTATTAATACTCTGTAAGTTGCTTTTCACACTTTGTTATAGCTGTGTTGGTTAACAGAACATTCTTTCATCGCATCCTGGACATCATTTTCATGAGTAATTTTACTTGTTGGTTTCCACTGAACCATATATCAAGAAATACCTATACTATATATACATATAATGAGATAATAAAAAATTCAGACTGCAATCATTTATTGTTAATATGAATCCAATTCAAACCTGCACTAACAATATTGTATGAAATTTATCAGAATGGAATTGTATCCTAATGAATTGAAAATGAGTTTCTCTCTCCTCCTTATTTCCTTTGTCACTGAAATACTTGTATCTCAGTCTTTTATGAGGAAAAGTTATTTATATGATTTATAGAATCTCACAACCTTCTAAATCTTGTCAACAAATACATAGAAAGATTTGGCACAGATAGAAAATAATATTCCTTAATATTATTAGCTTACACTAATATGGGGTTCAATTTTCACATTACACAAGTATGCATATATAAATATGTAAAATTTTAGTCCTGATTCAGAGCCTATTTAAGTGCTGATTTAGGGTAATTACAACATAATGTACGCCCAATCTAACACTACTGAAATGAAGTAGAACACTGATTTTGGTGATTCTTCTGAGAATGAGATAAAGAAATGAACTGAAAAAGGGCTGGGGAGGGGGTTTGGCAGAAGGAAAAAAACCAGCAGATTTGCAATGTCAGCAACTGTTCACCTCTACATCTCAATGGTAGACAATTTTTTAACCTTTTCTATATAAAATACAACATATTCTACTCATATGAGCATTGAATTAACTATCTATTATCTATGAGATAGAGAGTCTGAATTAAAACTCAACTTCTTCTGCAGTAGTGGAAAATGGACTCTAAAGATGGCTAAATCCGACTGTCAGACGCTCTTGACCCTGCACATGTTTGTGAGTACACTTCTGTGAGTGCTAACAAAGGGAATTTGCATTGCGTTGCAAGGAAAATTGGGCTTTACTTCCATTTGGAAGAAATCACGCATCAAGTGTGAAAGAGAATACTTTGTTTAGATTATTTATGAGTCATATACTTCCTCAAGATTAAAAAAAAAAAAATATGTGGTGTTATTAGTTATTCTTAAATTGGAAGGCAGGATGGAAGAAAAATCTCAAGGTATTAAAGCAGTGGGGTAGAGAGGAAAAGTGCTGTAATGTAAAGCAGATATAAGCACTGCTTAACTGATCAGTACTGTTTCATCCCTTTGTTCTGCTCCAGGACTGCACTAGAAACAGAGCATTTCAGTACACTCATATCTAAAAAAATTGAAAAGGTGAGAGGGAAAGAAAACTACCACATATGCTTAGATCACTAGAAATTTCTAACAATATGTTTTACTTTATTCTTACTGATTAAGGGCTAAGTTTGAAATTAAAGGACACCAAAATATGAGAACTGACTATAATTACACTCATAGTGAGGGAAAGACCAAGGAATCATTGTTCATTTATTATAAGGAGAAACTAAATCATTGGCTGACAATGCCAGAAGGGCAGACAGCATCCTGGCTGACTTTACAGCGTTCATTGGAAGCAATCAGGCTGTTAGCAGATGTCCAAGAGCAACAAGGTGGTGACAAAGGCAACGGCAAAGAACGGATTACAGAGGATATTGGTTAGGTTTGTGGTCTCAGGGCTTGTTGCCATTGAAAGAGGGGATCTTCCTCTCCTAGCACCCTTTGAAAGCCCTCTCCCTCCAGTACTCCCAGCCACAAAGTTCTGCAGATGCTCTCTCCCCCTCCCTCCCACGGCACCTTCTCCAGGCACCTTGGGCTGGGCACAGAGAGTCTCTAGGAGCAGGATGTGCACTACTTAGAAGTAAAACAATGATTTATTGCTAGATCTGCAGAAGAAATCTAAGACATAACAAGTATTAACTACCTCTCCTGACACAACACTGGAATAGTCGTGGCTAGTGAGGCAGGCACCAGGCAGGAGAGGAAAGGCCGATGTGTAACGAGCACTGGGAAAAATCCAGAACACTGCTGAGTTGCCATCTCCCACCGTATCCACACTGCCAACCACACTGACACCCTGGGTTGTTGGTTTTTTTTTTTCCTATAAGATTTTACACTTCTGCAGGTTGTTTTTCTTCTTGAATCCCTGAATCCCTCAACAATCTTTGCTGTGTTCAGCTGAACCCTCAGGGGAGCAGAGGAAGATTATGGAGAACGTTACAGACAGCTGTCCTGGTATTTGTTGGAACTTTTAGAGATTCAATTTAACAAACTGATATGGTAAAAGGGATGCAGGGTTGTTTGGGTTTTTTTGTTGTTTTTTTTTTTCTTTTCTTTCTTCTTTTTCCTTCCTCCCTGGGTTTGCTTTGTAGCAAAGTAGTGAGTGAAGGCAGTTTAAAAGGCATCTCAGAAGCACTCTCCTGGTGCAAGGTTAGTAAGGGAGAAAGAGGAGTAGGTAGTGGGAACTCCTCTTTTTGGTGGCAGTAAATTATAGAGCCAGCTCACTATACATTATGAAGCCAGATTTGCACTAAAGTGTGTTCAAACTGACTGAGTTTTAACCCCCTTTATGTTTAGGGAACTGTGTGAAGGAAATTAAAGACATATCAGTTACCTTGATAACTTGTGGGAGGCAAGGAAAGTTCTGGAAGACTTAAAAAGGCACAGATAGTGCCTATTTTTAGGAAAGGCAGTAAGGGTAAATGGTGGAACTATAGACAGTCAGTTTAACTTTAGTTCCTGCAAAAATACTGGAATATGTCACACAAGTGATAAATAAGTACCTTGAAGAAAAAGAAAATAAGATTAATAACAGCTAATACAGATTTGTCAAGAATAGTGTCAAATTGCCTTAAATTTCCTTCCCTGAAAGAGTTCACAGAGAACTATTAGATCTCTCTCATGGAACTTCTCTTTAGTAAAGCTTTCCTCACCCAACATTCTCACAATCTAAATGCAAGCCAGATAAAATCTACAGCAAGAGTGAAAACATGGTGAGAGATTGTCCTTCAGTGTCTAAATGAAAGACTGTGTTATGTAGCCATCTTCACCTATCATCAGTCAATATTTTTATTAATGTCCCAGCTGCGAGTATGCCTATTAAAGTCACATAGGAACTAGCCAGGACAGACCACAAATGTGTTACATTCATTAAATGAGGGCATGATCTGGAATAACTGGAAAAATGCTCTACCAAATATTGAAATAAAGAAACATTAGGTTCAACACTTATGCAGAAAAAAAAAAGCTGTACTTATTCAAAATGTGTAATCACTGATGGTAGCAGTTTTGCAGGAAAGATCTTCAGGTTTTAAAGGATCATAAACTGAACGTGAATCAACAGTGTTAGCCATTATGAAAAGTATACCAGGAGCTATGAAAACAGCCTGAAAAATGTGCAGCACAATCCCTTCCGCTCAGCATTGCTAAGACTGCACTGTATGAAAGATGTGGGCGAACTGGACACTAGGGGAGAGCAATGACAAGAGAAAATGTGATTTGACAGAGATGTTTTGTCTAGCAAAGAGAGGATAGTGCTGAGAGATAACAGCTTTCAAATAGTAAAAAGCCACTGCAAGATTCTCCGTGTCCATGGCAATAGGACAAATAGTAATGAGCTTAAGGCGCATTAAAAGAGATTCAGGTGAGACATGACGATAAATTTTCTAACGTTGGGATAATGAAGCCTGCTGGAATAGGTTGCCCAGGGAGGCAGTAGAATCTCTAGCATTAGAGATTTTTTAAGAATATATTAGAGAGATATCTATCAGGGATTAGACAGGTATTGGGCAAGGAAAGGGATTAGATGTCCTCCTGATGTCCTTTCATCCCTCTCGGCTGTGATTGTGCTACCCAATTTCAAAAGGACCATATTGCAAACTAAGTACAGTTGTAAATATATCAGACTACTGGTGGTCTTAACTCTTTACTCCAAGACTGTAATGGCTTTTGATTTCTGATTAAGTAACCTTTACATTTTTGAAATTCAACAGGAGAAAGTGGGATTAAAGCTTTTGTGTAGTATATTTCATCTGTCAGTGAGAGCTACAGACAATTTTAACTACATCATAATGCAAATAGGAATGAAAGCACTGAAATTCTTACTTTAACTAAAACAAGTCTGTTTGAGGCATATCACTGCACCACGACAACCTTGTTATGTGATTATTCAGTGGAATGAATGTTCAAAAAAGTGAATAAAGTTTGGAATAAAGAAAAGGAACACAATCAGAGAGGTCATTAAAAGCTCTTTTGCTAAAAGGAATCATTAATGATATTTGCTCAGTGTTTAATGATTTCAGTCATTAAAGTTACTGTTGAAAAAAAATACTCCATGCTGAGAAATATGTATGTGATATTGACTCAGGGGCTGTCAACAGCAGTAAAAACATATGCTTTAAAATGCATTTTTTGCTTTGGGTATGAGAATGCTGTGAGGTTGAATCTGATGCTGTAAACTGTTATAATTTGTTAATTTTGGACTTAAATAGCTATATCATCCCTAAACAAACGTGCAAGCTGTGTGTCACTATTTAAGGTGAAAACTAATAGGTTGGGAAAATCAAAAGCTTTTTAGTGGATTAGGTCTCTCTCTTTCTAGCAGAAAAGCACCATGGCAGCTAAGATGGGTGGTCATCTGCCTCTGACAGTGGAAAGATGAGGTTGGATGGATGACGAAGAAAGGGCACAGAATGATGAAGAAAGTGAACAGAGTAATGAAGAACAGTCAGATTGTAAATGTTGTCCTGGAAACGTTTAAGACAGCATAATGGTTTTGTTATGAACTAGCTTTGGTACAGTGGGAAAAAACATGCATTTATTCACAGACACTAGGTATAGATTAAAATCATCTTCCTACCAGGCAACTGGGTATCCAGCATTCTGAACTCTGCTACACAAATTATGAGCTACTTACGTCCATGCAAAGCAGCACACTGTGGGCCAGGTTGCCAAATTAAACTTAATGAAGCAAGCAAACAAGAAAGGGAAAGGCAGTCACAGAAACCTGCGAGGGCTTCCTCATCCACTCACTGCCCAAGTCTTTAAAATGGCACAGGACAAAGACAGTGCCCCAAGGCAACCACTCAGCACCTCATCAGTGCTGGAACAGAGCTGGGTGGAGCCATCTCCAGGTCTGTCCCTTCCCATCTGTACTGTTGGACTAGATGATCTCCCGAGGTCCCCTCCAGCCCCTATGATTCTGTGATTCTGTGAAATTGCATATGGTCTAACTGCAACAGCTCTCTACCTTCTGGGAACTGCCCTATGTCTTCTTCTGGCTTGTTATTATAAGGGAAGAAAAAAAAGTCACTCTTGAAAATAGATCACTAGCTGGGCAAAAGCAGTAGAAGGAGATTTGTTGAAGAAAGAATTAAATTGTTAAAGACAATTTTACTAAAGTAGCCTTTAGTTCATGGCTTTTCTGTCTGATGGACCCTGGAAGAAACTTACTGGTTTGCAGTATAAAAGGCATTTTGGTTTTATTCTTTATAATCTATGGAGTCTTGCTAACTGTGGTTCTACTTCTACAAATGCACGGCACTAAATCTCTGACCACATACGAGTTACACAAGAATATAGTAAGAAGGCACACACAGAAAATTACTAATGGGGAAAAATAGAGAAGTTAATGATTTTTGAAACACATTTGCAATTGATATTAGCTATGATGTCCTGAACTCTTGATTTTATGTAATTGCTTTTATTTAAGAATGTAATTATTCAAAACCTATCATATACTCATTAGATATTTCAGGTACTATAACACAGTCGTGCTATTTTAGTGTTCCACCAGTTATGACTGCAGTTTAATTTAGTGTCATTAAAGAAAGAACACTCTCTCCTTGTAAACAAATGCGCTTCTGAATTTGACCTTTGACTATGTTTTGTGAAACGCTTCACCTTTTGATTGTCTGCAAACCATTTACTGAAGCTGAATAATTGAAATTCACCATTTGAAGTATTTCACTGGTCACCTAATCCACCTGGCTGTTTTTCTTGTGTGAGTTTCTGTTCTGTAAAGATAAAATTTTTAGACAGAGGAGGCCTTTGATTTTCTCAGTAAGAATGCAGTTTAGGGAAGGATTGTTTCAGATTAAGCAGACCTAAGTTTCTTTGTGATATGAGAAATGGATTTGGGTATGTGTGTTGTTCCCAGACTTAAAATATTTTGGCTAAAATGTCTGCAAGTATCAGATTGATAATGTGTCACTTTGCCATTTCCCAAAACATCAGAGCTGCAGTCGAACTTACAAGTTCAATGCAAAATGAGAAAGTGAGATCTTTTCTCCTCTCTCTTGGCTTATTACTTGAATTTCAAGGGTTAGAGAATTACTTTAAAAACTTCAGTTCAAGAAGCTGTATTATGAACTGTTCTTTATGTTAGCACCCTACATCCAGCAACCCACCCCAAATTCCCGTCATTTACTTTGAGAGTCAACAGTTCATATGCCCCAAAAAGTAGTGAGGCAACCTGTAGAAACAGAAAAGCACCTTGGAAAAATAATTTAGACAGGTGTCAAGGTTTGGCCTATGGAGACCACCTACCTTTTTCATTGATTTTACTATCAGCTAGCTCTACTTGGTCTGGAAAATTCTATGTCCTGTCAAGATAACTGTTATTAAAAATTTCATGTTCCAAGGGAAACACACATTCACTTCTTTCACCTTTTCTTCTGACCAATTCTCTTAAGATGGTCCCACTCTCCTCCACTTTGTTGTGGCTTTTCACATCAGACTTAATACAACAGACTTTTCACATTCAGTGAGGTGCTTCTCAACTTTAATTGAAAGTGACTATGAAAGCAGACTTTACTGAACAGGATTCATCTTCTGCTCTTTTGGGCAAAGAGCCTAAAATATAAAGGTGTTTTATTAAAAGCTGTAAAATAAATGTTTCAATTAAAATAATTTATCACTGAACTTCATTTATTTCCTCATGTTCCTGTTCTGCCTCATGTGGGTTGGACACGATGTTAACAACTTCCAGAAAGCATCTGTGTCAGGGATTTCAATGGTTTAACACCTTTGCCACTTGCAAGGTGAGACACACAGAAGTACAGCCTCAACTGCTTGCCTACCTTTGTAGGAGAGTGAGACAGGAGAGATGTGAACCACAGCTTCCAAAGGACAGCACAGCAGCATTTCCAAACAAAAGTATTTGGCTTAATTAGGGTTTGGGTTTTTTTTTTTTTTTCCTTATTAAATAAATAAATAAATAAAATCCAAAGCATTTTTCTGAAATCTTTTAGTTTAGGTCCTTTTTGCTGTCATTCAAGTATCAATATAAATACAGAAGGGGAAATAATAGCCATTAATGTTATCATTCGAAATGAAAAGGCAGTGCAGGTCAGGAAGAGCTGAGCACAAACTGGATCAGAGAGAAATTTCTGAAATTGTATTATCTACAGCACTGAAACAGAACAGGCTGCAGCCGACCCAGTGAGCAAGACAGCATGACATGGAATGAATTGCTGTTAAATGGCATTTACAAACCAAAAGAGACCTGCTGGTAACTGATTAAAAAAATTTAAAAAATAATAATAAATAAAAAAGTAAGTATGTACCATCCCCTTCTGGTCTTTTAAACCCCGTGCTGAAACATGGGGCATCTCTGCAAGATGCAGCCTGCATCACCTTACCACTGACACAACCAGAAGATGGACTGTTCTCTCCCTCTTCCAAATTTGTTCTTTAATGTTTGCTGTACTTGTAGTGATATGTTCACACCCACTGTAGTTCTAATTCCCTAACTGACTTCTCATTAATCATCATGCAGTGATATCACAAGGGTAAACTTCATTTAGTATAAATACTACTGTTACGGCTAACAAGTTGACAGATTTCAAGAGAGGATAAAAGCATATAACTGTGGAAAGTATTCAGATTGTCTCATTTCATGTCACCAAATTATCCAGATTATTAGCATGAGGGTAGACCACTAATTTGCTCAATTATGACAGTAATAGATTAACTCAGCATATTATCATCAGTGATGAGTAAGAAAGTGTGGTTGTATAGCTTTCTTCTGTGATTTCTTTAGAATAATACACAAACAGCTGGATGAATGCCTTCCAGTAAGAATATTGTCTCCTGTAATTTTACTTGAATTTGAAATACTATTTTAAATCCTACTACAGTAAAGAAATGTCAGTCATAACAAGTATAACCCTTAAAGAATAAGCTAATGATTAAATTTTGCCCAAGTAAAGCCTAGATTAGTCTTAAGGATCAACTTTCTCTCTCTCAATGGGACTGAACTGATCTTGTGACTTAAGACTCTTAAATCAGGATGTAGGAGAGCTGAGTCATTACCCATAGTTCTGATATTCTGCATGCTGATTTCCAAATTTCAATTTTCTCACTGTTCTGTTTTTCCTTTGCTTTATGTTGGGGTTTTAAAATATTCCACTATATCAGTACTTCTTTTGTAGCAGGATTCCATGTCAAAAGGATTACCTGCCTTTTATCTCCTGTAGTCAGATATGTGAAATGCCTAGAAAGGATGAACCAATACTTGCTTAGAGGTAGCAGAGACAACATATTTGAACAGAAAATTCCCTCTTGTAACATCCACCCAATCTGCATCTGCATCAGACCTATCAAATGAACTTGCACGTGAAATTTTCCTATTTCCAATGCAAAACCAGTCTGTGTGCTTGTCAGATGTTGACAAAGACAAGTATTTTGAACGAGTATTTCCATAGCTGCTCTTAGTCTTTCTTTTACAGTTATTACTAGACTGGCAGAGAAAGCTTTTATTGCCTTTTGAACACCCACCTCCAAGTTTTGGAAAATGTGAAAAAAACCAAGAATCAGATTAGAATGAGTGAGGAAGTGAAAACATTCCTGGAAAAAAAAAATGAAAGGAAGAAAAAGAAAGATATCCAATAGACACATACACTCTGTGTATATTTTTTATAGCTCTGAGAAATGTGAAAGTTTGCTTATTTGCTTGGGGAAAACTGAGTTGACTTCAATTTTTGTATGACTACAAGGTAATAGCCTCCAAAACAACTACCAGGAATTTTTTAAACTGCAAGCCAACTAGTACTGAACTTCAAAGCCAGTAAGTATGTTTTAATACACCAATGAGTTAATATTCTTAATCTAAGAAAGAAAAACAAACAAACAAATAAGACTCATGACACCCTACACGTTTTAATGCCAATTGCAATAATGCACATTGAAACAACTAACCAAACTTACTTACTCTGTGGATTTCCTGTTACCTAAAGTATCTAAGTTAAGGTCAGTGACACTTAAAAACCAGTATCTGTAGCTTTGAATGAAATCTGTGGTCTTGCAGCATAAATTAATTGGATGAGGTACTTAATGTAGCTAATGCAGGAAGTCAGACTTAATAATCAGCATGGTCCCATCTGCCCTTAAATTCTATGAAATGCCAAATAAATACTTTAACAGGAGTTCTACTACAGACAATATTCCCAGGAGAAAAATCTGGCCTTTGATTTTATGTATCTATCAATACCTTAAAGAGATAAGTCTTTAATATAGGGTAGCGGTCAAACTAAAGTAAATCTCAGACATACGGAATGTAAAGGTCAAACGACACTTAATAAAAATTCCAACCTGGAAAGTAGTGAAATGAACTTTGTTTCACAGCTAGCTTCCTCCTATCCAAAAGAAGAGTTGGATTCTACACACCAAATCTGTGTCTTTGCCTTAGGAGCTATGACAGACCACAAACTCTCCATTTTACTGGGTTGGATATCCCAGTAAGGTAAATGTATTTACTAAGTACAAAGAAAAACTGTTGTTTAAACAATGGAACATTTTACAGCTTTTCAGCCTTCTAATGCCTTCATCTTTTTGCATGCCTGCATCTTTCTCTAAATTCAGGAGGTGGCTGCACCTCTGCAGGAACCAGCAGCAGAGCATAGACTCTGCAGTTCAAATGCCCAGTTGTGCTGTTGGAGCACTTCTACTCAGTGTAGCTAAAGGACCTGAACAGATTGAATAAACCCAGAGATATTTAGTAACTCCTGGCCCCTCTTTCCTTCCAAAACAGTTTCTACTTTTTTGCCTGTTAGCAATGATATTAAAAACAAAGTGAAAGATCATACTCATAACCCCAAATTCAGTAAATGTTTAAGAATATAATTATGTTCCTATCAGCCAGAAAAAGCCCCTGAGCATATTTGTAAAGCCCAGCTTGGCAGCAGTTCCAGTACAGTTAGAGCAGCTAAATATAGTTGCAAGTAATTCCTGTGCCTAAAGCAAACATTATGCCATACCAACTCTGGAAAAAAAATCACTTCCCCTTTCTCATGCTGGTCTGTAACTCTCGGTCTTTCTTTCCCTCTGCTTTGTCCTGAGGCAATGGGAGAAGCAATTGTGAACCCATCTGCCTCCACTTTTGAAGACACTGGTCAAAATTCTTTATATTTTACACTTATTTCTGACTATATAAGCAAAAGTACACAGCCAAAGCCAGTGACCTATTCCTTTCTACCACCACTCCTAGAATGAGCAGCTAACAATATACACCATTCAGACAGTTTGCCATAATTTATTAAACAGAAAGAAGAGGTTTGTTCTCAAATGTGACTTGAAGTATGAAGTGCTGATTGTTGGAAGGAGTTTTTGACATAAATTTGATATGGAATCAGGGATAGCAAATAACCAGTGAACAGCAAGATGTTATTTTTCAGCATGACTTGACCAAAGTTGTGCAAGACTGACCTTCCTTTCATTATACCAAGATTGAATCAGGTAAGATACACCAGTCCCTTCACTGAATAGAACAGAATAGACTGAAGGTAGTAGCATGTTGTCTACCTTCATCTGAGGATTCTCAAAAAATAAATGGATTTCATTGTGTGCAGCAGTGTCTTTCAAGCTAGACAAAGGCTATCTGACTTAGTTTTAAGAGCAAACACTTCATTTCTGAGTCCTGACAGGTTCACTGCCAATATTATGCCTGTATCTGCATAGACTACACTATCAGGTTCTTGCTCATTGGCTTAGAAACTATTACAATAAACACGAGGGTATTATTCCCTTTAAGTAATTAGAGGAAGGTTTCACTTATTGTATAATAAAACACTGTTAAACTTTCATGATCACTGATGTAAAAATTTTACACAATTACCTTTTCCCTGGAAAATATGTTAAACTCCACACATGACCTGAATAGTACTATACCCACACAACTTCAAATATACTTTATGCCTTGGAAAAGAAGTTGTAAAATATGCAGCATGTTCTTTGATTAATCACAAATATTATGTCATGTTCTTTCTGATACAGAAATAAAGAAGCATTCTTACTCACTTTATACTTCAAAAAGTGGTACCTCTGAATAAATGGAAATGCCTTTCTATTCCTCTACACAGAGGCCAACCTGTGGCTCATGAGCAGTGTGGGTGCCACCACAACACCTACAGCAACATTTGCTGCTTTTTTGGCCCAGACCAGCCCCACATTAGAGCTGAGGGATCCCTGAGGAGCATGGCAAGGTTTTTGGGAACTCCTTCCTCTCTGTGATCTGCTGTGTGCCATGTACAACTCGGGACACATGAAGAATGCTATGTGGCTTGTAAGATCAGGAATATTTTCCACCCTGCCTTATTTCTTATTGGCATTATGATGCGAAGCTGCAGTGCTCCAACCCAAAAAGCAAGCATGCAATCAGAAGTAATTAAGACCTCAGGAGGTTGTCTGTTTCCCAGAGGAACCCCACTAGCTCCCCTGGTAGGTAGCACAATTAATATAGGCTATACTTAACTGACACAATCAATGGTGAAATCCATTTTCTTGTGCCAGTGTGACAAATAACAAGTTCACAGGGATATGCATCTTTCATTGCCTTTTGTGCATAATATGGGGTTGATCATGGCATTGATTAACTGGGGATGAAATGACAAAAATTGGCATCATTATAATTTCAAAGCAAGATATATATTCCTTCTGATTCTTCCTCAACCTTCATTTATGAATGATAGATTATTTCTCAGACTCCATTTAAACTCATTTTTAAAATGCAGTTATTTGTACAATGCATGCCATTCAAACTCAGATATTTTCTCCCACAACATGCTGCCTGAGACAAGACTGACCTGAATCTAGAGATCAAAATAAAAAGAATCATTATTTTTTCTTACATTTTGCTGATAAGAATGTTCATGGTGATTAAAGAAGAGTCTTTGAGCAAGCTAGCTAAAATTTCCTCCTTAGATATATGAAAAAAAAAAGCAATTTCCTTTTAGAGTTGTAATCTATTTAGTCCTTGATTAATCCAGCTTCACTGAGAATTTCATTGTCACAAATCATGGTTTCATATTTCTGAATCAGTATATAAAGTAACTGACTTCAGGCATCCAAACAAGGAGAGTATGATTATCAAGAATTGCTGAGACCAGCAAATTCTGAAGGGAGCTACTAACTCTCTGCAGCTTTATGAGGCTGAGTTTGTTTTTATATAGGAGCTTAAATATTGATTTAGTTATTTAACTATAGATGCCTAAAAATTGGAAAAAGTTGGCATACCTACCTACCAATAAATTAAAATGCTGAACTTCGATGTGAAACACCAAGCAATGACTTAAATGCAGATGCACGCATTTTGAGGAAAATCTGTTAAGATCCTGAACAAATAAGGACAAAACAACACTATGTTCACATTCAACTGCCTTTTGTTTCAAATCATTTTTACTCGTGCCAAATTCTATCTGCACAGTATGTCATTGTGAAAAAATCCAGAAATCTGGTTAAACTCTACAGGCATCAGTAATACTAACAAGCAAATTCTTTGCAGAGAATTATCAGTATTTAGCCTATATGTAAATAAAGCATCATGTAACTATTTAATAATTGCTTTAGGATACTAGTATAGGGTGCACAAATACTGCACAGACTTGCAATTTATTTTATTAGTGGCTTAGACAGAACGATAAATCTTTTGTTTTTAGACACTAAATGTTCATAAATGAATGCTACATGTTCATACATAACCCATACATTTCATAGAGAAAAAATATGCTATCGACTTTATTAGCAGCATTGCTATGTGGACACATCTGGCATTTCAATAGAAAGTCCCACTTCGGGAACCTAAACATTAGGAGCAATAAATGTGTAAAATACAACCAACATTAAAAATAAAATAAATCATGGAACACAGTCTTAATTTAACTTGTGTCCACTCATCTTTATTTCTGTGGTTTATGGCTTCACATTTCTTTTCTAGAAAATAAAAGCTCAACAAGACATTAAATGCCCATAATCTGTTTCTACCCACCGTTTCCAGGTCATTACCTGCTTCTGAATGCAAACCCCACTCCCCACTGCATGGCTTCTACCCACTGACACAAATTGCTGCACCAGCTGCAGCTGCACACTGCACATGTATCACAGAATTGCCTTGACTGGAAAAGACCTTTGAGATCATTGAGTCCAATCATTAACCTCACACTGATGAGTCCCCAACTAACCCATGTTCCTCAGCACTGTGTCTACATGACTCTTCAATCCCTCCAGGGATGGGGACTCCACCACTGCCCTGGGCAACCCCTTCCAATGCCTGAGAGCCCTTTCAGCAAAGAAATTCCTCCTCAGATCCAATATCAAGTGCCCTTTGTGCAACCTGAGGCCATTTCCTCTTGTCCTGTCACTTGTTCCTTGGTTGATCAGGGAGTTGGAGAGAGCCAGAAGGTCTGGCTTGCACAAGCACACTTGTGCTCCAGACCCTTCTCCAGCTGTATATATGTATGAATGTATGTGCGTGTGTACCCTCAGAGCACACTCAGAGAAAAACCTTTCTTTTACCCTACTGGTTTCCTCCAGTTAGATGTTAGGTTTTCTGTTGTTGCTCTTCTGACACTTCTGGAAAGCGCTACCCACGTAGCTTCCTGGGTAACACACGTACCTGCTGGGACTTCACCTGGGATCAGCCTGTTGCTAATAGCAGAGATGTGTGCCACTGGGAGAGAACATGGTTGTCACTGGGCATTCCCTTTCATGGCTGCATAAGAGCCACAAGAAAAGCCAGTGCAGTGTTAAGAGTCATTCTGTGCTTTGACCATATAAAGGGGTTGAGTGAGTGATAAAATGGTACAGTGGAAGACAAAGCGTGCTGACATTACAACTGCACTTTGAAGACAGATTTCCACAGGCCTCAGAGCACATCCCATGGTGACCTCCTTCAGAAGTCAAGCTCTACTTAATTTTGCACACAATACATCTCCTACAAGCTAGGAATGGACTAGGCTGGAAAGACCTGAAGAGAAGGGGAAAAACAACGTGTGTAGAAGGCAGTGTCAAGTTATTTACCAGCTAAAACATAAAGCCCTAATTTGAAAGATTATGTTCTTCATTCCCTATAGCTTCTCTTGCCCCTCTGCTTATCTGACTGCAGAAACAGCTGAGGAACAAAAGCTTGGAGGGTTACATAGCAATCTTTCAATCGCTTCTCCAACAAGGCTAGATGGACCCCAGCTTTATGAAGCCATGAGTAGACGCTTGAGAGCAGCAACATAGCTCTACAAAAGCTGAGGGACATGGCAAGTGGTGGAGAACTCAGGAATAGAGGGGCAGCCACAAGAGGCAGAGAAGTGACTGTACCATGTGTCTAACATGAGGTAGGCCATGTCAAAAGTCACTAAGGAAAAGCAGACTAAGAAACATACTGAAGTCACACTGAACAAAACCCCAGAAACTCTTTATGTGCAGGAGTGTCCCACTGCATACAATTACAGTCTCTCTTGCCAGACATTTTAGAAAACAATTCCCATTGGAAGTGGATGGCAAGAGAAAGATAATTGCATATGGACTTAATTACATAGCTTACATTAGAGATAAATAGCATTCTCATTTTCCAAAGAAAATAATCATAATTACTATACAGCCTTCAGAATCTTTAATTGCCTTTGAGTAATTATCCATTTCTCTTTACACTATGTTCAATTTAATTTGT
This sequence comes from Caprimulgus europaeus, assembly GCA_907165065.1. Next base: position 6,841,304 of record OU015523.1, on the reverse strand, counting down.
GCAACATTTAACAGAAATAAAATGCAAAAGTAAAAACAGTCAGGTTTTCTCTTTAATTTTTTATTTAAGACTGGGAAGATAAATCACCCCAGATTTTAAAAGCTGGTTTCCTCATTCTAGTTATTAATTTCCTGACATTTAATTGTATTTACTGTTAGTACAAAATCACTTTCTGAGTTCATGTATTAAGACAGACAGCTATAACCATTTTAATGGTTTTATAAATTAGCAAGGTAATAAGCACAAAATAAAGGTATTCTGCATCAGCATGTTCTTCATTCATTTTTATGCTGCTGACACCAGTTTAGGTTTTAATTATGATACTATTTTGTGTGCACTGGTACCATCGCTGGAAAAAGGAATGATGAAGTCTTCATAACAGGAGATTTTGTCGTGGTGTGGAAGTGTATGTTTTAATGCAGCATGGATTAGCTACATTTTGGTATGGATTTTCTGTTTTTCAAAAGGAGGTAGAGTACATTCAGTGGAGTACATTTCACAAAATCAGCTTGAGCTTTGTATGTCCTTTCCTTTCTCCACAAACTAAACCTATTGTAGATTTGTTCTTGTGGAAAGTCAGTTTTATGAACAGAGTTCTGTACTGTCATAAACTGGAAACTGGATTCAGCAGCAGGGACAGAAACCAATAAAAGTGTGTTTTTCTCTATCTTTTCAAGAGTTTATTACAAAGACTTCTAAATAGAATCCTTTTTTTCTTTTTTTTCAGTTCAGGGGTCCTATCAAGATCAAAAATCTTTGCCAGTTACACCCCTTGCTAATTTTTCATGTTTTCTCAAATTATCATTGTCTGCTACCAATATTCTTTAGCCTCTACATAGTGATAGGTGTTTTAAAAATCAGGCAGCTGCTGGATGTGGATCTGGCAGATAAGCCATCACAGGACTGTGACGTTCTTGCTCACAAGAGGAGAGCAGAAGGCAGTTGCAACAGCAAGCTGCTCCCTGTCCCTAGACCACTAACAGATGCTCTGTGAGGATGGAAGATGCTCTTCAATATATACAGACATCGTTAATGAGCATCAGCACCAGTCTCGTGGTAACAGTCTTGATGTATCGGTACAGATACAACCAGAACCCCTTCCAAGTTCAGCTGTTCCAGTAGCTTTGCATGCTTGTCCTATATACTTGATGATCCTTTAAGGAAGCAGAGTATTACAATTACCATAAAGTTGCTATATTTTATCTTTAACTAGTTAGATGATTTGCATTTTGTCAGATTTGGGTGGAACATTGGGTTAATAAAACCTTTCTGTAATTTTTCTTCTAACATAGGCTATGCTTATTTCAGCTGCTCTGAATTAAGTTTACAATGATGACTGGGTATAATTGTATGTATCCTGAGCCCAACTTTAAAAGGTGTAACACAGGTCTACTCTGAAACAGCCTGAAAAAGCAAAGGTGGGAAGGGAAAAAATAAATAAATTTCAGTGTTTATTTGATCTGGAGTTGACAGCATGCAGTTCTTTTCATGGCCAAAGAAAATATTGTCAGTCTTGCAAGTGTGCTAAGCTGTCTGCAAAACAGGCCATGAATAAAACATTGAACTAAGGCATGGGACAATAGGAATGTATGTAGTTAAACATAAATACAATTGAATCCCGTGCATCTCAAGGAGGTACATCCACATGTAAGAGCAAATGCTCAGTTTCAAAGCTACATATTTCAAAATTGAAGTTAATTGAATAGTGTCCCTTCACCTCACTACAGAGCAAATTTAAATGCCTCAATTCCTAAATTTAATTTTATAAGAGAACTTTGTATACCCTCTAAGGTCTGTAAGTATTGGCTTATGTTCCTACTGAACAGGCTGAGCTTCAGGATGGAAAATTCATCAGTGTTTGGAGTTTTTTCCCATTCTGTGAAAGCATCCAATACATCTACTAGCATTTCCCACAGTGGTAAATAGCAGAGAGATCATGAAATGTGAAACTAAGACAGGTTTCTTTCCCCTTTTTTTAAGGGGCAGAGTATCTGAAAATATTTCTAGTGCAATTAAAGAGTTCGATTGTACCCTGAGGCACAGCCCTGAGCAAGAGTTCATGTTTAAACCATTCTTCCTCTGTCCTTGAGATGTCTGTACACTGAAACTCCTGCAAGACACCTTTTTTTTCCCTTGTCACAGATTGTTGCTGATAGTATAAAAGAAGATAGAATAAAGTCGGAGAGGAAGTAAGAGCCTGCACATGTTACCAATCACACAATCCTATTGGAAACTTCTCCCAAGTTTCTTTTCCAAACTGGAGAAAAGTGACTACTAAGGTTATCCCATTTCCTTTATGTATTCATAAACTTCTACCTAAAGATAGATAAAAATTCTTTTTTAAAGCTCAATTTTACCTGTGTATTTCCATAGACTAGAAAAACAATTTTAGCTTTGCAGGTTGCACTTCATTAAAAGACATAGTCCTCATTCCAAATCTTTATTGCAGCCATCTGCAAGCTTGCATTTTTTACTTTTAAACAATATAATAGATAACAGAAGGTTGACTTTTATGACTAGAATGTATCTGGGAACAGTAACATTACCTCTGACATAACAGAAAATGCTCTTTTTTCCCTGTTCATTAATTTCAGTTACCCATTAACTGTTCTCTTACTTAATTGAAAACATTTTGAAGTCTTTTGGTACAAAACAAACAAAAAACCCAGTAGTTTCTCAAGTAATCAGGATATATTCCAGGAATATATAGAAGACTTTCATTCAAATTCCCCTTCACAAGGTTATCTCAAGGTTATAGTGGCTCAATACATAACTACATACTCTAAGCAGAGAGGAAAAGTATCACTAGGTAAGAATGAGGACAACCCTTAAGAGTTATAACATTAAAGGAGAGTAAAATACAAGACATAAGAGCACTCCCACACATAATAGTTTGTTTCCTTGGTCATTTATTTATATGAAGTCAAGGTAAGATTTCAGAAATGCTGGCAGCATTGCTTATGGAAGAGTCTAATTAAATTCAGCATTTGCTTAATTGTTAAGGCACTGATTAAACTCTAAAATGCTCTATTTTCATTCCACCTGAAATTTGACATTTTTAAGCAAATTTAGCCTGAACTGATTATCAATCCTGGCAATTCTGAAATAGCATTTTTCAATAAATAAATTACTTTCTGATTTGTATTTTATTTTGCCTGCCCAGTACTGGGCATGCAGCTTTACTGATGGTGACTGTCAATGGGGAATAGCGTGGGAGCATACAGGAATGGAAAATAACAGAAAATAGAACCTTTTTATAGGAAACATTTTCTTACACAATGAAATCTGAGCTGGATTTTCTTCTGGCAAAATTGCCTGAATACCATATTGCTTGTTTTTATCCTCTCTGTCAAAGGTAAGCATAGTTGTTTACACCTTATGAATAGCAATAGACCAACAGAAAATATCTCAAAGTCTGTGCAACTAATTTCTTTTCAGCTAAGAATCTGATGTACTGTAAAGCCCCAACATCTGCTGCCATTCAACATGGGGGCAACAATAGATTATTTCCAGTGCTGCTCAGCACGGAAAATAATATGTAATTTCTGCAGCCTTGCAACTACTACTGCTTTCATAGCCTCATTTCTTCTACCACAGAAATTCTACCCATTCTGCAACTGGAAATTTTTCAGTGTTAAGAACTGAGAATATATAGACAGCACTGAAAAGGGACCTTCTGAAAAATCACTTCTCTTTCATTTCTACAAGCCAGCAAATCTTGTAGTGAAAAGGTTTAGGAAGCCTCAGGTTAGGCTAACAGCAAATTAGTTCCTGGAGCTTGTAGGAATTGTGCAGCCTGATGGTCACATTCAACCACTGGTTCCACCTTCTCTTTTGTGCAAAGATTAACTGAATGTCTTGGTTAGGTTCAGTAGGAAGACTGCTAGAATTCAGCAGGTGCTGAGATAGTCAGCAGAAATAGGAAAAATAATAATAGCAGATATGTGAGAAAGCACTGAGAGAGCTTTAGTCTGCCTGCAGAGTGAACAGCACCTGTGCAAAGAGGGTGTAGAGAGGAAGATGAAAATCACAGGCTGCAGGGGAGCAGGCAACACATTTTCCATTTCAAATATCTTACTAACAGCTGCCTTTGAAGTACAGGGTTCAGAGGACAAAATAAGAACAATTAATTTCAAAAATTGTTACATGTAATGTGGAGGTAGTAATTCTTATACACAAGTTTCTGCCTGAAGCACACACACTTTTGTCCCCTCCAGTTAACATTATTAGAAAAAAAATCTCAGTGTCATATGGCTCTGCTAAGCTATGCATTCTGAATTCAATTTAGAGGAACATAGTATGAGGCAAGTCCACAGAACAGTGGACATCAGGTTTTAACCTATATGTAAATAAACCAACAAAGCATTCAGTTTCCAGTGTAGGAGTTTAACAATTTGATATAAAAAGCATCACTCTAGGAGACTACATCTTAAAATAAAAATGTTTAATATTTGTATGGGATGTAATAAATGGTAGGTGATTTCTTGCATTGAATAATGCCAGTTCCATTAAAAAAAAAATCATAGAATAATTAAGGTTGGAAAGATTTTATGAAGCATGAGTACAACACAGCAAATTCTTCACAGGAAGTTCTAGCATTTTAGGTATGTCACTTATCATTGCTGCAGGTCCAAAGCCATGAACACAGACAAATGTCCTCCACTAAAACATCATGTTACTATGCCTGCAGGAAACAAACAGATTGCATCTGAGAAGGAAAAACAACAAGAAATGTTCATAAATTTTCCTTAGGTCTCTGATTCTTCATATTCTAGATGGCAAATAATTTTGAACAAACATATTGAGTGAAATCCTTCTGCTCATTGACAATCCTTAACCAACAAGACAATGTTCCTAGAAAGAATTAATAGGAAAAAAAAAATACTACTTAGTGATAACATCATACTTTTCATTAGTAGTTATACAAGTAGTATCATGATCCCTCCTTTTTTTTTCTTTTCAGTTAAGAAACTGAGAAACAGAGAGATATTGTTTTTGAAGAACCAGAAACTGATAGACAATCTGAAGTCCATGATTGATACCTATCTATAGAAACAAAACCTCATTGTTCCTTCCTCAAAAGGCTAGAAATATGGAAAGAAAAAAAAAAAAAAAATCAAGTTAGCACACTATCTTGGATATCTTTTGTGCTGTGAAGTGCAGAAGATACTGAATAAAAATAACTGAGGTGTTTTTTTCGCTGCACACAAGCTTTAAATGATTATATTATTTATTACAATGATCACAAACATTTTCCTATAAACTTCTTAAGTATTTATATGTTCATGTTTTTTCTGGAAGATTTTTAACAAAATACGTTGGGAAGATAGTAGATAGAGATAAAAGTTCATGAGTCAGACTCTCATGACAGAAAAAAATACTTTGTTACTTCTCATGTCGGCTTTTGAGTATGAAACTGGCACAGAAAGAAAATTGAATTAACTTACTTTTTCCTAGTTAGAGGGGAACTGTGAGACTACTCAGTCTTCTGTGATGAGTAATAAGGGTTGAAAACAATAAATTAGCATATGAAGTACTTCATTCTCTTTTATAAACCACAAAACTGGTGGCCACAGGTTTCTCTACAAACATTTTTATAGAATGTTGTGAGCTGGAAGGGACCCACAAGGATCATGGAGTCCAACTCCTGTCCCTCCACAGGACAAGCCCAACATTCAGACCATGTCCCTGAGGGCACATGTTGGCCAAATGCTGCTGGAATCTTGTCAGGCTTGGTGCCATGAGCACCTCCCTGGGGAGCCTGTTCCAATGCTCCACCACCCTCTGGGTGAAGACCCTTTTCCTCATGGCCAACCTTTATATCTTAAAGTATACATTACACATTTTAAAATCTGCATTAAAAGTTACATGACATCACTGGGCAGCCAGAAAGACACTTGGGACACACATTTCACATACAACTCCACCTCACTCCAGGACTGGAGTAAGAACTTCATGCCTGCTTCTCAGGTAGAGGTTTCACAGAAAAGAGGCCATGGCAGTGTCCCTCTTTCTCATCAGCTATAATGCTCAGTGAAAGTAAACATGCACAAGAACAAGGCAGCAGGGCAAAGTTGCTCCAAGTTGTTTGAGAAAGAGGAGGAAGCTGTAAGCCAGTAAAGCACATGGTTGCACACAACTCCATTTCTAGAAGGTGTATTGAGTAAGTCTATGGTCCAAAACTTGCTTTCTTCAAATGAAATTCAAAGGTATCAATGGGGATAGGATAAGGTATATCTGAGGACAGATTTGAAGACATCCAAAAAAAACCCCAAACCTTTGAACTGTGGATTTTATGCACAATGTAAGAAGAGAGAAAACCCAGCTCTTGGCTTTATTTCACCTTGATTCCTTAGTCATCCACACCATCAAGAAAGAATACATTCACACTGATCTTTCATATACTTTCAGTATGAAAGGTACAGGTAAGAGAGAAGCATTCAGTTTGTTTCAGTTAGGACTAAAGTTCTGGCCAGTTCTGCTGGTGACTAGGCTGAGTTCAAAACTGACCTCTGTAAGCAGTCTCTAACAATTTGATTTTTATTCCTTCTTCACTTTACTTAAGTCTCATTCAGGAACTAAAGAAGATATTCTGAAAAGGAGAAAATTGACACCACTGATCTAGCAATGCCTTGGCTGTTTTTTGGGGGTTTTTAATTGCTGTGACTGCATTTCTTGCTCTTTTTATGCAGCAATTTTATACTACTTTATAGCAAACTTCTGTGTAAGAATAAAAATAAACAGTCCAGTCACTTAATCTGTCTCTCACACCCCAAAGAAAAAAGAAATAATATGTGTTATTTAAACAGTTTTCAGATGCTTATTTGGGGAACTTCTCTACATTTCTGCTGTGTATAAGGAGGTAACAGCTCTCCCTGCTGTACCATATTTACAATTTTTAATACAATTATCCTCATAAGATTTGTTAGAGATGGAAAATGAAGGAATACTACTGTCTGCTTAAAGTAGAGAAGTGCCATTAACCCAAATTTAGCAATGGCGGGCCGAGGTCCAGCGAAGCTAAATAATTTACTTTAAATCATACAGTAAATTGTTAACTAGTGATTCCCAACACTTCTTAAATTTCTTTAAATTTTATTTGAAAAAATTATAAACTTGAAAACTACATGTTTCATCAGTCATTGAAAACGGTTTTACAGGACCTGGCAAAATTATCAGCTTCTGAATTTGACAAAAATAAATTAGTAATAATAATTTTTTATTTACTGGTATGTGATTTGAAATGTTTTAAATTTAGTATTGATGAAAAAAGTTATTTACATACTTTTAGAAGCTTTAGAGCTCCTCTGAAAACTTTCAGAGCTGAAAGATGAACTTGTGCTATTCTGCTTTGTTCTTCATGACTTTCTGTACTCATGAGGAGTTCCGTTTCCACTAGCAGAAATACTGATCTCAAGATAATTGTTTGAAATAAACAACTTCTCACTCTCTCTCCAAAAGACCTTTTGACCCCTTTAAGATCCACTTGTACTTCTTTCATGCTACAAAAGAGTCCAAGGATGCCACAGTTCCTGCCCAATAGTGGTTGCATGGGTTGTCAGCATCTAGAAGTAGAACTCTGATTCTCGCTAGACAAGGATTTGTATGCATGTGCTTAAAAGGAAAAAAACTGTATTGGTCTCACCTGCACACTGTGTTAAGTTAGCAACATGCTGCCAACAAGGCTTTTTTATGCAAAACTCACATATTCTGTTAGAGCATGAAATACAGCCCCCTGAAGTGTATATGGCAGAGTGTTCACTGCAATGAATTTGGACAAAGCTCTTAGAAATAACCATAAGATTTTTCTGGGGGTAATACATTCCAGTAAAATGCAGTGCTGGCTATCTCACACCAGACTTGATTTCCTCCTCTCAAGGACATGGTAGTTCAAGTTTTCAGCAACACTCATATCTGTGTTAGCCTTGTGCTCTACCTTGGCATGTGAACACTACAACATACATATGTCACCTCTCTTCAAGCATGCAGAGAACTCTTATAGGGTGGAAAAGACAGCAATAATTTTTAATGGTTGGATATTTGCTTTGAAAATGCAGTGCTTAGGCTCTTTCATCACAGAGAAAACCATTAGGCCACCTCACCTGGAGGAAGGTAAATGCAAAATCAGACAAATTAATGTTGTTAATATTAATTTAATGCTATTTAATAATGTATTGTTTGGATCTTTCTCTGGATTTTCTCCCTGCAATAGGACTTCATAGTGGCAGCAATTCAGAACACAGAGAGGCAAAGCAGTTTCCCTGACAACAGAACTACAAGTTGATGCATGAGATATAATTAAAAGGTCCAGAACATCCCCCTTGCAACCCAGCTCGCTTCTCATTATAACGCTTCACATCATAGATCGCATGGGTGACCAGGCACCTGTACTCTGTTTACTTTTTGCTTTCCCTAGTCATGCTGAAGAGCAGCAAGTAGAAATTTTGTTCCCCTAATTAGGGAGTTCACTCACCTTTCAAATAGCAGCCAAGCTGCTGAGGCAGAATCTGTTGTTATAGAGCTGCCATTAAAGAGAGAAGACTGAGGGGAAAAAAAACAAACAACAAAACCAACGTTACAAACTAGAGAGAAGCCATAATCAAATATTTTCTTAAGTGGTCTGTTTTTTTGGGAATACATTCTGAAATATTTTTTCTTGTGTCTAGAGGCTGAAAAAAAATACATGGATTTTTCCATCTGCCTCATCCTCTTCTCATCTTTGCATGAAAAAGCATAGGCTGTGCAAGTTCTGCACAGGTGCAGTGAGTGCGGCTTGATCAACAACACATCCCTTTCAATTTCACAGCTGAAGAATTTGGCTGGATCCCGACACCCACGTTACCATCCATATAACATCACACTGCAAGGATGGCAGACCCTGACACCTATGGGGTTTTATGCTTTATGGAGCATCTACTACTATTTCTTAATTGCACAGACTTCTATGTTCATCAAAATTGTCACAGCATTAGCCTATGGTGTTATAAAACAATGGCTAATTATTAAAGGCAAAATTCTCACTTCCATTTAACTTATTTTCTTCCCCAAGGAAAATAGCTCAAAAATAAAAAGAGAGGAACTTTACAGCTGAGTCAACTGCAGGCTATCCACAACGTGATATCCAACTATTGAAATCTCTCTAGAGGGCCACCGAGGTGGTGAAAGGCCTCAAGGGCAAGATTTACAAGGAGCATTTGAAGTCATTTGGTTTGTTCAGCTTGGAGGAGAGAAGGCTGAGGAGTGACCTCATTGCAGTCTACAACTTCCTCAAGAGGGTCAGTGGAGGGGGAAGTGCTAATCTCATCTCTCTGGTGACCAGTGATAGGACAGGAGGAAATAGAATGAAGTTGCATCAAGGGATTCAGATTGGACATTAGGAAAAGGTTCTTCACTGAGAGGGTGGTCACTTGCATTTTATTGCATTCTGTAGGCTCTAAACATGCAGCTAAGCCTCTTAAAACTTGCTCATTTATAAATTCAAAAGTACCCTGCCTATTTCTCACTACAGTTGACATCTAGAAGAATTTTAAAGAAATTGGAAAATACGTTTTTATCTCTTTTTTTGCATAATTTCTCATGATCTCTGAAGACCCAATAATTTGCTTTGACGTTGATGAATTGTCTTTTGCTGGGGTCTACAATCAAATTAACTCAGACATTTTTCTATCTAAATGGCAGGAGTAGTTGAAGTTTTTGAAGTTACTCCTACATTATTACTTATAAAAAACGAGAATCAGATTCAAAATTCATAAAATTCATAAAATTCACACTAGTATGTTTATTTTTAGACTCTAGTCTAATATTTCTAGGTTTTTATCCAAAACTGCAAGTTCTTAGAAGTATGCATCAGTTTTGCTGGAATGCCCTCTATTTTTCATTTTCTGCCACTAGCATTTTAATGAGATTATTTGCGTTTAAATGAGTGACTTCTGCAAGATTCTAATAAACTTAAATAATTTAAGAACAATTCTTATAAAAATATCTCATGAAGCAAATACAAACACCATTTGGAAAAAGAACCAACAAGAAAACTTCTATAAAGTTCCCTAGATTTTGAGAATTGGGTCCCCGGGTACTAATTAGCTATGTTTTTCTGTCACCTTGTACATAAATCAATATATTACACACAAATTGTCTAATTACTGCTGTTTATTTTAAATAGGTTTTTTTTTTTCTAAAATGTTTGAGGCCTTTGTGATGTTATCATTAAACATAGCATTTTACTTTTTAAAATACAGAGAGGAAGACAAACAAGCTACACCACTGGAAGTACACATTAGATGTAGTGATGTGTATATTTGTTTGTGTAGGTTCGGGACTTCAAATTAGCCTCAAGATTTGCCAAAAACCAGAGCAATATTCAGTAGCACAATTCTAAGAACAAGACACTACACTGAAGGAAGTTATTTTAGCTGGATTCAAAAATTAAAGGATGCTGGATTAAGCAAGACAGGCCTCCTAAGGAAGAGTAGTGTAGTCATATTAAAATTAACATATGAATGCATATAAATGTCATAAATTTATTTCTTACCATTCCAGTGCTTCACTTTCCAATCTAAACAATATTTTTGATCACAGCTCTTTGCACATCAAGGTTTTTTTTTTCTCCAAAGCAGACATGAAGAGTGATTCTATTATTGTATTATTCATAAGGTATCATCTAAGTACCTCAGCTTTTAGCACAGATACATTACTGCTGCAGGTACTGGACTAATTTCAGTGAATGGCAAAGCAGGAGAGAGTGGGTGCTTTCTCTCCTTGCTGCCTTCTAACTCTAGCAGATGCAGCATCCTCTGCTGCTTCCCTGAAGACAGCAGAAAACGTGCTCTTTCAAAGACAACTCCTTAAACTAAATGGATTTCCTCTGTTTAATACCAGAGGCTTTTTCCAAATATTGCATGGATTAATATTGTTCAAAGAAAAAGTCACGCAAATCCTTTCTAATGGGAGAAGCATTAAGTGACTTAGCTGTCCCAGCTGATAAACAGCAGCTCCCATAATATTAGTCAGCAGTAGTTCCAGCTTAGTTATTAAAAGTACTAAAATATTCAGTGGTATTTATACTGTGTCTTTGCCTAGTGCTAAGTAGGGATACTACAATTCCTTACTGGAGACTGAGCACAGCCCTTTTCCCTTTTTAAGACTTACTTAGGCCTTACGGTGTGAATGACGTTTGCTGGATCCCTGGACATCTCTTAATACCATGGTTTTGGGTTAGTGGAAAGCTGTCACTTTCAGTTTTTGAAATAAAAGCTTCCTGACTTTTCTATTTGAGCATGCTGTAGCTTCCAACTTAGCTTTGACCTTGCTTCTTATTCATTACAAACTTTTCCCTTTATATTCACTTCCTTAAAAAAAGAGGACATATATTCTGTTCCTAACTCATCTGTGTAACTCTGTTAACAGGAAAGTGTGAAAGTAGCCATGGATAAAATCTCAATAATAAAAATAAGGGGTTGAAAACATGATCACAAGTATCTGTCCATAGACCAGTCTCTTCTGTCCCCATAGATGACATCATAGATGTGAGAATATTAGTAAGACTTCATTGTCTTGACAATAGATTACCAACATTTATTAGCAAAGAATGAAATATTATTATACAACATGTTTTATATATATAAAGTATATTAAAATTATAACTTTTGTAGTTATAAAAAACCTCTGTGGTGCAATAACTTTGACTTTTCATTATGCCTGTTCATTTATTGTTAATTCACAAAATTCAACAAAGCTCTAAGTCTCCAACTGGGTTGTCAGAATTGGTGAGATTCTAAGGTACCGTAGTGATAGCATTGTTCACTGTATAATTAAGCAAAAATTAATTAAGCAGTACTTTAAATATATGGTCAAGCCTACTTACCAGCTCACTTAATGAAACAGTCCTCTTAGATGGATTTTTTTTTCCATGCACCAAGCTGTCTTGCATTAGCATAGTGTAAATCTGCTCATTTAATATAATTTGTAATAATAATGATTTCTGCATTTAATGTCAAGAGAAAAATCACTGGTTGCTTAATCCAAAGAACACTTAATGTCCATTATTGCCCATGGCACAAAAGAATTTGCAAATTTAAACAGACTTTTCAGCAATAGCCATTGTATTCAGTCTAACTGGACAGTGCAGGTGTGATAAGAGCTATTGTATTTTTATCCATATGCATAAAAGTCTTTAAGATATCGAGTCTAATTTTTTATGATACTCTTTTTAAGATAGCAGGGCTATTTAAACATATAAAAAGTTACTATCCCCTCTCTGCACTGTACTTCAGCTGCCATGAATAAGTTGTGTCAGCACTGACTGCTGTCCTCAATTATATGGCTACTTCCTCCCTGAGCCTACCAAGGAAGTAGTTGATTATGAGACCAACAAATCTAAATGGAACCTACAGGGATGAAATAAAGCTAGCAAGTTTTATGATGGCTCTAGGTATGTGTGTCTCCAACAAAGCCAAGTGAGTAAAGCTATTGTCTTACAAACTCTGAAAATGCTTAAAGAAAAGGTGGGAGAAATATAAACAGGAAGTGTTACGTCAAGAATCTTTACAAGAACAGGCAGAGTTACTGAAGATGCATGATTTGCTCTGAATTTTATTAAAAAACCCCACAAAACAGTAAAAATGTGTATGAGAACTGAGTGGCATCATGTAGCCTAAACACAGTATTCTTTTATATGCTTGTTCCACCTGATTCTCAGTATTGGTTTCTCTGGACAGCAGTGACAACTCTTTACATTCAAACATCTCAGTACCTCCACTGTTTAGCAGGAACCTGTGAATTATCGAACTACTCATAAAAAAAAAATCTTCAGACAGAGTTAAATGATCTGCAGTGATGATAAAACACTTAGAATGTTTGGATGGTGTCACAATAAGTTTGGATAATGTCTCCAAATCTCACAAAACAAACAAGGCTATTTTATCAGTCCAGGAGTCTATATGAAGTTTGCTGTTACTAAGTCTCTAATCAAACTTATTCTGTAGTACCCTATGATCCTAGAATAATTTCTGGTGTGGGGAATTGTGTTGTACCCAAATCGCTGTGGATTCAAACCATTTGGAGCAGACTACTTCTAAGCCAGCTATCCCCACTGCCTTTGTACAGGGACAGAAACAGAATCTTTCAGGACAACACTCATCTCACTCTAAAGCAGATGTTTAAAACGGGCTGGATGACTTGCCTCAGTGTTTCTTCTGCTGACAGCAGATGAGGTCTTCAGGCTTCAGTACGTGTCAGCACTATAAACACTGTGAGTGACTACATTTACAAATATCTTACACTTTGCTTCCTCTGAGGGTTATCTGAACGTGTAAAGCACCAATGTTGACCCTTGTGTTGTACCAGGTATAGACAACTGAATACCATGTCACAGAGGTCAACTCAACACTACTTAGCACACTGCCCTAATTGCACATATGTAAGGCTCAGACTCTCACTTACACTCACCCTGACTGGAGATTGTATATTGAGAAACAATAATGGACCCCTGTAGGCTCATCTCATTAAGTCATGCTGCATTTCTTGCCAACAATCAAATATGCATCTAACAATCAATAACTTTATATGCCCAAAGTACAAACTGTTCTTAAATTATGGTATTTAAATGCAGAACCTCTTAGTACCATCTAGCTGAATTATACTTTACAGATCTCATTTTTTTATAATCCTCCCCTACCAATTTAAGACTGGGATACTATTTTTATTTTCTGTACTCTTCTTGTGCAGTCTTCCTTCCCCAGAAGTTTTTTTGTTATGTTCTACTTTCTCATTATTCCTGGTGAATTATAGATTTAATTTAAATTTAACATTATTGTGTCAATTTTACCTTCCCAAAGAGCTTTCCACTTGATTTTTACAGCAGCCTTGGCAAAGCTGTGCTTCTGCGAACAGATGAACTCTGGTGTTGTTTTTACAGTACTATTATGTTCTCCATGCATGAAACATTAAGCTTTTGACAGGCTGCCAGTCTGGAGGCAACAGACTGGTTTAAATGCCTCAAGGGTGTCATGCCAATCAATTCTCTTGTCTCACTCTTACCGGCCACAGAAATATGTATTAATGAAGGGTGAATAATTAAAGAGAGGGGATGAATTACAAGGGACAAGACAATGTCACAAGAATGGGAACTCAAAAGAAAGGAGTTAAAGAGAAAGATCCAGTCTGCTGAAACTAGGTCTCCAAAACATAGTAACATTCATAGTGTGCCATTTATGAACTGTCATGCGTTTCCTCCTCACCTCCCTCATTTGAGAACTTCAGAACATACAGTTGGATCTAAAGATGTCAAAAGCTGATGTGAAGAGCTGTAGAGAGATGAAAACTATTTCTCCACACAAGTCCTACAACTTTCAGGAGTAATCCTATTGCTGTCAATGACTTCACAACAAACTAGCCTTCCCAGTTCTTTCAGAAGCATCAGACAATAAAGTAATATGTGGTCTCCAAATGCTAGAGTGAAGTTTCTAAAGAACGCGTATTTCACATATGTAAAAGGAGTGTCTCCTCCATAAGTTAAGTTACTTTAAGCACACAGAGTTCCTCATCTCTCCAAGGAATAATGGAGAGGTAGGAAATTACAAGGAAATATTTTCAAGCAGTTTTGGCCTCCAGAGAATACCAACATCTACCTACTCATCAGGGTCCCTCTCCACCTGGCATGTCATATTTAGAACAACATGGATCCACCTGGAGTATGCATCTAGAAAGGATAATAATCTCTCAGAAAGCTAGAATCCTTAGTAGACCTCAATTTTACTTATTATTCTTTGTATCTAACCACTTATTTCATTAGATCTCCTTGCTCTCCTCCTCTTCTTATCCTCCGAATTGCACAGTGAAAGGCAAACCAAATTCTGTAACGAGTTCTCTGTATTTATCACCATGTTCAGCTCCGTTTCTACCACTCTCTCAAGTAATCAAGAAAGCATATCAACCACTTCTCAGAACAAGTACTGGATATTAAATTTTCACTTAGAACATAGAAACATCTGTGGCAAAGTCCACAGAGGCTCAACCAGACCATTGTCATGTCCAGGTTAACACTACCTTTAAGCACCTTTCCATATTAATTGGGACAATTTAGATATCGATTTACATGTAGTTGCAAGGCAATGCTGTCTCCAAGAGCAAAGTTGGTAACTAATAAAGTCAAAGACAACACAAAATACAATACAAGGATAATATAATTATAGATGAGGTTCAGATATTAAAATCAGCTTAATAAACCAAGTAGAAACAGCTTGCAGTTCAAATGGAGTCTGTATAAGTTCTGTACACAGAACCTATGAAGCTTTGCATTAGCAATTGTCAAAAGGGGAAAAAAAAAGCTGGATTTGTAAGAAATACTGATTAAAGCAATAATAAAAATATTTATCCAGTTGACAAACTATTTTTTTTCACTTACTATGAAAACAAAACCAGCACAATATTATACAGATACCTTAGGAAAAAATAAATTTTTTAGGGTTTTTTGTTGTTGTGATTACACAGATTGTGACCTTCTAAATACAATAAGTACAATCCTTATTAAACTGTGACACAAAACAGACATTTTATGAACGTGGATTACAATGAATGGGTTATATGAGAAACATGACAATGGATGCCACTTCCTAGCTGGTGACTGCAGCAGTGGATATTGGGATGGGAGATTCAGAAAAGGATAGAAAAATATTAAACTATTAAAAGTGATGATTTAAAGTAAGATTAGTTTACAGCTGATAGAGTGAATACTTTAAAGTATTGCACCGTGGCAGAATGGAAAAAAACCTCTATTTATTCTTAAAAATACTAGTACTTATTTCCAAGAAGTTTCTAAATTTTAGACTATTCTTGTATCACTTCACTTGTTAAAAGGCTAACAGTGTTCTCTACTATCCCAAAGCATAATTTATAAAGAAAATCTTATGCCCTGATCCAGATTTAAATGCTCATTTTTAAACCCTAGTTAGTCGCAGGAATCTCAGATAATGGATTATTTAATTCACAACCAGGCAGAAGCCACTAGTTTCTTTCGTGGATGCTTATTTCCTTATAAATTGTTTTCCAGTATTTAGTTATAATTATATTGCACTGTTAGCAACAGAACTATGATAATTTCCACAGAAAATGGGCACTTGAATTTCTCAATAACTGGTCTTGGAGCCCTCAAGGACAGTCAGATGTGGAGTGCTGTGCTATTAAACAGTGAGTGAAATTCCTCTTTCTGCTCATACTCGAAACTTCAACCACTGGAAATGACATAGCAGTGATCCTACTTTGAACTTTAATGTATAAAGATTTTTTTATATATTTTTTTTTTAATTTAACTTGTATTTGGAGCAGTGGCTCAGTGACAACATTTGTTAGATTTTTTTTGAGCCACATTTTTCATTGCAATCCCAAAAGGTTAAGTAGCAGCATTCTAAACTTTGTTTGCCAGCACTCCAGCCTCTAGTGAACAGCTTACCAAAGAAGGATTTATAAATCACAAGTAGGTCCTAAATACTTTGTATTCCAAATTAACATACACAAAAGAATATGCCCAAAATCTAAGTTAAGAAAAAATAATTAAGATAATGATAGGAACCTGTAGATCATCCCCAGTTTTCTACAAAGTTTTCTCCCTTTCCTTATCTCAGGCTTCCTACAAGTGTATCAACCACAGTCAGTGCAAATGCATAACAGAAATGGAGCACAAAGACTAAAATCCCATTGCAAGTGCTCTCAGGGCTTCTGCAAGCACTTATAGATTAAACCAGAATATCACAGAAATCCACAGGAATTACCATACCTGCAGAAGTGGGTGTAATCAGATGTGAGGGATCACTATTTTTCCCTTCTCATTTACCAGCCTTCAGACTACTTTGGAGTTATGTGGTCAGAAGTACTACCCTGAGCAAATATTGCTTCTCAGTCTACCACCTCCAGCCCTTCCACTAATCTTCCCATATCCAACTCCTTTGGGTTTCTGAATTTGGAAAAGAATTACATTTGGTTGCAATTACTTCCAGGCTATCCATTTTCTGTCTTCTTCTGAATTTCTTAGTATGTGACTGTTCATAAATACAAATATCTATATGGATATATCTTTTTAATCTCCCTAGATGCAATTTAGTACTAAACTATGAGTTTAATGTTCCATTTCTAATTGCTCTTGTCAATTTTATGCATATAACTTAGAATATCTGTTAAACTTGCAATTAATTTTAATTATCTACAGGCTATCAGTGTTGAAGATCTAGTGTCATTTATACCTCCTCTTCCTGCCTGCGGAAAAATCAGTCCAAAGTTGAGCTATTTAAAAAAGATTATTATTGAACTGTTTTTACTTGGTATGATGATCTAATTCTGTGGCAATAGTAAAGCTGAAGCAGAGGATAAATGTACTTGAAAAGAGTATTTTTAATCCCTCAGTAGGAAAAAAGGCGGGCACTGATGTGTTAACAGGGATGATGTTCCTACACAGTGAAAAAAAAAAGAGAAAAATCACTGTTTTACAATTTTCTGATTGTAGCATTGTCTCTAAAATACACAAGAAAAATACAAAACTTTTCCAATGTAGCACAAAGTTAATCCCTGTACAGAGGTAATGGAGCTGCTAATGTTTGGCTAAGTATCATCCTTAGCTAACACACTGCTGTACAGGCATAGGAGAGCAAACGACTTACCTCAGAGTCTCACACAAGTGAACATTTATTACAGCAGGGCAGCAAAGGCCAGGAAGAGTATCAGTCAAATTACTGCAATCAGGGTTGCAGTTACACAAAATATAGTGGAGAAGAAACCCAAAACACTGGTTCTAATTAAAAGCAGATGAGACACCTACACTTAGGATGAAATCCCTACAACAGGTTTTCTCCCTGCCTCACCTTAACTCTCCTCTTAGCCACTTTAAAGTGATTTTCCTTATTCAGGCTTGATTATTCATCATCTTATGCCTAGCCTTAGCAGCTGAATCAATAAATGTATATATGTTTCTAATAAATTCCCTCACAAAACAAATGACAGAAAAACAAGCTAGAGACCTCAAAGCAAAAATACATACATTGATTAACTTTTGATTGCTATTAACTGTTACTGCACATTTTGCAGTGATTACCTTATATATCTTGCAGTATTACAAGACAGCAGGGGGCCACATAATGTAAGACTTCAGGAAAACATCTAAACTCAAAAAATGAAAGGTGGGCACAAGAAGAGAAGATAGTAATAAAATTTCTGAGGATAAAAAAGTGAAAGAATGATAGTGGCAAGTAAGTTAAGATTTAAAGATTTACACTACCATAATACGAAGTGCTTACAAAAACAAATAACTTGAAAGCCTTTAAAGTCTATCAGTCACATAAAATTAAATATTACCAAGCTAAGTGTGATTAGATTACATGTGGCAAGAAAAAAATCTTCTAGCCGAGCTCTCACACAGGGAACAAGGGCATTTCATTCAGGTTTTTTTTTGCAAGTTAGATATTTCCTTTCAGAAATAAATACTCTATCGTGTCACAGGCTGGTCCAAAATGACCACCTTTGATAACTGACTATCATAAATGAGAAATAGCAACTATTTACAAACCTGACAATTTTCTTAAGCTAAGGAAACACTGAAGTTGGATGGACTGAAATCGATGAATACACTCCAGCAATTACCACTGTGAAATCAGTCAATGAAGATGTAATTACCATGGTTTCCAAGAAGCTGTGTTAGAACCTCATTCTAAGAAAGACCTACTATGAATTAATAAAAGCCCTACAAAAACTGTACACTTTTCAAGAGTGATTTGTTCGTACATGAGGACTTATAACAAAAAAAATACATCCTCACATGTTCAATCCTTCATCTTCTCTTATTTAATAACAGTGCAAGACCCAAAGAGAATTACTACACATTTCTTTGCCATACTGAAATCTTCCACAAGGTGATGCAGGCTCCATTTGATATTCGTGGTGGGACTGGCACTGCTACAGATTATTTACTTGTTTTTCAGAATGTGGTTCCAATGCAGCGATTTTGTTAGATTAAGTCATCAAAATATACACCTAACACCTGAAAATACTTTGTTTATTTACTTATTTTGGAAAAATGAGTGAGGATATCTTAAAAAAAAAAGTTATACAACTTGAACACTGGCTAAAAATAGAAAAAAAAAAAACACCCAAAAAAACCCAACTAAATGAAGTTACAAAAACTCTATGCAAAGCTCTAATTTATAATGTCCTTTCTTGGAATCTTGAGAAAGTGCAGAACACACTAAAAAAAAAACCTGAGCAATTACTGTACACTAAGGTAGATAAGTCTTCATGATGAATTGAAGAGAGTTATGGGGAAAAATAATTATTGCCTTGTGTTAAAGCAATGTAAAAAACCATCTACTCTAAGAGATATGGGATGTTGCAAGTAGTAATGAATAACTTATGTCTTTGAGGAAGAAATATGACATAACCAGAGATAAAAGGATTTTTAAAATTTGGTTGGTAATAGGTTTCTAAACAAACAATTGAATAAGCTTTTAAAAAAATCAGATATCAAAAGGCTTGAAGCCAGATAGAATACCACTGCTTGTATTTTGATGTGACTGCCACAAAAATGCAAGTGATCCAATGTTCTACTTATACTCAAAACAGAGATAACAATACTAAGTTATTAGGAAAGTGAACAGCAATCATGTTTTGTGTTAAGTAGCCTGATAGTTCATGTGCTGTTTCTGAATGTAATATCTGTGACTGGTGAGCATCTATATAGAGTTTTTTGGAAAGTTGAAGAAAAAAATTTAGATATCTACTCCATTCTCCTGCAATTGCAAAAGCAACACTTCCAACATTGAAAGGGAAAATGTTTGGTCACAAAAGTGTAATGGATTCAAACATTCATTTTCTTCATAAATATGGTCTTAATTTTATGCTTTATTCTGAAAATGAAAATAGAATTATTACTATTTTATTTTCCTGCAGGTTCAAAAGGTAGGTACAGGTAACTATTTAATTGTCACTTAATATTTACCTAAAATGTCTTAAAAATACTTCCATATGGTATGCTGACTGTATTATCACTAGGCAAGTACTAAGTATGCAGTATACCAAATTAAAATAGGTATTCTATGTATTATGGAATGTCAATTTTTTAAACATGAAAAATGGCATGAAATTTTGGCATAGGTATTCAAAATACATTAACAATCAATTATCATTATAAGTAAATGCTAAATTCTAACAATTCTATCTTTTTTCTGCTATGGTTCTATGATATTATTGTTACTGCTCTCAGAATATACCAGGATAACAGTCTTGATCCAAGCCTCTCCCACAAGGGTTAAAATGTTCTCCCTCCTGGATAGATGGGAACACCAAGATAGAAACATGAAAAGATGTACAGTGCTTGGCAAGTCAAATTTGCAAATATAAATCAGAGCTAAATCCAAGTACCTTTCCAATTTCCAACCTACACTAACTTTCCCATGGAAAACATTTTCAGACAAAGCTAATCTCATGCTTCCACCTGTGGTTGAAAATAAACAATACTGTGATGATACATCATCACAAAGCACAAACAAGTCCTTTGTTACATAATGTTTTCAGCTTCTCAGTTTTGATTAAAAAGTGCAACTGGGCTTCAAATTTAAAAAGGTCTTCACAGACTTCAGTAAGAAATGCAATGAAAGAGCAAAGTGAAACATTTAACACAGAGAATTATATGATAGTAAAATATGACATTAATAGTGGCAAATAGGAATATCTTTCCTAGAAGTTAAAACATAGCTGAGGAAATGTGGTAGGCTGGGAAACTGTGAAGCAAAAACTGAAAAAACCCTGATAACACTGAAGACACAATTGGTACTGTTTTGATCACTGAAAAGGAACTAATTCTATTTTACATTTCCAATAGATTATATGTTTCTATATATTTAATTTGACAAATGAAAGAAAACAGGTGTCAGAGCATCAGATTTGATGGCACTGCATCGGAGTCTGTAATTAGAGTCATGTCTGATGACTTTCCTGGTTCTCTGATATGGAAAAAAGCGAATTCGTTTATTATCATTCCTTGGAGGAGTCAGTGTGACTCAATGAATCTCTTGAACTTCTGCAGACTAGGGAAAGAAGAACCCAAGTGTAAATATTTCACAAAGGATCTTCTATTTTTCTGAGAAGTATCAAACAGTGTGTATACCACATCAAGATTCAAAAGTCCTTGATGGCTATGATAATATTTTCACAGCTGAAAGGACAGTGTTTCAATACCAAAAATTCACATCAACCCAGAGTGGGTGCTCATCTTTCCTGGTACACTCAAAGGTCGTGTAATTCTGCAGGAGTAAAAGAAACAGAACTGGAGAGATGGACAAATGTGTTCATGCTGCCACAACTACAAAATCAATCAATACAGGTCAGTTTGATTCAGTGAAACAGATGACAGAGAAAGAACTGAATTTTACCCCTTGTTAGGTATATTTTTATGAAGAATAAAATTAATAAAATAAACACCACATAAACATTACCTGTGGTGCAGCAAATGCCTTGCCAAAAGGTCTCCTTACAAAAACCTTACATGACTGATTAGATGAGAAATACCAGCTGGTCTACATTTTGGTACAGACATTTTTTTTCTACTAGTAGAGACACATATACAGGTTTTGTAGGATATTAGAAAGTTCAGATACCTGTTAAAAACAGCTACAAGGTAACAGTTGTGTATTTCTTCCCACTCTTGTCTTAGAATCTGAAAACAGTGTCAGAGTAAAAAATTATGTAGAAGTAATTTTTAACTAAAATTTTCTCCCTTCCCCAAGAAGCAGACTATTTTTATTCAAAATAAACAGACCAGGATTTATTTGACATTCATATTGTAAGACCCAGAGGCCACTTACAGAAGTTTCAACACAGAGAAGTCCAATAATTAGTAAAAATATCACCATGATAGACAAAAACCAGAGCAGATTGCCCAAAGAAGTTATCAAAACTCTTCTGTGGCAATTCTCAAATTTTAACTTGTCAAACAATCTGACTCAACCTCAGAGTTGTCCAGGCTCTCAGTGGGGGTTTGTCCCAGATGATCTTCAGAATTTTTTTCCAATCTAAATTACTACACGATTCTACGGAACTATGAGATGAAAGAAGGGCACTGATGGTTTAGTGAGACAACAAAAAAGCTGACAGTGATTCTGTTCTCCTCATGGAGGGAAATTCTGATTTCAATAGTCAACTATTGAGAAATCTTTGCTTCCTCTCCATGAGTTTTACTGAAGAAGTGGTCAATAATGCCAAGGAAGGAAAATATTAACAAAAAATAGTTTTTCCAATCACTCTTATTGTAAACATTGTATGTAAACCCTGCAATCTTGGTTTAGATTAAACGCTCAATAAGGAACTCGTGAATCAAATAGGGCAGCATCAGAGGGCACCATCATTTCCTCACCAACCGTGAGTGAAAGATGGTTTCTGAAAACCACCTGAATATGGAGTAAAGGCAAAGAATCCAGGTAGGTTATGAATCCTTGTGGAGTTTTAGTGTACACTGTTACACAACATCCTTTCACATTCTCTTGGGAATGGGAAAAGCAATGCCCTCTGAGGCAGGAGAGCAAAAAGTCATCAGCACACTCAAACAGACTGGCCAGAGTTACTAAATGCATTGAGCATACCGGTACTTCCAAGTGTCCAGCCAGGATGAATCCATGCCAGCTTCCAAAATTCTTTGACGTCTGAAAACCAAAATCTTTTCTTTAAAAGAACAGGCTCCTGGCACCTTATTGAATACTCAGACTTTGTCAATAAGAAACAAATTATCATCAAGGTTGAGTGTATGTTAAAAAAAAAAAATAAGAAAAAGGGCATGGCTGCAAACAGAATAAATACAGAAGAGAATACTGAATAAATAAGATTCCGAAATCAGAATTGATTTTAAACCTAAATATAGCATGACACAGCCATTTTGTCATGGTCCTTCAGCTCATATGTCTGCAGTGTTTCCAAAACGTAGCATTTTCCCCAAAGGTCAATGAATACATTTTAAAAATGATTTGTAAATATGCTCAAAACAAAAAAGTGATTATAATTCAAACTTTCCTAATAAATATTTGAATGTGTGTGCACTGCTTGTGGCAACTAGTTGGTACTTTGCTTCTGCTTGTCTTCATTGAGCAAAATTTGTTAGGTGACAGATGGGAAATACAGGGTGTTGAGCACCTTTGGAAATCTGTGCTTCAGGGCCTCCCCTTATTTAGTAACAATTCTAGTTTGGGATTCTAATCTCAACTTTAGATGCAAAGTAAGGTTGGCTGAGTGGACTGGAATGGGGATAATACATGGCAGTGTTGAGGGGAAAGGTGAAAATGAGAAAATTGGAGGGATTGGTATCTTCAGTAAGTTCATGCTTCCCCTTAAGATTGAAATGACCAAAGAATTCTCCTCAAACCTGAGGAAGCTTCCTAGAATCCCACCCTTCTCTCAGGCCACATGTAAACAGGCCATTTTAGATCTTCATGTTAAATAAGACTAAATAGAAAAAGCTATTTTCCTTTTAATTGTCACTTCCAAATTAGGTAAGTACAATAGCCATGACAATGTTGAAAACTTATTTCAAAATAATTAATGTATTGGAACTTCCTCCTTAATTTCAGTTGTGGACACTAGCAGTTTCCACTCTTGTTATGCCACATCGATAACTATTCTGTCTCTGCACTGCTTCTACGCTGCCCATTTCCCGCAACTTGGCTGAGCTGTATTGTCTGGCAAGCAATGGCCCTTGCCCTGCAAGTTAGGAATGAAGATTAATGTGTTCCAAGTGTCAAGATTTCATTTGTTAGTATTGCATCTCTAATGCAAAGGATTTATCCCCTGAAATGATGAAACTTTTCATCAAAGCAAGCAGTGCTGCTGAGTATCAATCTTGGATTGTACAACTCATCCATAAAGCTGCTTTCAATAGCAAAATCTGCCTCTTGTATCTTGCATTTGCTGATAAAATTCTAAGGTACAGCAAATAAAAACAAAATGAGTCAAAGTGACACTGCATCTCTACACTGTAATTCACATGCCATTGCCCTGCCTTGCATTCTAATGCTTTGTCATAGTATCTTCATATTGTATCATGCCTTGATACCCCCGATAAGACAGCATGTTCAAATGCTACTGCTTTTATATCACACCATGTCATTTAAGGTAAAATAAAGCCTGTATTCTTCCTGGTTCATCTGTTTGTTTTCCTGAATTAGCAATAAAAGTACCATGAATAGTAAATAACTTAGAATGAAATTTAAGGCACATTAATTTTTAATGATTTTCCCACCATTCATTTTAATTCAGCTGTATGCATCATTTGCCTTCTTAATTTTTCTGTTTAGTGAATTTATAACCAAACAACTAAGGCTTGCTTTATAGGGGAAGGACATTAAGTTAGTCTTTTCTTGCATGGAATTCATTAATCACTTATTTACAAGTTAAGTAGTAGGTAGTGGAAGAAGATTAACGCAGAATGTACTCTGTTACATGTAAATACATGATTATTTTTGTCTTCTACAACCTCTCTTCTTGTTGAAGGTAATTACTTTTTGGTCTACTATATTAAACATAATTATCAACTAATGTGTGGGAACATGCATTTAATTTATAATTAAATGGTATTTACCAAGTCAAACATATTAAGTAGTGAATATTTAAAGAAAAAGTTTTTCTATTAAATCTGTGATTTTAAGTTTTCAGTATTAAACTAATATTGCACTGGTTTTCCAAACCATTTCCATTTAGAAATTTATGGTAAGTAGTTATACACATGAGAGAGTAAAAGGTTTTGAGGATAAAGCCCCTCATACAATAAATATTAAAATATCTTAAATATCCTTTTCCCTCTCTAGTGCAAAACAAATACAAATCAAGATATCAAGAGCATTTATCCAGTTGTACAAGCATGGCTTACAGGAAGACTTCATTCCATTTGAGCCTATTCTTACAAAATTGAATCTGACACTCAGCTGCAAGAACTTCTATTTTGACAGCTTGAAAGTACATAATACCACATTGTTCTCAGTTGTGAAAAAGTATTTTCTAATCAGCAAATTTTGCTGCTACACATTCCTGTCTGCACTTGTCAGCTCCTTCCAATCCTTACAGTCTTTTTACTCTTAGACATCTGTAGGATAGTATTAAATGCATTAGACAGAATCAAATCTAAAGGTCACCAAGAACTAGTAATGCTGGTTTGGCTGCACACCAGATGATACCTGGATGGTTCCTTTAGAGAATTTTTTTATCAATGTTATTTTTATTAAAAACTTCCAACCCACAAATCAAACCCCAGATCCTTCATTATTATCTTTTTCTGTTCCTCTTCATAATTTATAAATTATAACAGATAATAAAAACAGAAAGATGGTTCCAAACAGTAATTTGAACTTGTAGCTGATAACCACAAAACTTGGAGACTCTTGTGTTAGCCTGATTTCCCCACTTCTAATGATGAGTTTCTGTTAAATGATTTCTTGAAGTGTGGTCTTGATAAAATGAACTATATACTACGGGCCTTGTCTTTTACTTTTCACTATTTGTGCTTTCATATTTTATTCCTTATTCTACAGCCATGATACATTCCTTGACATAAAGCTCTCAGCACTTTCTGCTGCAGAAGAGTATAGTACCAGACATCATCTCAGCCATCAGCTCTGTTTTGAATCAGTTTCCAGGCTTTATGCTTCATCTTCAAAGATCCTTGTGTTCCTGGTTCAAGAGATTTGAAAAGCTACTTAAAGGTCAATATTGTGATTCATGCTGTCATACTATTCTCCTCTGGTGCAAGAGAATTCCTTCAAATGGTTAAACTCACGTGTGGTAGTTGTTAGTTTCTTCCAATTGGGTCTAAGACTAAAATAATTTTGTCTTGGAGTGGCGAAATGAGCTTTTTATTTTCCACTCCCTACTCAGAAATCTCTTCCCTAACCCTGCTTTCTATATCAAATACTTTGAAATGAAATTAAGAAAAATCAGAAATATTCCTAAAAACATTGAAGATCTCTTCCTCTGTTCTAGATCTTAGAGGACAGAAAAAGAACATAAATCCACCACAAATGTTGCACATGCTCTACTGAACAATAATTAACTGCAATACTGAACAACAGTGATTACTGTAAATGACCTGGTATAGAACAGATTTTGCACCCAGTGCCAAAAAGGGAATGAAGTAGGCTTGATATATCTCCAGTAAGCCACATCCCTAGGTAGGTACCCTATTTTCTGTGCCTGATATTTTATCAGACTTGGACCTTTCCAACTGTAATATAACTGGAAAGTTACAAAGAGATTTTGGAAATGTGAAAAGGGAAAGACTGTACAGCAGAGAATAGTAAAAATGTGACACTTCTGAGAATTAAGAATACAATAAAATTCTGTGTCTAACAGGAAACAGCTAATTCTAAAATGTTTGCATTTTATTATACATTCACTTAAATTTCAAAATAAAATTCTGAGTGGATAATTATTTTATATTAATTTTAAGGCTGCTATACTGAGACAAGAACAGTTTCTCTATTTTTTTTTTCCTTTTTTTCATACTTTTTCCTAAAGTGAGAATATTTGTTAAAGTTGAGGTTTTCTTGAGAAAGGTTTTGGTCTTGATGAACTTTTTTTTTTTTTTCTATCAAACATCTTATAAAAATAAATCTGAACCAGCTAAAAAATAAAAGCTATCGCAGTCACCATCTCTCCTGTACGAGCACAGTGTAGTTCTGTAACCAGGCAGAGAATGGTAGAACATGTTCCTCACCAGCAGTCCTGCAGAGAGGTTCAGCTCCACTGTACACTTGAGGATTATTTCTAACCTGCAGATTGATTTGTCATGTTCTGTAGCAGCACTTTTGAACTCTGAAGGCTGAAAGGAAGGATAAAATGTAATATTCTCATAAATCTTGAAGGTTACTCGCTTCTTAAAACTTTTCCACTGTGTATCAAAATTCTCTGACTCAAAATATTGAGGAACACAGCATTGAACTTTACTGATCCAATCTGCTCTGCATGAATAGTCACACAACATTCATTAAAGCCAATCCTCTAAAGTTTTCTTCCAGCATGCAATTGCAGTTTGGTTGTACAAGAAAGAATGCAGCTAAGCTTGACTTTCTGACATTTATCCAAATCCAAATGCTAAAAACCTTTAAGGATTTCTTATCAACCACTAATTTAAACTAAAAAAAACCAGCCTAAGTTATTTTCAGAACCAGGTTTGCTGTATAATTTGGCAGAGCAGTTGTCAATGTCACTAAGCAATGTAAGTTAGCAATATTTCTAAACTAGATTTTTAAGCCAACATAAATAACTGACTTCAGGACAACCAAATGACATAACTAAGACTCAAGTCTTACGAGCCTTATAGAAAAAGATAGCAACACATCAGGGTACCTCTTTTACAAGTCATACTAAGTATCCTATGCTTTAGAATTAAACATATTTGTAACAGCATTCATTAAAATGCAGAAGTTTCAGAAAGATCAGCAATTATTGATGTATTTTTGATTGTTTTTTCTACATATACTAATACATGTCCTCCACAGCTGTGCATGTGTATGTGTACATATGTATATAAGTACATACCCACACATTTATAAACACATATGTGACAGGTTCAGTCCTGCAGACACACGCTCATGCCTTTGCTTACTGAACTCCGTACTACTACTGATATCAAAGATCCAAACAAGAGGTAGGCATCTACAGGGTCACCCTTTGAGCATCCAGCTTTCCAAGACAGCCTTGTATGCAAGGTATAATTAAGCACTCTCATGATTTTTTTTCTTCAGCTTGCATGCTTAAATTTGGCTCCTAAATTTATTCAAGTGACCTAATTTTTAAATATGCTGAATGCCTGCAATTCCCAACAATTTATGCAATCAATCATAATTAAATTGTACGAAAATACTGATGAAACCCAAGTTGCCTGCAAGCATTTATTTCTCCTCGTTGTTATTATTTAAACCAACAGCATTTACTCTCAGAAACACTCCTGTAAAACTAAGGAACAAAAAAATACATTTTTAATATGTTGAAAAGTTGCATGCTGATGTTAGCTTTGTTTCAGGAAGGAGGAAATACTCTTATGTTACTTGACTATCATGTATCAGTGAATAATGAAATGGATTATATTTTCATAAGGTAAAACAGTGAAAAAACATAGGAGCATTAGCAGATTCTTGAAATAAGGTATTTTTGAACTGTACTGCTTGGATTGACCAAGACATTTGGAACAGCAGGACAGACTGCAGCTCAGCTTCCTTAAGAACTACTATCATCTTCTCTCCTCAGCATCTTAAGTGCATTTGATTTCCCTTCTCCCCTTGGTGAAAGCAACAAGAGAACAGGTAGAAATGTGGATTGTAGAAACCTCTCAGATATTCAGTTTACAGAGGAGAACTGTTTTCTATTAAGTGGGCTGTGATGTACTGCTTAGAATAGGACCATGCTCTGAAACACAAAACATGCAAACGAGGTTTTGCTTTGAAAATGCATCCTCTAAAGGGTGAAGGATATAGACACTTACTCCTATATCAAAACAAATAGTGCTGTTTCTACGTTTTCTAATTCTCATACATGTATGCTTCAATTGATAAAACAGAAAATTGAAATGGGAATTTTTCAGGTCCCTGGGAAAGCAGTTCTTCAAAACATGATATGAATACATGTGATGTGTGCAGTTTTAGTAGTAACACCATACTCAGCCTCATTTTGTATAGACCTGATAAGAATCAAGTCTCTGAGACAGCCTGAGCAGTTAAAAGAACTAGGAGGGTTAATGAGCAGTTTGAATGCTCTCTATTCAGGTGTCTGAATAGCAGCACATCTTGCTCCTTGTGGATAGACTCTGAATACAAAAACAAAGTTAATGACATTTATTTACACCTATGCTGACATTTTTCTGTATGCAGAGGAAAAATCATCAACATATTTTCTTAAAGGTCAAAAGCCTTTGCATAATATATTTCACTGCACGGAATGGATATCCTCTGATATATTTCAGTTGCTGTGTTTACCATGTGTTACCCCTAAAAACCTAAGCTTTTAACCTTTTTAATATACTGGTGTATTTTCTTTCTTTTATTTTATTTCTTTCTTTTATTTAACATTTTTGAAGGACAACAGAGGAATAATATTTTGTATTATCTTCAGCATGTAGCATGTTTACTGATCAGTTTGAGTTGATATATTTTAATTTTCATTATTTCCCCACCCAGTTTCTCCAACGTAATTTATTCTCCTGTGATGAATATTATAAGTAACGGGTCTTTTTGCCTCATATGCTTTCAAAGACAGCAGCATCCTTCTTGTTTCTCTCTGCGTATTTCCTTATACTTTCATATCCTTAGATATTAAAGCCACTACCGTTTTTTCCCTTCATCTGGATGGAGGAAGCACTAAGGATTTTTCAATTCACACATTACTTTTCTTTAGGGATCTCACTTCTGTGTCATTGTTTCTGAAAAAGCAGACTGCAGTGAAATGTTCTGTAGCAAGCTGAACATCAGGGGAAAAGACTCGACTGGGTTATGAGTACAAGGATGGCATTAGATATTTTTATTTTAATCAGTTATATTGTGCAGGATGATATTTCCAAATCTGCTGTGATATCTGCTGTTCAATCACAAAGTCTGTCATAATCAACTCTTGCATATAAAACGACAGACACAACCTTATTCTGAATGGCTCAGAGACAGAATTTAGCTGAGATGATAATTTAACAGAGGGAAAAAGAAAAACAAAGTAGAAATTCCAGCATTTGCAATAGCTTTCACCCCCACCAATTTTAATTTACATACAGGGGGTTAGTTTACAACAGCTTTAAGCTCCATGTTTATTCTTTTGTATTATTAGCCTTTGGCCTTTATTTAGTTTATTTTTGAGTTTTATTTCATTTAACATTTATTATTTCCATCCTTGGAGATATTCAGACCTTGACTGGACATAGTTTTAAGCAACCTGCTTTAGCTAACCCTGTTGGAATAGGGGGTTAGACTAGGTGACCTCCAGAGACCACTTCCAACTTTCATGAGTCTGTCATTCCATGAAATGTAAAACAAATTAGGCATAGCCACCTGACTATTAGGAAAATTGCTATCACACCTAAACAAGCCAAAACAAAATTCCAGGCAGCTCAAGACAAGTTCAGACAAAGTAAGCTCGACAAACTCCTGTTTGGAAGGTCTGTGTATTTAGTATAAAACCTATAGTCTGTTTCCAGTATAGGTAATACTGCATTTACTGGGCTACTGAGGTGTTCTTTTGCTTTCATTAAAAAAAATAAATAAATAAAAAAATTGCAGGTGTATATAAATAATATATGAACCTCACCTCACAAGTTTAATTGCCTGTGTATTCATCTTCATTCTACCTGTAGAATGCTACACAAAATGACTCTTGCTTCTTTTTAATTAATTGTGTTTTATGGTGCATGTTTATCCTACAACCTATCCATTGATCAGGAATTATCTGTTTGCATTGAATACACTCTCCTTGGAACAGCAAGAGAAGTATAAAAGATGTAGATGTTAATATATCATTATTTCTGTATTTATAGTTGCTATTTGGCATCCAGGCATTGCTCTCTTCTAATGCTTACTTGCTTACTCAAAATCAAACTAAATCAGACTTCTGATTATGGAACAACTGATGGGCTGACTATCTCCTTGTGCTTCAGGGTAGTGTCTTTGCATCTTTTTAACAAAAGGGACCTAACACTTAGATATGCTAAAGGTAGAAAAAAAACACCTCTACAAAAACAGAGCTGGAAGCAGAATCCCAACCACAAGCACAAAACGACCCTGTTTTCTCTTCAGTTACCCTTTGTGTAACTCGAACACCACCACTGCAAAACCAAGAGGCTAATTTGTTGTGACAGGTACATATGGGCAGACACTTGCTTATGACCATAGTAATGATCTTCAAAATTACCCTAACAGGATTTGTCCAGCTGCACAGGGCCTTCAGCTTGGCTTTAAGTAACCTTTGCCTTGTACCACAAAAGACCAAAGATCATTAACTGTAAGCTAGACAAGGGATAGGTAACTAAAAAACCAGCATTAATACAATTACAAGTGATCATCTGACCACACCATTAGAAAGTTCTCCAGTATGCATATCACAATCCTCTGAGCATTACATTTGGATAACAGTATGCTTCCTGCAATGTTAGGATTTTCCATGCTGTTTTACCATAGAAAAAAATTAATTACCTTAAAATAATTTAAGACTAATAAAATATTGACCCCACAGTGATGAGTTTCACAATCTTCAAGAATTTCACTGTGGTTTGTATTTTATTTAATTTTGGAAAGTTAGCATTTGTTTCAGTGAATTTAAGCTCTGTTTCACTGTATTGAAAAGCGCAATCCTACAATGTGTTTTTCACATCTACCTTCTAAATAGTCTAATTAATTCTTTACTCCCAAGTACCCACATTAGAAATTTTCATGTATCCTTAAGTAACATTAAGTAAATAATCTTGAGATGCATGTAGCAACTAAAATTTCCCTCTGTGTTTAGAGGCAAAACAATGAAAAGATATCATGATATTCACCAATTTGCTTTTTTCCCCCCCATGAGATTAAGATAAGGTGATTTGAACTTGCAAGATAATGAAAACACCCCGTGTCATTTGTCATCATTAATGGAACCAACACTCTAAACACATATTATTAAAATTTGTTATTCCTGCATCAACCTTAATTTCTCTTATTTTTTCATTTTTCAGTTTAACCTACACAATCCCATTAGCCGATGCACACACTGCCCATCTAAAATGTGCTTTTGTCTCTTTTCCCCCCCACAGTGTTTCATTTATAATGTGATTTAAAAAATACATAAGTTGATAGACATGAACCTATTAAATCCACTTGGAAAAACATGCTGACAGCTCTCTTATGACAATGACAATATAAAATTTGTGTTTGCTTGTTTTGTTTGTTTTAATGAATACTGTAAGCACCTGATAAGCAGTGTATCATAGAAGCTCATGCCTTTTACTAAAATAAGATGACATTGTGAGTGTAACAGACTTCATAAAGTCCATATTCTTGACTTAAGGATAGCAGTTGCTAGAGGTCATTAAATATTTTTAAATGCAAACTTGTATCTTCTACAAGAGAATGCAGCATATCTAATATGTACCCTATCTAAATATTCACAGTCACTTTCTAATTATTTTCAGAATCTTGTCTGGCATGACAGATCATGTTAACAGCTTCATTAACTCTGCTGCAGAGTATCACTATATGGATAATACACACAGCCCAATCTATTCAAGAAAAACTATGCAACTTCCTAACTTCAGCAGAATAACTATTATTCTCTTTCATATGTTAATGGCATTGGAAAACTGTTTCGCATGAAGCCATCAAACCACTACTATAAACTGTACTGGTTCTCTATATGGTTATTTTTTAGCTGGTTTTTTTTTTTTTTTTTGTGCATAGTATTGCTGTTTAATTAAAGAAGACAGATAATTATGCCCTTAATAAGGTTCTTTCCTTTTCAGATTACACAATAACAGAGCTTGGTGATCTCTGTTGGTAGCCATAAAAATTTCATTCAATTCATGTTAGCTGTGAAATATCTGATTTTTGAAGTAAAATTTTACCTAAACAGTCACTGGAAGATGGCACAGAGATAGCCTATTATTTTCTTCCAGGAACCTCTGAAATTTCAAGCAAGCTCATTCATGCAGCAACACCTTGCCAAAGTTGAACTTCTGTGGGTACTCATTATCGCACTAGTAATAGTCACTGGAAGGAGGCACTGTTAAGTCTAAAAAGCCTTATCAAATACTGGTAGAAGGTAATGGAAAGACTCCCTGTGATGAAGAACATTGGATCTTGGACCACAGCCAAACTGAAGAGTTAGAAAGCACATAACAGGTCTGTCAACAGCAATACAGAGCAGCAATCCTCAACTTCAAATGCTCCCTGCTCCTTTGAAGCCACAGGGGATTCTCAATTTCCTCCAGACTGCCAGAGAAATTTGTACTGCAAATAAACACTAAGGATCTTCACCAAAATCTTAAAAATGCATTCCCATTCTCTCAGTACATTAAAAAAAATATCCAAATTATACATAAGTTCTGAAAAAAAGCAGAAAAGCACAAATCACAAGAAAACCAGGGAGGTGAGCATGAGGACTCTTCGATGGTGCTCAGATTTTATTTGTTGAAATTCCACAGTCATATGAAATGACGGCTTAGGGCAACTTGTTTACTACTACAAAGGGTCAGTTCCTTCACTCCATCTTCCTGAATCATTACCCCTGCTAGTGATTTTATACCAGATTCAGGACAAATGTATATTTTGGCTATTTTATTTTTATCCATCTTTGAGTATGGGAAAAAGTCACCGTAAAAGACTTCACTCAACATCCCTCAAAAACAGTTTTGCATCCAAACACTATGCTATTAGTTCCATTAAAAAGCCCATATAAATTTATTGGAAAGTAAAATTAAATGCACAATTCTGGTCTATTTTTAAGTACTAAACACAAAAATTGCGTTTTTTACATTTAGAAACAAAATTCACCATAGAAAAGCATTCCTGAACCACTCAAGTTGGATTTGGGAATATGATTCCAAGTTTGAAGATTTTCCTTCTCTCCTATTTTCAACAGAGATACTTGTATCTACATTTGAGTGTCTTCACTCTTTATGCAGGTCTTCCCTTAGGGAATGAAGTGGGCAAGTTCACCCTCTGACAGTCTTCCCAGTACTA
Source organism: Caprimulgus europaeus (assembly GCA_907165065.1). The sequence continues at coordinate 6,807,606 of OU015523.1, read as the reverse complement.
CTTTAATGTGCAGAGGTGGAGGGAGAAGGAGGAGATCTGCATTCAGAGAGTGACAGTAATGCTATAAAAGCTCCTTAATCCTTTAAGCTGAACTGAAGAATTAACAAAGTTCTGTCAAGAAGGAGAAATTTTTTAAGAGTCTGTCATTGACATAGGCCAAAGCTAGCATCATCAGAAGCTTATATAAATTAACTCCTCACCTATGCTAGCTTATTATGATAAATGAAGCATTTTATCCTCTTCAGCATTAACAGGAGTCACTCCAGCATGGGACATTGCTTTTCCATTTAGACTGGCCAGAAATCCAACCTGTATGTCTGTTATTTATGACTGTGAAATGCAGGACACCCAAGATAGCTGGTCAAAAACTGGAAGCAAATTTTGCAATAATAGGTTGACAAAATGTCAATTTTTCTGGACACACCAGTGTCAGACAATGTGGCTTGTACAACTGACTGTCTGTCCTTCCCTCTTCTCCACTTTTCCCTTCACTGTATGACCTAAATTACTTTGCCTGGAATTATTTTGTGCATAAAATGATAATGAATGGTGTCCCTAAATAGCAGCAATCTATGTTTTGTGCTTTAGTATCATCAGGAACTTAACAAGACTTAAAATAAACCCAAAAACCACAAACAAGACATTTACCTTGATAAACTAATTAAAATCCATAATACTATGGAAAAAGCAATACAAGACAAAAATATTCTTTCCATGAAAAAACACATGACTGTCCTAAAATATTTCATGTATTCAGTTTATATTCACACACCTTTTAAGAGTAAATTTGTTATCTGAACTGATCTCTTCTCCAAGGCAGTTGTTTTTGCCAGTTGCTGGCAAAGTGCTATCTTGGACTTAATCATCTAGAGAAGCTTACACAACCTTAGCTTGACCAAGTTCATTTTGTGTGTATCTATGTATTGATGCATTGTATAATCAAACTGGGACCTTTATTGCAATGTCAAAGGGGAATCATCTTCTAGCCAAGCCTGAGAGAACTCTCTTTTCAGTTGTCTCCATCTGAAGTCACAGAGCAAAATTCAGCTCCAGCAGAAACAGGCACTGCTCCACTAAATCAATAAGATAATCAAAGCTTTATAATTAGAGCAGTGCAAACAACAGTAGCAAGCTCTGGCAAAAACCAGCAATGGACCTATCCAGGCATATCCAGAGCTCATTTTGCCCCAGGAATTTTTCATACCTCTAAACAGCTGTACTGAAGCAGAAATACAGAGCATCTATGGATCATGCTGTTTGCAGCCAAAGAATACCAAGAGAGGCAGGTATATACATAAGGAACATATTTCAGTGTTTACTGATACTTCAGCCTTCTCTGCCTAATGAGAAACAGCAACCACGCAGCCCATTTCAAGTCTAAGGAACTCATTGGGTATAGGATGTAATTTTATTTGCAGAGAGGTAATAAATATTCAAAATTCAGTCTATCAAGATATATTGATCAGATAATCCTCAATGTCTGCAGGTTGGACATCCTTTTAGTGCTATATAGCTCAGCCATAGCATCAGAACTGTGAGGTTTTGTGAAACCTTGTAAGAGGATTGTAAGTTGTTTTGGTTTGTGTTTCTTTTGGAGACTTGGGTAAAAGAAAAATATTGGCAGTACTACACATGTTGCTTTAGCCCCATTTTAGTTCCCTCAGGAAAAACAAACAAACAAAAAGATTCTGATTTCAGACAAGCCTTCACCAGATGAACCAGGAAATTATACACAGAACTGTATGTTCTGCACAGTATATATCAAAAAAGAACAGTGTTAGGGGTTTCACTGTATTTTGTATTCCTAACCATTTAAAAATGCTATATTAATATCATTAAAATTATTATGTCTATTTGGTCATTTAGGTTGGATAAAGAAATCTTGTTGACATGGAATTTGCAAAACACATTACATTCAAATTATTCATACCACAACAACGTGTTAATGTACTTAAAAGCAAAACAGAAAGGTTTTTTATCCTGTTTCCCAGGTGTGAAAATATCAATGTTACTAATGTATTTCTACTCTAGCATCAGCAAAAGACAGGACAGAAAATTAGTCACCTTGTGTGGAAACCTGAAGAAGCCCAAGTTATATAATTATATATATACACCCCTCTACTGGGGTACAGTAGAATCTGCAGCTTTCAAGGTTTGGCTTAAGAACTGTTGCTTGAAGGAAATTGAGACAAATGGGCTGCTCTGCCAATACCATTAAGATAAAAGGAGGCTTGTATTAAAAGAGAGCGTTCCACTTAAATCAGGCCTCCAGTTAAAGTGAATCGTCTTAACCTACCCATCTAGCAAAAAGGCCACCCTGGTCCTTCTCTCAGAAGTCTGGCTGATTTGAGCTGTAGCAATTTTTGTTCTACAAATGTTCTGAGTTGATTTGGGCCAGCTGCACTGTAATCGAGGCCAAGAGGCATTAACTACTTCACTACTGCTTCTCCAACTTCTTACACTGTGTACAATTCATCTCAAGTATGCCACCTCTTGTGACGAGATGCTGTGGACCTGAAGTGCTGCTGTTCCAGAGGAAAATTGGCCTAATCAGCTATTATACAGAAACATCAGTAAAAGCTATCAAAAGTAAAGGCTAATAAGCATGCACTACTTTTCCTCTTTGAAGAGAAAAAAATGTTTACATCTTTTTCAAAGTGCTAAGTCACATACTGAGGCATATCAAGCCAAGCTTTTTATAAGCCTTTTAATTTAGGACACGTAGATGACGATACATGGATTCACAGTGAGTGGTAGCAATTCGATTCAGTGGGGCTTCCGATATAATCAAGAACTAATCAGTGGGCTCAGCTCTGATCCTCTTTTCATGTTCCAGATGAAGGAATCCAGAGAGCAAGAGATCGTTCTGGCACAGTGTACTTGTATAGCTAGATACTGTTTGGAGATCAACATGACAGATCACCCACCACGAGGATTATACTTCCCCATATGAGTGGGCAATAACAGCCAGGCAGGGATAGAGAAAAGGAGAAGTGAGAAAGTTTCTTCAATGAACCAGCCAGCCTATGAAGAACAGGATGAGAAACAAGGCTGGTCATTTAGTTGGATAACTTGCCATTAAATTGACACAGTTTAGTTGGATAACTTGTCATTGAAGTGACACAGAGTTCAAGTTTTTAAGGAGGTCAGTATGCACCCAATCAATACACATCTTCAATGTGCAATGTCAGCTCGTGCCTTCCCACAACCCCACTCCACCAAGCCCTCCTTCTGCTGTCATTCTACAAAGGAAAAAGCTCTCCTAGATTTCATAACATCCCCAAAATAAATCTGGAATATTAAGAAAGAGACACAAATATATACACTTTGGAGTATACTGAATTCCAAATGTATATGCCTTCTGAAATATCTATGTTTTTTTTCCCTAAGTGTTATCAGTAGAAAAGGAAACAGGTCATGTGAAGATTGCCTGAGGAATCTAAAACTTTTAAGAAACTGGCAACGGTGTCAACCAAGGGATTACAATGGATTAACCTCACAAGATTTCATTCTTCTCAGGTACGTGTGTGTTCATAGTTAGGTATCACAGATTGTCTATTAATAGATGTACAGTAAAGCCAGAGAATACAGGAGCAGATTTTTCAAGATAGGAGTTCATCCTCAGCCACCTATCTGAGAGGAGAATCAATCCCTTTTCTGTATTAACCTTTCTTTCCTGGGAAGATAAGCTTCCCTTCAGCTCTCCTTCCCACATTGTTAAAAAACACAGAAGGAAGACACAGCAACAAGTCTTTTCCCATACCTACATGCACACGCACAAGTGTAGAGGCACACACACCCCCTCCATACTGGATTTCCACAGCATACAGTGAATTCTCCTGCTATAAATGACACGATACACTGCTACAGCAACCACTGACTAGATAACTTCATGCATCTTTAATTATTATCAGGGACTTATAGGAGATTGTCCAGCACACTACATCAGCAGAATAATGATTTACTGTAAGTAGAACCAAGTTAACAAGATGTTTTCTTATTTGAAATTTCATTCCTTCCTCTCTGCATGAACCAAGGCTTTTAAATATTTTTTTTTCATTAGCAGAAACAATTTGCTCAGTTATTTCTACAAATGAACCTTGGCTGTACTGGCAGGTCATGTATAATTAGTTTGTTTTACACATTCAACTTTCAAAACCAAACCTGTTTTGACAAGATACAACACAAAGGTTCCAGGAGACCTGAAATCCTGCTCAGAACTTGCAGATTGTTAGTATCTCCACTGAACATGGTGACCCTAACACAAATTTTAAGTCATAACCTCAAATGTTCAAATACTTTGTTGAGTGATAACAGAAGAAGAATGCCTTTATTCAATAATGTATTTAAGAACTGTGTTCATGAAATTTTCAAAATACTGCCTTGCTTTAGCCAATCCCATTAATGTTCTTGCTCATAAACTCATTCAGTAGACTACTTACTCAGAAAAGCTGCATGAATACAAGGGAAGTAAATGTAATTAAAGTTTGGAGCAACTGTTTATTATATTACCTTCAATCACTTTATAGGACACATCCAACTCTCGCTAATAAGCCTGTGAAAACCAGTCATGGTGAAGAGAAATAAAAATGCCATTTTAAAGCTTTGCAATTAAAGCCCACATGAACATGAGGTCAGCAGAATGAGAAACCCACAAAAATTCTTCTTGGCCTATATGAGAAAACAGAGGTATGTGCAGTGAGCCCTGTGACAGCAGAATGTCTGCTGCCCTTTGTCTTCAGGGTTTGTTCTCATGATTTCACCTCCCCCTAAGGGTACTTCTTTCAGTGCAAGTAGTCTAACATACATTGCAGCTAGTTCTGAGTGCAATTGTTTAAGTCAGGTTCCTGGGCTCTAAACAGACCTTGTCAGATAAAGCAAGACCTTCCTTCTCCCATACATGCTGCCATTTGTTATAGTGCATCTACAGAAGTATCTTAATATTCTCAGCAGCAGAAATTAACTTTTTCAGTTCACAGATACCCATGTTAAATCTTACTAGCCAGCAGAATTGAAACCTAAGCTTTTTCTAACTGATACAATGTATAGACACATTTATTTCAAGACACATACTGCACATATTTAAGAAAAAAAAAAAAATGGAAAAGATAAAAACATTCTGCCCCTTCCTCAGAGCAGACTGTTTGCTGAAAGAATTTAAAATCTCGTTACGAGGAATTTATGCATGCAAAAAATATTCCTGTTACGTGCAGTTTAATTAATCACCTACATAAAGCTCAAGGCCATCTGTTCAACATACAAGGAGGAAAAAAAGATGAGATGTGATAACAGAAGAAAATTATTGTGATAGTACTTAAGCATACTTAGTGTGGCCATTGCAATACAGAGATACTTGCTTAGTACCACTCTGCAGAACAGTTGGGAGAATATCCCCATGCTCAGAAGTCTCCCAGAGAATAGGAACGTTTTTGAAGGAAAAAATTCCTAAAGCAGTAATAAGCTTTCTTGGATCTGCAATCAAAATGTATTTCTATTTGAAATGTTGACAAAACTTTGAGTCCTAAAGTCACCTCAGACAGTAATCATCTAACAACTGAACACGTGCCTACGTTCCAGGATGTAGAATGGGTGGGTTTCACCAGAAACTCTCGAAACCTGCATTTTCTCCCAGTTTGACAAATTCTTTGCTGGTAAGTACAAAAACATTTAAATCAGTCCAGGTAGATACAAAGTACAAAATGTTACTAGGTGAGAGCCCTCAATCCCATCTGAAGTAGTATATCATATTCATTTCATGGAGAGGTAACGTTTGGATTAGATAGTTGCATCCATTTCTGAAAGCTGCCGATCCCAGCAGCAAGCACAGACGTGTTCTCTTAGGGATTTTTATTTATTTGTTTGAGAAACAGAGCTACAGAAAACATCAGGAAACTGAGAATCCAGTCTTATCTTACCTTCTTGAAAGTGGTTAATTCATACTCCGAATAAAATTTGTCATAAAAAATTAATTCGTCCATCAAAATTATATTTAGAGAATTGTTACCTCATACAATGTTTCTCAAAAATAACTGTATACAAACTGCTTTTTACATCACATAATTTGCTATTTCAAAGCACATATCCTTTTTTTTTTAATCTTCCACAAAAAAAAAAAAGAGTGCTTTACTACATTTTGCTGGCAGAATTGTTAGTCAGTGTACATATTAATGTAATTGACACATTGAATTGATACTTGAAACAGCTCACAGCTGGTAGCTTGCTTAATGATTTTATTATTGTTATTATTTTGCATATCACACAATGCTTTCTCAGAAAGAACATTTTCTTTGTATGTGCATTTTTGTTGTTGAAAAACTAACAACTGGTAGGTTTTTAAAGTTTTCCAAGATAATTACTGACACTGATTTACATGTCTACAGTACATTACACAGACACATGTCAGCCTATAGTGCTGCTGAGCACTTAAAAGCAGGATTCCCCCCTCACTAGTTTCAGATTTGCACATAACAAATACCAGCAGTAAATTTTTTTACCCAGCTCCATGATGGCAGGCAACACAACAGACTTTCTACTAAAATATCCTCTGCACATGATAGGGAATCAGCCAACTTACTGGTTGTAATGAGAAGTCAGACATCACCTGATGCATTTTTAGAACAAACCACAACTGATAGAGGGTGTTCACTGCAGTGTGGTTGCAGTACCTGGCACTTGGTACCAGGAACCCAAACACCAAACTCCCTGTGTCACTGAGCCACAGCCTGGCTTCAGCTGACAAAGCATTCCAACACTGAAAACCTCCCCTAATTTCCATTTTGATGTAATGCCACAAGTGCACTAAGTTCACTTTTATCCTTTCCTACTTCACTGGGTATTTTTGGTTGTTCTTTTTTTTTTTTTTTTTTTTTTTCAAGTCCTTCCTTACATTTGATCTTCATTCCTTTCTCTTCCCTAAACAAACAGAATAAACTTGGGACTTACCAAACCAGCTGGACAGACTTCTTTTCTTCTTCCTTACAGTAGTTCTTTCCCATCTTGCAGTAAATTCATCCCAGTTTGCAGTAGAGTCCTAAGTCTTTATTCAGCTTTCTTCTGTAAGATTTTAATTCCTTTTACCTGAAAATAAAATAGGGCAAAAATATTAAAATAGGGCAAAAATATTAAAATAGGGCAAAAATATTAAAATAGGGCAAAAATACTAAAATAGGGCAAAAATACTAAAATAGGGCAAAAATACTTAAAATAGGGCAAAAATACTTAAAATAGGGCAAAAATATTTAAAATAGGGCAGTCATCTTCAAGCTTGTATTTTAGATAGCCATCAGAACTTATCAAATTTTTGTGATCTCTCTCTCCTCAGTAGTGTCACATTTCTTTGTTGCTTAAGGGATAAAGCACCCCAGAAGTCTTGCAGTTCTTCCACACATCTACTCCTTTTAGGAATGCATTTTCTCATCTGTACTATTAACAATATTTTATTTGGGTTGTGAACACTATTGTGAAATATTAACTTTCTCAAAAGAAAAAAAATATTTTCAAAGAAATTTGAGGAAAATCAAACAAGCATTTTAAATATTGCATTTCAAGTGAGAATTTTTCCAAAAGGTATTTTGCTATCTCACAAATAAAACCATGTGTCTAAAAGCATGCAAACTAAATCTGGTGGGTGAGTCACAAAAAGCTTACAAAAGTGTTTTTATAGGTTTAGATTTGAGACTAAATTAAACTTGGAACTTTCCTTTAGATTAAATTACTAAGTTAGAGAATGTATTATAAATAGTGCTTGATAAAAAAGAGCTTTCTTGTCCCCTAGAAATGTGGAAAATTAGGGAAAAGGGATCTTATTCTGCATCTATATGAAATAGATCTAACTATATATTTTCCCCTCTATTTCTTCAATGTTATGTGGAGCAGAACACTTGACTGGCTTTCTCTCTGCCATGCTCATGACCAACTAACTGTCAACATGTAACTAACAATTTGTTTTATTACTAAAATTGGTAAGAAAGTGCGTGTTGATACAATATGAAAATACAGCTCTGCATTCATTTACACGCTACTTTCTAGGTAAAGGACTTTGTGCGTGGGGCCAGAGGCAAGCCACCATGAAGGTGTTTGTGAGCTACTTCTGCAAAGGAGCCTTTAAGACTCTTGGTGCAGGTATGAAGGGATCTGAGGGCACAGAGGCAGGTGTCCCAAAGGCAGAGGGATTAGATTGGATATGAGGAAAAATTTCTTCACAAAAAGGGTTCTCAGGCATTGGAAGGGGTTGGCCAGGGCAGTGGTGGAGTCCCCATCCCTGGAGGGATTGAAGAGTCATGTAAACACAGTGCTGAGGGACATGGGTTAGTTGGGGACTTGTCAGTGTTGGGTTAATGATTGGACTTGATGATCCTAAAGGTCTTTTCTGATCTAGCCAACTCTGACTCTGTGATTATCTCTTTCCCCATGGTCAGACACCCCCATGGGCTGACAAAAGCCAGACAAAGCCTTGTTTCTGGTCTGCCAAGGTGACTTCTTGGTGGGCACTAGGGTCTGCCATGAAACTGCACCCGTTAGGCTGAGGAAGTCATGGTGCAACAAGCCACCAGGCCACTGCTCTGCCAAGAGCCCTGCTGCCTATCCAGATTTTCCTTGACTTTCTCTCGTGCTAAACAGGCCAGTTCTAAGGCTCTCTCCCACTACATGTGTTAATTTATTTTTTTGTAATAACATGCAAAAGAAAAAGACATCCTTGGGAAGAAAAGGGGAGCAAAAAACTCCTACTAAATCAACACAGGTTTAGAATCAAGGACAAGAAGCAAATAACTGACAGAGAATCACATAGCAGGATTTCTCACAATCTCTTCCTAAATAAACACCTGCACGAACTTCTTGCTTAAATCAAAATAAATTGAGTTGTGTTTATCTCCCAACATAATTATCAATTAATGAGTTCTATGTATTTATAAGCTTCGTTATTAGTATGATATTCTTCATTGTACTGACTTATTTCCTAATAATTAAATGTTTGTGTATGTCCCCAAGGCTCCTAAAAAGATATCCACAAAAATAATTAAGAGGACATTCAAAGTCTCTTTTACCTCAGAAGAGATAACAGATTTTCATGAAGGTGTCTTAAGTTCACCAGTTCAGTGCTTACAGACTTTTAATTAAAAAAAAAAAAAAAATTATTACAACTAAATGGGCATTACAGTTCTAAAAGTTTTAAGATTTTTAAGAAATGTAAAATGGGAGAGAATAAGGTTCCTAAGATGACGTGAAATACTGAAAGAGAGAACAGTTTTTTTAAGCCAGGTGTCACAATGAGAGGAAAGCTAAAATCAATGGTGAAGCATTGTAACGGGGCAGAGAGGACTTAACCTCAATGCTGGGTTGTGAACACGAAATGAGTCACAGAGAGCCCCTCTAAGCAGGGTCTGTATCACTTCCTGATGCAGATGGGTAACACTGATGATGTACCAGAAAGCCTACCTACCAAAATTTCAAGATGCCCAATTTCATCTTTGCAATATGACATGGAACTTTAATTCTTTTGGGTTTGGTGTTACATTACCTGGCAGGCATAGCATTTGCTTGTTGTCAGCCCCTTAACAGTTGTTTCCAAGGCACTGTTGGAAGGGAAGATGCAGTAAGGGAGACAGCCCAGAGGTTCTGTTATCACTGGGCTGGGGTTTTTCTCTCCTCTTTGTGTGTGCTTAATACATTCGTGTCTCTCTGTTAGCCCCAGCAGAGAGATTAGTTGCCATTAATTGATATTAGTGTTTTTGCCATTGGTCTGCCGAGCAGAGCTGCAGAACATGGGAGAGGAGGTCTCGTCTCCCAGTGCTTGCCTGGGAGAGGTCACTTGCTTCTCTCACTGATCAGACCTTGTGCTATTTAGTTTCAGCAAATGAAGTGCAAGTGGAAATGGGATTTGGACTTGTTCCTCTACAAAGACTGATTAATATGGGAAGTGAGGGAGGAAACTAATCCATTTTCAACAACTCTCACAATTTTAAATCATTTGTCTGAGACTTGGAAACTCTTTTCATTACTAATTGAGGGAAAGGTGGACAGCTCTGGAAGTGCAATGACTTAACTCATCCTTGCTGTCCTACAAATCCCAAGGGATCTGTGATACTGAAAGTAAATTCTATTTGCTTCCTTTAGAAGACAAAACCTTTCCATCTTAGAAAATACCCATGCAGTACATCAGCAAGAGGACTGTTCATGAGATGCAGTGACAAGTGGGTGGTTCCAGTCAGTTGTCCCTTCATGCTGGTCATTTGGGTCATACTCTGTTCTCAGTATTTTCAGTTAAGCCATAGCCTATCTTCTTGAAACTAGCATTGAAACAGACCCCCCAAAGTATGCACTGATTTTAAAAATATATCAGTTTCAGTTTTGTCCCCCAGATTAATTTAGTCAATATATATTTACATGCTATGTTCTTATATTCTGGTGTCTTTTCCATAAGAACTTGAGTTATTTAGGGCCTATGATACAGTATGTAATGTGTTGTATAAAATACAATTTCACATGAAATTAGGGAAGTAGATACAACTATTTTATGAACAATGTAACAATCAGAATGTTCCATCAAAAATAACTATACGAGTGATATCACAAAAAATACATAAGCCTATATAAAAGAAGAGCAATAATGCCTATTAGACAAGAGACTGACATATAGTAAAATAGAGCTAAAGAAAGATCTCTACTAGTAAAAGCTTTCCAACTTAAAAAGGATGCTGTTGTCATTGACTATTAACCTCATACCTCCTGTGACATGATGAGATGTCACAAGGTCAGAAGATCAGATGCTTTAAATAACTGGTCTTCTCTGTATGGTGCACAGAAAACACAATTTAGGGTTTATATTCAAGAATGTCTCTATTTGTATTACTAAATAAGAAGACAAGACACATCACAGGACAAAAAAAAAAAAGCCATTATCAGAGCTAATTCCATTTCTTACTGTAAATCAATTAGTGAACCAGTTATCCAGAGATTAGATAAAGAACCAAGCTGAAAAGCTGTGATTGTAATCACACAGCCCGACTGAAGCACGTGTGCGTGGCAGTCATACACCTGCCCATAACCTGGATACCTGAAGGTCAAACTTACAACAGGGAACAACCCTGTAGGATCTTCATCTTCACTTTATTACTTCTTCCTACCAGATATTCTTATCAAAATACTTCTCTGAATGGTTATTCTCTGATAATTTCTGCTTTCATCCGCTTAGAAGGAATCCTATAAATAACATACAAAACTTCATTTTTCCCTTTAAAAAAATATGAAACAACAAATGCATGTTGTTCCTAAGCAAATATATTCCCTGATTAAAAGCAAAGTGACTCCATCTGCTTCATCTATGTGTAGTACAGCATTCAGATATAATATATGTGAGAAATCTGTCAACACTCAGAAAGAGTGGGAGGCATATGGTATTATAACACAATCTCACTAAATTTTGTAACTAGGCATCCACAACTGAGTCTAATGTCGATAGTAAAGACAACATTACACTTTCATTGGGTAGTCTTGCTTGGCATAGAAGCACTTAAAACAGGAAGCACAGTTGAAAACCAGGAAATAAATTAGGATTAATAAGTTTTAAATATGTCATCTCTTGCCTGAAATACCAGATGCCACACAGAACCAGAATATCAGACTTGAGTAATGCCTTGTACACTTCTTATTAAGCTACTTCTGCAGAAGCCAGTGGCTTTGAACTGGGCAGAGAAGTCTGTTCTTCTGTTACAGCAAGTCTATGTTAAAAGAAGTGTCCTTATAAACACAGGAAGGAAGGTGCACAGCTACTCAAGGTCAACCAATCCAGGAGGACAGTAAGCACTAGCTGAGCAAGGACAGTGGAAGACAACAGTTAAAATCATATCACACTGGTGATATGGTTACTAAACAAAAAGGTGAAATAAAGCAATAGGAATTCCCACATTAACTGAGTTGCCCTGTTCTTCTTGGATTTAAAATGCCTTTTAAATAAGATTATCGCCAGGTTGCCACATTCTTCAAACTTTCATTTCTTCTGCAGGAAAAGCCTGTGAAGGCCAGTCCTAGATCAAACTACTTTTTGACACTTAAGAAATGCCTTGTTTCATGTAGAAAACACTTTATCAGTTTGAATGGGAGTGAGAAGGAATGAGGTGCTGTAACTTCACTTTTCGTCACTGTAGGGACCATGAAAACATGTAAACAACGAGACGTTTACCCTGCTGTTGTCTCTTCCACATTACACATACAAGATTTCTATTGAAAATTTAAGCAGGAAACAAAGTTGGATGCAAAAGTAACCACTGCTTGGGACCTACCTGCTCAGTCCACTTTCACAACTTTTGCAATTTCTTGGTCATACTACCAAGATAATTTGAGGAAGCAAAGCCAAAAGCAAAACCTGACATCACTGTAAGAGATAGGATAAGGGATGCATTACCCTAGCATATGAATAAAGACCACATCCAGAACCACCAGCCTGCACTTGTACAGATTAAGACTATCACAAAGAATTCCAGAAGTGCTAATTGTGCTTAATTTTTATGTCTTGACATTAACAATGCTTTTAAGTGGGACGACTTTTTTGTTGTTGTTGTAAAGATTACTAAATCAAGAAATATAGGTAAGCAATACTGCAACATCTTTCAAACACACTGGGCCAGTGTTTGCTTAGAAGACAGGCAAACTGAGTGCAATGAAATACTAAATTTTTCACACTGAAGGACTTACTGCTATTTTGCAATGAAGGGGAGCAAGAGAGGGACAGAGGGGTGAATCAGAAGAGAATTCCACATGGGATTTACTAACATATTCACAGCACATTTGCAGCCATTAAGGCAATCCTTCCTCCACAGGTACCCCGGAGATTGCTTTAATGCCTCCACTGGGATTGTCAGGAGTGATTTCCCGCAGCTTCACAGGACTGTTATGCTCTGACTGTTTGCATTGTCATCCCCCTCTTCTGCACTCAAAGGTAACTATCATTATAGCTAAAGGGGTCATGTGGAAGCAGCCAAAGGAGAGAAAAATTGCATAATACTGGTTAAAGTTAGCTGTTTACTCCATGGATGGAAGGATTCATAATTTACAATTACTTAGTTGTTCACAAACATGAATTTCACAAGATCGTTTACACCTAGGATATATCAGCTGTTGCCACATGAAGCTGATGTGCATATTTATTACTAAAAAAAAAAAAAGGAAAAGAATTAAAAATGGAAGTGGCAGTTGGTCCAGACAAGGCCCTTTCCACGCCAGCAATGAAGGAGGAATGGAGAGCAAAGAGTTTCTTAAAGCTGGCTGCAGCTGCAAGGGTCGTGGTGACAGTGCTGGCGCAAACACTCCACGGGACCTCAGTTGTTCCTCCGTATCCCCTAAATCATGGCAGCCTTCATTACTAAATGACAACAAATTATGATTTCGTTGCTGAAGTAAACATCACAGCATTTGTAGCAGCATTTCTGTTCTAGATCCAGATCCAGAGGTTTCTGACATGATGTCTAATGCTATGGAAAAGAGGAAACTGTGTAAAGGAGGAGCTGGCTTACCCACTGATCTCTTACCTATTTCTGTTATGCTTTCAGATTTCCACATATGGATACACATGCAGTTCAAATAAATATCTAACCAGTTGTCACAAAAGTACTGGAAACACTTTTTAGTATTTTGAAACAGACTTGTAGATTGATCAAATAAGGTATCAAAAGCCATAGAATATGTCTAGTCCAAGCTGAGAATTAGAGCACATACTCCCCTAGCCAATAAAAAACACGAAAGTCAAGACTAATAAAGCAAAACACTTCACTCATTTCTCCCAACTCCAACTCAAAACTTGTATTTTCCAGGCATGAAAATGAGTGTACATGGATCACAAATGAATTATTTCTATATACACAGAAGTCAGGGGTCTTTTACACATGCTGTTGCTGGATAGAAAGCATATTTTTCAAAATAAATAAAATAAGATAATGTAGGAAAAAAATAAATGTGTAAAAGCAGGCAGGACTTGAAAGATTATAACTGGTCATAGTATGTAGCATTCATTTAGAAATTGCCTTGGGCTTACTAAATTATATATAAAGCTAACAGGGGATGAAATATGTGAAAAAACAGGCAATTTTTATCTTCAGAAGCTGAAAAAAACCCCACTTTTTCACACTGCAGAAAGCCAAATACACTGCCAGTATGGATGAAGCAGTTACAATGAGTGTTAGGTATTATCACATACAATAGAGCAATCCACACTTCACAGAAAACAGGTGGATAAATGGTTTTATTCCCTTGGCCTGACAGAGTCAGAGCTGATCTAAAATCTTTTCTTAGTAGATCCACTTGTCAATTTTACAAGTATTGCAAAGCCAGTCTCAGTTTGTGTAACTAGCCCAAGAGTTTCTCATAGATCTCTTCCATTACATCCACCTTTGAGAGTGTTTGGTCTTAAGTAGTTTGCATGATTTTTTGAGCAAGGAACTTGCAATGTAGTTACACATTACATCTCACCCACAATACAAAGCATGTGGATGATGAGTTGATTTCAGTGATTTCAGATTAAGACTCTTCTGTACACTTATTTAAAACAAAAAGGCCAATCACTCCACCCCAGCAGCACCCTATGCTGAATAAGAAATCTGCACCATTTGGTTGGTTGTTGCATCTGCTTCTTATTTTGCTGCTGCTACTCAGAAACTCAAACTCCTGGAGAGCTTTGTGCCCAAAATGCTTGGCACCAATCATTTTCTCCTCCTACTTTACATTTCACAGATTACCTCCATGACAGAATTAGTGTTCATCCCAAACCCTCAAACTGCACTATATAGTAAAGCTCCCACCTGTCCAACTCTGAAATATCTTGACTTCAAACTCTGTTTTTCTATGTGGAGGAATTCTCTGAAAGAATAAGGAATGAGGTTCTAAAAACGAAATATCCATTTTTCTTCAAGATAGAAAAAACATTTTTTACTCTGATCAAAAGTATTTCAATTATATTAAAATGCTTAGCATACTACTTTGTTATATATACCCCAAAGTAATTTTATATTATATTACTTATGCAAAGAGATTAAATAATTCTGCTGGATGTCTGAAACATTTAGGAGTAGAATAAATTCCATCATTGCCTTTACTTGCATGTCTTTTCTCTCTTTTTGGCACCTGTCAGGGACTGCAATTGTTTTGATGCAGTTGTTTTGAAAGAGTATTTTCCAAAAGTTTGAAGAGATTCAGCTGTGATTCCTTTTCATATTAACTGGGAGGCAATGGGAAATGTTTTTAAAGTTTCACAACACAAGGAGAGAAGTGCTGCTGCATTTAGTTGGACATGTCAGTCAAGTGTTGCACCGAGGAAACAGAATTCTGACGGAGCAACTTTGAACAACTTACTAAACCATCTCCTGCAAAATGAAAGATAACACTTAGAATTTTAAAATCCAACTGAATTTTTGATAAGATACAAATTTTCATCAGTTAAGATAGTTGCACACAGACTCATGGATTGAGGGTAATTAAATGTATGGTACATCCTTAGTACTTTCAAATTTCAGTGTATTGCTTGCAAAGATCAGGGGGACCAACAATTGAATAAAAAAATATTACACCAATAAGGACACTTTCATTCTCATTTTACCAGTGGCAAACTATTTTTTATCAACTCAATGCTTTTGCCTTTTTATCAGCACATAGATGCTAACAGACTGCTCTTTGTAAACTTACACAAATGCAACTTTACACAGGTAATTTATGTTAGAATATATTAATTCCAACATTAGCATGTGATGAATAAAGATGTAAAAAGAAAAAAAAAAAACAAACAAACAAAAGAGACAACTTATTAAAGCTCCAGCAGTCTAAGCATCATTTTAGTACAAAAACATTTCAAGAGCTCCAAAACCTTTTGTTGCTGGTAGGAGACCAAATTATGCTGCTGTAAACTTAAGGAGACACCAGATTAGATGTAGTTTAAGAAGGTATCTGCATCCATAGGAGTAAAGCTTAGCATCCCAACATGGAAAGACATTAAAGTAATATTCTTATTGCTAAAAAATAAATTAAAAAAAGATTTCTCTGATCTCTCATAGGAAAAACATACTCACAAAATGCAGATGGAAACATTTCATAGAGAGCCACTACCGTGAAAACTAATTTTACCTTGATATTAGAAGTTACATTGTTGACATTTTCTTTTCCAGTAAACTCTCTTTTACGGATCATTGTGCAATTACCCAAGTCACAAAGATGTCTTTTACAATTCTATCTTATTTTGCTGAACAGGCATCAAATGTGTTAAAATATAGAAATCTTATCACCCAAGATTTTCCACACAAGCAGGCAAATTTAACTACAATACTAACTTCTGACTACTGAAAAGGATTTCTACTTTAGCATGTATTAACTCTTTAAATACCTTTCTTTCTATTATAAAAGATGAGCCCAAAGTCCTGAACAAAGGATATGAGTATTTTAAGGCTCTGGAGAGCCACAGCTGCTCAGTGGGAAAACTGTTATCAGGAGCTGTGATTCAGGGAGGGATGGTGGTTCCTATCTAAAGCACTTCCTGAGGCAGTCAGCCCTGAGGGGGTGAAAAACAGAAATAAGCTCTTCTGGATGAAGCTACAGAGCAACTAACAGCTGAAATATGCTCTCAGCCCAGTAAATCACTTTCCACACCTCCCTGCCTCCCTAAGGGAAAAAGGAAGAAACTCACTTATATCAAAGGCAAATAGAGGACAGGAAAAATAAAAATTAATAGCAACTTAATAATTTCATTTTGATTCTCTCCTTATGTTATATTATTGCAGGGACCATCTATCAAAATATCTGTTGTATTTCTCACTGGAAAATTAAATCACTTTTTTTTTTTGTGACTTCAAGAGGTACTAGTGGTACCTTATTTTAACAAGCATTTCCCAAGTTCTTGAAAGCTGCCATGACAGCTTTTGGGGCAAAAGTTTCTACTCACAGCACTGTAACTATTTGCACAAACACATCACTGTATCCAATCAAAGACAAATAAATTCACTCTGATCAACTTTGGAGATACCTGATCACTTTCTAAATAGAAAATGGAACTTATTTTATCACAGTTAAATAAGAGAATGATCCTTTTATTCTCCTCCTAGCAAGAGGCAGGTAGACCTGTAGGACAGGCTGCCCATTAGGCAAAGCAGGAGGAAGACACACAGCTATTTTAGGTATGAGCATCTGGCATCGCTAATGTACAAACGTGGAGACTTCTGTCCCTCTGAGAAAACATCTGTGTCTCAGAAATGAACAACACACCCTGAACCAGCTTGTGAAACTGAAGTGAGAAGATAAACTGGGCACCCGTTCTGCACAGAGATCCATCCCAGCTCTGCATGGTGGTGTAAAGCCAAAGGCTGGTATCAACTTTTTTTTTTTTTAAGAATTAGTATTAGTTCAATTTCCAAACTGCCACCTTGTTGCAAAAATTAGGACACGTGTATAGAAAGATGTCATCAAACAAGTGGCAATACACTATGCAAGGTTCATTAAAACAAAAGGTATGGATATCTACCAGTTGCACCTCACAGCAAGAGGTGTTTCACACCAACAATCTTCCCAGTTTAAAGATGAAGAAAAAGGTAGCAAAAAAAGCTCATGTCCAGCAAAATGAGTTGGTGTGTACACACTAATAAACAAGCAAAAATAGTAGTGATTCTAAACTAAAGAACACAATTTGGTAGCCCCTGACATTGAGGCTTAGAAACTTGCCCTTGACAAGTCACAGGAGGCTTTTATAGTATGATTCATAGGACATCTTAAATCCAACACTAAGAGAAATCCTACTTCAGTGTCTCCTGGTTGCTAGGATTATGTGTAATGCTTCCACAGCCTCTTCCCACCTTAGTCAAGGAACCAGTGCAGGAGCAGAAGCTAGGCAATGCTCCCACTTTTGCTTGCCCAGTGTTAAACACCACAATACTAGTCTCAAGAGAAAAGCTGATGTTATTAATCTGCTCATGACAATTACAACAAGAAACCTTAGCAATAGTTTAAATCAAGGACAATTAATTGTCTGTACAAACATCAATATGTTCCCACCCAGAAAGGCCACACTGAAGAAAGCACAATTTTTTTCTAGGAGAAACTAAGACAAGCAGGATAATAAAGCACATACTTACTAAAGCATGTAGCAACAAACCAGCAAGGCATGGTTCTACTTGGCAGAGTCTTGTACAGGAACATTTTCCTGGAGCAAAGTTGACACGACAGCACATTTTGTGCATAAGGAAATGTGTAACCCTTTTAGTGAGCGAATAATAGTTATTTAAACTTAGTTAGAACCCAAGGACTGAAACAGACACCAGATTACTAATCATATTGAATAGATACTACCTATCTACTACACGTCTAAATCCTTCTTGTCTTTTCAAGTTCTTTAGTACTATGACAAAATAGGAAGTAGTAAAGAAATAGGAGAGAAGTCCCCTGGCAGAACTGACTGAGGACAGATTTGCTCCAAGAGACTCATCATAGCCACTCCCCTGTAAGTGGAAGGAGGGCACAAAACCTAAGCAGCTCTTCAAAAATAAGAAGCAAAGTCAAGAAAAACAAGTGATCTTTCTACCTTCACCGTCTTAACCCTTGTTTACTCTCATGCAATCTTCTGCTGATCTGATTCAAATCAATAACTGGCAGTTTCCTGTTCTGCAAAGAAATAAAGTAACTGAATTTTGTTTTCTGTCATGGTAGTAGAACAAATTTCTTCAGGGAATGGTCCAAACATCTCAACAGAATGAATGTGTATAGCTCTTTCCTCATTTGAGACTGAAACTTGACATGAGATAATAAATCATTTCTGAAGGACGATGAGTTAGACTAGCTCATCCACATATATATAGGTTGGGTTTTTTGTTTTTTCCCCCCTAGTGTTCCCATTAAAGCCAATAAAACCAACTCTGGATTTCTTTTGTAAAAAAAGCAGTCCAGTCTGCAAGCTGTCTTCAGAGTCTTTCACAGCTTGGACAACTCAAAGCTTCTCACATCTTGTGCTGTACAGTCACCTAGGGAACCTACTACACCATCACCAGTCAATAAGGAATATATTTTCTTTATATCTAATTCCTTTAAAACAGGAACAGCCATATAATATTTCCTTATAGGAGGACTTTAAAGTTGATTAAGACAGATAGCTTCAAAGACCTCTCTGCAAACTTATTTCTTTGTTAAGAAAGGGAGAAGGAAAAAATAATAATGCATTAATTCTTTAAACCTATTGTGGAAACAAAGCTACTCTTCTTAAATGACCAATGGCAATGATATCAACTCTCAAAACATCTTCAGTTAAGTATTTTCATTTCCTTTGTCTAGCTATTATCATCCTCTACAAATTTTACTCTAGCTTTAAGAATTTTTTTTCCTTTTGTAACTAACAATATTATTATAAATTAAAACCTATGTTGGGTCAGGGGTTAAAAATGTTATGGCTGTGTTATGCTGAAGCAGGAAACAAGGTTATTATTTTCATCCAACTACAGGCTTTTTATGATCTTCAGCAAGTTAATTAAAAAGCAAACAATAAGAACCCTTCAGCTTTTTCTTTTTACCCTTTGGTTTATTAATACTTATTAGGCTTTTGAGAGCAAAAACTGTCTCTTATTAATTCTCAATTTAGAGCCCGATAGGGTGGCCATTCCAGCCAGTGTGCTGTACACCACACCTCATGTTACCTCAACACCAACACAATACATTAGCAATAGGAAAAATCTCCTAAAAAATTACCTGCAGGAGACAACTCAGGAAATTAAGTAAAAAGGAAGATCCTTTAAAAGTACACCTTTCAGTTCATTTATCACTAATATATATTAAACTAGCCTATTTTAAGAAGAAAATTACACTAAATACAAGAGTTAGTGATTTACTTACTGTTTGCAACAGGTTAATACATAATCTGTGAACAGTTCCCTCTTTGTTAAAGGCATGGAACAATATCAACCACAGGGCTTTGACTTCAGATGCAAGGTGGGCAAGGGAGGTGTATTCTGGTCAACGTGTCCAGCCAGGACAACTCAATAGACAAAAGCACTGGTTTTGGCTAGAATAAAGTACAGCTGGGCCTGGAAGTGGGAGATGTTTACTTAGAAACAATATGTAAAGGGTATACAAAATGATGTGGTGTGTCTGTTAGACTAATGAACTGTGACTCTGAAAAGTATAAACAATGCTGGAAGGCACCTACTTAGAGAACAGAGTCGCACTCAGTGACACTGTTTGGCTAAAGATCTGAAGTACAATAGAAGAGCTACAAAGAAGGAAAAAAAAAAAACAACCACAATTATATTCAGAAGTACAGTACTTTTTTCTCCCCACTTACAGCTACACATATATTTTCCCATCATCCTCTCATTTAAGTGGAAGAGCATCCCTTTCTTGTTTGTGTTAACACGAGACCTTGTAAGCATTAGGTTGCTGTTTAAGAATTTCACACTGTCAAGAACTGAAACAATGATGAATGTTGTCAGGAAGTGAAGGAAGAATATCTATCATGCCAAAGAAGCTAGATAAATAATAAAGAGATGACAGAATCTATTCCATGAAACATTGTGTTAGCAGTGTCATCTTCATGAGCACATGGGATCTGGATCAGAAACAAAAACCAACCGAAGTATTTTCTTACCATGTCCTGTTAATATCAGCTACAATAAAACCATGCAGAAAATTTTTAAATTAATCTGTTACAAACATTACTGGAAAAAAATGTTTGCAAAGAACCAATCTCAACTTCAAATTATTCAATGGACTGTTTAACAATTGGCATTTGCAAGGAAATCCTAGTTATATCTTCACAGTTCTTGAGTTGAAGCCAAATTAATCTCTTCTGTCTTGCAGACAGTCCTCTTAAAAAAAGTACAACAACATTTAATTGCTTGACTGACTTGACCTTACTACAGTACTAACAGCTTCACTGTAACAGGAAAAACCCTCTATTTGCTAGGAGGCTTGTAAATATATATATATATATATATATTCACCAGCTATGTGATGCTGACATTAAATTCTCACCTTTGCAGTTGCTTAAAAGAAAAACAATAGACAATTCTTTTCAGTGTACTTTATCAGATAGCTGAACAATAAATTTTTTGGCTTAAAAAGACAGCAGATGAGGTTTCTATTAACTGGACATGTTTCATGCAGTTCATTTCATTAGAAATAAGATTCCCATCAGTAACTCCATCTGTCATCCAGAACCCTGAAAAGAAAGTAACATAGCCATAGCAGAAGCTGCATTTTGGCCATTTGGATGGTAAAATTAACACTCAGTTTGTTACTCAGAACAATATACTCATACTAAATTCTCATAAAGAAAAAACCTGACCTAATCTGTGGCCTCTGCTCTTCCTCTCCATTTAAGAACAGTGGGGCAAAACAAAAATGATTACTGAAGATGCATCATTTCAAAAGGCCAGGGAGAACCTACAAAGGAACTGATCACTGCTTCATTTCTCTCACCTGTAGGTATGAGAAAACTACTCCTCGATGGGGCTGAGGGCATCTGTGTACATTATGGGTTTCTCTCAAGTGTAGCTGGCAGTAGTGAATCTTCTCAGTGTGATCATTATTCATTTAGAATTGAAACAAAACATATCTGTTCTTGCCACTGCATCAGGGAGACAACAGCCCCAACGTGCTGTCACTTTTCATTCTTGCTGGCTGCTTCTGTTTAAAATGTCCTGTCCCCACCCACTTGACAGGCCAGCATAGCTTCAACTGTAAAGAACCATGGTGGAAATAAAATGAGGCACTTGTCTAACATGTTCAAGTATGCAGCCATCTTCAGAACGGTGGAAACAAGATAAAGGAGTTCATGGAAGAAAAAAAAAGCCTAATTATCAGTAGCACAACAGGGACAAAAACCCAAAACAACAAAAAACTCTGCAGGAAATAAACACTTTGAATTTCTACTAAGCAAGCAAATTTTGATGAAACAATATTTGCTTTGACTATTGCCCAAGACTGGCAGTAAAAATGTTCCAAAATAACAAAAATAAATAAATAAATAAAGCTAGAAGAGATCTACCATTGAAACTCTCCTTCACTCTCTTCTGTTATTTCTAGTCTAAGACACACATATTTCCCTTTCAGAATCATTATATATCATATTACATCCATCTATAATTTTAGTCACAGGTATAATAAGGATAAATAACTCTATCACCTTAATCAAAGGCAGTTTATTTCTACAATCTAAAGCTAATCCAAAAGCAGACAGATGGCTCTAAGAAACATTGCTTTTATCACACAACACACAGATGTTTCTGAATAGGTTTTCAGTAGTCGTCAGATAACCTCACGGATCTTGCACACCAGTGTGCGAGCTCTCTCAGCTTCGAGCTTTAGCTGTTGCCATTTATGCCTCAAAGAATAAAAAGCTGACAGCTTGAAGAGCTTGAAGATGGCAAAGCTTCTGCACTGTGGAAGCTTCGCTGTAGCCATGGGAAGATGGAAAAGCAGCTACAAGAATGGGAACACGCAGCTGTCTGAAGTCAAAGAGGCAGAAGTGGAGCTGAAGGAACCTGTTGGTTTCAGGTAACACAAAGCAGCTCAGGTATTGTCCCAGTTCTTGTCTGCACACTTTCACTCAAAGTACATCCCTACATAACGTCTGATTTATTTATTCTTTACTGCTTCTAATGGAGACAGAAATATTACTGCCATACAACCAGTCCCAGCTTGAGATTTTAAGTACAAACAGAAGATTAAATTTATAAAGTTAGAAATAAAATTAAATGCAGCAGACCCTTAGGAAAACAGAGACGTTTGTACGTCATAGATACGTATGAAAACTGGCAGCACGCATTCAGGTGCCATAGATCTGTAAGCGTGTCAAAAAAATAACAGTAGGAGGAAAAAGCACAGTGCATTGGCTTGAGGACTGAAATGTAACCATTTACTTCTGTGAAAAGGCTGTGAAAATTGTACTGATGAGAAAAAACTGGAAAGAAAAACTGAGATGATGGGTTATTTATAAAAATGTTAGGAGATTCCATGAACTATTAAATCACAGGAGAGAATAGACTTATTCTTCAGATGAAGACTTTGAAAGAGTTCACTTAAAGTCGAGTCACATACAAGTTTTGGAAACATTCAATACTACTATGTATTATTTATCATAATGTGCTTTTAAATATTTGCTTAGCACACCTCCTGTGGTATTTATTCTCTTTATATATTCACCATAATAATGTAAAATTATTTAACTTACTGTACATAATACATATTTAGCAGTTATTATTCATAAAGCTGTGAATTTTGAAATTACAGTTGTTGTTAAAGAGTCACTATTTAATAATCATGAAAACTAGTGTATCTGAGAGATTTCAGCTGGTTTACTTGTACAATGAAATCATACTGCTCTTATGGATGCTGGCAAATATTAAATCTAATATGTGTATCTTAGATTGACCCAGCCAGATACATTCATGGTAAAACTCTGACTTAAAGAGAAATCCATATACTCTTCCAGAAGTATAAAAGCAACACAATTTTCCCCTGGTGAGAAAACAGATACTCACGGGTCTTTTTCAGCATTTGAGGGAGGTCTCTGACAACATAAACTGACAGAAATTCAATCTAGAGCTGTATTCTGAATTACGCCAACTGAGATTCCAACCTGCTGACAACTATCACCGACTTCATTTACAGTGATGCTTCTATTTCTTCCTCATGACAGCTACAAATTAAAGAGGGCTTTGAACAACAGTTGGTCATTCTCCTCAGTATAGTAATATTTTTCCTTATTTAAAAAAGCAAAGTCATAGATGCTTCACAAAAACAGCAAAAAGGCTTAAGCTGAGTATTTTTTAGAATCAGAAGCTATTAGAAATAGCAGCCTATCTCTCAGCAATAAGGTAACAGCAATTTAGGGGAGAAAAAAGACATAGTAATTATTTCTTTCGAAGAGCAGTTAACTAAATAGATGGGAGTGCAGTAATTGAGACGAAATCAGGTATTTTAAAATTATTCTGAGTAGCAAGAAAAGTTTACAAATCTCTTCTGTGGAGAGTCCTTTCTAGGCCTGTCTACAGCAACAGCACCAAAGGCATTTGCTTGGCTTGGCTGCCACTTCAAGCAGTGAGTTTCTTTCTTAAAGAGTCAAAAATCTTAACCTTGTTTAAGGTTTGCAACAACAATGAAAATAAAAATTCTATGTTAGCCACAGCTGCATTACTTTGTCTGCACACTATCCACCTTTGAAATACAGATTGAACTTCAGCACACCAGAGTTTCCAGCTGCTGTATGACCCAACCCCACTGTCCTGATGCTCCCAGCTCAGGAAAGAGCATGATCATGTCATCTCAGAGACCTGATGTTACAGCTCTGCCAGGCCAAGCTGGACTAATACATGGCCAGACCAAGGGTCTTTGCACCACAGCCTGAAAGTGAGGAACACCTCTTTGGACTGTGCAGCCAGGAAGGTGAGAAGTCAAGTGCAGCATCACACACATACGTGTCACAGAATCACAGAATGTCGGGGATTGGAAGGGACCTCTAAAGATCATCCAGTCCAATCCCCCTGCCGGAGCAGGAACACCTAGATGAGTTCACACAGGAAGGCATCCAGGCGGGTCTTGAATGTCTCCAGAGAAGGAGACTCCACAACCTCCCTGGGCAGCCTGTCCCAGTGCTCTGTTACCCTCACAGGAAAGAAGTTCTTTCTCAAATTTAAGTGGAAACTCCTGTGTTCCAGCTTACACCCATTGCCCCTTGTCCTACCATCAGTCATCACTGAGAAGAGCCTGGCCCCATCCTCCTGACACTCACCCTTCAAATATTTATAAACATTAATAAGGTGCACCAGTCTCGCACCACCTAACAACTGCTGTGAGCCATGAGACAGCCTGGGGCAGACACACCGCTTGGCTGGACCCAAGTTGAATGATAGTTGAATTTCTATTGGCAGGTAATATTTATAATCACCTTAAATCTTCTAGAATTGCTATCTTACCTAGGTTTCTCCGCTATCCAGGCAGTCCTGTCTTCATAAGTAACATGATGGAAAGCAGACATGTATGAAATACACACTTTTCACAGACTTCTCACTAAAATTGTAATTCTCAATTCACAAAATTTAGATTACTTGAACAATTAACCATCCAATTGATTTGAACTGTATTCAGTCAATGAAAGCCAAGCCCTTCATTATCTGCTGAATGTTGGAAATTCTCCCTCAGACAAGCACAATTTAGCTACATAAACATTTGTAATGTGGGAACCGGGCCAGCAACTACTTAAACCAAAATAACTTTACGTATTTCCTGTTTCTTTAATGTAATCATACAGATTGAAATGATATACATTTAGCTTAAGTTAGAATGATAGGAAAGAAGGTTGAATAATATTTTAAAGAACTAGGACAGATGAAAGTTTTAAAAGTAAGGTCTTTTTCCTCATAAGAAGATTCCTCTTCTATTTTTTTTCCTGAAATGATACCAGTCTCTACATCATTGTCCTTCTTAATCAAATACAGAAATTAAATCAGAGGCACTGATGAGTAGAATATCAGCAGAAATGCACTTAAGCTTATTACATAACACTTTCTGATTAGAGCCCCAGTAACACTTCACAGATTGAGATACATGATTATATTTTCAATTTGGTATGACTGAAATATTTTATTTTCATTTCAATAAATGAATTTCCTATCTAAAAATCAGAACTGAACTGCAGTTTTACAGAAAAGTATATGGGTACAGTGTTAAATCTTCATGTTTGTGTGTTTCCTATTCAAATATGCAAGTTGTTTTTTCTTGGAAAGGTCTGAATAGATTTTGAGAATTCATAGAGAGAGAAAAAAGATGGAGATTATTCATATAGTGGAAGACAGTTTTGGGGAACAAAGAAAGCCTTTGGAAATTACAGGATTCACTGTTTTGTTCTGCTTGTTATAAATAAGTCTCTTTTTAAAAAAATAAAAAACCACAAAATAATATGGTACAGTGATTTACCTTCAATTGCATTTGATATCTTTCTGTAGATCTCTTTGCATCTTATTTTTTAACATCCAAAGAGATCTTACCTATGAAGGTAAGAAAAAAATATCTCCTATATTTGAAACATTTATATTTAACTTTTCCAGAAATTAATCAATGATACAACTTCTTTGTTTTGAACATACAGTATCTTTGTAAGATACTATTCTACCTTCAGGGGAAAAAAATGGGAATTCCAAGTTAGCTGTGTGGAATATATGCAGAAATAAATATACTTCTAGTATGAAGAATGTCTTATAAATCCATAGGATCATGACTGCCTTATTAATAAGTTATTCTAAGAAAGAGTACTCCCTAGTGTATGATTAAATAGCTTCATCATAATATGGATACTGTAAATAAATCCTTTATGAAAATTAAGTGTTGAATGTTAATTAATTAATGGGTTAATTAAATCTTTTAGTTGATTAACCATTAGTTAATTTTCACTATGTTTTGTCAGAAGGTTGACCTATGGCATTTCATATGTAAGAGAAAACATATCTCACAAGAACCTTTACTACACTATTTTGATCATTTGTCCTCCAGTGAAAAATGTAAATACTTCAGTCAACAGGTAAACAAAACTACCTTTGAACTGTAAAATGTTTACTTTTTAATTCTGCAGCAGAAAGGAAAATATTCTAGGCAAAAAAAAAGCTAGACAAAACAGATCCTCTACACTGGTGCAATCTATACTGATACAAGAAGAAAATCTAGCCTACTGCTTTTATGCTGTACAAAACTTTGAGAGACATGGTACTTAAAACTTGAACAACCAACTTACTATCTCCAGTAAAAGACAGTAGGGTGTATTTGGGGAGTGGAAACTTCACTCTGCTAAGTTCCCTCCCAGTGATCATAACACAGTGTGCAAAGAGCCAGTGTACCAAGTGGATCTGCTTGCTTCTGGAGTGTGTTGCACAGACTTATCCTGCTCAGAGGATAGGAGTTTCACATGCCAGGTAACAAGCTGCAAGTAGCCATCTGTTTGCTGTTGCATTTGGCCCTTACTTGTTCTTTTTCTGATTTTCAGTTCAGTCCTTGCCTGAAGAAAGGTTTTTCTGACCCTCTCTTCCTCTGGAAGACCTGGCATCAGGCACAGAGAAGGAACACACAGGAACGCATGCAACAAGCTTCCTATGGCTTCATTTTTGGTTCCAGCATGCAGCTCCAGACTGGATGTTACTGTATGGGTCTTACATTAGGTAAACAGCATGAAGGTAGGCCATGAGAGTAAAAGTAAAATTAACTTTTTGTGGGAGGACTATCAACTAACTCCAGCTACCATTCCAGTCATGTACTGGCAGCCTGACTTCAGTGCACCCCAGCAACACTTCCTTCCTACAACTTCCACACCTCTCCACAACCTGCGTGCACAGTGACGTAACTGGCACTTCCTCACCTCTTTTTTTACCCAAGATTTTTCTTTCAAAGCCAAATCAGTGGGTGCTTATGTACAGGACAGCTGGTCCACATGTCTGTTGCCACACTGAGCCAAAACTGCCTTTTCCACAAATCCTTCCAAGCAAACAAATGAAAGCAACACTAAATCCATTGGCATTGCTATGCACTTGGATACAACTAAATTATGTGAAAAAGAGACAGTGCATTTCCCAAATGCAAGGGCCATTATCTTTCCCTGTGCATCAGATACCTTCATGGGGTGCAGCAGTCAGCACAGCACCAGGATTCCCTTCTTTCCCCCAGGTGAGAATTCCTGTAGAAAACAGGACATAACACTAAGTAGCCAACTTAAGTTAAACTCAGACTAGAAAAAGATATCCCTGTGTGGCTGTTCCTCTACCTACTTCAAATACCAAATGATTTAAAATGGCTTCTGCATAAATTCCTGGGTACATCCTCATAAAGAGACAATAATGGAACTGGAAGTGTTTACCTGCAATCAGGCTGTGATGAAATTGGGCCATGGCTGTGACCCTGCAAAGAATGGCATGTGTGTGCCATTAGACATCACAACTCAATTCCAGACTATGGCACCATTCAATCACTGAAACCTGTGCAAGTCTAGGAATTAAACTATACAGATAAAAAAAGAAAGGACCTATTTGCTGCCACCTTAATAACAATTTAAAAAGTCATATAAAAACATATTATATGAGAAGGTGAAACTGTCCAACACATTAAGTACAAAATTGGGCTTGAAGTGTTTTGATTAGTGAATCAAACACTACATGGAGGTCTGATTGTTACACTCTTTTTCATCAAAGTGGCTGACCCCCTAAGGTGACCCTTAACATGACAAGGAAATCTATTGCTTCCGAAGTGAGTAGCCCTGAAAGACTATACATGGAGCCAAAGAAAGCTTCAAGGTGATTGCTACCATTCAACATGCAGCTGCTTATATAAGTGCCTACACATGGAAACAGAAGTTAAAACCACTTTCTGCACCCACTTTGTAGGCAGAGTGAAACAGCTTGGCTAGATGATGAAACTCCTAACAAAAGATCTGCCATTAAATTCCTAGGTGTCAGATTGGAAGTGTAAAATGTGTGACACAAACAACAATTCTGATGTACTCAGTTTGGGGGAAATTGCAAGGAAAGGGAGAAGTGCTCACATGTACACTCCCACATGCACCAACGGAGTTGTCACTTGAGATGCTCTGGAGGTGGTGGTGGTACTCCAAAGGACATCCTGAAGTAAGACAGGGTTCTCACAGGTGGCCTTCCCATGCCATGCTGCTGCAGCTTTTGCACCGTATACATGTGTAGGATGTTGAAAGCTGTCACATTTGCCCCCAGAGCCTTTAGGTCTGGGAAATAAGCAGCTGTAACTGGGAAGGATGCACTATCTCTTCCCACATTTCTTGCTCTGAGAAGGTGGGATGTGATCCAAGCAAAGGGCAACCTTCGAGGAAGAGCTTAACTAACACCCTCACCTATGTACTCTACAGAACAAGCATTTTTAATTATTTCTATGCTTTGCCAGATCATTAAACTCCTCAAATGACAGGGTAGGAAGAGTCAGAGCCTGGAGAGCAGGAGCACCCCAGAGAACTGGAGCCAGAGGAAACTGGAGCTGCACCTCAGCAGAAAGGCAGCAGAATGAACGGGGCTCCTGGAAATGCAGCAGTTACCATGCACGTAACATTCCCTGGGCTATGTAAAGCAAAAGAGTCACAGGATCCTGCTGCAATTGTTCTTGCTTATCTCTAGGCCTGCAGCAAAGTAGAAGATGGTAAGGCACACTTTCAAGGGGGACACACACACATGCAGTGTCTCCTAAATAATCTATCAAATGAAGATACATGCACATGGGACTCCAAGGTACAGTACTCACTGTTTGCAGATCCATGCCTTTAGATGTGGCTAATGGCAACAATTCCAACTGAGGAGATAATGAAGATAAGAAGCCACTTTTCTTGCTGGCTTTTGCTTTTGTAAAATACATACTTCCCTCTTATTATGTTAGAGCTATTATTTTGTTTGAGCCACGCTGTATATTCTTACCACCAGATTGCCATAGTTTAGAAGTCTAGCTCACTCCTCTAATATGATTTCTGTCAAAAACTAAAGTTTTATGAAGGTGTCTCTAAAGAAGAGTGTTGCATTATTGGTCTGAATAATGAAAAAGTGGATTATGGTTTTTTTGCCTGTTGAAGCTGTCTGTCACATGCAATACAGATATTGCCAATGCAATGGTTAACTGCAATAACTAAAAGATAGTTAAGGATGCTTTCTCATGCTTGGATGGTATTTATCGCCTTCCTGATGCTCCCTGAAAGAAACCTCATAAATGACAGACTTTTCTGATTAAAATCAAAGAAAAACAAACAAAAAAATCCTTTTATTAGTATGGGTATAATTTGGAAACTGTTCTTTGTTTTGACATGGTTCAGTGATAATACCATTTCATACATCAAGCATTTTAAATCCTTTCCAAATGTGCTTTCCTATTTTCTGCCTAGAGCATTAGAATACATGGCTCAATAAAACAAACATATGAATGGAGACCACGAAGATGATCTTTAAAAAGCAGGCAATATACTATTACTAGAACTCAATCTAGATTTTGTGATAAAATTTATTACACTGAAGTTTGGATCAAGGTATTAAAATAAGGTATAAAATAAAAGCCAGGCTTAATATTTTTGATGTACAAAATACCTTCTGATTCATAAAACAACAAGATTTTGATTGCATTTTAATTCATCTGATCTGTTTCAGAAAAAAAAAGAAACAACTCACCATTTTTGGCTATAGAACAGATCAACAGCAAGAAGAGATTGTAGTTATTGCAGGAGCAGAGCCAATTTTAAGTCCATGCTGGAAAAGATGCTTGAAAAATGCTGTAAAGAATAATTTTATAATAGGGTAGCCACTACTAAGTAAACCAAGATAAAACTGTGATTCAGTTTTTGATGTTCTGCAATGTAAGATAAAACATAAAAGACTGGGGCAGTCACAAAACCACGAAATAGCATTATTTTTGCTGAAGTTTTGATAACCTTCATTCCAAAAGACCACAAAAAATTATTTATTTATTATTTTAAACTGAAACCTCATTTTTCTTCAAGGAAAATCTATTAATGAGTCAACTAGCAGCTAAAGTGGAGACTGACTCCGTGACCTACCCCATCAAATATGCCAGTGGCGAACTCTAATGCTGGTATTTCTTAACTTGATTCTTGACTTAAATGCCCTTTTAACATCCTCATTAGTGAAATTTTCTAATTAAAAAAAAATGCAACAGCTAAAAAGATGCCCTCTCCTACACAAGTCACATGGAACCAACGTGAACACCTACATGGTTCATTAGCTGAATTGACAATTTCAGATCCCAGAGCAGTTCTCTACCACTTGTGCTAAGTGAATAACTTATAGTAGAAGTAGGCTGTTATCTTTTTTATATACCTGTCACAAAAGGCAGAACACAAATTATTCTATGGAAATAAAGTTTTTGCTGCCTAGAATACTTCAGGAATCCAAAGGCTTAGAATAATTTGGTCATTTTTAAGAATTTCAGAGGAAAGCACTGTTGTAAGATTATCTTGTCTGCTGCCTTCCAGGCACCTTGTGCCTCCTCCATCTTTCACCAAGGGGAGAGCAGGAGGAGGGAAAGAGGTGTTCAGGGCATCCAGAATCATAGAATCGTAGTGGTTGGAAAAGACCTTTAAGATCACCGAGTTCAACCACAAACTTAACTGTGCCAATTCCACCTCTAAACCATGTCCATAAGCACCTTGCCTACCCGTCTTTTAAATCCCACCAGGGAAAGTGACTCCACCACCTCTCTGGGCAGACTGTCAGGGATTGCCCAGCAGGACATGAAGGACCCACATTGGAGCAACTTTATCCCAAAGGACTGCAGCCCACAGGAGGGACACACACTGAAGCAGTTCATGAAGTACTGCAGCCCATGGGGAGGACCCACACTGGAGCAGGGAAAAATGTGAGGAGGAAGGAGTGGCAGAGGATCAACATTAAGTGCCCTATGTAGATTGCATTGATTACATAGAGATATTCAAATTAATTACCATCCAGTCAATAATGAGGATATTATGGCATTCAGCTACACGTAAGTTTGTATTTCATGTACAAATGGTCACTAAAAATAACGGCATGTCAATATTGTTTGTGATTTAAAATTTAAAGTGTTATTGATGCAATTCTATTTTAAGATGGAGTTTCTTAGCCAGAGTTATTAAAAAAAATTCCCCCATATGATACAATTTGGTGCTGTTTCATCAGTGCCACTGTCTGCTCTTTCTGCAGGTACAGACACTGCTTTTCAAAATAGATGTTGACTTCCCTATTCATACCAACATGCATTTACTGTATAGCCTAATAACAATATCAAGAATGCAAAACCCGATCATTTATCACTAATAACTATGGAGGAACCATCTTCTTACTCAGGTTGTATGAGGTACTTGAATGTCAACAATTCTTTTTTACCCTCTGATAAAAATAAAGCACTTATTGGAATATAAAAAAGTAAGCTCTTATATTTGAGAGACCTATGTACCACATTACTTCTATTCCCATAGTTAATGATGCAGACACAGTCTGTCCCAATAAAGAACTTTTGGTACCTACAATGCTTCTGCCCCAACATCTAGCATTTAGGTATAGAGCAGCCTAAAGCCTGTTAGCAACAGATATTCTCTATTCAGGATATAAAAGGATTATGCAATTCAAAAAGGTATTTATTGCCAACTCCTAGGCAGCTAAGGAGACACTAAGCAAGTGCAGGGGTACTCCTGAAATCCTGCCCTCATCTACAGCCTGAACAAAGAAACAGGTCTTCGGGAGACATTCAGCTGCACACTCAGTAGCCAAAACCCAAATTAAGCCATTTTTTTATTGTAACCTGAAAAAAATAAAGTAACCACCACTTAACTAATAATTCACAATGACAAGCATTTGTCACAGGAATAGAAGACTGAGATTCAATGCTTTTCTCAGCCTGAAGGAGCTTAAACCAACATCTCCAAGTCTCCTACCATTTTGTTTACCATTACTATATTTACCATTAGGCAATGCACAAAGTTGAAAGAGCTACCTACGCTCCTCTCAGGGAAGCTGTGATATATTACTGAAAAGAACTGAAGATGTGTGAAAAAGACAAGTCTAGGAATCTGGTCCCTGTTCCCAAGACTCTTTCTCTAATTTGTATTTGAGGATAAAAATACAACAAATCTCTTTACTCCTGCTGCAGCAATTTCATACAGATCACAACTGCACAGTAGTGCCTGCACTCTGAAGTCACTCTGAAGCTATCACACCCATTAGGACTTGTCAAGGATTCCTGCAGAGCAGCATATAGCTTCAGATTCCTCAGTGGGCTTAAGTACAATTTAGGTGCTGAGCTGATCAGATGGAAGCAATTACAGCCATAAAAATGTGTAAACGTAGCTGTTTTGAAAAGTCTCACATCAAACAGAACTGCTAATGAAGTGACTTAGAGTTCATCAACAACTGAGGCTTTCAGGATTCAAAGCTTCCATTTAGAGGCTTCCATTTTGTCAAATTGCAGAACTAGATCTTAAGCTAAATCCAGGTGTGTTACACAGAGAAACCCAGCAGCAGAGTCGCTTATTCCCTGATGGTCACACAACCCCTCAAAGTATTAAAGCCATCGGCAATGATGAGAACTTGACTGCCAGCATATCCTCACAGTGTTTCTATTTCTTTTAGAGAGATATGCTCAGAAAGCTATTGCTATAATTCCCCTGTTCCTCTTTGTCCTGCTGCAGCAAAGTAAGTGTCCTCTGTGACAATGACAGTGTATCCTTTTAGGCTGAAGCGTTCTGTATGTTGGAGCCATTCTCCAGTGAATTAGAAGACATATTCTAAACCAAACAGAGCAAGGCTTAGACAGCAGTAACTCTTCTCTAGATTACAGTGGGTCTTACAAGGTTTATTTGACATGCAATAGGCTATTCCTCAAAGGCCATGGGAAAAAATTGAGAATTTTCTAAGGATTAGAAGTACTTTGGCCTTGGCTGCATTTTTGTTCCATTTCTTGCAAATACTTTGATTAAAAAACAAGATGCACAGCTAGCAAAACAAAGGGAAGCCTGAAATAATCACATGGGACCCTCTACTACCATTTCACCTCAAATATGTTGAAAATATGTACTGCTTAGCTCATCAGAAATGTGACTTTGCTCTTGGACATGATCGAGAAAGCTGAACATCCATCCAACTTTACAGCTGATAGATCTATCAGCTAAATATAAAAATATTTTCTATTATTTGAAAAAGTTTTCCTTAGATTAAAATATTAACATGAAAAATTTATCTGCTACTATGAAAATACCCTGGACTGTTAATGAATTGAGATGACACTGAGTGCAAAAGTCAACAATGGGTCTAAAAACAATCATACTCTTTACCACAGTCACAATGAAATTAGAATCACCTGGAAAAGGAAAATAAACTTTGCTTTTAACTTATCTTCCTACACTTCATTCAACTACATTCTGAAAATAAATCCTATTCCCTGATGTGAATTCCCCTTGCCTGTCTACCATTCAAATCTACATAACTTAATCTATACACTAATGGAGTCCTAATTTTCTGGGGTAGTCAACCACACAAAACACTAACACAGGTCATTAAAAGAAGCGGAAAATCTAAACAAAGACATAACAATTAATTCTGCACAAGTAATAGCTCTACTACAAACCAGTGAAAAAATATTTATAGCATTGTTTTTCTAAGCAGGGTTTAATTTAAATAGCTAATTCTTCCACCAGTTTATTTTATGACTGTCACATCTTTAATGTTTTAAAGAAACAATCTCTAAATCTGTCTGTCCAACTTTCAATTTTGTTTTTTGTTCTCTCTCTCTTACCCAGATCTTAGGTAGAACATTCAATCAGTCATTTAGCCTTACTTCATTCCTGCTTAGCATCTCTGAGGTTAATTCCCAGACGTGCTTTATTTATCTTTCAATACAGAATTTCATTACAAAATCCCATGCTGCTACGGGGTTGGGATAGGGACATATCCATCTAGACATAGTATCAAATTTTACAGGAAAAATTAAGTATTGCATTATAGCATTTCAGTCCACTCTGCCCAAGTTCTATACTAAAGAGCAAATTTAGCAATGATTTACCACTCTTTGTGCTTACTTTTACAGTACAACCTATCTGCTCAGCTATTTTATATATAGTCTATATAAAGTTTTTTTTTAAATAGCAGCAGTCATTAGTGGGATCATGAAAAGAAATGCATTCCATGAGTACATTCATTTCAAGCTAGGTTTTATATTTTAAATACCATAATTTATTAATTTTTGTAAAGAATCAGTTTCATAGTAAAATGAAATATTTTTAATTATCACTGATTTCCCTGCACAGCATTGGAAACTCAGAAGACAGTGGTTTAGTTTTTTGTGGGGAAATCTGTCTGTTAATCTGAGGACAGGGTGCTAGTGTCTGCTGATGGAGCAATCACCAAAGAGACCAGATAAATCAAATGATCTATTGCCATGATCCAAAACTAATTTATCAAACAGCTGTGGATGAACAAATTCCTGCTGGAATTCCTTTTTCCTCCAAAGTTCAAAGATTGCTTCCCAGCAAAGGTTTCTGTGTTATGCCTTATAAATTAATTTCACTGTCAACATACATATGTTGGAGTCCAGGGGTTAGAGTCAAGAGAAACACAGAGACAGTCCAGGACAGCGTGTTCAGCAGCTGGTGTGCAGTGAGGGAACTTCTGCCCAGGGCACACATCTGAAGATCCTCATCAGTTGCACATTTATAACATCCTATCTGACCAAGAAACTGGGAAAGTTGAATCTGGACTGCTTCAAGACTTCCTACAAAGGCTAATGATTTAATTACAAAGCTATAAAATTTTATCTCTAGCAAGAGAATTAGTTCCCTCACACGACACATGTATTATGCCACATTCAGAAGAGCAAACAGAGCTTTTGGAAGTACCAATAGAAAAATATAGGTTGATGGCATCCAGTACCAATAGAAAAATCTAGGTCAATGGCATCCAGCTCTTACCACTACTGTGTTATATAGTAAAGGTATTTTTCACTTAAAGCAAAACAAAAGCACTGCCATGTGAGTGACACCAAGTGAGGTTTCCCTGATGTACCAGCTACTGTGTTCCCTACAACTACTGCCAGGGTCACGTTCACAAGTGTGCCTTTAATCTGGGAAGTGCCAGTGAAATGGCTTCTAGATTTGCCTTGTGACTTCTGTAAACTGCAATTATTGCTTCTCTGTTAATAGGAAGCTGTAATTTGTCAGTAGCCAACTAACCCAAGAGAAAAAGTCTGGCTCAGCCACCCTCACACAATCACACAAACAGAAATGGCACAAGAATAGGAGACTTGGCTGTGAGATCACCTGTATGAATGGCATCAGGAAGACTTTTTAACAGGAAGGCGTGAGGGAACACAAGTTAGTGTTATGGGAGTAAGATCGCTGTCACGTATAAGGCTCAATGGAAAGAGGGGAGCTTAAAGCCACTGCTTTAGAGCAAAGAATGAACCAAAAGAATAGCAATTCACAGAAAATGTAATTTTACTTCGAACAGAAAATGTGTTTTTGATTAATTTGAACAGCGTAGAATATGCAATACAAAAATGTCAGGAGTTTTCCATCTTCCAGCTAAAATTCCAGCACCTGAAATACTTCCCTTTTTTCTTCTTTTTTTTTAACAGCTTTTTTACATAAATGTGTTGATTCATCATTCCTGGCCTCTCTAACATTCACACTAGCTGAAAAATATTGCTTTATCTGCCTGTGGTAATCAAGGTGCTTTCTTTTTGATAAGCAATTCGAGACAACTCATGAAATGTTAACCACAGCAAAAGAATGGCTTTTTTTTTTTTTTTTTTTTTTTTTTTTGTTGCATTAAGTCTGCCATGCAGCACCATTAAGGCATGCATGTGACTTAGCACTGAAGAACCTGAATGGCTTTATTTTCATTCCCCAGGCTCAATATGTGTCCTGGGTATTTACAAAGGCAGAGAAGATTCCTTCAGAAAGCACAACATGAATTTTATCAATACAGGACTTCCAATACAAGCAAATTGTTACACTGAATTTTTAGGTTTGTGAGATAAAGTATGTTTCCTCAAAAGAATTTCCAAAGAGTTCTTTTTTTTCCTCAGGGCATATTTTCTTTAATCATTCAAATAAATATATGTGTGGTGCCTTCCAAATATTTTATGGAGCATTCCTTTTTATTATCTATATTTTAACCAATTCATCAAATAATTACCAATATTGTCAAAACACATGAACTTAAAAGCATAACTAAAAAATAAAGGGAACAAAAATCCCTAAATGTAAACAAAATACTGAATTTTTTAAGTAAATCAATTTGGTACAAAATTGTGACATTAATAGGAACTAATGTAGTTTTCTAGTTTGTCCAGCTAGTCTAAGAACGTCCTGTAATTAAACAAAGTTTTTTATGCATAGTACACTTTTAATTCTTGCAGCAGGCAAACTGTTTGAAATTATTAAACTAATAAAAATACTCATTTTTTAATAGATGATCCATCCTAGAGAAAACAGTATACCCAAGGTGCTGACCTCAAAGATATTTGTCTACATGTTGAACTATAAGAAAATGCACATTTCCAATCATTTCAGTATCTGAGGTGAGGAAAATTTACCTTGAATACAAAACACTTTCAGAATTGTGCTTTAGATCTGTATACTGAAAAAATAAATGTTTGTATTTCATGTTTGTTCCAAATTTAGAATTGATGTCACCATGCTTTGAAATTTGGCCAAGAAAACAAGAAGAATTGAATTATGAGAAGTGGTTTTGAAAAAAATTACGTTTTGTGAAGTTCTGGTTTGGTGGGTTGGCCTTGGCCAGACATCAGGTGCCCACCTTGACTGTTCCCAAGAAGTAATTCACCTGGGCTTTGATTCAGGAAGCGAGTATGATGAAGGATTGATGCAGCATCATTACAGAAAACCTGATATTCACGATCCCCTGATGAATTTGTCATGGTGCAAGCCAGATGAAATCATAAGTTCTCATTTCCCTTCCCCTGGTGACAAGCCACCACCTATACATCTTGAGAACAGATCTGAGTTGCCTCCTGCTTAATGAATATTTGGGTCTGTATATTTCTGTGTGGAAAACAACTTTTAGATTTCAAAGGGAAGTTCAGCTGGAAAGTAAAAATATCTCAAAGCCGAAAAAGCATTTAAAATTGGGATTTTTTTTTTCATTCTTAGTAAGCAATGTAAACAAACAAACAAAAAATCTTCTTCGCTTATGTCAGAGAAATAACAATAAAGAAAATCTAGAAAATACTACATTTTATTTATAAAATATCACCACAAAAATTTCTAAGTTTCTAAATCTGTCAAAAGGAATTCTAACAGTGAATTTTTTTTATTTTTTTTTTTTTTAAGAAAGTGGAGGTTTTGTAAAGTTTGTAAAAAAACTCCTTTCTGTTTTGTAAGGTCTGTACCTTGGCCAGCAAGAAGTACCAAGCAAAACCTAGTGTTGTTTTTTTGTTGTTGTTTGGTTGTGGTTTTGTTTTGGTTTTGTTTTTTTTTTTTTTAACTGACTAGTCTCTGGTCCCCATAGTGATGAATTTCCAGGTCTCAGCTACTTTGATGGCAGGGTGACAATCAGAAATACCACCAGCACAGTCAGAATTAACAGGTAAGTCGTCTGTGAGTCTCTCAAGAGAGACAACAGAAAGTGAATGACCCTTGTAGTTAAGCAACAGTTTTATTCAGGAGAGGCTTTGTTGTTAAATGGGTGCAGTTCGGCAAAGCCAACAGTAAAGCTGATGCCACAGTTAATTGTCTTCAAATACGTGTGGGTTTCAGCAGAAACCTCCTAGACCCTACAAGTACACACATATATTTTTCCACAAAGAAAAAAATTATCTTTAAAAAGCACATAATTGAGCTATACATTTATACACTAATGTCCAGGTCTTAAGTCTATATAAAGTAAAAAATTTGTTCTTAATATTGTATTCATGCAGGATTTCACCAAAAATCATTTCCAAATCGTACAGGGGAAAGAAAGAATGTGCTAAAATGTAAAATAAAACTGTCTTTTGTTCTCTTCAGAGTCCTTTCACTCATCTCCTTTGTTAAAGTTCTTTCAGTGCCTGTTAATTAATTGCTGTGATTGAGGTCAAGTTTGAAGATGATACCAGGTTAATTTTAGACTCTCTTGAGTGTAGACTGAGAAACTCATTACTGTTACTGACTCTTGAGTGCCAGGTTAGGTAGACCTATAATATCTCAGCCTCTCAACGATATTGACCTTTCTGTAAAGAAGCACTGCCTTGGCCTGTGTCACAGAGGTCTGTTCTTAGTACTCTTTTAATTTCTTTGATTCTGTTGTTGCCAGATTATAAATTACAAGTGAGAGCTCAGGGTCTCTAATTAATCTGGGGTTCTCCAAGGAGGCTAGCAAATATAATGTAGCAACACATGTAACTAACCACCACTCAAAGTGCTTTTGGCAGAAAACCAATTAAAAAGAAAATTAAAAGAAAAAAAAATTGTTCTGTGCTTATTCCTTGCTCACTACCAACTGGCTTACTAGAAATTGTGTGATTAGTCTGAGTATTGGCCAGCAAGAATCTGACTGGTTTTAAGGTAAGTTGATACTTGGGAAGTTTGTTATAAGGAAAGTTGATACTGAATTTATAATCTGCATTTGTATTATAAACATTTCATAGAGTCTGAAGTGATTACACACCACCCTACATCCACTGCTTACAAAGTGGCAAACAGTAAGAGCG
Source organism: Caprimulgus europaeus (assembly GCA_907165065.1). The sequence goes on along the minus strand of OU015523.1, from coordinate 6,768,420 downwards.
ACCACTTCCAGTTCTTCTGCACTGGAGTTGGAAAGCAAAGAGAAACTACACAGGGCACTGGTCAGTGACTGAAGCTTGTTGATTCCCTTAAAAATCACAGCCCATTCCTAAACTAAATTTATTAAAATAAACATGTGTCTTTATTCCCTCTAGAGGAATGGGTGAAATTATAGACAGGGAGGGAGGACTGAAATACTCAAGAAATTAAAACCACACACAGGCTGAGCAGTTGTATGTAGTAGTCCAGTATGTGAATGTTGTGTTGATGTGCCTGAACTGCCTTTAACTAGCCAGCTTGGCTAGCAACAGTGACCTGCAACTGCTGAGCTCAGCAGAAACTCCCCAAATGTGGGAGACTTCAGCTCCCTCCAGCTAAGCTCCAGGGTACTACTGTTACACCTCTGTGCCACACAGAGTCCTGCAGTAAAGTCCTTTTATGTATGTCCATATAATGGGCAGTAATACCTATAGCTATAGAGCAGGAAAACCCTAAACCGATTTTAAAAACTGGATTAAAAATCTTTTAGGTCTTTTAGGTCCTGTTTTGGTTTGGGTTAAAATGGTTTCAGAAACACAGGTCTTCATCTCTCTCATCTGAAAAGTTTTGTGGCCATATATAGAGAGATATAAAGCACTATGAAAAGCCAATTCTGAAATAAAATGAATGGTGATGGTACAAACTGCAGTTTATGCTCTGTTTATGACAGATATTTCAGTACAGAGTATTTGTGGGCCAACTGCTCTGTGGCTTGTGCAAAGGTGTCTCTTTCAATATGAATTTTTAGCGAGCAATCAAATCACTAGTCCCTAAAACTGTCAGTGACATTATCTCTTTAACCTGCATTTTGTTCCCTTCTGATTTTGTCAGAATTCAAGGATACACATGCAGTCCCACTGGATTTTCCCAGAAAGTCATCTGAAACAACAGAACTTTAATCCCATTAAATTCCTGTAGGCAGGCTCAGCAAAATATCAAAAAAACCCCACATGCTTAACATAGAATGTGTTTAATTCTCACTGAAGAGACTTTTGACACCAGCAGCATAACTGAAGTTAACAAAATCCTTGAATACTTTGTTAAATAGGAGTGCAACTTCCTCAATAAATGTAGGCTCCAGCCATAAACAATACGATAACAGCAAACAATTCAGATTATCCATTCTGAAAGAATGACTAACACTAGGCTATGCATAGTGAGTGATTCCTAGTCTGGTTCGATTGCAAACATTCAAGAGTAAAACTAAGCCTGATCACAGAAAGATTGAATGACTGACTTTAAATATAAAATATCCCAAACTCCTCTAGATTTGTTTGTTTGTTTGTTCAAAAAGAATTTCATTCACAAGCTCCACATTCCTACAATTTTTCTTGAGGCTATTTTGGAAATTAAGTAAATTAATTATTTCAGCAGTGTTTAAGCACTTGACACTGCTTTATTCCTCCCATATGATGGTTTGCTTAGACAAGCTCATCTCAAGGTTACGAGTGCTAGGACCAAGGCTGTCTTTGAGGTTGCTGGCTTCTAAATTATCCCTCTCTCTGATATGCCAGAACATTTACTTAGAAGTCACATAATATCTTGTCCTTACTAAGCTTATATTACACTTTGATGACTATGTTTCTTTTCAATATTTACATCAGCTACAGATAAGGAACTAAAATGTTCATAAAATGTCAAAATAAAATCGAATTATATTTAAGATTCTAATCATTGTTCATATTTTTTTGCCTTAAGTTTTAACCTTTTAGACATACAACTATATATTAGAGTCTCTTAAATTCTCCTTTTCAAACATGTACACATTTAAAGAGAAAATATAAAGAGAATTTTTTGGGGGGAAGGAAAGAATGAATGCAGGCCATCCTAAAACACAGCCTCAGCATCACTAAGAATTTTATTTCACCACCTGAATTCACTGCATGAATAAATAGGATCCTGGATGTCTGTGACATTTCCTGGAGAAAGAGATTCTTGAAACAACTCTCCTCACTACTTAGAATTTATTTCTAAAGAGATTCTTGAAACAACCCTCCTCACTACCTAGAATTTATTTCTAAAGGGATGAATTTGCTTGCTGTGCAGAAGCAGCTTGCATTGTGTTTGGTTTGGGTCTTTTTTTTAAGAGATTGCCTTAAACTAGCTTCAAACATATATCTTTTTATTTAAATTAATACCTTTTTTTTTTCTTAATGTGCTTGCCTCAATGAGGACTCACATTAGAGGGCATCCACACTGAACTCCTTTATCAAGGGACAAATTGACTGGGTACCTCAGGGTACTGGTTTAGCTACATCTACAATACACTGGTGAAAAAAGATAACCTAATACTACTGATAGCCAAAGAAATAAATTGAAATTAAACTTGATCCTGGCAGCCCAACTCACACCAGCAGCACATTCACAGGATAATGAGGCTCCTTTTTTAAATAAATGATTCTTAGGCAATCAGATACAGAGAAATTATTTATGATTAATACAGTAGTGGTTATCCACTTTATTAAAGTTCCATTATTTCATTTGTTGATACAGTAGCTACACACACTGCAACAAATATGGAAAAAAGTATTTACCACTAGAAAATCAACATATGAAAAGAAGATCCAATATTTATAAACCAAACTGGTTTAAAGTCCCCCTGCCCCAACATATGCTATCCACCTCCCCAGCAAGTGAATCTGAAACAAGCTGTCAATCTGGGATGCAAAAAAAACAAGGCAAAGACATTCTCTAATGTCATCTCAATTAAATTCACAGACAAACCACCACACCAGTGCATCATCAGTCCTCAACCTGTCCATTTATTAATGTCAGGGGACAGGGCCTTCACTATTGCAGGCGTGACAAACAGCTTAATAGCTTTACTTCTATTGTGCAGCAAACAGACAATATTTCTTTCAGAGTTAATCCACTAGGACATTGCTTCCCTACTCCCAGCACTGCTTTTCTTCTCTGCCCACTCCAGACCTAGTCTGCTGGCTGGTGTTGCATTTGTAATGTGGTTAGAAGCAGCTGTGTGGGTTTTGAAGTCAATTCCTTGATTGCCTTTATTAACTACACCTTGCTTCAGTTCATCAGGCAGTTTTGGAGCGTGCTAACTGATAAGCACCAAATGTACTCCGGCTCCAGAAAGGGATGCAAGGCTCTGAACAAACTCCTTGTCTTCTGGACAGCTTAGACAGCTCTGGTGGGGGATGTCTGATCCAGGGAACCAGACAAAGCTTACTGTAAACTTCCCAAATTGCACGTGGAGGAGTTTTAGGGGTCTCTGCACAAACCTTCTTAATGTACTGACCTTCCCTTTACAGCATTTAATTAATTGTTAACATGGACACAGCCATTATGGCATTGAATTCCTACCAGGAACCTTTTAAAGAAATCATACAGTTCACTTTCTCTCTGTAGTCTCACCAGTTTCAGGGATACATTTTATATTAGACAGAAATAAAATTAGTATAATTTAGTTTTACTGCCCTGTATACACGTAGTCAGGGTCCTGTTAATGCATGTTTAAGGCTCTGTGACACAACCTCTATTCACAAAAGCAATCCTGATCCCTGTGAGTATCAGAGGTCACACAGATGATTTGCCTGAATGAGGATTGCTTACACGAGTTAAACGACTTGAGTTTACCATAACTAGCATTCATGAAGATTACCTTTTTGTTTAATTGCTTTTTAAAATGTTAATTAGCTCCAGTATACAAAGTCACCAGAGAATGAAAAATTCTCCTGCAAGCAGTTTTACAATCAGAAGAATCAATTTGGATCCCATTGGTTTCCCTTTCAGAAGTGATTATTCTACAGCTTTACTGTAAATTGCTACTTTGCAACAACAGAGCTAAACATTTGCACTTCTTTTGAAATGCAGTTGTGAAAACAGAACCTGAGAGAGACTGTTCACAGCTGCTCACCATTTTTTTAGGGAATACATTAAACCAAAGAAATAACTTCAAATAGAAAACTCTCTAATACCTCAACTGTGAAAGCCCATAAAACTTTTTACATATATGTAAGTTGGTAGAAACTCCAAAGGGCTGTTGTTCAACATAACTAAGATCTAACTGGTGATGTGAGGCACTGAGAATTACAACAAAAATAGCAGAGATTCAAGGATAAGAATAGCAATAATATAAGCTGGCCCCTATCCAATCATGCACAAGTACAGCATAAGGACAACCCTGCCATATGAGATTTTCTTCCAACAGATCAGAGTCTAAGAAGAATACACCTGCTTGGTACAGGTTTCCCAGAGAGGCTGGGGAGTCTCCGTCCTTGGAGATGCTCACAAAAGCCATCTGGACATGGTCCTGGACAACCAGCTCTAGATGACCCTGCCTGAGCAGGGGGTTGAACCAGATAACCTCCAGAGGTGCCTTCTAACCTCAACCATTCTGTGGAATACATAGGTGGAGGCCTTAGTTTTGACATACACATATATGCAGCTTACATACTTGGTTACAAATTACAGCCATTGACATTAATTTCCAGTCCTCTTGGCAAACTTCACTTTTTCAGTTTGTTGAACTTTTTGAAGAGAAATTCAAGAAAATAAAACACCTTAGCAACAGGAACTAATAGCACATCCTGTGTTTAGAATGAAAAACGTATAGAAGATGGTGGTGAATACTGGACATAGAAGAAAATCAGAATTTTAACACATTTAATAATAGCTGCCCAACAGTAACACTTTGGTTTCAGTGGAGGACAGTCATTCTATTAACTATCATAACAGATAATTGTTTATGATAATAGTTGCCCAACTATTATAATAGTTTGCCACCAGTTGAGAAGCAAAGGCTACAGAAAGCAGGTGTTCTCACTGCATTAAAAATCTTAAATGAAAAAGAATTAACCTCAGTTGTACTAGAAAATTCAGGAATTTTGAGTTTTATTTTCTATCAGTACAGTACGGTCTCTCATTCTGATTTTTGGATCCTGATAACTGTACAGATTTCAGAGTGCTGCAGAATGGCTACTATGGTTCATTTTTATAGTTGGCTACTAATAAAGACTTCCAAAAGGAAAGGGCTCATAATCAGAACTGTGAGAAGAGAAAAGCATTTTCCTAAACCTATAATATTTGAGGAAGTGAAAAGAATGTGATTATTAATCATCAAAATTTGTAATGATCGTGTATATTCTTTCAAACCATTTTAATATGCGGCTTTTATAAGTAAATTTGTAAGTCCAGAAACATCCTCCTTTGACAGTGTAAACCAGGGGGTAGAAAAATATGGTTTTGATGCTATTACATTAAGTGCTGTTGTGCTGTACATTTTTCCTTGGAATCATTAATTTTTGGTTACTTTCTCTATTACATTCCTTTTTGGATACCAAGGGTTCACTGATGGATGACAAAAATGATTAGAGGCATGAGAAGACTTCCCCCATATGAAATGAGCATGCTAAGATTGAGATGTTTATAGATGAGACAAATAAAAGACGACACACTAGAACTTTACAGAGTAATGGATGTTATAAAAAAGACAAATGAAGTGGAGATGCTCCTATTTGTCATGTCTCATAATAGAGGAAGAATGGTTACTTCAATGGCACTGAAAGGCAACAAATTGAACAGATAAAGGATTACTTTTTTCTTCCCTTAAACAACAGGTAGGAGTAAGGAAAAGATTAAATTTTATTCCATTAGGGAATTTGATATGTCAGATTTGAATTTGAAAATGAAAAACATGAAGATTCTGAAGTAATAGCTCAGAAAAAATGAAATAGTCTTCAGACAAAATGAAAATGTGGCTTCCATTTAGCAAAAAGCAGCATAATTTTTACACTGAACTTGTTTCTGAGCAAAAATTTAAATGTCTCAGAAGAAACTGAAGCATTTTGATGAAATAACTTTTAACTTGGGCTTTTATGCTAAATAAAACTTAAACTCTTATATAATCAAATATACCAAATTTGATGTGACTGAGTTCAAGGGAAAAGTTGCCAACTGTTTTTTCTTCTAAGTAGAAAAAAAAAAAAATCCTATTTCCACTATGTACTATTATGATTAAGAGAAGAAATAATAAATATGAGTGAGATAGTTTTTTGGATTAGTTATAAAAACAGTGGCTGTAGCTAATCTACATCAAAGCTTCTTAAATCTTTCTTACCTGTGTCTGGTCATCAGATTTATTAGAATACTGAACTAATACTGCTAGCTGTTATCTCAGTTTATTCACACCTCAATTCAAAGTTCCTACATGTTGTGCTATTGTTATTTTTTTTTCTCCAGAGAATTAGAATTCATTCTATAGCAAGGAACAAGGCACAGGACACAGTGCAAACTACTACCTGGTGAGAAGAAAGGTAAGATATCTTAAGGGTTATTAAAATTCAAGCTATATAACCTTATTCATTGAACCTACTTTTTCATGCTTACATCAAGTTCACTATTAAAATAAGAAAGTAAACAGGAAATGCAAAATGAGCTATGGCATTATGCGGTTTCAGATGCTGAAAATCTTCCCTGTGAAAAATACAGAATTAAAAAAATTTCTTCTTTAGTAGAAAAACTAAACTTACTTAAAACTGTTCAAGTTAAATGCCTTTTTTTTTTTCAGCCTGAGCAATTCTCCAAGTTTTCACTAAAGATTATTTTTAAATGGACAAAATAAAACAAAATTGGTTTATTTTGTGTAAAAGGAAAAAACATTCCCTTGGCCAATGATTTTTACCAACTGTTTCAACTGACAACCAAACACAGAAACAAGCGCTATGCACCCAAGACTACAATCTTCTTCCACAACACATTTCTAATGCTCTCTAGCCCCTGTTTAATGGTGTCATTAACAGCATGTTATGCCTTTAACTAAGTGTGGTTCCGTTTTGTTTTGACTATCCTGTCATTATTAATTCATTTGGAATCTGCTGTAGTAATACTGATTGTAATGAATCCATTTTATATTAATGTGCATGTCATACTCGTTATCGTGGGGATTTCCACTATAATTTTGCCTGAGTGAAAACAAAACTAATTGCAAAAACAATTTGTTTGGTGTGATAATATATTAGAAGGGAATAACCTGCCTCTGTCTTTTACAGCATCAAGTAGCATAAATAGTGTGTCTCTCCACAGATTCCTTCAAAAGCATTTTTTCCTAATCATATTTGAGCAACCCTGGTAATCTACACATTAGGGCTTGCTTCTTCAGAAAGACCTAGTACAAATATCCAGTTCCTTTTGTAGTCCTCTTGACTTCAGTGGGGCAACTCTCATGCATAAAGATCCAGTACAAAGTTTCTTTCCTTACCTAGCCCTGATAATTTTTTTCTGCACACAGAATCACAGGCTGCTAATCACAGAATTGTAATGGTTGGAAAAGACCTTTAAGATCCTTTAGTCCAACTGTAACCTAACTCTACCATTCCACCTCTAAACCATGTCTCTGAGCACCTCATCTACCCATCTCTAAAATACCACCAGGGAAGGTGACTCCACCACCTCCCTGGGCAGCCTGTTCCAATGTTTGACTGCCCTGTTGGTGAAGAAGTTTTTCCTGATATCCAATCTGAACCTCCCTTGGCACAAGGTGGGGCCATTTCCTCTTGTTCTATCACTTGTTACTTGGGAGAAGAGACTGACCCCCACATCTCTACACTGTCCTTTGAGGTAGTTGTAGAGAGCCAGAAGGTCTCCCCTAAGCCTCCTTTTCTCCAGGCTCAACAACCCCAGCTCCCTCATCTGCTCCTCGTAAGACTTTGTAATGATTGACATAAGACATAATGATTGCTGGCACATAGAGAGAGTGGTCTTGCCTACAGCTTTCCTTGTGCTTCCTAATCTTGCATAAGTGACATCAATGAAAGAAGAAACAAGCATTACTGAAATCATGGCATGTATTATGAAGCCCACCTCACAACCACATGCTGCCACAGCTAAGTATGGGACATACATCTTCCTAGTAACTGATGTTGCCTTTGTACCCTCTCTCCTTCATACAGAAACCTAGAAAGGTTTTGGTTAGGAAGGATTTCTAGAGATCTCCAGCCCAACAGTTAGCAGGGCTAACTTCAAAGCCAGATCACATTGCTCAGTATCTTGCACAGTTGGGTTCTGATCTTCTCCAAGTATGGAGAATTCATATCCTCCTTTGGCACCTGCTCCAGAGGCTTAACTATTTGCAGTCTTCTGGCAAAGAAACCCTATTTTTACAAACAGGATGGTCATTAGACTTTCAGCTACTTTAATTCAATACCAAAAGTCAGCACAAAAATGCAGACAGGCCAAGCTCACTTTGTGCTCCAAGTGGCCTTTTGACTTCTGTTTTGCAAAAAGATAAACTCAGCAGAAACTTTTCCTACAGTTCGATTGTCACGCCACTGCCTAACCCCAGCAGTCTGGAGTTCCACATCTATACTAAAAATCTCTTTTAACTTGTAATGGGCAGGCTCGATATGGTCTAGATTTTCTATTCAGATGAAAGTAGTAAAAGTATGTGTGCTTATCCTGACCTTGCCTGATCTGTGGACATGAGCTCAAAAACTTGCAAGAACAGCATTTTACATGAAGCTTTTTGTACAGAGGAAGGAGAGATCTCCCACTGCTCTGACCTTGCAAACATACAATGAAGGAGTGAGAGAAAATAAGTGCTACAAAAATAAAACTTTCCCCCTCCCACTGGTTTATTATTTCAATTTCAGAACCAGTTTGATTTTTAGCAAAGCACGAAATACTTCTTTACACTGAGCATTTCCCACTTAGATTGAGTTGAACACACCATTAGTACACAACTAAAATACGGTTAAACTAAAACTGGGGTGTACCTAGTGCTCACACCAATACAGAATGCTCCAAAAAACCAAACTGAAACCAAACCAAACAGTACTTAGTGAACTACTATCACTGATTAATTTTTAAAAGTTAAAATACATTTCTGCAGCTGCCTAACAATATGTGGATCACAGCACATGGTAAGTTTTAAGACTGCACAGATCTTTGTGTTCTTGTCACTGTAAATCACTTAAGGCCAGCTCTTCACTTCTTTCCTATCAACTCCTTGCTTGCATTGACATGAACACAGCTGCTTATATATGCCTCGGTCACTAATCTGCATTTTGTGCTACAGGGAATACATGGTTTGACTCTTTTCCCTGAGAACATCTTGATTTTCATCATTGTCTTACATTTTTCTGCACATGTGGCTTGTTTAGTTCAAGCTGCCACAGTTTCAGCTGTCAGTGTATCTCCCTGGTGTGGTGGCCCATCATGAGGTAACAGAGGATGCACTGTCATGTTAAAAAGACTTCCAAAAAGCGAGGTTCCTTCAGATTGTCAGTGCCTCCTTCAGCTACTCACTGTAAAGGATTTATCAGAAGTAACTCACCACATCATGGACATATTTAAGGTCCCAGTACTGCAAAGTTATCTGCTTCTTAACTGCAGTAATCCCACTGAAACCATGAGTGGCTTCCCTGGAAAACACACCTGAGGACTCCACGTGAATTATGCTTGGGAACACACAAGATTAACACACTTTCCAATGAGAGGGTAACAACTTGAATTCTCATAAAGATTTTGGACCTTAGGATCATGAAAATGGACAATTTTAAATAGCAGAGATGAAGTGCTTAGACTTGTAAAAGAAAACTAAAAGAGATTAAGTACATATTTCAGTCCCACTTTATTTAAAATTACTGCATTTTAGCGACAGCTGTCCCTCGTAACAAATTATTTTTGTGACAGCTATTTTTGCCATCATTTAAAAAGGATTTGGATTGCTGTAGTTATTGATCCCCCACAGAGCTTCCATTAGGATGTGACCCCTTCTACATGGAGTTATTACAGCACATAAGCACTGGGAGGATGAATTTACAGATTAACATATGCCAGTAACATTTAAAATTTTCCTTCAAGATAAAAGGCTCACATGTTGTAATGCAAATTTTAACCATTAAATTGATTTTAGAATCAAATCCCTGTCCAAATTCACTGGAGTAGTTGTCAAAGTTTTCTATCATAAATAACGTACAAAATGACAGCAGTGGTGGCCTAATGCCTACAAAAAACTAGGTCCTGTTGTCCTGAACACATACAAGTGGTGGAGCACACACTCTTTGAATCCAAGAGTTTTAAAGATCAATAAATCTTAATTTACACCAAAAAAAACCAAAAAACAAAAAACCCCCAGGAAATCAGAAGTGAACTTTAGCAGAGAAAAGACCAGTGTATTTATAATTGAAATGCAAAATAATAATAATAATAATAATAATAATAATAATAATAATAATATCAAGGGTTTTATGATACAAAACTTAAGTCTGTCTTTGCTTTATACTCAGTTAGTTTGGCCACATTTCTAAGTAGTAATTTCACCCAGAATGAAAAACGCCTTTGCCTTTTGCCACAAGCTCATACTTTTATATAAGACTGATTGTTATTTAACCTCAGGCTAACAAGCCTATTTACTATCAATGTAATTTCTAAAAATAAAATGAAAATAATCAAGGAGATGAACAAGTTAGTACCGACTCCCAGCCATACCCAATGATGCATTTCACACACAGCCTAATATATTGTTGACATGCTCTCAGCCTCCTTGGTTCTACAGCAAAGTAATTTTTAATCCCAACATAAACCAGCCTGTACTGCATACAAGCAATTACTCACATTCAAGGGCCTGACCTCTACTGTGTCAGGGCATGCATCTTCAACTGCAATTTTCTTAACTGGTTTAGAAGAACCTTAGTAGTCAGAAAGCACAAACCAGGGCACTGTGGAGAAAGACAATTCCACCTCATAGAACATTTTAATGGGGTTTTTTTTATGTAGAAAGCTAAGCCCAAGCCTGGGCATGGGGTTGCCTCCACCCACCCTCCTTGTTCACAGAAAACAGCATGGATTTTCATGCAACTCAAGATAAAAAACAAAGGTTTATAAATATAAAAAAATGCTGCTATTCAAAATATCTTAACTCTTCTGCAGGACAGATTGCAGACACAGTGGGTTTGGGCTATTCCTTGATCTCTGGTGTTACTCAGAATCCTTCAGCTGAGGCTCTGTAAATTTATCTGTTTCCCAGTAAAAGTTAAGAGCAGCCCTAAAAGGAGTTACAGTGATGGGTCTGTTTCTTCAACACAGCTCCTTGATGTTCTCTGATAATTCAATTATTCCCTCCCAGCTTTCAGTTTGTTGCATAGCTTAGAGATATCCCATCTGCCATCCACATCAGAAAGGGCAGCTCGTGCTCACCCTAGAAGGCTGGTGTACCCCAGCCTTGGGCAATCAGTAGGTTTCAGAATAAGCCAAGATGGATCGCTATGAGACTATAAACCCAGGTTCTGGCTTTGGCACTCACCTGGATACTTAATACTGCAAAATAATAAGCTGTGGCAATAAAAATATTTACTATTCCAAAATAAGGTTTCCTTCAATTTCAGAACAAAATCTGGATATTTCAAAATACTGGAAAAGCTTTCCATTTTCAGGTGGCCCACACAGCATGGTCCTCCAGAGCTACGGACTCTGCAGCACTGCAGTTACTTGCTGACACATGTCTTATGTGGCTGAGAACTTACAAGGAGGACCAGGGGGAAATCAGTCAAGTTTATGATGGGGGCTCAGGCCACTGGAGTGCCTCCTCCTGGTCCATCTATGTGCTGTCCAGATTGTGATAAACCCAGAGCATTTCTGGGAATGATATTTCAGTGTATAGATGAATTCAGGTTAAACAACTGTCTCTTCATGCTTTTCCTAGCAAGTACTAAGGAGAGCACTGGTATGTTGGAACCAGAAGAGACCTCCCAAAGAAAGACCTTAAAAGTGCACAGCTATCTGCAGAAAGCTTCACAACAAGATTTGATGCAACTTCTCAATTATTATGCATAAATAAGTCATTTTTCAAAACAATGAATGGGTGCCTTTCTAAAGGATAAGTTGAAGTTTTACCACAAGTAACTGAGTCCAGTAGAAAGGATGATTACTCAGTTCACAGAGTGAAATTGTATGACTTATTATGCAGAAGGTCAGACCAAATCTTCAAACAGGTACCTTTTTCTCTACAAAAATCAATAGCTCTATTGGCCTCTGAGGCAAACAATGAAAGTGTATTAGAAAGGCAAACACCTCTAACTTTTGAATGATTTATTTTAAAATTATTCTCTCTTCAGTTGGATGTTTTTGTGAAGCTTTTAATGTGCAATTTCTGAAAATGTATAATAGAATGGGAAAAAGAACTAAGAGGAAGTTGAGGAAAACAGTAATTTTGAGATCTTTGACAAGAAAATAATAATAAAAGCTATAAAAGTGTGTGCATATATCTTTTCAAGGAGCTAAAACTGCTAGTCCCCTAAACAGCTGTTAAATTTTAATTTAACCCTCAGAGTTTATATCATACAATGCTGCAATACCAGTGCAAAAGTCTGTGTTGTATGAATACATAAAAACATAGGTCAAAGTAAGATATGCTGGATTTAGTGTCAAAAACAACAGAGGGCTAATTCTAATGCATATTTAAGGTATTTTTGTTTATATGGAATACTCAATGTCTTCATTTTTCCCCAACAGAAGTTATTACAAAATTTCCTTCCGTGCTACAGAACTTGCAATTCAATTTAGATCCAGCTCGTTAAGGAAGGCATAGAGGCGTAATTACACTGTGCTATTCACTATTGCTTTTTGTGTTGCAATTGATGTTTCCTGGATAAATGCATGTCATACAACCTGTAGCAAATCTAATTAACATTGAAAAGACAGAACAAGAATGTTTAGTCATCAAATACATTCAAATATAGTTCAGTGCGCTAGTTGTGTATTTTTATTTTTAAAACTCCTTTGTTGCCTTCTCTTGTTCTCCTCTCTTATCACCATGTGTACCCAGCCTGTAAGGAAAATGTGGCATAGTCTGATAAATTTTAAAATGTAAAATATTAAAAATCACTTTTGTCAGCTATATTTCAAGTCTTACATGGTTAAGAATGAACATAGCCTCACAGGAACCCTTTCTGGTGACTGAGGCTGCAGAGAAGAGCACATAGCCTATCTCATGCTCAACCATTCTCTCAGCAGTACTAAGTGAACAACTGTGATCTGTTTTTCTGTGACATTTCAAAGCCAAGGTCCTAGAGAAAGCTGACGTGGGTAATGCTCACAAACTCCAGCAGAATCCCTAGCTGATCTCAGCCTGACCTCATTCTCATATCAAGACCTTGAATTCTAGACTTCTAGCCCTTTACTAATGCTCTAGTGCTTCTCCGAAAAGAGAGAGTTCAGTGGAACAGATTTAAAATGTTGGGATTTCATTTATTTGTTAATGAGTTCAAGACTCATTAAGAATTCCAATTCCAGCTCAGTAAAAACACCATTTAAATTTACAGAATAACTATGGGTTGGTGTTTGTTTGGTTGGTTGTTTTGAACACACATAGTAACACAATATATGCATAGTTGAACCTTAGTCCAGTCAGAGACTTGAGTTTCAACTTTTACCTTCTTTAGCAAATCTATTTTTCTATCTGCAGGCAGCCTTCCCTTAATTCCATGTCTTCTCTGGTGATTTATGATGCTTGCCAATGAGATCAAGAAAATAAACACTGGGGAGCTTGAATCCAGATGGTATCTCAGCTCAAACTCATAATGCTCTGCTGTCTTCAGGATACTATTCCCGTGTTCTTTAATTTCAGCTGTGCTCTTTCTTTCCTCATATTGACTCTTCCTCATATTCCTCAAAGGAAAAGAGAGGACTAAACAAAGCAAGGGCTCCATCCCACTAAAAACCACACTGGTGGACACCTCTAGTGAATACAAGCAATGTACTCTCATCACTGGGTTTAGGGAATTTCTGCATTCAACAGTACAAAACTGCAGAAGGAGCTTAGCAGTGAATGCTGATAGCTTTGAGTATTGTACAAAGCAGTTTGTAAAAGCAACTGGAAGCTAATTAACATTTATGGCATTGCATAATACTTTCATAAATGAGAATTTCAGTATAACTTATTCACCTCAAACCTAAAAAAAAAAACAAAACAAAAAAACCCCAACCAAACAACCAAAAAAACCCAAACCAAACCAATTCAAAACAGGTTACAGGTGATTTCTACAATACATACAGAATAAAAACCTTATGTATTTGGTCCAAGCTCAAGACAAATCAATATAATCATTATTCATTAATGCTAGCCTAATCACTGAGGCCTCTGCTGAAGTAAATTGTATCCTGATGAATCATCCTGATCATTCAAATGAGCAGGAAGAGCCCAGCAAGGCAATGTAAAACTGTTTCCACAGATCAAGAATAGAGTTCAGAACAAAACCAGAAGTAGACATATAATGGGGATAAGAAACAGCTGAAGAGAAACAAGGAGATGAAGGTAAAAGGTCAAGAATCCTGAAACAGAGGTCGTCAGAATTGCCGCAGCTCTGACGGGACAGCCAAAATATTCAGCTTCTGAACAATGAGTGCTCATACAGGCCTGAAATTTGCAACATTTCATATCTAGCACATTTTAAAGGTTAATATGCAAATATCACTGCATTAATGTATGCCATGGATGTTCATGTAGAACAAACACACAAATTCTGAGTGGCTCAGTTTATGGAGAAGCTGGGTTGTACAGGCACTATTATAAGAGCCTTCTAAATCCAGGCTCAATTATTTATACGATCACATACATTTCATGTTCTTTTCAGGGGTGCTGTAAAGATATATTCATTAACAATATTGAGTATCCCATATTATGGTAAAGAAAGCTATAGAAGCACTAAAAACAGATGAGCAGTTAGAACTTGAAGTCCAAAAGCAAATACAAAGATACTGAATGTTTTCACATCTCAAACCCAGTGTTTTAAGTGTTTGAGAACTGACCAGTAGCTGTGGCAAAAAACTGATCTCAAAATTGAAACATACGGAATAGAAACATGCATTTTAGAGGAAATATGTTCCTGGTCTAAAATGAGGCATGACAAATCAATCACACTTAACTCGTACTTGCTGTTGACATCTTAAGGTTCAAAATTTCAGTCTGAAGACTTATACAAAGTGAAATCTTTTGTAATTTGTTCCCTTGACAATAATTTTTCACTACCTTTCATCTCAATCCACAAACAATTGGTTCATTCTTTCACTTTGTACTACAGTTCAATTTTTTTTGTGGCTTAAGAACACAGTTAACTGGAAAGTAAATTGAAAAGGAGCATCTTTTATATGTTGCTGACTGAGATATTCCAATATGGTTATGTGAATCCAGGTAAAAATAATAAGATTAGGCTCAAGTGACTGACTAGGTCAAATAGTACACATTATTTTCTATTTCTGCCATAGCAATGGAACAGGCTGAGGAAACCTTAAAGGGGAAGAAAAAAAAAGCATCAAATCCTTACAGTAATCCCCAGGGCTGATTAGCTTTCAGTCACTTTCCAAATCATTTGACTTCTTCTAATAAGATTAAGCCAGGCTTTTTTTCTTCTCATCATCATTCAAAAGGTCATATTGACTATTCACCTCTCTGATGCTGTAATTCACAGTGACTTTAAATGAGTTGTGGCACCAGCTTTAGACAAATCTCACCAACACCATCTGAACCACATACAGGCAATGAATTATCACAAACTACATGAGTGACCATATTAGTGTCACTTATTAGGACTCTATTCTAATCTCTTACCTACATGAAACCACTACTTGTCTAACTCATGACTGAACACAGTTATCATTACTGATAAGAATTGGTATTTTAAATATGCAAAAACCAAAGAATACTGTTTCCTCTCCCTTAACCACATCATACCAAAATTACCATTGCTTATTTCCAACCAACTCAAAGACAGCACCTTAGATGTCAGTGACTAAAACTGAGATAGTTTGCCCAGCTGAAAACCATCCAAGCTCTGTGGCTCCTTGTCCCTATGACAGAGGAGGAAAGCTCTGCTGAACACGAACTTTCACAACTCAGTAACTGGCATTTCTATAAATGGCCCTCTAAATATTCTTAGGGTGGCCACTTCACTTAATTGACATTTATGCCCTTTTTGTTGTGTGACCTTTTGGGTGCAGCACACACCCATTTTCTTTTCTTAAATTGGGTCTGCATTTCAGTGGGAGACTCTTGAAATTGTCCGAAACTCACTTTTCTCTTGTTGATTTCTCCTATTTCTTAATAGCAATAAATAGACTGCTATAACCTAACCCTATCCAGTTCGGGTCTCCACAGAATCCCAGAATGGTGGGGGTTGGAAGGCACCTCAGGAGATCAATCATCTCGTCTAACCCCCCTGCCAAGGCAGGTTCACCTAAAGCAGGTTGCACAGGATGGCATCCAGGCGGGTTTGGAACATCTCCAGAGATGGAGACTCCACAACCTCTCTGGGAAACTTATTCCAGAGCTCCACCACCCTTACAGTAAAGAATTTTTTCCTTAAATTTGTGTGGTTTTGCTCTGTGTTACAAAACTGAGCTTAAAAAGAGCACTTGCAGAAACACTTGAAAGGTATGAGAAAGAATCCCAAATAAATACTTCAAACCAGTCACAGGAGCAGTCATGAAAGTGGAAATTGATTACGGCTGCACTACCACTGTAGAGTTTTACCAAGAAGAACGCACTACTGGTTTTAATCCTTATATTGTATTGACAATTGACCTTTTTCATGTTAATTTTATCACCTTTATTAAAAAAAAAAAACCCAAATAAAAAAAACAAACATCAAAGAAATTGCATATCCTTTTAGGGTTTTGATCACAATCAAAATCTTAAGCCATGTGTTTGCCTAAAACAGCTGAACAGCAATTGAACATCCTCAGAAAAAAAACCTCAAACAACCCCAAACTAAGGGCTCCACAAGATATCAGACTCATGAATCCTTGAAACATAACTAAAGCTTTCAGGGCAGATGATGAACAGCTGTATCAAACAAAGAGTTAGACCCCAGTATATCAGCAAAGAAGAATTTCATGTCTTCTCTTAATCTTGCCAAGCTATTTCTAGATAAGCACAGGGTGTTAGATTCATCTGTTACTATTTCTGTAATTCATGATGTTATCAAAATTGTTTTCTCCTAGGAAAGCACCTACATGAGACAGTTTTATATCCCATTTATGCAGGTTTTTTATTGTTTTATTTTATTTTTTGTCGTGAACATTTGCTCAGGATATTCATTCCCTCTCACGAAATAGGTAACTCCTCTATTATTGCTCGGTGTTTCAACACCATTCTTAAGAACAGAAAAGGCAATTTATAGCCTCATTATGTGTGATATTAATATTCTTACTGTATGTCATACTGGGCATAAAAGAGAAAGGAGTACATTTAGTTTATCACAAATCCATCCTCAAGAAAACAGCTTTGACCTGATGATAGCTGTTTCCACTTGATAAGCTGAAAAAGGAAACAACACTGAATACATAACACAGGCAGCATTACTTCCACCACCCACTTGCTTGTGGTGGGCATCAATTGCCACCTACTTTGACAACACCAATGACCCCTCCCAAAAAACCCAAATATGTCACTACAACATGAAAAAAGTGCCCAAAGTTTCATTATAATGAGATTATAATGGATCAACAAGTCACATAATAGCTTAGCTTAGTTCCTAGGTCTGTTTGTGGCTGCAGGTCTAACACACATACTGGAGATCAGATGGCAGCCATGCCTCATTCATGGCTTGTTCTCAGATTTCTGTAGCTGACAGCTTCCCTGCCCTGTAAGATGGTCCTCAACCCTATGGAAAGTGGTTTGGTCCTGTTATAGAACTTTAGGTAAAGGAGAGAACAGCAGAGAGACAGTAAAAAGAATCTGCTCTTCCTCCTTTAATCTGCCTACCTTTTCTTGGTGACTTTCTGTCTCAGCCTGTCCAATGCCCAGGACCAGTCCATTTCTGCCCTGGTTTACTAACAATGCACTCAGTGATCTTCAGACACTGATAGCAAACAGGTTGCTTGGGTTACAACTTCACTGATGATGTGCACATTTCTAAACAACTGTAATAAATATAACTTCATTTATTCCATTACAGATCTCAGCTACTGCCTTGTCTGGAAAAAAGTATCATGGTCCTCTTAGGTACCACCACTAGTTTTTAAAATGTTTTTAAACATGTGCAAATCTGATAAATATTTTGGTTTTAAGTCAAGAAAGGTTGTATTTAATAAGGCATTTTAAAAAACATTTAAGAACATTAACAAATGCAAAACAATCTCAGCCTTTACTTCTTTTCCATTCCTGTAAGAGGTGAGCTAGAGCTGCACACCCTGACTGACAGCATGCCATCCAGATCATGACCTTCATCATCCCTCAGGCACAGCACACTAAACAATTAAAAACTGCTCAACTTCTAGCTATACACGCTGCTTGCTCGTACACACACAGCATATGAGCAGCCTGGTCTGCATAAACGTTCGGCCACACACATCCCCTGCTGCCAAATCACATGGAGCTCTGCCAGCTTCACAGACTTAAGCAGAAATGACCCCGAAGCAAGAAGGACAAATAGTTCCTGGCTCTGGTAGCCATGTGCTACATGAGAAGCTCCAAGACACCCTTGTCTGCAGGCAATCAGCATGTTGGCAGTGGGTAAGGTAACATCACACCTGGCATGACACAGAGCAACAGCTTCACCTGATGATTTTATTAGAAGAATAACAAATACTTTTAATAGAAGGCCATGGAGATGCTGGCATCCACAGCACATGATATATATGTATTGTCACACACACATACATGTATAGCATCACCCCTGATCCCTTTGGTTATTCTTTGTATGAGACTTTAATTGTGCATTTTCTATTTTAAGCCAGCAGCAGAAAATCTGTAGCCAATCTGCAGGCAGCATTCTTTTACTTCACTTTGTAAGACATAAAAATGGTCTCTCTTATTTCATATTCTAATACTGTTCTGCAGTAGTTATACTCCTAGTCCCAATGGGGATGTATTCAGTAATTATACCATGTATTTGAAAATGCATCCATTTGTGTGCTGAAGAGTACCACTGCACTATTGTTAACCACAGCTGTGTAAAAATCTAGAGCCTTTTTTGTTAGTCAAAAGCATTTACTTTATGGCATGTTGGGAATTATGCCAGGTGGCTTTTTCGTTGCTTTTTTTTTTCCTCCACTATTTCCATAAGTGAAATTTCTTAAGTTGTGAGCTAGACATCCTGCGTAGGAACTACAGTATGAGAGAGAGCATGACAAACCATCAGCTAGTTAAAAATAAAAGTACAAAATGGTATTTAACAAAAACACGGCTGCTTTTTCCTTTACCAGTTCCCCTTCTTTCTCTGCCCTCCCTCCTAACCTGGCAGCAGTCTGGCTGCCAGCTTACACCAGTCCTTTACATCCACAACAAGGTGAAATGAGAAGAGATTTACACCAAGCCTTGTAGAAAGATGATGACAGAAATGGTGATTACTCCTACTGATGTCAGAGCTGCTCAAGGATCATTTAGCTCTGGGGTGACCACTCCGGATGCTGATACTGTGACAGGCTATTGGTAGTCTGGCTTACATTAGCTGCTGTGGGGGTGCCTGACACACAGGGATGTAAATTAATGATTTAACATTATTACTGGCTGGGGAGCTTACATAAGTAGAACCCAGCAACTGGAAGTGCAGTGCAATCGCTGCAGTATTTACTTTCATGGGTACCACATGGTGTTCCCTATGCTTTAGGCAAAAATACAGTGTGTAACCACAATAAAATGCTATGACAATAGTAGAGCTTTCCAAATAAGGTCAAGCACAAATGCCTTTTACCCCTCAAAGTTGGTTTTAATTATTAATCCATATTTAGTGTTAAATATTTTAAAAACTATAGCCTGTGAAAAGGGCATCTTACCAGTCTGGGTTCTGTTTTATTTTTATATTTTTGATATCAGAAAGGAAATGTAGCTTTAAAGTAGCAAAAAATCTAACACGGGTTACTGCTTCTGGCAGAACATCGTATTTTTACCTTCAAGATAAAGATGTCGAAGTTCACAAAATTCTGGTGTCTTAGCTTCGTTTCTGCCATTCCTTCTTGTTCCCAGCCATGGTTTCCCATTTTGAGCACTCAGCAGAGCACTCAGTAGCATTCCTACCCAAGGGAAGACTTGTCACACAAGGACTTAAGAAAAACCATGCATTTCTCCTCAGACCAAAATACTGCATCCATTCCCTCAAATTCAGAAGGTAAAAAAAAAAGTGTGATCAGTGCCCTGATAAACAGCCAAGGGCGTGTTCAGCTGCATCTCAAGATAAATGGCCCTTACCTTTGACTGAAGGCTTTTTCTAAGGGATGTTTCTGCAACGCTGTGCTGAAAGCTCACCACGTCTAGCCAAGGCTACATGGAAAACCCCCCAGACACAGTTCTCCCCTTGGGACTGGAAACGTAACAACCCTTATTTGCTGTCAGGTACATCACATAATGCATCTCAGACTATGGCACTGCCAATGGGGGTCAGAGTCCAGGAGCACACAGCCTTAGATGCAAAGCTTTCCTTCTCCAGGAGGTGTCACAGTTTAATACACCTGCATGTCCCAGGGCATTACAGTCTCTTGCCATTGATAAAATGGAAATGCTAAGAATCATAGAATGGTTTGGGTTGGAAGGGACCTTAAAGATCATCTATTTCCAACACCCAATATATATAATAACCTACCCTACCTACTTTAACTGGGGTAATGGAGTTAGAGACCCAAAAATCCTTCTCTTCCCTTAACTCCTCTGCCTCCAAAGTGAAGAAAGTGTCAGGATGCAGTAAAAATCATGGTCACAGCCTTGTTCTAAGCATGTGATGTATTATTAGGGGAATATGAATGCTTAAGTGCTATTTTAACTTGTAAATGAGAGAATATAAAATTCTGCAAAATTAATCAATGAAGATAGAAAGGACAGAGAAGTCACTAAAAATCTGTGTCACATACAAAAATACAGATAGCTGAAGAATGCCACCAGTGGAAACCAATACAATTGTTTTACTACCTGTAGTGATAATTTTTTAAGGTAAAGACAGAGAGCCCAAAGCTGTGTGCCCTCTCTGCTAAGGGTTTTTAAACACAGAACCTTTACTGGGAACAGAACAAATGCAGCAGTAGGAGGAAACAGCGAAACAGTAAACATCTGTTTTTAACAAGACTATTTAAAACAGAACCTTTATTACTCAAAAAAACCTCATGACTCATTAGTTACATTTTGCCAACTCTGATGAAAATATTGTCTAATAATTTATTTGGGAAATGAACAGTAATCTACCAGGCACCACTGCATCTCTGAGTGAGAGCCTGAGAGTGGCAGTAAGAAAACAGTTCCTAAAAATCACAAATCCAGGCAGCAGAGTTATCTCAAAGCCTAAATCTTGTCAGTGGCTAAGGAGACACTGTAATTACTGCAAAGCAAACAAAGACAACTTTTAAGCTATAAAAGTTAACATGGCTATAAAAGTCAATATATTTACAAAGGGGAGAAGCAGAGAGAGATATAAAGGAAAACCAAAGGGAGTATCTAACAAATTACACTTCAATTTTTATCCTGATGGTAACGAGTTACAATAACACTGGGGTTATTTAAACCCCTAAATACTGCTGTCATTTCAAACTGCCCTGACACATTCAGATTGTATTCAATAAAATGCTTTCCATATCTGAATATTTCAGTTTAATCATGTTGCAACCGTTGCAAGGTTAGAACAAGCTGCTCTTTGCCTCCTTATGTTTTATTTCACTAGATATTTCTACTACAGCTCTGCATAACACTTTCCCAAATACACTGGCATTACTTATTCCAAAAAGGACAGAATTAACATGAGAAATGTTTTGTTTCCACTGCATTGGGAGGAAAATAGATAAATAAATGGATGAAAGACTTGTTTATCTAACCCAGCATGACCAAAAAAAATTCAACATAAGTAAACCACCAGAAATCAGGAAAAAAGATGAGGTTGAATGTGAACCAGCTACACTTATTTTAAGAGTATTTCTGAAAGTATTCAGATGTCTGAAAAGTTGTGGATATACTTCTGTTTAATTCCCAGGTTGTTTTTTTACTTAAGGAGTAAAGTATCAGAAGTTATTCATTTTGAATAGGCTAAAATGCAGTAACATAGTTTTTGATTAATTTCTCAAGGAGCTTTGAGCTTTGGAACTTAGTGGCATGGTTGATATTGCAGTTTGATGGGAGAAGTATATGGAAAGATAACCCTGAATGGTAGAACAGCATGACTTTCAAAATTATCAAACATCAAAACTATAAAAAATAATTCAAAATTCTGTGGTTGTTTCTCTGCAGTTCATTTCATTACTATGTGATTTTTTGGATGTTATATTAAAGATAACAGCTAGACATTTCTTGGACAATGAAGTCTTACTTTCCCTCTTTTTCTCCTACTCTGAGTATGCTATTTGGTAGACATTTCTAGAGCTATTAAAAAAAATATACCTGAAAGTAAGTTTTTAATGTGCTGGTGAATTTCAGCAACATCAAGGAGGCTCAATGCCATTAGCACACACAGCTTCATTTTCCTATTTGTCAAGGCATTTTCCTACTTTAGCTTTATTAGTAATACTTGTGTTTAGCTTATGTTTTACTTGCCTTATTTTTAAAAATCGTGTAAAACTAAACTATTTGTGGAGGTCTTTTTTTTTTTTACTATTAATTGTTAGGGTAAAACAAAAGCTCCTGTTTGTTTAATTTCATACTCATTTTGGTTGCACAGGAAACTTAACTTATTGCCTGGGTATGGAGAAAAACAACAGATCCTTTATCTCTGTATTTTTTTCATGCTTCTTTTGCTGTCTTTCCCCTGACTCATAGGTAGGCAGGTTGATGTTCTCCCCCACGCTGTTTCTTTTTGGGTGGGGAGGGTATGTGGTTAAATAAAAATCTTGTTAGTTCCAATATTGCCCATTGTTTTCAGCATGTTTTGATCCAGCCAAATACAAAACTAAGCACTGTAACTATTTTGCTATGTGTTGTAAATGTCTTAGTGTAGACGTCTGAAACACCTCTTCTACTAATAACCTGTTTTTAACAGATGTGTACTAACCAGTTGTTTGCAGATGTCCATGTCCTGCTGAAAAGAAAACAACTCTGCAACACCTCGGTGCCAGGAAAAGCTGAAGTGTGTCCCTTCTCATCAGACACCACGGTATCTTCGTGAGAGCAAGACACGGCAAATCCCATCTGCAGGAATTCCTCAAGCAGCACTAAAACACCACAGTCCACCAACTGCGAGCCAGGAAACAGCATGATTTTCCTTATTCCCCTATGTGCAAAAATCACTACTCTATCATTCCCATCTGTTATCCTTATTTAGCCACACATATTAAAAATATATAAAATAATATTGCTTGCATTAATTTTACATATATACTTTTTTAGAGGCTGACACACTCCTTTCTTATTAGCTGCTAGCTTGGAAGATGCTTATAGAAAACTAGATGTCAAAATTCTTTACATTTGTGTTCACAAGACACAGGTGATTTAAGGTATACTTTTGATTATTTTGTTCAAAAGAATAACTAAGGAACTCCAGATAGGTATATTTACTTTAGGAAAAACAGAATGCTTTTTTGGTAGCTTTTCTAACAAAGCCAGAAAGAGAAACAGCAACAGCTCCAAATTATATATTTGATCATTCTAAGTGAGAGCTTACACTCCACAGGTGATACCAAAAGCATGATATTACTGTCTGCCACACATACTTTTTAGTTAGACTAGCTGACATTTCTGGGATTGTTTTGTTTAAAAATGCAGAAAAACAATTGAATCTTCTCCTACCTTCTAGCAGATAAATTAATGCTATCTTAAAGTTATTGCCAATGACTAAAATCTCTTGGCAGTAAACTCTTTGTACAACTTAAATAGTTAAGACAGGCATTCCTCTGATAATTATGAATCTAAATCTTTGCATTGCACAGCTATGTTATCCATTTTACTGAAGCAGTAGATTCACATACAGTAAAGGCATTTAATCTGGAGTACAGTCCAAAAGGTTAATTGCTTGAGAACTGTAGTTTGTACAAGAATACAGGTGCCTACACCACAGTACTTAAATATTCTCAGAAGGAGAACGATATGGCTCTGTCACAGTGAACACTGTATGTGCTAACGTGTTGCTTTAGTGACTGTAATTAAGCAAGCTTCAGCATATATGGATCTATATATTTCCAAATTAGTTTCCTACCTACTTTACAGCTGTAGAATTAAAATAACAGTCCAGGTTATTGCAACTGACAGCATTTCCTTTCAAAACAAAGATTTCATGCTAAATGAGAAGTTATGCAAATTACCATCCACATTTTTAGTTGATTTTTTTGTTTGTTTGTTTTTAATCTAGCTTGTCCCTTCATCACACCAACTTCTTCCCCTGAGTTTTTAATTGATAGTTCTATCTTTTAATTATCTTACTTAACAGAGTCCAGGCTGGAATTGTAATATCATTTCAGTATTTGCTTTTAATTAGGACAATTATTGGCAATTGACCTCCACTTAACAGCTTTTAAATTAAATATAGTTGTTTCTGTTGTTGAGGTTATTAGGCAAGGAGTAGTGAGCCTTTTGTTGCTTCCCTTCACGCTCAGCCCTCTCACCCGTGCCAGGCGGCTTCCCCTGAGCTCGCCTCATCCTCCCCGCAGAGCTGCGGCTGCAAGCTCCCCAGGAAAGGGCTTTAGCCCTTGTTAAGGGGACCTTCTCCCCATTAAACCCTCCCTCACAGCCAGTTGATTTGTCAGATCAGAGGCCCCTCTTTTGTGAGAGTTCAGACAGGGCTAGTTGCCTCAAAAATCAAAGGCAAAGCCAACTAAAAGGAGAGGGCTAAGGATTACTGCAGGTGGTATTATCTGCTAGTCCATGGGGAACTGAAACAAGTTTGTTACAATAATCTTCTAGATTTGTCTGTGCCAACCCCCCTCCCAACTACTCTCCCTGTGACATTTAGGTTATTTAGAGAAGTTTGGTTTTGTTTTGTTTTTAAAAAAGACAAAAAATTGGCTTATGAACCATTTATAACTAGGTGGCTGTTAAGACTGGCAAGTGAAGTCATGGTGGTCTTCAACCAGCAAAAACTTAGGAAAGATTAAAGGCTATCAAAAGATATCAATATTGATAGACCTAAAATTGTATTTAGGACAGAAAGACAACATGAACTGTATTGACACAGGGTTTGAATACCTCATTTTCAACGGGCCAAATAACCCACACATGGATACTAAAACACAGTTTAGGGGATACTAAACTATTCTACAATTGTAAAGCCAAGGCTTATGGTGTTCAAGCCCTGTACTCTAGACACCTGAAATTTCATACTCACCCTTAACAAGAACTTGGAAAGATTCAGGTTATTTGTTCGTATTGCTAGCATTCTTTGGAAGTAGTTGCTAATGTGAAGCTGTGAATTCAACAGACGTGCAGGAGAAAAACACTTTATTGACTGGTTAAAAGCACAGGACTGCAGGCATAACTTAAGGCTTGACCTGAGGCTTATTTATATTGATAAAGTCACTCTATTAGATTTTCTGGATTCTGACTAAAGTCATGTAGGAGCACAGAAGTCAGTGCTCCATTTTCCTGCAGGTAACTGATGTGGTGCCCTGTTAGTTTAGGAGAACTACACTGGCCCTAGCAACCTGTCTCGAATACAAGAAATTACACTGGCATTTTCCCTTTAAAGGAAGTTTTCTACAGCAAGGCAAGTTCTGGAAACATGTAAACCACTGTGCTGTATTGCTGAGAGTTCTGCTACACCGTTCACAGGCACACACATCTGCCATGAGCCTTCCATGAGACAATCTCACATTGTATGCTGTTTTCTAATATAGAAAAACCTGTCAAAGAGTCCAACTCCTGTACATCAGAGGAAAGCAAATGTCAGGTCACAGGTTGTTTTCTGATGCATAGCTGGCTGCCATTTAGCACATGCCCTGGTGGAAAAGGTCACTTTAAAAAAAAATAAAATAAAATTCCTCACATCTTGTGTTAAAACAAGCAGCCTGTACTCCAGTCATAACAGCACAGCAACGTAGCATAATATTAATGCATTATTTTTTGAAGCAAGTTGCCTTCAGTTTCACCATGCCTAGTTGTTCTTAAAATGTAAAGATAATAATTAACCAGACTATGTGTGACAAGAAAACCAATACCAGAATAAACAGTTGTAAGTTATTTCTGACCATTAATCAACCACATCCTTACTCAATTTCAATAATAGCTGGTCTCGAAAAAATGTTAATTTAACCAATCATCATCCCATCACCTAAATTCATCTCATTTTAAAGCACAGAATAATAGGTAAGAACCTGTTTCACTGGATAACCTTGAAAACTGGTGATTTTAACTTGAGGGTGATTTAGTAATACAAAGTGTCACATAAATTTCCTCACAGGTTATAGGTTGCCTATATAGGAAAAGGTGGGCATTGCCTCAAACCTGTTGTCACCCAAATGTCTTGGACCAATCAGCAATAGGTTATGTACAACTATAGTGTTCAGACACTTATATCACAAAGGCTTTGAATGTAGGGACGGCTATAAAATGTAAGATCTACAGGGAAAAAAGAAGGGAGGAAAGGAATGAAGGAACACCTTGACCTCACTGAAGACAGACTTTATTTTCTAACTAGTTAAATGGAAGAGGTGACCCCCAGTAAAATGAAGCAACATTCACACATTTAGAGAAAGGAAACAGCCTGTACTCAAGGACAGAGAAAGTCACACTACCTCATCTCTGTAAGAAGAGAATTTAAAGGATTCTGGAATAAAAAATTAATCTCACTTGTGTCCAAGCCTGCCTGTAATTTTGTCAAATACTTTGTTTCAGCTCATTTAAAGTTCTGGACACTGTTTATTTGAAAAACTTGTGATGTTGGACCCATCATTTAACAGACATTGGTTACTGTGAGTTTGCTGTTGCCATGAAAGGATGCTCAAGCCACATGCACATACCCCTGTCCCAAAGTTATTTCCCTGATGTTCTAGTAACCCTCCTGCCAATGCCAAGGCAACACAGCTTAGGAGAACACCTAATGGAAGAAACAATAAAGCACGTGATGCATTTAGAAGTAGTGGAGACAATTTATGACACAAAGTGGGAAAAGGGACAACATGAGTGGGACTGAAAACTGATAGGAACTGGAAAATGAAAACTGGAAGGGAATGTTGCAGATGGCAGAGGCAGTAATTATGTGGGCAAAGTGACCAGGACTGAGAACTGGCAGGATAAGGAAATGGTGGCAGGACAGATGACAAGCCAGTACTAGAAGACATCACTGAATTAATCTTTGGAAAAAGCCTGACAAGCAGCTGATTCAAGAAGAGTTAGATGTAAGAAGAAAGCATGAATTTGAAAAACAGGGTTAAAGAATGTACTAAGTGAAGAGCTGGGACAGAAAAGGTAACTAAGAAGACTAGGAGAGGAGATTGAATTTTGTACTTGAGAAGTATCACAACCTACTTTTGGTACTAGTATTTGCCTACTAGAGCATGCTGTTTGCTACAACTCAGCCCATGTGACTGACACTTACCACTCCTTCTGTCAACAGATAATTGATTGACAATATGGTTATACATTTAACATGTCTTAAATAATCACAAATTCCAGTACAATCTCAGAGTCAAGGGCATGTATTTGCTCTCCCGGTACACAAGATATGCAATAAATTTCTCAGACTCCTCTACAAAGTGAACATAAGGAATCTACTTATAAAACCTGTGTAAGAAAGCTTCGAGCTGCTACAATTCCTCCATTGTTTTTCTTCCCCTTCCCTTTTTTTTTATGTGACCTTTTCTAAGGTCTTCCTAAATTCATTCTCACTCCACACTTCTGACACTACGTGATGTTCTTCAGATTCCTTAATGACCAAACAGAAATGAGAAGAATAACAATGTGCTTAATGTTCAGCAGGAATTTATAACTACACCATCAAGTCAGTCATGACCTTACAAATTTCCATCAGTAGCTCTCCAGGGCTAGCTTCAAAGTATAATAGCAAAAGAATTCATATTCAAATATAGTATCTATTAAGTTGTCTCCTTCAAATATTATTGCTACACTTGCTTGGCTATTATCATTTACTCTTATTTAAGTAACAAGTAAAAGACCATGAAGTTCAACAGTGACTCAAAAAGCAGAAGATAAAGTAGTAAAATTGCTATTTTGTGTGGATACAATTTAGTAACAGTACAACCTTCAAACACTACATCACTTTTGTATTATTTCAATAATGCATTTCTATACAAAGACTCTCTGTTACTCTATTCCAGCCAAAGCAGAACAGAGGAGAGGAGGAAAAAGGCCTTCTCCCTCCTTTAAGTCTGAGGAGAAGACTCTGGGAGAAAGCAGAGCAGTCCTGGATCCAGCACAATCAGGAGACAGTCAAAGAACACCTCATTTCAACCTCAGTCACAGCAGGGGGTCCTTCCCTATCTCCCTCTTCACATTTCACCCTGACAGTTGCTCTAAATCAAAGACTCAGAAGTCACTTCCCAAATAGCAGCAATGCATTCATGGGTCCCACTCCTCTTCCTTTTACACATCCTATAAATATACCACTCTAAACATCAGCCACCGTACGTATGACACCTGAGAGTTTAACTAGATTTGTGAATTAAATCGAGCTACAGGGCAGGAAAGTTGTGATTTATGATAGATAAACATATTCTCAATAGCCTATTGCTGTAATGAAAATTGAGCAAGGCACTGTGCTTTAAAAAAGAAAAAAAAAAGCTAAACAAAAGCAAATACAGCAACACCAAGTCTCAGTTCAGCATCTTCCTCCTTTAAATCCAACTCATGTCACCTGGCCAAAAGCAGAGCAGGATGATCAGCAGTCCACCACTGTCACACTGCCCAATTGGTTTGTTTCCAATATCATTCCTCCAGAGGAAGATGCCAGCTTAGTTCAACCAATTTAACTGTCATGTTATGTGCTGGAGGGACTGAACCCCTGCTGTCCTTTGCCCTGGGTGACCCTGTGTCTCTGGCTCAACTTGAAACATTTTCCTTCTAAAGCTTTTAGGACATTTCTTTTCATTCATTAAAATACATTAGGCCTCTGTCTGCAAGGGAGGGGCTGTCTCTGCTTTGCTTCCCCTAATTCACAGAGCCATCATTAGCTAAACCTTTGCTTTCTCCATTGGCAGCTGTGGGCATCTCCTGTCTGTGGGAAGTCCGTCAGCCCCTCTCCCTTCCCAAAAAGTATTCGCCCAGTGGGACACACAGGTGCTGCCAAAAGCTGTGACACAACGGCAAAGAGATGTCATATAACGTCCCCATGAAACAGGGCAGCTGTGTAGGTCTCAGGTCTCTACCCCTACACCTTGTACTTGCATTTTCAAAGTGTTTTAGGGCTTCTGCTCCTGAGAAATCCTGCAGTGAGTGATCTGCAATTATGCATGGATAGTTAAACAAAGCTCATTTCATATCAGAGCAACTCCCCTGAGCCTGTCCTGGCAGAGTAGAGACTATATAATTCCAGACATGCTCTGACAACAGTAGGCACATACCCTCATTTAAGGGCAGCACATGACATGCAGCCACCACGATGAAAATACATCACTGGGGGAACTGCCAGGCTCAATACAGGAGCCAGAGGAGCTGACCATCTGTAGGTACTCTGCCAGGGCCAACCTGGCCTTCACATGATGAGTATTTGTTCCAGCTCTCCAGAGCCTCCTGAGTTAGGGTTGGTGAGAGGCACTCCATGAGCCTGCCAGCATTCTCTTGTACTTCAAACAATGGGATTCCTTGTGATTGTCACTAAGCTTCCTTATTAACTAAGAGTTATTAACAACTTCCCTTTATTCCAGCAGGAAGAAAACTATGTATTTTGCCAACTGATACTGCTTTAAAACAATAAAACATACTCCAAACACTATATTGAATGATCCTCCTGAGTGGCTGCAGTGTTTCTTCTGCAACCAAGGCAACGCAGGTAACCCCACTGCCTCACGTGGCCAGAGGAACCAGGAGATGCACTACTTCTTTGTTCCTCCTGTTAGCAACAGTGTCCTTCAGTAAGACAAGGGTGAGCATCCCCCTGCTCCCAGGGAAGCTGCTGCAGACCAGTTGTAGCTCCCACTCACAGAGCATGCAGGTCAGCATCTGACTGATCTGTTCTCAGTTCAGATGTCACGTTTCTCTAGGAAGGATGGGACACAGAAGAAGGAGACAGCTCCTTCCCCCAAGGGCAACAAACCCCACTTGGGGGAGAAGAAGCTGCTTGGCAGCAGGGCAAGGAAGAGACAGAATTTGTTGCAATCTGGAAAGCAGCAAACTCTGTTTTTCACTGACCTGGAACCAAGTTGGGATGCAAGAGTACAGCTACAACAACACTGCAGGTGGGGCAGTAGCTCTTCAGAAAAATTATCTGTTTTACCTCAAAACTTTGTTTTCATTTTATTCAACCTCCCTCTCCACTCACCTCCAAGCAGAATGGCACACTAGCCACCAGCTGAATATGCTACCTGCTGGCACTGGGAACTGAATATCATTTTCAAAGAGAGCATAAAAAGCCTGTTCCCACTCCTGTCATCCTAACAGTTTTTCTGACTCTTCCAAACAAGGTGACAGAACAGCATTTAGGTACAAAACTCCATAAGGTGAGGGGAAAAAGAAAGCCCAGGAAACAGCATATTAATTTTTGTGTTTACTTTGAAGAAATTTGAATTTAGGCAAGTGTGACTGAAGCAGTCATGCACATGTCACATTATCACCTAACTTCTACAAACTCTGTTTTTACAGATATTTTTCATGCCACTGAGCTGCAGAGTTTTGCAGTGTACTTGACTTTGTGGCACTGCAAACAAATTGAGTTTCAGCACCTCGAAAGTGAAGTGGTGTTGATCCAATGATGTATTACTCAAAACATGTAGCCTGCTGAGGGAATCAACAGGGAACCTGTACTTTTTAAATTAGGGTTTTTTTCAGCTCTATAGATTGACAGTAGCAAAGTTCATTGGCCTTATCACTGGTGGTAAGCTTGGTGTACTTTACTAACAAACTGAATGTTATTTTCAGAATCAGTGCTACAGTGGCAGGCTGAGCCTGAGGCATCCAGTCACCTTCTCCTGTGCCCTACATTCATTCCCTCCTTTAATTAACTATAGAGATTTGGTAACACTATAGATTTGTTTTTTGGTGTATGCATTTCCATCAATGATACGCATTAACAGAATGACCCCCTTAGGAAATAGAACTGATTAACAAATACAAAAACAAATACATTAAAATAGTCTGAAGTTTTTATCCAGGCCATTCCACTCAGTCCCTTCATCACTCTGAATGACAATTACTGAACCTCACTTAAAATTTTAGTTGTCATCAAAGCATCTCAAGCTTTGATGCCGATTAATTCACATAAGGTGACAGCCATTCAATATCCAAAACCATTATAAAGATTTGGAAATCACCAGCTGCTCAAGAAACACACTCAAACAATCAACCACATCCATCCCATCTGGAAAGTAGCGGACCCTTGGGCCTCTGAAAAGCATCCATAGAGGTCCAACAGTGAGAGACAGGAGCTAGATACCTCCCACCTTCTTTAAGTGAATGCTGAAGCATTTCCAGTCAATGCACCAAGAGGAAGTGTTTCCAGTGAGCACACTTGTAAATCACCAAATTCTCTACCACAAGGTGCTGTGGAAATGAAAAGCATAAACAGCCTCAGAAAGATCTACTTTACTCCACATACACTGTGTCCACACTACGTCCCATTCACATGACCATCTGGAGGCAATGATCAGCTCCAGCTGATCACTGACTTACAAGACAAGCACAACTATTTGTGTGTCAAGTCCTTATTCTTCCATCCTACACATAAACCCTGGTCCTCAGAGCTAATAAGTGCAGAGCCTAAAATGTTCCTGTGGTAACATTTCTGCAAAAACTCAGGGTATTTGGTGTATTTCAAAAGCATATGCTTTAACCAAGATGCTGGAAGAAACACTTCATCTTCGATACAGGGTAGAGAGAAAGGTGGGCTGGGCTGTCTCAGCTGTTCAATTTGCCCCTGAAATTTGTCTTCCCTTGTTCAGCCCCATTCCTCCGAGACGAGCAGAAGGTTGGGGCTATCTTCATTTCCATAACAAGCTAACACCTACAACTGTGGGCTAAAAGAGTATTTATGACCAAAAAATGTTCCAGATCATATTCCAGTTACTACGAAGGCAATTTAGTTTTAGTTCTTCCTTGACCTTTTTCTTCCCCCCTTTCCATCTTCCATGTTAGTCCTTGGGCTAGAACAGGGTGAGGGCAAGCTGTTACATGAAAGAGGGTTTGTTTGGTTTGGCTTTATTTGTTTATGTATATATATGTGTGTATATATTGAATATATACATATATATTTTATTTTATTTAAACACAGATGGTTTTCTTGCTGCCATTCATAGACCAAATGGGTCATTAGATTGTCATACCAGAATTTGTACCCAGACTGAAATGGGTATAGGTGGGGTGTTTTTTTGGTTTAGTTTTGTTTTTCTCCTTTCCTCAGTAACCCAAAGCACAGTTAGCCCACTAGGTTTATCTGGGTTCTCTTACTTATTAGATCCCTAATGGTA
Source organism: Caprimulgus europaeus (assembly GCA_907165065.1). The sequence continues at coordinate 6,735,959 of OU015523.1, read as the reverse complement.
CATTGGTAGGTCTGCCTTTTTTATTTTAGACACCCAAGAAATTAGTCTTCCAAAATCAAAAACATGTTGTTGGGATTTGTACGGTGTATCTGTTACAAATTTAATAACCTCCTGTTTGGAGGAAATAAGATTAAAAGATCTAATGTATTTTGTGACTGCAAATCAAAATTTACTGAAATGCCTCTCCTATCAAAGTTTCACCCAGCCTTCTGCTGCAAGACCTTCCTTGGTGAAATGCAGTCTCCTTCTAGTGAAATACAGCTCTTTTCAAAAAGAAGTTGCGATGCCATTATGAGGGGAAAAAATAATCAAGAAAGATGGATCTTAATTTAAATGTAAACAATGGCAAGTACATATATTATAAACCTGACTACTTAGAGCAAGAATGAAACTCTCTTTGTAAAACTCAGCTTGTCAGATCAAGACAGAGCAGCTCTGTCAGTTGCTCTGTCTCCCAGACGGAGTCACAGGGTGGCGGGAAGAAACATTTCTCAGAGTGTGACCACAAAACTAATGAGTTATCTGTTCCAGTCCTTGTTTTTTACATTATTTATACTCAACGCACTATATTTGTAAGGATGATTAGTGCATCATCTGCCTGGGCCACAAACAGGCATAAAGGAGACAACCTCCCGATTAACATCTCATTTCTTCTAAGCAGAGCGTAGGAAACTGCTATTCTTTCTGGACATGCAGACCTCCAGTCTCCTAATTAATCTACATCAGTCATTAGATATAGATAGCCTGGCCAGACCCAAAGTTATTTAAATCTATCACTAAGATAAAATATAATACAGTCAAGCCACAAACACTTGGTTCTGTATCCTCCACACCACCGTACTGGAAATACAGCCTCTTGTTAGAGCAGAGTGTCAGAATTAATCATGAGCTCTGAAGCAAGTTTCTAATTTTTATCATCACAAGACTCTGACTAATACTGGAATTAGTCCAGATAAATGTTGGTGTCTGCATCAGAGCTAGCCACCCCAGCTTCTTCTCCAGTTTGGCAAGGATCTTGTCAACAGAGAGTCAACAACACCTCAGGTGTAATTTGTCAAATTTTATAACCAAAAAGGACACAAATGAGTTTCAGCCTTAACAGGACTACTTGTTTCTAGAGAATACAAAGGAACTAAGAGTGATCAGTCCAGAGGTAAACATACATGTTTTTGATGCCTAAATTGGATGAAATGAACATCAAAATCCCAGCTTATATTACAGCTGAACAGGGCTGAAGGTACAGGGAATCTGTCATTTCTATTAAATCTATAATGAACATTACTAAAACACACCAAAGTACAGCAAGTTTCTTTTAATTCAATTTTCTATCATAATTACTAATCATGTGCCCTTACATTTTTCCACTCACTACTTGTGTCTTCATTTTTGCACTGCTCCAACCTAATTTTGTTTTCTCTTTCCCTTCACCATGCACTGTTGTTGCCTTTGTGACATTTGTGAACCCTTTATGTGATGAGTGCCATGTAATTCAGTTGGGCCCACTGTTGTCATTTAGCCAAACGGTACAACTGCTACCCAGTTGTTTTAATCTGCTTTCACAAATCCATCCCTGTTGGTCTCTTCTCAGAATTTCTTCCAACCTGTCAATGTTCTCGCTACTACAGCAGTGCAGTGATGTCTGCAGCATCCAAACTCAGCTTGCACCAGGTGGTCTTTATAGCTCTCTCAAGAAATCATCTGCTATATACAACTTTCCCCCCCCACACACGTGAAACGTGGCTGGTGTATGTAAGACTGAGCCGACTATTTGCTGCTTTACAATAATGGAGTGTGCCGTAGCAATTACACCTACACTTATGTGCCATCTGGACAAGTGCTGTCAGTGAAAAATAAATTGCAGATGAGATGTCATTATATTTTAAATAACTATTTTCAGTTCACATTAAGGGCAAATGTCTTACTAAACTCCAAATGCACACTCAGTCCTGCAGTTGTTAAACAAACTGGTATTTAAATGAAAAAGTACCAAGACAAACTTGAAGAGCATCAGAAAAATGTTATTGAGGTAGAACTTAAATAAAACAAATAATCACAACTGGAACTCACAGCTGCTTTGTCTGCTTTTCATAAGCCTGAACTAGAATCATCATCATTAGAATCACTGTCTACCCCGCTATCAGAGTACACATTGCGACAGCCCTTCAAACACACACTCTCATCAACATCTTTACTTTTTCCATACAAACCAAGAACAATCTTGGTCAATAACTCATGTGTGAACCACTTTGAGAGTTTCTGTCCTGAAGTAAAGACCCATCTGTCATTATTCATAAATGAGTGAAAATGGAAAAACACTGTATAGATCCACATAATAAATGAAAACCATTTTTAGGGAAAGTGTGGAACTAATATGTTCCCTTAGAGGATTCCAAAGCATTTGACAAGTGTTCATTAAATCTCAGAGTCTCCCTGTGGGTAAGCTTTATTTGCAGAATATTTTACAAACTGATAATCTAAGGCATAAACTACAGCAAATCACAGTGTCGAACCCAGAGAATTTAAGAATTAGTATGCTGATGTTTATCTACTATTGCAGATCTCCTTCAGCTGTCAACATAAAGAGTAATACATTTCTAGACTCAGACTAATTTATGTTGGAAGGGATATCTGGATGTCACCTGGTCCAACTCTTTGATCGAAACAGGGCGAACTTAGATCAGGCTGCTCAGGGTCTCCTCCAGGCAAGTTTTTCATATCATTGAAAACAGAGACTCCAAAAAAATCTCCAGTCAACCTGTTTCAGTGCTTGACTGCTCTCATGGTGATTTTTTATTTTTTTTTCATTTGTATCTGATTGGAATTGTCTTTTTTGTAAATCGTGTCCACTCACTCTTCTCCTTCCACTGTGTACCAGCTTTTCTATATCCTCCATTCAGGTAGAATGCAGACAGCCACAAAATCTCCCCTCCATTTTCTCTTCTGAAGACTGAATAAACCTACCTACCTCAGCCTCTCTTCACACTTCACCCACTGCAGCACCATGACCACCTTTCTTGCCCAATGATGGACTTACTACACTAAGTCAATATCTGTCTTGTATTGGGAATACAAAAGAGAACACGGGACCACATTTGTTCATCTTGCAAATACAGCCCAGGATGGGGTTGGCTTTCTCCATCACAAAGGAATGCTGAGTCAGCCTTTTTGCCCTTCTCCACAGGAGATTCCCTTCAGCTCATTTTTCCAAGTTGTTGATACCCTCCTGAACAGCTGCCCTGTTCTCCAGTGTGTTTATTCACCATTCCTCCTCCTTTGGTACCACATACAAAGTTGCTGAAGGTGCACTTTGTCCCTCCATCCATCTTACTAAGTTAAACATTATTAGCTCCAACACTGACTCCTTACAAGAAGACAATATTAACCAGCCACTTAGATGGACTATGCATTGCTGATCACCCTCTCTTCTCACTAGCAGGAAATCTGGCTAGATTTCTCCTCTCTCTAGTGAGAGCTTTGGCTCTCTAAATACAATCTCTCTCTACTTGGGCAATGTCTCAAAACTGAGGGATGAAATTCTGCTATTCAGCTTGCTCACTTTTCTCATTATCATAAACTGCACCACCTCCTGGTTGCTGTAGCTGAGGCTGTCAGGAACCTTCACATCCCTAGCCAGTGTTTCTGTATTTCTGATCAGCAGACACAACAGAGTGCCTTCAATCTTCAACTTGTTGATCACCTTTGCGAAGAGATAATCCTCAATATCTTGAGGAGGATTTAAGGCTTTTCTCACGAGGTTGACAAACCTATTGTCAAAGATGCTCTTGTCTCACTTTGTCAAGTGGATCCTACCTCTGCAGAAGCCTTCATTACTCAGAGGGTTCCCTAGTCACAGAAGCCAAAGATCTGACTATGATACCAGCTGCACAACCAAGTGTTCACCCACAGGATGCATGAAATTCTGCCTAAGCCTTTCCCCCTGACTGGGCCAGCTGCAGAAAACACAACCCCACCCCCTCCATCTGCACCCAGAGCCTTGTGCACACAGTCAGTACTTCCAAGGTCTCCCTTGAAGGCATCACTGTCGTCAGCAGCAAGGGGTAAAAATTTAAGGGCAAGAGAGATGCATTATTTGAAAGTAATGTCCAGTACAAGATTCAGCTACACAGATTCAAATCCTCTGGCTGACTCTGGATGTTATTGAATTTCAAGCACTCAAAATGTGAAGAGGATTTTATGTTAAATACATTAACAAGAATGTTCTGGAGCCTGATGACTTTTACTTGCTATTGATATTTTCCCCACCTCTCATTCTTCATATCAGCTGTAATATCTACTTAAGTCCTCATCTACCAAGGGAAAATATATGTATTTCTTTCCACAGTGAACTTTTTTATTCTCTCAGAGATTATCTAGTGGCAACAAAAATACGGTCTGTAACTGTTTTCATTACATATTTTATTGCTACTCACTCATTAAGTTCCCATTAAAAGAATTTTAAACATTAATATTTTCTAGAAAAATACACAGTTGACATTATTGCAAATAATAACAGCTTTTAATGTTGGCACTCAGGGGAATGTCTGAAACCATCAGGTTAAATTACACAACAACCTAACATTTATAAAACAGTAACACAAAAGCCTTCCTTTTCTTCCACCCCTCTCAAGTATTAGGACATACAGCTCTGGTTAACAGGCACACTGGCACTCAGAGACCAAGGTAATGCAGGAGGAAGTGGGAGCATGAAAAAAGAAAGAAAATGCCTGTTTGGTGGGAGAAGAATGAAATTCTATTCTTGGTTTCATTTTTAAGTCAGCACAATAACCATTCTGATGAAAGAACCATACTTTGAATTTACAGTAGAACAAAACATTAAATGGCTTGAAGTGCTGTGTCGATTTTCTTTTTCTCTCCTTGAAATTCAGTGTTTCGTTATTTCCAAAGCTGTACAGCAGAGCAGTAATGTGCAGCCCAGGGTATCACAAGGGCTGCTTAGTACGTTATTAACTACAGAAAGAATTGCCCATGGAACTCAGCCCGATTTGGAATAATGATTTAAAAAGAAACCATGACTACATCAACGGAAAGATTTAGTGTATTAAGTATTTTTCAGGTAGGCTTGCAGGCACATTTGGCAGAGATTTATGGTCTAATGTAGACAGGAATCTGTATCATTCAGAATATGTTTTATGTAATTGCTGACCTGCTGTAAAACCCCTGACATGTCAATTAATGCTTGTGTCTGTTCTCTTTTCGCCCTCCACTCGTTAAGAACATAAAGGAAAAAACGTTTCCTATAGAGGAAGGAGCTAAAACAATGAGATGGAACCCTATCTTAATTGAAATCTCCATGCTCCATTATAATAAAAATCAGCAATATAGTTATCATCATTATCATTGGATAGTTATCATTAGAGCTAATCGAAGAAACTTTAATAGAACTACTCTAAAAGAAAAACAAGGTCTATTTCCACCTCAACTCTTTTGTAGTAAAATTGGAAACCTTTCTCAGTGTCAAGCTCCCAAGTTTGATGTTTCAGAACAAACACTTTTTTTAGTAATAAATTTGCTTTTATAAAAGGGAAGTACTGTAAAAATAATTCTGATCAACCCTTAAGAAAGTTATTGTAGAATTTGCCTTTATGAAGAGTACTTTTCAACTTTTAGTTTCCTACTTGAAATAAGTCACATTCTCAAAAAAAATCTTGAAAACTTACATAAAAGTTTCCATTCTTTATGCACCTCTAGCTACACTGTCAGCCAGATCAACATTTTCCACCACTGCATCTCCAAAGCAGTCATTTCTTCTTTCACTTTCAAGAAATACTGTAGCACCTTAAAACACAGCAAGAGATCTCTTGGAGCTCAGTGCTGGCCACATTATATGAACATACAGCTTTATGCAGTGATTGTGTGACAGAGAAAATTGCAGATCTTGCTTTTCTTATTTATTTTTATATTTGTTATTCTGAGTTGTATCTTTCTGAAGTGTCATCCCTGCAGCCCTGAGTCAAAAGCATCTTGATTACATGAAATGGAGTCTCAGCACTAAAGTAAAAAGGAAAGAAAAAAAAAATCACAGAAATGGATGTTCAAGGGCACGGTCACTCAGGGGTCTCACTTTCACCAGAAGCTTGGATTTGAGACTATCAGTTAAAGTCCCTGCAAAAACTCTTACATAGCTGATACTTTCCCAGGGCTGTTGCTACAATGTGCTGCTGGGGAATTGTCCAGCCAAAACCCACTTCCCAGAGGCACATCACAAGAGCCCAGGCAAAGCAGCAGCACCATCCATGTCACTGAGGCCAAAACACGCTTCCTTCCTCTTTCCTTCTCAAAACAGCACGCACTACAAAGTCAGGGGAAAGAGAAACCTGCTCCTGCAATCCAAGTACAAATAATCAAGAAATCTCAAGGTCCTTTCCAGACATGGTGACACAGCAGAGACCACCTGCTTGGCTGCACAATACAGTCAGTATCGTACTCTCTAAGCAGTACAAAAGGAGAGGCAGGTTACCTGACAGCTTACCTGTCCGTGGCCTCTGGCCAGGACTGTAGCCCACACACGTACAATTGCACTCTGTCTTAGATGAAGCAAAGAAAGTGGTGAAAGGAGAAGGATGAAGGGAATGTGATTTTGCATTATTCTCTCCCATAATAACACAGTTTAACCTTTAGACAGCACTTTTCTCATCTGCCAAGGGCTTCAACAACATTAACTACTTTAATATAATAACCTTTACATTTGGCTGCCTGCAGCTAGCTACCATGGCAAACATGATGAAATAGCTTTGCACCAATAGCCTCAACTGTGCTCCACGTAGGAATTGCTACAGCCAAACTAATTCTGAGTCCATTGCTTTCCTCCTGGGGCTGATCCACATTTGTTCTAAGCAAGTAAAAAAGGTAAATAACTTCATGAGTAGAACAGGAAAGACAAAAGCAGAGGTTCACTAGAAAAATGTGATTGCATGAGGTTTTGCTTCTTTCTTTGTACATCTTTAAATGCTACAATGACCATTGCCTTTAAACATGCCATTTGTCAACATAAAAAAGTTACTAACTACCTGTGGTATATTGCTTTTCCAAAGGGAAAGGGTAATTCAACAAATACTCAAGTATCTGAATTGACCCAGCTAATGCATGAACTGCTCAAGAGAAGATAGGAAGTGCAAGTCTTACATACTTCTCTCAGGTCCAACTGCTATTGTAACATTTACTGATCTCCATATAGCCTTCTAACAAGAAATTATTTTTCCTTACAATTCTATCTCCAAAGTTGAGATGCACATATGTATACTCATCTATCTATATGTATTTTTACACATGCATTTTATGTATATAGTCCCTCTCACAAGAGGTCAAACATTTCAGCAAATCAGTAAGCTACAGTATAAATTCCATACTTCATACCACATTGAATATGTAAACAAGATGAAGAAATTTCCCCTTGATCTGCTGTTAAGAATACTTCTATTACACTATCTACATTTTTTTCAAACATACATTAAAAAATACCAGATCTGTAACTTGTTTTCCCTGTTCACAAAGCTACTTGTGTTAGGCTCCTTTCTAGAAACTAGTGTATTTAAAATATTTACTCCTCCTGTCTCTTAAATTATGTGGATGTTGTGGAGAGGCACTTTCTGTTTAGAAAAGACACTTTCTTCCAAATGTCACTGATATGCTTATGATTACTACATGTTTTGTATCAGAAAGAAAATAGTAGTTTAATAAGATCTAAAGAAATCAGACTGAAAATTGAGACTTAACTTTATTTACAGTAGTGAGAATTTAAAGAAAAAGGCAGACAATATACAAACCAGACAAACATAATTTGCATAACTGCAGAATAGCATCAAAGAACTTCTATTTAAAAGAGAATTACACATCCCCTCAGCATTGCACCTACAAATTAAAACAAGAAATAAAAATCAAGATTCACAAGTCCTTAACTACTGCTTATTGTAAGACTAAACTCTTACAAAACAAAAGAGAAGAAAGGGAGAAGTTAACTATTCTCTGCTGAAGACTGATGACTGTCTAATTTCAAGGCTGTGCATCTAATATACAGAAGCCTTTTATTACCTGATTATCATTTCTACATTAATCTAGATGGACTTGAACTTGTAACACTTGTTTAAGTGTTCACCTATCATTCCAAAACCATCAGATCTCCTCACATTGCATAACGAAAAAGCAACATCAAAAACTTAATTATTAATTGCTTATTATTTTGTCTTCTACTACATTTGGAGTTTTTATTTAGACTATATGAGCTATTACACCCCAAGTATTAGATGTATTGCAGTGATTCCAATATACCAACGAGAACTTGTTTTCATAGCTGTGGGCTTCAAACTTTAATAAATATTTCTAAAGCACTTTGAGTTGTTTTATGAAGTACTACTGAAGTAAAATAAAATATTATTGCATTAATAAACCACCTTTCCTGAAGATCAGATATATCAGCTCCCAGGAGAAAGAAAAGCAGTAGTCACTAAGTAACAATAATGGAGGAAAAGTTAAATTCAAGCAGATGTTTGTAGCTTGGACAGTGCCAAATACAAAATTGTGTTTCACATATCTGTTTCCATTCCCACTTCCAACTTGAACCTCCACTCACACTGAGATGGTGCAGCATAACATTTGAGATGCTGGACAGCTTGTCTCTACTATTCTTAGATTTTAGCAGACAAGATTTATTTGCCACAGAAGAGGAGGAAAAAAAAATATTCCTCCACTACATCTTTCAAAAAAGTAACACTGATCTGATCTATTAGGACATTTCACACACGACAGTGTTCTGTGGAAAAGAACCTTTGGCACATTTGAGGCAGAATCATCTTTCCATTTCGGGTATAGCCTGCCTAGCACTATAACACATCAATGTTAGTTGGGACATGCAACATTATGGCAGAACAAACAAGTTTTAACACAATCACTGTCCTAATACTTTTTTTAAAAATACAATTTTCAAACTAAGCATTAGAAGTATTGATGATAGAGGTTAGAAAGTAGAAAAGTAGAATGGAGAAAATTTCTTACACCATTGTTATCTAAAAGTTTCATCATCCTTTGTGAATATAAGCTATTGCTAAATACAGCATGTGAGTGATGCTTTAATTAGGTTGCAGACACATAAATCTGTAAAGAAAATTAAAACCCTCTATACACTTCAGTTACTTGGAGAAGTAGAAGGGAAGAGGGAGAACACCACTGAGTTGAAACAATTCCCTTCGACCTCCCTTAATAAGAGAAATTTATTCTTTGACTGGTTTAATCAAAATGTCCTATCATTTCCCTGAAGAATTCTCTCTTGCTGCTTCAGCAGAATTTCCATTCTCCTTTTGCCCTTCAACACGATGCTGTCTCACAAGAGACCATGGCCACTTCTATACTTTATCACCATCAAAATCCTTGGAAGGTCTGTTTCTCAGACATTTGAAGGTTTTCCTGCTTGCTAAATTAGAAAATGATTCAGCACTATAATTCTCAAATATATTTTAAGCTCACTGAAAGCACAGACCCCAGATGAGTAGCTCCTTCTCCAGAGAGTAGGGCCCTATTGAATTAAATAAAACTTACCAGGGTAAGTATGGATTTGCAGGACTAAGCTCTTAAATCTTTTCAAGAAACTTCTTGAGTTTTAGCATCTAGATAAGTACTAACAAAACAGATGTTAAAGTCAATCTACTACATTAAAAAAAAAAATCAACAGCGTAATTATCAAGACAACACGTAAAGGAATCAAAAAGTTTCCATCTGAGTGGAATTACTACAGTAAAAGGGTAAGATGAAAGAAGTTTAAGCTGTGAATGGGTGCTCCAAGATTTTTATTCAACATTACTATATATTGATGAATATCTATCATAAATACCAAATTTGCAACTTATTTTCCCAATTATCCATGTGAAATCCCAGATGCAGTACTCAAGGATACATGTACAAAGAATACCCATGTCCTCGGTGAATCTGTATTCCAGGTTGTAACCTAGAGCCAGGTGGATTTCTGGCAGGCATAAGAACCTCCACAAATTCACCAGAAAATTTCCAACAAAATCTTCTGACCAAAAACCATTGTTTCAAATTAAAAATAAAGACTTTTGAAATTACTATGATGATGTACACCTTTCATTGTAAAACACCCAAAGTGAATATTTCAAGAGAAAGACATAGCAAGTACTAGCAGTTAATATCTTTTATTAGAGAGACTTAAGCTCACTTTCACTGTTCTTTCTGAACTTTTGTTTAATTCCCTGTGAACAGCAATAAAGAAAAAATACTTGCATCAGCTATGGATCACAGACTTTTTTCTTATTATTTTTTTCAGATGAAGAAGCAGTGGAAATGCCAAAGCTCTCTGGATGAGTTCTATTAAAACAAATTACAGAAGTTCACCTATTTCCATCAAGAGCAGAACTTTGGAAGGGGTGCTTTTAAATTCTACCCACTCGCAAAGAACTACACCAGGGCTACAAGAGGGCAAACGGACCAGTTCTGGTTGAAGAACAACAGTCCCAATGAAATTAAGCTCAGCCTCTTTTCCTGGTGCTCAGTCTTTTAAAAAGATTTCCCCACCATCATCTTGTTAGTCAAACATTTTCCCTCAAGTCTTTCCCACTAACAAATCAAAACCTCTGGCTTCTTGAATGAAACCTACTGATCACATATTACAGATAGTTCATGGAAAGAAATTACAAGGTTTTTCCTGCTACTATGTTTTGCTCAAAAATTGCAGGGAGGAATATCCCAATGATTATAACTTTTATTAGCATCTCTGAGAAAAACCATTTTTCATATAGCTAATGTTCTAAAATATAGCAGGTACTTGAGGCTGCAGATGTTCCTCTCTAAAACACAAGATGTCCATAAAATCTGTTTGTAAATAACAAGAAAGAAATGGATGATTAAGAAATATATTGGTGTGGAATATATCCTTTTCCCTTCCACCACTCTTTCACAGCTGCCTTGGGGTTCCCAGCACCACCAGGAGCTGCCACCCAGCTCCACTGGCCACGTGGATTAGGAACCATCAGGAGCAGCCTTGTACCAGAAGCCTCCCCTGACATAAAGGCAAAGCCCTTCATGGAGGTTAAGGATGAAAGACTAGCAAGATCCTGACCCCTCGACTCCTTATGCACCACTGACTGCTGATCTGATCACAACACCTCTTCTCTTATGATCAAGCAGAATTAAAACTGATTCTTAGCACAGTTTGGGGTTTTTTTGGTTGGGTTTTTTGTTTTGGTTTGGGGTTTTTTTTAAGCATAGGTAGTCTGGTCCATAATTACTGTACCTTTTGGTTATGGCTCTTGCCTAATTCAGTCTGTAACTAGTCCATATTTCTCACACTAAAACACTATGTCCTGAATTTGTGTGTGATAAAGATCTCATTGTAACTCCTTTTAACTGTATGAATTGCTTTGAACAGAAAGGACAGTGGAAAAACTCCAGTATAATACAGTTTTAAACCAGTATCTGATAGTCCTACATTAAAGAATGTTGCAATATTTAGGTGGTCAGTCTTTGAAGCTATTCAGTAATGCAAATTATACCATTTTAACCACAATATTAACATTTACTGCCCTAGCAAGGGATATGACATGAATATATTTTGTAAGGGTTTAAAAAAAAAAGACATAATTGTAGCAGGATGTTAGACCAAGACATAAGGTCTTTTTTTCCCCCACCCCTGAACTGTCTGTAAGTGACAATACTGCAAGTGTGTGTGTTACTTTAAATAGCAGGCAAATTGCACATGATTAATATACATCTCACAGTGGATTATATACCTCATTTTTTATCCTTCACAGGAATTTTAAATATATGTATATTAAAAATATCTTGGAATTTTTATTACTTATTCTTTTAACTTCTTATCCTAGGATATTCCAACATACAATAGAACTCTGAAAAATAGTATAATTCAATCCCTTCTGCAGCTATAACAAGATCTGGAAAAAAAAACAAACAAAAAATCCCACCCCACACTCAAGAGGATGTCAGTCATAACACAGTGATGCAGAGTTAGTCACAGAAAGTTCCTACATTTACCAATGTCCAACTGGAAACCAACCATTAACAGGCCACCACAGAACATTAGTAGCTGTATATCTAGACAATTAGCCTTAAAAACAGGATGGGAGAGAAACTTAAAATACTTATAAATGTTACATTATATTGTTATATATGTTATTTTTAAGCAAAGTAATTTATATAAATTATATTCTCTTCAGCCAAAAATTAAGACTCCTGCTAGGACTTGGAATTTGTTAGTATCACATTAATCAGCAAATATAATCTACCTTCAAAAAATGGAAGTATGTCTTCATGTTGTTACTTCCATTTACAGTAGCACAAGTAAATGTGCTCTCCTGAATTTCAAGCTTTTTTGTGCTTTTTAGTGTGATCCTCTGTCTCTGACCACCTGACGTGCCACAATATGAAAAACCAAGCTGCACTGGTTCTGCTGTCCACAGACCTTCTGAAATTACTTGAGAAAAAGAAACCAAAACTTTGTCTTACACCTGCAAAGATCAAGCATGCACATGTTTTTTCAGAGCATTAAGGGACAAAAAGACCCTCTTCTCAGCACTTACCACAAGCTAAAATGCAAAAGCTATGGAGCTGGGATATGTTGCAAGGTACCCAGCTGCCCTCCAACCCAGAGGCAGCCAAGGGCAGGTACGGACAGAGGTGCTGAGGCAGAAGCCTCTCCCAAGGGTCACACATAACATCCTTGCACATACAACACTCATGGCAAAAGGCCTTTAGAGTTTTTTTTACCACTTCAATAAGTGGGGTTTTTATGTGGGTTGTTTTATTATTATTTTTAAGTGATGTAATGACCCTTATGCAAAATCTTATTGGAGTATTCTTCAGCATTGCAGTGGTTTCACCCTTTTGGTTTGCAGCCTAACACAGTTGCTCTCTCACTCTCCACACCCCACCAGTGAGTAGGAGAGAGAATTGGAAGGACAAAGGCAAGGAGACTCATGGGTTGAGATAAAAACTATCTACTAATGAAAATAAAATTATAACAATAAAAGTGATAAAATACAAATGAGGGATTCACAGTTCAGTTGTTCACCACCCGCCGACTGATGTCCACCTGTCCCAGCCACTGATACCAGAGCAGAGACAGTCCCCAAACCCCGGCAGGGTGAGAGCCTGAGTGGTCCAAGAGAATCCCCACGATTTCTGGTCAGCCATGGTTAATACACTGACATGACGTGATATGAGGTGGAATATCTCATTGGCACATCCAAATGCCAACTTTTGGTTTTGCTATTTATATATACTTTCAACCTTATAGTAGCATTTGTAGCTTCTCAGTCCCAACAGTACATATACAAAGCAAAATTGGAAGAAACATGGAGAGACAAAGACACTGTAGCCTGTCCCCCCAGCTCTTTGAATACTTATTTCAGAGATTGCAAGGAGAAAAAAAAAGTCAAATACATTAGAATATATTAGAATATTAAAGGAATAATTTGCTGTACCCCTGAATTGTACACTTGAGACATTCTAACTGCAGGTAGGCAGCAATTTTACTTGCTGCCAAAGTAGATTTTTCTGTAAGTGATTCTTGTAAATGTGCAGAGCCCTTTTAAGTTGAATGTACTTTTCTAAATTGTCTTCATGTAAGTCATAAGAAGGAAGGAAGGAGTAGCCTTAAGATGAACTGCAACCAGTAACTTCTAATGGTAAAATTCCTGAAGGCAGCTGTTGATCAAAGGAAAGGAAATAAAGTATGACATTATCTGATGACAATATTTTGCCTTTTTAGATTATTGTTATTATTTAGTAACACCTAGAGAAGTTTTCACTATTTCCCCAGATGAGACTGCTCTGCTAGCAGGTGAGACAAGATGTCAGAGTGCAACAGTTCCTCAGTTTCTCTTGACTTCAGTTCTTCATTTCTAACACTGGAATGTGTACCAGGCTAGCATGTGCAGGGATAATTTACTTTTAAGGGTTGCTGTTCCTGCTTTCTAAAGAACCTGCATTTTCAAAGCTGTAATTTAGTTCATTTACCACTAAGTAATAACAGTCCCTGATCACAGTCACAAATGGTGACATTTATTCTTGTAATTTATGGTGGACTTAGAACGGTAAATGTAAGCATTTGCAGAAGCAAAATCATGTTCAAACAAATAGTACAGATGATAGACTATAAAAAAAAAAGCAAAGACAACTATGAAGATATACAAATATACAAGTATTTCTACCAAATTAGTGCTTCTGAGTCACAGGCACACCCATGACCCCCGATTCCCTCTCTCCTATCCCACCTACACTTTTGGTTCTTCCACACCTTGGCTGGATTCTGCAGTGGTTTCTCCCTTCATTCAGTATCTTTTTTTTTTTTATGCTTTACCACCAGTTTTACTTTCTCAATGCCAAAATTTAATTCATTTTCCCCTTGTAAATCAGAATAATTTCACTGCTGCAACAGCCACTAAAAATCTCTAAAAAAAATAATCATAACTTAATGTTGATAACACTGCTGTAACCTTTGACTCTTCCCTCTTTGTCCCTCTCATCCAATATTTCTCAAATCCTGATGATAATTTTTTGTACCATCTCAAAGGGTACATTTCCCTTGCAAATGTGAATGTCACTTGTAGTTGCAACAATGCCCATCTAGCTTTAAATTAGCCAGGACTGATAACTGACCTCCAATATCCTTGATATCTTCTTTGTGTAAGTAAGAACATATGCATGGAATTTGCCCTCACACTGTAACTACTCCAACAGACATTCACACAGGACACTACACAGTCAAAATTTCTCATTGGTCATAGCATGTTATCTTTGGAAAGAACAAACTAATCCATGTAAAAGTGCAGTTTGTGGTAAATACCCTTTTTTTTTCTAATTATTTGCAAGTCCCAGGAAGGCAAATGGCAATAAAGGTGAATAGGCAGTTAGGGAATTAAATTTTTATGGTGTCTAACCTCGCCAAAAGTGAGCAAATGTTACAGTGCAGATGAAAAAGCATTTTATTCTGCGTAAAGAGCTGGGTTACTTATCCACTTCAAACAACACCAGACTGCATAGAAGCAGGGAGGCTTATTCCCAGAACTCAAGCAGCCTTCACCATTTTTGTTCTAGTCTCTGGCAGCGTTAATTACCGAGTAACTTTATCTCAGATCTGTGACATTAATGACAAAGATCTCTCAAGCTCAATAGACCATATGCCAAACAGATATGGAAATAGACTCCCACTCTTTGTATCTTACTCGGTGCATTTTTCCTCCTCTTGATGTCCCTGGGCGTATTTAAAAACAAACCCCCTTGTTTTTCAGCAAATGAGATTGTGTACATAAACATGTGTTTTACAAGAACTACTGACTGTAGTACTCGAGGTTTTCTCTTTTTTTTCTTATGAATAGCTGCAAACAGAGGGAAATAAATTCTCTTTCTTTCTTCCAAGAGCTTTTTTTGCCTGTGTACAACAGATGTTGTTTCCACAAATTAGTTTATAATTTCTTTCATAACTCAGTCAGAACAACCCTTCAATTCATAGTCAGGGAATAGATTTAGTGCTGCACATAATTCTTGTAATTATGTAACAAAACTGCACTTTGCTAGGTGAAAACCTTGGCTATCAATCATTCAGTTTAGTGTATGGGCAACTTAATCTTCTGTTACACCAGCTGTGCACAGCCCAGCCACACACACACCCCAAGGATTCCTTAGATTAGCTCGGTATGAAGTGTAAATGATTACTGGGATAGGTAGTAGGTATGCAGACAGCAACTGGGCCAGCTCCAGAGTGCTGAACTGTAATATATGAAGTTATTAGGAATGCCATGCACAGCAACTCCTCCTCCTCCCCATACCAATTTGCAAACTGAGCAGTATTTAAATGTTTTCCAGTCATCAAAATGCAGTTAGCAAAAATAAAGTTCCTATCCTTCAAAAAAAAAAAAAAAAAATCCAAAACTTCACTGGGGCAAGACAGAAGTTTAAATAATAAAACTGCTTGCATGGCTCAAGTGAGAAGCTTGGAGATCTGGTAGATCCTGAGCTTTGAAGTTCAGCATAAAAACTGCAAATACCACATGATAAAGTAAAAATTGGCAGACAGCATGCAGGCAATATGGCCAGTTACACTGTTCAAGATACTATTTGTGCAGTTGAACATTTTATTTTTTTTTAATAATATTGTTCCCTTGTTAAAGGAAAATAATTTTTCTTTTTTATTTCATTGTCAGCCACCAAAGCTGAAGTTGCTGACCTATTACCAAATGCAGAATACACAACACTGAAGTTTCTCCAGGAGGTCACATACAGGTGCCTGAAGGCAGAGAAACTCCAGGAGTTACTGAATGGGTTTTAAAGAAACTGATTAGCCAGCCCTGCTTCCCCCATGAAACAGGCTTAGTGCATGCCTTTAGTAACCCATCTGGAATCATTACCTAGTCTCAGGGTATGCTTAATGTATCTTTCATACAAAAATGCTGCAGGGATAAATGGATTAGAAATTCTGAGAGAACAGGTATTCCAGAGGAAGTAGCACAATAAAGTCAATCATAAAATGTTAGGGGTTGTCCCTCCCTTCCCTGTCTTTTTTTTATATAAATGAGAAATGGGGTGACAAAGTGATTTGTCCAAGTTCTGAAACAGCTGAATTCTCACATGCATTTGAGTGTGGGAATTTTTTTTTCTTTAAACTCTTTAAACTCTTTCCCACATTCTTTCTCTCTCTCCCCTCCAGGCAGAGGGAGGTGATCCTTCCCCACTACCCAGTATTTTGGGATTTTTCAACTCCCAAACACTCAGAAGGCAACGTTCCCCCTCTCTCTCCTCACTTACTACATAGCCTGCTGTTATTTTTTTATTATTTTTTTAACATAAAAGTCAGCCATAAGGAAGCAGGTCAGGAATTAAGGGGGGAAAAAAAAAAATAAAACCTTATGAAAACAAGTTGTACATGCAAACCGCACTGTGCTGATGTGTGCACTTTGATCATAAAGGTTTGACTTCTGTATTTTGAAAGCTGAAAGAACAAGAGGATTTCAGTCTAAGTCCGGGATCAAGAGATTATTTTGCACAGCAAAAGGCATTTCATTTCAGCCACTGAACGAGGTGTTCAGCAGCTGTCATTCATGTCTTCACAGTCCTGGGCCCTCCGTGACTTACTACTTAGAAAAAGAATCCACCATGAAATGTGTTATACTGAAGTCAGCTTGACCCCGTTCCAGTGGTTACAGTCAGAATGAAATTTATGTTAATATTTGTTTCCACATTCATTTTTTTTTTAAAAATTATTACTATCTATACCTACAGATTTCTAATCTATAAAGTCTAATTATACAATTGCTTAAAAAAAAAAAACAACCCAACTTAAGAAATAGGGTGCAATCTGAAGAATAAATCTTTTTGTTTTCAAAATAGCTCTTAAAATACCCAAAATATTCAGTATATGATAGCATGTCATCAATAAAATCCATCTTTTGAATTTTTTTTTTGACATACCAGAATGCTTCCAAGAAAAGGTTTATTGAAAAGAAGTGTTTGGAACTGATAATTTTATTGCCCTTATTCTTAATGCCCTTGTTTCTTACCAAAAGTTAAAAATTTAAACACATTGTACAGAATACCTACAGCCAGCATGATCACAATCTGATTCAATCAACTTCAACAGAAGCATTAAAAAAGGCTGCATCAGGAAAGACTGTTTCAAAAGGGGAAACCTGGATAATGGTAGAGAAACTGTACTGAGTAGATCAAGAATTTCAGAGCAGAGAGGAAATTCTGAATTTCATTAAGGAAAAAGGTACAAATGCTGCCTGGAATGGGTGTCCCAAGCAAGTACTTCTCCACTTGTGAAAGGGAATACTAATGGTATACTTGGATATTCAGAGGTCTTACAAAGCAAAAGAGGAAATTACTTACCAAAGAATATTATGTCTTACAGATGAAACAAAAGTACAAACAGAGCAAGAATTGCACACAGAGTTAGACTCTGCTTTAAAAATGAAGACAAAAAATATTCAGCCATAAAAAATGGTAAGTAAACATGCATAATGATGGAGCAGCATTAAAGATAATGCAAGGAAGTTACAATATAAAGTGCTCTGTAACACTTTAAATATAGCAGGTAATGTTGAACATGGAGGAAAAAAGTGAAATGGGGGGACAACATAAAGTATAGAAATAAATAATTCCAAAATTGATATGCAAGCAAAGCTTTAGAACACAACACACTAACCAGACAACTCCAAACCCACAAACTTGAACACAACAGCATATAAAATTGTAGACCAATGATTAGTTTTTAATAAATTTAGTGAAACACAGCATCGTCCTAAAATAACAACAACAATGCAAGAAAACATATGGGAGCAGGGAAGGGAGTGCAACTCAGGCTGGCAGTCTGATCTGAAGTAACCCAAAAAGCTTTAACAACAAGTTTTGAAGAAAAACAACACGGGGGTAGGGGAAGAGGTAAAAATAGGACAATACATGAACAGTTTTTCAGAGTAAGCCTCTGCAGTCCAGACTATAACCTTACCTTTTCCTTTGGAAAAAAAAACAAAACAAACCCAGCATTTCCTAAGAAAAGGTTCATCATTGAAATTTAGATTATATATATTAGTACAAGATCCTTAAAGTGAACAGCAAATTAGTTAAAGGAGAAATAACAACACGCTCCTTTGAAGATTCACAATGCTGGAAGCCACGTAATGAAGTTCCTGAACTACTTGATGTTATTTAGCATATTCACGAATCACCCAGGCACGTGGGAGAAGAGCTGCAATGAAATTTCTTGGAAAACAAAATGTGAATAAACACTCAAAGGAAAGGACTGGAATTTTAAATACGAGGGAGATAAAGAATGGAATAATAAAGAATTAGATTTTAACGTACTAAATCATGCAAAGGTATTTACAAGGTTACCTGGAGACTGAAAACATGCATTTCTGTTACAAAATCAGAGCTAGAGAAAAGTTTGTGTTCTACTTAAGAGCAAGGTTACTCCACAGCATAAATGCACCATGTCTGTGAAAAGACCAATGGCATCATGTGATGTATAATTTAAATAACTTTCAGAAGATGTAAGGAAATTACTCCCACTGTAGCATGTATTGATGTGAATAGTTTTTATACAAGCTCTCAATTCCAGCCACCTGTGTAGAAAGAAGATTTATTCAAGTGGGAAGAAATAAAATAAGATTTCCCAGATCTGCAAGAATACAAACCCACTTCACAAGTCTGCACAAGAAGAATACTTGTTTTCAAAATGAAGGTTGAGATATTGTTTTAGATATCAATTATAAATGAATCATACACCACCAGAGAGAGCAAAAAGGATTCCTGGATGTAGGGTTGTGTTGACATGAGAAGAAATGGCTATAAACATCTGGGTTAAGCTGGGAATTAGGTGACTGTTTCTAATTGTTATCATCCTGAATTCCTGAGCAACAAAAAAAGTGAGACTCATTTTAATCCAGAATGTAGCAATGATTTTGTGATATAATAAAAAGTATTAAAGAGCAAAAAGAGCCTGGTTGTTATGCCTCAGTACATACTTCCATCCTCCATAGTAATTGCTATTTCAGTTCAGTTTCAGAAGTACTCGCTCTGCTCAGACCTCACTATTCAACTATGGGAAAAACATGGGAAAGAAAATTAAAATTTGAGGGTGGTCAGACACTGGAACAGGTTGCCCAAGGAAGTTGTGAATGCCCCCTCCCTGGCAGTGTTCAAGGCCAGACTGAATGAGGTTTTGAGCAACCTGGTCTAGTGGAAGGTGTCCCTGCTGATGGTAGGGGGGTTGGAACTGGATGAGCTTTAAAGTCCTTTCCAACCCAAACCATTCTATGATTCTATGAAAATTTATAAAATAAGTTAATAAATAAAAACATACCACAAGGCCCCAAGAAAACCTGTAAATAGGGAGAGGGGAGGTGGTACCTGTTTATAAAAGCTATGCAAGTGGGTATTTAGAGGAAGCAGATGAGGTTATGAGCCTACCTTGCTCAGAATGCTGCTCCCCGCTGGGGTCAGAACCAAACGCATCTGAACCAATACAAAACCCGCAGTAAAGCAAAACTAACTTTCCTCTAGATGAAGTCTCCTACTGCTTGGCAGTTAAAAGTTTTTATTTTGAAGCATCTCAGCTTAAGATGTTTTAAAAAAGGTGATGTGTAAGTGTGCATGGTGTAATTATTGACATGGCAGAAGTATTTTTGAATCACCTCGTGTTTTTACCCTTAACAGCATCAAGCAACAATAAACTGGTGTGGTTGTTTAGCAGTATTGGCACTGAGCCAACCTATATTTAAACTAAAAATACAGTTCCATATTTTTTATATATTCTCAAATGAAATCTAACCTAAGTATGTAACATCTATGATATACACTGAGGTTTGTGATATATTCCTCTCCCCTTCCTCCCACCAGTTTTCTTATTTTTTCCAAGCACTTCACTGAGTCAGGTAGACTTGTTGACAAGAGTTAATTTTACCAAAATCAAAAATGAAACTCTTCATTCAATGTAGCTTTATGAGAATTATATGGAATTTCACATTCAGTCTATTTTTATTTAACACTTTGAACAATATTAAAAGGTTACCACAGAGACAAGTCTCACCTGCCTGCTCAGATTACACTGAACCATGCAGCGTACGTGATCAGCACTAAAAGGTCTCTTTGGTGATTTTCACTTTTAATGAACTGGTTGGAATTCATTATGCAATAATCATAAGGAGGTTTCACTGATAAGCCTCTGTCTTTAGGGGACACGGTGCTGACAGACAGCAATTTTGTTTGAAAAGAAAGAAAATCCACACACCTTCCTTGCTAAATTAATCTAATCTGAAACATTCTATGAATGGGGAAAGAAATGTATAGAAAAGAATCTACAGGAAAACTGGGCTAATGGGCCTCATTCAATTATCAGTTTACACCAGTTTTGCCCAGGTGAAACTCCATTGATTTTTAGCACTGACAAATATTGCATTTGTCAAGACAAAAATTCTGCACTTTGATTTTAACATTGCAACCTTTGCAAAGGTTAAAAACCAAGTATTTACACACCAGAAAACGGCTAGTTCTGTAGGCTGTCCTACCCCCTGGACAGATACAAGACTTGGTAAGCAATCTGGTATCTGAAATTCAGCTTTGATGCAACAAGAGTCAAACTGTTGCCATAAAGAAAGAATGCTGGGTTTTGCCAACATGGTCTAATAACAAAAGCTGTTGCAAAGGCCTTTCAACAGGCTAGTTTGTTAATTAACCTAGGAGAATGGCACACCACTGAGTTATTTCATCTTGGGAATTAAAATTAGACAACCATTTCTCACAGGCAGATCTTCTTGTACCCTCTGCACTATCTAGAACTTACCATACTGGAGTGAAACTGAAGGCCAGGAGAGTGCAAACACAGCTGTACTAAGCCTGTGCATAAGAACCAAAGGATGATTGCACTGGGTCAGAATACAGATAACCGAGCCCAATATCCTCTGCCTATTGGTTGCCAACAGCAAATGCTTAAAAATTAAATGTATTGAGTATTTCCATTTGTCCTGACCAAGTAATCCATAATTTCAGGACTTCCTCAATCAGACATTACATCTACACTTCTGTGTTAATTAACCCTAGATGGATTCTTCACCTATAAGTTTGTCTTACCACTTTTCATACACTGCTACGAAAAGCATTTAAACTGTCCTGCTGAGATAGGAACCTACCAGAGCACTTCTCTTACACAGAGGAGAGTCATCAAAAAACCACCAGGTGAAGACTGCAATTCCCAGCTGCAAATCAAATACCCTTAGATTCTGCAGTTTGAAGAAACCCATCACAAGCTACCCACTATTTTGCTGGAAGTACTTGAAGCCCATTCATTGTACAGGGCATCCTCCCTGTACTGGCCAAGTTTCCCAAGGCTGTCCATGCTTGTGAGCAAGGCTCAGCTGCTCCTTTCTACTACAAGGAACTGGTTTTGGCTGTGAGCTAAATGAGCAAACTGGGAATGCAAATACCAAGCACTGCAGGTGCTCTGGAACTTCGGAAGGTAAAGAGAAGGCAGCAGAAGAACTAAAGATTGTGATTTCCTTGTGGTACCTTGTCTGGAGGACTTGGGATGTCCAGGTCTACGCTGGAATGGATTGCTCCCCACCATCATCATACCAGTAAATACTGCTAAACCTACACACAGCCAGGCCACCCTCAAGAGACATCATGCACACTGAACAACAAACCACTGCCCCCAGGCTTACCATCCCTGCATGCTGGTTGGGGACATTATGGATGGGGACTCCTCTGGTGAGACATCAGGGCTCTATCTGCTTCCTGCTCCTACTTGCCTTTCCCTAGCAATAATGGAAGCATACATCTGCTCTCAGGTAGCAGGTTATATGTGTTCTACTCCAACAATTTCTGAGTTATTTTTAATATTAAAGTATATATAAAAGCATCTGGTAGCTTCTAGATGCTACTCTTTGTTTTATGTAAGTTAGTCCATTCAATCTCTTTTAGGGAAAAGAAAAATTGTGAAACAAAGCAAATCATTCGACAGATTTAATTTGCAAAATGAAAAGACAAAATTTAATTAATTATTAGAAGGCCTGATCATAAAAAAAACCCAAACTAAACAGACAAAAAGACCAACCACAAACTCCCGTGTAATTGTCAGACTATCTACTCAACAAAAGAACCATTCATCATACAACAAGTCTGATTAAGGGTTTTGTTTGTTGTTTGCCCTTTTTTTTGTTTTTAAGATAATTGTTCTTTATACTTGACACTATTTATTGTTGCACTTTCTTCATTGTTGAGATAATGCCATCTGGAGCCCTTAGGTCTGTCCTCATTATTAGGTATTAGCACTTCTTGAGGGTTTTATTTAATATTTGAGTTTGGTTGCTGCATATAAACTTAAACTGATATTTTTCCTGTCAACATCCAATACAGCATACTAGAAACACTGTGGATTACAGCACCATGTCCAGAAAAGGGGAAAACTGTACTGTTTCTTCAATTCCACCATTCATATAGAAATCTGAGAGAAAAAAAAAAACACAACAAAAAACCCGAAAAACCCTACAATAATGGAAGATTTCAACCACAAGCACAGCAAAAGGTGCATTAGAGACTGAAACAGAAATCAAGTTTTGAGACATCATGAACAACTCTTTTTAAAAGAAGTAATTTGGCAGAGAATTTAGAAGAAAAAAAAAGGAACTCAGGTTAGTCTAAAATATTGCACAGAAATTACTGTAGCCACTCTAACGCTAGCAGCAATAGTCACATTATCTCTGCAGTAGGAGCAACAGGACTGAAAATTACTAGAGTAATGTTTTAAACTAGACTATTTATAGTAAGTTATATCTATACAAACAATGTAGTAAAAATGAAACAGATCACCTAAGAGAATAAATTCCTGTGAGGAAAATGGACACACCTGTGTTAAAGGTCTACAGTAAGAATTATCCCAAACACACCAAAGGAAGATGATGGCACAATCAAACAGCCAAGTAAAGGAGACACTTAATACTTAACAGAGCAAGCCTTCATATGAGGAAAATAGAATGGAAAAAATAGATTAAATAAAAAAATTAAAGTGTTTAAGTCATAATAAACTAGATGAGAAAAGCTTTTCAGGTGCATCAAAAGCAAGAAGATTATCAGAGTCAGAGGGGCACACAGATCACCAGAAGTAAGTTGAAATTGTTACTGAAAGCCTAACCAAGTTCTTTGTGCTCATATTCACTACAGAATGAAGATGATAAGAGGTCCACACTCTAAGTTAATCATTCACAAACTTACTCAAACTGAAGCTCAGTAGAAGTGATTTAAACAAACAAATATATCAAACTGCAGCAGACTTTCTGAAGTAGATGAGAATTCAATGAGGAATTGCAACAGAACTACAACATCAAGGTGCTCATAACTGTTACATCTCTCACCACTTGCATCCTGCAAAAAAGGAACCAAATATAACTAAAACAACCCTAATCTTTATAAAGGTTAATACACAAGGCGATTCACAGAACTACAGAGAAGTATCATTTGTTGTGGGAAAACAAAGAGCAATTATGGTAAGAAAATAATTAAATATATTTGGAAATAAACACATGCCTTTTGTTTAAACAAAATACTTCAAATTTATTTGAATTCTTTGAAAAAGTACAGAACTTTAGATTAACAGCTGTTCAGTTAATGTAGTGGTGTACCTGCACTTTCAAAAACAAATAAATAAAGCCCCAAGAAAAACAAAAACCAGAAAGCATACACTTGCAGTAGTGTCCATCAGAGGACATCAAGTTCTTCTAGGAAAGGTCAGTCTATCTCTTGGTGTAGCACAAAGACAGACACTAAAGGCTAGGTTAGCCATTGCCTATCTAAAATGGAGCATTGTCATCAGTGGGATGCATCAGGTTCTTAAACAGCTATTTGTGACCTGGAAAAGGTGACATTTTGTGTATTATACTAAGTATTCTGTAACAGCTAAATCTATAGCTGATTATAAAGAACAGAAGTATCAGCATTTTCACTGAATGAGGGAAAAAATGTCAAATGTAATTCAATATTATTAAATGAAAATGGGAAAAATAACTAACAAGATGTATAATGATGGATTTGAAATTTGCTATTAGCATTCAGGGAAGAGGTACAGGAGTTACTGGGGGGGTTAGCATGGATGGGTGTTGTTTTTTTTGGTTTTTAAGTGTCAACTAAAGGCTTACCATTACAAAGGAAAAAACAAAACAACACACACATACACTGTTAGAAACTACTAGATATTTTCCATGCAAGCTTCTGGGTTTTTTTTCCAATAAAAGTGAACTTCCTTTTCCATAAAAATCTACACTTTTCTGATATCCTTGAACAGAAAACCAGAAAACATCAATTAGCAAACCACAGTGCACTCGTATCACAAATAGCTTGCAGTATTTTCTCAAAAGAGCAGAATTTATAAAAAAATAAGAGTAAGGTGATCAGTCATCCATATGACATCAGATTCCACCTGCACATTTTGGCCAGGCACAAGCCAGGGTTCGAATAGAAGGCAGAAGGCTGTGCCCATAGTAATGCATACACCATCCTAGTGCCACCTCCAGGAGCTGAAATATTCCCCAGAAAAATAAAGTTAGATGAAGTCAAACTAGAGAGGACATTGATGTGTGACCTGAAAAAACAGGAGCAGACATTTACACTATACCATAATTCTTAAATCTGGTTTCCAAACCTACCCAATTACTAAATTCACCTTACAGACTCCTCTGTAAGGACCCAACTCTGCTCTCAAGTAAGTCATAGGGGAAAAAAGTTTTCTCTATACTTTCAAGTATATGAAAATTTGCTTTGTGGAAGCCAAAATCTACATGCTTTTCTTGTAAGTGTAAGGGTAACTAGAGTTCAAGTTAAATTTTAGACTGAAGATATAACATCTTCATTAAGGAGTTCTAGTAAAATAGTTTATTCATCTATTCAAAGAGGTCCTCAAGTCCCCTGCAGATTCCCCACATGCTAGTAATGTGGAAAAATTCTCACTTGTCACACATCTTTAAAATTTTAATCAAAGCATGTCAATGCTCATATAATGAGAGATTTTTTTCCCCGTGGTGAAAATTGTCATAATGAAGGTTGTGGAATTACCATATATTTTCAGATGAATTGAAAACTGCCTCTCTCTGAGCTGTTACATATTACAGCATTCTTACCCTTAAGCCTAGATACTTGACTAACTGTTTTCTAAAATATGCATATCAGTAACTTTCATCCTTGATAACTTTCATCACAGGCTACAGACTGTTTATCTGTAACTATTGTTTCCAAATTTTCAGTCTCTTCGATTCCAACTCCAATTTGAAAGCCAGACAAGCAAATCTGAACAAGCAGTACTGGAACCAAAGCCCAGATGAGGCTAGATCCAGAAGCCCAAGCCTCCAGTTCACCTACAGCTTCTTACAAGTTCCAGTCCTCTGTGAAGGGTGACCTTCAGTACAGGGAGCTGTGACATGCCCACAATTCTCCAAGTACCATAGATCTGAAGTTTATCACAAATGAGCTATTAAGGTAAATATTCATAGAGGTTACACAAACATACGCTTCACTCTTCCAAGTGGCAATCTATTCTGTGACTACAAGGGGGGAAAAAAAGCTGAATTTTTCCATGTTTGCACTCTGAATTACTCCTCAGAAGAATGACATCTCACATGGATTTGGAGAAGGTAACTACAGTAGGAGAACACGGAAAGAGACAACATATTTACGATGAAACATCTTGTGTTAGCAACACCCAGATGGAAAGCAGCATTTACACAATGACATCCAGATATTGTAGATTAGCCCTACTGATGGATAATTATACAAAGGAAAAGTCTCAAAGGAAAAGAAACCCATCCTTGCTTTGCATAATCATATATCAAATTGCCCAATTATTTGAGCTGTACAGTGAAAAATGATGCAAGTACTCCACCAGGTTACAGAGAATGCCATTTCATTCTTTATTCATTCTCTTTTCACTGGATTTTTTACAGATGTGTCTTTTGGTTGTTTATATAGAGAAGTATTCTTAATATGTGCCACATTTACAACTAAGAACTATCTCTAAATTGTGAGAAAAATCTGAGGCTTTCAAATAAAACCTTTTAGAAGTCCCAATCAAACTACCAAATAACTTGAAAAGACAACTTCAAACAAATCTAATAAATTGGAATTGCTATCTATTCTTAACTGTTCCCCATACAAAAAGAGCAGTTAAAATGATTGTGATACATTTGTTTATACTGAAAATACCTTTTTTGACCTAGCATTTGCCTACATGAAATAACATTTACTTTCTAATCATGAAACCAACATGACTTCATGCACCAGAACGTGCTGCAGGAACAAGAAAGGAAATTACTCTGTGGAAGGGAGTGGAGAGACATACACCTACACACACAAGATCACAGAAACAAAGCAAGACAAGAAAAAGCACAGGAAAGGTTTCCAAGAGGACTAACAAGAGAGAGGGTCACCTATTGTGTGAAGATGAGCATAAAACTTGTGCACCTTACTTGTATCCCCTGTCCCCAATACAACAGAACATCTTTGGACACGTTAAGGAAAAACACAAAGCACTGACCAGAAGTAAAAGCCTGGTTTGAAAATTACCACATTTGCTGCAGTTTTAACAGATCTCTTTAGGAATATTACAGCATACCCTACTTTATTCTCCTGCTTTTAAGCAATCAGTAAGTTTTAAAAATGGTTGGTGGGAAACCAACATTACATTTCACAGACAGATGGTTTATAGTTTAAGTGCTCAAGTAAAACCTTCTCTTATCATTCTTTGTATACACTTGAAAGCCACTTAGCTGAAATAAATCTGTGCAAAACAACAGCAAATGACCAGTAAAAAGCTTAATTATTCTGCTTTATATCTGTGGCATAGAAGTGATGTGGGGAAAAAAAAAAAACAACAAACAAATCCCACCCACCCACCCCCCCCCCCCCCCCCAAAAAAAAAAGCCACCACAAAACCAAATCAACTTTTAAAGCTTGATTTTAAACTAAGTGATGAGAGGGGTTTTAGGGCAGAGGACATGATAACTGGGCATAATTCCAAGGTTTAAACACCACCTCAGGCTTTATGTTCTTTTACACATTGCAGTTCATCAAAAAGTCAAGTGTTCTGAAACAAAATGTCCATGTGTTTTTGTACATCGTGGAAAACTCTTGCTATTACATAGCTCTAGATGAGAAACACATTTTATAACACAAGATAATCTAGTATCAATTCCATAAGAGGTGGGTTTGAACCCTTGCCACACACAGCCCAGAACTGGAGGCATTGAATGCAATGTCAGCAAGATGCCTCAGGCTTTACTGACCCCCAGAACACAGGCACACACCTGCAGACTCAGGCTCTCTTGATTTCACCTCGATAGTGTGGTATTGCATGAAGAAAGGCATAGTACAACTTTACAGTTTACTGCTGTATTCACTACTCTTCACCCACTACAAGTCCCTCTGTATGAAGTAAGGAGGTATTTCTTGCTAGGTCAATTAATATTATTTTGGGGGAGTGGGTGGGGACCAGGATTCAGAAGCTTTTTACTTCTGAAGTAGAACCACCATTTTCCCATTAAGAACACCTGCCATAAATTTAGTTTGAGTAGTTAGCCAGCTGCCATAAGTTTAGTTAATTAAAACCATCAGGGAGAAAAAGCAGGTGGTATGAAGAGCAGAATAATACTGGTAAGGAGGGGAGAGGGGATAAGCAGCTCACTGCATCTTCATTCTAAAGTAAACTTTCTCACTGTTTAGTGGCCTAAAAGTTGGTGTTACAGACATAAATGTCTGTTTTAGCATTTGAATCTTTGACATTGAAAATCTTGAAAAAAAATCATACAATATACAAAAGAAACACAGGTGCTGATTTTGCTTGTTAAATTCATTATCCAACACTTCATGTTCTGCCTGGTGTTGCCTGAATTTTGTGATAAGGTTGTTATAGATAAGGCAAGGTCCAATATTTAACACATTTACAAATAAGATTAATAGATTAGCAACCAGAGGGCTAAACAAGATTAGTACACATTCCCAAGGACAATAAGGATTATAAGAGAAGAAGTCTAAATTAACATCTTTGGACCTGACTGAACTGCAGGAAGAAGGAGCCTGCAAGAATGAAAGGAGGCAACCCATATCACCCAAAAATAGCCTGACTTGCTCGAGGGCAGTCCATGGCACCAGCTACCCAGCTCTCATGCATTTTCCCTTAAATAAGCCTCTGATTTTACAGACCAGTAATGCTCAACTTCTCGTAAAACCAAAAAGATTGTATCTGCCTATTACC
This sequence comes from Caprimulgus europaeus, assembly GCA_907165065.1. The sequence continues at coordinate 6,707,185 of OU015523.1, read as the reverse complement.
TTGGGTAATAGTACCCTTACTGTGCTCAGATAAATAATAAATAAATAAAATCATATGGGACAAAGTCACGAGTGTACAACAAATTCACCCTCTAGCTCCCTTGGCAAAAATGCTTCTGTACTGGTGAAGCTCAGCTTTCCAGTGATACTGCTTATTTGATGTTCAGAATATTTAAAAATGAAGACTGAAACTGGTCAGGTAAGTACAAGGTATTAATAAGTACTACAGTTCAAAATATTAAAACAACTAATAACAGACTCTACCAGAAAGTGACAACATTCATAAAATAACCCTTAGGTACAGCAAAAGGTTAAAAAAACCCCCAAACAAACAGAAAACTCACACCCTGCACACACAAACAGGTTTATACTGCAGCCTCCTTTTTTTCTGGTGATCAAACCAGGAGCTATTTTCTTTCAACAGCAGGGTACCTGAATTAGAGACTGACAATATCTGATCCTTTTTATGTACCTATCCATAAATAAAACTTTGTTATAGCCACCATCAATCCTGTCTGATACCTCCTATGCAATTTACTATGTGTATTTATTATAACAAAACCTCATTATAACAAATTGAAACGATACAGCACGTCCCTGAAAGTATTCCCTCTGGATTATTACATAGCCCTAGCTCTGCCTTTTCCCAATAAGCATGGGCTACACGTGCAAAGTTTCATCTTCAGAAACACAATCCATAGGAAATGTCACCTGTCAGTTTGCTTTCAGTAACCAACATCTCACATACTCTCTGTTAAATTATGTTCAGTCACGTTAGACATGGGAACATATCTAACTCAAATACTTACACTTAATGGATAATTGAGAACTGATCCACTAAATGAGCACTTCTAATTACACAGTTGCTAGGTGGAGGAGGGAGAGCTTCTTATCTCCACAGCTCTAATTTCCTCTACACCATACATTGTCCTTCATGAACTGAACTGATGAATATACATAATTATGAAATTCTTTTTGCAAATTAATATAGTTAGGGCTAGAAAATCTAGTAATCAGGCCATAATAATATCTGGCAATCTAGCATTATTAGAGCATTTATAGTAGCTAAAGAAGTAAAAGAAGATATTAATGCAAGTTTGCAACCATGGGGAGTTTTTAAAAAATATAATCAGCACTATTCTCCCATTCCAAGAGGTACAGAAAGCCATCTAAAATTTTACCAACATTGGCACTATTTCATTCTGTTGCATTACCAGGTTGAAAAAACAATCCAAAATTAAACCTTTTCACATATTATTTCAGATCACAACTGCAACATCCAGAGAGGACAATAAAGGTAAAACGACTACCGCCATAAAAGAGAAAAGCCAGTACCTACCTTACAGCCAGGAGCAGCACAGGCTGGTTGCTCTGCAGAGGTCAGGGACCTGGGAACCCAGTGTCACAGCAGCTGCCTTGAGGCAAAGAGAGTGGAACAGGTCCAGCAGTAAAAGCCAGAGACCACCAAGAAAGACCTTGGTGACAAGGTGGGCTTGAGCCAGCAGGTCAAAGCAGCAGTTCTGGCTCAAGAAAATACTTGGCCCCAGTGGGGCTGGTGAGGGGAAAGAAGAAGGTTCCCTCATGGAGGCTCCTCCCACCTCACTTTGCCCCACCTGGGTCTGACCCCAGTCACACACCTGCACATCATCAGGGCTACACAGGGGCACATCATCAGGCCTACACACCTGCACTGCATTAGGGCTGCCCACCAGCACTGGCAGCTGCGACAAAACCTCTCCTTATATTTAACACTAGCAGAAAGGGAAGGAGGACAACTTGGTTCACTTTTCTGTCTGAGAATGTGTAAAATTAAGAACTGTGAAATTCCAGACAGAGTGCATTGCACACAGAGGTTTTGGCAAAGTAATCCTGAGTTGAATGAAGAAATGATGCCAAGAGAACCAGGAGAGGCAGCAGGGTCTGCTGGTTTTGATGCTTTTTTTTTTTTTTCCTGGAGGTTAAGGCAAATATATCTCCCCCACATTTAAGAGACATCGATTGAGAAAGACAGAAGTTTTATTTTACACCAGTGTAGCATCAGATGTTTTAAAATTACTTGCTATCCTCAATTTTTCTTCGGTATTTTAAAAATGACACATCACATTGACTGGCAGAGTGCAGAGATCATGCATATCAAAAAAAAATGGGAACCAGAATACACTAAACACAAAACTGAATTTGAACAGTATCAGTAACTTCATTCTTTTTCCATTTTTAAGGGAAGAAAACTTTTTCCAGTGCAGGTGACTGATGTTCATCCAAGATTCTGCTCTTTACTCAAAAGGAGGCAAGTCACTCTATCTCCTTTCTTCTGGCATTATCTGACTTCTAGAACTAATCCTCTTATTTGGCACACAATCACATTTTGAATCGAAAACCACCTTATCTAGACCCCCAAGATTTTGTTTTGCACACATTTTTCAGGGGAAGCTGCTTTATTTCACTGAGATAATGCATCACTGAATTATAAGCTCTATGCAGCTGTCACTCTTTGCCAAACATTCAGAAACATAAATGAACTCTGACAAGTCATTTATCTGGTAATTCAGTGTCAAAGTGTAATAATATCACTGGGCTTTGCGTGTTATCAGTGCTAAAGCAGAACTGGAGTCAAAATGCAAATTGAAAGCACCTTTTGTATATCAGAATAAAACCTATTATAGTTGGTGCCCATCTTGTTAATCCTGTAGGTTCTCATTTAGGTAAGAATAAAAATGTGTGGATAAAGCTCAACATTACATTTATTAAACCAGGAATTAAATGCTTAGCGAATTTAGTGACACCTATAGTTACTACACTGGCTTTAGGTCTCTAAAAAGCCATACCTCAAGTTTCAAATCCCCAGTGAGCACACATTCCCATTACAAGAGCAGAGAGGGCAACTGAAGACACTACAGTATGCAGCAGAATGGAAATTCCAAGCACATCTACTAAATTTTCCAATTTTACTCTGCAAGAACTGCCACAATCCTTTCCTCGCTCAGTCCTTGCTTGGATGACTGGTCACAAAACGTACTGGTAAATGTGGGAAAGCATTGGCTTCTCTTCTGAATGACCAGTCAGCCAAAGAGTTTCCTTCTTAACTTAGATCTTGCTGTTATAAATAAACCTCTAAATATGGTGTTTGTTCTGGGTTTTGTTGTTTGGTTGGTTTTTTTCTCCTAGATGTAAAGTGGCTTGCAAGGATTTCCTTTCCCTTCTCTCCCAAAGGGGTTATAAATTTGAAGAAAACAGCCAACTCTTCCTCAAGTTCCTCTCCTGACTGGTGTGTTACTAGTTGATCCACCTTGATTTGGTTCAAGAAGGCCAAGTGGAAGCTCATTTTGATCATTGTGACATAGTTTAATGCAATAGGGTAGTACCAGTGCAACAAGTCATCCAATACCATTCCCTTCCAGGCTGAGTGTATTTCTCCTGGGCAAATCTCTCTGTTGTTTTGTCCAGTCTCACTCTCAATCAATCCAGCCTCCTGGTTTTACAATACAAGGTCAGAGTTTTCTAAACTGTTTGTTTCCCTGTATGTTTAAGATAAGATAGAGACAAGCATCCACTAAAACTTGGAGAGCTGGAAAAGGGCCAGTAGTGATTTTATTTGGGCTAAACCAGACAGGCTAAACCTTAAACAAAGGAAAACAAAACAGCACAGTAATATGGTGTATTTTTTCTGTTATGAATTTTTTCTGTTAAGTACAAAGTTGAGTGAGAGGTCATGTAACAGAGAAGAGTCTTACTCAGGGGAAGCATGAGATAGAAAGGATTAGAAAAACCAAGCTGTAAGCTATCAAGTTCTTCCTGTATTTTATTTTCATTCCTTCCCACTTCAGAAACACCTTCTAATTCTGTATGTCATCACACCCATTTTTTGTGCTAATGTCTTCAATGGGAACATTAAACAGAATTTCCCTCTGATCCTACTTACTAAATACAACCCATTGACAACTTTCCTTCATCCTGTTCTTTACCATCCCAAATCAATATCAATCCACAATTTCTTCTGCTCAGCTAATTACCATCTATGCAGTACTTAGCTCCAGACAGTTTAAGATCCCTGAGATTTCCCATGTCTCAAAAAAGAGGGCTTATCAAAACCAATTCTCCAGTTCATCTACAAAGATTTATGTTTAATAAACTCAGGCAGCTTTTTATCCCTTTTCCAGCCTCCTTTAGAAAAGACTCTTAAGTCTTTCTTACTACAGTTGACTAATGGCTATAATCACCTGAGGCAACTTCCCAGATCTCTTTTTTTTAAAAAAAGATAAATCATAGCCTCTACATTTTCTGTCCTTCAGTTAAAAAAAAAAGTTTAACAACAACAAAAAGTTCAAAGTACACTGAATATACAGTTATTTATTTAATGACCCAGAACTGTCCACAACCAAAATAAGAAAACCCTTCTCCACACAAGCTTTCTAACCTGGTTCACCATATCACCTGCCATGGAGTAAGCTGAGCTTGTGGAGCTATTGACAACGAGCTGTTACGTAGAGGGCACGAAGGCTGCATCATGTGTTGTTATTTAAGTTAGCCCAGGAGGAGAAGCAAATCATAAGTGTGAAGCCAAACAATGAAGCAACAACTGGTCCAAGCCACCACTTGGAAAACATCCATTCCCTGTTGCTTTCTCCTGTCCTTGGGCTATCACACAGTGGGGTCAGCAACAATTTCAGCCTGAGGGGAACTTTTCAAGAAGCAAAGCAAAGTATAAAATATGATATTGATAAAGATATATACATAGACTATGTTTAAATTCACCAGGAATTGTAAACAGCCATGCAAAATTCACACTAAAACTTGGTTGCTGGTGGCTTTCATTCAAAAAAGGTGGTGTTTTTCAACAACTAAAATTAAGTGCTGGCACTCACTCTTTTGGGAATCCACTGTGTCTTGATCCTGCCTAATGTTAGACCAAGTATCTTCTCACCACCTGGTAGGATCTACATATTTACCAAATGTCTTTATGACAGAGACACACCTATATTGCACTGGATGCATTTGCTAAACATCCTCATTTTTGTACTGAGGAAACCCACACCTAAAGCTGCTCTTTTCACTTCTTCATGGATGGAAAAATCTCAAGACACCACTAAAATAGTCCACTAGAAACTAAGGGTTGGAAATGAACAAACCACATCGGGAAAAATCTAGGAAAACAAAGGAAAGAAATTTCAAAATGCACGCATATATAATGGTGAAAAAGTCCTTCACTGTTGGTCAAAATAGAAAAGCCACTTCCATAAAGCAAGGCATTTAAAAGCTGTGGTCTCCAAAATGGCACGCCAGAGAGTATTTTTTTTCTTCCAACATATTTAATTTGTATTAATAGTAATAGGAGCTAAGCATGCATCAAAGGATAATATTCCTTCAAGATTTAATATATATTTGCCATTATGGATAAAGATACCCATAAGTACTATATGAAATAACTGTCAGTTCCTAGATTTGTTCCAGAGTACGATTCTTTCCTATTAGTATGGATAAGGCACAGCTAAGCGTGGCTGCTTAAACAGAAAAGAATATGCCTAATCAGAGAGAATACAACAGCTTCTCATAAAATGCAGGGAACACCCTCTGTTTGAATTTTATTTTCTATCTCAGACTCAAGATTTTTCTAAAACAGGAAAGATACAGCTCTATTATAGACATCACATGCAACTGTTATCTTGGTTTCTTTTCATTGATTTAAAATGTAAGTAATAGGCTTTGTTTTTAACTTCATAGTATTTCTAAAAATAGTAAGAGTCAATATAAGAAAAACAAATAATTTCATCTTCTAAATGTTTTTGTTACACAGAAAAAGAATATGAGGATATCCTCTCATGCACAAAAAAGGCTTAGGGGATATTACTATGTTTTCAAAATTATTTTCAAACCATCACAGGGATTCTGAAACCCTCAGTGATCCAAGAGTAGTTTATTTCCCACATCCTTAATCCTTTGCTTTGGAGAATGGCATCTAAGTACGAGCAAAGGAAACTGAGGCAGAGCTTTGCCCCTCTCAGGCCATACACATTTTGCTGTGCCCACCCTCGTCCTATGTTCAGCTCCAGGGATGAGCACATCCCGTGGCTCCTGCTGTCTGAGACATTTGGGGACTTTTTCTCAGTAATTCAGGTTACAGGAGAGGAACAGCAGCCCAGTGATGTGCCTGCCAGGCTGAGGACAGGCAGGAGGGAGGAGTCTGTCCCCCAACAGGCAGAGCTCGCATTCAGGTAACTTTGTCTTGGAATTTCACCTTCTCAGCCATTTTTTGTTACCGTAGAGAAAGACAAATAGCCTTAGATCTGGTTTACCTGCACAGTAAGTGTAGGCTACACTGCTGCCCCATTCTGCTTGTCTGTATTTTCCTCAGGATGTTAAGTCCCAATTTTTCCTCACAGGAACCCTGTTCCTTACCTCCAGTTGGCCTTTTACTTTGTCTGCACTCTGCTAGTTAGTTCTGACATGTCATTTCTGACATGGATTTATATCTTCATTCCTTAAAAACATTTGGGTTTAATTTTCTTCAGTTTCTGTAGCTTCTTCCTCAATCCTACCTATGGTTCTGTGATCCTTCCAGATCCACTTATAACATTTTCCACTTAATCAACTACTGAGATCTAAATTCCACATAATTTTTTTTGAGAGCAACTTATTGTTTCTTTGTGTATAGCCACTTCAGTAGTAATTGATTGTTAGATGCAGTCATTTTAATCATCTAGAGACTTAAGCCTAAGTAGACCAGATGAACACAGGAGATGGGCTCAAAATCTCTGTAAACAAGTTGGTGCCTAAATGCAGAAATAACTGGATTTTATGTTGAAGGAAATATTCCTATCTCAGAAAGGCTTTTAAAAATACATAAATATGTTACAGAGGAGGTATAGAGATGGTGAGCTGGGAACCAGTGTATATCATTTCTTCAAGATAAAGCAGTTACAGAACATCTTATGAATGTCAAGTTGTTAAACCAGAGACTTTCTCCTTTACCCAACCTAATGTAACATGAGTCCAATAGTCACCTGCTGATTATATTCTAATTAATCTATTGCCTTACAAGTAATCCATTAAAATCTTCCAGTAAAACACATGAAAAATAGACAAAACTTTAAAAAAAATAGGAAAAAGTTACAAACTTGAGCATATTAACCTATGCCACCAAATAATCTCCAGAAAAATGGAAGATAAAGTTATTAGTGTGATACCTTTTACTTGTGTCATGTTATCTCAGGAAACATGCTTGCACTATGCTTCGAGACAATACAATCTGAAATTGCTGTGAAATATAGCTAGGCTGTATAATGAAAACAGTAATTAACCTTTCTTTTGAACAACTGAAGAATTGTATTTTGACCACGAGGCACACAGCAGATCTCTGTTGCCTCTATCTTTCCTTCACACCAAGGAGATCATGCAATAGTTCTTGAAATGTCTGATAACCTGGTTCTGTCTCTCTGGAAGTATCTGCCCACCTTCTACAATCCTACGGGTTCAATGTGAGAGTAAAACTGAGTAGATCTGGGCACTGAACATAGCAGGAATAATGGAAAATGTTTTAAGGCTGATCAGTTTTGCAAAAAATCCCAGTCACACAGATCTGAGTCATTTTTGTTGATCTCTGATTCACAGAAACCTGAGTTTTTGCTAAGTTAGACAAGCACCATTTGTGAGAATGTTCAGCAGGTCATGAACAGTAAGACATACAGGGTCTGCGTTCCCTGAATTCGTAACTCCTGGTTAAACAGCATCAGTCAGTCAGTCACTGAGTAGACCCATATGTTGAGGTGGAACTGAATGCTCAGAAGAACCCAACCACACGCATTGAATGAAAGAAAAAACTAGTATGGGGTTTATTCTCAAACCAATCCATGGATCTTTATAATGAAAAAATAAAATAAAATATTTTTTCAAAAAAGAACAAGAGAATGAACAGGAGAACTAATAAGAAACTGAGTCTCAAAACGTTCCCTAAACAAATGAAATGACAGGACTGCAATGACTTTACCAGGTGGCAAGCAACTTTGAACTCCTATCCATATGGTGAATCATTACAAACTTGAAATATTATACAATAAAATTAGGAGTTTGTAACAAAGTCTTGATTTTATTCCAAACTTAAATAAAAGCTCTGATGTGCAGAGTAAAGATCTGTTTTGGTGGACAGGACTTACCTGTTAATGAGGGCAGCTAAGCTACGTGAAAGCTATTATGCCATGTTATAAAGGTTTTCCTCATTCCAACTAAACTCCAAAAAGGCTTTATTTTGCTGTGCCATTTAATGATTGTAACTATTGCCTGGAAACCACCTCTAAATCAGAACTGGTGGTGAGTAAAAAAGGCTCGAGAGAAGGAGAAGCCAATGGATTAGGCATATCCACAGTAACAGTTTGAACAACTTTCAGTCATCATCATGTTTACAGAGCTGGACCCACAATGTTGCTAATGGAGACAGTGAGCAGATATCTGTACCCAAACTACTTTTGATATTTTTTCTATCATCTTCCTATTTCACTGGCATTTTCAGGCAGAAACATGGAGTCCTTTTGCTCTCATACCCTGCCTTCTCTTACACTATCTATGAAAAAAGTTTGTTTTCCACTTAATCAAAAAAGATTACTGTCTATGATGACTATCTTGGCCACCTTAAAATACATACCAATAAAAATAATAAAACTCAGAACAGCCTCCAGTCACTTGTAGGCTTAAAGTCTGCTCCACAAAGCAACCAATTTACCTGGCAGAGTTCAATGGTCTGAGACTCACAAGGTGCACAGTGTGCCAGTAACCAAAGTTAAGAGCTGATGTAGAAGAAAGCTTGTTCCAGAGAACTCCTAAGAGTCTGAAAAGCCAAAGTGCAGCCTAAGGTTATCACAGAGGAACAGTGTGTTGGAAGGACTAGCAGCTATAAATAACACAAAAAGAAAACTGCTTTACATTTGTTTGGTTTTGAACACACACATAAGAGAGGGATTAGAGGTTTTTCTTGTGCAACACATTAGATTAATTCAACAACCTCTTCACCAAAGAATGCTCTCATGGGACTAAGTGTTCCTCTTCTTCCAGGATTCCAGTTTAATTTGTTCAAAATAAGACTATTTAACAAAAGTTCAACTTCTGAGATCATGTCTTTTTCTTCTGACCCTTGGTAGGGCTCTAGCTGCTCCCTGTAACATTGTTCTCTCTCTCAAAATCAAACCAAACCTCTTTACTCCTTTCTCCTCCCTCCTTTGTAGGGCTTCGCTCCACAAGCCACCACCTCTGGAGCCCAACCCACAACAGATTCTATTCCTTTTACCTTTCTATGCCCTTTCATTTTCAGCAGCTCTCTTCCCTTGCTGTCTTTCATAAAGACCAGGCAATCTTGAACCATCACCTGAATTTTACCTTCACAGCATCTTCCTTAAGACACCAAACATAACTGTTTCAAGAGCAAAAGGAACACAACTCCCATGGGAAAGTGAGCCATTTAAAAGCAGCCCATTTAAAAAGCAGCCCTGGCTGGTGGGTAAAGAAATAGGGACCAAATCAGTGCTGTTTTTCAGAGGGAACCAGAGCAGCAGCATGCCTACTGACTGTGCTGGACCTACACCAGCCTCCACCTCTGCAAAGTGTCTGACCCACCAGAAACCTGGGACACTGAAGCCCTGCAGCTTGCTCTCAACAGAATTCCATCCTTACACAAACCAGGTACGTACTCCTGTCTACTCAAACACTGTTTGAAACAAGTAATCTGCAAACAACTTTCTTCCTCCCTGCATATTATTAGTTTAACACTTCAATATTCTCTGGTCTGTAAGATCAGAAACTAATTGTATTTCATCACTTCCCTGGTAACCAGTACCTATATTATGGTTACACACCATTTTTAGTACATATCTGGTGCTCTTATGCTGGTAATAGGAGCACATCCATGACAAAAATTTCACAGAGAAAAGGAATATATATACAAGTAAAATCTAACAGCAGTGATGCAGAATCCTGGCAGCAGAAAAAGCAATTTCACAAGCAGAGGCAGCAGCTTTCTATTTTACTTAGTTTTGTCTCTCATATCTAGGAGTCTGAAAGATTGGATTGAAGAAAATAGGTTCCCTCCTTCCCTCCCTTTTTTTAAATGGTCCCATATTTATTACCATGAGACTTTAAAGTGGTAGATTGTTTTTGAAACTGAAATCATTCTCCAGCTGGATTACAGATAATTTTCCTGTAACTGTTATTACAATCATTCATTGTATTTTGAAATATCATCAGTAAAATACAATGAATAAGAAAACATGATGAATTCATAAAGTGTTCCTGTCTTGTTCATCTCACCTGTTCTGAGAGTGAGCCAGTTACTCTCTTCAAAGTTATTAAGATAATGTGAAAAGATATAAATGTGAATTTTTCAACTCTTGGGGTAAGATAGTTTTCAAGGTTATCTAAAAATTTAATAACAGAGGCAAATGATAAGGTTCTTCTTTAAAGAACATTTTTTCCTCCACATGCTATGAGAAACTTCAAGGATCAGAATCATTTTGGAAAAGCAGTATTTTTAACTGAAAAAAAACCCACTTCTTTTCATATCTGTACAGTAATGGCAAAGCATTTTTACCTACACCACTGCCAAAAAGAAAAAAAAGGCAAAGTCTACTCAAGCATAACTGAGATGTTTTCTACACTGCAGCAAATGACAAGTGTAATTATTAGACCATGAAAAAAATTATCACCGTAAAACTGAATTAAAATTTGGATTACATTAGAATATACAACCTGCATACCATTGGATATGGTAGCTATATTCAAAATTAGTACATAAGGCAAATTGTTAGAAACTTGTGTTGAAAACAGTACCAGGCTAAGTTCAAAACCATTTAAAAAAAAATCTGAAATTTTGCCACGTTTTTAAGATAACAGTTATTACATTTTCAAATGTTAAATCATAATATGGTCTAACAACAAACAGCATTATAGCTACTTGTCTCCTGTTGAAGGAAAAAACCTGACATTTCCATATGCATATATGTTATGTGGATATCCTGTTACCCCAGCTGTCGGTAAGAGGAGCAGGAATCCTGACCGACTCGTCACCAGCATGTGTGGATATCAGACACTCCTGATCCGAAACCTGCTGAGGTGCCAGAGCTCTCAATAGCCAAGAGTCCTGCATGATCTGGCCATATGCTGGCTCTTAACACAACAGATTGATATTAAAGCAAAGCAGTTCAAATGTTTTCCGTGCTCATTCATCACGGCCTGCAATCTGCAAACAATCTGAAATCGTTTTAATTTAGCCATACACTAGATGTGCAGGTTGTAGCTTGAAGTATAAGCTTCTTGTTCAGAGACGAAGTGCCTCCACAGACCTGAGAAAGTCTTCCATGCTTTGAGGAAATCTGGATTTGAATCTGTGTTTGAATTCTTCATCAGCATTTCAGGATTAAGGGTAAAAAACTACCAGTAACACAGTTGTCTAAAAAGATGAGTAAAACTGCTGATTAGCTTTTATTTAGTGATGATATTAAATAAATATTATGTCTGGAATAATGGCAAGAAAGTATCACACATATTATTCTGAAGACCAAAAAAAGATAGTGGTAACTGTGGCTTTTTTAAAAATAAAAAAACCAGTACCATATGACCTCTTGGATGTCCAGTTGTTAGTGTAAAGGCTGCAATCAGATGCCAGGCACTTTAAAAAAAAACCCCAAACAACCAAACACACAAAAAACCAAACAACCAAAACCAAAAAACCTGCAAAGCCCATTTATGAGTATAAAACGCTTTAGCAGAAACGTACTCAAGACCCAAGTGCAGTAAAATAAAAAATGAGTAGTTGAAGAAGGAAAAGATCTCAACAACAAAAACTTCAAATTTCATAACCTGACCTAACTTTGTCAGAAAACTACTAAAACGTTTCTCAGGCTAAGGAAGACTTCCTTAATTCAAGCTACAGTCTCCTTGGGTTCAAAACACTTCATCACAAGTTTTACCATAGCAAATATATCCCAGTTTGTGCTTTACCTTGAACAGACTTGGTCTCAGACTTGTTAATGTTTGTAAAACTAGGATCTCCTTCCAAACAGCAGGCTGATAAGTGAAGTCAGCAAGACTGCTTTGAAAACTGGAAAATCCACTTGCCAGCAATCACTCATTTATGCCTTTTGCCCCTAAATCCTAAAAAAATTAACTACAGCATTGGTACATATACAAACCTGAAATAAGATGAGTTTATTGTAGCAATACAACTATACAAGCACCTTTTAAATCGCTGAAATAGTCCCAATAGGAAAAATACTGCTGCCAGAAATAGGAGTGGTGGTAGAAATAACAGACAATCTAATAAAAGTCAATTTTGAAGACTGTATATGTCCTATTTTGGCAATTTTCTGCTCAGCATGGGAACAACTACTGATCTTAACCTCCTTTATTGTAGCTTGTCTGGGTTCATGCATGCATGAGCAAGCACTAACGTTACATTTCTATGTGAAGCCCAAAATTCCTGTTAGAGACACCAACCTCTCTCACACAGGTAGCTCGGCACTGCTCCCAGACACCAGAACCACGCCGGTGCGAGGCTCAAACATGCAGCCTGAATTCAGAACAGATTCATAAAGGAAATGACTTTTCTCTTCCCTGCACACAGCAATGTGTTTCTCTGCTGGAGAACACCTGAAATGCCTGTCTGGCTGAGGAAGATCTTCCCAGCAAAAGCTACAGTCTCTGCAGCAGCAGTGTTTCCTCATTGCTTCCCAAGCACTCTAATTATGCCTTGGTCAGTTCTTCCTCTGAGCAATCAACAGGACTCAAAGCACACCACATTTACCAGCTCTCTTTGGGATTAAAAAATAATAATAAAAAAAGTTAAAAAACAAATGAAGGTGTTTCTCATGTGTGTTTTCTGTAGTAACATTTTACTGTAGCTAAATTTTTGCAATGTCATTTTATTTAATAAAGTTATTTTTCTTCTGCTTTCAAAAGTTATTTATTATTAATAATTTGACAAATGCTTCAGACTGCCTTAGTGTTACACTACGTCACTTCACATCCTATAACAGATGGCTTCTTTGTTTTAGAAAGGTTTTTCTCTTACTGAGGCCAAAGCAAGAAAATTTCCACAGAAGACAAAAGTTTTCTGCCCACTGGCCATTTCTGTAAGCAACAGTGGCTGAAAAGGCCTTTTGCATCTGACTGACAGGAAGCAGAGATGGCATTACTTATATTACCATGGGTTACATTAAAAAACAGAATGAATGAAAATTAACAAAACTCTAATGGTTTTATTTGTCCTCCAAGTGAAGTAAAGGACTATGTTACAGGATATTGTTCCACAGCTGTTCAGGCAACAACACTCATAAATCACATCCAGCAAATGTAACTGATTGCAGAGATGTATGTATCAACTGTTACAGGATTCTTCTATACAAGTCTTTCTGAAAACTTTTTGCTCCTAGAGATATGTTGTAATTAAGAATCAGCAATGAAATCCCAAACAATATAAAGAATTATAGCAGCAATTAATTATATTGTTTTCAAGCTGAAAAAAAAGCAATTTGCTAATGAAAATCACTGCGCTTAACAGTAGCTGTTAACAGAAAAAAATTGTTGCAATAAATCACTCTTCATAAACATGTACTTATATTGGAAATCCTCCTAATCTTTATGTTTTACACTTAAGCTAGCCAAGATGTTCAGTCATCCATTCTCTACTATCCACATGCAACAACCCACAGATGACACAAGCACAGCAATTGCTGTGTACCCAGGAGACCTGCAGGCAGGAGATGCTCTGGGACAAAACCACACCTGAGAGAGGACAGCAGGTACTTGAGGGTTCCCAGTACTCTGCTGCTGGAGAGGGCTGGGCACACTGGCTGGTCTCAGGATAATTTGAGACCACTTTATCTTGCAGCTGTGTATTATGAGGCACAGCATCCCCACCACATGAGGGTAAGTTGTGTGACAGACCCATGGAGCAGCTCACTTGTAGCTTCCCAAGAACAGCCCATGGCTCAGATGCCACTGACTGGACAATCCCAAACCAAACCAGTGGCTGTCTCTCTCTATGGAGAGGACTCTTCCACCATGCTACAGAGCACCTCTCTGGACCACTGCACTGTTCGGGCACAAAGCTGTGACAGATGGCATAGAAACCTCTGCACGAAGGGTCACACCACCAGCCTTTGAGAGGAGAAGGAAGGAACTGTGTGGCAACTAGGCCAGAGACTCCAGCACAGGCTAGGGTTTTCTAGGGTTTTCCTTGTTGTGGCACAGCTCCTGAATTAAAAAACTGTACAGTGGGGAAGAGAGGCTGGAGAAAGGCTAGGAATGACTTCAGGCAGTAGATAAGTTCAGCTGCAAAAGTAAGGACAGCAAGAAACAGAGCATCCAAAAACCTAATACACATTAGAGAGGCCTTATTGTGGTAACCCAGGACCACTCCTGCAGGTGTGTGTCATGGGGAAGTAACTAGCCCACTAGGTACTAACCTAGCTGATTAAAAGACTATCCTAGTGAATACAGCTAAGAAAGAAAAAAAAAAAAAAGAAAAAACCCCAACTTTTTACTATCAATATTTCATCTTTATCACATGTCTAGATGCCAAAAAACTACCAAAGAAAAATAATGAGGTCTGTTCCCTTTCTAACCGAAAGCCACTTTGAAACTATCCTGAGGCACAACTTCACTTTCCCTTACACAGAAGGGTTGGGGTTTTTTTGACTCTTGGCTTCAGTGGGGGTTCAAGCAGTGTGTGTTCTTTGGAAAGCAAAAGACTTGGATAGCAGCACATATTTAACACAAAATACAGTTTTTAAAAATTCACAATAAAGATGCAGAAACCAACTATTTAATAGGTTTCAAGTGCAGAACACTTCCATAGTTCAGTCCTGATCTTGACCTTCTTTATTCACTCATTGCTGTAATCACTGACATTCACCCCTGGAGTATTTATTTTAATTTTGGCACTACATTTTGTCTTCTATTTTAAAAGTAAACATACACATTTCTAGTCTAGCTTTTCTTGTTCAAAAAGTCACTTTTCTGCATACATATCCTCATGTACTGTTATTACATTCAAAGTTTCAGGAAATGACTGAAATTTCTGTTCCTCCAGCTTTGTGAGGCTTTACTCCAGTAAAAATCATCATTGAGGATGATCACACAGTTTTCATCAGCCATGTATTTTGTTCTACATTAAAAAAAAACTAATATTGAATGTTTATCAACTGTTATTCCTTCAAAAACACATGCTGCAAATCTGAGACAAGATACAGATTAGAGCATATTGTTTACAGTCCATAAACACTTTTTATGATGGTTTCATGAGAAGGTAATTCCATTCTAAGGGTAAATTAACATATTTTCCAGGGCTCATTAATCTTCATTTATTCATCCACTGAACATGAACCATATCCATTAAAAGGAAAATCAAGACATGAACTTTAATTTAAGCCACTATTTTACTAATTGTGTTTAAGTTTAGGAAATCCTAATATATAATCCTAAAACTAGTTTCCTTCTTTATATTTACTGTACAAAAAGGCCCTTGAATGCAAACCCTCCTCTAAAAGCCCCCTTCTCCTCCTTCTACTTTGATTGCTGTCAGTACCAGTGGATTCGTATGAGTCAAAGCAGGCTTGCTCTATGTTCTACAAGTTTATTTTCTTATGAAACAGCCACTGAAGTATCAGAAAACTGGGCTTTTTACATTCTTAAGGTACCCAGGCCATAAACAGAGCACCACTGTGTACGTTTCTTCTACTATTATAGACAAATCACAGTAAGACCTTCCAGAAGACCAAAGGGACAAGAAACACATGAAGACTGATGCCCAGGAAGTACCAGAAAATGACACATCAGTGGAGTTCACCACAACAGCACAAAAATGTCATAAACCACTGCCAAATATTTTTTTCAGGCATCAAAAGGAAGGAGGCTTAAAAGGAGCAGAGGCTGAGGGAGAGGAAGAGAAGGAGTGCGAAAAGTAACTTGAGAAGCAACCTGAAGCACAGCACCTGAAGAGCTGAACTCCCAGATGTTATCTTTTGCTTACAAAGTTGTACATCCTTCACTCTTGCCTTTCCTTCAGGCACTGGGACAAATTCATAACAATTTTTAAGTCAGCTGCCCCCAAAACCTGAGCAACTAGAGAAAACAAACGTCTGAGCACACGAGCTTGCCAGAGGCTCACGTACCACTGCCCGTGAGCTTTGCCCAACGTTCTCCTATCATAACTCCACTTTAAACCTCTTTCCACACTTAAAGTTGAAATCTGACAACAAAGAATAAAGCAGCAAACAAGAAGTACAAGCAGTACTATGAAACTTGTCCTGAGTGGCACAAAAGAAATAACAAATATTCAGGGACAGAGGAACAAATGTTTCCAGCATTTCCCAAGGTAGATATAGACTGTTCCTGTTGAGATATGAAGGAGGAGAGCACAGGCTCTTTTTAAAAAAAAATAAATAAATAATAAAAAAATAAATTTAAAAAATATAATAAAATAAAATTATTTAATTAATAATTAATATAATTTAATAATATAATCAATAAATTAATAAAATTTATTTAATTAATTAAATAAAAAATAAATTAAAAATAAATAAAAAAATAAAGAAATTTTACTTTATTTCAATTGTAAAGACTTCCCTATATCTGGAAAGCACAGAATGGAAATTGAAGAGACTCAGCAAGATTCCCTGAGTTTTCCAGCTGCCTGGACAAAGGTTTCTCAGCTATCCCATTCATTTCAAACTGCATCAACTTAAAGGCCAGTGATGATAGTTCAGATTTCACAAAAGTGTATATAAAGAAACAGAAAGTGTATTATATATCTGCTGCAAAGGGCTGCCTGTTTCAATAATTCTGCAACATCTCAAACACACCAGAGTTGTGTGGGCATGTGACTGGTTTCATTTGAAAACAAAAAGGAATCATTAACTTCCAGAAATCTGGGATTACAGCTATCAGCTAAACTGCACGTGTGAAGTATTTCAACAGCTGCTAATTACTAAACATAAGAACAAAGAAAAGCCACAAACTGCTTGTGGACAGCAAAAAAAGAAACATTAAATTAATTAGTTTTTCACACACACACAAGAAATGTTTTAATATTTAATGTTTTTGTACTATTAAGAGGCCCAAATACAATGCAGAATGAGTGAATTCAGTCATTCTCTTCTAGCCAGAGGCCAAAATAACTATCAAATAGTAAATTAAATGAGGTCTAAAATGAGATCTATAATTAACGACTTTTCTGCTGACAATTTAAATGACAGTATTATTTTAAAGGCTACTTTCACAGACTGTCAGCCTCTAAGATAAGATACATTAAGTATGAAGTTAATTGCACGAGTGTATAAATCAACAGGCATTTCTTGCCCACCGAAATTAAGCACTGCCAAGACAGAAATTACTGAAATGCCATCAATATAGTATCAACATTGTTGTTTCACATGAGACAGAGTAATGGTTTGTAACCACTGTTTTACAAGCCCAGAAGATTTTCTGTTTAGAGGTAGACCTCTCTCTGAGAGTGTTTTTAAGCAACATCTTGTCTGCTATCTAAGGAAATTAAAGATCTCAAAGTACCAGCTGCCCCCAGCTAAAATGCATTTCCCTACCCAGAGAAATGAGTTTAAAATATAACACTGAACGTAGCAGACTACTAAACTGAAGTCTGAAACATGAATCATTCAAAGCTTCCACTGAAACAGTAATTGGTAAGTTGTTTAGGGAAGAGATCATCTCTTGGTTCAATGTTTATATAACTTTCAACACACTGAACTTCTGATCCCTGCCACTTTAATTTATAAACAATAACAATCTGTTTAAAAAATGAGGGAAATCATGTACTCATTTATGATAAGAAAAAAAAATATACAGAAAAATGTCCATCTGAGGTTAATCTAAAACAACCTTTTCTGATCTCTGGGCTTGACACAAACTGTGCAATTTTGTCCTATTTGGTTTGAACATAATGTGTCTTAAAAATATTAATTTTAAAAAAGTAAGCAAAAGCAATGTTGTTTAAGAAAGAATTATTTTTACAACCCTGGTTTATTTAACTTAGAACAAATTTGTAAGATAGTTGTATTGCTTGAATTTGCCTTTTGCTGTGATGAAGATCATTTTGGACAAAGAATTTTGCTCTACATTGCTATTAATCCATTTTCTGGACATGCTGAAAACACTATCAACATAGAGTTTGAGGGGTTTGTTTTGTTTTGCACTTATATAGTTCTTGATTTCATCCAACTGTCATTTGAATACTCTTTTTTCAAAATGGGAGTTATATCCTTGGTGATATCACCATGATGGATCAAGTACAAAACCAGGAATGCTTGATGAGTAGGTTATAGAAAAGTTTTCACAAATTTTACTCCAAAGCAGCAATGTTCCACACAATTCTGAAAACAAGAATTCTCACTATGAAAGGGGGGTGATGCCTCCTTCACTGGATTCAGCCCCTAGTTCTCTCCACAGAGTAAATGAGCAGATGTGAGAAATCATCTGCCATGTGAACTTTCAAACAAATGATTTGGATGGTTTCACATTTTGCATGTTGCTTCACTGAGTTAGCAGAGGTGAACAACCTCAGACAACTCCTTTTCTTTTAGCACCTATTTGTGCATGACCTAAAGAGTCAGGCAGACTTCATTGGGGGGAGGTAAGCTTCCAAATTTTCTTTCTTGGTGACCAAATTTAAAGCCCAATTAAATTAATGCAAGGAGAGGACACTCACAGGAGTTACTCAGCACTTCATCGAGTAACACTGTATGTAAAAAAAAAAAAATATTTTGGGTATCTTAGAATAAAAAACAACCTTAGGAAAAGGATTTTTTTTAAAATGTAAAATATTTTAGCTAGACAGGCAATGAAACAATAGCAACGTAGACAAGGCTTTAGAATGATCAGAAGAGCATCTTTGTCCTGTAATTTGGTGTACTAGCAGAGAGAGGCAGAAAAGGGCACTGCACTGATCTTAACGAGCAAAGGCATAACAAGACTTATAAGATCCAGCATTCTCTGACTGTGTGCTTCAATCCAACAGTTGCACAGGAGAAGTTTATCTATTCACAACAGCAAGTTTTCAGAAAGATATTAAAGCTGTCAGGGCATACTCAGCTGTCACTACTTTCCCTAACGTCTCTTCAGTAACACAAACATGGAAGATCTACCAGTAAGCGTGAAGTAGAGCAGTAAGAACTAAAATACATGGATAATATATTGGTTACTGACATGCAATGTCCTTGGAGCTTAAAAGCCCAAATTAATACTTAATGATATGTATTATGGATGTTGCTGAAGGGAGACTGAGAAACCACTGTGGGGTACTACATCCAGTGGGCAGCGACAAAGCGGTGAAGGATAATGTTTTCTCTCTACATGTACAAACTTCTTTTGCCATTATATTCATCATTATTGTGTCTATTTATTTTCAACTAAATACTTTCTTCAATAAGCTGAACCAGTAAGAAACCAACAGATTTGACAGTGAACAGACACCTCTAAAAAGCAAGAACAAAGAATCTTACATCTCAAGAAATAATGTCCTAAATAAGAAGAATTGTTCAGTATTCTTACACTTCACAGACAATAAGCAATACCTTATTCCCCTCTTTTTTTTTAGTTAACTTTCAGTACTGATTTTCATTTCTCAAACATTTTTTTCCAGTGTTTAGAGCCCCTCTTTGTGATTCCTTCCTGCTAAACAAAGCTAGACATGAAGAATTCTGCCAGCTTTCTGTGGAGGGTTCTAGCAAAAATAACAAAAATCAACCTGGATTCCTGGTGGGAATGCTAAAGGCCGAGGGTGGTGCTTCTCAGATCTCTGGTTTCAAGACAAATATAGCTCAAACTAGAAAAAAATCTGGAAAGAGCAGAAGCTACCTGCAGATCAGAAGCCTTGCTTTCTGGCCAGTACTACTGTTAAGTTGATTGTGCCTTCAAAAACTATCCTGTTGGTATATAAAACTGAAAGAGAAGCTACAAATAAAAGGGACAAGAAAACATCCAGTCTTCAGTCTTTGCTTTGATGGTCAAGATCTCACCAATCCTTGCAGTACGAAACAGTACTGTTATTTTAAGAATATCAGTAGAACAATTCCTACAACATACTAAGCAGAACTGTTATTTTGGCTATTTTTAATTTTGCCTTACTACATCGATTTGTTTGTTAAGAAATTAATTCTCTAAGGAGAAAAAAAAAAAACAACAAACAACACACATTTCCAAAACCTGTTAACAACTGCCAAGTTGTTTCAACTTTGTTTTCTTCAATTCAGCTAAAATTAAACAAGAAATGAGTCTTTGTCTCATTGTCTAAATTCCAGAGTCTTTGGAGTATGAATTAATCAAGAGGTTTCAACCTTTAAATTTTTCCTAAACATACACTACCAATTTGGATATTAAAGTTCCAAAGTACAAAACATCTAGAAGATCTGAACGTGTGTGTGTATATGTTAGCTGTAGGAGGACCTGACAGTACTGAATAACTGGGCAGTAAAAGGCAGATGAAATCCAATATAAAAAAATAGAAGTAAATGAACTTTAGGGGAAAAAAAGAAAATCCTGGTTTCACATACAAAGTAATGGGCTCTACTGTACCATGCAGGTATAGATCTTGTATGCTTTGATTATTCCCACTAAATGTCAACTCAGTGCCCAACAGTGGTCAAAAAGCAAATATTAGAAATAACCAGAAAAGAAGTAGAGATCAAGCCTTGCAAGAAGCAGTGCAAGTGCAGCAGTAACCTAACCTGAGCTAGCTTTGGTGCCAAATAACTCCACACAACACACCACTGTCCTGAGTGGCCACCGTAACAGATACACACACAAACACATCCCTCCTCCTAAAATACTCAGTTCCTAACATTGGCATGTTCCTGCCTCACACTGAGGTAGGCATAAAAACAAAATACAGCTCTGCATAAATTCCTGACAGTAGCACTATATTTTCTTTTTACTCTGTGCATGTAACTTCTGCTAGTAATCGATGAGAACTACAAATTCTGCTTGATTCCACTGGTTCAACAACTGCCGTCACATTCTTTTCAAGTTCTAGAAAGCAATTATTTAATTTAAAAAACAGAATGCTATTGCTTATAATGAGAAAAACAGCTATTACTTAACTAAAAGTGAGGATAGTCAGTTCCTTGCAAATTTAGATGAAGAAATTACTTCATTTTCAAAGAACTTTGTCTATTTGTATCAGTTGAAACTCTTGCATTAAAATTCTGAACTGGAGAGAAGCCAAAAAGAAAAAAAAAAAGGAAAAACAAATGCTCTGGCAAAATCAGAGCAATGAAAGACATCATAGAAATAGACACAATTACTTACAAAATAAATGAGGCTCATTGTTTTCTATCAAAATTCAGCATTCTGAAATCAGTTTGTTCCTATTCTGGAAGTACGCAAACAAAGCCATTATGGTTTCTTTTTACTGCAGTGTAAAAAGTACAATACCTCTATAATTGCAGCAATTTAATTTTTTTTGTTCTGTTTTAGATTGCTTATTGTAAACCAACTTTCATAGTAAGTGAGAGATCGACACCACTTGTATTTGAAACTTATTAGAACACCATTTCAAGAATGATGAAACTGTAAAAGACTTCTAAAAGCAGAATTTCTCAGTGTCCCAAGACACTACTTTGGATATTCTGCAAAAGAAAGCCAGTCCCTTCCTCAACAGATTTAGCTTATAAACAATATATAGTCATTATTCTTTCCTTGCCTACTCTTCATGTTAGTTACCACTTTTGTGCTAAAAATGAGCTGTTCACATCTTTCACTACCTTTATGGTAATTTCCTTCTCTGCATTTCTCCATCTGTCCTGACCAATTAAATTGACAGTGTCTCCTCACCTTCCTTCACCTGCCTGTATCAAACACAGTGAGGCTTTGTAGAAATGACACAAAGCAAAACTATCACCCATTTCCTCCTGCCTCAAAAATAAATAAATTAAAAAAAAGTCACACTAGACAAGAGAGCTGTAGTCTCAAAATGTCCTTCCCTTTACACATCTATTTGGATACACCATTGTCCTCCATCCTGGTATAGCTCTCCCTTTGCTCCAAGGAGTATTAACACCCTTTTCAATGCATTGTATGCTGTATCAATTAGCAACGAGCACGTGGTTTACTTTACTGGTTCCCTCCTTGTGGATTAAGGTTTCCCAGACAAACTTGTTCTTCATATTTGCAGTTTCCCTCTCGTTCTTATTCCAGTTTTCTCCAGATGTTGAAAAATCAGAGCATTACTCCCAGCTAAGTAATCCCTCTGAACTCCTATGGTAAGAGTTGCCCAGGGTTGTTCCAAGCCATCAGACAATCAGATACCCTAAACTCGTTCCTACCCAGCCAGGAGTGGTACAGTGGTCTGTGCTTCCTGATGAGCTGGTGCTCTGTACCAAATACTCTTGAAATTAAAACGTGTACCCTGATCACTTCTACTAAACATAGCTTGCACTGTGGCACTAAGATACAGACATCTTACCACGTGAATCATGACAACTAAACACATGTGCTCAAACATCATTTTCCGTATGACATGAAATTAATGTGTCATATAGACATGAGTACAGTATTTAATAATAAATAACTCTATATTAGTAACAAAGATAGTATTTAACCTGGGGTAGAAGGAAAAAGACATCAACAACTTTGGAAAGGGTAAGTTGTACTGATCAGAGGTCTTATAAAATTCATCTCACTGATATTTTGATAAGAAAATTCTGTAGAACAATTTGACATATTCAACCTAATCCAGTTTCAGGCAGAACACCTCATTACTTTCTCCCTGTAGTGCATAAATAAAAGCTTTCAAATTTCATCTGCCTTTTCAGTTCGCTGATCATATACCATCTCATCATCATTTAGAAAAGCAAGTAAGGATTAACATAAAACCTGGGAGCCCAAAGTATGGCACACTGATTTTAGACAAAAATAAACTGAAGTGTGCATTAAAAGTAAATTTGTGAATCAGAGCTTTAGGTAGAAAGTTCATGCAGCTCTTGGATAACACTGACATCAACCTGAGCACAACCCCTGTGAATACCAAGTTTAAGGAAATTCAGCAACTGTCAGTAGCGTGATTCCCACGCTGACACAGTGCTTTGGCCACTGTTAGACCTTCAAGCAAAGACCACCTAAATCTGATCACACGCTGCTCAAGCGTACAGAGTCATCTACTACTTTTCTGCTCCACCTCTTTTCTACATCCAGTCAAGTCCCCAGAGAGGAAAAGGGAAGGTGGCAAGGCCATAGATTAGCTAAAAATCAGTCAAAAGTATTAAGTGGAGAATTTATTTTAAGTTTTTTGGCAAGACACCCCACAGAGAAACTGAAGATACTGACAATTTAAATAAAGTCAGTTCAAAGAGCATGAGGAAAAAAGTCCTCAGAGAAGATGAGTCAGCCTGGAGGGAAGCACTGACCCCTAAAGCTCGCTCCATTTCACTGTGTAGAGTAAGGCTAGGGGAAGAAATATAACAGATGTGAGGGTTTGGGATACCAGCTTAGCACTGGAGTTGAACTTCTACCTAAAAATAAGAGCCAAAATTTATCCATTTGAAAGAGTTCTGGGAAATCCACAGAGATGTGAACTTGCCCCACTGCCTTGCATGTCGGGAGTCTCCTGGCGAATAGCAGCCGCAGGAAAACACTTCATCCACATCCACTGCCACCTCCTGCAGTGCCCACACACCCCTCACACCCCTTTACTGCTCAGGTACTCTAAAGCTAGGCACTGACCAGATATTAAATATCTGGTAAGAAGCTCAACAACCTGAAGAACAGAATGGATCACGGCTTATCAAACTGCCTTTATTGCTAGTCAAAAATTCCTAATAGAGGACTAGCTTCAATCTATTTTCTTAATGAATAATAGAGGAAAATGTTCCAATACTGAAAACAACAAAATTATTTATTAGGAACATATTCAGCCATAAGAATCTGTTTTTTTAAAACTAGCAACATTTAAAAACCAGAGAATATTTACAATTTCCCCATAAATAAAAACTGGAGGCTCAGGTTGTCTGGTTTCCCCAAATACACAAACTTTTATGATATTTTTTAAGTTCTACTCCTATACCTTCTGTGAAAATACCTTTCTTTGGGGTTCTGACTACATAGGCAAGCACGAGAAGTGAGAGTAAGTAGAAAATGGTTTTACTGGTTGCACAGCACAAGCTATGATACAAACTTATGCTTTTAAAATTTAGCTTAACCCACACTTCCATCTGTGCATCTGAAAGCTTGTGCACATACAGTGATGTGCAAAAGCGAAGCATCCTTCTACAAAGGCTCATATAAAACACTAAATAAAGCACCTGCACACTTACATGGTTGTGATGGGTTGATTTTTCCTGAATGCCAGGTGCCCACCAAGCACCAACCCCCTCCTCAGCAGGATGGAGAGGGGACAAAATAAGATGGAACAAAAACCCCCAAACTTGTGGGTGTAGACAAAAGGCAGTTTAATAGAAACAAAACAAAGCTGCGTGCACAGAAGCAAAAGAACAAAATATTTATTCTCTACTTCCCATCAGCAGGTGATGTTTGGGCACTTCCCGGGAAGCAGGGCTTTGTATGTGTATCAGTTACCCCAGAGGACAAATGTAAATAACAAATGCCCCCCCCCCCCCCCACCTTCCCCCTCCATTCTCCTTGCTTTTATTTCTGAGCAGATGTTGGATGATATGGAATATCCCTTTGGGCAGTTTGGGTCAGCTGTCCTGGCTGTGTCCCCTCCCAAGAGCTTGCCCACCCCCAGCCTACTGAAGAGGCAGCCTTGGTGCTGTGCGAGCACTGCTCAGCAGTAACCAACACACTGGTGTGTTATCAACACCTTTCCAGCTACTAATACAAAACACAGCGCTCTGAGGGCTGCTATGGGGAAAATTAACTCCATCTCAGCCAGACCCAATACAATGGTGCATTTGAAGTTGCCTGTATGTTCACTGAAATATCTTGCACATGTAAAGTGCGGTGACAGATACTGACACAACCCAAAGTGATTTTGGAAAAGGAAGGGGGAAGGAGAGAAAATGCAGCACTGCAAAGTGTTCTGCTCCCAAGACCGTGCATGGGCTGGTGCTGAAGCCCTTGTACTCCCTCACGTAATTCCCAAAGCACAGGTTTATGCAAAATAGACATCTTAAAGTATAAGATGAATGAACATCTATTGAGATTAACAAATATTTTCCTCTGTACAGTTACTTTAGTGGACCCTGTGCCAACCAGAGAGGGATGCAGGAAGGAAAGATGCAAAAACCAGTTGCTTACACATCCTCCTGGAAGTGTCTTTCCACAGCAATTTCTGCAAGAGTGGAGAAGGCTATTTGTAAATTTAATTCAGATTTCACTCTCATTCTCTGCAGTATGACTGCTCAATATGTTTCCATTTATTATTTAATTTGGCATGTATTAGCAGCAAAGGACTTCTACTGATCTGAATAATATTTTGTACATTACTATAGTACATAATAGTTTTTCTTGTAATATGACTTCTTCTTTTTAAATTTGCAAATTGGAAAGAATAAGCTGTCAGGGTACATCATAGTTGGCATGTCACTTTCCAAATATCATTTACATTTTTCTCTTTACATACATCTTTAATAGTCAATTTCCTTTTTTCTATACATATTTTAGTGTGAAAATGTTTGCCATCAATATTAAAATATGAATTATCTGCATAGTCATGTACATAGCTTACAGAATTACCTCCAATCCCATCCATTACACTCATATTTAATAGCCAATATCCCTTTTGCTTTCATATTTTAATATGAAGTTGCTTGCTCTAGCTGCAAGTAGAAAGAAATCTTTCTCAGTGCCTTTTTATCCATATTCTCCCAAAACAGAAATGAAGTTTTAGTAAGTTTTGAGATGTTTAAGTATTTATAGATTAAAACTAAAATACATAGTCTACAACACAAATGTAACCTGGTTAAGGTTACTTTAAGATTTCTAAGATATCTCAGAAATTCCCCTTACCTCTGTAACCAAATGTTGCTGAGAAATACTTGGAAGTGGCAACCAAATATTTTAAATTCACTATAAACACATTTACAAGTCCTCATCCTGACTGCACCCGAAAATCCATACAGAAGTAGACCTGTTGATCCGAGTTTTACACTTACTGGTTTTGATTCTATAGTCTCATGGCTGAAACTGAGATAACACAGAACTAACACAGGGGAAAAATTTT
This sequence comes from Caprimulgus europaeus, assembly GCA_907165065.1. The sequence goes on along the minus strand of OU015523.1, from coordinate 6,681,022 downwards.
GTCCTGATGAATGAGCTGTCTGTGGAACAGGCTTTCTTAGTGAATGAATACATGATGTCTCTTCTTCCTTACTGTCCTACCACTCCATGCACCAAAGTGCCTTCTTACAGGCAACTGTAAGAACTACATATATATTATTTAGTATAATTTAGAAAATATATTAAATTTTACATGCTAGTGACTAACAACACTTCATTCGTGTCTTCCCACACACAGCCCAAGAGAAGAGTCATTACTCACATGCAGGAACACATGTACCTTGTTCATAAACAATCACTACTCTTAGCAATGTAACTTCTCATGCAGAGACCTAGACACGACAAAGAAATTTAAAAGACAGAACACTGCTTCGGTATCTGACTGTCTAAGCCAAAAGCAATACATGGTAGGGTTGTACCTAATTCACAAATAAAGCTGGGCACCTCAGATGGGACTCACAGGAGCACACGACACTTGGCAGACAACTGCCTGAGCCAACTTGCACAGGAATGCTAAAAAAAGTCTACATATTCAAATATTACACCTTAAATTACTCAGACTTAAAGAACTCCATTTGACATGCACAGGCTGGAGCTTGCCCTGAAGATGGATAACACATCCTTTAAAAAAAAATAATTCAGTGAAATGGTGCTGGCTGCATTTTCAAACACAGCTAGTGATAGTGATGCTGCTGCTTCCACCCTTGCTTTGTTTTTTGGGATTTTTTTTTATTCAGCAGCTCCCTGGTTAGACTCAGGAAGTTTTGTACATTTCATAACCCAGCACAAACCCAGGCCAGTGACTACAAGTAGTGTTGGATTCCATCCCTCAGATGAAAGTTTTGAAGCTTTCTGGGATTGAGAGCCATACCAACTTCAGTTTCTTGTAGGACCTAGTGGATCTTTTTTTAGAAAATATATTCTGTCTTCAAGAATAGAGACAGTGAGTGTCTCAAAATACAACACAAGGTAATTAATTGATCCTTACCAAAGGTGAGAGGTGGATTTGAATTTCTGAATTTTTGAATATCCCATAGAACTTGCAGAGAAAAATGGACCATGGAAGTCTCCTCAGTGACTACTCAGTTACTTACAATTCAGGGTGGTGTGTGTAGATATTAAAAAAAAAAAAAAAGTAGAACAACATGTATAGGTGTGTATATTTTATAATCTTAAACAATAATCTTGTTAATGCATGCATGGCTCTGCTGACTGCATTCAGGTGTCAGATTCATAGCTAACAATCTAGCAGGTATAAATTACTTCAACACAATTCACGCCCTATCATGTCCTATTTACGAATTATCACAGTGCAGTAAGAAAGTCTATTGAAATGTGAGAGAAAAGTAATTTGTTCTATGAAACATATGAATGGCCTTTTCATATCAAATTTTCTTGTCTTTTCAATGAACTGTACAGATACATACACTCATGCACACACAGATCCTCTTGATACACAACTGAGAGTGGGCAAACTGAGGGCAAAAGGCTCTGCAGCATTAAAAACAGGAGAGAAAAGCAGAACCTGTGAAGTGGTAGAAAACAAAACATTTAGTCCACAGAGAGCAGTGAAGGGGAAAAGCCAAAGATGGTGCCATGTTTATGTAGAAACAGAAAAATCTGTTTCAAAAGGGGAAAAGTTCAAAAAAGACAGCTGACCTGATGTGATACAGTCAAGCAAAGGTACAGATAATTTGATTTCCTGTTGGTTTTTGGGTGATTTACCTGTTACACCTTCAAAACCTCAACTCTGTGATATTAAAGAAAGAGGCTCCATGGTTCATGTGCATCGTGCAATGGTTCTGCTACAAAAGAGCCTACTATCCAAAAGGTAATGTCATGGGAGGCGTCAATAGGAAACCAGAAAAGAAGGAGTGCTACATCACTTAGTCTGACAGCATCACAGGCACTGACAAGGCATGGGGAAGCACTGAGAATCCTAACAGTGTCCAATACAGCAAGGAGAAGAGGTCAGGGTTCAGAGAGTAGCCACCAAAGAACCACAACATCCAAAGGAAATTAACTGCAAAAAGGTTGCTATGACCAACAGAAAGCTGAGTGTGACAGAGAACCAACAAGAAATATCCAGAGCGTAGAACAAAATGGGATCAGAGGTGACAATATGCTGTCATGCTGTCACAAATTAAAAGCAATGAACCTATTAGTTTTACTTGGGAGACCCCTGAAATCCTGAAAGCAGGTGTGGGAAGACCCAATGAGCAGTCTGAGAAGCAGTTGTTCAACAGAGAAAAAGAAAGCGCAGCAATTTGCAGTTTTGAACCTGGAACAAGAGAGGAGGAGGGGCTGCAGAACACTGTATCTCCATTCATTTTTCAAACATTCTTGACATGGAGGTTTTGGAAAGTTTCCACATAAAACTTACCTTTATATAATGCTTAAAGCCATGCAGGGAGCTAAATAATTTAAAAATTTTAAATCATAAAATGCAAAAAGTAGGACAATGTAGAAACAAGTTTGTTCTCCTTTGGCAGTCTTTCCCTTGACGACTTTTTTTTTCCCCCCAATGGCACAACTCTCTCACTCAAACGAAGTGGGACTTAGAGAACTTCCTTCCCTCCATTTTCTGCTGAAATTCCCTTTGCCCACATTTTGAAAAAAGTTAAAACTGAAATATAAACAAGGTTATTTACCAGTAAAGTCACATTCCCCATCATAAAGTACTTAGTGCTAATCAGCCTAGGAATTCTTTAAAAAGATAAAAATGTTTCAAGTCTTGATTTAAGAATTTTCTGTGGATGCCATAATACAAAATGTGAGGAATAACAGTCAGGCATAAAAGATGGCAGACTCTTCCCTCACATGTGTGGGAAATCAGGAAAGAAGTACTTCTTTACCACAACCACTCTCCTTTCTCCATTTTCAGGCATCTCTAGAAGTCTGGAATTTATATTCCAGCAGCCACTAGCCATGAGGATCAGTGACTGTGGCAACTGTGTGGTCAACCAAGTCCCTGACCTGAAAGCCTTTGCATCTCTAAGGCCAACGCAAACTGTGGCTGCTGAAAGGAGAGATTATTCTAACTTCTATTGTGGTTTAACCTCAGCCAGCAACTAAGCACCGCGTAGCTGCTCACTCACTGCCCCCTCCGGTGTGGATGGGGGAGAGACTCGGAAGGGTAGAAGTGAGAAAACTCATGAGTTGAGATAAAAAGAAATTAATAAGTAAAGAAAAAGCTGCTTGCACAAGCAAAGAGAAACCACCAGCCCTGGGAGATGGGGAAGTGCAGTTTTCTCATGAAACCCCCTTCACCATCAGCCACCAAAAAATAAAGGCTGTTACAGTTTCTAGAATTAAACCTTAAGCCACTTTGCCTGGGCTTTTAAAGCAAGTAGAGATGTGTTTAACAAGATGACCTACAAAACTCTACCAGAATCATTACATTTTGAAATATATGGAGTTATCATATGGGCAGTGCCCATTTTATAAAACACACCATCGTAAACTGGCCAGAATAACAAATACAGAACCCCACCCTAACCACAGTCTGAACATGGGTCCTCTAAATCAAGGTCAGTATTCAAGTATTCCACATTTATCCACAGCAATGGAATAAAACATCACTTGGGACTAAACTTACTGCAGCCCAACAAACTCCAATAATGCACTGTTCACAGGCAAGTTTGGGCAACTGCCTGCATTCCATTTCCTGAATTAAAGCAAATTACATGCTTTGTAAATAACATTTCTCATGATGTGAATATGAGTTCCTCATTAATATTTCTGATTTTTTTTTTTTCTTTTTTTAAAAATACTTTATATACTTGCACAGAACTAAAAATTAAGATCAGGAAAACTTGCCAACAGTTCAATATGAAGATAGACGAGGAACTGCAGAGGTGGATTGCTAGCAGTGATGAACTCAGATAAAGACTAAATGCTTTAAACACAAACTCATGATCCATATTCCTGTGCTTAAGCACAGGTATAATTACTGTATTAACAGGGTGCTAAAGTCCTGTATATAAGGAGTCTCTTAAGCCACTGTTCTCCAGTGTGAGGTAATGTGTAACTGCAAACATGATTAAAACTATGTGAGCAATGTCAGTTAATTTATGCAGTATCTAGAGACCCAGAATTTTCTTAGACCAGAACAGGCCATAGTATCTGCATCATTTTATTCCACAAACAAAGCTTTTCTTTTGGAACTGGGGAATAACGACACAGTCCTACTCTATATGCAGCTATTTTGCAAGCCTGAGAAATTAAAAAAGCAGGAATTATTTATTTTTAATGGCTGGTACATTTTTCATAAAAGAACTAAAGTAAAAGACCCCTAACAAATGGAATTTACTTCATCTGGAAATCAGTGCTTCAAATTGAATCATTAAAAAGACTTTAACAGAAACCATTATCAGTCTCACTCTGGCAGAAATGTGCTTACTATTGGTTTTAGTTATGCAGATAAATGATAGCCACTGGCTCTGGAATTGAAAAGCTGATGAAAAAACAGCCTTGGTTATAACAATATAAAAGATGGTTACAAAACTGTTAGAATAATAATTGTTCGATCTAAATAATTTTGATGGATCACTGCATTCACCATGACAGTGTGGAAATTAAAAGGGTATGCAGAGCAAGACAACGGGTACATCCTCAAGCTCTTTAAGGTACCAAAAAATACTTGCAACCCATCTGTGACAGACACCTTCAGTTTTGTAGACACTTGTACCAGAACTTTTACATTTAAGTACTCCCACTTCTCCTTTATCAGACTATGCAGATTCATCCAAATGAAAACAATGCATATTTAGTTCAGTGACATTTCAGCAAAAAAACTAAATCCCAGATGTCTTATAGGCATTTATTCATCAACATGCAACAGAGATGGTGTTTCAAGCCAGTAATACCACCTCAAAGGTCAGTAGTGTTCTTCCAGCAAAGTGGCAGAAGCCATTTCCTTTGCAGAACTACTCCTACAAATCCCATCCCTACCTTATCTGAAGAGCCTATTTTTCCATTAACACTTGCTTTTCATGGAAAACTATTCTTAACTAGCACGTACAAGAGTTCCTATTGCCCAGGTGTGATGCTTTTGACATCCTTTACTGGAAACACATAATTTCTGCTGCCAGGGAAACCTTCTCATCTGCTTAGGAGGAATTTGCATATGGAAATAACTGGGGTTTCTTTTATTGAGCTCCTTGTTACTAGACACATTAATTCATTCTGAGACACTGATAATGAAGTGACCCAAGATAAGAAAATATAACACTGGGGAAAAAAAAATTCTCCTTCAGAAATTTGAGGTTTTAAACTAATATTGATATTCATCTATGTGGTGGAGACAGCACCAGCCACATTTTAATCATTACCTCCCAGCCTCCTTATCCTCCATTATGATTACTTATTATCCTAATGAGAAATAGTGGTAGCTTGGTTATCTTTGAGCAGTAGACTTTCTTAAAATACCAAGAGGCAAAGTAACATGTGCTTGCACAGATTTTCCCCATATTATTCAATTTTTCATTATATCAAAACCAGCATGGAATATTTTTCCTTCTGTAAACCTTATCAAAAAAAATGTTGATATCTCCACAGAGATACACCAACTTTTCTTTCAATAATTTGGAATTATATTGTAAAATTAACAAGGCAGATTTATTTCATAACTAGTGAACATTTTAGAGTTGGTGGGGTTTGTTTTTTTGTTGTTTTGGGGATTTTTTGATATGACATCAAAAGCCTTCTCCTCCCTTTCCCTCTGTTGTAGGAAATAAGAATGGAAAGATGAGACAAAGAATTAGGCATCTGGATGCATGCATGTACACACCCAATGTGCATAAGATGATGTGTAAATGTCTGCAGATATACATATTTGTGTATTCATCTGTGTATTCATCTGTTGTTTTCCTACCACTGAATACAAGACAAAAAGCCTTTGTGATATATTACTGTAACTTTGCAATTTATGGGGAAGATCAATGTAGCTCAACAGCCAAATCCTACTGGCTCAGATATCAAGGATCTGGCCAAGCATATCTATTCCCCCTTCTGAAGTCATGACCCAATATATCCCATAACCCTTATTAAATCATATCACTTTCTCCATACTCCACTCCCCAAAAAAAACAATTTTGAGGGAAAATAAAAATAATCAAAACTTAGAATATTTCATTCTCCAACAAATTACATATTTTCAAGCCTAAAAATATAACCAGTGAAGCCACAACATTAGTTTTAAAGATCTTTTAAAGGACCTCTTAGTAATCTATCTATCCAAAAGAGCTACATCAACCTCTATGCTTAATTTCAAACCAAAAGCAAAAACAGTTCACTAATATTTAGGGAAAGGATGTAAAATATTGACCATAACTCTGAGCATATGTACAACATTCAAACAGTTTTAAAAACAATGGAAAACAAAAAAACTAGTAACAACGTCTCTTTATAAGCACATGAGCATATTTGCCTGAGATCTCCTACCATAAATAAAGATATTCTATGGAAAACTCTGCAAAATGGCATTCATTTCTGTTAGAGGCACTTCATGGAAATCTCTCTGAATGCAGAAGTATGAGGACTGTGACCAGCTCAGGTAGCTGGTAGCCAGCTATGCTTCTATGCCAGAGTCTGCAGGTAAAGTGACTGGGGCCAGAATACAGGCAGAGCCTGAGGAGGAGCTTGCACACTAAGGCTAGAAATCCCTCAGAGACACCAGACAGGCACGCACTCCTGTGAAAACATCAGTGCCCAGCTCATGCTCATGACAGAAATCTAACACAGTCCCACACAGATTTCCTATTTCCTCCATACTTATTTGTCCCTTAAAAAAAGAAAGAAAGAAAAAAAATCCTCCACACCTTCCTTCTCCCCCACAAAACCCAAAAAGCGTATCTGACATAGCAAAAAGATACAATTAACTAAAAAATAAAAAAAATGTGTTGCACAGACAGAGCCCTGTGAGGAAGTTTCAAATGTGAGTCAAGAATTCAGAAGTCAACTTACTGAAAATTCTTAGTTATGGTATTTATCCTCTTTGAGTAACAATGTACTAATTCTTCTGAGTAAGAAAGGTTTTTGATGTCCATCTCTTTAATTTAAAAGTTACAAATTCAAGAATACTGACCTGCTGGAAAGGAGCTCTGAGGAAAAGGACCTGGGTGTGCTGGTGGACAGCAAGCTGGCCATGAGCCAGCAGTGTGTTCTTGTGGCCAGGAAGGCCAACAGTGTCCTGGGGTTCATCAAAAAGAGTGTGGCCAGCAGGTCAAGGGAGGTTCTCCTCCCTCTCTACTGTGCCCTGGTGAGGCCACATCTGGAGTGCTGTGTCCAGTTCTGGGCTCCTCAGTTCGAGGGACAGGGATCTTCTGGAGAGAGTCCAGCAGAGACCACAAAGATGATGAGGGGCCTGGAGCATCTCCTGTGTGAGGAGAGGCTGAGAGAGCTGGGACTCCAGCCTGGAGAAGAGCAGCCTGAGAGGGGATCTGATCAATGTCTATAAATATCTGAAATGTAGGGGCCAAATGGGTGGGACTGGGCTCTTTCTTTGTATTACCCAGTGACAGGACAAGGGGCAATGGGCACAAACTGGAACACCAGAAGTTCCAGACAAACTTAAGGAAAAACTTTACTGTAAGGCTGTTGGAGCCCTGGGACAGGCTGCCCAGAGAGGGTGTGGAGTCTCCTTCTCTGGAGATGTTCCAAACCTGCCTGGATGCTTTTTTGTGCAACCTGGTGTAGGGAACCTGCTCTGGCAGGGGGGTTGGACTGGATGATCTCCTGAGGTCCCTTCCAATCCCACCATTCTGTGATTCTGTAAAATCACTTTATTTCAGAGGAAAAAAAAAAAAAAAAAGAACTGCTAGAAAATGGGCAAATGAAACAAGAAAGGAGCTAAATATTTGCACAGAACATATCATAAGAGATTTTGAGAGTATAATATTTATGATGAAATAACAGGAAGAAAAACAAAACTGTTGTTGTCTATTGAATGAAGGGAAACATGACCATACAGCAGCCACAGCAGCGATAACAAGACATGTAGCAAATCCAGGCAGTAAATTAGCTTTCTCAGATTTATGGGTTCCTAAAAGAATCTATTAGAATACATTGGGAGAGGGCAGATAGTATTGCTCAGTGGAGGTGGACTAAAATTAGTAAGTGCAAACATTCCTTACTCAGCATTAAAAGATATGTATACACACATACATATATTTACATATGTCCATACCACTAAAAAAGCCCAAATTATTTTAGCTTAAAGAAATATACCAGAATATTTACAGTGGAAAAAAAACACACAAGGACAACCCTTCTTCTTTTCTTAAACAACACCAACACAAGGTTGACAGTTACAATGTGCAGTTTAGAAAGGAAGAAAACAGCAGATTTATAAGCCATTCAAATCTGGCTGTTCAGACAAACACTGAAGTAACATTAGTATTTATTAAAACAAATGGACTATAAATATATTAACAAATGCTACCCTTAAGAAGAAATATCTGCAATTAATGTAATAGAACACAGGGTGTTGACTAATTTACAGCTGGCAAAGATATTTGATATCCACAACATATGGTAGCAACTTATTTACAACATTTGAGCAGTAGTTTTTCATCAGGATCACTGCCTGGAAGGACTCTAACATTATTATTTACATTCCACATCATACTTCCAAGGCTGAAAAATTTTATCATGATAAAAGAAATGTGAAGTAAACTCAAATATTTTGCCATTGTAATCTCCTGTAATTTACAATTTGCCATTGTAATCTCTTGTAACTGTAGTCAAGACAAACAATGGTTGGAAAAGTGTGGTGGGCAGATGAGTGGTGTGTTAAAAAACTGCTCTGCAATTATCAGTACTGCAAAATATTTTGGTTATCTTTTAAGACTGCTTTTGGTACAGAATTTTCATTAGAATTTTTTTGTTCTACAAAAACCATATTTGAAGAAAATACTATTGCATAATACAATTTGTCTACACTAGTTTATTGGCTATGTAAAGGAGCTAATCATATAATTTCAGTGTAATGTATTGCTTTGTGGATGCCTCCTACCGTAACTAGATTAAAACACTAAAATTTTCAAGTGTTCAGCTCCTGTTTTCACACTGAAACAACTGGCCAAATATTTAAAGTACTCAGCACACTGTGCACACAACAAAGCAGAGCTCTTGAAATTCAGTGACAACTACTATTCCAAAACAAATGTGAGTCATTAGCACCTCTGGGAACTTGCCAATTAAGAAGATAAACCCACCACCAAGGAGACAAGAACTTCTTACTGTAGCCAGACTCAAAAATGCATCACACATCTCTTTACCAAAAATGCAGAGTAATAGGCCTTTCTTTTCTTAGAGGAAGATCAGGAAATAGCTGGTCATTTAAGATCAGCTGGGACACTGCATAGAACCAAATATCCTCCTTCAATCCAGCATCAAGTGGAGGAATTTTCCTCTAGGTCAGTGGGGCAAGTTTTCCAGAAACGCCCCTCAGCCTTGGCTCTAGCGTTCTCTGAATCAGTAACGTACACTCCATATGCACTGGGTGAAAACATTCCCCAAACTGTCAGGCTTACCTGGAAATGTAGATTCCCTACAACAGACAGGGTCACTAGAATCTGTATTTCCTATGAGCAAATAACATTTTTCAGAAGCAAATGGGGAGGAGAAAGGAAATACTAGGTTTTCAGAACTGGCACTAATTACTCGTATGCTATTTCACATAATCATTCTTAAAGATCTAATCTTGATCAAGGGATGCCACATAAAGTCCACTCCATCATCTAGGCAAACTTAATAGTTATGTTTTACGATAAGGTCACCAGTGAAACAAACATAAAAGTTATTAAAAGCAGGCAGACTGATTCCTCTCACTCCCCAGTGCTGCAGCAGCTGGCCTGTTCTTTCATAATTCCCCTCTTGCTTGGTTTGCTCTGAGTCACCAACCGTTTGGAACATCAGTTTGTGCTTCTTCTGACAAGACAAAATTGAGCATTAAGAGGGTAGCACTCTTGAAGCACAGTTAGAAAATAACTACTGTGTCTTCAATTAATGCTTTTCATGGGGACAATTTCTGCTGACAATCTATCATAGCTCATTCACTTGCAGAGCTGTTCTGGAAGGAACAGAGTGTTTAAGGTAGGGGAGGAACTGCACCATCCTAGGACTGAATTCCACAAACAATTCAGCATAACAGATGCAGCATTTCAGGCTCTGTTATGCTTCTGTTTAGTTACCTGTGCATGCTTACTTGCCACAGACAGTAATGATTTAGAAAAGAAAGCAAGAAATGCTGCAGAACAGGGAAGTGCCAGAGCTACTACAATGGGGACAGTACAGACAAATTCAAACTAGGCTTCAGGAGGTCAGCTGCTTACTGTCAACAGACCATGAAAAAGCTTTACTCATATAATTTATCCTGTTAGACAGGTGTATGCAGCTGCTATGCTTCAAAAAAAAGTAACTTTTTAAAAAATTATTTTGCTTCAGGAATATTTGAAGGTGCATTTGGTGGAAAAGAAAAAGATGGTACCAAACAATTTGATAAATGTCTAGGCTATGAGGACAGAAGGTTTTTTAATGCTCAATTTAATAGTCATATTTCTAAAAACCATGACATTAAGTAAAAAGTTCCTGCAAAACACGAGTATATAGCTACAGTAGAAGTAGTCATGTAGTTTGTGATGCTCCAACAATTTCAAAGAAAAATAATTCTAGCAAGGATTCTGTGCTATGGAGTTGACATTATTATGTTTAATTTATATAAAAGTGATTTCAAATTAGTCTTATTACAAATCCCTGTAAAAGGGAGTGCTAAAACTGAATTTATTTGTATTTTCAATCTGCATCTTTCACATACGCTCACACAAACACACCCATGTACTGTCTCTGCTCCAGGATCTCTGGCTGGGACAGGCTGGGCTTCGGTCGGTGGGAGGTGAGAATTGCACTGTGCATCACTCATTTGTATATTCTGTTATCACTGTTGTTATCATTATCATTTTATTTTAATTAGTAAATAGTTTTTATCTCAACTTGTAAGTCTCGTTGCCCTTTTCCTTCTATTTCTCTCTCCTACTCCCTGGAGGCTGTGGGTGAGAGTGAGAGAGCAGGCTGTGTCTGGCTGCAAACCAAAAGGGTGAAACCAGCACATTTTGTCATGAGGAAATTGTAATGTGCTCACCTGATTCCTTCTTCTGGAATTTCCTAACTTTATATCTAAACCTGTAACATTAATAGTTTTCCTTTTTATAACGCCCTCTAACATGTACAAGCTGCCTGCATACAGAGCCAAACTTACCCCAGCTTCAGCCAGCCTGTGGGTTTCAAATATTCAGGTCTGCCACTTCAACTAATGGAGTAACTGTAATGAAATAGCTACTGTGCAGCGGCACTGTGCAGCGAGAAGAGTGTGAGGGCTCAGGTTTAATTCTCAGTTTACTAGGAAAGCAAGTTCAAATCTTCTGTCCCGTTTGTCTCCCACTGTTTTTAACCCATTCAATCTTCAGTCAGCCCCTCAAATACTTAAGGTAGGAAATGCAACTTGTTTTATTCTTCTTATGTGCATATGTCATATGATATATACTATTGTATACATCTAAATCCACTTAGAATATTCAGTCCTACAAGATCATACATGCTTGCTGGTTATGAAGCCATCAGATTAGTGACAGCAATGAAAGACAAAGTGAGAGATTTATAAGCGTGTACTGGAACAAATGTCAGATTACACACGCAGCACCCACTTTATTCCTCCAGGCATGCTGCTTTAATGATATGATTACACACCTTATTCTTTGAGAACACATTTGAATGTCAGGTAGCAGAAAAAAATACAGATAATTGCCTTTTTAATCATCACTCTTCAAGTGATTAACTTTTACTTAATGAAAGTATTCCTGCAAATCTCTTCCAGACTCCCATTTCTTTCAATACACATGGTCTGCTGTGCCTAGTAAGGGTTCAAATGATCTGTTATACAGGCATCCTTTTGGACTAACTCTACATCTTTAACATGGTACCTATTTCAGTTAAAACTACGGCATCTCCCTGCAGAAGGCTTCAGGTGATTTGTCTTTGTCCTAACTTCATTCATGTAACAAAAATATTGCTCTAAAATAAATTACTAAGAATGTACTAGAATGTACTTGAGAGATGAATTTAGGGAACGGATCCATCTGTATTACAGAAAAGCACCATCAGGTAACACTGCTCTGAATTTTCTTGGGGATCCTGTACACTGAGAGGAATTCCACTTGCTTCTGCCAATAATTTTGTCCAAACTCCAGAGTGGAGAAACAAGCCTGAAGGAGAAGGGTACCTAGGGATGTTTTCTCCTGACTTTATTTTTATGGCCTACCAATGGTTTTTCTACGTACTTCTCCAAAGTCAAAATAAGTAATCTGTAACAACCGATATTCCTGATCTGATTTTATTTGCTTTTGGTATAGCTACCATTTTACTTTTCAGAAAAGAACCATAAATGTAGCCATCCAAATAAAACAAGCAACTTGTGCTCATTTTCCACAATGTACAGAATTATTACACAGATGATTTATTATGGGAACAATAATTAACAAAATAAAATTCAGTCCAAATTAAACTAAGTCAAATTAATACTTCAGTAACCAACACTCTCCCATTAAATTACAATAGGACAACAACTCTAAGTTCAAAGCAGTTCATTATATTAACCTCATAATTTCTTGTGTAGGGATGGAAAAATACATTAGTGTGTTCTGCTGGCCCCTAAACAGCATTTCACAATGAAATTAAACTATACATTAGCATAGTTTGACAGATTTGTTATTCCAACTGATGCCAACCCTGGAATGTTGACACTTAAGCTAGCACATATGAACATGCTACCCAGTCAGAAAATATTAATTCATAAAACTTGACTAAATGTGCTTTCAAAGAAGCAGTTTGAAGAAATGTATGTGTAGTCAGCACTTTCTCTAATATCATGAAGATAATTAGAAAAGATTTCATCCTTCTGGGCAAGAGACAACCCTTCTGTACTTCTTTCTTGAGGATTTCTCTATTATTTTCATAATCACTTAGCCTCAATGTTATCTGCAGAATATATAAGAACTTTTAGATATGTTGACCAACTTCTTAATTACAGAACCACTTTATGTTTCTGTTTAATAAAGAAAAGTAAAATTCAATATGGGAAATTGAAAAATCATGTGTAAAAGGGGGAAAAATAAATCAGTTCTTTAAAAGAAATTAAACTGACCTCCATTTATTATCATCAAATAAGTAGAGGAAAAGTTTTGATTTGAGTGTTCAAAAATTCTTAAGCTCTGCCTGATGACAGCTAGCAGTATGAAACAGCCTCTTGAAGACACATTTCTGAAAACTATTCTAAATGTAACGTTTTTCTTTTAATTCAAAAGACTTCACTGAGCAAAAGTTACAAAGCCTTTCAAGTATTTCTGTACATATTAAATTGTTCTGTTCCTGTAAAAGTAAAAATTGTTATTCTCAATCTTTGTTTGTTAAACAAATTATCTTTTTCCTTTCTGGACCCTCACAGGCTGATCTTGTGACTGCAGAGCCATGGGAAGGTGCTGAGCTCGCTGCAGGGCTCAGGGCAGGGGCTCAGGCACTCTCCCACCCACACAACAACGACAGATCACCTGCACACCAGCTGATATGGGCAGCTGGGTACTAAAAATCAGAATTTAAAGTTGACAAAGGCAGCTCTCTCTCATCATGGACAGTTTGCATCCAGGCTGGGAAAAGGGAACACAGAGAGATGTGCATTACCACCAACAACTCTCAGCTGTCCTCACGCAGGTAGCTGTTAGTTTAACTTACCTGGCAGCCAGACAAGACACAGCCACTCACGCAGCCGTCGCCTCCTCCCATCCAAGGAACAGGGGAGAGAATTGGAGGGGTAAAGGTAAGGAGACTTGTAGGTTGAGATAAGAACATTTTAATAATTGAATTAAAATAAAATTAATATATTAATAAAAACAACAACCACTTATAGATTTTTATATATATATATCAATGAGGGATGCACAGTACAATTGCTCACCACCCGCTGATCTCAGAGGAGCGAGCAAAAAAGGAACCCCAAAATCATAATCCTGGAAAAATGAGCCCAAGCAATTCCCAGGAGAATCACCCCAGTTTCTCTTCAGCCCTGGTTAGCATACTGAACATGACGGGATATGCTATGGAATATCTCACTGACACTTCCAAATGCCAATTCTGCATTTTGCTGATTACGACACTTCCCCCCCTCCCAGTCCTTTGCACGTGCAAACTGCCCAAACACTGTGTCCTTGTACCTTATCAATATTCTTCTCATAACAAATCCCACACTGAAACCAAAACACAGTGCTTTCTAGCTACTAAGAAGAAAATTAACTCTATCATAGCAAAAACCAGGACACCATTTAACCATGAACCCACTGTAAGTACTTCAACACTAAAAAAATAATTTGAGCTTAGGACAATTTTTTTTTTTTCTTCATGATTAATCTTCTACTACAACATGATTCAGCACAACTGTTTGGTGGCCCCACCACTGATTAAATCATTCATCTGAAATTAATTATTTTATAACAATTTTCAAAGAGCTATAAAATTATGTAGTCTCTACCACAGCCTCAAATTGAAACAGTAAATGATATTTAATGATATTGTAAATATCAGTGTTTTTTAGAAGAGGTGCCTGCACTGGTGTATACTGTTGCTATTGAATTATCTGACAAAGCAGTATATTACACTGATTAAATGTTGTCTTCACCTATGGAAGTGAAAAATCAATTGGACATTCATGTAACTGGTAGCACTGTTTCAGAATCACAAATAGTTGATGTTATGATTTTCTTTTCCTCATACTAACAGCATTTCAAATACCCAAATAAATTCAGAGTGTCTTCCTTTCTCATAAAGATCAATAAAATTCAATGTCTCTCTCATAATGACAGCTGACAGGCTGCACTCCGAACCTTTTAAAAATCCAGAACCAGAACTTGGTCTAACCTTCATCCCATAGTCACAATGAAACTTTCCATACTAAAGAGAAAGCTGTTTTGTGACAGGTTTTCTTCTTCTGAGGTAAGCTCATGTCTGTGCAAAAAAACCCCAGTAAGACCTAAACTTCACTGAGAGCATCAACACCATAACTCATCCTTATCTTACCTCTACATTCACAGAACATCAATGCACTAAAATGATGCAAAAATCACACCAACTTTCCCCCCTCTCCCTTGTATGGGCAACAAAGAGTGCAATAGCCAAAATCCAACAGTAATATTTCAAGTCACATCAGCTAGCACAGTCCATGACTGTTGCCTGCTGCTGGGCTATAACCACATAACTGACGGAACAGCAGCAAGGGCATCAGGAAAACACCCTTCCTGAAGGAAGGTGCCAAAGGCAGCTCATCCAAGGCCTACAGGCACAAATGGAATGTCTCACAGCAGGTGATTCATGAATGAGTTCTCTGCTCAGGACCTGTATCTGCAGTCCCATGGACTTCATTCTGCATTCACTTCAACCTGAGGAGGCTTCTGCTTCAGTTTGGGAGCAGAGGAAATGGCAAAGAAAATTAAAGTCTTCCAAGTTAACATAGACTCAAAACCAAAACGTCAGATGGTTGCATTTTGTTTTATATTTAATCTGGTGGTTACTTCGAGGGTTTTAATGTGGGTTTCCCATGGTAACAGATACTTTATAACAGATTCTGAGCACTATTGAGAGCACCTAAATATTGGGTTTACAAGAAAAATTAAGTCTGGCCTATTTACCAACTCCAGTGTCCACATTGTAAGTGTGTGATACAACGCAGCCCTAGAAGTAAATACCTACAGGGTGGTATATCTAACCATACTGATTTTAACTGCTATCAAACTTTTACTGTGATTATTTACCCCAAACTTCCACAAACCCAAGGTTTTTCAGTTACACTTTAAATTAAGCAATTCAGATAAGGAAATAATTGCAATATAATTAGATACTTATAGTCAGCCAAATACTAATTGAAGGTCTTGCTTGAAATTAAATGCTACTGATTTTTGTAATGAAAAGTCAAACAACAAAAAAATAAAAACAAAAGAAAAATATCAGGGTTGGTTTAGTTTTTTTTTTTTTGTTAAGCAGCTACTTTGTACGTTACCCTGTGATCTTCTTGCTAAAAAAAATAACATTTTACATTAACTTCTCACAGAAGATGTCAACTCAAAAAGCACTGGGGATTTAAAATAATAATGGTTATCAATGTTATAAAAATTACCTCTAAGGAAAGTACTTGCCCTGAAGAACTTTACGAAAATTAAATAGTATTATGAACTATGAGAAGAAAATAGTGCTGTAAAGATCTTCCAATAAATGACTATATAGTATGTAATTTTTTCAGTGGAGCCTATTTTCTTAACTTTCTTAACCAAAAGTAACAAAGCAAATGCAGTATTTTAACGGTACTGCACATGCTACCAACACAAGGACTGAAAAGGAATCTTTTCACTTACATCAGTCCTGCATTTGTACAAACTCAGTTTTTATTAAATGCTTATTCCCAAAATGCACTGGCATATGAGAAAGCAGAATGTGAGTTGAGAATGTGTAGTAATTTAGAAGTGTATCATTATGCCTTTCCTTGAGAGTTTCAATTATTTGTATGGCCATAAAACACCTCAAAACTGAGACACAGATCTGTCTTCTAACAACTATTCCCTTAATTATCACATATTATGAAGTGTCCTCAATTTTCTCCATAGCACTGAAAATGAACAGCAAGTTTCTCACATCTTTAAAGTGAGTGCAGGAGGAAATGAGACAGTGTTGCCACTTACAGCATCTAGCCATTTCTTTTACAGAAAAAAGATCTGAAAGAAAGGCAAAATACATTACTAAAGAGTTAAGATTATTTCCTTTGGAATCACTCAAGAAGTTACTGGAATATCATCATACACCAAGTGTACCTCTGACAGCATTTGTCTTTTTCATCCATCACAAATAATATAAATTGACTGTGTATGTCATTCTCTTTGGCTTTGTATGTCAACATAACAATAAAGTATTATTATAAATAATAAAGAAATACAAGATTTCTATTTTAATAGTAATTTTCCTGAATAGATATCAATACACATTTAGAATACCTATAAAGACTTTGTTCCAATTTTGATAGACACACACAAAAAAAAAATACAATGAGAAGTGAAACAACTTAAATGTTACTCAACAGATCAAGGAAATATTAATACAGTTCTGAAGTATTCTGAGAAGTAATCTAGCACACTACTTACTAAGTTATTTAATCACATTTGAGTCAAAGGACACTCTGGATTTATTGGTATATTGTGGCCCAGAATACAACAACATTTTTACACTCCTAAGTCCTTGCTATTTCTCTTTAAGTGTATTTTTAATTGAAAGTTAATTCACATTAAGCTTACAGAATACAGACCTGTGTCACAGCAAAATCTTATCTGGTTCAAAGTAATAAGGTACACTGCACCTCTAAGAGATAATTGCCTGCTACACCTGGTATTTCTGATCCAATATAAAGGCAAAACCAATTCCAAGGCCAGTGTGCCTGACAATCCATTTTCCCTTTTCAGCAGTCTCTTTCCTTTCTGAAGAAAAGACTAACCCCAGCAGAAGGCACAAAGATTTACCTTTTGGATTTTGTAAATGGGGAACGTTTCTTTTGAACTTCTTTCTGACCTGACATAAATCTTTCAACAGAACAGGGTGCACATGGACACAAAATGCAGTGAGACTTTGGATAAGCAAGCATCAGTGGCTTGCTGGGAACACCCAGCTGTGTACCCATCCACACCAGCCACGTGCAGTGGGATGTCAGGGTTTCCAAATTACAGCTTAACCCTCAAAGAGAAAAAGACAAGAAGCCTACACCACGTTGACAACAAGGGCCTTCTGCTATCAGAGCAACACTGAGTTTTCCCATGACAAAGATGAGGACAACCAAACTTCCTGAAGCAGAGAGGGCTTGACAGGAAGCAGCGCTGGGATGAGTGGTGGGCAATAATCAGTACAGGTCTTAAAAGAGTCAGAAAAAACTGCAAGTACATTAGACTATCCAAGAGGGTGAGAAGCTGCACACTAGCACTGTGGAGAACTTCAGAGACTGTAAGTTTTTGTTAAAGATACCTCTACACCCCTTTCCAGATACCCTTCATTACCAGACTGCAATGAAATTCTAAAGCCTTATTCTATTTCCCGCTCACAAAAGATGTAGACATACCATTTGTCTCAAAAAACACCAAAAAAAACCCCAAAACATTCCTGTTCCATGTCAGCAATCTTAGAATCATAGCACCACAGAGTGTTGTGAGTGGGAAGGGACCCACAAGGATCGTCGACCCACAGGACAAGCCCAACATTCAGACCATGTCCCTGAGGGCACACGTTGGCCAAATGCTGCTGGAATCTTGTCAGGCTTGGGGCCATGAGCACCTCCCTGGGGAGCCTGTGCCAGTGCTCCACCACCCTCTGCCTCAAGAACCTTTTCCTCATGGCCAACCTCACCCTCCCCTGGCACGTCTTCCTGCCATTACTTCTGCTCCTGGCGTTGGTGACCAGAGAGAAGAGATCAGTGCCTGCCCCTCCTCTGCCCCTTGGGAGGGAGCTCTAGACTGCAATGAGATTAATTTTCTTCCAGATATCTCCAATATTAAATTACTTAAAGTTCTATTAAGATATTTTTCTAGTATCTTTCCCATGATATAACGACAAGAAGCAAAAAGCATAATGGAGCAAACATAATGCAAAATTCTTCATGGCACAATGCTTTCCAAGAAGCAGAATTTAAATGCTTTTAAAAACAAAGAACAATGAAATTGCCTTTTGACCTCTTCCCTCCCACAAAGTACTCCAAAAATAACCTGGAATAGAGACACCTGAAATTCTATAAAGCCAAATGGAGAGGAAAACAAAAACAACACCACAACAAAACCACACACCACAAAACACATATTAAAAGTCTTCCCATTCATACATTCTCAGAATCACAGTTGTTAGGTGTTGCCTGGAGACATCTCCAGCACCATTTAAAAACCAGTGCCAAGTAAGGCACTGGCAAAAACCACTGACTTGACTCCTCTGTGCTCCTGACAAATGTACAAGGCATCGCCCAAGGACAACTTTGATCCAGATCACTACATCTAAACACACGGAGAGAAGCCCAAGCTGACTGAAACACTTCATCAGGAAATGCTAGAGTCAGTCTCTGGTTTTGCTTTGTCCTCGTTCAACCAAGACTTTGACAGCCTCTAAGAAATAAAATTCAGGTCTTTGGGATCTGGTTCTTCTTGGCACCTGAATTCACCAGGACCATAGTTACCTCAGGAAACAGAAAAATTCTGCTTTCTTCCTCTTGTCCCTGCAAGCAGGGTCAGGGATCTCTGTAAGGGATTCAAAGAACATCTTACAGAATACAGATCTGTATCACAGCAAAATCTGTGATATACTCTCAAAAATATTCTCTCTTTTTTAACTTCAACATGTAAAAAAACTATGAACTAATCTTAGTTTTTCTTTAAATTGCCCTTTTCCCTTCTTCCAATGAGAAACTGGAGAAAAATACTGGTTGTGTTATGTCAAAATACTTTGTCCCTTGTTCTGTCAAACCCCTTTGAGAATTTATGTGAACATCCTTCAATATTGAGGAGGGACCAGAACCAAAGCAGCAGACAGTATCACAGGGAGTTTCAAACTGTTCCAAAGTGTTGCCAGCAATGTACAAAATCACTTTTAAAAACTCAGTTAATTAAACATTAGAATAATAGACCTTTTGTATTCATGTAACTCAGTAACATTTTCATTTAAATTATTAAGCATGTTTTGTGTTCACTTGCATTCAAAGATTTCAAAGCAAAGGACAACACTGATGTTTTCTCTAAATGATCCTCGCCCGTTATGACTTATTGCAGCCTCTGTTTTACACATATGCTCACAATAAGGCAAATTTCTGGGAAGGTAATAAAAGAAATGGTAAGGGACTTACTCTCATTCTCTTGTGAGATTTCTTATCCCCACACTATAACACAAAGAATTCAGAAAAAATGCAGCACACTGCTCATTTTTATGTGGTGACTACTATCATAGTCATTTTAATGCAATCACATTATTTACCATCTGTTCTTTGTTTAGCCAAAATAGATTTTCTACATAGTTCATTTGGACACTGGAGACAAATAAGCTGTTTATTCCTGTCAGTTTGATGTTTCAGCTACTAGAATTTTAAAAAGAAAATCTTTTCCACGAGAATGTGTTCTCAGATATTCTCTAATGTAATGTATTTCTGAATAATGGTACCTTGTTTTATTGCCACCTTTTAAAACAGAAATGGTTCTTTGCTTTTTTCCAAGGTCTTAGATCATAATACAAGAGCTTTAAAGATGCTTAGCGATGCATTTCAAAATTAACTCTGTCAAACAACTTTTCCAAGTTGACAAGTTTCTTGGATGCATTTATTTGAGAAGATAAACTGTCCTTACAACTAAGTATTAATCACATTAAAGGAGAACCAAGGCCCACAAAATACCACCCAAGAAGTCGTGATAGAAAAGTTTCATGCAGCGTATTTGATACACAGATGAGAAAAGAGAAGCATAATAATGGGAATCTGATTTGACTTTTCCAATTTAAAAAAAAAATATTTAAAAAACCAATCAATGATTATGCAATTGAAGCAGGAGCATGCTACACAGCAGGAAATGAGAGAGAAGGAACTCAACCCCGAGGCTTGACAGGAGCTCGGCCAGGAGTCTGTGTGAACAACAGGGTAGCCAACAATTATATCTGGTTTCTTACTAAAAACCTCAGGACAATTTTCTTTTAAAGTTGCAGCTAGAATGGAGGCTATTGTATTTCACATAATAAATACAAATGAAAAAAGTAGAAATGGAAAGGACTGACCACAACTGAAAGTCTTTTTGCTGGATTTGTCTTAAGATATTTCTATCTCTGGACACTAGATACTTTGTAACTTACATTAAAGGGGGAATACCATTTTCCATCACCACTTTATTATTTAACAGAGCTGATTTACACATACATTTATTAAAATGTATGTCATTCTACAGGTGTTCCATTTTACAGCATACAAAGATGCTGATTAACATGGTATATGGAATCCAGATCTTGGACTCAGAGTATAATTGGAAATAAAATTTCCCACTTGCACATTCAGCTTTTGTCACAGCCAAACAGGTGCCCTACAATTTCAGTCCTTCTGAAGCTCAGATTGCTGCTATCCCTATCTTGTAACATTCAATCACCTCACTTCGATAAAGGAACAGAGGACAGAATATAATTCATACATACAGAAAGGTTCAGTATCACTCATTAACTCTTGCACATTAAAATTAGAATTAAAATGCAAGCTATCATCATTATAAAACCTGCATGGATCAAGAAATATTGATAATATTTTGACAGTGTATCATGTTTGTTCAGGTAAAACCTAGTTTTGAGTAAACAAGAGGCCAACAGACAACTTTATATGCACTTTTTATAAGGAAAGAGTTCCAGTTTCTCTAAGTGAGTGAAGTGCTTGCATACCCCCCAGTTTGCACCATATTGTCATTGCCTAATAGTTTTGTAGCATTAGATAAATTTCAGAGCTTCTTTGGTTTCTAGATCAGAGACACACTGAATAGCAGAGGACAGATGCTGGGAGTGAATCTTGGAGAAAGTCTGCAGAGGTCTGATACTTGGCCTTACACATGTGATTCTAGTTCCCTGCACCATTTTATTAGTAATGAAAATAAAACCAAACCCAAACACCACCAAAAAAACCAAAGACAATATAAAATTTCTTGATTTATTAATCTCTTACCAAATCATTAGGAGAAGCATCACTCAAGACATTTTTAAGCTTCAGGTCTACTGCTTTTGACTTATGATTTTTGTTTGCTTTGCTTCCTCAAGCTGGTGTTATAAATATGTTCAGTAGACATTCACTTTCCTTCAAAGTCATTTAAGCTGTATTGCTAGAACCATTAAGATGGATTGAATTGAACCATACCAATTACAGTATGAAACTGGTTTACACTAATAGAGCTTCATTAGAGCAGACAGATGGTGGATAGACCAAATTCCAGTTTCAATTACACCTTTCTCAGTTTCTTAAGCAAATTTGACTGAATGTTAAGTTTTTCTTTAAACAGTTTGTTCCAGATATTTAAAATTATGTTAGTAAGCTGAGGTAAATTCAGTTGAAAAAGAAAATAATTGCCATAAATTGTTCTCACATCTCTGTCCTGTACACTTGCCTACACATAGAAAGTTTACTGCTGGGATATACCATATTTTGCTACCAAAAAATGCCAAAACATAACTGATAAATTATAAACTTCAGGCTTGGGGTACTGACAACCTACTGAAGGACCCAGGTGTGTATTTCACCCTCCAGCTCACTGAGATCTGTTCCATGATATTTGAGAGATTTGAGAGCTCTAATCCTGGAAGCTTGCCATGGTGTCAAAAGGTATATGACTCAATTTTCTGCAGCACTTTTACCCTCGTCATGCAGCAAACAAGAAGAACAGCAGATAAATGGAGGGTCATGCAAACAATGTTTTGTTTATATGGAGCTAATGAACTAGTTCCAAGAAATGCTAAATCACCAGAGCATATTTGCTGGAAAAAATTATTCTTCAGCTTGTCTCATCTTCTCTTCCATCCACACAATAGTACAACTTTTCTTGTTTCTTTCTTTCAGAACCATAGTATTTCCAAAAGTGATAGCTGTACAGGGGAGTGGGAAAAGTGAGGGGTGGGAACAAAACCTTCTTTCTACAGAAAATATGAAATTTTAAATAGCTGCTTGCTTGTCTAAAAGCAAACTGTGATTACTCTAAAAATAAGAATTATATGATGAATGATATTTCTCACACAAAATATTTCTTATCATATCACTGAAATAAGCATCAGAAAGTTAATAACATATAAATACATATAATTTAATTACATCCATAGGATACGTTAGAGATACATAGAGAGTTTATTTTTGACATCTAAGGTATTTGCAATCCCTTTCCTACTTGTCTTTCCATTAATGCCATCCTCTGCTCTTCACTAGAGGGACCTATTTCTTTCTACTAAGCACAAAAGTAACAGCAGCTCTGACCTTTAATCCTTTGCATCACAACTAGTACGAGAAGCCAGAGTTCCTGATGTAGTAAAGGGAAAATACATATCTACCTGGCTAAGGAAAAGGGGAAAAATTACCTGTCTAAAGCACTCTGAGACAGCTTGAGTTTCAGTGCATGAACTAGGTTTTATGCTTATTAGTAAGGCTCTACTAAAAGAAGTGGAAAATTCAAAACACTTATTCCATTTTAATTGCTTTCTTCAAACCTAAAGATGAAAGTACTACACACACTCAAATCAGGAAAGATTAATCTACTTATTTAATTTCAGTTTCTAGAGCCGTCCTCCTCTTCCCTTCCCTTCTAACAAACTTCCCTTACCCCCAAGTCCTGACTCACTTTCTTGAAATAGGTGAGGTCACCAATTCTGCTAATCTAAGAGGTTACATGTATCCATTACCTATCTTCAGACTCAGGGTACGTACACATTTGATCATATTTTGAGAAGCAGTTGCCTCAATCTGCTTTAAGAATTGCATTTCAAATTATCAACACTTAAAAGCCAAGTACTGCAGGGAGGAGCTGTAAGTACTGAATAATAACAGCAAGTGGCCCACAGATAACAGGATGTTTCACCCACCCACTGCAGGGGCAAGATTAACAGGATTCATTATATATCATATTTCTGTCATCTTGCTGTATAGCACCTATTATGTTACTTCATAACTGAATTTATTCAAGTCATAATGTTAATTTTATCATCAACACACCTAAAAACATTCTGATAACTATGGCCCTATCAACACTTAGCTCATGTTCCCAAGTTGTTTTTTTTTAAATAGAAACTTGATTAAATGTATACTTGGGAAGCAATTAAATAATTTTTCTGACTATATCAACCTTTAAACTAGCAGATACTAACAAAAACTGGCATGATATAGGGGGGGTTTATAATTACACATTACTTTCTGGGCGTAGGGAAGAAATATGTGCTGTTTAAAATGATACAGATTTTTAACTGGTTCAAAAGACACTAGAGTGAAATCTTAGATTAGTTAACAGCATATCTTCTTATGTAAATTGTTGTTTAACATATTATTCATTTTTACCATTTTAATGGAAAAAATAAATTGCTACTATGAAGACCTGCAATGAGTCACAAACTTGCTACAGAATGTTGCACACAGAATATCTAAACACATATTCTAAAAACTGAATCCCAAGTCCCAGTGACTTCGGAGTAGCAGCTATATGCACGCTTTTGTGGCTGCTCAGGTGTGAAAAAGAAAATGCATGTTTTGAAAAATTACATGATGTAATTTACAGGATGTGTCTGCATTACTACCTGTTTGCACTGGCATGGAAAGTAGAAATAAATAACTCACTAATTAAAGTGTCTCTAAGTCGATATTACCCCCTTTTCAGGCATATATATGTGTGTATATATATATATATATATATATAAAAAAATATGAAAAAATGTTAATTCAACTCTCTACATGGAAAATGGAATACACTGTAAGATTAGAGATAGGAAAATGCATAAAGTATGAGATTCCCAATCTGAAAAGCTACAATACTGTGTTCTGAAGGAGAAAGATAACACACCCATAACTAAAGCTAGGGAATTGCAGAAGAATCAATCTTTTTCTCAAGCTATTTGAAGATTACTGCACTACAAAAAATACAACAATAATGCACACACAGGCAGATGCATCACTCTTGAGAAAGAGTTGACATTTTCTCAAACACCAGGAACACTGGTGGTAACACAGTTTCTCAGTCATGATTGCAATAGGATGACATTTATGGATATACAATCTACTGCTATGATATGAGAGCGTGTGCTTGAACTGGAGATCTCCTGAGCATGCAGAAAGAAAATAAGTTGGGGTTTTTTTAAATAATAATTCATTGTCAGAGGAATTTTCAATTTCAAGCATTTGTCACACTTCTACTTCAAACACACATTGCAGAGTTAAGGCACAGTAAGAAAATAGTATCTACTCTTTGTATGGCTTACTCAGAAACACAAACAAATTTAACAGGGGGTTGTAGCAAAGCAGGAAGAAACATGATTGAAATATATTTCTCAGTTCATGAACTCCTGTTTACAAAAGCACATTAAAAACCGAAAAGCCAAACTGTTCAGAAGTTAAAATGCTGCATTACCTTGAAGCTTTCCTTTCCCAAGATCTTTCTGTGGTGCCAGTGGTTTGCAGGCAGTTCTAAGACAGCCTGAAGTAGGTATTCCATACACTTGTACCTATTCTAGAAATCGTCGGCCTTTTGCAACGAGACCTGCTTCAGTGCTAGGCACTGTGTGCACACACAGCAGAAGGTGTCTTCCATTCTAAGGAGCTTGTACTTTCAACACAAACACAGAGAGAGCAGGTAAAGTGTTCACCTAAAGATAAGAGCTGTGACATAATGCTTGAGTCTTAAAGAAGGTTCCAGAGGAAGTTTCTGAAGTTGATCTGGGGGCCAAGTGATTCCTTCCAATGCCTGCCTTTTCTCACTGTCCAGATTGGTTGTGGAATACAGAATAACTCTCATCCTGCTCCACCACAAATTGTATTTAACTTTCTGCTCAGATTTAAGGGAAAACCACTGTAGTCACTCTGTGCAGCTACTGCAAAATTAAATTTGAGCTGGGCAGCAAACAAAGCAAATATTTTTTAAAAAGAACAAAGATTTCTGTTAACTTGAGAAATAATACATGCTCACAGCAAAAGAAGGGCCAATGGCACCAGAGCATCTGTTAGGAAGAGCATTGTCAGCACGTCAAGGGAGATTATTCTTCCCTTCTGCTCCACACTGGTTGGTGAGGCCACATCTGGAGTACAGTGTCCAGCTCTGAGGTCCCCAGTATAAGGCAGATATGGACTTACTGGAGCCAGTCCAATGCATGGCCACAAAGATGAAGAGACTGAAGCACCCATCACATGCAGAAAAGCTGAGAGAGCTGGGACTGTTCAGCCTGGAGAAGAGAAAGCTTAGGGAGAAAGTGTTAAGTGAGGGGAGGGAACGAAGAGGGAGACAAGACTAGTGCCCAAGGGCAAGGAGGCAATGGGCACAAATTCAAACACATGATGCTTCTTCTGAACACAAGAAAACATCCTTTTCACTGTGAAGTTAGATAAATACTGCAACAGGCTGCACAGAGACTTTGTGGAGTCTCTATTCAGGAGATATTCACAGTGCTGAGCAGCCTGCTCCAGCTGATCCTGCTTGAGTATGGCCTTAGATTAGAAGATCTCAAGAGGTCCCTTCCAACCTTAATGATTCTGTGTTTCTGTGATATTAGTATACTGTGGTTATCATCCAACCCACAGACTCCGGTCTATGTAATTAATTCTTGGCAGATTCATTTTGCTTCACAACAGAACTGCCAAATGTTTTGCAATTAATCATGGGTATGATCATTTTTATTCTCTTTTAAAATATTTCCAGCTATACTAATTATTTTATAGTTAAATAATAGTAAATGATCTTCCAAAAGACACTTAAAAACCAAACAGTTTTCCACTGATCTGTAATACCACTTCTGCTTTCTTATACTTTCACATCTGGATCCTGGTCCCAGTAATCCTTTGTAGATTTAGATTAACCAAGAACTAGAAGTACATCTTGTGACAATAGTTTAATAGCTTCAGAACTTGTGTAATAATTTTTAATTCAAGCAGAATTACTTTTTTTTTCATCATGTTTTGTCTTTTGTTTTTTCATGCTCTTTCCCAGTAAGGAAAAGGCAGCTAACAAAGTAACTGACTTACACTCAAATCCAGGGAAGAGATTCTCCTCACATAAGATACCATTCACAGGGGCAACAGTTTTATAGATTTAAAGCACACAGACAGAAACAGTTACTTTTCCTCCAAAATCTTCAGAGATGCTGCTTTTGGGTCCAGAAAGCTTAGATCCTTCCCCTTTGAGCTTTAGGGCCACCTCTTAGTATTCAGCAGGGCAGAGGAACACAGGCACATGCACACAGAATGCTTTAGATCCCACCTTTGCCTACAGAAGACTGCTCTATCTTGCCCGCCTTAATATTTATGCTTTTTTTTTCCTTGATTTTCCTATTTATTAGTCTCTACTCACATCAGAATTCCTACAGTTTCCTTTTTCTCCAAGCTCATTTCTCACTGTTTCTGAACAACCTTCCTACGCTGTTCTGTTTCCAAGAGCACAAGATTTTCACCAGAACTGAACAGAACACAATTATGACCAAGCTAAACATCAGCGTGCTACTTCTGAACATCAAAAACTGGCAAAAATTGTAAAATGTCTATTTATTTCTTAGGTAAGAGATGCAACATCAATGTAAAGAAAACAACAATGTATTTCAGAAGTAGAGAGCTAGTATTAAAATCTGCTGTGTTAATGACAGTGTAGAGAGTACTGCATAAAGTAAAAGCCATGTCAGTGTTGCAAAGGCAAATGCTCATGAGTTAAGAAACATCATTTGCATTTATGTTCTTCCAGTGCCTCTAATTTAGTCCTCTGACATACAAGTACATAGGTGCACACAAACACACATACTACCTAACCATATTATTATGTTTTTTTTCCCTACAGGCCTTTTTTCATTTTCTGCATAGGATGGATCTGCTCTGCAGATCATCTGGGACTGAGCAAGTTGGTAAATTAATGATCAATTCCAGAAAAGAGAAGATGGCCTTGTATTTGCTCCTGAGCATTTCAAATTTATTCCTACCATTACCACTAAATAAAAACAAAACAGAACATAAAATAATGCGCTGCCTTCAGCATTTGTTTGATTACTCAACATATAGTATATTCACTTAAAGTTTTTGCCAATATATGTGAATTTTACACACAGAATGCTCAGGATTTAACATCTAACACATCAGTAGGTGCAAGTAACACAGAGGCTCTAGCACATGAATTTCATCTGATCACTAGTTCCAGACACCTTTAATGTCAAAGAGTACATAGTTAGGCTGAATAAATCCAGCACACTCCTCCTCCTGGTTCTTCCCCTCTTTGTCACTGTCAAGAAATACATGTGATCTCCATCACTGTCAGAAAAGACATCTGGCTCTGTAGCAGCTGATTCAGATCTCAGAGGATGTCACTGAATTAGGATGAAGTGCCTCAATGTTCACCTCACAGTGCCAGCTCTTCTACTTGTGCAGTACTGAGACTGCACCCAGCGAGAAGCGTTAGCTCATCTGATCCCGTGTGCCAAATACCTACTGAAGTGACAACTGGTTAGATGTGTAACTGCAATTACAACAAAGCCAGGCTAAAAGCTGCAGTTTTGACATCATGGAATAAGGGGATACTCCTTTGTGCTCAGAGAAACTTGTTGACTTCAAGCTCAACACCTCAAAACCACACAATGATGGAGCAGGGAAAGCTCCTTTCCAGGTATAACGACTGGCCAAGCAGAAGGATGGTGAAACACAAGAGCAATTTCAAGCCCAGAGAATCTTGAAGATATTAGGGGGGTTTTTTAATTTGTTAACTAATTTGGAAACCATTTATCCATAGAAAAAATGTGGCATTTGTATACAACAGTACTGTTATGGAATATATTTCCCTTTAATACAGAAAACATTTTATCTGATGACATTAAATATTAGAGATGTCAGGAAAAAAGCACAAGAAACAAAAAGATAAAATCTAAAAATGAATGGTCTATCACACCTACCATTCAAAGTAATGTTACTCCTAGTAATTTGAAGAGGCAGATATCAAGCACCTCTGGCTTTCTTGCACTAGAGAAGACAAAAAATTCACACATTTATAGCACTTAAAAGTAGAAAGAATAGTTTAATGCAGAGCTACCAAATATAAATATCCTTTTTGATAAAAAAACCCAAAACTGTCTTGTTCTATGCCTTTTTTAGCATTTAGAATAGCAATTTTTAGCAGTATTCACTGATTCTATTGCATAGTCAGAGCACATGTTACATATATACACACCGTTTCTTACACCGTACCTATAGTTTATACAGAGCTTTTGTTCCCTGAAAATTGCAGGGAAAGGTGAAAGGTGATATTTATCTTGCTAAAATAAAAGCACACTGTCTCAAAGAACTTTTCCTTTCCTGTGTGCATCTGTTCCAGCACAACGCCTACACGCACCTATATGCCATTACTACATACAACTGGTCAAACAGGACGGGTTTTGGACTGATCCCTCCCATCTCCTAACTGGACAGGAGCAGCCCAGAGCTGTCTCTCACTCTGCCAGCTGAGGCATTCAGCACTTCTTTCAGTGCTGAATTCCACAGGGATAATGATGCTCACATGGTAGCCCTCTTCCACAGGCTACTCTGCTTGCAGAACAGGAGGAGGAAAGTGAGAGGAGAATCCATATGAAATTATCCCATTCAGAGAGACTGGGAATCAAAATGCAGAAGACAACAAGCACATCTGCTACGTTGTTCTGAAACCATAGCAGAGCAATAGCAATGGTTCAGATAAATCTTTCCCAACCTTTCCACCCAACACTTCATTTCTGTCACCTACCTGTTCATGTTAATGTCTGTTTGGGTTCAAAATCATCCTACACGCTTCACTGTTTATAGAGGCTGCGACTGCAGCTTTACATTACAGTGAGTTGACACTTCCATTATAAACTTACTCTTTTTTTTTTTGTTCAGCTAATTGCACAGGGATGGAATTTCCAGATTGAAATAAGAAACATGCACCTAGTTATCCTTCCCAGTATTTGAAACATTTACATATGATTAATTTTTGTTCAGCAGTACTGTTTGTCTGTCACAGACTGTTGTTTGACAACAAATTAAATACAGCCTTGGAATTCCAAGTACTGAAAGAAAAACTCTGGTTATACAGCACAAACCATGCATCTGCTGTAAGCTTGACTGTCATTTCACACTCACTAAAAAAATAATACCAATTTGTTTCTTACTCACTAAAAATACCTTCAATTTATGTAGGTACTAGAAGCCTTCATGCTATTGTCTGTTCTCCAACAGTCAGCCAAAATCCAACAAAAAGAACAAAAAGCAAAACTCCCAAGGGAAGTTTCCATAGAATTTGACAGAAAGGTGATGGTACGTGCATGCCTAGCAGGGATAAAGCTGTACCACCATGTGGTAGGGTGATGCACACATTGCAATGATCATGTAACCACAACCCCCAAGTCACTCTTTTTCACCCCTAACTAATCAATTATTCCTAAGGAAAAGAAATATTTCTTTTATTGTCTGTACTCCAGAACAGAAGGTGGGATATAGCAAAATTTGAAGACAGATAAAATACAACAATCCTGTCAGGAAAATAAAACTGTCAGTGCACAGTGCAACAGACCAAGAGGAACATACAAAACATTTTCCTCACATTCCTGAAGTTTTTAAGTTTTCCATGAGTAAAGTAATGCCTCTCAGTCATCAAAATGAGAAAGTAAGTGGCACTTATGCAAGAGGTACGTAACTTGCATGTATTAACAATTAGAAAAATGACAGAAAATGTGAAAATCTCTAGCCTAAAAAAGTAGTTCTAGGATTTCAAGATATAGAACTGTAACACCACTGGTTTGCATCTGTATGAAATGTCTGAATTCTTGATGTATCAAGTGAATATTAAGGAAAACATTCTGCACTGGTGAAGTTCCAACAATTGTCCTTCACCTGCTTTTGAGTTTTCTCAGTTTCACATTACTTCCCTACTCAATATTACCATTATTTTATTTAGATTTCCAAAAGGTCCATTTATTCAAAACTCTGCTAATGGTCTTATGTTTAGACCTGTACATAGTCCATTTTCACTTAATGAAAAGGAATGTGCAGGAAAACATATATATATACACTCTAGAATTCAAAATACACAAGTAGTAAAGATCACTATTGAAATTCTTTAGTTTCAATATTAAAAACATATATTGTAATATGTATCTTCAGATTTCAAGTCTATCTACAGAAGATCTTATGGCAACAACACTGATTATTTTTTCCTCCTACTGATTTTCAAATATAGCTTCTATATGACTTAAAAAACAGCTGAAGCTCTGGTCACACATATGTTATGGCAAGTGAAAACATGCTTTCTGATTTCCCTTACTTTGGGCAGCTTTCTGTAAGAGGAACCTACTGTGCCACTGTCAGCAATTACTTATGCAGCAGTGTAATAAAATATCAAAGTCTTAACTGATGCTCAGGAAGTCAAAAGATTTGGGCATCAGTGGAAGAAAAAAACAAAACAAAACAAAACCAAGTCCCTTACCAATAGCTATGTTCAGACCTTAGGGAGCATTAAGAAGTGCAGGCACATCGACTCCATGCGAACAATGGGGAGTGAGGCTAATCACTCTCTGAATGTGGTGAATCTCAGAACCTGGTTTGAACATGCTGGTGGGACTGGTGTCATCATTTTGCACATGAATTACTGCATGTTGGCTCTTTTGTTTCCTTTGTTAATACAGTTTCTGGCAATATTTTGTTTATATTATTTGGTCAAATAAGACACTGTTCTTGCTGCATCCTAGGGACACAAGTAACTGGATTCTCTGTATCTTCTGGAACACAAGCCAGGAAGCATTTACATACTGAGCGGTCTACCACATGGTGGCAAGTGCTCACAGTCACTTTTCCAAGAAGAAATCTAATAGCAGTATCAAGATTATATAAAAAATAAAAACATAATTAAAAAAACAAACTAGCAAGTGAAGTATCTTGATGGTCTGGGCTACAGACTCCATCAGCTATTGCACTTAAATGGGTAGCCTTCCAGCCAGCTATTTTATAATGAATTGTCTTCAGTAGGAAACTTCAGAGTTCAGATCACAGAAATAAGAAAAGGGTATGGTGAAAAAGGAACATAAATTTGCTGTCAGATTGAAAGAGCATGAGGACAGAGAAGTACCAGATTAAAACTTTGTCTTCCTGCATGTCTGTGCTAACTATTTTATATCAGATACAGGAGAAAAAACCCACAACAAATCACACAAATGTAAAAAGTGCTAAAGAGGCTTTTGTCCTTTATGAAGTGTAATCATTTATTAAATATATTATATTTTTGTGTTGCCCAAGTTTCATGATTAGACTACTATAGCTCATAAGTAGTCACATATTTATCCAACTTGAAAACAGTTCTAATAAATCTTCAAAAAAATAAGGAGGAGAATTTTATTCATAGCAAATATTAGAAGCAACAAGCACAAAAGTAAAGTCTTCAGCCTTTCCCAAAGACTATCAGAGCAGCAAGAAAGGAGTCCTGCAATCCCCAATCACTAATAACAGGTGAACTGATCATCTGACACAAGAGTCCCCTCAACAGGACTCATTTGAGTGATTATAATCGCTACCCAGATCTCACATTTATGAGTTGAAAGATCATCTGTAATCTAGCATCTCTTGAATCTGGAAGGATCACAACAAACATCAGTAACATAAGAGATATTTCATGCAACATCTTTTCAACTTTCTTGTGCACCAAGGGTGTCCATCTGCAGCATTTCAAATTATTCCACTATGAGAAAGCTACCTGTGGCTTTGCTATGCTTGTTCCCACAGCAAAGACCTGACTTTAGTCAGCTTAGGAATGTGTAAAGTCTTTTATATAGCTCAAGCTGCATATTGGGGAAATTACAGGATTTTAACACTGCATACCAGAACCCAAGTACTGAATTCCCTGGATGAGCAATGAAACATTTGCCAGTCATAAATTTAAGTCACCTGCAAGAAAAATAACGGTGGGGAAAAAAGAAAAAGAAATAATTATTAATGAACAGGTAGTGCTGTCAGGCAGAAATTGTAGCATTGGAACTACAGAACTGTGAGGAGGATATGATTTTATTTCATCAGGAGAGCTCTTTGATGTGGCACATGATAGGGAGTACTTGTACACTGACAGTAATTGTTTTTCCTTCATTTAATGTGAGGGAGAAAAAAAAATGAAGTCATGGAGGATCCAGCAGTAGATCAGATAATTTACAGACTTGAGAAGGTTATTGACAGCATCCAGGCCTTTCATATTTCATAATGTTCTTACTGCCACACTTGCATTAACTGGATGTTAAAAAGCTCAAGGTAGAGAATACACAGCAAAACACCATAAACAGAAGAACAGAAGCAAAGACTATCTTAAATAATTATATTTCTAGCACACTAGAAATACTTAAGACAAAGCCTGCAAAAAGAGCAAATTTCTGTAATAATGGCAATTCAAGATTGGCAGCTCAGAACCAAAAAAAAACAGGAATAACCCTCCCTTTAAAAAAAAAAAAAATATCAAATTTAAGTAGAATTGACAGAATTTTAACCCCTTTTCAACCTACCTTTCTCATAGCAATCATCCCTTGGGTTATCCAGGTCCTCTCCAGTCTGGAGAGAGTACTGAACACTGTGAACTCTATTTAAAGCCTGGAGTATAAATTTATACTGCATGAAGCTCCCCTTTGGTCTTGTGCCTCCTTTTTCTCCTTCTTTCACACACCAAGGAAGATGAGGTAGATGCACCAGCAGCTCTTCCCCATTTACTTGCTGAACTCTGGCACAACGCCTCCTCCCTGTGAAGTGTCTACAAATATTTCTAACAGGATTTTTAGAAGTATGCCTACAAGTATCAAGGGTTTCTTAATGAAGTTATGTGGAGAACAGTTACAGCCTTCGTGCAAAGTGAGGTCACAGTGGTGTACCCCAGTAAAAGTAGGAAATTCTTTGCAGAAAATCTTGATTTTCTCTTGTCAAATAAAACAAGAGAATCAGAAAACATTATAGAAAGGGAAGAAAAAAAGCTACACTAACACTTTGCCCAAAATGTAAAAAAAAACCAACCCCAAACACCCAAAAAACCCCCACCACCAAAGACACATACACCCCCTCAACAAACAAATAAAGAAACAAAAAAAAGGGGGGGGTGGAGGGTAGCAGGAAAGGAGGACAAGGGGAAGAGAAAGATTTAAATAAAGGAAAATTAAATTATTTCCAGGACCAAAACCATTTCCATCCAATGTACTACCACTATATTTTTAACCTTGACACTTTCATTAGTCTGTGACATATATTAACTAACGATGAACAGCAGAACATGACATGATTAAATACTAGCAGTGCAGTATTAAACTCATTAGGTTATACTGCTAATACCACCCTCCACAAGAACAAACTTGATGGCAATTTATGTATTTTCACACACTTCTGAATTCATCAGACCTGAGCTTTAACCCACAGCTTCAATATCAATGGAACAACATCACTTGACATGAGTTAAGGGTATCAATGTAAGAACGACATAGATCTGCAATGCAAAAAATTCAAGATACATTCATCAAAAAGCCATATGCAAAAGTTAATCTGAATTCTCTAGTGCAAAGATTAGACCTTCCCATACTGAAGAGATAACAGGAATACTAATGGATTAAGGAAAGACTTGGCAGATGAGCATTACTACCAGAGAACACCACCACCACACGCTAGGCTCCTAACGTTTTGAAACCATGATTCTTCCATTGTTTTCTGTTGCACTAGGAGATACCAAGTTCTGAAAGCCACAAAAAGGTGAAATAGATATTTTCTGCTATAGTAGCAGATCAACTATAACACACTTCAGTCCCTCCCCTCTCTTACACACACTCAGAAGGAAAAGGTGGTAGATAAAGCAGCAGCTCTTCCCCACTTCCTTGTTCAACTCTGATAGAAACCTACTTCGCTGTGCAGCATCTATAGGTACCATCAACCATTTCTTAATGAAGTTATATTTGGAGAAGAATTACATTGCTTTCCCTTATGCCAAAGAGGGCTGCAGTAGAACAGCCTGGTAGCAGTAAGAGATCTCTTTTACAGCCCAAAGAAAGCTAGAGGAGTGATGAATACAAAACCTAATGACTTAAGGACACATTTAAGATTATATAGTCTCTTTGTTTAATTAGCCATTCTTCTACTTCATTTCACTTTTATGGCTACTGTGACCCTTCTGGCCCTCATATGAATAAGATCTGCCAGAGATCTACCTTTAAAGAAGTTTGAAGAAAATTTTCCAGATTTTCATCACTTTGCTACTTCAAAAGCCCCCCTCTGATGGTTTCTCTAGGGAGATCACACACCTCCTTTAGTCTTCTAAAATTCACAATCATCCTGTCGCACATTACATCTGCTAATTCATAGTTAAACTTGACATTTGAGATCAGTAAAGTCATGCTCCGAGGTATCTTGATTGCAACAAGAAAAACTAAGTTTTGTTTCTTTTTTAAGAGGTGTAGTAGAAGGGAAGAAGAGGAAAGAAAGGCTTTGGAGATATTTTATTGAATAAGAACTTAAAAAAAAAAATCTATAAATTCTTTACTTCAGAAATTGAACTACAGAATAGAATTTACAATAACTGCATGCTTTGATTCCAACTACATTCTTTCTTCTTCCTACACATGATGTCTTCTAAAAGATGTGAGTAAAATTTCATTCATTCTTTACCATAATATGGTTGCTGTAGGTATGCCAGCTTCCTAATGAGCTGGCACATTAGTCATATGCAATCAAGGTAATAACCTAATTCAGGTTTAAAATATTATCAAGATGTTTTACAAATTGGCTCAGTATTTAACTATTCAACATACATTTATAAAGTACCTTTCATGATGAGACTTGCAAGGCATTGTACAAAAACGAAGAGACTTCCCAGTTCTGCCAAGCTGCCCGAAACACCTGAGATACTCGTTGTCTGCTGGACTAATTTTTCAACAGAGCCACAGAATTGCTGATCCAATACCCTGAGCAGAGAATTTCAAGCCCTAGAGAACAGAGGACAAGGGCTCCAGCCTCTGACATCTTTAATTTGCATTTGGAGCTGATTAATAAATCACAATCTATTAAATACATGGCACAGGATGACATGTGGAGGAAATGAAAGTTTAGCTCAGCAGGACTAAGGTCATGAAAGATCTTAAAGATTAAAAGTAAAATGTGAAGTAAAAACTTTTGCAGAAGGCAATGTATTTATGGAATGACTGAAACACACTTCTTAACTGGGAATTAACCAGGAGCACTAATGTGTTTAGTTCTCAAACTATTGAAATAAAATGCTGACTTCTAAGAGAAATCACTTATCCTTTTATGCATTCTAATTAAATCTCTTTAACCTGGGTAACAGTGATTACCTGTTTGTGAAATCAATTACTGTTCCCCTTCAGGTTCTCAGGTAAAAGTGGATGAAGTGCAGAAAAGCTCTACTGCTAAGATCATGAGCTGCCACTCTTGTTAACTCCTGAAAGCATATGAAGAGAAAACCCCTCTTTCACCATCAGAAATGGCCCATCAGGTTCAGTTCCAGGCTTTTTTTTTTTTTTTTTTTTAAAAAAAAAAGGAATTCAGAATCTGAGTTTTAGTCTGGGAATTAACATTCCTTGTAATCAGTTATGCAAACCCTGATCCAGCTGCCCCTGACACTTCATTTCAAACAATGCCGTAGGGAGTGAAGATGTTACCTGTGTACGACACTGGATGACACCGAAAATTTGCACCATGACACCAGGGTCTAGTAAATGTTACTATTATCTTCTCCAACATTTTCACGTGTATGTTCTCTTTATGTCAGAGGTATAATTTTCCATTTAACTGCAGGAGGTGACAGATATCAGACTGAAAAAAATCTATTAAGGTTGTATATTAAATTATTTACCACCTACTAAGAGAATGGTGATATTTGGACAGGATACTAATGCTGCCCCACCTCTTGTTTTAATCATGGAGACCATAAACACCTAGTTTGCAAGTAAGATATTTAAGGTAAGCAAGCAACTCCAGCATTCCTGAAGACTGAGTTTTATGTTTGTTAGGTAGCTTATTGATCAGAAAACCAAAGCAACACGCTGAGACAAATAATATATCTGTACATACCAATGGTATAAAGAGAAATAGTTATCCATTGCAATCATTCCAACCTCAAATATCTCAAATACCTTTCTTTCTCCAATGTTTTCCCAGGATATTTTTATAATCTGTAATGAAGCTACAGAAAATTGGTTTATCTTATGAAATCAAAGTGTTGCATCTATATAGTTTGTTTTCCTGATGATAGATTTTTCACTCTGTTTCTTGCTTTATGTAAAATTATTTCATCCACTGACATTCAGAAGCAAGATTAACATGAATATTTCCAATTTAATATTTAACTTTGTATACATTTGTAAAGATACATGGCTGTCATAAAACAGTAGTAAGTTGTCCAGGAATTGGATCAATACCAAATTAATCCAATTGAAGACTGACATGGATTCTGAGCAGCTTTGGACTGGACCCTAGCACAGATTTTACAACTTTTACAATTTCTGGCTTTATTTTAATGCTGCTCACACAGCGTATTTAGCATTAGCATTGCCTCTGGGGGAACCGCTCTTTGCAATGCCTTCCAAATTATGAAGCATTTTGAAGCTTCAATAAAAATTGTGGTTTTATAACAAAATAATTAGTCACTATAACATGCAGAGCATTGGATAAACAAGAAATTGAAAATTAAAAGTTAATTCTAAAGCCTTATGTGCAGAACTAAAATTAAAATTGAGCTTAATAGAATGAATAATCCTCCTACATGGGCAGGAAAAATGGCAACTACAGATTTTATGTGACTTTCCATAATGATGGTTTGACTAACTTCCTTTCTTTTTGCTTAGTTTTGTTACACTTGTGAAGTGTAATGAAAACCAAACTTTTTCCTTTTTCAAATACTGGTTAATCTTGTGATCCATCACTAGCCACTTGCTTACTCCCTCTACTCTTAATTGCTGCCAACAGCTTAAAGTATGGCAAAAGGCTTAAGCACAAGGGAGAAGAATCTTTACAAGGCAGAAGAATCTTTACTCCACCTTTCCCTTTGACCTATGTTCTGGTGCCAAGAACCTGGCTTGGACACCCACATTGCTCCATTCTACCTTTTCAGGTTGTCTCATTCATTGACTATACTGTGTCAAGGATGAAGCTGTGCAATACCTACACCTGTTTTTGAGAATTAGCCACCCCTGGCATGACTAGGGACAAAACCACAGCTCCCAAGGAGCTGAGAGCTGAAATTCATCACTGTCTAAAACTCACTGACCCTGGAGTTACGTTATAGTATTTTCTGCACACCCAAACACAACAGGGCTGAGCCCAAGACAAATGTATGTCCAAGTTTAACTTGCTGACAGAGCAACTCAGGGAAATAGTGTTAGAAAGTCTCCAAGATTCATGAACTCTGACAGCCATCGCAGTCCCAGCTTCAGTGGAAGGCATTTTACAAATTCCTGAAGTCTTATTCTCATTCATATGGAAGTACCTCTTACAGACCCCATCCTCCTACTGACAAATATCATTTCCTCAACTAAAAGCTAAAACTAACTATGTGTGGTATAACACATGGTATCTTTTCTTCTAAAAAAGGTTGGAGAACCTTGATCTGAAAACAGGAGATGAACAAGCGAAACTCAGTGCAGGAAGTTGGCTTGCCGTTAGAAATTACATAGGTGTTATAAAAAAATAAGTGAAAATTCTGTTGTTATGTTCCAGCTGTGAATTAAGAATAATGAAAAATGCACTTATTTTAATGCTTATTTACTTGCCCTAATGAATGCTAAATTAGAACTGCAATTTTGTGTCATTAGTTCAATGTGTAAATTGCAGCTACAGCTGCATTTTAACAATAACCAAACACTTTTCTCAAGATTAAGGAAAATCTGTAAAAATTCATGTATGTCTAAAATGCAGGTGACAAATGAGCGAGCAAAGGCAGCACAAATGTGAAGTTGAGTTTGTATTAACTTCCTCATCCCATTGCTATTAAAAAGGGAGGTGTAGAATTATGTCTAAAAAAAATACAAGACAGACATGAATAAACTGGAGCAAGTACAGTTGAAGGCTACCAAGATGGTTGGGGAGTTGAAGCATTTGACCAAGGATGACAAGCTAAGGGAACTGGGCTTGTTTCGCCTGTAAAAGAGGTGCCTGACAAGGGATCTGATAGCAGCCTCCCCACTCCACAGGGACGGTAAGGCAGTGGAGCATTTGCCCTTAGCAGTTGTGTAGTCTCTATCCTTAGACAGTTTCAAGATCCAGTTGAATCAAGCTGTAAGCAGCCTAGTCTGATCACCTGGCTGAACAGGAGGCTGGACTAGAAACCTCACAAGATAACCTTCTTCCTCCTGAATTATTCTGTGACGTTATCATTAAAAAAGTTCTAGGAAGCTGATAAACATCTCAGTTACTCGTTTGAGGCTCTAGGAACGTTTAAGGTCATACATAGTTCCAGTATATGGACTAGAACTTCAGCACAATGGTTTATCACAAAATTAAATGCTAAAACCAAATCATCACACTTAGGGGCCAAAAGTCATGATCTTAACTTATTTCTCTTTTTACATACATACTGTAAAAGCTAACATCATTTTTTAAAGCTGCAAAGCATCTGCACATCCAGCAATACTTATGGTTTGGGTTCCAAATTCAAATTACTGAGAC
The DNA here is from genome assembly GCA_907165065.1 of Caprimulgus europaeus. The sequence continues at coordinate 6,641,581 of OU015523.1, read as the reverse complement.
ATCTGAACTTGGGTGAAGTAATTTAATCACATTATAAGTCATTCCCTACGCAAAAAAAAGAAAGCACTACACCGCCAAAACACAGAAAAAAACAAAACCCAAAGGAGTGCACCAAGACCAGGCTGCACTGACAGCTTTATAAACACTTGTCATGTGGCAGATTCAGAGTTTAGAATTAATTGCTAAGGCTGAATTTGCTTGCTATAAAACATCCTTATCTCTCCTTCCTCCTATAAAAATATAAGAGGCAAAACTGGCAGAAGGGTGTTACAAGTAACATTATCTTAGAAAACATTTGTTAAGAAAAAAAAAGAATTTGCTGGTACAATATTAGAAAGGAAAGAAGGACCAAAACAAACTTCTAGGTTTATAATTAAAGTCTTCATTGATTCCTTTTTGTGTTAGAATTAATAGATTAAAAATTCAATATTTGAAAGACTAAGCCTCTGTCAGATCTTTTTGAGTTCAAAGGATTTCTATGTTAATTTTGTTTTGGCAGAATTCATCAAAAGGTGCTAGAAAATATGTAGCTATTTGATAATGCAAAGAAAATTCAAGAAAGTCTTAACATACTCTTCTCCTTCCTTAAGTATAGAAACATTTTTATTTTTACACTACTTTTTAGTATTAATTTGTAAGCCATAATGTACATACGAAAACATACATTATTATCGTTCATCACCAAGTCTTTCCAATTCTTACTCTGCCAAGCCAAAGACTGATATTGGGGGAAAATAGGTTCTAAAGTAGACTGGAAGCGTCCCGTGCTCTGCTCTCCAGTGTGTGTCTACTGCCAGTTGTGTTACCACCCAGCCCCAAAAAACACAACATCAAAGGATTTTTAAGAAATAAATTTCTTCAAGTACTTTCTTGTTTCACACGCTGATCCTCTCTTTTTGTGATACAAACAGGGTATTGACTGTAGTAAAAGTGACTTTCAAATTTAAAAAAAAATCCATGAATATTCACAGTTTACAAAACATAGGAACAGAGTTACGAGGCAAAAGTACTGCACTAACATTTTTGCATTTGGTTTGTTGCCAAGTCTGATAAAGAGAAACCAAAATTTAGTATGAATTGTATCTTGACAATCTCTGTCCTCATAATGGCTCGCTTTCAATCTGTAAATGTGTTATTAATTTGCATATAAACTACATTATAAAATCTCAAATGCTATTTGCAACTGACTAATTTTCTCATTCATCAAAAGGTATCTTCTCCTCAGCATTTACTGGTTTTGAGGGATTTCATTATTTTATTGACATGTTTATTTGAAAGTAAAAGAACACCGTTATTTTCTAATTTACATTAATGTAACTACCATTTTAATGGTTTTGAGCTGCCTGAAGCAAATGGGATAGCAACACACGAGCTGCTACTTATCTATCATGGAAATATGTGGAGTGGTTTATTTCAAAATGAAGTATCAAGTAACTTAATTCACAAAGCAGAACATAAAACCTGCCACAAATGGCCTTAATGCAAGTGCAAGAAAAACTATAGTACATAAATAAATCAAACAGTGAAGAATAAAACATGGTTTTCCTTTGTGTAACTATGGCCCAGTCTTTACACTCTTAATAGCACTGTACAGAAATTAAAGTATTTCTTCCCTATCATGCTTTCAAGGAGAAATTCATTTTTGGTTGATAACCAAACCACAGAGATCTAAGAAACAAATCAAAGTTTGCCTTCCTGACCTTTTAGAAGAGTAAAAGCAGTCTTCCACATGAACTGCAACACACTTGAATTCAGCCTGTTATTACTAGTATTTATTACCATGTGCTAGCAGTTTGATACCCAAGTAAACTCAGTGATTGCTGTTAAAATCCTTTTTTGACACATGAAAAAAACCACATACATACAAAAAACCCCAAGCACACCAAAACAAAACAACTCCACTTTTGCCAGCAACCTCAAAAAGTCTGGATGTAGGGCAGTTTTTGCAACAAATTCCTCATCCTGGAAGCAGTCATCAGGAAGAAGATCACAGCACACCACAGGACAGTGCAGGAGAGCTTGCAGTGCTCACAGCATGTCTCTTCTGTTTATTAATTGAGATCAGCATCTGAGGCTGAACCAGCTCTCATTAGCCTCAGTCTCAGTAGAAAATTTATGGGTTTTATAGTGCAGAAACACTGAACACACCAGTGGAATTTGGGAACCCACTCACTAGTGAACTTATATTTTTCATCTTCCACTCTGCTTCCAAAGGTATGTCTTTAGTTACTAACTGGAAGTCAAATGATGAAGAAAATAGTCTAGTCTGAGTATCCTTAAAGAGAAAAAAAAAACAACAAACAACAACAACAAAAAAAACCCCAAAACAACAAACTTCTGACTCTTCACCAATCTCTGTTGAAAACACTATTTTTCCTTATGGTTTCACCATACAGTAAATAAAGAGTGTTATACTCTTGACAACCCACTGCAGATATCAAGCTAGAGATGGACAATCCCACAACCCCATATGCTAGATGATCCTTTCTAAACCACCTGTCCCTACCGAAAACTTCTCTTTCTATCCACATTGGCAAACTGGATAACTTAATTCACCTAAACATAGAGTGACCTCAAAATGGCTTCTTCCATTTCAGACCTGAAGTATTTTCATGCTTATTTGGGGGAACTCTATCAATTGTTCTAACAATAGATTTGACCTCCCTAAACAATTCATCTTGATTACATGTTTTGGCCATGACAGAAGTACGGAAGTACAACTATTAGAAATCAAGTATTTCAAATACAACAGTCATCCAAGTGCCACGTGAAAGGAGACAACTAACTAGCACCACTTCACAGAAACTGCAAGCCATTTTGAAAAATACCATATATTTTGACAGAGGTTTAGGTAAACATTAACTTTCTACTGGGACTATGCAAAAGCTCCTGTGACACAAACCCCTAGCTCATCTCATCAGGGCTCTCTTGCAGTGCTTTCTCACAAACTGTAGAAAGTTACTGACTGGTCCAGCAAGACCAACAAGGCTTCTGCATCTCCTGCAGTGGTGATTATCTGGAAGTGGATAATTATGCACAAATAGGTACAAAATATATATTGTTTGCTCTGGTGGTCCAACTATACTATCCAAAAGTAAAAAGGTGAGTGGTGGAGTAAAAACTATAACAGCATTCCCATTAAGAGATATGAGAGAGATATAGCTGAGCATAGATAGTTACTCTTTTACCATTATTTCTATGAATAAGTGATCTAACTTGCATTTCTTTTTTCATATTTCTGGTCACTGAAGGGACGGGACCTGACAGACCTCTTCAGAAAAAGTGGCAGCTGAGGTATTGGGAGAGAGGCATTCCTACAAAAAGCCTAAATAAAATAGGTGACCTCAAGTGTCGTGTAGAGGAACGTAGTGCTCCAGTCACTTAAATTCATCTACAGAGTTCAGCCTTCTAAGCTGGTTGCCAGAAGCTGGTTACTTTGGATAACCCCCTGATGACCATATGATCAGCTTTCCTAGTTCTCAAATGTTTAAGGAAACAGTGCTCATGTATCTGGTTGTAGTAACTGTGCATAAAGAGAGAGGCTAATCCACATTCAGTCATTAATTTGACTACATTTCAGTAATGTAATTTCTGCTGCATTCCAAAACCAAGATGGAAGCATCAGCTTACACTCTACACTTTTTTGAAATGGTGGTCCCAATATACTTTCAACTTAATTATGAATCAACTATATTTATTATTAGAATGATGACCAAAGCTTACAGAAAGTGAAGAGACTGCTGTATAACTATGTCCTTTGCAATTAGCTGAGTACCATTTTCATTCAGTATCTCCTTATGGCTTGAGAGAACAGCTCCATTTTTCTGAGCTACACATACAAAACAGATTACTCTCTCCCTTCTCTTTTCCAATCCCTTCCCAGTCTGCCCAATTTGACCATGAATTCCCAAAGCTATTAGGAAGGGGAAGGGGGGTGCAGTGGGAGGGAATCAGAAGGAAGGTAATTTTTATACCTGCTTTTTGTGTTACTCAGATTCAAGCACGTTGATTCAGCAAAAATGCAATGAAGCCAGATGATGCCCAAAGAAAATCAGAATTATATTTTTGAAACAATTTATAACAGTTTTTAACTTATTAGCTTGCTTTCTAAAGGTACTATCATAAGTACTTGGGTTCTGATCCTTTGTTTCACATACTGTATGTCTCCTTTTTTCCTCCTATAAACTTATCTACTCACTAATCAAAGGCAGCTTTTTCATCTCAAACTTGGGAAACCAAATTTAGTAACTTTAAAATAACATCATTCAAGTTCCCAAGGCTTCAGTCTATAACTTATAATTATCTGCCTATTCAGAGAGCATTAACTAACATCGCATTCAAAGTCATACACATCATACCTGATTGTAAATCTATCAGACTACTCCTTTGTATACATAAGCTTAATGTTTGTTGACAGGGCTAAATTGGGATTTAACTTGTAGCAGGAGTATATTTAAATGTAAATTTACTTTTTTCCAGCAACAGTTTTTTCAGAACTTTGCATGAGAAACTTGAATTTAATCAAGGTATTTGCACACACAATTTCCTGTGCAAAACAATAATGTAAGTAAATTTAGCAAGCAAGCTATTTCCATATGGTTGCAAGAGTTGTGTGTGCATACAATCTGATGAGGTAAAGCTTTGTGCATGCATATAATCTGAGTAGGGAAAGTACATTGAAAACTGACCAAAAGATTTGGCTTCAAGAGCTAAAACTGTGTGAAAGATTAGACTGCTAAAGAAAATAATGCTTAAGATGTCAGATTGTGCTTCTCTAATTACCTCATCACACATTTATATCAGCTTCCACATTAAAAGGCTGGAGCAACTGCACAAGGAGAAGAGTGAAAAGGAAGGCAGCTAGGCTTTTGTTTCCCTTTGTTAAAGATACTCTTGTAGTTTTGTCAGTGTAGAAACTGATGTTAAAAAATGAAAAACAAATTACAAAGAAAGCATCATTTTATTAATTAAGGAGTCTAGAGAGAAATTCCCTCTCCACTCGTTGAAAATGAAATGCTTCTGATTACAGGTTAGAAATAGGGGGTGTCAGTAAAGGTTTGAGTTTTAAGGTAAGCAATTTCTTTGTACAGTAGATGAGATAAAAACTTGTGTGGATACTTGCAATGTTTGTGACATGAAAAAATTTAGTTGCCAGGAAAGTTCTAATAATGTGTTCACTATATAAACCAATAACCTAGTTTTTGTTTATCTAAATTATGACATTAAGATTTTTGATTCCTCAACACAGAACTTATTTTGTTTAAAATAAGGCTACATTTAATCCAGTGTTAATGTTAGTAAGTAGCCACAAAATAATTTGGACAGAAGAACAAAGTGTTAAAAATCTTCTTTAGAAAGGGGAATTCACTCAGTCTTATTGGTAGAAGTTAAACAACTGTGTGATTTATTTATTTATTTATTTAAATACCAGGAGAAATGCAGTGTTGAAACATTGTTTTTAATACCCAAGTGATTTGGTTGTTGGCTTGGGGTTTTTTTAAAAAAAATTTTCGGTTGTGTTTTTGTTTGTGGTTTTTTTTCTTTTTTTTGCATTACTGTCAAGGAGGCCAGAACCAATTCTCTTTCTAGAGGACCGTGTCACACCACATCTCACTCAACATCAGCTTCCCAAAACCTGCTTGATAGGCCTGAAGAAATAGAAAGAGGAATGCTGGTGAGGAGCTGCAAAACTGTAATAGACCTTCAGATATTCAGACTTCTCAACTATTTCTCTCATTATCTCATAAACAGGTGGTTATAAACAATGAAAGTTCATTAACAACTCAGGTAAAAATTAATTGCTAACTGTATCTAATTTGTTTACTCTCTGCAACAATCTCCTAGATGTAATTCCCAAGAAGACAGTCTTTCTATGGAAAAACTCTGGCTGCTAAATCACTTATGTACTTTCTTTGCTTTCATTTCTATATGAGTTGTTTAGAAGATTCCACAGTAAATTTTAAGACTTGGAAGCCAAAGTGCCATAGCTTTCTAACTGAAAACATGGTTGCAAGAGGGTATTATTTTCACATCATAGCCATAAAATGCCACAGGAGCCTTCCCACCTGTATCTGAGCCTGCACTTCAGAATAAACACATAGGCTTTACTACTAAAGAATGTAACAGCTGTGAGCACAAACCATTCCATACTTCCAGATTAAATTTAAGGCTTTTTAAGTGCCTGACATGTACTGTTTCGGGAGGTATTTTGCATCATACTTAAGATATAAATTAACATACTGTCATTTTGAGTTTATATTGTGCAACAACTCATATCCGTGGCTGCAGATAGTGACCCTATCCATTCTTCCCAGCCCTCTGTGTATAGCTCCTTGTTTAATGATAATGCACTGTATAACTTTTTTTCTTTTCTGATTTGGCTGCTGAATTATGGAAAGCTAGTAAGTGTGCACTGTTACCAATTTTATTACTTTATAGCCTTTCTTTAGCTTCTTTCCTTTAGAGTTTTTCAGGTTTAAAAATAATTAAAAAAAAATGTTGTGGGTTAATAACCTTTTTCATTTCCAACAGTAACCAATGACACAACTGAACTTTCATATAAAAGAACACTAATAACATCTGCGATACTGACAGGTAATTCTGAAGTTTTCATGTTACTTTCACAGCATAACAGGTGCTACTCACAAAATGAGAAGGTTGGATGCTTCTAGTTTGTTGGTTGCTTTCAGTACAGAAAATAACAATCCTCACATCCTTGTTGGCCAAAAAGCTTACGTGCCTGAAAACATGAACCACTTCTCTAACAATACAAGTTTCAGTTACTAGAAGTGAGTAACTCCTTAGCACTGCCTTGCTGGCACCATCCCCACAGCACCACTCATGTCAGCAAGGTTGCTAACCTAAACACAGTGAGTGAGAGTGCAACAGGAGGCATCTGGGATCAGGAGGCATCAGCAAAACACACAGAACAGAAACTGGAAACACCTCTTCCTACAAAGTCCAGGTGGAAAGTAAATTCTTTCCAACTGGAAAAAAAGCAGAAAAAAAGTTTTCATTAGTTATCCAAAAAGCTAGAAAGTTTAATTTTGGTGGACACAAACAAACAAAAAAGAAAACCAAGATAGTGGAGTTTAAGATTCTAGCTACTATGGAAAGGTCATTAATAACCACAAAGGTAGTGAAAAGCCAACTTTACCAAATGTAACACACTCGAGTTACTACAAAAAGCTTAAAGTTATTTGCTTCTTTGTAAATAATTAAAATGTTCATTTATCAGCAGCATGGCTTAAATCTTAAGTTATTTGGTACTGAGCATACAGCAGAATTAAAATTTTAAAATCCTGCTAATTTTCATCCTTATGTAGGCCTGTTTGTAATGCTTAGTACAGATAAGAATATTAGCACTAAACTCCCACCAATTATGATAAAAGTTATTGAACCTTGTTTAGCATAAAATACATGTCACTGAGATCCTGCAGCACACCGCTTGGATGCAGACTACCTGCTTCATCCAAACCTCCACAGTAGGGTAAATAATGGCTAAGAGAATTCAGCAACGATGAGTACACAATATTGAGTCATCTGTAATTTTGCCAATAGAGTGGCCTGAAGCAGAACTGGTAGCAAATAATTTTACAAGGAGGAAAAATAAAACAGTGAGTGTATGTAGACAAGGGATGAAGATATTTTCATTTAATTATGGTATGAATGTGATTATGTTATTACCATAAAAATACTGGTACAGTTAAAGCAATAACATCCTTCCTAATTGTACAACAGTATCAAAGCTTTATTTCATAGAATCACATAATTGCCTCCATTGGAAAAGCCCTTTAAGATCACTGAGTCCAACCATGAACCCAACACTGACAAGTCCCCGACTGACCCACGTCCCTCAGCACTGTGTCTACACGACTCTTCAATCCCTCCAGGGATGGAGACTCCACCACTGCCCTGGGCAACCCCTTCCAATGCCTCAGAACCCTTTCAGCAAAGAAATTCTTCCTCACATCCCATCTCAACTGCCCTTGGTGCAACTTGAGGCCATTTCCTCTTGTCCTGTCACTTGTTCCTTAGTGGAACAGACCCACCCCCACCTCTCTCCACCCTCCTTTCAGGGAGTTGGACAGAGCCAGAAGGTCTCCCCTCAGCCTCCTTTTCTCCAGGCTCAACAACCCCAGTTCCCTCAGCCATTCCTCATAAGACTTGTTCTAGTCTGAAGTGTTTGTGCATCCCTGATAAGAACAAGTTGGGACAGTATTTGCACGAACTATGACAAAGTACATGTGATAACTGTATCTTACTGCACCTCAGTTTCTAAAGTAACACTGTATATTTAGCACATAAATGGTGACCAGAGGTAACATCTTGGAGGAATATATTGTACTTCTGAATACTGTTTGCTTAGACAATAGAATATTAATAACTGAAAAAAAAAGTCCAAACACAGAGCAGGAAATTAATTAGATAGTGATCTCTTATTAGAGTCCCTAAAAAACTGAATGTGCAGTAGGGCTATCACTTTGCTTGAAAATAATAATAAAAAACCCCCTATTCATGCAGGAGAGATAGGAACCAATTAAACATCTTATAAAAATGCAATATAAAATTCTACTTTAACAACAGTATTAGAAATTATATCTCAGTGAAGTATTAGAATTGACTTTCAAATAATTTTCTTCTCTGTATTTGCTTTCTCTTGCCTGTTTCATTCCTCCTCAAAACTTTTTCCAGCCTTTTTTTTGACCTACAGGCTACTTTTCTCATTGTCTACTTCAGCATTACATTTAATACATGTAGAAATTCAAATCATCACATCCTAGGCACTGGCACCAGTTATTCTATCACCTCACAAACACGCTGCTCTCTTTTTCTAGGCCATTAGCTACGGGATGACACACACTCCACACCAGTATTTACTCCACAGATGACCAGTGACAATGCAGGAACAGCAAAACTCCAACGCTGGCGTCTGGATCAGTGTCAAAATGGAGTAGGACATGAGTTAGTGGTGACCTATCAGGCTTATTCACCTTGAGAAAGCCCCTTGAAGTTGTTTCTTCTTTCCTTTCCAAATAATTGCACCAGCCTTGAGCCAAGATGCCAGTTTCTGCTGCTCACCCCTTTTCCCCTTCTAGGTTTCCTGATCCTCACTGCCAAGAGATATTCGTGTTCAAGCTTACCCCTTCCACACTGATAGCAGCAAAACAAATAGGCTGTGCCCTTCAGCTTGCTGCCTTGCTATGTAAATGAAGCTTTCTCTCCACTGTTGAAGTACAGGTTAAGAGAGTAGGTACCTTCTTTTACCATCAGTAACCTCAGCTACTGACCACAACAAAATATCTATCTGAAAATCAGCAAGCAATGAAATACACTTCAGCCTGTGATGACAGCTCACCTTCTCAGCCCACACATACTGTGAACTCCTGCAACGATGCTCCACCTCCAATACTTCTCTGGTCCTGTCTTGACTGTCAGTCACTGTCCTTTACTATTACTTGATCTTTTGGTATTGATCATCCTTTCCAGATCAGGATACATTTTCTCTAAGTGCAGGCATCTGGAAGTCTTGAGCAATACATCCTTGGATGTGCTAAACCCATCTTGTCACCTGATTTATCTCCTTATCACCATTTTGTTCCCAGAAGATTTCCTGTAGAGTGACAGCTGCCAAGACTTTTACAGTCTGTGCATATATTTTTTCTCCCTCAGCAACAGACCTCAAGCAGGACTTGAAAAGCTCATGGACTACTACAATGAAAATGGTGAGAACTAACACAAAATACATAACTATTCTCAGACAATATGTTATCTAAAAAACCTTCACCTGTGTGTTAAAATGTAACTCTTCAGAGTAGAACAACATGGGTTGTCTAATACACAGGCCAAGCGGCTATAGCAGATTAGATCTTGCACCCAAGGCCTTTCAGTAGAACTCTGCTGGTTTATTACTAATTTATCCCTAAAGAAAAAACAAACAAGTAAACAAAAATAAACAAACTAAAAACCCAAACAAACTAAAGCAAAACAAAAAACAACCAAGGGAACACTGAGAGCAGAGATCTCCATACTCCACGGGTAATGTACCCCAATAATAACAAAATTATTAGAGAACTTAGTTACCAAGCTCTAAGAACAGCTACTATTTATACAGCACATTTGTATAGTATTTCATATCAGCCATCTAGAACAGGCTTCCACTCAACAGAAAAATATAGAGATATTTGTATATACACATACATACATATCCATTCAAACACATATGGATGGATATATATTTCATTTAGCACAGCATTGGCTTTCAAAATCCAAACAAAGCAGTAGAAGTGTTAATTGCATTTTTTTCTCCTTGAACTGGCTTTTTTTAGCCCCTGTCATAAAAATCTACCTGAGACTTATGCCTGGCAGGCCAGACTGAAGTGTAAAGGTTGGCAAAGATCCAAACCACTGAACACAGACTTTTACTATGGCAGGTGCTGAATAGCTTTGTCTATAGTCAGTGATTGTAATGCCACCTACAATAATCATGAAGACATATTAAGGTTTTTAGAAACAAATGGATAGGCATTTAGGTACGTTACTATAAAACAGCAGTGAAAATGGTAGGGTGTAAGAGCTCTGTTTAAGTACCAGCAATCATATAAGTGACTGAATAGCAAAACATTAAATTTAGTATTAGCAACATCTAAATTTAAGAGTTGTTTTCAAAGAAAATTGTTTATAATAAAGATCTACCCTTATAGAATATTGATTTTATCATAGCCAGTTATTTATAACATATAGTTTAGCGTTATGGAGTGAAATGTTTAAGATTAGATTTCAAAGAGTCCTTTTTCTCTTCAAATTATAGAGCCATATAAAAGTTTGGGTTGGAAGGGACCTTTAAAGATCATCTAGTCCAACTCTGCTGTCATGAGCAGGGACATCTTTCACTAGATCAGGTTGCTCAAAGCCATAGTCAACCTGAGCTTGAGCACTTCCAATGATGAAGCAAACATAACTTTTTGGGGTAACCTGTTCCAGTGTCCTACCCCATCCCCTTGGAATGTATTTTTTTTTTCCAATCTAAATCTACCCTCTTTCAGTTATTAAATCAGATAAGGATGTAATTTAATTATATGCCTAGATGGCTGAGTGCAACGGGGAAACACACTTTTAAATTTAAACTTCTGTATTTTATGGATTATTTTTTATGGTTTCGCTTATCCTGACCAAATAATGGGGATAAATGCAGGATTAAATTATATTCCTCATTGTACTTTACTTACATGTAAGGTTTCATCTAATTCTGTAACCTATCATCATTATACAGTATATTAAGTTATACTAGATTATTATATATCATACAATGTATTTTTACACAATTTATTGTGGTAACAAGTTATTAACAAAAATTCAAAGGTCCTCTTGCTCTCTTCAGTACTATGCCTTAACATTTTCAGTACAGTGGTAATGAATAAAGCACTTACTACACAGCTTCACTTCATACAGAAGCACTCTACTTCAATTATAATCAAGCTGATTGAAGCCATTATGACAAAAATTAGTCATTTCCTATGAAATGTCAGCAATGTTGTTCAGATTACTTCACAGTTGTACAATGGTCACATACAGAATAAAGTCTAATGCAAAAAAAAGAGAATGCACCAAAACAGGATGAACACATTATGTGATTTATATGCAAATTTTGATAAAGCAGAACAAAATTAAATATTAATTCTTAGCAGTGGAAGTTGTATTTCATCAATTCTGTAGTGTCTAAGAGGTAAATTTTACAATCTGCCCAACCACAGAGAATTAATACAGCATCTAAGGCCTGCTTTCCATCATCTACAGCTCTATGTCAAGGAATAGCAGCATTATTTTTCAGTCAATGTAAGTGCAGATACACTGAAACTCTCCCCACTCCCTTCCTTTTTCCTGTGGCATTTCTGTTTCAACAACAGTCCCAGGCAAGCTCTTTCAGAAGGAGCTGCCACATCGGAACCTCCATGGCTACATAAGTGAGTTGACTCACCCAGACTAGTTACCTCTCCTGAGAGAAGTTAGCTCTGTCAGGCAAACAAGAATTCACATTACATGCCTCCACTAAAGGAGCCAATTGTGACCAATTTTGCTTATCTTAATTAGCATTTGCATATGCATTTCCTGTAAGACTACTTGTGCAGGCACACCCCAACATCAGTATATACAGCTTCCAAGATGATCCTTTCTGAACATAGGAGAGGTGCTCCAGCCCTCAGATCATCCTCGTGGCCTCCTCTGGACTCATTCTAACAAGTCCATGTCTTTCTTGTGTTGGGGCTCTAGAACTGGACGTAGCTCTCCAGGTGGGGCCTTACAAGGGCAGAGTAGAGGGGGAGAATCACCTCCCTTGACCTGCTGGCCACGCTTCTCTTGATGCAGCCCAGGATAGGGTTGGCCTTCCAGGCTGCATTCAGAGATATGTATTTTTAAGTACACAGGTGAGTACAAGACCAGCTTGCAACATGCTTGTTTGCATTTTACTGCTGACTTTCCTTCTTCAAAAACAAATACTAAATATTCATCATTATTAAAAACCTACCCAAACCAAACACAATACTCAATAAGGGATGGATGTTTCAAGAAGCTGTATTCTCAACTTTGTACTAGCCCTGGTAAGTCTTTAGCCTGACTAGTCTGGAGGGCAGCAACTTCCAGCTTTATGCAGGATACCACTGGAGCCAGAAGGCATAAGAGAGAGCAACAGAAAGTGAATGTGTCCAATTGTGAACACTGTTTTGCTGCTGCTTTTTTATGTTCATCTTGTGTCAAAGGTTATGACTAAAGCCACCTCTCTGGGTTTGACAACATCGTAACAGGGGGGAAAAACAAACAGTTGGGAAATTCTATGGCAGCTTTACATTGCTTTTCATTGCTTCTGAGCAATCTACCTGGTTAAAGAGGTGTTGTGTTAAAAATGCAACAGCAAAAACAAAGCAGAAAAAACCCCAAATAAACCAGAAAAAACCCTGCAAAGATAGATACAGTACCTTGGCACGGTCTAGGCAGTTTTGATCAACTCAAGGCTTCTGAATGATAATCCCTAAGAGGCACTTGTTTAATATTCAAGACAAACAAGCAGGGCAACTAGAGAGGAAAAAAAAAATGCTTGAAAATGAGGAAGTCTCCCTGGGGACAACTGCCAGATTTCATATACCTCTGAAAACTATAAAAGGTAAAGAATAAAATAAATCTTCCCTAAACTCCTCATATCTAGGATGAGTAATTCATCGGGTTTTGTCTAATTAAAATATCAATTAGTTTTGGCAGTATCATCAGCCTTTGAAAAACTTTAATCATAGCACAAGACCTCTTGTGATTCAAATTACTGCGTTTTATTTTATATATATATATATATATTCCTTGGATTTTGCCCTTCCATATCCCCTTTTTTTATATCCTGGCATTAATTCTGTGCACACATTAGTTTCCAGTGTGCTCTACGCTGAGAAAGAAGTGACCTTTGTGTACTACCAGAGAACTGTCCTTTAAAGATGATCAGTTTGGTCTATCATTCACAGGAGTGTCATCTGGAAACTCCGTGGACTGAAGGTGGCATGGTCATGCTCTGGTCACCATGCTTGTTCATCAAAACAAAGATAACTTGATTCGCCAGGGGACTGGAGATCGGTAAGAACAGAAGCATCAGGTAGCTGGCAATGAAACAAGGTGACAGTTGAGTTTGATGTGGGAGAAGAAAGTTAAATTTCAAATTGAGAGACAGTGACAGCTTTTCCAGGCAGGTTTGACAAGCTTTGTATTTGCAATACATGCTTCAGAGAGGGGAAAGAAAACAAAAAATCCTGCATTTTCAGAAAACGTAGTAAGAGACTGAATTAGTAGGAAACACACAGTTGTCTGTGAGGAATTCTTATCTTTCATCCTCTTCTCTGACACTATTACTCATTTTACTGGGAATTAATCTTCAGCTTATTGTCATCTTTCCATCCTTACCAGGCTCGCTTTGGCCTACTTGCTATAAGAAAACTTCCTGGTAAGAGATACAATGCGAACAAACTGAAAAGTATCACGACTGATGAGTCAATCACTATCAATGTGGCTGACCCAGGCTTCATACAGAACTTACAGAACACCTCATGACATTGTGTTGCAGTAGCTCACACAACATATAACCTGCATCAGGTTGGCTGATCTGATCTTCCTGCTCCATCCCTCCATCAAGTCTTTCCACCTAGCTCCAACACCACTCCCAGTGCCTCACTAACATTAAGAAATAATAGTTTATGAAAGAAAAATATTGAGGAAGCATCTTTTCCTGTAACAAGTACTTGCAACACAAATCACTTACCTAGTCGTAGTATCCAGCTCCTACTGTCAGTATTAGTATAGTAGACTGTTTAGCATAAAACAGTAGTATACTTGTAGTTGTTCAGACTGTACACATATTAACGGTCTCCTCTGTCAGATTTGTAAAGTGATAAGCGAAAGAACAAGCAAAACAAAAAAATCCCAACAAAAACACGGCACAGTCCGATCTGACAATGATAAGGAAAAAATAATTTCCCAAATGGAACAGGTATCTTCACTCAGAAACCCAGCTCTGCTCCAACTCAAGGTGCTGAAGAAGATATACTACTCCCTTGCACCAAGTGTCACCCTGGTTAGATAAAAAAAAAAGTGTAAGGGCACCATTGTCAAAGAAACTTAGCAATAACCTACTGCACCCTTCCACAACACAGTACCAAATGCAACAGCCAGGTATACGCAGTCACCAAGGCTGACTCTACAAGGACAATGTAGGGAAGAGGGGGAAAGAGCTCAGAAAGAGGAGCTCCCTTCAACCCACAGCAAATCTGCTGAGGAAACAGGATGAGGACAACAGAGCTGTTCATACAGGGAGCTGTACTTGATTCCTCAGCAAGCTAGCTATGTAACACAGTCTTGGCTGGCAGCTTTTCTTCTTCTCTTGATTGTACTTGTTGTGAGCACATGTATGAAGAGCTTATAGAAACATCAGAGTATATCTGTCTGTATTGTGTGCTCTGAAGATATGTGCCATTTGGCATACTTTGCCCTTCAGACATCATTTTACAGCACTCAGACATCCCTACAGATGGTTTAATAGTACTCCTAGAAGGAATTAATTCCAGCAGAGGTAGGAGGTTTCCAAGAATCCTTGCCAGCATACCTATGCTTTATATATCATATTCAAATTAGTTAAAATGAAAGAATATGGAATATTTTTCGGGCAACAAATCTACCACTGTTCCGTGGGAGATGCATATGTGGAGATGGTGACATGGGTACAATTGAAGTCTACAGACTTTTTCTGAGGTCTTTTACTCCTCTTTTACTAAGCCTTGTAAATCACCAGTGGAGAATACATTTTGTTCAGAATATCTGTACCACTACATCAGATAAAAGTCTTCAATGAGTCACATTCCTCTCTCCTCTTTTTATACTTCTCTCCAATACAGCTAAAGTTTTCAACAAATAGAAGTTGTAGCCATTATCCAGGTTAATCTGAGCATTCTTCACAGGTCTGTACATAACAAAAACAACAGAATCTGTTCAAGTGAGTATCTGACAAAGAATGGGTTTGCTAAAAGGTGCAGCCCAACAAGTATCCCATTCTCTGAGAATTCTCAGCAAAAGTGCACTACTAAACAACCTGACATTTATTCTGAACTCATTCTTTTCTCACATTGTCGTGAGCTGTATTAGCTTACTTTAGCAAAGCACTGCTGGCACAGAACACACAATTGTGAGCAGGAATACACAAGTGCAGAAGAGAATATTCATTTGGTTCAAGCAATCTCATGAAATCACGTTTACAGATTTTTAGCTAAGACACAGGAGGAAGAGGACTATCACTGCTTCATCATTCTCACGTTCCCATTAAGAATCACCTCTTTATCCCCATTTTTTTCCCCTCACTTACTGTACACTAATATTTAACTCATTTTCAGGATCATTAATTTATCACTGTCAAAAAAGTATTTGGGGAAAAGGGAAAATTCCATTAGTTTGAAACTGCTAATTTAGAAAAAAAATAGTAGGAACTCCAGTGGTCCATTTAATCAGCTGTTCAAGCTCCCACCCTTCCAACACATCACTTTATCAATATTTTCAACGATATTAACCATGTATTACTTCTCAACACACCTTTTCCCTTCAAAGTTCCCTAAGCCTAGAATGTAAGACCAATGCTTATTCTTAAAGTGTTCTTGACAGTGATGATGTTTTCACTATGTCAGGTTTTTCTCTGTTTTAAGATGAATGTGACCTGCATTTTCATTCTCTCAAAAGAAGCTCCTTTTTTCAACTGAGGAAGATCCAAGCACTGCGGGTGCACCAAATAATACTGTGGGCTTTAGCAGTAGTCCAGGGTTTAAAAGACTCTGTCTCTCTCTGACCTACTTTTCACTTTACATGTGGTTTTCTGAGTCAGGAACACTAAAAAGACTTATCTGAGTGGAAAGGAAAAGCCTGGTTAAGATGCTTGAATTCATGAATTCATGCTATGGACAAAACCAGACACAAAGCCTAGGCACCAGTTAGGGTGTCTGTGCAAGGGGAGGGAAAAACAAACAAACAAAGAAAACCCCCCAAAAACCCCAAACCACCACACATACAAACCCCCAAACACACACAACCAGTATAATTATACCCAGAAATTATTATTCATGCTGGGAATAATGAATGACATTGTCATCTGTATTAATGCAGGAACACCTGAAAGGTGTTCAAAGATGAAAGAGCCACCTGTAGCAATACCATCTTCTGAAAAGACACCAAGATATCCAAAACTAAAAAAGTATGCTGAATCAAGTGTATCACACAAAGCCATGTTTTTCTCTTGGTGACAACAGTATGGTTTTTAGAACCGGTTTCTAAAGAAAGCAAGTAGATATCCAGAAGGATTTTGCACAGTGAGAGATCTAACTGGGGGACTGGGGCAGTGAGGTAGGGTGGAGAAGAATCCAATTTAACTTTTGTAGAGTTTACTTGGACTTGGAAGTTTTATCATTCTAGTATGAAGAGATATTTTTGCACATGTTCTATGCAAGCAACTGAATTTCCAGCAACAGTAAGTTTAAAAAATATTGCCAGAAATATAAAAATATTTTAAATTACAAAGTTGCACAGAACTTTTGATAAAAAAGATATTGTAGTGCCATGCTGAATCATGATGCTTTGCACTAAGGGTATTTCTGTTGTCACTTGAAGGTGGGGGGTGTGACTGTGTCATAACAATATTATTGATAATCCTAAAGTTTCCAATTGATGTTTTGCAAAAATATATTGACAGACCATTTAGAAATGTAGGGCCTTTAGAGAATCATTAGGAAGAGAAAGTGACTGACAATTCACAAGAGAAATGAGACCCATTAAAAGCAAACAACAAAACTTAGATTTGTCACCAAGCAAAATGCTTGTCTTGGCAGTGTCACAGAATATGTAAACAATCTGTATGGAACAAATCTAAAGGCAAGACCTTTCGTGAGCAAAATGCCTGATCTGGAGGAAAAATGGCCTTGTTTACCAGTGTCCTGGAGAGTATTTACAGACCTGTAAGTGACCCTTAACTGATTACTCTCAAACCTATGCAGGAAACAGGTCTAGTTGAGGGAATCACCATTTTTCAAAAAGTGTATTCTTCAGCAGTATATATAAGAAAACAGTGTGTCAGGAGAAATTTAATAATAATAATATTAATAATAATAACAATAACAACAACAATAATAACAATAACAACAATAACAACAATAATAATAATATCATCATCACCTAGGTCTTCTACTTTGCCCCAAAAACAGTTATTTTTTCTGTTAAGAGGCTTAAGAAAGCAAATTGAAGCTCAAAATCCAAGCAAAGAAGAACAGATGACATAGCCTCTTGGATTTATAACCACAGACCCAGAAGGAGCAAGCTTTGCTATGGCGCAGATCAGCCCAAGAATACTCAAAATCACTAGATCTCACAGTTTCTTTTTTGTTGTCACATGCTAGTTCTGACAGTTTTGTTGGACAGCATTTTCCAGATTAGACTTTCTATTCCCCCAATCTCAAATTATACCCTTCAGTGTTGGGAGGGTAGGAGGGGGTGGAAAAGGCAAGCATACATATCACATGAGGTGGGCTGCAAGGCTGGCAAGTGGTATTTTTACCAAAGAATTCAATCATCTACAGTAAAAAACAGATGATGAGCAATCCTATATCCATCCCTGTGAAGGACTATACAGAAAAGCAGATTAAAACGGGGCCACAGTCACTTAGTTTCATCTGCATTATTCAAAAAAGCATAGATCCAAAACTGTACTAAATAACATGTTCTACATACCCTTACACATCCACGAGGCATTTTGGGGCATGTGGTTGCAGATTCAAGCAGAGCATTTAAAAGTAGCACAGATGCTAAATTACTCCCCAGGAATGCTCTAATATTTAGTCAAAGTCCTTGTCTAATTACAAACTTGTGTCCAAAAATATGCAACACTAGATGAGTTTAGATGCAAGGAATGGTTTGGGTCTGTACTCAAACTGCAACAGAAATGCAGTACAGGTGTTTCCCAATGCAACTTCCAAAATACAAGCACTTACAGAATGTATTTCCTTCCAGATACAAATAAGTAAAAGGAGAAACAAGTAGTTGGGATTGTATCACTAAGGTGAAAACAATACAAAAAGTGGTTTAATGAATGATTGCCTTTGACCACCAAAGAAATACAATAAATATACAACTTCTCTGTTGCTCTTCTTGGGGCAACACTGTGCATTCCCTTCTTTCTATAAAAGGAAATTGCTGGGGTCACTAAACTACACAGTTGTAGTTTAGCTGAACACTCACTCCTTTGAAAAATGATGTCTCTTTCACAGTGTGCTAACAACTGAATACTTGGAGAAAGTAAAAGAGATATCAAACAAAAACAGAAAATGCACACTGACTCAAAAACAGCATTAAAAATTATAGGTAGACATTAAAAAGATGATGCCTAACTTCTGATTAAGGAACAGTTTTCCAAGGAGTTGTAATGTATCACCAAAGCTTTCTTGTATCCAAATTTATCCTTGAGACCCTTTTCTCTCTGTCTAGTTTTACTAGACACATCCTTATATTAGCTGGTCAGCCAGGTTCATCTAGTGGGTCTCGACATGAGTACTGCTCTCAACTTTCTCGCTTAGGAGAAAGACTGCACAGGATATTTAAAAATCCAGTCCACACATACAATTCCTCAAAAGCAAAACATAGACATCTGAAGTGAAGCTTGAGTAGCTGAGCCTCCCTAAGGTCACAGCTCTGATCCACTCAGCTGTCATGTAAGTCTCTACACACCAAAATTCCTGCTATATCCACTTTCTTCTTGTTTTTTCATTCACAACTTTCTCAGACATTGGAGTTGTGCTCTTTTGTTACATGCTGTTTAGTGAGAAATACAGAAACCATTCTTGGGGTAGGACTATGACCCCATTATTGATGCTACTAGGAAAACATCTCTCATAGAAGTATTTATTTAGCATTTTCTAGTTGGTGTCCCTGAGGATGCATGGCATGAAGTTCTCATCATGCCATTTAAAATATGGGGCCTGGAGTCACTTCATTCTGTGACTGAGTTTGGGGTTTTGTGCTTTTTTTTCCTATTCACCACAACTCAGTTTGTCTTTCTGCACAAAAGCTGTGTGGCTCTTCTCCAGACACCTTGGGTCACGTACCTGGTCAGGGTACCCCAAAGTAACTCCTGTTTTAGCAATCCACTGAAGAGCTGAAGATAGGACCACACTATTTAATTTATTGCATGTTTTTTACCTATAATGAAGCAAAGAACTGTCTTTGGCATAAATTGTGTGGAAAGTGTGCTAAGATTCTGGCAAATTACTCAGCATCAGACAAGAACAGTCCTGCTGTGTATTTCCTCCTGAACAAGCCACAAAGTGTGGAAATGACTGAGTATCAACAAACACTATAGCTGGCAATGGGGGACAAAAGTGCCTGGATACTCCTAAAAAGTAAACTGTTGCTGCTGACAACATTTTGCTCCATCTTCCTACCTAGCAGGATCTTTTTATGTATTTTTTCCCCCCTCAGATGTGCATCAGGTGGTGTGTACTGCAACACAGGAAGTAAGAACTCGCTGCTGAAAACATCACACAATGAACTGTTAAGTTGAGGACTGATTAAAGCTTTGCTTCAAGCAAATAATTTCATTTTTAGGAACCTAGTCTTAATGAGATGAAGGCAGATGACCACTGGATCCCTCAATCTGAATTTTCCATACAATTATATCACATTTTCCAGGGTATCTAAAAGTGACATCTTTGACCCTCCAGGAGAATAATTTTCTTCTTGAAAATACTAAGGTCTGCACTTATGAAAAGGTAAGTGACCCATCTGAGTGGAGACGTGGCTGTTATGATAGCATGGCAGGTGCTGAAATATTAGAGCCATTTTCACATTCAGGAACACTTGCAGTACCACTTCTTCCAGTTTTGCCCCTGAGTGCTTCTTAATGGTACATTTAGAATGAGTGAAAGCAGACCCTGCACAGACAACAGAGATTTCACAGAAGCTAAAAATGCATTTTGTTTTCCTCACAGAGATATTTGCATTTACTCCTTTCACTGGAGAGTGTTTGCAATGGTTCATTACCAGGTACTTAATGATAAACTGTGCTGTCAAAAACAAAATGCAAACAGTAAAACATTAATGGCATACCCCATATGTTTTCAACAGTACAAACACAATCCAGTGACATGCTGTCACCCAAAACATCACTGATGAAAGGAAAACCCAATGACAAAAATCTAGTGACTTTAATATAAAACATTAATTTTTAATCAGTTTTTATTTTAGGTATTTATCTAATCCAGGGATCCAAGGACTCCTCTGAGTGTCCCTCATTTCTGTTTTCAAAGTATCATATAAAAAGCATTGGTATTATGACAATTAAGACAGAGGAAAAAGCATATTATTTAATTTTGTATATAAAGCCACATAGAAATAACTATCAGGTACACCAGGTATAGGTCCTGCAAAAGAGCAAAGATCAACTCAGATTTCAGGTTTTGAGAATCCACCCTAACACTGGGGTGGCATAAGAATACTTAATTTAGGGAATCCAAATTGCTCTTGAGGTTTCTAAAGTACAGGTCTACAAACCCCACAGAGGTGAAGCTAATCTCATTCTAACACACAGTAAAGATTACAAAAAGTAAATATTACTGGTGTGTGGTCCAACACTTCATTCAGGAGCAGTACTGATTGTCAGCAGTGTCACTCATAACCACCCGTTTCAAACCCTCATGCAGAAGGCAAGGCCAAACTGGTATCAGATATCATGAAGTAAAAGTAAATTTACTGGTTTAAAAGGCTCTGCCACTGGGTTCTAACAGAGGATAAGAATAACAGTAATAAAAACCAGGGAAGGAGAGATTTATTTTTAACTAAGGAAATTCTAGTAACAAGTGTTAATGAGCATATTCAATAACACTGGTCTGACATATTTAGTGGAAGTGCCCTTATTTTTATCCTTTGATGTGTAAATATTCCAGCACCTCAGTCTTTACAAACTTGTTGTTCAGCCTGATAAACTCTACCTGCTTAAACTTCAAGCTAAGAAGCACAACTCAAAGGTAATCTGAGTGTTTCAAAAAATAATTTATCAACTAAAGACATCTCAACTGAGTAGCTTAAAGGTATAACTGGACCCTCAAGAGCCTCTACTGACTTTTAAACTGAAAACGCATCTGTGTGTATTACAGGCCTCAGGAATGTGTCTTGAAAATTCCAGTCCTATCCCTGGTATTACTTCTGTGGAACAACTCTTCACACTCAACGTTACCATCTGAGGAGGAATTTGTCAGCAGTTGCATTCATATATGCTCATAGCCCAAATCCAACTGTCAGCCAGGGCATCCACTAATAACAGGGGCACAAGTGACATCATCTCCTTATTGATGGCCACTGATTCACAGGCCAAGTATTTTCCAGCCTAAGAATGTAGCAATATCAGACAATTATTAGGTGTTTCACAAAGAGATTCATATTTAGATTTTAAAAAGTAATGCATATTTAGATTACCATTCTCCTAGCTCTAGCATTTTCTGCAGGATTGAGTGATGGTCATAACTACCACAGACAGGCAGGCCTCATCAGGCAGGCTCTGAAAGTGATCAGCTTTAAAGTATAATGATAATTAGCTGTGAAACATTCTAAGAAGAGGGAATTAAAATCTGCCTACTGAGGAACAGCTGGGCTATCTGTCATATATGCTTCAGCAGTAACTTGGTTCTACAGCTTTCTCTACTTGA
This sequence comes from Caprimulgus europaeus, assembly GCA_907165065.1. The sequence goes on along the minus strand of OU015523.1, from coordinate 6,619,328 downwards.
AGAAGAAAAAGATTTCACTAGAAGAGTCTATTTGTGCAAATAGTTATTGCTTGTTAGAAAGGATCTTATTAGATCTTGCTTATTAGAAAGTACTGCTATTAAAAAAAAAATCACAGATGTTTATGACAGGTATACAATATACCCCCTTACAGAGATGTGAAATACAGTGAAGAATATTTCACATCCTTCATTTTAGGTCTCCCCAAGGAGATATCTTAGGTTAGCAGCCTATGCTCTTGATATAGGCAATACAGAGGGAAATAGAGAGCAGGTGGCAGTTCGGAGGATGTGAGTCAGACATCCCATATTCACAGGAGACTCACTATAGGGTGCATTTGTGGATGCTCACTGCTCCTGGACCCAGCGAGGCTACAAGTACTTTACCTGCTCTGAGCACTGCACTTCGGGAGGTATGGCATAAGTCAGAGAGAAAAGAACAATGGAAAATGTGGGAAATGCAGTAAAAATTGGGATAATTGTAAAGAAAAAGACAGGCAATTTATCTCTTTTTCTGTTTGCAGTGTTAGGGGAAAAAACTCCACTGGTGTAATGTGACACCCAACCCCCCAAATTCATAAATAGGCAATGGATCTCACTGCACTGATACTTCATACCTTGACAGAGTGTCCTGGCTTTTGCTAGGATGGAGGTAATTTTCTTCTTAGAAGCTAGAAAGCACAGTGTTTTGGTTTCAGTGTGGGATTTGTTATGAGAAGAATCTTGATAAGGTACAAGGACACAGTGTTTGGGTAGTTTGCAAGTGCAAAGGACTGTGAGGGGAGAAGTGTAGTAATTAGCAAAACCCAAAATTGGCATTTGGATGTGTCAGTGAGATATTCCATAGCATATCCCGTCATGTTCAGTATATTAACCAGGGCTGGGGGGAGAAAGTGCCCAGGAAGGAGGGTGGTGGCTGAATGTGGCTGTCTTGTTTGGCTGCCAGCTAAGTTAAACTGTCACACACAAGAGAGCTCTGGAGGATACTGAATGTCCTTCATGAGTTACCATGAAACTGAACAGATTCATGGGATGTTTACCAATAAAGGCTTAACTAAATTTAGGCTTGCCCCAGAGTGAGGGGACTAATGCAATACAAGCTATCTAACCTGTGGTCCATGACTACTGCTGATCTTCAAAGAACTAAAAATACAAGGGAAAATATCTGCACTAGGCCTAATCTCACAAATGGAAAAGAGATCTCAAAGACAAGAGCAGCTGAATTCCAGAAATGAGCTGAGACTGGCTCAGCAGCACGTACCTTCCAGTGATGTTAAGCTCATGTCCCACAATGGCTGTCCCAAGATTCAGCTGCAGAATATAAACTCTTCCCTAAATAATCTAAGTAGCAAATACCGTGCTGCCAAAGGACTCTTCAGTTATATTGCATTCAGGGGTGAATGATGGCACTTCATTTCCAGTGACACTGCAAAGTTCTTATAACAGCTATATATCACCTGTTGTAATTACAGAAGAGGTAACTAATACCATAGCTTATTCTTTTTGTGTTTCCTTTCTAGTATTTCTTTACTGACTGCTTTCCATTTTATGCTGTTAGTTGGAATAGGAATGGATGGATGGTTTTGTATTTTTCAGAAGGAAAAATACAGAGCGTTCAGACAATCTTAAATGATTCAAAGATTAAAAGAAGTAAACTCATCTTCACTTGCACAATAATAAAACCATATATAATTCTAGGTCAGTAAGGTCTTGAGTCACCAAAATACGGCCTTGTATAATTTTTTTTCCCCTAATCTATGTAATTTTCACATGTTCTTATTTTATCTTTTTTTCTGTCTCCAAGTCCTGTTCACCTCGAACCCTAACATCTGAAGAAAAACTACACTTGTATATTATTATCCAAAACTCTGACTTGTATAAAAAAAACCACAATGTGAAGCATTGTTAGAAAAGATAAACTAAGAAATGAGCTTGAAAAAACCATTAAGAATAACCAGCTCTATTGACTGCTGAGGTTTCCAGCTGTTTGGTTATTTTAGCATAACTATACCGATCAGTATTCATTACCAAGCTGCTATGAAAATAAATTCTAAAAACAATAATCCATGCTGGAAATGCAGCTATAATCATTCTTGTGTATTTGAAAGCATCTTAGCCTTGGTTTAAAAAATTTAAAAATAAATTTAAACAAATTAAAAAAAAAAAACTACCAACAACAAAATGCAGCAGCATTTAAACATGATGCACATGAAATTCAGTGTGTGCCCAGATAGAAGTCTTCCTGAATATGGACACATTACTGATCATGGATTTCATCTGAAAGGCAGAGACAATATAAACACTATTTTTATTACTGAATGTACATATTGAATATAAAAGACATATTTGATTATGATTGTAACTTTATGTATCAGTATTATTAGAGAGCTAAAATCTAACAAATGAAACAATACACCAGAGAGAGATTCTCAGCTAAAATTAAAGTTAGTGGCACTAAAAAAATTTTAGATAAACTAATAATCTGCCACACTAAGTGTGTTTAGAGTTAAGTATTACGATAGATCTGGTCAGGCATCTCTGTTCTTTGCAAGAAATGAGTTAACGGCCATTAAAGGAAGTGAATTTTACCATACTCATAAAGTTTGGTAGGTATTCTTGATCTCCAAAGCACTTATCTGCTCAAGGTTGTGCCCTACAAATTAGGGGAAATGGAATTTTACAAAGGTATAACATACAAATTTGCCTCATCAGTCTTTATCAGACTGTATAAACCTGATGTCAAAGCAAAAGACAAAATTATAGGCAACCATTTTTGGCTTCACTGTGATTTCTCAGTTTCAAATCAAGACAAGACAGTATCCTTGTATACATTTACCAATCACTCCCAAAGATCTACAAGTGTATTTGAAAGTCTGGACTCCTTCTTTGAGATTATCTCAGATAACTTGCCCTAAATTTGATGCTATTACAGGAAATCTCATAGCCCCCAAGAGAACAAAGATTACAACATTTTTTACAAAGGGATTATCTGGAGATGGTTCACAGAAGTTGATGGAAAAGCTATTTAGCCATCAGAGAGGCAGATGCCCTTCGATAGCTTTGACAAGCTGAAGGCATCATCTCAGCAATGCTCTGAAGGCCTGAAGGATGAATCAGGTTTATAAACACTTTGCCAGATGAAATCATCTTTGTTACCTGCGTGAAACAGACCCTTACAGTCTCCAAGGCAGTGTTCAGGAAGGAATAATGTAAGCAGTTCTGAATAAATCCCCTTTGCCTCTAAAAAATAAAGGAATACAGGAATTGGAGAAATGGACCAAAAACCAGTGTTTTAGGAAACTGAGACTTGTGACAGCATCTTGTATTACTGAATGGATTATTTTGTTGCCAAAGGTGGTGCTTCAAATTGCTTCAAAATTGTAACTTACTGAAAGAAGAAGCCAAAAAGTTCTCCTAAATTTTAGGTACTCTGTTTTATACTGGGGGTTGATTTTAAAAATAAATAAATAAATAAATAAATGAATAAATGAATAAACCTTACCATCACACACTTCCTACTGAAGTCCTGACATGGAATTCAGCCCCATTTAAAAAACAAAAAACAAACAAAAACAAAAAGTTCTGAACATTTACCATACACATACTCTTGAAATTGGGACCCCTCTTAGCCAGCAGCCAAATGAACTTATGTAAATTACAGTGAGACCTTCCAGTGTGTTGACTGATGTGCTGTAACTTTACCTATAATAATCTTTTTATGTAACAGTAAGTACAGAAATCCAATATATTTTACACAACCCTTGGTCAAACTAGGGCTGTTTCACACTGTTCTACGCTAATTTGTTTACAAACTCTTCAGTAATTCTGACAAAAAATTTTGTCAGATTCAGGTCCCTGAGGTGGTTGCTTTTACACCAAAAAGTTTTTCCCCAGCTGGGGTGGCAGCCGAGATCCAATGTCAAGGGAGAGAAAAACAATATCATAAAGAAGGAAGAAGAAATAGATTTCTGAAGGAGTGGAATAAAACTTCCAGGAAATATTTTCTCAATTAAGAGCCATACCTCAGAACTGAAATGCACCTTTCCTCACTATCCCCTGTTCCTCAGGGGTTTTTAGGCTCATATGTCTGAAAATAGTAGCTCTACTGACTGCCTTCAGTTTCATTTTTTTAATAACAAGTAAAATATTAGTCATAGTTTATGTTTTGCAATAAGGTAAATGTTATTCCAGAGGTGACAGCTGGAACATGACCAGTATTGGCTACGTTTTTCATCCTCTCCCTACCTCCTTCTCAGTCTATGATGCATCAATATCAAACTTTATTTTTAATTCATTTGTTGCCTGGGTGGTCATGAAAGTCTGATACTATGCCACTATTAATTCTAAAAAGAACCTATTTATTAAAGATCAGGGATAATGAGAGAATATACTTTCAATTCTCTAGCAGCATCAAAAGCCCTGCTATGAAAACACTTTCATGTTTCACCTAAATTAGTTGGGTTTTGATTTTTTTTTCCTCCAAGGAATAGAAAACTATTTCTTTTTAAGTCCCTGTTACTTTTATAAATGAAATTCAAAAATTATTTCTGAAAAAAAATCATTTTGACACAGAAAACCACTCTGTATCAAAGCTTTCAGATGCTCTTTACAATTCTGCAAGAAACAGTTTTGCAAGATACACAGAATATTTTCACTGTTGATTTTTTTCAAAGTGAAATTATTCAGCCAAAACCTGATTTAAGTTAAAACATCTGAAAGATAATAGAAGCCAAGGCTAAAGATTACACCTGTATAAAGAGACATTTGGAAAACAAAGACATCTGCTGGCTTTGAATTAAAACCAGTACCACAGCTCTTTACACTTCCAATACTGTTTTTACACAACAGAGACTTGAGCTGCAGAGGAACTGTAATCAGTAGACTCATCTATCACCATGGAGAAATACAATAATGTCTTGACAAAAAACCTAAGCAGTAATGCAGTGTCATCACACAGCTCCTTTATTCTCTGTTAAGGAGCCATTCTGCTCAAATGCCAATTTACACCATTTTTTTTTAGTTGCTTCCAGATACAGTTTTGTTTTGGCTTAGTTATGTTTTAGTTTGCAATTCTGTCCATCAATAAAGGCCATTGCATCTTTGCTAGCACTGACATGTCCATGGATGGCCACAGAATACTTAGTTTGATTAATAAATAAGATCTGATGGCCTGAGGCTCTTTTCCATTTTAAGGACTTTGCTAAGCCCACCTCAGAGATATTTGAGCATCTGGCCAACAGGTTGAGCTCATTCATGTACTGCAAGTAACTCATGCTCAAAATCTTTCCCCACCACTCCCTGACATCAAGAAAAAGAGGCAAATATCAAAATACAGCATTCAAAGGGAAATACATATGTATTAGCACAGAACCACTGGAAGTGTTTGTTCATCCTTTTTCACTATGAGCTAGAAATACAGTATGCCATAAATTTAAACAATATAAAAAACACCAATAGATTTAATTAGGTCCTACTCCTTTCACTTGGAGTTAAGGGCAAGAGCACCAGGGTCTAAACTGGCAATGGGGTATCTGCTCCAAAGAATCTCTCAGCTGGAAACTTTATTCCATTCAAAACATGCCAAGGAGCCCCACAATTTATTCTAGACCAAAGGTATTCTTCACATAGTGCCAGATTATGTGTGGCCTTTTCACAGCCATACAATGGGGGCAGAGGGAGAATAAAAATAAATATTTTGAAACAAGATTCTCCATCTTGGGTGGCTACTGAGCAGCAGTTCTTAAAACCTTTCAGTGCCTGGAAAGGTGAGATGGCTTACCCCAGTCCTCCCTTCCCCCTTGGGACCCACAAGGACAGGCTGCTTTGGGCAGGTCTCTGTCCCTCTCGTTCCTTTCACCTGGGAAACAGAACAAGTTTTTTCCTATCAGCACAAACATATTGTTGCAAGACACTCTCAGTACAGGACTGAAGCCTGGAAAACATAATCCCCTCTGGTTTCTTCTGTGGACCATATGGCTCCAAACCACCTCTGACCAACCAACCACAGTAACGCTGTCTTTTGGTATGGCCACAGCATGTGCATGGTTGAGGGGCCAGATACAGCTTTCCAGCACCAGTGGGAAGAATATTAGGAAGGAGGTGCAACTGGTTCTCAGAGTGGAGAAGCATAAAGAACCAGGAAAAAAAAAAAAAAAAAAAATCAGGCTCCCAGAAGCTACTATCAAGACTATGCCAAATACAGTCATTTCTCTTTATGGTTTTGCCATTTGCACTCTCATTCAGAAGAAAGAAAAAAAAAGATTTAAAATATCTGAGAAAAATCTAAATCTCAGTTTGTACATAATCTGCTTTAACCCAGAGACTTGAAACCTGGAAGCCACAGGATCCAGTATCATGGATCCAGGTAGATAAACCATCAGGAGAGCATATGAGTAAGATTCAAAATCCTGCCTGGCAAACAAGATCTGACAAGGATCCTGTCTGGTTTCTGGAAGGACATTTCTATTTTGACAGACTGTAGGTTCCAGCAAATCTCTTCTTCTTTTAATCTGAGCATTTCACACCATTTTTTTATCCATCATGTCTGTGCTGGTATACAGAAAACACGTGCACAAACACTGGTACACAGGCATGGCAGCAAGTTGTGTCTATAATCTTTGGGGCCAGGTGACTGTTCTTGCAGAGAGCAGGAGGACATTGCTCTGGTAGGCTTCTGAAAGAGCCACCAGGGTTATTTATGCTGCAACATACTCATTTCTGTCAGTAAGGGTGACAGTTAAGGACCCTCTAGAGGGGAAGGTTTGGTTTTTGGTTTTTGTTTTTTTTTCTGAAGAAGTTTCCCTGCTTTTTTTCCACTTACACAGCAAAGAAAGGGTGGGGAAAAAAAACCCATGAGCCTTCTGCTAACATAAGAAGATGAGTGACAAGTAAGTTTTTCAATTCTTATAGGGAAAAAAAAAAATGGGAAGTGTGTTTTGTTTCTTTCATGGCTGTCAGTTTCCATTTATTACACAGACTGCTCTGAAGAAATGCTAACCACTGGCAGTGACTGTTTTCTTTAGAGGTAAAAGATATTAAAATTTCTATCATTACAGATTTATCAATAGCTGTGGGAGTACTGAATAATGATTTAGTGACCATTCTAGTAAAAATTTACTCATGTTTAGTAACTTCCCAACTCTCTAGGCTATGATCTTTAGATGCCAACTCTATCACTTATTCCTCCATATAGTTCCCATTATATTGATCGATGGAATGAGCTCTGTATGGTCTGCTTGTAAGACAGTGTTTTCAGTGACTTGTATTGTTGCCACTAATTCCTGGGGCTAACTTCTCCCACGTGAAAACAGGACTGGACTTGTCCTTCCTGAAAAACCTGAGCAATAGATTTTTCATTCTTGGGAATGAAGATTAAAGAAGGAGACAGCAGTTTTCAAGATTAAAATAAATAACTGAGTAAACCCAGATCACTTTTTGGTTTTGATGCTTTAAGAGTCCTCACTGTTCCAGAGTAAAATTCCACCACAGAAGCAGCACCCATCACACCACAAGTCTTTCCTCGTCTTGCTGCTCCTCTGACAACCTGTCCAATCTTAGCATCCCAAACAAGTGTGGCTTGCAAGTTCACAAACTTCAGATCATACCTGTCCAGCACGCAAAGAAAGAGCTCCCTGAAAGCATTAGGCCTCATCCAAGTCTTAATTCACACACAAAAATGGATAAAGGTAAAAAGCAATGCAGTGGGACAGGACTATTATGATAGAAAAAGTAATTAAATAGCTTCTTAACTGACTTTCTGGGTAATGTAACAGTAATGTAAAGTCAACAGCATGTTAAGAGTTGCCAAAAAAAAAATGCTACTTTGGTTGCCACAGTTATAAGCCTTTTCTAATTGTAAAGAAACAGGTCAAATTCAAAGCTCACTGAGCATTCTCAGTTCTCTCAAGGAAGAGTGTGACTTTTTTCTTACTATTGGCACAGTATAAATTAATACAAATTAAATGTTAAGTATTTCACTTTTATCTCAGACAATAAATAGCGCATCATGTTTCCATTACCATCAAAACCGAGGGTTAGAACCTCAAAGGAACAAAATACCTATTCATTAAAGACCAAGTAGTACAATAAGAAGAATTCTTCTGACCTTTTCCTCTATTCAAGAAAAAATAATCTAGCACTGTAATGCTAATTCACTTAGCTGTATGTATTACAAATATTTAAAGGACTGTGTTTGCATTTTATACTAAGAACATAAGGGCACAGCACTGGCACCACTCACCTGTCATTCACAAAACAGTTTGGGGTTTTTTTTATACAAACAATAAGAATTAACTGTCTTTTTGTTTGAAATCCTCCAGGTCTACAGAATCCAGCAGACATACCTAGAGCTGTGAGGTCTGTGGCCCCTAAGTGTCATCAGCTTTAAAATTAATAAACTAAAGAAAGGGGAAAAAGTTTAGGTTGCTGATGTGTGAAGTAATAAGAAACGCCTCTTCTCATCTGAAGTGTCATTTATCTTTGTTAAATATTGTGGTGATGTCTCAGACTTAAACCCTCAGTCATGTGCTTTGCTAAATCAAAGGCATGATGACTCCATAAAGGTTATTGGTTTTGGCAATAACTTTTTAATAGCAGAATTACTCTTTTTTTGCTCCTTGCAGCTTTCCCGGAGTAAAATATTTCCATTCTGATTTAGCACACCTCAAATCATAACTTGTTTCATCTTTAGAGTATGCTTTCTGCCAAGATAATGAATTGTAACAGCTTTTCATATCAAAAGAATGAGTGAAATGCAAAAGAAAATTCAGGATTATATAATTTTATTTATACATGGCACTATTTTAACTTCTCAGAGCTTGTATGAATCTGGAAGTGTTATACTTCACTTAATGCGAACCAAACACCTCCACATTATACAGCTAAAAAAGAAATCAATCTAATCTCAGAAAAATAAGTTATTTCTCTGATTGTAAGTTATTAAACAAATGCACAGCACTGGCTAAGTGCTGTGACTACCTAAAATAATCTATGTCATTTTATTCTCATATTTCAGACTTGTTGCTTTGGGGGTTTTATTCTGGGAGTTGGGGAAAGTATTGGGAAAGGGAGAGTAAGGGAAACCAGAACATCTGTGTTGCTGTTGTCATTGTTAGCCACTCTTGCCAAGAATACATATATTTATGCAAATATTTTCTGAAGTTTTTAGATTAAAAAGGATTCCCCTCACCCCTTAAAATGAAAGCAGATTTGCTCCTACAGGGTCATGGCACCATGAAAACAACCATAAAAAAAATAATAATCACAGAACTGTAGAATTGTTTTGGTTGGAAAATACCTTTAGCAGCATTGAGTCCAGCTGTAAACCTCACATGGCCAAGTCCACCACTAAATTATGTCCCTAAGCACCACATCTACATGCTCTTTAAACACCTCCAGGGATGGTGACTCGAGCTCTTCCTGACTGCAAGAACCTTCCCAATGGTGACTGTGATTAGAAATCAGAATTCAAAAATCCAAGCCAAAATTTATTTTCAACTGAATTCAGCTGCACTGCGTTTTTTTTTAAGATAGGGAAAAATGCAAATGTATAAAAATATAAATGAGGACATTCTGTAATTCTGCATAGCAGCTTTTAGAACATAACTAAGTTTAACGTAATGGTGAATTAGCAAGCCCCATAAGTATCATACAGTTAGTACAGTACAGAAGTTAAAGACACTAAGACAGAACAACCTAAAAGGTATTATATTCTTTGACTTCATCCTCCCCTTCTCTCATTGTTATTCCCATAATCTATAACTCATAAGTACAAAGAGTGAGACAAAGGTATCTTGATTGACACTTACTAGGACGTTCATGTATATAAGGTACAGGACAGGATTTTCAGGTATGAAAAGTTAACTTTTTGGTTTTTAATTAAGTTAGCATCTGTATGAAAATGTATTTTCCCTTTAAATCCATTTTATAAGGATAGTGCAGGTGACATTAAACTTGATTTTTATGTGTAATTTAATAGTAAAGACACCTTAGCAGGAAGTTGGAAACGGAAGCAGCTTGTACTCCATGCCAGGCATTCACTCAGCCTCCACCACCTTCTTTCATTAGTAGCTGGGCTTTGAATCAGAGTGTGTGAAAAAAAAAGAGCACTGAAAACAGAAAGGCAAGTGAATAAGTGGCTTGGAAAACTGAAAAGGCCAAGGGCATTGAAAAGAGCAGCTGACAACTAACCAGTCTCAGGAAGTGTTGTGTCAGAGGGAAGAACAGTCCAGTGACCTGGAAACAGGTGAAAGTCTACACTAAAGCTGTGTGATCAAGCAGGAGACCCATCGTGTGCCATTTCACTTCCCAGGTTTTGCTTGCCTTACAGATCTGAAATTTAAAAGCACAAAGTAACAGAGGGAGGCAGAGCCAAGACCCTGTCACAAGTAGAACATCTGACCACTGCAAATATCAACCTATACTGTGTACCTCTTCATATGCATAGGGAGCTTATTAACCCCTGCAAATGATAAACCTGCTTTGCAGGCTCAGAGGAGTGAAGAAATAACCAGAAATTGCTTTGGTAACAGTATTGGCCAGACAGGTGTTTGTACTATTACTTTGCCAACTTTCTTCATATCCAATCAAATAGCCCCCTCCAAGCTCAATGAAAGTACCACTCCTCGGTCATACCCTTACAAGGGGAACAGAACTGAGATGGCCAATCTAAAATAGGTTTCTTGACTGCCTTCTTATCAATGGATATTCAATGGTATTCTCCCTGCTCTCCAAAAAGCAGCTTATCCCAGCCTCCCTGAAGCATTCCATGGCCCTGTCTCCATGAGGTCTCTAGACAACCAGCATGGACAAAGCAGCTATATTGTAGCATGCTCATAGAATCACAGAATGGTTTGGGTTGGAAGGAACCTTAAAGATCATCCAGTTCCAACCCCTCTGCCATGAGCAGGGACACTCCCCACTAGAGTAGGTTGCTCAAAGCCTCATCCAACCTAGCCTTGAACACTTCCAGGGAGGAGCAGCCACAGCTTCTCTGGGCAACCTGTTCCAGTCTCTGACCACCCACACAGTGAAGAATTTCTTCCTAATGTCCAACCTAAACCTGCCTTCTTCCAGTTTGAAGCCATTACTCCTTGTTCTATCACTACCAGCCCTTGTAAAAATTTTCTCCCCAGCTCTCTTGTAGGCCCCTTCAGGAATTGGAAGGAAGCTATAAGATCTCCCTAAAGAACATATAAATGTTCTGCAGACATTAAAAAAAAAAAAGGGAGGGAGGGGAACCACTGAACGTTGTTCTGTCCTCAGCAGGTTCTTGCTCTGCTCGCTGGCTTAGGTGACCACATGTAGCAATTTAGATAAGTTGAGCACAGCCAGCACCACTCATAGAGAGCCTGGGGATGGGTCACCTCTACATACATAAGCAAGCAGTTTGGAGCTGTCATATGATCATTTTATTCTCAGGTGTATGGTGTATGCTGTGCTTTACAGTGTCTTGAGAGGACATGTAAGCATGCTGATGCTTCATGGCGACAAACACACTTGCAGTTCTTAGATGACCAACTAACTAGTTGTAGTTATACTGAGGGTGGGAGCTTTCCAACCAGCACCAGTATCAACTCGGACAGAAGATGAACTATAAACATAACCAAAGTGGTTGTGATGAAGCTAATCTTTATGACAACAGGCTTTTATTTTTCATTCAACCTAACAAGACATCTTAATGCCCTGATAAAAGGATAGTGAATCTTTACAAATACATTCATTCAGGAGATTTAATTATGCTGAGTAAATGGATAAAGCAGCAAATGAATTATACTGTTGGATAAATGAATTATATTGAGTAAATGGCTTATAATGAATAAATTTTTTAAGTGGTTAAATGAATTACAGCAAATAACTACAGAGAGCGATTAAATTAATTGTTTCCATTTCTACCAGTATCAGTACTTTGCTTTCCATCACATACTGAACTCAAGGTTTGATTTTTAAAAATGTTTCTAATACCTCTTGCATTTAATTTATATTACATATTCCATAAACTTCATTATGCACTCCTTCAATCAGCTCTGTGTATCCCCAAGGGAACAGAAAAACTGTGGGACTTGGATAGACACCAGGCTCAGATAATAGCCAGACAATATTTTGTAGCAGATTCTAAAATTAAAAACATAAAATGTTTTCTTAGTTGCACATCATTATAACTTCAAAGTTCATTCAAAAATTTAACTGTGTCTGGATATTTTGAGTTCTCAAACACATCTTTGGTATTTGCCATGTTAGTCAGATGCCCCACAGCTAATAATTTAAATTAATTTCCAATATGAAGTGTTTAATATAGGTCTCAAGTGTTCTCACTTCACCTAACAAACTGAACACCAAGTAGCTAGAAAAAAAAAAAGTCATGAAAACATATCATGACAGACACCCCAAATGCTATATTCATCTCCTTTGATGCCTATTAGCAAAAATGTCTAGAGAAAGCAGCAATCACTGTGTTAAAACTTCCAGTGTACCTCACCTAAGGAAAACATCTATGCATTAAAATTACTTAAGTAGTGGCTAGGGAGAAATGACTTTGCTGCTGCATTTCTGCCCTTTATTAGCATCTTGGTTCTAGCACGAGTTACATCTGAAATGTCTCCTGTAAACTCCTAAGGCAAGTTCAGAGCAGAGTTTGTAATGTCAATCAAACACATTACTAGTAGAGTTTAATCTATAAATCTCAATCCCACTCAAATACTGACCGGCTTTAGTTCCTACTAGGCATCCTGTTACTTAAGGAAATTAAACTGATAACTCCACATTAATGCTTACTGGGAACTTCTGTTTTTTCTGTCTCTAACAAGGTATGAAATACAACAATTCAGATTTCATTTTGGCTGTATATTACACAAGCTAAGAAATAGCTAAGAGTGCTGGACTGCTAAAGTTTATGAAAGTAAGTGAAGGTAGACTGTACTGAACTACACAGGGAGAGGCAGACACTGGGCAGACAAAAAGCAATGATGTGAAGATACAAGGTGGTAGGTGGTGTATCTTTTCCCATATGAACACAAGGGCAGTTAGTGATAGAACAAGGGCAGTTAATAAGGCTTTTTTTTTTAAGGGCAGTTGATGATAGAACAAGGGGAAATGGCTCTAAACTGGAAGAGGGGAGGTTTAGATTAGGTATTAGGAAGAAATTCTTCACTGTGAGGGTGGTGAGACACTGGCCCAGGTTGCCCAGAGAAGCTGTGGCTGCTCCTCCCTGGAAGTGGCCAAGGCCAGGTTGGATGAGGCTTTGAGCAACCTGGTCTAGTGGAAGGTGTCCCTGCTGATGGCAGGGGGGTTGGAACTGGATGAGCTTTAAGGTCCCTTCCAACCCAAACCATTCTATAATTCTATAACACTATTTCTAGACCACACTCATTTTCCAGTTTGCATTGAGGACTTTATTTTACAAAGTCCTCTTAAAAAGGCTGTTCAAGAAGCCAGTCCACAGGAAAGATGCTTTTATTTTGGGTTCCACTTTTCTGCATGTCTTACTTAAGCTGAGTACTTTATCAGAATAAAGTAAAAAAGAATTAAATACTGTATGTTTGTAAGCTGTGAGATCACAGGATAACAAGTTTTCAGGCTCCAAAAACTCTTTAGCAAAAGGTGTTCCAATGCACTAAATCTCTGAAGCTCAGTATCAACTTCTCTCAGAAAATAAGGATTAAAAACATTTATAGGTGTAAAAGTAAAAGTGCAAATCTGCCTGGTTACACAGTAGATAATTTTAAAGCAGTTCAGATACTGCTGCTGTCAGTGTACACGTGCCTGCTGTTACCATATATTTTTTCCTAGAACTGAGAGATAGGGAACATTTTAAGGCCCTGAGAACACCCCCTACCCATCCACCTTCCATCCTTCAGCCAGTGCTCTCACGGCAGTGCCACTATATCTCCCGTTATGTGGATACAGCAGAAGTACACAGGGTTCAAAAACCAGTCTATAAATAATGTTTAAAAGGCATAGCCCAACCTCCCTGTAAAAGATTCACTTTAAAGAGCAATATGCATCAGCTTAGAAAAAACATACAAAACAGCAAACAATATGATTAACAGAAAAAAAGACAATTTAAGTTCATCTTTCCTTATAATAAAATAACATGAAGATACTTGGTGAAACAAAAAATCAAGGAAGTTTTTATCATGCATGCACATGGATACTATTGTATGTACACTCATAAATCGTGATCTCAAGGGTAATGCACAACAGCTCTGCTAGATTCCAGTTTTTGGGGTTCAAGAGTTTACCACTTTGTGCAGACTGGTTTTGATCCCCAGAGTTATTTCTCCCCAGAAGTAAATTCATTGTGTCTCTGGCAGTCTAAGGTGTGAGTAGTTTCTGGATGAACTTTATTGATCTTTGTAACATCTATACACTTTCACAGCCTTCATCAGAAAAGCCCAAGAAGTTGAGGGCCAGCACCCCAGCACAGACATAAGCACATCTCTTGTACTAATGAAATAAATCAGAGCAGAGACAGTGAGATTGAGCTGGCTGATCACCTAGCACAAACTGACATACCTCTATCAAAACCATGGAACTACACTGATTCTCAAAGGGCAAGCCTGGGGATCTCTTTCTTAAGACAGAATATACTACCTTCTTCATTCCCTTCAGAACAAATACACTGTCTATCCATATATACATAGATATTTGCATATCTATAAAGCTTTTTTTGGCCTCACAATAGAATTTGAGAGCTTTGGTCAATAAGGCAGTATATTAAGCCTGAAAATATTATAACAGAAAAGCTGTAAGTGTGCACAATTTCGATACAGAGGCTTCTGGAAGGAAAACTTGAACATATTCTAAATATTATATTTCAAAGAAACTAAAGTGTAGAACTAAAAGTTTGAGTAAGGAAAATACCATCATCAACCTCACACAAAGGCAGCCCTACAAAATGCCATTTCTGGCTAGGGAAAAGCAAAAGCCATGACTGACTACAGCAAATTTCATACCTATACCATGGGCACCTTCCACCTGAACATGTGCCATTCAAATATAAGTTAAATTTTCCAGTGTTAACTGGTCCTATACCAGTTAACAGCCTGACTTGAAAACCTCACAACTGCAGGCAGTGATCAATGGCATCTTTACTTACCAGAAGTAGCCAGGAGTTTCATTTTACATACTTTTCCAGGAGGCAGACACATAAAACCACACACAAAAGCACTGGCAGTGCAGCAGTCCCTCTGAAAGAAGCAGAGAATTCTCTAAAGGAGCCTGCCTGGTTTTGAACTACCAACACCACTTTTTGGAGCAATCTTTATGTTGAGATTTCCATTAGGTTTTTTAGAATGCAACAAGAATAACGAATGAATTACTGCAACTCCCACTGAGAGCAAGTGGGGATTCCCTAGCAACACTGGCACCCTCACTTTGTGAATGCAGTCAAATCCTCCCCCTTTTCTGGTGGAGATTAAGTCAGTGACTGCACTTCACAAACTGACTTCCTTGTTCAGTTGAATAAGTTATCAAACACACACAGTTCCTCTGACAATACAGATAACATTAAATAATTTTCCTTCTCCCTTTTTATAACTATTTCCCCCAAATCTATACCCCTCCAGTCATTACATACATTAAAACACCACCACACTCTGAAATCGGTGATCTCCATTTGGAGTCACTGGCATTTATATAGTTACTAACACTGAAAACAAGGTACAAGCTCCTTTCATTTTGGACAATGAGGAGGTGTTCAGCTACCGTGTGCCAATCCTCATTTACAAAGCAGCTGGTAGTGAAAAGAATGGCTAAAAGTGATTAATACCTACCTGTCAGCAACGTGCTCAGCCTACACCGGCTGCAATTCTGAGTTCCTAAATATAGCATATCAACCCACATTTGAACCACTTAGCTATTACACTATCACTGCATCAACCACACAGATGGCAAAAAGGATTTCTGAGCTGACTGCCAACAGACTGATGAAAGTGCACCAACAGTAGCGGAAAAATCCTAATAACTCTCCACAGATTGGCATGAGAAATGCACCAGACTGACAACTTTGCAGACTTAGTCCACAAAACAGCGAGGGCAACAGCTGTGCCATCGTCTCCGTGCTGCCCCATCACTGTATTTCACTGCTGACCTGGAGAAACCACCACTAGCAGCAAAGAAACATTTCAGTTCTTTTGGCATCTCTGATGAGGCTGCTAGCAAGGGTGCCAATTAGTGCCAGGTTTCATCATATTTGTAAAATGGAAATGTGTTTACTCAGAACTGGGCTGAGACTACCAAATTAATTTTACATAGAGTGCTTAGCCACCGGGTGGTAACAACTTGCAGCTACTAATGATTTGGCTGGATCTGAATCCTAAAGGTAAAAAGCTAAAGGCTGTCTGTCCCACTGCTGCTCCCTCGACATACTCTGACCTCTACTCAAGTTTTATAATGAGGAAGGAAAGCTGTACAGCTTTTAGGCACACCAGGACATGACAAAGATACCTGGTTTTACTTTACTTCTCTTTCTAAATCAATTTAGGATTACATACCATACCGCATTTAAGAGGACTGCTACAAACTTTTCACCATCTAAGAGCTGAAGTAAAATCACTTGCGTGTGTAGATGACAAAGACAGCCTTCTGCCAGTCACTAATGATTTTTGATGCTGTAAGAAGCAGCATGCATGATACACTTTGCACTTTTCAGTGTTAGGAAAATCTGCTGGACTAATGCTTCCTACCCAAGGCTATGAGAGGTCCATTAGGTTTTATTACACAATACAAATATTTCCAAATGTCTCATATCCCAAATGTGCAAGTAGCACAGAGGCATACTTAAAAGAATATTTATTCATGTTACAGTTGAGAGTTCTGCCCAAATTTTGTGTAAGGGAACAACTACCACCAGAACTATTCCTGTGTCCATAGTACAAGCATCAGTAATTTGAAAAAATAAAGCATTATAAAATCTGTGGATAAAAACCAAGCCAAATTCCTTATTAACCACTGCAGTTGAGAGACTCTCCTTTACTACAAGAAAACTAACATCCTGTAAATAACTCCAGCAATGCTATCTTGTACGCCTCTGAAATATCAGGCCAACAGAAATATGTATTAGGCACTACAAAATTGCATGATACTGTTTTTAACAAAGCATCCTTTCTGGTCAGGTTCTTCTTCACAGTCAGCCTTTCTGTGTGCTATTATTTTGTTTTTTTATTTTCTGACAAGGATGTTCAAATTGCTTTTAATACAACTGGGAACCAAAGTAAAGTGGTTCAGCTTACATTAGAAGAGGGATTAGTGTAGCAATTTGTTCAGCTGAAGTGTAATGAACTACATTTTGGCATCTGGAACTTGTAGACCTACTCTCCCTTAAAATATGCATTGTGAAGCTCCACAAGTGGATACCATCCTCCAATTTTCATAAGGTTAAAAAAAAAAAAATCAAAACCAAAAACCAACACCCCCCCCACCCCCAAGTCATAGACTCATAGAATGGTTTGGGTTAGAAGGGACCTTTCAAGGCCATCTAGTCCAGCCCCCCTGCAGTGAGCAGGAACATCTTCAACTAGATCAGGTTGCTCAAAGCCCCATCCAACCTGACCTTGAATGTTTCCAGGGATGGGGCTTCTACCACCTCTCTGGGCAACCTGGGCCAGTGTTTCAGCACCTTCATTGTAAAAAATTTCTTCCTTACATCTTGTCTAAATTTATCTTTTAATTTAAAACCATTACCTCTTGTCCTATCGCTACAGTCCTGTGCTTCATTTCCACTAACTACCTAGAAATACTGCAAACATGCTTAAACCTTAGCTCAGCTAGTTGGGCTAGGGCCAGGCCAGATAAAGATGGTTTTTTGTGACGTTTTCTTTGTGATAGAATATTTAACACTTAAAAAATAAGATAGCCACAATGTCCTCTATCTTCTACAATTAATTTCAGAATCAGTTTGAGTTTGGAGAGTAGTTCAGTGTTTTTACTCTCTGCCCTCAGCCTCCTGAGTGGGTTCCTACTGGAGGGTTTTCTGGAGTCTAATAACATCCACAGAATGAGTCAAACTCTTCTCTCTCCTAGGCAGGACATTCATGACAGCTTTAACTTCATGCAGATCCTCTGGTGTCAAGCCAGGCTTGGGCTCACTCTGCAGCTCTTTCATCAGCTGCCATCGATACTTCATTACAGCACCTGGAGTCTAACTCAGAGACCTCCACACCTCTGCTGGCCTGGGTTAAAGTTGTTTGCACTACTGGGCTGGTGTGGACAGGAGGGAGACAAAACATACTACAAATGGGCAATTACCTCAACTCAAGAATTGAGCTGTCTTTAGACTGGCTTTTTTTTTTTCCTTTCTAAAACACTAGATGAATTGCAGTGCTTTTTTACAAAGCACAAACTTTATAAACATACAATACTGAAGGGAAGATGAATTTATTTCATCCACTAAGATTGGCTCATTTTCAGTCATTTAGTGCTGTCTTCTTTGGAGCAGGAGGATGCTTGTTTTCTTTTTTGATTTCTTTCCTCATTGCCCACCACTCAAAAGTGTCTACATACAGGTTATAACCATAGAGGGAACCAGGAGAAGAAAAGGAGTTGTGTACATCTGTGTGCACGAATGCCTCTCACTCTTATTGCTCTCTTATTCATTATCACATCTGATAAAAGCTTATCTAAGGGCAAATTATGCCTAATAAATTATGTCTAACTGTTGGTTATTTGGCACACAAGGCAATTCAAAACAACTAGAGTTCTAAAGGGTTAAGAGGGGAAGCTGTACAAGGAGAGGCTGAGGTCACTTGGTTTGTTCAGCCTGGAGAAGAGGAGACTGAGAGGAGATCTCATCGTGCCAGGGGACATGGCAGAAAGATGTGGCAGGGGAGGGTGAGGTTGGTCATGAGGAAAAGGTTCTTGAGGCAGAGGGTGGTGGAGCACTGGCACAGGCTCCCCAGGGAGGTGCTCATGGCACCAAGCCTGACAAGATTCCAGCAGCATTTGGCCACCATGTGCCCTCAGGGACATGGTCTGAATGTTGGGCTTGTCCTGTGCAGGGACAGGAATTGGACTCCATGATCCTTGTGGGTCACATCCAACTCAACATTCTGTGATTCTATGATTCTAATCTGTTTTCAGCACCAAAGCACAGTTCCTGTATCACTGCCAACCTTCCTTTTCACTTTGTTTATGCTTACAGTACTTTTCCAATAAGCCTCCTAAATACAGCAAAGCCTACATCTTTTATTCTAATAAACCACTTCTTCTAGTCATCACTCCTGCTAGGAAGTCCATGTGCCTCTCTCTCGGTGGCTCTGTATGCTCACACAACTAATTGCACACTGGCACAAGACAGAACATCCCTGTCTATTTTTCTGTTCTATTTAATCATTCCCAAAGCAAGTATTTAAGATATGTATTAACATTAGAAAAGTTACAGCACTGATTAACCAGAATAAAGTAATTCTCCCCCTGTGAGGAAATTGCAGACAGTGTTACACCAACAATCTGAACCCCGCCCTATATCCTGGTGCTTCAAAGACCAGCACTTCCCCTAAAAAGCTGCATTATGGATATCAAAATACACAAGACCTTCTTTTTATTAAAAATTTGATAACAAAACCAGCTTGCTAACAATAGGTCTTTATTAGAGGTTAAAATAAAACATACTTCTTTCACTTTTTAATAGGCTTTATAAGGCTTTATCTGCAACCAGTAGAGGAAGACTTTTTTCCCCCCCCTCAAATGACAGTAGCCATTCTTACATCCTTGACTACAGAGGCTGGAGCCCAATGATAAACCACAATGTGATGCGAGTAAATCACAAGAAGCCACAGCACTGTTACTAGAACAATCTGAGCCTGAAAAGCCTGATCTATTCCTAACAGAAATCCTCCCCTTATTATTACTGGAAGCTTGTAACAAGAAGATGACTCCTAAATCAAGCCTTGCTAGAGGATCTAAAGAGGCACTTAGGCTTCTCTGTTTCTGCCACAGACTGGAACTAATTCTCAGGTAAAATAGTTTGTCTTCCTTAACTCTGACTGACCACAGCAGAGCTAATGGGAAGCCAGCCTGAGTAAAACCCTCATGTCCTTCTGTTGAGAGGCAGCCAAAGTGTACTTTGTAGGGCCGTGGACTAGGAGGGTGGTGAACTTAACAGGCACTGGCTTCCTTTCAGATTAAACTTTTGTCTCCTATTTTAGGGGATGAGAGGAATTTACATGTCCCAGCAAGTGTAAAATGTATGTATGGCTTTTCATATTTTTACCTAGACACAGTAAATAATACAGCCCCTCAGACCTCCAGAGGTTTTGATAGGAAACACATGAAGTTCTTTTCTCAACCTCTCAATACTTTAGCAGTGCAGTGTTTCAAACATCCACTTGTGCCAATGGCCCTCTCTTGCTGTCTCTGAAGTCCTTGAAAGCTATGTTAACATCCAAGTATTAACTAGTATATTTAACACTTAGATCATGCAAGCAGCTCCTTGCTAATGAGCTTTGCTGAAGCCCAGAACCTGAATGTCATGATTCTGCTGTGACCTGTGCAGTACATCAGTGTAAAATACAGAATGAGAAACATGTTCTAAATACCATTATTTTATGACATCATTTCCAAGGAATCCTTTCAGCTTTGAGACAAAATCCACAATCTAAAGCTTACTACATAGCATCAAGAGTAGTTCCTTCAACAACATGGTCCTTCTTCTTAATGTCTTCCAGATATTTATGTAACTGGAGTTGCCTGGCAAAATCTAAACCTCTGAAACAATGTTAAGACCCTCCTGCATCCCAGGGTATGTAGTGCATACATTAGTATGCTTCCACTGTTAAGTAACCTCAAGATACAGTATTCTTCCAAAATCCTAGTGTCTTAATCATTTATAAACCATTAAATAGAAGGTGTCAGAAAGTTTCCATGAAAATCAACTATCCAAAATGGTATCTTTTTCCCATTTTCAGAACATCCTGATTATTGGTTGTTTTGTTGTTTGGGGTTTTTTTCTGTTTTTTCTGCCTTTCCTCTTATTTCATTTTTGAGAAGAATCCCTCACTTTGTGTTAGGAGGCATCTATACCTACTGGATAGGAAGTATTAAACCTTTCAATGGTATTTTTCTTCACAAACTGTCACTTTCTGTTCAATATTTGTGTTTAGAGAATAACAATGCTATATAACATCAGTAAGATAGCAATCATTTGGTGAATTGGACAGAATGTACATTTTTTGTTCATCCTGAAAATCAGAAACTGTGCATCTGGACTGTTGAGAGCATATGTCACTACTTAAAATGAGGAATAGGCTCTCCTCTCAGAAGACAGGATAAAATACTGGCCAAGTGAACTGGAGAATAATGCTTAGATCTGAGAGCAGTACTGAGGATTAACACATCTTTGGTGTTCCAGGGGATGAAGTACACAACCAACTGAGCACACTGGGTGGCCTCTTTAACTCCTGCTTGATCATGAATCTATACTGTATTCTGAAATAGAGCATGCCCTGTGCCATGGAGCTTCAAAACATGTGTATACGTACTCCCAACAGCTCCACAGTGCTAACTCCTCTCCTGCTCAAGAAAAGATCGAAAGCAAACACAGTATTGGATCAGAGTCTGCAAGTGCCAGGACTATAAGGGAAGAGCAGAAAATTAGGGCTAATGGAGAGAATTACTTTAAAAAACCCCCAAAAAACCCCAAACAAAAAACCAACCCCAAAACAAAAAAAAAACCCCACACCTGTCAGCTAACAATTTGCCATAGTGTCAATTTTGTGATTCACAGAGTACATACAAAATTCATGACAGGTAAACTGAAGGGCTCTTTTATGCCTATGGGTTGAGACTCAGTAGTAACATAGTACAAATCACAGGTTACTTATGGAATTTTAATGAATTTCCAACAGTAGGCTCCAGGTAGACATTTCAGAACTGTCTACAAATACAGAAATATGTTCAGATATTTACTTAGGACCTTCCAAATATAGTAATAATATGGCTAAAATAAAAATCGAGCCACAATTCCTATACATTCTATGATACCTATATAAGAACACACAGTACAGAAAATCCTCTCATACAGGATTTCCCCTGCTCTAGCTCAAAGCCATGGCACAACTTCTCTTCCACATTCTTTCTGGCTGCCTCCTGTGATTAGAACTTGCACCCTTAGAGTTTGAACCTACATTTACTAAAATATTGGGAAACAAATGATACAAATGAGTAGATGAGGTGCTTAGGGACATGCTTTAGAGGTGGAATTGGTAGTGTTGGGTTTATGGTTGGACTCAGTGATCTTAAAGGTCTTCTACAGCTACTACAATTCTGTGATTCTGTGACATATACTCCTCGGCAACTGAAGAGGCTGGCAAGCTTTCCTCACCTAGAAAACTAACCTCAAAACAGTAAAAAGCATCAGCCTTTTCCCAAAACAAAGAACAGACAGTCATGGCATTTGTAAACCAAGCCACATACAAGGTTTTTAAAGAGTTATCTAGAATAATTGTAGTAAAGCAAAGTATTTCCAAGCACATTTCTTTAGAGCTGAAAGGTTAAGTTCCTTAGGAGAATTTACTGAATAGGGAAAAACAGAAATTCAAACTACTAACTTAGTGAGATTCCAAATCTTTGTGAAGTATTTTGCCACCTCTCAAATGATTCTCAGACTTCTCTTAAAAAAAAACCCCAAAAACCTAAAACAAAGACCAAAATATTTAGAGTAACTTCTTCCTGAAGTATAATTTTGCCAGCTTCCAAGTTTTTTACTGGTCTTCAAAATTCTGCAGATCTATCTACTGACATAAAGAATCCTGGAGCAAGTTTACTGATGCTGAACCTCAGCTCCGCTTTCAATGCGGTTTTTTTCTGGTCGGCTGAGATTAGCCCATCAATGCCTTAAATGTGACACACAGTAAATTCCAAGGATTAAATAAACAAAGAGTTGGCTATAAATTCAACATTGTGTAAATTCTATTTTTTTAAAAAAAAACCCTGTCATTTCCTCTTTTTAGAATAGCACATGCAGTCAAGATGATATGTTAATGCTAATGCAATGTCTGTTTATATCAGAACTACAGTTAAACTGCTGCAGTGTTTATATGGCTGTGGCATGGTGATAACACATGAAAATGAAGGCTCTGAGGTACCATTTTGACCTAGTCAGAACCCTCAGACCCAGTCAGGGACAAACTAGGTATGTCTCTGTTTTGCTTGCATTTTTCACTTATCACTCTAGTTTCATCCTAGTTTCAGTAGTTTCATTCTGCTTGTCAATATCTTACCTCCTCTAAGACACTAATTTATTAAGCAGCCTAACTAGGTTTACAGTCTTAAAGTGACTGGGCAAATAACTTGCTGCACATAAAAAGACTTAATGAAGAAATTCATGGGTATCTTATTACTAGTTAATAAATTAGTTTAAACCTATTTTAAACTGAACATCTACCAGGTTGTTTAAAAGAACGAAGTTGTCAGGGAAGTTCATATTTCTGTTTGAGAGGTATTAAGCTTATAGCATTATGTAATCACATGATAATGTTTTCTTTCAAAAAATACATGTATTTGGCTTTTGCAAGCTTATAATAAAATGGCACATTTTGTGGCCTGACCACTGGGGAGATTCTCTGTACATGAAGTAACATGGAATCTTTCCTCTATATTTCCAAGCTACTGAGCACAGGCAGTACTGTATCCTCCAACCTAAAAGTCAAAACCAGAATCCACTGATAAAACAAATCAACCCTGGTGAGAGAAGAGCTAATCGTACTGTACAGTTTTACGACAGCGAATGGAAAGGCCAGTGTGGAGCCCTGACAACAAGCTCCTGCTCTGACCTACTGTATGGGGCAATCCCTTCTCTTCATTAATTACACAGGGATTTCTGCCCCTCTAATAAGTCTTGGAATGTACATTAAATCTTTTTTGTGCTCTTTCAAACTAAGAAGGAAAGTTTAACATCCCTCAACCAGGGACTCCCACGCCACTTAGACAGAGCCCATGATAACAAAACATATAAACACAATTATATACAAATTTTATCATCTATAGAACGATATACAATGAAAAAAACCCTCACAACTTCAAAACATTTTTAGGATTCTCCCCTTCCTCCTTTAATAATCTCAGAAATAAGAAGAGTTTCACTGGAAGGGGACAATTAGCTACAAGACTTATGAAACAATTTTTGGAATCTCTTTCAAGAATTGCAAGAAACAGTATTTATGGATTCTGCTATAAATGTTTACATTGCATGTTCTCATCTTGCACCACCATGAACAGCTTTATTGAGATCTTTTCCAGATCAAGACAAACTATTTCAGGCTATACTTCTTGCAGTTAACAGCAACTTAAACATAGCCATGACATCAAGTAAAGATTACACATCAAAACTCTAAGCACCCCAAACACAGAGGGTCATTTTTAAGCCACTTATTTGTGATTTGATATAGATTCTTTTGCAGTTCATAGTCAAAAATGCACATTATCTTTCTTTAGCAGTAGGTCAGGCCTCTCAATTGGTAAGAAATAATATGAAAGTTCTTACCTGTGCCATGGGTGGGAACAGGGAGAGATTTAATGATCATCAAAGTTTTAGGATTAAGAAAAGCTTCAGAAACCAAAGGCAGAGAAAGGTAACAGAGTATTTTCTGTCCAACCCTCTGTTGTCTGTTTGGAACACACTGAGTCCAATGTATCCAGCCAGTGAAGAACTCAAAGTATAGCTCATTTGCAGTATTAGCTAAGGCCCAAGTAAAATAATTTTGGTGTAACTCCATGTTGTTGCCTTCCAATAGGAGAAATTACAATAAAACAAGAAAGTATGATCTTAAAGCAGATTTTTACCTGAAATCCTGGACAATCAGCAGGGAAGCTCAATGTCCTCTTTTCCTGTCTAAGATGATAGCACAGCAAGCACAGAAAGCACACCCTAGAAGAAAACAGGGAAAAAAAACCCTCACCATTTTAACACTATCCTTTTCAGCCAGGAAGACAAAACAGTTCTAATACTTGTGCCTAAAGAACTGTAGCTTATATATTCATCTAAAGCTTCTGTGGTCTGTATTCTCAGGCCAGTTTCTCTCTTTCATCATGACCTTAAGGTGTTTTCAATTCTTGCAGAGTACCTTTGTTCTACAAATGGAAAACACTCTCTGACATCTTTGAATAGTCAAACCGGGTAAGTTTTGCTTTTTCATAATTCACATTGTAATCTGATAACAAACTAGCATGAGTGTGGCTGCTCCAACACATAAAAACAAAAATTAAATGAAGGTAGAAGTGAGCAAGCCTCTGTAAAAACCCAACTAATCCATTACACATCAAAGAGGGTATACCACCTTTTGTTGTTTGTACAGCTTGCATTACTTGCCACTATCTCTTCTTCACATAAGAGCTTTCATTTGAGGGTTAGAGAATAAATTGTTTATTTTAATAATGTCTCCCTACTAATTTAATAATGTCTCCCTACTCTTTTCACCTGTAATGCACAGTTTCTTTTGATTTTATCTCTGTATGTAAGGATAATAAAGTTAACTCCAAAAGCCTTTATAAAAACACCTCTACAGAGATAAATCCAGAGTTCTGTATTTCTTTGCATTTTAAGTTGTGTTCCTCTTCAAATACTGGGGAGTCCCAGAAACAGCAGCTTAAGATCCAATGACTTGTGCAGGAAATATGAAGAGTAAGGCAGTAACAGCCATTTCTACGTTATATTAAAAATAAATAAATAAATCTTCAAATGCTGGACAAACTTTACATTCCATCAATGACCTTTAAAAAGCAAAAGCAAAAAAAAAAGCCACCCCACAGTAAATTGCCTATAGAAAGTCAAGAGGCATTTCTCAAGTGCCTCCAATACAACTGAAGTGATGAGCAAAATTATGAAAAGTTAGTTGCAAATACTTAAACTAAAGCCAAACTCTTTTTGCCAGCTTGTAAAGCCTTTTGCAGAAAGATTCTCATACATTTAGCATTCCCATTCATTCCTAAGAGCAAGACATAACTACCAATGATTAAATTCACTTTAAGTCCCAGGCTCCCATTTTCACAGCCCAAAAACCTCAGCCTGAAGTAACCAAAAATTTACATTAGACATCCTTACTACTGAATTAAATGAGAAGTCATACTTGCTTCCAAAAGCAGTAGCTTATTTTCAAAGAAATGAAAAATATACTGAAAATCAGGTGACGCCAGAGTCATGGATGCATAAAGAGAGAGTGAGGCAGGTAGAACAATACACACCCTCATTCACACGAGCACCACTAACCTCAAAACTTACAGGATGTCCCAAAGGCAGCTTGGGGTTCTCCAAAATGTCAGCAATTGAAGATAGGCAGGATTAGCAGGCAGTTCTGTTTATTTCTACAGAGCCAGGGCCCTTCAGTGCTCATCAGGAGACTGACAGAGTCTACCCCAGGAAGCAAGAAACCTGTTTCTGTATCTTTGTGCAGCTCATATGTACCACAAAAACCTGCAACTAGACCTCAGTCACTGATGGGAGACAAGACCAAGGCCCAGAAGGATTCCTCTCACATCTTGTTACCACTGTGGGACATGCCCCAGAAGCACAGACAGCACAAGACTCACATACTTAAAAGTTCCAGGAACAGTCAGCCAATACTTTTGTTTAACAGATAAACTGTCAGGAAGTAAAAAAGACTTTCTCAGGGGTAGGCAAAGAGATTTTCTGATTCCCAGTTTTATTCTGTATATATCAGGCTATGCTTCCTTTATGATCAGGAACAGTTCTGATCTATTTTTCTTGCTCTAGTTGATATTTCTATTTCACATGCTGTTTTTTTATTACAGAACTCCTTTGCCACACAACTGAAACACTACAGTTTAGAGACAGAGCTCTGAAAAAGAATTAAAGCTAGACTTTATTTCCTGTTTTCCTAGTACTAAAGCAATATTTCAGTAATTGATAAAAGGTGACATTTTCTACAGCTGATGAAAATGCTTTCACTCATAATGGCCAGAATGGACATCAATGACAAATTAAGGTATGTAGAAGGAATCTACAGTGTTCCTATCTATTCCTAATATCACTATAGTGAATTCCTTTGTCTCTAGTGTTTATTTCAAGACATTAGTGTTTGCCAATACAAAAAACATACAAATAAAACAGACTATTTAGCAAACCTAAAGAAAAATAAAAAGACAAACCAACTATCATACACATAAAGCAGTTACCTTTGGTGGGTAAGAAAGTTTATGACAAATAGTCCAAATTATTACCATTGTTCACATGGATTTATTTTAGATACAAGCACCTGGTGCACTGAATGATCTATCAGCTCCTCCATTACACCAAGGCACCAGCCTGGCCCAGTGCAGCTCCATCTTGTCATTAACTCCTCCTTTTCCAAGATCTGAAATGAAAATGTGGCTCCAAGACACTTAATTTAGGAGAAGCGATATTCTGTTAATGAATACACCAAAAACTGCAGAGGAGTCTCTGTGCTCAGGGGGTTGTCAGGGTTTTTTTTCTCTTTGGAGTTTTTTTGTTTTGGTTTTATTTAGCTGGGGTTTTTTGTAGGCAAAACTTAGAAAGGAGCTGTACCTCCATACAGAAATCTCTTTCTCTCCTGGCACAGGAGACTGTATCTTTTAGGAGTCTTTAAATGAGATGTGTGGGTTGGTTTGACACACACATTGTCCTGCAAAGAAATACCTTTCACTTAAGAACATGATGCAAATGTGAAACTATCACACTCTTTCCTTTACTTATTATCTTTCTCTTAACCCATGTATTTTCTCAAATTTGCCTGATTCTCTCCCTCATGCTGCTGAGGGGCGCGAGTGAGTGAATGGGTGATGGTTTAGCTGTTGACTGGGATCAACAAAGCACAATCAAGTATTAGGGAAAATATTTTTTAAAGCAGTATCCAAAGAACTATTATTCCAGCTATTTGCCTTCAATGAGTATAGTGAAGGGAGAAATAAGGAGGCCACCATGGCAGTGATAGCACTGAATTTAGTGTCCAATTTTAATAAAATGCATTATTCACATTAATGATATTTAAGACAGTAATTTAAATTCAAGAACAGAAATTCAATAGTAGATGATAACTAAGCTCTATTGTTGAATTTGGGTGAAAGAGATAAGATGTATAAAAGTGGGAACAGTATTTTGTGGCATAGAAGTAAACTCTGACCTATTCTATAGAGCTGCAGTTAGAAGCCAGAAAATTTGCACATGCACAGATGAGAGAAAAATACATTTATACACACCTGCAATCGTAATGAAGAGAAACATGCAAGAAAACATCTTCCTATAAAAGGTCAATACCTTCCTATAAACTCTTAAAGGCTAAAAAAAAAAAAATCATTCAAAGCCTGTTGGAGGTTTATCTTTTTAACTGCAGTGTGCTTATCCTACATCAGTCTCTGTTAGTCAGACCTGGTATTTATTATCAAGCCTTTTGGCCTCATATGCCTCTAAGAAAACTCTGGAAACAAAGGTACATTGTACTTCACCCCAGTCAACAACGTGAGGTCAAACACTACTGAAGCAAAAACTTCTGTAGCAACTAGGTCTTTCACGGTATAAAAAGGATCTAAAGCTGCTGGAGAGTGTCCAGAGGAGGGACACAGAACTGGTGAAGGGTTTAGAGGGGAAGGGTATGAGGAGAGGCTGCAGTTGCTTGGTTTGTTCAGCCTGGAGAAGAGGAGACTGAGAGGAGATCTCATCATGCCAGGGGAGATGGCAGGAAGATGTGGCAGGGGAGGGTCAGGTTGGCCATGAGGAAAAGGTTCTTGAGGCAGAGGGTGGTGGAGCACTGGCACAGGCTCCCCAGGGAGGTGCTCATGGCACCAAGCCTGACAAGATTCCAGCAGCATTTGGCCAACATGTGCCCTCAGGGACATGGTGTGAATGTTGGGCTTGTCCTGTGCAGGGACAGGAGTTGGACTGGATGAGCCTTGTGGGTCCCTTCGCACTCACAACATTCAATGGTTCTATGATTTTCTTGTTTTCAGTTGGATTTTCATTCAAATTATTAAGACTACTGTAATAATAAGAAAATAAACAATATGGGGGGTTTCTGGGACAGATTATCCCACAACTATTTCATTTCAAGAAAGCCCATGTGTGTTAGGGTGGGGAGTAAACACAGAAACCCTACTGTTTCTTAACATTGATTTTCCCTCCTGTTGTACTCACACAATAAACACTGTATCACACTATTTAGGAAAGGGCAGCTTTCCTGCCTTTCCTCTTACACCACTGATCCACTTAACAGCCCAGCAGGTAGAACACAATCTTTGTACCTTGCTACATTTCTTGGGTACAAAGGAAGAGCTTCTTGTTTTATATCTTTCTTCACATATTTTGATGGAACAAAGCAAACAAAAAAGCCACCATTCAATCTCAGTGAAGAGATTGGTTTGCCACCAACAAAATTTACACATAGAGTTACTTGGTCCCTTTCAATGTTCAGACACCTCCTACCCCTGTAATTATTCATGTTTAAATTAACAATAATCTGTCTTGAAAGACACAGAAGGAAAAAGTCTCAGTTTTGTTTCACATATGTCATTTCAAATGATAACATGGAATAGCCACTGCAGAATGTCAGTTACCTATGGAAAGAAACCAAAGACAATCACTCTTTTCCTTTTTCCTCCCCAGCTCCTATTCTTCCTTCTCTGAACTGTATGGGGTTTTTAATCAATAACTTAATTGAAACTTCTGTAATAATATTGATATATTTGTTGCTAATTTTGCAAGTTCACAACTATATCCAGGGCTGTGCATACAGTTATCATTGCTATCACTGGAGTTTACCCAGCATATAGCATTAATAATGCAGATAAACTTAACGAAGACTCATAATTCCTTCACTCACTGCAATAAAACAAATGGTACATTTACAGTTTGTTGGAGTATTAATACAGTAAAAATGTCAAGAGCTGAGTTTTCTTCAAATGAAAAATAAGAATGCTTTCTATTTTTAATTACTCTTTTATATCTCCAGTTGAAAAACAGAGCTGGAAATCAGCTCTGGAAACAGTACCAACCTAATGAAAAAAACCCGAAACAAAACAAACCCAAAACACCCACCCTGGACAGTCATTGTCTTCATTCAGTCTCATCACATCCAAACTGGACTCTCCACTGTTTTCACTTTTACTTTGAACAGCAAAATAGACCACTGATGAAAGAGGATTTATCCAATTATTATGAGCAAAGTAGCTTTAACTTCCTTTAGATATCCACTAACAAGATATAAAATGACACTTCCCGGACACATCACCAGCACAATAGGCCCTTTATTGATTTTCATATCATGTTCTTCAGTCTAAGATGACTCTCTTGAGGACTCTGCTTCCCAGCAGGAAAAAAATTGCTTTTTCTATGTTTGAATTCAGATCTATTAATGCATCCCTTGCTGGAGACAGTGTCATTTTAGTTCTTTCCCTCTGTAGCTGATGTGTCTACACCTTGCTGGCTCAGTGTCCTAATGGATCCCAGGGTTAGAGGTCAAAGTATGAAAACAAAAAATGAAATTGCTCAGCTTAGGAATCAATAAGGAAGAGATTCTTAACAATCTTTTTAAGGGTAAAATGTACAACCAATGAGCTGTGATAAGTGTGTTCAAATTTGTGCCAAAACTATAAATAAAGTATCAAATCCAAAAGAAGTTACACACCAAAAATAAAGACAAAAAAGAGTTAATATTATTGTTCAGCTTGTGTTACTGCCATCAGAAAATTCACAGCTGAAGGAAGAGATATTACTCCTTTCATTTGTCATTACAGAGGTTTCTGAGGTGCAACTCTGACATCTCTTCACTATACAATTTCAAAGGCTAAAAGACAACCTCAATAGTTTAAATTACTTCTGAGAGGTAAGTTTCACAGATCAGGATAAGTTAACTTTGGTCACATATCTGCATTTACCCATGATTACAAATTCAATCTGGGGAAAAAAGCAACAGTGGCATGACCTCTAGGAATTGGCAGGAAGAGGCCATGGGATTCCCACAACCTTCACTTGAATTCAAATTTTGTAATTCAGAAATAGGTATATAAAAATACAGCACCTGATGTTTTGTACTGCCTAGCTTTATTCAATATAGCACTTAACAGCCAATATTTACAAAGCTTAGATCACTGGAAGATGGAAAAGGGAAAGGTAAAAAGCCCAAAATAATTGTATGGCTCAATTTTTACCAATCAATCTTTGTAAAATACATAAAACATAACTGCATGACAGTTCTGACCAAACTAGCTCCAGCTACAAAATGAGGAAACGACTTGACAGCTAAAGAAATACATTTTAAGAATAGACACTATGGATGCTAAAAACAAAGCTCTCAAAACTGACCCCTCCTACATGCACCCTGATGTAAATACACTCCTCAGTACAAGGGTATAGGAGAGTATCAACATCTGGCCCAATAGGTGTAATTGTCCTTCATTTCCCATGAAGAACAGCTGTTCTGCATTTTAATGCACACAATCTACATTAGACGGTCTTTCTTGATCTTGGTCTTCAATTTTTCTGGCACATTATAGTCCCAGGTCACATAAGTGTCCCTCCTTGTCAACCAGGAGAAGAAATCTGCTGTAGCATCCATAATCAGCTAATACAGCAGTGTCAGAGGCTTCATTTGGGAGGGTTAAAGGGAAGATCACATCCATGTGGACACGCAATGACTTTTTACATGTGTTTACAGAAATAACTGACAGCTTTTTTCAGTTATCTCAACAGTTAATGACAGCAAAATTCATGCAGCCAATGGGCAGCTGTATGCCTCTTTCTTTTCCACAGTGCATTTTAAATAGTATGCAATTTAAAAAGTGACAGAAACATCACTTCTTATCTCCATGAGCTGCATTTTTACTCTGCATTTTTAGGATGAAGGAGAGGCTGGGAGGAGTCAACTGATTTTACAATACAATAAGAAGTGGAGTGAGGAGAGTGGAGTGAGGAGAGTGGAGTGAGGAGAGTGGAGTGAGGAGAGTGGAGTGAGGAGAGTGGAGTGAGGAGAGTTGGATACAATTCATCACAGAGCTATAAGAGAGTCCTGCACAGAACCCTAAAACCCAGCATGGCAAAAAACAGTTAAACACAATATTTGCCCCTCCACTGCTCAGGAGTAGTGGCCCACAGCCCAGGGTTCTTCACCTCATCTTCAGGGTGTAGTGGTGTTCTTTGCTTGTCTGCCTGTGACCACTAGCAGACAATCTGGTAGATGGAGCTCAGGAATGTTCTGTGCACATTCCTGCCTCCCTGGCAAGATTAACAAAGAAGATAATATACAAGCTGTTCAGGGAGAAAAAAACCAACCCTCCCCTCATCTGCCTCTCTTACCTGAAGTAAGGCAGTCAGGAAGATCAGTACTGTAAGAAATTAGTCTCAGGACCTTATCATGAAGGCATCTCATTTGTATCTTGACATACATGCACCTGTACAGTTCCACTCCCCACCCCCCAATCTACTCAAAAATCAAGCGTGGTAGGTCATTACAAAGGGAGTCCATAGTAATGTGACATGTAACAGTGTCACTGTCTATAAATAGACACAAACATAATACCAGATACAACTATAAACACCAGAATTTAAATGCCCATTTTCCTCACACAAATGCCATGTCACACATTCAATCACACTGACAACCTAGAGGAGTCCATCACAGTATTTAAAAAGAAAAGAATAAAAAAATCAAGATAAGAGATTTACCACCAAAATTAAGGGATCTGTCTGCTTTTCTCCCATAGTGCTATGAGCTTGAGTTGTTGTTGAGTTTTCTTGTACTTATCTGCTTAGCTACACTGCCTACACTGAACGTTTCTATGTGATTCATTTTGTGTTTTCTTGGTGGAACACAGGCATCTTGCAGATTTAATTGTACAACTCCTCACTTCCTAAAACAAAAGATCTTCATCTCAAAATGGCACTGCCTCCTTATGAACATGTGGACATGGCACAGTGGTCTCTTTACATATAATTCAGAGCCAGTGATTAGTAGGGAGTCTCCTCATCCCTCCAGCTATAATTAGTAATCCTTTATCACCTGCACACACTTTCTTCCATAGCACAACCAGGAGGTGCCTCTGGCCCTGGTCTGATTCTCTGCAAGCCAGGGAACATTGGCAAACTTTGTACCACAGGCTCTGAATTTAATTTCTAAGTAACTGAATTCCATGTGCCAAAAGAAAAGCTTTGTATGAATTCACATGTGCTCTACAGGGCACAGACCCCAGATGACCCAACATCTACGTAACTTACACAGAAGCACCCAGTCAGCCTTACAAAACCACATTTTTAGTAACTCCGTTGAAGGTCTACTGTGTAATTAGCACCAAATGATTAATTAACCATATCCACCCATTATATGTCATTGACATTTACTAGGATATCTATGGCTTGCTTGAGGGGATATTTGCCGTTCAGTTCTGCTGGCAAAACGCCTGCAGAGAGAAGAGAATCCCAGTTTTGGCTGGGATGGTGTACAGAATGTGCTCACAGCAGGAACTCAGCAACAATGACTTGGACAATCGATTAAATCTGAGCACTGACCAGCAGGTGTCTTTTTAGTGTCCTTTGAATGGCTTTCCATAAAGCCTTGTGCTTCACAGTAGTTAGATGTGCATCAGTTTGGTTGTGTCAGGACTTTTTGCTGCAAGATGAAAGTATCACTCCTTTGCAGATCTCAGAAGTAATAGCTCTCTGTGCCTCAAATTTTAGGTATTTCCTCAGGAGATCTCTCAAAAATTAACAAGTTACAAAATAAAAGACAACAGGAATCTAAACATTTGAGCCCACTTTGATGGGGCAAATGAAAACCAGATCAATCTGGGTCTTTTCCTCTCCTTTTCTTCCTGTTTTACAAGTGAAGGACCAGAGGAGGGCTGACACACCAGTCAGCTCTTCACTGAAAACTATCATTGGGCATCTGAAAACCAGCTGTAGGTTTCTCTGTGGTACCAACAGCTTTCAGAAAACCAAACAACTGATGTATAGTTCTCTCATGCTCTTCTGACACACAGTTTGCCAAGCTTGCTAAAAAGCTCAAGGCAAAACCTCGCTGTGAAGAGAACCCAAGGTACATCAGCTCATCCCTGAAGTTTACTGAAGTCTTTCTAAATCCCCATGATACAAACTTCCTACTTAACTCCATCAAAGACCTTTCAGTTGTATATAACATGCAAAAACACCAAAAATTTAACTCATCTTCAGTGAAAGTTCAGGAAATTCAACAGTCCAGGCATTCCTTGTTTGTAGCAGTGCATTAGCAAAACCTAACCTTTTATGCAACATGAGTTTAAAAATACCAGCAATATACATCCCACCCAAAGGAGGGTTTGGAATAGCTGGCTGAAATTACTATAGGTAGAGATGCATTATTTGGAATTGGCATTAAAAAAATAAATAAAAAATTAGGCAGTTGTAATCTCTGTACCTTTATAATGACAACACTTGCAGTAAAAGGAGCCACAATATTCTCAGTCCCACAGCAATAGCAAAATCCCAGAAGCAAACCAAATTTCTACTCTAACTCCAGATTATTTCAATTACATAATTGGCTGTCCACACCTTAGTGTGATAAATTTGGTGCCTCTGTAAAGGCACCAATTTAAGACACTCCTTTTCTCTGTACAGAAAAGACCTTGCACATGATAAACTGACATTTTGCAAACGATAAAAGGAAACATGCTTTCACTTAACTCGTAGTTTCAACTCCCTGATACAGAAACAGGAACTTATCTTTATTCAAAAAGGAATGGCACACAGAAGAAATAAGTAAATTATCCAGACTTACAGCTGATGCTAAACATATTCTCTGGTTGGATGAGTAAATGCTTCCCACATCACATGACAAATCCATGCCTAGTTATTAGCGATCCAAGGAAGACATAACCACAGAGGTAGTTTTATCTCACATCTTGGTGATTTTTTAAAAATCTTTCTTCAGAAATGTAGTACTAATCACTACCAAAGACTGAGCACTAAACCAAATTAACTTTTACTGATGCAAATCATCACAAACTGAAGGTCAGGAACATCCTCAAAGAATTTGCAATATGCAAATCAGATCAGAAAGTAGCTCATTTAAAAAGTGAGAAAGTTGTTCAGGAAGAGGTTGGCAGCTCTGTCAGTAGCACTGACCACCTTTGCACAGTCACACAATTTCACTTGTGTTTAAAGCCTCAAAGGCTAAAGTATCTTCATAGGAGGAACGTG
Source organism: Caprimulgus europaeus (assembly GCA_907165065.1). The sequence continues at coordinate 6,584,206 of OU015523.1, read as the reverse complement.
GCACTAGGCCAAACTCCAAAAAAAGGCATCTGCACCAAAGCAATAAGTTTCACTGATCAGGTTAAGTTCTCTGAAGTGTTAGATTAAAAATACTTTGCAATAGAGCAAGTACACCAGTATTTTATGAGCAAGGCAGTTTGCACCGCTGAAGTTGCAGCAGTAATTACCGTACACACTTCTCTAAGGTAAGCACAGCCATAATTTGTGGGCTGAATCAACAAGGCTTTACTTAGGATCAGCTGAAGGCTTCTCAGTCCTGCAGGGACAATGGAGTCCTTCGAAGGAAACTGTTCTCATCCTTGAGAAGGTAAGGAGGAAGCTGGCTACAAGATTTACACACAACTCTGATCCTGCTCTTACTCTCCCTCTTTTTAACCAGTAATGGAGTTGCCATTTCCCTCCCCTCTGCTCTCAGTTGGGAATTATACTCAGGTGTGTTTGAGATCTGACTTTTACACAGCTCTTTGATACTACTGAGGAAAAGAAAAAAAAAAAAAAAAAAAAAGAAGAAAAAAAAAGAAAAATCAAGCTAAGAATCTGAACCTTGACAGGCACATCAAGGGCCTGTAACCTTCCACGTAATCACTTCTGTTTGTCTCAGACACCAAGCACAAGCAGCACTGAACCACAGAGCCTGAAATCCTCAAGCCTAAGGAAGCTGAGGACTTTTGACCCACCTTTTCCTCATGTAATTGTCACCTTTGAGTCTGGCTCTTACTCCAACTTCCAGTTTAAGATTTGGGCGGTCATGCTACTCATTCAAAATATGTCTCTGGCTTGACATGAGCTACTGTCCAAAAAACACTGGAAAGTACTATCTCAAATAGCAATATAAATACAGCTAGAAGTATTTCCACCAATACAAAAGGCTGAAAATATCCTTGAGGTTACAGTTTCCGTAACTAAGTGAATCACATCAGCAGTCTTATTTATAAGCTGGGAAAAGATTTAGAAGTGCTTGACCTTCAGGAGTCAAAGAAAGATGCAGCTGTCCTCGTTACCATTTGAAACTTCACTGCCACTTGCTGAGGCAGATTTAATGCATCCTCCCAGCTTATCAGCAGAAATGGTAAATAGTCTACATTAATCAGAATATACCCATCTCATCTCAGTCTTTTGGGGATGAAGGTCCATTAGGAAATCAAAAGCAGATAAAGCAGAACTTCAATTACTTGAAGCTTCTACTCTGATTCTGCTTGAATTATCCTTGTCCTCCTCATAGAAAAAGGGTGGAGGAAGTGATTTATTTTCTGAGATATTCCCATTAAAAAACAAGAGTAGCACAATATATTCCCATTTCCTTATCCAATTTTTAAAGCATACAAGGGCAGGCAGATGCCAACAGGATTGACAACTCGGTGTTCCCTGGATTTTCAGCAAGCAAACACTGCTCTTTACTCTGCACTTCTAAGATCAGAATAGGTGAAGGTGTTTTTAGGTAAGTTAAGCAAGAAGAAAAAAAAAATACAAAGGTTTATAGCTTTTAGTCTATGTGTTCTTTAGTTAATTTGACAACCATTGTAATTCCCAATTCTTAAAACCAGCTGAAGTTCAGAACATAAGCATCCTAGATACAGTATGTACACAAGCCATTATCAAAGACGTAGTAAGTTCCTAATATAACAACTGTTTGAATCTCAGTGACCTTGCACTGAAGATCAGGGCAAGCACTCAGAATGCAAACACATTATGATGGGTTTTTTCCTGATTATAGGACTTTAGGCATAAATAAGATTCATCAATACACATTTCCCAAGAAAATGTAACTCCATTATTTCAGAAAACTCAGTGCTGACATACAGTATTGTTTCAGGCAGCCAGAAAATGGCTGGAAAACCATGGACTTAACTCTTGCATCTCATGCATTTTTACTTGTAAGAATACAGTAAAGTAAGGACTACAGAACACTCCTTTTCACATTTAAAAAACCTTTAATAAAAATAGATAGTTTGGCTTCTGTCCCTGTGCCTGTTAACACTCTGCAATTCTTACTCAGCTCCCTGCTATCCTATTGAAACCCTCCAGGCTAAGATACTTCTACAGCCCATAATGAAGCATCAAAACATGGAAGAAAAAACATAGAAATAAAAAAGACTAGTTGTGTGTGACATTGTCCGTAGAATCATACTCTAACCACCATTCACTGCTTCCCAAAGCAAACAGCAAGGAGCCAAATTCTGAAGAAAGTTGTATTAAGTGACTCCATGCAGCCTCTCAGCATTCAGAGTAGCAACACGTTCCTGAGATGCTTTGAATGTTTGCAGTAAGCATCAGGGTTTTTTTAAATTAAATTCAAAATAATAAAGTTAATTTCCACAGAAACTCGTTACAACACATTCCACAACCATTTCAACATTTCTTGATAGGAACAAAATGAATATGTGTCCCCTCCCAGAGGGGAGGAATAATTCCTAAAAAAAGGTCACAATGTAGGAAATTCTCCAGAAAGCCTAACAGCATGGCAGGCTGCTTATGCAGCAGATCACATGTTTCCTCAAAAGTATAACTTCTTCAAAAGGATAAAATATGCAACATTCAAAATGGGTTTTTGATTGACATTTCTGAACAGCAAGGAGAACAGAGGCCTACCTCTTAAAAAAAAAAACTAAAAATCACCAGTTCTCTCAGATTTAATCTAATTTGAAAAGGCTGACATCATGTAAATCCATCCAGAAAGAGACAAAGAAGGCCACATCAAGTAAAACTGTGATCTTCCCGTAAAATATTGTATATGAGTACATACATTACACATTGGGAGAAAGTATTTCTTTACAAATGCCTTTTACAGTGGGAAACCATCATGCTCACATCTTACAAAGTATTCTGCTTCACACAGAAAGCATTTATGGAAAAGACAAATGCATGTATTGGATTGTGAGTTCTGTCATCTAAAAATCAGCTATTCCTAGGGAAAAAAAAAGTTATCTGAATCTCCAGCTTGTAATGTGCAATTTAAATTTCCATAGCTAGACTCTTTGTCAAATGATAAACCTCAAGACTGATCACACCTGAGGAAGGACATATCCAATATCAACAGTTTCACTCTACCACTGTGGATCCAGGCACTGAGGAAGAAACTCAAGCACGTAAGCCTGGGGCAAGCAGCATTGATGGTGCCGCATGCAAAAGCAGATTGCACACTGGAAGGCAGCAAGGCAGCACTTGGGAGTGTGACAAATTTTAGCCATTTACATCCAGAAAGTAAATCTGTCATTCTTGGAAGAAAGCTAAGTTCTTTTCAGAGCTTGCTTTGTGTATTTGCAGGGCTGCTATTCAGGGTTTTTTTGCTGATAGCTTGATGGGGGTTTTTTTGGCTGTGACAGTTTTACTTGCAAAGGGTTAATCATGTGTCCCCAGCCTATACTGAAACTGTTATGGTCACTGTTACCCCTTATAGATGTGTCTGTTTATTACGTATCTGGCCACTGCAGGTGACACAGGGCACGCAGAGCATAAAGCTGTTTTGGTTTTAATCCTCTGTATTTAAGACAGATACAGCCTCAACACTCACAAGAGTCTGGGGATACTCAAATGGACTGGGGTGGAAGCAGCCACAGTTTCCTTTCCTTCCCTAGAGCAGCGCTGTACGGTAGAAGGTACAAGTGAGGTGGGGCAGCAGCTGCACTCTGGCTGCCTTGTGAGGAATTCTGCTCTGCCTCTGGAAGCACACCTAGTGCTTCTGTACTCCTTATGAAAGTCTTTGCTTTAGAGCCATCATCACCAAGTCTCCCAATGGATAACTAGAGCCTAGAAAAAATCATTTACTGAAAGCAATTTATCTGACAAATATTGACATTTGCTTCAAATTCCTTTCAGCAGTTCATTATTCAACCAGCTCCACAGACTGTCCAAATTCAGCAAATAACTCTTTCAACATGTTCTTTTCACAACTCCTGAACTCCTGTTTAGGAATAATTTTTATTATTTGACAAGCACACCTGTCAAACAAGTCTTTTGTCCCCAGCTTTGGTGTAGTAGTACTACAAAAGCAGATAGAAGAAGACACATGACTGCAGCTCTGCGGGACATCTGCTTTTATTTCATCTTCAGGAAGGGCTATAAACCTTGTAAGGCTGTAAGCAAGCATCAGAAATCCTGATGCAGAACTGCTCTGGTTAAAATGAAGACCAGAGGGTAAGTCTGATGTAGGATCCACTAGCCAAAACCAACCTCTGCCATCACTCATACACAACAAAGGAACACAGTCACTATTCTCCACACAAAGATGATGTGCTTGTGTTGCAAACTCACAGCTTGCTTCCAACCTGGAAGTGGATTCTGTCACATACATCAACCTACAGGACTATTGAGGTTGTACAGACCTTATTATGAAAATAACATAAATTCAATCCTTACCTCTGCTGGGAGGTACATAATGAATCTATTCCACAATTGTACCCCTTGTGTCATAATTTATAACAGTACCAAGTACAAGCAACGTACAAGCAACAAAATAGGACAGCTTTTTAAAACAGTCATATAAGATCAAGCGATTGGCAAAGCAGCAGGCAAGCAGAGCATTTGCACCACTATTTTTAACAGAGAGTTTTTCCTGATGTCACAAGGAGTTCCTATCAGGGTAAACAAGAGTAAGCATGCTTTTCACAACAGATATCCAAGACTGACTATTGCATACTGTAGAGAAAAAATTAAAAGGCTAAATACAAAAACTGAAAGCAAACTTACTGTTTGGTATTGCTCTGCTCTGTCACCACTACTACAACTCTGATGTAAAGAATAACTGGCAAGGCAGAGACACACACTTTTCTAGGTTGTTACTTCCTCCACCCCTCCTTGTAACAAGTCAGCAAAAACAACCTGGTGTAGCAGCGCACAAACTAAAGCACTCTTTTCTAGTACTCTCAAGTTCAACTCTTTTTGCCTGAGGAATTCTCTTGGCTCACGGGTTTGATGTCAGCCCTTGATTGTGTTTTGATGTTTCTGCAGATCTACAATTGAGTTCAATTCTCAGTAGCCAAAACAGACATTTGTCATCCTGTATGCATCAAATTTCCTGTGGCACGCTGCCCACTTAATCATGCAGGCAAGGGGAGCTTTGACAAAGCAAGGGGCTGTCTGCAAGCCGCTGTGACCTCACATGTGTGGAGTCACATGTAATTACCATTACTTATAAGGATCACTCCAGGCTTCCTGGTGATGCTGCACACCAGTTCAACCACGCCAGAGTGTTTGAGTAAATATTTGCACGCAACAAGGAGCTGTTGAGAGGGTTTTGTCTACAGCCACAGCCCCCAGTACATGAAATATTCAGCGTATGAAATGTCTCCACTGATGCAGAGCGGTGGGTTTTCACTCTGATTTGATTAGCAGTGATGATTCTTTCATGAGGTGTGACTGTCCTTCTAGATTAGCATCAGCCCAGATTCCATGCAGCAGTCACGGAAAAAAGGAGATGGGAAAAGAACAGTCTGACACTTTGCAAAGTCTCTATCAATTCTGAGATTTCTTGTTTAAAAGAAAATGTTGGAGCCTAAATCTTAATTTTAAAAAGCATTACCATGTAGAAGTCTGAATTTAAGCACAGATGTGAAACTCAAATCTCAATACTAGTAAGAGTTAACCAGGGGAAAAAAAAACAACAACAAAACAAACAAACAAAACCCCTCCCCAAAAAACCATCACCACAGGTTTAACTCGGGGAATGTCTTAACATGACACAAAAAAGACATCAATTCTTTACCCATAAAAAGCTAGAAATGTTACACAGGAAGATGTGCTTCCATGTTAAGCATAAAGATCACCTCCTAATGAACACTGAAGAACTTCTTATTTATTCTGAAACAACATTTACTTGCATCGCTTCTGAAACTTTTTCACCTAAGTACATGTCAGCATTATGCAAGATATTGGCAATTTTCAATAATTATAATGTGAATTTGGTGGCATACTTTTAATAACAAAAATTTAGACTATTCCCCCATGGTAACATTCCCATATTATTTCTATACTGTAGCAGTGAAGTTCTGAACTTTAATCTAATGAAAGCAAACAAATCTTACCAGAAGAGGGAGTTTATTGGACCAAGTGATGTAGCTGGAGAGACAAAAAAGTGCTGGTGTTCTTTAAAGCTATTTTTGTTTGCCAGTCTGATCAGTTGGCTTTCAAGTGATCAGTTGCCTTTACAAACCTTGGTTTAGACACATTTCTGACTTAGATAAATTAGTTTTTGGAAAGATTTGAATCTCTGGAGGAAGCATTCTGCCTTAATATGAGATATGCATCCATTTAAAAAAAAAAACCAACTAAAAAAACAACAAACAAAAAAAAATCCAATCAATTTAAATCTGGGTATGTGTGCTGTTACTGGATGTACCAGAACCAAATGTAATGTCTCTACATAACTTCACCAGGCACAGAAAAGAGAAATTTGGAAGGTTCTGTAATTGTCACTGAATGGGAAAACTCACAATATTCATTAAGCTTCTGTTCTCTGCTTCCTCTATGTTGTGGGCTTGTGTTAAAAACCTAAACAGAGAAGGGTATCAGTTTGTGAAGGCCAACTACGTCCACTTGAAACAGGTTTAGAAACTGGATGTCTCCAAATCCTTAAACCATTAAAAAAGTTTTAAAACAATCAAAAGATGGTTTTGATTTTTGACAAATTCCCTTTTCATGGGCAAGTTCATCAACGTGGTGCTACAACAGCAGAAACCAGGAGAGCAAGGGGTAGGGCATGCTGATAAATTGAACTTCTTTTCACTGCACCACAGGCCCTGGACATGATTCCAGTTTTATATTCATCTTTCATTTAAACCAAGGTGACAGGACGCTGCAAGTTACACCCATGAGAACCTGCACCTGCCTGGTACTCCAACTAGCAATTGCAATTTTCTTTTCCTAATGAGACCAGCAGCAGCAATGTGGAAAATTGAACAACACAGGGCTAAAACTAAGAGAGCAATGATAGTAGACATCAGTGCTATGCTTAAAAGTATTTTAAAACACTATTATTATCATCATTGGTGCCATTTGTTGCGTAGTAAACTCCAGGACAAATAAACAATAATATTTCTGTGTAGTTTCCTAACTTCCAGTATTATAGGTTATACTTTGCATACAGTAAGGTCACCTAACTACAGACAACTGATGAGACTGCTGTCATGCTCTGTGGCCAAAGACCAGAGAAAGAAGGACTATAGCTACACACATTGGCTCTCAGCCACACTCAGATTTTACTACACTCCATATATAAAGTGTAATTTACTTCTCTCTGTATCTCCAGCCAGGTCTTTCAGGACAGATAAAGCACCAAGAGACATTGTTCACCCTTTCCTCAACCTTCAAAACATTGGAAATTGGGGTAAGTGTATGCTCTTTTGATCACACCAAATGAAGATTGCTGGTCACATGGAAATATGATGAAACCTTCTATGCCAGAGCAGAATCTTGACCATTTATTATCCAAAGTGTGACCTGAAGGACTACTACAGGAAAAGCTCTCTTTTATTCATTTAGGTAAGTAGCGTTAAAACCAAAATCCTGAATGAAATGTTTCTGCCAAGATGAAACCTATGTGTATAAAAACCAATTTTCTCTAAAAGAGCACCTGAAATCTGCATCATACTTCAGAGCACTTGGTTCAGCCATTCACAGTGCTCTCCTTCCTGAGGACACTGGTGCAGGGATAGCAATGTATCTGTGTAAGATAACACCCACAGCTCCTCCATACGAACCACCAGAAGAGTGAGTGCTCAGATGTATCACCATGCACACAAGAAGCTTCTCAAACCACAAACTCTACAGTTTGCTTTGTAGAAATAGCTGTAGGAATGCCATCAGCAACATCAGAAGCCACCAATGATGATGAATGTCAGGCCTGGAAATTCTACAAGATGTCAGTGTCTCAAAAATTGCTGAATCTTCACTCTGATAAGCATGGCCTCTTGAGCTGTCTCCCAAAAGCAATATACAGATGAGACATATATTTAAAATGGCTGAAGAAAAGCAGGGAACAGAGTAAAAAGGAGAAGCTTGGGTCACTGGAGCAGAAACAGACAAATACTGTCTGGCAGAATGAATCAGAAAATGAAAATAAACCAAGTGAATCACCCAGGACAAACTTCCCAAAGATTTCATGCCCTGAAACATACCAACCTCTCAAAAAGATTGTGTGAATGTTCTCGATAGTTTGATAAAATTCATACCAATGTTTTTTAAGTTTTTGTAAACAACAATTTTACCAAATTTGTATAGTTTTCAAGCTTGGTTAGGAAGGAGAGAGTATCTGCAGAAACTTCTCATAGTCTTTTCATTGCTACACCTGGATTTACCTTATGTTGCTCTGAAAATTAATTTCTAACTGACAGGCTAAATTCTCAGCTTGGGTTATCACAATTACATTGCCTTGAACAGTTATTTAATCAAAATGCAACACTCCAATGATAAAATGCTACTAAGTAAATCACCTGTTTTCCAACATTACCTAGACTTCAGCACAGGTGGACATTTTATACAGTCTGAGTAGGTTGAGCAGGTGGCTTACAGAAAGGTAAGACTCAATAAACCAGCAAGTGAAATCAAGCTTTTTCCACCCCTTTCTTGTAAGTGGAGGTGCCCACGAACTCCAACAGCATTAAAAGCCACAGGAGATAAAAGAGCATTTTCTGGAAAACACTGTCCAGATGCTGAAGCATTTAAAAAAAGGAAAAAACAAAACAAAACAAACCCCTACATCTGGAAAAGATTGAATGTTGTCCTTATTTTGACCAAGTTGCTTTTGCTTTTATTATTTTCTGCCAAGTCAAAAATTGAAACCAAATCAAGCAAACAGGTTTATAATCAAATTAACAGGCACTCTGACTACATCCCTCATCCCTGAAGTGCAAGGAAATCATCATATAATCCTAACCTGCCATCAAATACCCTTGAATTAAAAACAACAACAACAACAACAACAAAAAAACCCCACACACATAACAAACAACGTAGATGTAAATAATCTTAATGTTCCAATACATTTTGATCTGAAGTTTGAGGCTTGGTCTATTACAAATAGGCACTACTCAGAAAATAATAATTTGAAAATTTGTTTCAAAGGGTAAAGACAAGTTCATGGTTACTCTCAGCCTCCATGCCAAGTTTAAAAATCTGATAATCTCTTTGTGAGATTTCTAATATAAATATTAAAAATAAATTTATTTTTATTTATTATGCTGGTATCATTGGTATCATCAAAATAAATTTTTAAAAATAATTTTTAAAAAGAATTTAAAATATTTTAAACTAAGTCTTTTAAAATAGTACCATTAGCTCTATAATACAAATACATGAACAAGTGTTTCCACTAGCATAAGTCCAAGCTCAAAAATTCAAGACAATAAAGGTCATTTTGCCTGTACTTTATCAAAGCAAAGGTTTTTTTCCATAGTGTGTTTACAAATATTCCATATATTTCCCCTTTAATAACAAGCAACACAGTTCACTCTCCATCAGGAAAGTTATTCTGCAGATTATGCACACATTAAAATAACCTCTAGAAAAACTGTGTGTACCCTTTAGCAAATGAGTATTTAGAAAGAGAGCAGTAAATTAATGATTAAAAATAAGAGGGGAAAATACATCTCCTCTCATTATATTAGTACTTGGGAGCTTCTCTAAGATTCAGTCTGTGTATTACCCAACCAGGATCTTAACTCTGGCACAAACCTATAAATTGAATTATTGGCTAGCCAGAAAAAGTGCACGGAGACTTGCAAAAAGAGGAAGAGTGTGTATTGAGCAACTGCAGGTAACAGCATGCAAACTGACCCAGGCACTTCATCTGGCCTGACAGGCTTCAAAACTTAGTCTGGTCTCTTGAAATTCTCTGAAAGAATTTTTCTTTCTTATGTGGAAACACCTTGATCATTGTAAAATCAAAAGTTCATCGTCCAGTTTCACTCTATTTCGATTAAAAATACTAAAAACCAGAAAAAAAAAAGGGAAAGCTGAGCAGTTGAGTAGAAATACCATTGCAAGGGCACAAATGAAAATAAAAAAATCAGAGAGGAATGAAACAAAACAAAAATATCCACCAAATCCACCACCCCAAACTGTACTACTGCCTTACAGCAGGAACCTCTCTGTTGGACCAGCCTAACTTCTGAGGTTTTCTAAACCCTCATAACTAACATAGGCCTAAGAAAACTAATACAATTTTACTTTATTTTGCATTGAATCTTCACTGGGAAACTTTGCAAATGGAGAAGTATGAAAGCAGTTAAAGAAGAAGGAGAGATTAAAGCAGAGAAGTGAGGAGGAAAAGCAAATCATGTCTTAATGGAACTGAGGATAAGACAGGGAGGGAAGATTTGGCCTGCAGCTATGGGAAAACACTTTGGCTGATCTAGTGTCCATGCCAAGCCAGCATGGAGACTCCCCAATACATGTCACTTTTAGAGGAAGTCACTGATGAACAGGTTTAGCAGCATGCAAAGTACAGCAGCTGCTGTATGCTTGTTAAAGCTGAATTAATAATTTGCCACGAATAATATGTTTGACAAACTCAGCTGCTATTCATCATGTTCTTAGACTACTGTGAATGGAATTGCATTATTCAAATGCATCTGAATCTCTTTGCAGCATTTCCCTAAGTAGGGCTCAGCCACCAATATTCAAAGGGTTGCTGAGCTGTGTTCAAAAAAAAGATAATCTGGTATTTTTTTCCATTTCCTGACTGGATGAACAAACATAGCCTACTTCTGAGGACAGACATGTACAAGTATTTAAAAATTGATTTTCATGAGTAACTGGCTATGTGGCATATTCAGTGAGGGGTAAAAAAAAAAGGGGAGAATATGCTAAACATGAGTAGGACTGCCTGGCACACCAATAGTTTGCTAACAAAAAGTTTAATATACAAACTTAACTACTCCAAATACCAACACACATTACCAGATGCTGAAAGCAGATCTTTCTAGTAAAATTCCCATTTCCTGGCTCTTCATGAAATCCAAAAATGAATAAAAGTTTAAGCAATTAACTTTAAATATTTGAGTCAACAGTTCAGGTTGCTTACATAAATTTCATTTTTTAATACTAATCCAGAACCCACTAGTTTTCCTGGAATTAAGTATTAAATTGTATTCACTTGCTTGGTACAACACTCAGTCATTTATATCTACCTAGAAAAAAAAAGAAAACAAATAAGCTTCCCTCTCAGTGTCCCTAGGATCTGTTTCTGGAATAGCACAGCGATCACCGAGAGCGCAGTTATTGAAATGAAGCTGTTGGCAGCCATCCAGGCCTCAGCAAGGATACAACGGGTATTACTCACAAGTTTCTCGTGTGCTGTTCTGGGCTGTAATCTGTGAGCAGTGCTTGTTCCCTCCTTTTGATGCCAGATTCTTTTGTAAAACATTGTCATCTTAGATTAGCAGGAACATTATTTATTTTTTAATTCCCTGTTGGTTTTTATTCTTCCTATTCTCCAAGGTGTACCTTTGAGATGGCTGTCCTACCACAAGAACCTGCAGCATATGCATGAAATGAGTAACTAGAATCACTGCCACCTTGAATTTAGCTGAGTGAAAACAGGGCTTAAGAACCAATCTTTGGCATTTCTTGACCTGCTGGTAATGTGACAGCCTTTTAAAAACAAGCCTGAGCAATCAGAATTTCAGAAAAACGTTCTAGGCATTAGCAAGAACACTATCACTTTTGATGACAAATTGATTGGAGATCTCAGTTTGTACTCCCCAAGCAAAGAGCAGTAAGGAAAAAGGCAGAGGGTTTTTTGAAACGTTGCCAGACACCAGCCAAAGGTAAGTCAAACAGAGGAAGGAAAATGGAATAAGCATTCTGGTTTTAATTTTATGTGCCTGTTTACACAAAAGAAGCTCAGTTCAGTTCCTGAACACAAGGCCACCCATAGCAAAAGCACTTCTATTCCTGTGTAGCCTCTCTTATATGTGGACATTCCTTATGGCTACCACTGATTATTAGTCACCTGCATTTCTCTTTCTCTTGCCTCCTGACTAGTGAGAATATGATTAAGTCACATAAGTAAATGCAGATTTTATCCACTTTTTTGTGATCTCAGGAAGAGCTATGCTGACAAAACTAGGCCATTTTTATAGTGTTGAATATTCTCTTTCCTAGTGCACCAAGATATCTATTATTTGAAATGTTAAATCTGGAAAAAATAGGGTCATATGAGAAACAGGCATTTCTGCATGCACAGTTTAATCTGCTAGGACTTTGCTAGATCAATTCTCTGGTTTATTAAATTATTTAGTCCACAGGGTTGGTAATACTACAGCTTTGGAGGCTGCAGTAACACCTTTGCACTTTCAATAACAGTGATTTTCCATTTATCTTTACACAGGCATATATTCAGAAATTGACTTTTTAAAAAGCCCTTGTTTTGCAATAATGTGGTATGTATTGTAAGTATTTGCTACCTTTCCCTTGACTATATATGGAATAAAGTGTGAAAGTGACCACACTGTTTATGTTTGCTCTGTTCACTTCAATAGTAAGGAGTGCTCCCTGGCAGGCAGAAATATGACACTGAAATGTGTCACTGTGCTTGAAACACAGAAGTGTTGACTGGAAACATGCATTCACCTCGTAGTGCCTTCACCAGGTTCTGAATAGTAATTTCAGTTTATGTGACAGGGGTTACTACCCTGTGACACCCATGGCTGCTTCTACCATTGCTTCACACTTAAACTTTATACACAATCAAGTTAGAGGCACCAGATCCTCCCATATACACACCCATGCATGTTACTCTTCTGCTCCCTAAATACACAAATTTGAATACAATGAGCTAAACAGCATAAACACAGATAATTTCTTAACTTTTCAGATTATACAGTGACTTCAAAAGTAGCACAAATATTAAGGAAAATGGGCTTTTAAAAATACAACATAAAAAAACCCCTAGCACTAGATACTACAAAGCTTAAAATATGTCATTTTTAATAAACTAGCAGTGAAGTGTCTTAAGTTGTGACAACTCCTTTTCCTCTGGAATTTTTACATGGATTTACTCTAGTGTTTTGAACTAAATATGTTGGACAGAAATTAAATATAAAAGAGGTTTGGCTACAGCCATAAGAGCCTCCCATTAAAGACAGCTCAGTATGAACTCCAAGAGCTGTGGCAGGACACGCTCTCTAAGTAACACCACTTGATCTGCTCTGGACTGGAAATCTGTTTCCTCATCCTTTAGAGTTTTTTCAATTACACTCATGAAGGGCTTTCAAGTGTTAATTGGAAACATGGAAAAAGACTTGATCAAGCACAAAGGTGAAATCTCAGCAAACACTTGTTAGTTTCGCTTCAGAGCCTGGATCCACCCAGGGGCCTAGTGCAGCTCCTCTGCAAAACTCACTCCTTGCTGTGCTCGTTCCCGAGCTGGACATTAGATTACTGACAATTCACTTTAAAGCATAAACTATTGCTAGTGCAAAAAAGGTTATTGTCACACATCCTAAAGCATTATGAAGTGATCAGAAGCCACAGTCACTCCCCCAGCAGACATGGCCACTCCAGGCCGGGGCCTTACCTCCCACCAGGGACCCCCACCCACTTCCCGAACCCACATGGCCGCCTGCCCCCTCAACTTACCTGCTGAACACTCCATGGAAAGGCTCAAAATGCAGAATTCAGCCTCACAAAGGCTTAAGGAACGGCTGTGGTCATGCGTGAGGGGCTGCCCGCAGGCACACGGTCTGCAAAAGGCACCTGTGGCACCTTACAAAGCCCACACAGGGCACCTGAGGGAACCTCCCCTCAGCGCAGCCGCGCAGCAGTTTGATTCCCGCCTCATCGCCTCCTCCGCCCATCCTCCATCTAGAAGCTTCTCTCACACACACCGGGGACAGCAGCGGCGGCTGGGCGCTGGGGCCGTGCTTCCCCCCAGCTTCTTGGCCGTGACAGGGAGACCCCCAGGTGAGCCTGGCATGGAGTATTATTTTTTTAAGTCTCTCTGAGAGCGTCTCACGTCCCCCTGAGCAGGCAAAACGCCATCGGCTTTTGCCATGGCCGCTGCAGGGAAGTGGCTGGCAGCTCTGCACAGTGGCTCTGGGGATGTGGCCTGTCGCCCCGCTCCAGAAATCCTTCCCCTGAGCAGCACTCTCCTGCCGCTGCCCCGGGGTGCTGCGCTCCCTTCCCAGCCTCCCACACTGGTCGTTTCGGGCAGGGTGACACGCTCAGGGGGGTTCCCCGAGCCCCTGGGACAGGGAGCCTGGGCCCTGCCCCAGCCGGGGGATGCCTGTGCCTGCTCCAGTGTGCTGCAGGTGGACAGGGGTCTCAGCACGAGGCCTGGGGTACAGCCCTGTGTGGCACCCGTGGTGACGCAGTGCACCAAAAAAAGGAGACATTTATGCTGTGAAAATTCACAGAGCCATTGAATGTTGTGAGTGCGAAGGGATCCACGAGGATCATGGAGTCCAACTCCTGTCCCTGCACAGGACAAGCCCAACATTCAGACCATGTCCCTGAGGGCACACGTTGGCCAAATGCTGCTGGAATCTTGTCAGGCTTGGTGCCATGAGCACCTCCCTGGGGAGCCTGTGCCAGTGCTCCACCACCCTCTGCCTCAAGAACCTTTTCCTCGTGGCCAACCTCACCCTTCCCTGCCACATCTTCCTGCCATGGCCTCTGCTCCTGGTGTTGGTGGCCAGAGAGAAGAGATCAGCGCCTGCCCCTCCTCTTCCCCTTGGGACAAAGCTCTAGACCATGATAAGATCTATATTGAGCTCTGGGTGGTGGGCTTGTTCTGTGGCATATCTCCATTATAAAATAATCATCACTTGCATTGTTAATGTGCGTGCTACAATCTTGAGATGGGGATGTACAGTGCACTTTACTGTAATATTTTCATGGTTTTGGATCTCAATCCAAGGAAACCAGGTGGCATTGCTGATATATGGCACAGCCTTCCACAGACCAATGTGTGCTGTTGCTAGTAAAATCCCAGTGGGTATAATGATAAAACGATTATAGCCATAATCCTAGCGTGGACCAACAATGGTTCACTAAGACATAATACCCAACCAAATTTGTTGTATGTAATCATGTGTCTGACAATGGCTCACAGTGTTTCAAATATTGATTGTGTATGAGTCTGAACTCCTTTCTTTGGAGGGTATTAAGAGCCAGACACTAAGCTTTGCAGATCCCACATGACTGTGCAAACATCACATTTTTCATCCTTAAGTTGCTAATCAGACTGCATAAGGTTACTTAATTTTACACTCAACTGCTACAGCAAGCAGATTAAAAAAAATAAGTCTGTTATTACGCCCAGAACTCAGGAAATACTGAATCTTTCTCAAATCTCTAGATTTTCTGAAACTTGTGTTATCTTTTAAAGTAAATACTGACTCACTGAAGTAGGACGCCTCAAATACCTAATGTTACCCAGCTTTGCAATGTGTTGTCATTAGCTTGAAATACAGCAAGGCAAAATAAAAGAATGAAGGCTATATCACTTTAGACTGCAAGTTCCAACAGCAAGTTCAAAACCCATCAAAAGCACCACCAAGCTTGTTCTTTTCTACCTTTATAAAGCAATCCATGGAATAAGAACCATTAAATTGGTTTTCACATGAAAAAACTTTCAAGAGAACAATGTGTTTTTCTCTTATCCCCAGAAGGAACAGTAAACCCACAGGCTCACTGTCTTCCAAATTCGGTGAGAAATCAGAAATGACTTTGTTTTGGTTTAGAAATGCTGCTGTGATGTTGAATGGGAACGGGGCTTTGGATGACACTAATCCCAGTACACAGGGGAAAATGGGAGTCATGCATCAGACTTCTTTCCAGTGGTAGGAAGTAGCAATGCACAGCAGCGAGTGGCTTCTACCTGGAGACCCTAGATTGAAGGAGAGCAGAAGTGCCCATATTACAACTCTGGAGCATTTCTGAAATAAATGTTGTGTGTTGACTGAACATTTCTGTGCTTTCCTTTTTTTCAGTACAGAACAAGGAAATACAAGTAGTTTTCGAGAAAAATTGTTGTTTGTCAGTAAAACTGAGAAATTTTCATTCAAAGCAGTTTTGAGTGAAAGCAATTCAGTCAGCTCTACTTCAATATCCTTTAATCTACATGTGCCTCAAGTTATCATTTTACTTTAGAGGAGAAGACCATAAAGATTTGTTATCCTCTTAAACATAAAGTGGGAAGACTGGTCTAAACCTCTCACTATCAAAGATACAAAAGCAGAAGCTTTGGCTCCTGAGATTCAAAAAAGAAACTAACTAATAACTATTAGTTATTACTAGTTTTACTAGTGCAAAAATTACTTATTTGGGGTGTGGCATGCTTTACCATCCTTTAGTTAAGATCAAGTTCCATTATCATGTGCACAATGAACTTCTTGCAGCTGTGAACTGGTGATTGACCCTTTCTCCAAAGTTTTGCTTGCTAGATTGGAATCAGTAGTTAAAGTAAAAATAACTGGTATTTCCAGCTAAACATCAAGACATTGTAGCTCTATAATATATCCTAAAGCTAAGGAGGAGGATAGCACTGTAGCAGACAGTCACAGCATAGAAATTGTTCATGAAATTGCAAGTGGTTTCCACTCATTCATTAAGAGGATTACATCTAGAAGGGACATGGCCATTTGTGTCTTGCCTTCAGCACGTGAATTGTTTCATTTATGGCATTTTGGACCACAGTTTTGACGTTTTTATCTAAGTCAGAGGCGTGTGCACTTCAGACTCCACTATTCACACAGAGAGCTTCCAAGATGACATTTTTTAGCTCACAGATGCCATTTTTTATGAATGAAACTGTTGTGCCCCCTTTTTTTTTTTCTTTCTTGGTTTTCTCTTTGAAGACTTGGTCAATGTTCCTGGGGTTCCAGAGACACATTGAAACTATGGAGTGAAAGTAATATGTAAATAAAAGACGTATTATCTTTCAGAGGTTGGGTTAGCATGCAAAATAGACTTTGCAAGATTAAGACATACTGCCTGAAAGGGTATTCTCTCTGCATCAGTACTCTAAGAAAAGACTGTGACCCAATTACATACTGAGACAGCTTCTTTCCTTTGACCTCAGCAGGCTTCAAAAACACCACCTACAGAAAGGCATTGGCCATCCACAGGGGTGTAGGTTTAGATGTAAGTTTTCTCAAATGATGAGCCGTCTTCTTGTAGGAGGGAGTGGTGGTGTCACTGAAGATAAGGTGTCAGACAAATGGTTTGGTTTACAATTTTTTGAGAAGACAATTTTTGGAAGACCAGAAACCATACTGTACTGGCAATAAGGTCAGATAAGTTCAAACAGCATTTAGTGTAGTCCAGTGGCAAATTCAGTATCTTAAATAGTAGCCATAGTTTATAGAGACCTTTTTTCAGTTTTCCCAGTTCATCCTGGTAACCATCTATAGATCTAGAGGTCTCAGTAGGGTAACAGTAGATACACCAACCTGGAGTCACCTGCCAGATGCAAAACTTTCAAATTCCATGTCTATAGCTCATAAAAATGACACACACCTCTGCTGTCACTGTATTATTCCTTGTTTATTATGGTTTTCTGCCACTGTCAAGTAAGAAATGTATTTTTCAAATTTCACTCTACTGACACTTGAACAGATTAGCCTCCAGACAGTTTCTGTGGCCATACCTTCTGGCCTATTGGAAATGCTTTACTACAAGAGATCAAATGTGTGTCTAAATTCACTAACCAGTTATTTCTAGATTAAGAAATAAAATCTGACAATAGAAACTGAAAGAGTACTGAGAAAATAATTTTTCATAAATGTAGGGGACAAATTTACATACATTATTTAACACTTGGAGAAGAATCAAGAAAATGATTGCAGGAAATCTACATCAATTACAGCTAGTTTTGTTCTGTACAGAAAGCCATGACATGGAGCAATAAGGGAGAGCTCAAGTTTGTTATTCTGACATGATCAGTCTTCTCTGGAAAAAAACATCTAACTGACTGTGTGCATATGGTCAAAAACAGATGAGATAAATCATTAGTACTTCCATAGGATATTCAGCCTCAGGATCTCCTAGTGTTTCACAAACTTTAATTAATTCTTCCATTAATTCAGCAAGATAGAAAATAAAATACTATCTCCAGATTGCCAGCTCATCTGTAATTACAGGATCTCCTCCAAGGCTGCATACCAAAACTGATCCTGAGTCAGGAGCTGAACCCAGACTTTCTAACTGAGAGGCCCTGCTCTGACAAAGAGCTGAGCTCTCACAGCAATAGCAAAGCAAAGTTAAAAGTCCTGCAGACGTCTGGTTCTACTTTATTAAAAAAGAGCTCAGAATCTACAAGGAGCAGGACATGAATAAACTGCTGTCAAGGCCACTGGCTTCTGCATTTGTAAATTCTACTCCAGACTCCCTTTATCTAACATTTTAAAGCAATTTAAAACTCTGAACTCTGGTTTTTAAGTCCTCTGTATAATACATAAACTTATCTATTTTGTGGGAAGGTGATAAAGAAGATTGCATTGTTTTCATTGTCAGCTACCAAGAACTTTCTTAGCTGCAAGATCAGACTATAAAGTTGTGGTTGTTATTTTTTTAAAATGCTTTCAGAGCTCAAATAAAAAAGAGCAAAACGCTGTTAGTATCACAGTTATTGTTTCAGTTTCTTTCACCCACCATTCCCTCTCAAATCATCATTAGCTCAGACTTGAAGGAGAATTTTCCTTGTAGATTTATTTTGATGATTAGCATTCAGACATGATATTCATTATATTTTGAAGCTGAATTATGACAGTAAGTGTACTTGCTAAAATTATGAGCTTTGTTTTAATGAAGAATTGACTCCAGCTGCCATGAGTAGGAAATACTCCCAATTTCTTACTCAACTAATCACGAGATGCTTTGATAGGCCTGTGTTTCACAGGACTCAGATGTGGTCTTAGTACACCAGGACTTATGAAGCAAAGCAGTCGTGGTGGGGCCCATATGTTTCAGGCAAAGGAGGCAAAATTTATTCTTTTTTGTTCTTTGTAGATATTTCTGCACTGGCATAGGAATATCTATGTATAACACATACAATGCATAAAACATTGAAACTGGCAATTTGGCATTTTTAGTAGAGTTGTATGATTTCGAAACTTTTTCCTTGCCCTTATTTACACTGAAGTTTTTTTGAGTAGATCTAATTTTACACAGTTGATTTCCCTTAGCTGCTTACTGTGTAAAATCTGTTCTAAGTACTTATGAACTTGATCTAGATCTGATGGCACCTGAGAAGGAGCCCTGGAGTGCAACAGTTTTCTGGGTGATAATTAACAACATTTTATCACATAAATTTCAGTCAAATTAGCTATTTGTGGCCTGTGGAATTTTTCAGAGAAGCTTCTGTCATTACATCTGATCTGGCTTCTGTAAATACCACCATGGACTACTGATGGAAGGCAAGCCTCCATCTGGCTGTGCATTGGCCCACAATGAACTAACCTTCTCAGTGGAAATAAGATTTGATTACTTGCTGGGATTCTCCTCTCTCTCTCTCACTGCCTTTTCATCTGAAGCTACTGCCAGGGCCTTTTCCACAAAGCAGTTTTCATGTGAGTGCTGAGCAGCACTAGAAACATTTTGAAATTAATAAATCAACCTTCTATATTGCCTTCCTGTATAACAAAAGTATGCACTTGTCTGGAACTACGCTGTTCCTCCCTACTCCATTCCCTGCAAGATCATTTTCTAGAATAATACTTACAAATGTAAGCAATTAATAACTATTATATTCAATTTCTTTCCTCTTGCTTCTTTTTCACCTTTCAGAAATGTAGATGATGACACCAGAACATAGAGAAAGTAGGCCTGCTTCTAGTGGAACAGAGAAAGGCTAAATATCTTCTTTGCATTAACTTTTAGCATGTGCCTTATGAGTTAAAATATTTTGTATTGTTTGAAAAAAGTGTGGAAATAGTGTTTAGTTTCTATTTCTATCATCCTCTGCCACGATGCAATAGAGAAGTTTCAGAGGACTGATGGTACTCATTAAGACTGTCACTGAAGTCATTTAGTGAAAATAATACAGTCACTCCTCTATCACCTTATTTATAAAGAACACCTTATCACCTTATTTATAAAGAGGAGCCACTGCAGGTGAGGTGCAAAAATTTGACATTCTCTACTCTTTCTGAAGCAGTGAGGAGACCCAGTGTCTCTATGCCACCCTCCCAGGAGCTGGTGCTGCTTTGCAATTACAGTAGCCAACCTAATGACCTGTCCCAAGAAGGAGTTAGTGTCAAAGTACAGAAGATGTTAGTCTGTAGTTAAATCATACTTTTTTTTTTTGCAAAAGTACAGATTTAAAACCTAAAAGTCACTAGAATTCAGGCCTTTGTACATGCCCAGGTAAGAGAACCTGGCAGCACCCCTAATCTTTTGCATACACCAGGCTGCTTTCTCTTTAGGCTGACACTGCTTGCAGAGGCTTTGGAAAGGATTTCAAACATTGTTGCCATGTGTAGGTAACTGATATGGATTGTTTATACAAAATACATTAAACAGAGATGTACATTTTTTAAATATGCTATGGGATTCCTGCTTAATCCTCTATTTTAAACCATGAATTCACTCAGGGAAGTTACTGTAATTTTCATTATTCTAGTGGAGACCATTATGCATGTAAGACATTGTCTCCTTTCTGAGAAGGCAAATCTACCCTTAGTTTGTCAGTGCTTCATTATTAATTTTTAAATACCATTTAAGTGGAAAGTTTCCTGGAGGGTCAGCAAGGTTTTCTCATCTTAGTGACATGTGCTGTCTCTCTTACTTCTACTTGTATATTCTATGTTGTATTTTCACCTATTTCTTCCCACTAATGTAGTCTTTAGCTATGCTGCTTTAGGCAGAGCACTTATAAAAGTGGAGGATGTGCCAGTGGGTTGGCAGAATCAGGTATTTGCACTGTGTTGTTTTTACATTAATCTGAAGTTTGACAAATATTCTATTTATATTCAGTTGTGCCTTTGTGAAATAAAATGGAGTACAGTACAAATACAAGTTTGGGTAAATGGAGTACAGCATAAAGGTATGATTTATGAATGGTGCCAGATTTTTTTAATGTCATGTGCAATTTTCTATAGCTAACAAATATAAACAGTGCCATTATAGTGTTTAACCACTGAATAATCTACCAGGGGGAGAGGTGGGTACATATATGGGTATTTACACTACAGATATGCCCCCTTGTCTCTTCTATTTCAAGCTCAACATAAAAATCAGTTCCCAAATTGCACACAGCGATTGCTGTACCGATTCAAAACAGTCAAATGACTTAGTGTAGGTGGGCTCTGATGCTGAAGGGGCAGGGTTTAACTTTTCATAAAGGATAAATTGCCCAGTAACATAATATTGAGGAGTGGGAAAGACCAGACTTTAATTCGCTTATAGTCTGAAATAACTCCCCTGTAAACTAAATAGCAAAAGTCCTTCTGTGCCTGTGATAATTTTCATTATTCATCCTTGGACCTGTATCTATTTCTAATACAGTTTCTTGAAGAAGGATAAATGAAGTGAACAGAATATTAGTGGTGAGACTACCATTAATATGATATAACTTTACAGTAGTTATATTATTATTCTTGAATCTGTCCTTCAGTGGTTACCAGGCAGATGAAAGTGCCTTGGGATGTTGCACTCTGCAAGGTGGATCCCTACAAGAATCCAGATCTAAAGGTAAAAATTTTAGTATGCTGTTCAACTTTTTTTTTATTATTATTATTTTTTTAAATTACAAACTTTTCTGCTCTTTGGCTCACCCTGCAGTCCCACAGGCTCATGGATGGGAGAGGGAACAAGAGTAATTGTTTCGAAGCTGTGGGAGAGAGAAAAGTAAATGGAAGGAACACAAAAGGAAGGTAGTTCTTAAGCTGAAGAAACACTGAAAACCCCTGCAAACAAACTTAATTTCTGATTAAAGTTTTCATGAAACTAAATTATTCAGCTGCCTAATCATGCTGCTCTGATGATGTCAGAATGATTCCTGATTTTTTATTTAACATCAGTTTAAGAAAGAGATACATCACTGTGGATGAGGTGAGGGAAAGAAAGGGAAGGTGTCTTGGAGCAGACAGGTCTATCCAGAATTACAGCTTTTTGAGAAGACTGTTCTGAAAGGCTCTCGGGGACAAAAAGAGCAGCCTCAGGGAAATTATGCTGCTGCCTAGATAAGTGACAGTTATTTGCTGAATGCTGATAGTTTCTGCTTGTTATTGAAGGCAATATCAGCGTTATAACAACTGTTACTGGATGGTTTTTTCCCCTTCATATTCATTTTGAGTAAGGCAACGCTGACCTCTCCATTACATGTTTACCAATTAATAAATGGGAGAGAGTAGCCTAGTACATGTTTGTGAATAATCAGCAAGTGGGAATAGTTGATTGGATTTCACTGTAAATCTGTACTTAGGTCTCTAAAACAATAAAATTCACCTCCTTAAACTAACATGTCAGCTTCTTGCTGGGCATTTCTGGGTAGTGAAAAGTTCAGTCTCAATTCATTCCAGTTTAAGAAGTGTGGAAAAAATTAAGTGATGTTGACTGAAGCACCCAACAAGAAATCTGAGAAACAAAACTAGACTGCAGAGAGCTCAGTGAGTGATACTTACCTACTTATCAGTAGTGATTTTAAACAAATAGAACTTTGCAGGACAAGGAAAGAGGAAGGATGTGGAGAAGGTGGGAAAAAAAGAGTAAAATACTGACTTGGAAAACCTGATAGTCAATGGGAACTTCCTCTCCCTGGGCCAGAGTGCATTGGCTATAATCCCAAGTCAGTCTCCCTCCATGTGAATGATGCTCAGGAGTTAGTTAGCTGCCACCATCTTCTAGCAGCTGTCACCTAATCACAATTTGCAGTCTGTGCTCAGGAACCCCAGATATCAGGCAGCCCCAATTTATCATTCCCAAGGGATGTAAAGTTTACTGTCCTTGCTGTACCTGGACCACAACTCAAGTGACTCCTCAAGGCTGATGCAGCTGATGATCCCAGCCTGAAAAGCCTTTACCCCAGACATTTGTCAAATGCTGCCAGCAGTCCCACTTTTCATTGGGCCACCTCTTTCAGCAGCTCTAGCAGCATTTTTGGTCTGTTGGAAGTCAGTGCATTAGACTTTTCCTTTGCTGAATGTTTTGACTGAGGCTTTACCCACACTAGACAGGCTTTTTCTCCCCTCTCTGGTCTCACAAGGCTCTGTGCCCTCTCACTGGTGGTCAGGCTGTTTCTTTCTGCCTGCACAAAGAAAATAATTCTCTAGCTGATGCATTTTTAATCATGAATGCAAGTGTTAAAAACACCTCAGCTTTAAAAATATGTTTGTGTAGTGGGTTTTGTTGGCTTTGTTTAAAAAAAAACTCCCCAGTTCTTGACAGCACATAGGCAAAGGAGTCGTGGCCTTTCTGATCACATCCTCTAGTTCTTCAAAAATGTAATTAGGAGAGAAAATAAAGATGAAAAAAAGGTGTAAGTGTGCAGTGAGAAGGAAATACAGGAACTAATGCATGGTTAGATGCAGGTAAGGAAGGCTGTAGCAAAGAGCCAGGTCATTGTCACCGGGCAGAGAAGTTCCAGTCTAAAAAAGCCAGTTTTCTTCTGCAGGAAGGGATGCACACTAAAAATAACTACTACTGTTTATCTTCAATTCCTAACTGATTTTTCTCTATCCTCTTTGGTAAAGGCATTAGAAAGCAACATGTTGCTCCAACTATCCTGAACCAGACTTTCTTGAACAGATCTGCCCTGATTCTGGTTTTGCTCTTCTACCTCATAAGCTGGCAGTCATGCCTCTGGTTCCTTCCAGTTCTGATCCAGAGACAGCACACTCCTTAAATTAGACTTCAATTTATCTTAGTTATCTTGATTTATGCAGCGTTCTGTGGAACATTCATCATACAGCTAATCTTGAGTAACCTTGAGTAATATTTTAATCTTGCTGCCCCTAATTTTACCCTTTCTTTTCTCAGCTTTAGCCTTGAAGACTAATCTTTCTGCCCTTGAAAAAATACCTGTAAAAGTTTAGTAGATATAGTTTCCTCTGAAATTTTTCTTCCAGATTCTTTTCTTCTCCTATTTCCTCACCATGGTTAAAACTGTTGGAAGGTTTGAAGTGTTTAAAGGGGCACCTCACTTGTGTGATAGTGACCACCTACAAAACCTTTGGGCTAATTTCACAGCACAAAGTGGTAAACTATCGGTTCTTGCCAGTTCTCAATATCTATGCTTTATTGAATTTGGGGTTACAGACCTTTTTTTATTATGAGTTTTATTTTACTTGTCTAGAAACTTCGAAATGTTTTAAAAACTTTGCTAAATTGTTTCACAAACTATTCTTGCATGCCTGTAGATCAAATTGATAACTGAGACATCAAACAATACCTCCCAGCCATTCCATTTCAGATTCTTTTCTTCAGGGACTAGATCTTATTTATTTAAGTTTAATACATTTTAAAACTCAGTCATATCCTCTGTTATCATTCTCCCACACTCCCACGATCTGTGAGCTTCTGAGGGCATGAATTTAGCCAGGCTTCTTCCTAGCCAGATCCCCTCTAGGCTGCATTTTACGGACAGTCCTTCCCTTTAGAACCAAATATGATGAAGTAGGGTCTTTCCATACCAAGGCTCTCTGGCAGCAGCTCTGCAGTAATCCTTGGCAGCAGAACTAGAAGCCTTTTCTCACACTGATCACAAAGCTCTCTTCTGGTCTGGGGCCACACAAACCTGAAATCAAGCCTGCCTCCCTCAGAAATGGGTTACCCCTCTGATTTACATTGAGAGAAGAGTACACTCAAACCTATCAAGAGTTTTGCAGTCCTTCCTGTATTTTCTTTCTCCTCCCTGTACGTGCTTATTTTTATTTAGAAAAAAAATGGAACAATAAAGGGATCACTCTGTATTTAGTTAGCAAGTTTATGCAAACTGAAGCATGAAAAATTCAGAGGCCATGCTAAAAATTTATTCTGTAGCTCAACATAATGTGTGAGAATCTGAAACATCTCCAAACAGCAAGTGATTTCATAAACTGTACTCTATGCACTGTAGTGCAGAGCGCACTAAGGACAGAATTGCAGCCCTAATGAGTTTCGTGCAGATTAGTGCTATGATTTCTGCATAGTTTAGTGGTTTAATCTGAAAAATAGCCATAGACAGCCAAATTTTGTAGCTCTTACCATCTCTATGAAGCCATTTGATGAGAGTTTAAAATGAGACTCGTTGCTTTTGCTTTCTCTTGAGCTCACTTCTGAGCATTTAATGAATCCAATTTGAACGCAGCAAAGGTGCAGCTTTGTTGCCTCCATGCTGATGAGTTCCTGCTCTGGGTTTCTGCTGAAAACAAAAGAGAGGGAGGTGAGACACTGGCCCAGGTTGCCCAGAGAAGCTGTGGCTGCTCCTCCATGGGAGTGTTCAAAGCCAGGTTGGATGAGGCATTGAGCAACCTGGTCTAGTGGAAGGTGTCCCTGCTGATGGCAGGGGGGTTGGAACTGGATGAGCTTTAAGGTCCCTTCCAACCCAAACCATTCTATTATTTTTTTTCCCCTCATTTTCCAAAAGCCTTTTTCTTTTAAGAAAAAAAGGGTACTGGAGATCCTGATTTTTTTGTTTGTTTTCCCAACTGGGAAAGGAAACAAAGAAGATGAACATACAAAGTTTTTCTTTCATGAGAAGATGAAAGAAAAACTCATACACAAATGCTACTTGACTTTGTCCTGGGATTTAAAAAGTAAACAAAAACTTTGTGCACCAAATTTTAGCATGTTTTTAATAGGAGAATTTCTATTGGAGAAAGTTTATGTATTTAAGAAACATATAGGATTAGTCAAATAGTGTTTTGACCAACAATGTTGTGTTGTCTTTTTGAAAAATATTCTCCTTTTATATCAGATACTTCAGAAATAGTATTAAATATTAAAAGAACTTAAATGACTGTTCAGCAAATACAAACCTTGAGTGGAAAACTTTACCAACCTTATAAATTAGATCAGTTTGAATATGAAAAAGTAGTTTTATATTCTTAGCAGAAGAGATGACATTTGAACTGTTCATCAATAATTAAAGTAGTACTGAATATGGTAGTACTTTCCCATCTCACTGTGTGGTGATAGTTGGATAAATCCACCTTATTTTCATCACCTTTTCATGGAAGGGTTCCACATTTTATGTCCAATAATCAGCAGCCTGACCAGAAAGAAAAACTATGTTATAGTCACATAACTCCAATTAATAGTTTTATGACTTTCATATCTTCTGAGCGTGCCAGAGGGTTGGAATAGCAGCTAGAAGTGAGTTGTACCATGCCCTGCTCAATCAAATAGACTGGGCAAATGTAAAAATCTGCTATGCAAAGTCACTTCCAGTGATCTGTGAATTATCAGTAAACTATTCAGTTCTTTTTACAGTGCCAATAGCATGGTGAAGCTCTAAGAAGCTGCTGAACCTAAATAAATGTATACATTTCTTGTAATCCTAAAAAATATGTATTCAGGTTTACTTTGAGACAGTCCAAATTACATTGCCATAAAAAATTAAACCATACAAGTAAAAATATGAATGCATGATATAAAAAAGCAGTAACTTCTGTAATCTGAAGGAGACTTTTTAATGAGATTCTGAGGAGTGTTCATCCACAGTGATTCGGGGAAACTGAGATTCTCTCATATCAGCTTGTGTCAGGCACTGATGGTGTAGTGACAGGATGTGTTGTACGGGTGTCATGTGGGAGATGGCCGGACTGACACCGTTACTGACACAGCTCCATTGATTTTGGCAGGAATCTTCCTGACATAGACCTTGATCTTGAAGGATGCTGAACGACTCACTTATTACCCCAGGGGATGGGGTCTCAAGAGTTTCACTGGAGACTCTTTCTTATTGATTTCAAGTCTGCTTGTTGTAACATCTATCACATTAATTTTGTGGGATAAAGCTGGCAGAGGCAACACCATAGCAGATACAATGGCCCTGCGCTTGCCATGGGTTGGCTGCCTTTGGGTTACAATCCCTTTGCTGCAGTTGTGTGCAATCCAGTCTGCCAGGTTCACAGCCTGGCTGCACACAGCAACGGGGCCGAATCAGGCATCTCTTCCAAAAGATCCCTCATTTCAGGGACTGGAGGATGATGAGAGCTGCAGGGTGCACAGCACACACCCCCCATGTGCCTGACAGACACACGATTCTCGATGCACCAACAATATGTAGTCTGGAAAATAATTTGGTGTGAAAAAACTTGAAGCTTTCTAACTCTCTTTAAACACACTGCTGCTCTTCTGTGAAGAAACTGAAGTGAAAAGAAGTCTCTATGATTCCATGTTTCCATGAGAGGTAATTTATATCTTTATATCATATTTTATATTTTTAAGGTAGCATTTTTAAGGTACCAAAAGCCAAAAATAAGCCCTGAAACTAACTGCTAAAATCACAATAGCAACTAGGAACTATTTATGATTTGGAAAAAGACATATATATGCATAACATAAAATATATTTTTCGTTTTATATACTTGTATGCACCACTTCCATCAAGCCAATCCCATTTATTTAACACATGCATATGTGTTTCTAGGTGTATAACCCTCCCAGAACAAGACAAGTATTTGCTAAATAAATTTTTACTATATTTACACAGCCAAAAATTTGTTTCTATCATTTTCATTCTGTAATTACTTAGCTATCCCAAGATTCTTTTTTTTTTTTTTGAAAGATCAGAAATTTATGTTCCTGAGCACAACTGCAAGTTATCTGCCACACTCACAATGGATCATAACTGTCTTTGTGGTCACGGATCAGTGCTACTGTAAGTCTTTATATTAAAATTGGTTTAGATCTCCAGATGGTTTTTTAATGTTCCATTACTTTGGGACTCAAAACAAATATAGTTTCCTGTAAGCATTTCAAGGAAAAAAAAAATAAGAGAAAAAGAAGCTAACTGAAAAATTAATACAATTTCAGTCTCCCCTGTTACCATAATGTTTGTGTGTGGTACAAAACTTTGGAAGGCAACCTGGCAAGAGGGTGGCATTCTGTCACTGTCTAGGGCAGGGAGAGACATGGGGTGAGGGGACACCACAGGAGCTGATGACCCCAGCAGTGCAGCACCGACCCATCCCACCACGCTGTGCTTACCTGTGCCCTGTCAGATCCCCTCATCAGCCACTCGGACAAAATGGAGAATGGGATCAGTTTTTGTTGTCTGCCCCGTGACACACCTGTGGGCACAGCTGGGTTACCTGCCCTCAGGAGTGGAGGCAAAACTAAAAGAACAGACAAAGTTAATTATTTATTTATGTTTATTTCTGAGCTTGAGAAGCAATGCCTTCAAGTGGTAAGCTAATTTTGTTAAGAACTATGTGTCTGTTAATAGTAATTTTATTTGGTTGTTCTATCCTGAACCTGACTGGACCCCTAGGGAAAAGAGCCACAGCACTATTTGGTAGCCCCTCACTAGAAGTCCTCGTAAAGTTCAGGAGCTTTATGGACTTCCTAGCAGGAGCAGCATGCAACACTGAGCAGGCCTCCTCAGCCTTTTAATGGAGAGGAGATAAGTCACCTAGTATTGCCTTAGAGCCACCATCTGCAGAAGACACAGACAAATGGGGAAAACCATTTAGAGGCAAATAGGGGATGCTCTGTGACACCTCACTGATGGACTGTGGCAAAGCCCCGTGCTCCAATCTGCCAGGTACCTGAGAAGGTGCCTAATTCAAACACCCACCTTTGCTTATGACTGCAAAGGATGCTCCACATGCTCTTGGAGGAAAGTGCTTTAACAGAACAGGTCTGGGAGAAGTTGGTCCTTTGTCACGATCAAATGTGACAAGTCCCAAACCACTCGTGTGGAAGTCAACTGGAACAGTTAATCCTGTGCTCCAAAAGAAATACCAGAAGCAGACCTATTTCAGATGTTACCAAAGAATCAGCCAGTGTCTGATTTGGTACTTTCACATTACAATTAAGCTTTCTGCTGTTATGTGTTTCATACATGGATTTTTCTGCCAGTGTGATTTTTTCCTAAGAACAACAACAAAAAAAATTCTTACATTCTCATTTAGGTATTAAATGAAGACAAAGTGAAACTAATAATTTTGCTATAATAAGAGGAAATTAAAATGACAGCTGAGGATTTCTTCTTCATAAAGTTTCAGCTGCAGTGGCTTTTCTGCAGAATATCATGTTATGTATCCGCTGCAATGTTTAGAAAACCCTTTGTAACCTCACTTACTTTCAAATAACTGGGAAACAGTGGTTGTCAGACAACAAACAAAACACTGTTGTTTCATGCTAAGCAAAATTAATTTTTCTTTATCCAAAAGAAATGAAAACAAGTTGAACAAAAGTGCACAGAGTAACGTTTGGTCAAAGGAAAGAACAAAAGCACAGACTAAAATATCTGACAGGCTATACTGGAAAGGAAAAAGAATATACAGCAAAGGAAATATTTGGAGGGACATCTCCACATCTCTTCTACTGATACTGATATTTTGCTATGTGAGAATGACTGAAAACTGGAGCAAGGAGTTAACACTGATATCTAAGTAATACTTGGATAAAAATTTCCCCCCCTGTAGTGGGTAGGACTGGTGGTTAGCTCACTCACCTGGGTTCAGGTCATGCTCCAGTGGATTTTCAAGTTGACAGCACTGACAGGAAGACCTGAGAGCTCCTTCTCAGAATACCCTTCTCATGGAGGCATTTCACAGAAAGAAGGAGATGCAGATCTGAAGCCCTTTGGAAAGCAGAGTGACAGAATTGAGGATTCCCTACACCCCAGAGAACATCTCCACCCCTTAGCTATTGATTAAAAGGCTGAGATACCATCTTCTAACCTCTGCCTTCAGTTAGTTCTTACCACCCAATAAATGTGAGTGACCAGTCCAGGGACAACTGAACCCACATAGTTTGGCTGACTATGATAGGCCAAAAATATAAACACATTTCACAGGTCTGGTTGGCATAAATTACTCTTGCTGGGTGTGTGGGTGATGGGCTGTGTGCCAATCCATCTTGCAGGTTATTTACTGATTTGATGTGTTACAACCTTTTATCAGATCAATTATTTATGCTGTCAGCTGGAGGAAAGATAATTGTAAATAAATGCTTACCAATTATTGAACCAGTTTTAAAAAAAACTCAGCAAGCTTGCATCCAAACAAAAAACTAACATATCTTCAAATTCTTCTACAGATTTATTAGTATTCTCAGGAAAATATTTTGTACAAACTGCTTTGCACTTCTTTAATTAGATAAAATACATGTCACCAAGAACTTGCACACTCCCTACTCCTTAATTCTGCTAATAAAGAACAAAAGTAACAACAAATTTATCTGGAATCCTTTTCCCATAAATAATAATAAAGATGATGCTGTCTAGCTAGCTTAAATGAAGAAATAAAAAGCAGATCTTGCACATAAACACAGCCAGTGTAAGTTCCTGCCTGTAAGCACTACATCCATGGGAATGTACTGGGTTGGAAAAAAACCCCACCACCTGCTATACACTGATTAATTTCTGATACTGTGAAAACCAAGGGCAGTATCTTTAACAAAAAGGGAAAAACTTATAATAAATGTTAACAAAATTATAACTTCATGGCCTTTTATGATTTAAATTATTGACCAAGAAGAGAATTTTCAAACCTGCTGATTGATTTTGAGGAGTTTTTTTTCATGTTTCTCGTTCCCATCACATGATTTTTGAGGTGTTCTTCATTTCTGGAAAGAAAAATGCATTAACCTGAGATTCCTAAATACAAACTCATCTAGACACAGAAAGGTTTAGTCGAAAGAGCACATCATTTTTCAGTGATTTGACAGACAAAATACACTGTTTCAGTTAAAAATTAATAGCATAAGTAACTTTTTGGTGGAATGTTGGGAAAATAGGGGAAAAAATGTCTTTCCAATTAAATACAACAAAACCCATCACTCAAAGAAAAATGCCACTGAAAATACAGATACTGCATATCACTATATGTAAATGCAAACTTGAATAGGAACTGTCAAAACAAGCCAAGTACTCAATTCTATGTTCTTCCTGACAGTGCACATTCTGCTAAAATACTGGACCATATTTTTGCCCTCCTTAATTTTTTAGATTTTTGTAAAGTAACAGATTTCAGAGAATGTGCCACATGAGGTGTCCTGGCCAGTCCTCTAGTGACTACTGTGTCTAGCAGCTTAATGGTACAGTAGCAAAAATCAAACTTGTATATTTAGTAAACCAATTTCAAAATTCCCTCAGTCCAAAACCTCTTGTAAACAATCAGTAACAGCTCCTGTATTACAGACTTCAACTTCAAAGCTACAAGAGCTTACAGTTCTGTATAGCTCCACTTACATTTTCTTCCCTCTTACTTTGATATGGGTCAGAGACTAATTTACACCCTAAACTAAGAGATAGAATAAATATTCTCAATTTTATCACTTGGGACTGAGACATGCCCTCCATTTCTGTGTAAGCTACTTCTCCTTCTCCATCAGATTTTTATTTAGCTTTTAAAAAGTTAAAGTATTCATAAGTTATTTGAACTTTTCTGTATATAACTGTGGTGGTTTCACCCTTTTGGTTTGCAGCCAAACACAGCCTGTTCTCTCACTCTCCCCCCAGCTCCAGAAAGTGAGGGAGAGAACTGGAAAGAAAAAGGCAAGGAAACTCGCAGGTTGAGATAAAAACTATTTACTTAATAAAATAAAAGTATAATGATAATAACAACAGTGATAATAGCATATACATCTGAATGATGCACAGTGCAGTTGCTCACCACCCGCCGACCGATGCCCAGCCTGGCCCAACCAGAGATCCTGGAGCAGACACAGTCCCCAAACCCTAACCCTGGAAGAATGAGAGCCCGAGTGATCCCTGAGAGAATCCTCCTGATTTCTGGTCAACCCTGGTTAATGTACTGAACATGCCGTGATATGATCTGGAATATCTCACTGGCACATCCAAATGCCAGTGTGGGGTTTTGCTAATTACTACACTTCTCTCTTCCTAATCTTGTCACTTGCAAACTACCCAGACACAATGGCCTTGAGATCCAGCAGCAACTAATAACATCAGTACCTTATCAACAGTCTTCTCATAACAAATCCTACACTGGAACGAAAATATATTTATTTTAACTACTAAGAAGATAATTAACTCTATCCTAGCAAAACCAGGACAATAACCCTGTGTGTAAGTCTTCTTTTGCTGCACTCTTGGCTCTGCTGAAATTAAGGCACTTCTGAAAGCTCAAATACAGAGGCTTTGCATTTGAAGACCACTGTAAGATTTCAAACACAGCATTGCTATTCCCAGAGGGAGCGGGCATTTTTTTGGCAATGCTGTAGAATACCATAAAAATCAGACTCTGCAAAATATGTATAAAATTAATAATATATTAAGGACAAAATAAAAGTCCCCAAGCCAGAAGCCAAGGAGCTATGAACATGAGTACGGACTAAAACTGCACAGGAGAATGGTTAATTTGAAACTTAAATTGCTGTGTTCAAAAGGCAAAAATATTTCTTTTCCTCACAGGGCACATGGATACAAACTTTGGTTTGGCACAGCAGATGAGAATAATGTATAAGAGAGGTGCTGTGTTATTAATCTTCTAGCTGAAAGGAATGTTATTGCATGTCCAACTGTGACAGTTTCTTTTGCAAAGAACAGCAAAAATCTTTTGCTAAAGGACATCATCTGTTTTTCCCCCTTAGCTGAGAATGCTTTAGGTGATGAGACAACTCAATTTGTTTCTTCGAATAAGTCTTTGACTTCATATAATCTAGGTAGCAATTCTAATTCAGGTCTTTCCATATGTATGAAACATTTTCTCCTGTCTCTAAGTGAATAACAGTCTCACAAAAATCA
This sequence comes from Caprimulgus europaeus, assembly GCA_907165065.1. The sequence goes on along the minus strand of OU015523.1, from coordinate 6,551,406 downwards.
ACTAACCAAGTCAAAACCAATCCCACCTCAGTTTTCCACACCAAAATGATATAATTTAAAAAATGTGGAAAAGAGAATGAGGAAGAAAATACTAAATTGTAATCAGAAGCTAAAAAAAAAAGTGTTTGGAATCAGTTTACATGGGCAGGCAAAAGATTGGTCCATACTGACACTTTGCTGCTGGGCTGGGTTCATATTGGTATGAGGTGGGTTGTGCTGGGAAGGAGCCTTCTGAGCTGCTGCTGCGTCGCGGTGGCTTCTGCGGGACTCAGCTGCCGAGAGCACAGAAATTCAACTTAGCAGCCAGTCTTCAACATAAACAAACAGTGGAATTCATTTTCACTTGACAGGAAACGTACACTGTAGACTACAAATTGAAAACCAATGTTCCAAAGATCTTAAAAATTGTACTCTCAAAAAATGCCTTGCTGTCGCAGTCATTGCAGGAGGAAAGGATGACTTCTTCTAAATCTGATGCTTTAAAAAAATAATTTTAATTACATTATTAAGTCTAAAGTTCCCTATTTCTGCTGAATCCATACCTTTTCCTCTCAGAGTTTACGGCAACAATTAAGTATGGCTCTGTGCTGACATCCATTAGTTATGCTATTGCACATTAATGCTGTAGAAAAATGAAGCTGTTGACAATCAAAAGCTGAAGCTGTGGAAAACTTAAAATTGCTGTGCTAATTTCAGATTAATTAAAAACAAATCCTCTTTACCAAATAGAAACTTAGGTCTTTTAAACAAAAATAATATGGGTTTGAGGTTTTGTTTCTTTGTTCTCTGTTTTTGGTTTGGATTGTTGGTTTTTTTTTTTCCTAAAGAGCAAAGAGTGATAGTTGGAATATGAGGTGTCACACCTAAATAAATATTCAAACTGAAAACTGTCCTCAGCACTAGAGTTAAAACCGGGTTGAAACAAAGTGACCCAAAGGGATGTGGAGTTAAATTGGGACATTTCTCCTCTTTTCTGTTTGCTTTTGTCCTATTTCTCCACAAATTTTAGGGTAGGTTTAAACTTTAGTGAGCAAAAAGATAATCTAAATAAAGAATATACTTTTTAACACTGTTAGCCTGTGGAGTGATGTGAAATGCAGTATCTTAATATCTCTTTTAGAACAGTGGCCTTCAAACAAACACACCATCATGGTTCACCAGTTTGCATTTGTTTTCATACCACTGTTTTCTGTAAAAAAAATTCTGCACAAACTATTGCCATTGGTTGTCCCTAAATGTCAGGGACAGATCAACGAGCCTCTCTGAGGACAGTGGATCACCTGAGGGACCTTCTGGCACTTGTTCTGTTCTTCTTGTTCAGCAATTTCCTATGGCAAAACTACCTTGTGTTTGTGCTGATGAAGTAGAGTGCAGAGATGAGAGCTACCCCAGGACTGAAGTTTAAGACAGACACAGCTGTGACATCCTCACATTGCTGTTGTTCCTCTTGTCCCAACAACTTCCTCCTACACCCCCAAGACCAGCCTCTAGATAATCCTTTGAGCTCCAAATAGCTACTGCTCCTCATTCCTGCCTCTCCAGATCAAGTGCTTTCCATCCACACTGTCCCCCATGCACACCAGCTTCTGACAACCCCTTACTGCTCTTTCTCCTTTTCAGCTTCATATACCTCCTCCTAAATGCTCCCCATGCCTCCCCACTGGGGAGTGCCAGCCCCCATTTTGAGCCAGATCACTCTGCACAGAAGTGATAAATCAGTTATTGAAACCAGTGCTTATGGGGAGAGCCTGGCCCAAGGCTGCCAGCAGCCAGGCTGTGCTCAGGCATCTCCACCTTGTTGTTTTTCAGGAGACATCCTTTGTCCTCCATCCTTCTACTTCTCATTGCAGTGTGAGCTTCCAGGGGACTGTGGATGAAGAAAAGAAAACAGCAGGACAGGGAAAAAAACATCCCCCAGCTGGAAGTGGTTGCTTTTCCTCAGCTTTCCTGGGAATAGAGGATTCCTCCTGCAAGTCCAGGTTGTCTTTTTATTTCCATTGGACATTTCTCTGAAAGCTCTGGCTTAAAGGTGATTTATTTTTAATTGTTTGTGGGATTTTGTTGCCTAATACTTTGCATTTTTATAGTTAGCTCTGTGAAAGGATCTTAAAGCACTTTCCAAATGATAAATTAACGCTCTCAAAAACTGCATGAGGTGGAAAACAAAATAATGAGGAAAGGGAGACCAATTCACTTACCTCCAGTTGAGCAGTTAGTCCTCAAAACACCCAGGAGGAGGACCTCAGCTTACTCTTGTACTTTAACATCACTTAAACTACAGTGGTTGTGAAACTGCAAATCAAATACTCTTCTCCAATAATTTCGTTGAATCATGGGGTGGTACTCATTATACTGTCATCGAGAAGGCTTCATGCTTCCACTGGAGTAGGTCTTGAGATCAAATGTCTTCTTCTAGTCTTTTCTCCAATATTTTTTTTAAAACAAAAACCTACAAAAGTATCTCACCTTCATGAGATGTGTGTGTGTATAAATATATGTATGCACACTATAAATATAAAATAAAAATTGTGGGTTTTACTGCTTCAGTGAGAATACAGTGTAAAAAATAGACTTTTCTGAGAAGGTGTTCTGCAGGAAAAAATTAATAAGCCTTTACCTCCCTTTACAGTAAAAGTGTGTTAGGGAAGATCAGATTCAAATCCCAACCTTGTGGCTTTGGAGCTTCTTTTCAGGTTAAGAGCAAATGTGCATGACGATCAGTTCTGCTCTAGCAGATTAAAGTGCTGGACATTTACTGTTCTTGTCTCCAGGGCACCTGAACCACTGGTCTTCCCCTTTCCCAGCCAAGGCAGAGCTACCATTGCATACAAGCTAATTGCTGTTCTAAAGGGGGCATTTGTAGCTGTTAATTAGAGCTGGGATAGAGAACAACATGCTGTATAGAAATTAAATGGAAACTCCAATAATTAAGTAATGAACAACATTTTGGTGGTGTCTGCTGTAAACATGAACCTGAGTGAAGTCAGCACGAGAGGTTATAGCAAAAATAAAGTATGAAACATCAGTTCTTTGCTAGATATTTCAGGCAGCAAACGTAGTCAAGATTCAGGTGTACTCTGACATATCTCTTTTTTGCCTTCCCTTTCTCAGTTCATCAGTTTCACAAATGAAAAACTTCCTTATCATATATTTGAAGGGTTTAGGGAAGTTTGGAAGAAGGTAGCCTGAGAAATATTAGAGCTGCATTTCGACTTCACTTGTTATTTAACAATTTAGTAAAGGAAGCAGAGAATGAAACATACAATTGAGCTTTAGGAAGAAAAGCAAAGCAGCCAAACCTTTCTGAGGTAAAGAAGCAACAAATCTGAGACAGAAATGCTAAATTTAGAAGAGTACGTCAGGGTGGATTCAGTCATGTTCATCTGCTGCAAGCTGAAAAGGTCCTTTGGGCATCAGGTAGCTACTACTCAGCTGCTAGTGACAGCTCTTCCAGCATCAGTCTTGCTGGCTCTGCCCTCATGCCAGCTCAGACAGGCTTGATTGGTCTTTTGAAGGGTGTAAATACTGCCCCAGCACCACAGCAGTGCAGAAGGAAGTTGAACAGAGAGCACAGTCAGGAGAAAGTTTTTAGTCCCTGGCTCCCCACTCCCTGACAGTAAAGCTCTTCAAAGGAAGGCCCCAAGCAGTGCCACCACCTCCCTGCTCTCAGACTCACGTCATCCAAGCAGTTACCGCCCTGTACAGCTCGCTAGACTGTGCTGGTGTTTTTAATCTTCTGACAGATTGCACCAAAGTGGACAGCTTTCAAATTGCAGCCCAAGCAGGATTTTGTGGTGGCCATAGGACAGTGTGAAAGGTTTATGAGCCACAACACAGTGATGCCTAACGTTGGAGGAAGCTGAAGTCCAGTAGTACCACATGTCATTGGCAGGGCACAGCACTCCCACCTGATAGTAGAGTCATCTAAAATGTTCTTTAGCTGGTTTGTTTGCACTGAGAAACTTCTTTTACCTAGCTGCCTTTTCAGAGTCCACATGTATAAGATGAGACTTTTTAAGCAGAAAATTCAATTGTCTTCCTCAGAGTGTTAGTGCTGACTCTTAAAATGCATATTGTGTATGCACACGTGAAGCAGGAACATTGTATATTTGGAGGAACAAAATGCTGTGCCACTGCTGGCACACACACTTCCCTTGAGAGTTTTGTTCCTAGTAAAGCTCTTGATCAACAACCAGCAGCTTGTACACAAATCACTGCAGCTGAAGCACTAAACAAAGCACCGACACCGGCAGGACCTGCTGCAAGTTCAGAAGCATAATCTGAAGCTGTCACAAATGTGACCCTATTGCAATCCCTTCTGCTGTTAACAAGGCTTATACAACACTCTGCAAATGCACTCCTCCATGGTAATGAAATATCCTGCTTCGTTATCTCACATAAACTGGCACAAAATGAGAGAACTGGGGTTGTTCAGCCTGGAGAAGAGAAGGCTTCGGGGAGATCTTACAGCAGCCTTCCAGCACCTGAAGGGGCTACAAGAAATCTGGAGAGGGACTTTTTATAACTGCAGTTAGTGACAGAACAAGGGGAAATGGCTTCAAAATGAAAGAGGGGAGGTTTAGATTAGACTTTAGGAAGAAATTCTTTGCTGTGAGGGTGGTGAGACACTGGCCCAGGCTGCCCAGAGAAGCTGTGGCTGCTCCTCCCTGGAAGTGTTCAAGGCCAGGTTGGATGAGGCTTTGAGCAACCTGGTCTAGTGGAAGGTGTCCCTGCTGATGGCAGTGGGGTTGGAACTGGATGAGCTTTAAGGTCCCTTCCAACCCAAAGCATTCTATGATTCTATGAAAATATATTAATTTTTTATTGTGTTTATTATTAATATTTTGTTACAATAAAAACCGGTTTGGCTAAGGGAGCGCAGGGTAAATAGAAGGAAAAGCTGCAGGATACAATTAGATCTGAATGACAGACATCTATGGGCCGTCGTCACTGACAGTTACTTCTGAGAAACACAACACATGAGTTGTTGAGTGTCTGATCACAAGAACTGGGCACGCTAAGAGTATGTTTTTCACCTTGTAAGAATCGAAGGGTTTCTGTTGTGTGATGATTCGGTAAAGCTCTGCCTCTCAGAGCTACTCATTCACCATAAAGCACAATAGGTTCTCAGTGGGTGTGAATTGCTGCAAGCCACCAGAGCTGTTGTCTGCTGCACATCACCTGATTAGCACTTAACAGGAGATTGTTAACAGGGCAATTTTATTTTGATACTGCAATAACCATTGCTAAAGCCTGTGCCAGAAACATAACTCTTTATCCAAAACTGTCCATTTTCTTTTATTTTTTTAATAGAACTGTGGTTTTTTTCAAAAGCAAGTGGATGGTTTGGTCCATGCAGGAGTTATGATTGGCCTAAAGGGGAAAGTGCTTGCTAGTTACTGGCAATATAAATCATATTTAAAATCTGATGCCAATCTGACCTTCCTGGGAAGGTGTATTCTATAAGAAATAGAAGCAGAAGCAGCATAGAGTGAAATGAAATTGAATGCAATCAGTCAAGCACAAAAGGCAGATGCTGCTTACGTTCCTGTCTTCTAGAGTAATGCATGCAAGGGCCATAGATGTACTGGTGATGTTATTTCTACAGGCCAGAAAGGATCAGCATAAGTTAAGAAATCATGCATATATAATACAGCCTAAAATGAACCACTGCCTTAAAATACTGACATCTATTTTGAAATATTTTGTTTAAATAGTATTTTCTCCTCAAAAAGAACCAACAACAAATCTTAGCCTCAGCATACATTTTGGGTCACTCAGATGTTGGATGAGGAGGCAGAAGCTCCAAGCTTTGTCACCACAGCCTGACCTTGAGCAAGTCATTCCTCCTTGTCTGACTTCTGTTCCCTTGGGTGGCAGTCCTTGTGGACTTTATGATGCAATATACAAAGGTTTGTCAAAGCAATCCCCTTCCCTCCTCACCCTCTCCATCTCCAGTAATCCCACCAGTCTTTAGTTACTATTTGTATCTATATTTCTGTTTCTACTTTTTTTTTTTAGTCTCCTTTTAGGTTTTTGCTGTGCTTCTTCCTTAGCTCTTCTGAAAGGAATGAAAATTCAAATGTAAATTATTTAAAAAAGCACCAGGCAGGGATTTTTACCAAGATATATTTGTGTGGCAGAATGATGCACCTGGAAGTGTAGACTGCAAGAGGGAATTTGGCTCGTGGGACAGAAACCCAGAGAAAGTTTGCTTTAGCAGTGAGTAGCTCACCCTGCTGGAAGAATGCAATCTGTATGAGGGTGTACACATATATATTTATCTCTCTTTTTTATGCATTCACGTAAAGATGGCTTTCTAGCAGCTGTTTCAAATAAAAATGTCTCTGGGGCTGATATGTTGGTAAAAAGCATTTGTAAAGAAAAGATCTTTTAGTACCCTGGTGATCTGTGTCCCACAGAGAACACTTGCCTGGGCTACAGCAGTTGTGGATTGCAGGGTAGAGAAAATAAGATATCAAATTTTTTTTTTTTTTTTTTTTAAGATCTATTTTTTGTGTAAGAGATGGGACAAATGGTTTAGAACAAAATAAAAGAATGCTGAAAACCAGGCTTCAATCAGAAACTCCCAGTCTCTAGGGCAGAACAGTTTGGGGTTTAATACCTGGATGCAAACTTGGATCTGCACGTTTTGTTGTTAGAATAGTATTTTTAGCTCAGAGGTGGGCCAAAAACAATGAAATAACTGCAAGGAAATTTCATAAAATTAATTTCTAAGCCTTCTTGAACCTCAAATTTAGTCAAAATTAAATTTTCTTTAAGCCACAAACCATACAACTTCTTAATGCCTTATGGTTGGCAAGCAACAGTTTGTATTGGACAAAGGCTTTTGTTAGAGATGCATTTTCTGAGCTTCTGGTGTTCAGTAGATGCCCTTTTCCTCTCTTCTGGATTATCTGAAAAAAATGCAGACTCCCATCCCACTGCTGAAGTTCTAGCTGCACCCTCACTGTCTGATAGAGTGCTGGTGATGTGACTGTGTTGCTCTACACACTCCCAAAGTATCAGAGCTAAACTGATTTCTGCATGAGAGCTTGAACGGCTTAGAAAGCAGAAAACAAGAAATAAATAAGCGCCCTCTGAATATAACTTATAACTTGCACTAAGATTAAATAAAAGGTGTGACACAGAGAGAAAAAAAAAAAACAAAACATCATGGCTTTGGGGTTACAAGCTTAGACCTGTTTTCATTTTTCTCTGAGATACAGATGAGTCCAACTAAACCCTCATTAATTTTTGTCAAGTATTACAAACGTTGCAAGCAGCAATGTTTGAGTCCACGAGACATGAATATTTCACTGAGGGCTGGCAGAAGCTGAGAAAGGCGTAATCATTGTCTTAAAAAAAAGACAGTGACAGAGATTCCTTTTGACCCAGCAAGAGGTGGTTCTAGCTTACTATCTTCTGAGTAGTAAAAATCTACTCAGTAGAATTAGTAAAATCCAATCCACATTCTCCTGAAGTCCACTGGAGCCAGCAGAAAGAACCCCTGTTAATTTCAGTAGGTTCTGAGTCAGGCAATTCTGTTCTCAGATAGGAAGAGAGGGGACCAGGAAGAAACCTCTATCGAAAGTTTGCCATTAAGGATTGAACCTTAGAATAACACCACTGAAGATGACAAAGAAAACTATATTAAACAAAGAAAGTGTTGCTGGCTTTGCTGAGGATGATAGAAGTTACAAAAGTGTGGAAAACAAGTAATGGTATAAACTGGTCTAGACTTCTTTTCTTAGAATTTGTTCCACAATATTTTCCTTGTTACAATGAATTTCTGCCTACAAATAAGACTTATATTTCTGATCCCTTGAAAATTAAATTATTTTTAGAGGAAAGTTCCTTTCTGTTCTCTCACTGCTGCATAATAATAAAACAAGTGGCATGTTTTGCAATGAATACTGCAGGTTGAAGAGAAGAAAAGGAAAAGGAAAAGGGAAAGGGAAAGGAAAAGGAAAAGGGAAAGGGAAAGGGAAAGGGAAAGGGAAAGGGAAAGGGAAAGGGAAAGGGAAAGGGAAAGGGAAAGGGAAAGGGAAAGGGAAAGGGAAAGGGAAAGGGAAAGGGAAAGGGAAAGGGAAAGGGAAAGGGAAAGGGAAAGGGAAAGGGAAAGGGAAAGGGAAAGGGAAAGGGAAAGGGAAAGGGAAAGGGAAAGGGAAAGGGAAAGGGAAAAGGAACTTTAGACTGCATCAGCTAGTGTTGTGAAGTGAGACACTATCCTCTTGGTGCTTTATCTCCAGAAGCTGGCTAGCTCTCATTGTGGATTTAGTTGATAGGGTGATGTTACAGGTGATCTCCCCCAGCCCAGGGATAGGCTGAAAGACAGCAAGTTGACAGACAGTTCACAAATGCCTATTTGTACCCATCTATAAATATGTTTGATATTTGCAGTGGTCACTGACTTCAAAGCAAGGTTGTTCTATTAGCACATGAAGTTTAAAATAAGAATCCCTTTTGAGCCTCAGTAAAGGGCATATTATCATTCCTTTCAGAAATACATGCAGTGGCTGATTGTACAATCATTTTCATTAACATAAGACCTTTAATAAACCTCTCTTAAAAACAAGAAAACATGCACAGCATGTGGAAGGCTTTTTTCTGGGTCTCTAACATAAACATTTTCTCTCCTTTTGTCTCGTGTTTTCCCAGAGGTGTTGGCAGCAGTGAGAAGGAAGAGTAACGTCTGCTTAGGAAATCTTGACTAGAACAGCTGCCTGAAGGCAGATCTCAGCAATGCCATCTTCTCTCTGAAATATGTGGCAATTTGACTTAAAAATTGGCAGGAGAGTTGATAAAGCTGGCAAATTAAATCTAAAGTAACATCATCTGCTAACTTTCTACCAGTACAGCAAGCAGTCACGTTGGCTGCACCCTTGTGCTGGCTTCCACGTAAGGACCAGCCCCACCTGGCAGGGTTTCCCTGGTCAGGTTCACAGTTCCTAGTTGTGCAAAATGGTTCTGTTCTGTGAAACAAACTGACATATCAATTTTCCTCCCATTTAAAGACAATAAAGAAGACATGCTAACTCAAAAACATTCAGACCCTTCTTTTCAGAAGCTCTTAAGCTAATTAGAAGTCTGAACAAATTAAAAAGAAAAACAAACACCAATGATCATGTCATAAAAACAGGTAATTAAATTACCAAGGAGAAAGGAAACAAAAATCTGTCCAGTCTAGTTTTGCTTCTTGGGGCACTGAGGCAGAACCTTGTATCCCTCAGCTGCTGCTGCTCCAGGTTAGCAGAAATCTCTGGGTTTAGTTTCACCTTGGTGTCTACCCTCAGTTTCCTTTTTCACTTCAGGAGCAAAACTGCTTCTCTCTTACTATTTTTTTTTCACAGAATCTATAATATCTGACTTCAGTACAGATTTTATATCAAGCAGAATCTAGTGAGAGGATTTGAAATACATGGCAAAATAATGTGAAAGTAGATGAAAAGGGAAAGTGTTTAATGGAGGGCTGTTTCAAATGCAGGATGAGAGCGATTTGCTGCCAATAAACCTTAGTTTTAATGAAGATGGTTGTTGTCTGAATTCCAGTTCTTCCAATTCTGGAGGTTCCTGAGGGACATGAGCAACTTACACAACATGGAAGACCAAAATTAAATCAAACTTTTAGAAGAGAAACCTTGACTGTATTCTCAAAACAGATTTATTTTCCTCAGAACTGATGTTGAATACTGTTCCAGCCTTTCCCAGCAGCTTCCATAAAATATCAGTATTTCCCTACAGGGTTCTGAATTTATTTCCAGTTATAGAATCTAGACCTTCAGGGATAAAAAGAGAGACTACCAAAATTGCCTCCAGGCTGTTTTCCACAGTACTTCACCTGGCTCTATTCATCACCTTTCAGGTGCTTAGCTACAATACCCATTCTCAGCATGACAATTTCTACTTCCCACCGTTGAAAGCCTGCCCTGACCACCTTCTTTTCTACACTTTTCCCAGTCCTTTTTTTCAAATCTTCATCCTTCTAGCTTCATGACTCCCTCCTCAACACCTCTCATGTTTGCCAGATCCAGGGAAGTTCCAGCTCATGTCTCCAGACTCATCAGGAGAGTTTTATTTCAGCTCTTTCAGTTTGTGAAAGGGTGCCTGGTGGGTCCTTCACCTCTCTGTAAGGTGTACTCAGGCCTTTATTGTTAAAAGGTGCAAACTACTACAAGTTCCAAGACTGACTTGAGTTCCTTAGGCTTTTCAATAGACTTATGGATTTGGTGGGATATCTTTTCTTATCCAGAGCTGCTGCACAAATATGTCTCTTGTTTCATTGCCGTTGTGACAATGAGCAATGAATTGAGAACAATCAGTTCTTCACTCACTTTCATCCCAAATCACTGTTTATTGTGCCTCTTTCAGCATTTGTCTCCAAACAGATCAGCCTTCAAGGCAGGTAACTCATCATCTCCATGGCTAGATGATGAGAAAGAATCTGCACTTTTTTTCCCCATCCCAAACAAATGTCACCATTTTCAACAAAGAATGAAAAGGACAATTTTGTAGTCCTGGGCTGGAACTTCAAAGGGCTGGTTTTCAGCAGGCTTTCTAAATTTCTGCAATTTATTTCAATAATTTCCTGCCTCAATTTCCCTGTCCAGAAAAAAACCCCAACCAAAGGTAATATCTTAATCTACATTTCCTCTCCTTGGCCTGTTTAGCAATTAAGTTTTGTGTGGCAAAGTTTTATTTTTAACTTTATGGGGGCAGGAGTGGGGAGAGGATAGGGATGTTGCTGTTCATGTACATATTACATAAAGTTTAATGAGGCCATAATCTCAGTTGGGCTAAATTCCAAACAACTCCTAGGAGTGGTATGAGTAAATCTACTAGGTGTGTCCATCTTATAATAAGAATCATTATATAGTTGTGTTGTCCAAATTAGTGAAAAAGAAACTACTTTAAACATCTTCTCCAGAAAGAAATCATAACAATTTGAGAACATACAATGTTCTTTCACTGTCACTAATCTCCAGGATGTTTCTAAAAATTAGAAAAACTACCTGAGATGCAGAAAATGATCAGTCAAATCCAAACTGAAGTTTGCTGTTTTGAGTAAAATAGAATTGCTCACTGAACTAAAAATAATATTTGCCAAAGTTGAATGACTTAGCAAGGCCAGTTTCTTGAAGCTGGTAAAGAATAATGAAGAAAACTGAGAGATGGAAATAAGAAGAGCTACTTTAAAAACATGCTATTAGATGCCAGACAGCACAGCCAGGCAATTACATGGAGAGTGTCTTCAGTCAGTAAATAATCACAAATATGAAATATGAAACTGCTTACCAAAGAAACCACAAAAATTTGTACAGTAGAATATTCATTAACACTAATATTGCTGCTTTCCCTAACTTTGAATAATCTCCAAAATAGAGAGACAACCATTACAAACTTATCTCTGTTCTGCTGCATGGAAGAAATCCCTGGGGACTGAAGCAGTTGGTGGCTACAGGTGCTCCACATGCTCCTGCTCAAAAGGGATCTTCAGTGTTCAGCATGAACCCCCTACCACCTTTATGAAGCCTGGTGACCCTTCAGTGGACCACAGCTCAAATCCTGGGTAAATTCAGCCTTAACTGTGCAACAGAAATGTAACCCTCTCTCAGGTCTTGGCTGGAAGTTTGCTCTACTCTGCTGGGCCTTACCAGCCGATGGCTTATTGGCAGTTCTTCCCTGTGTTCCCCCTGCTACTGCCCTGGTCCGTCAGGTCACCCCTCTCAATGGTATTTTACTGTGCTAACTCCATTCTTGGGAAACACAAGGTGCCAAGCAAGGATTAGTCCCACTCCTTCAGCTCTACAGTAAACTTTTTCTTCTTCAGCAGATTCTGCACTGTTCAGAACTTCTTCACAGCAACTTTACAAGTTAAAAAATTAGCAAGTAACTCTTGTTAGCCAGACACACTGGGTATAACTGAACCTAAACCACACCTTTTACAACAATGTAATATAATAAAGCACCATTCCTTCAAGTTTAGAGCACAGATGTTTCTAACAGACATGCCATAAGATTTGCCAAGTGGAAAGATAATTTAAAAGATCCAGGCCTGCTCCATGGGCGTCTGCGCTCAGCTTCCTACAAGATCATAAAACACTCCCATCACCCTGACCTTTATGTTTCTGGTGCTGGATGTGGCCAAAGCCTCAGGCTACAAAGCCAAATAGCATCCAGATTGAGACCAAGAATGACAGAAATATTTGTGGCTTACTAATAATCAGTAAAAGGAAAGGGAGAAGATGCTTTGGCTGGTATTGCAGCTACAACAAGTAAGAGGCAATGCAGAAATTATGCTGTGTTTTTATGGTATTGTTAAACAGCATGAAAATTAATTTGACTTTTGGGAAATGCTGAAGGCCTTGAATTGGTCCCTCCAGGGTTTAAGAATGTAGGCTCTGTAGGCTCTGACACTAAAGACTTTAGTAAACAGCAATGCATTTAAGCTGTGATTTTCAGCGTCTGTATTCCAGGGGACTGGGTACTGCAGGTCTCATAGCAGGTCTATTATCTCATCCCAAAGATAGCTTTTCATTAGTACTTTTATTAATTTAAATCAGATATGTACTGTAGAGGAAGCTCTTTTAATCCCCCTGCTCTCATAAAGTTGGTTATATTACAATCTAAAGAGAGTACTCAGTTTACAGCCTTGTTAACATGCTAACAAGCAAGATTTTACATTCTACAAGCTTCTTATTAAAGTGGTAAATTAATTAGCTTGCCCAGACAATAAAGGTCCAAGTCTATCAGTGAGTATTAATTTAATTTGGACTGTGTTTCAAACATAGCCACGTGCACTCCCACAACAAAGCTTTCAAGGTCAGGTTAACGGGTGTCAGAACGAGGTTTCTGCTCGGCCTCTCTTCAGAAAAGTAGAATTTGTCCTGCCTCCCTTTTCCTGTCTGCTCAGTAGGAAGAGCAGTTTCAAAATCTATAAAACAGGGGCTAGTTCAGTAGTGAACTATTTCTGCTGCTATTATTAATAGAGTATTAGTAGTATTTATTCTTTTCTTATTACATACCCTTTTTCTATATGATTTTTCAGTCTGTGTTCATCACTGTGACTGGAATTGCAATTTCCAGTTGTCATTTACAAGTAAATGACCATCACAACCAGAAACCCCAACCACCACTGGAGTCATGCTTTGCTGCTATAAAACCACTAGTAAGTAATAATTTTCTTCTGTAGGAGAAAAGGTTCCTGTAAGTATTTGGCTGTTGGTAGTCAGTGACTTTATTAATCTTTTATCTGCTTCCACTCTTTTTATGACATTGGAAGGAAAGTTGCCCACCTGTAATGAGTGAAATACAGGATTGATCTACATCTCCTATTCCTGACTGGAATTTCAAAAGTTCATTCTTGCTTCTGCTCTGCCCATATTTATTACCAGCATTTCTCCTCCATCTTCTGAAGAACAAAGACTGTTTGCCCCACTCTTCTGGCCTACACCCTCCCACCCTTTTTCCAACCTTTTCTCCCCCAGTTTTTATTTCTCTGCATTTTTTTTTCCAAAGTCTGTTGTTAATAATAGAAAAACTCAACCTGAACCTTGCACTTGCAAACCAAATCTGTTCAATAGCTTCACAGAAACACATTTTTCATACAATACAGGGAAACTAAGCAGCCATGCAGCCCAAGTTTGGAATGAGACACCTCTGGATTATTGGCAACAGGCAAACAGAGAATAAAAGGATTATGGAAATGCAATCTATTCTGTGTGGAATAGAGGCATTAAATATTATAACCTCTAAACATTAGCATCTGAAACATCCATAAAGCTGAGAAAACCTATTGGAAACCTGCTCATTTAAAATTTAATGGTGTTTTCCTGTGTTGCAGATATTCTATAGGTAGATTGGAATTAAATACATTATAGGATTCTAAACTGCAGACATTAGTGAAAACAGACACTAAAATCCAGAAGGGGGTATCATTTTCTCAATGAGGATAAGAGGGAATCAATCCATGTCTTTCTAAAACCTAATTATAAAGTCTAAATACTTTATGGATAAGAGATGCAGATAATGCCCAAGCTGTTTAGCAGTTTGAAACATACCTCAGGTGATAGCTTTGCTGATGGCTTTTCAGCTGCACACAGTGCAATTGTGGCTACAAAGTTCTAGAACAATTCAGTGTTTGCTTATTCAAGGACAAAAAAAAACCTGGTGGTGTTTTTTCTAGAGGTCTGAAACCACTTATGGTAACACATGAAAATTTCCTTCTTCATCTAAAAGATGGGCAAATAAATTCAAAGACTTTCCCACCCTAAACAGCTCTTGCTGCTCTCTGACAATGCAGTTTGTAACCACTTTTCCCTCAGGTTTGCTACATGATAGATCTGTGGTATCAATTAATTCATAACTTCTCTACTGTTCCTTGAATGTTCATGGCAGACAGTCCAGGACTTGGCATTACACATTTCTCCAAACACCTTTGAATTTAAGCCTGGAGAAGTTGGACAAGAGAAAACAGTGTGGATTTTTCAAGACTGATTCTCAGGGGAAACAACCACCTTGCCTCTTGGGAATCCAGCCTCTTCCTTCCAAACATCTTAATTTAAGAAATGGATTTCTGTGCCTGCCCAGCACTGATATATAATGCATACAAGCTCTGAAGAAAATAGCATGGACTGCCTCAAATATATTTGCTAAGATTGCCATGCATGTGTTAACAAGTGTCTGCCCAGAAGGGTCTGCACTGAGCATCATCTCTTTAGGTGACACAGAAGCACCATAGATCTCTGCACTGTCAGAAGCTGGGCAAGAGTCTTATAAGTTAAGAGGAACAGAAGATGCTGAAGGCTGTTTTCAACTTCTTGTAACCCATTATTTTAAAATACTTTCCAAAAAGCTAATTAAATAACCAGTGAAGACATAAGAACTAGGATGAAAAGCAAAATGCAATTAAATGTTGAGATAACTGCCACGTTGCATCTGAATTAGAAAGAATTTATGATGATTGTTCTATTTGTCAGACAAGGATAAAAAATAGATTTTCACTATATTCAAAGGAGAAAATCAGAGACTGAGTGGGCAGTAGGTGGATGTGCTTGGAGGTGTTTGGCTTGTGTAAGGAAATAAATACATCTGAACTTTGAATAATGAGAATGAAGGAGGCAAGAACATGGGACTGAACATAGCACTTGTTTAACAATATTTTAGAGGTAGGCTACAAAAGGTTGGGAGCATGTAACAACATAATTGCAACTGTAACATCAGGAATTTTTTTTTTCTTTAATCAACAGAAGAAAGATCCTTCTTTTAAAAGAAGAATTAATCCTGAAACACTGTACAAGTGAGAAATAAGAAACCGAGGTCATGTCATCTTCTTACAGACAATGCATGTTAATAAAGAAAGCCTGTAAATATATATATAAAAAAATATTTTTTTTCCCCTTCAATGTCAAATTAAGCACTTGTAGGGAGAATTGCAGGAACTAAAACCAGTTCTGTCAACAGAGAGTGTTCCAGTTTCGGTGCACTTTGCTCCACGACCAGGTTCTTTGCTTTCAGTAAGAGCTTTGGTTTCTTTGTGATGCTCTGCACATATCTTGACCCCACTTTGGTGATACATACCCACTAAGGTTAAGGAGGCAATTTCAATTCTGCATGCAGTGTACATACAATCTGTGTTTTTCAGCAGAGTTGGACTTCTGTATTTTATGAGCGTGGGCATCTGTCCACCAGGAACTGGTGCAGGCACTGATCTGACATTGTAGGTCACTTAACAGAGAATGTTGTGGGCAGAAAGGGGAGGAAGAAACAGCTGCTCTTAGAGTAGGATTTATAGATTATCTGAAGGTATCTTTTCTCATTTCATCTGAGATGCCACTTTTTATCAAAGGTAGATGAGGTGAGGAGGTTTTTTTAGGTTTTGGCTGGTTGATAATCTTGGGGGACAACAATATTTTCAATGCATAATCAGTCTAAATTTGACTTTTTTTTTTTTTCTTCAAAATTTTTATTAAGCTGTAAGTTCCCACACTTGGGATGCCTCAGTGAAGCTCTGTCGTGGTTGTCAGGGATGAAGCATCCACTTTGCCTGAAGAAATGCCAGGCCCTCTATCATCCTTTGCCCAGACCACCGTGGTACTGCCAGGGCCCTCCAGTGAGGATAGATACCTGGGCAAAAACTCAGACCTTGGCTCTAATTTTGGGGAACATTTGTCAAACCTGAGTCATTCCAAATCAAGTGTTTTGGCTTTAGAGAGCTGATGGTTTGCCGTAGGCAGAACTGCACTAAGATACTAAAGATACATGAAATACAGGCCACGAGGAACTGCAAGTGCTTCAGAAGACAAGGTTCAATGTCTCAGTATATTAGAGGGATGATCTGAAAAATCATGCTGCAATATTCCAGAGGATCAGCCTATTTTATTCAAGAAGAAATAACCACCAACACAAATGCAATTGACTAAGTAGTAGTTCTATAGAAATGGTTCATGAGCCATAGCATAATTAAGAACATCATGCTGATGACAAAAGGGAAAAAGAATCCTGGAAAATATAACCAGGCTAAAAAAGATACAGACCAACCTCATGTTCTGCTCAGCCTTAGCGAGACCTTGGCTCGAGTAATGCCTCTGTGTAATTTGGGATATATGAACAAAAACATTGACCACTTCATCTTCACAGAAAAACAAAAGGAATGATCCAAGCTCTGCAAAATATGATCTGTGAGGCAAGATCAAACCAACTTGGTTTGTTCAGCTAAAAGAAGGGACAGAAGTAGGCAGGGTCATCTCTAAAAGGGCATAAAAGGTTGCTGCATAGAAGGAGGAGATAGTCTATTCTTCATAAAGATGAGTGGAAAACAATCAGTTTAGATTTGAGCTAGGGAGTAGGAAGAGCAGCACAGTAACAGGATAGACTGGAGGAGATGCCATGGACTTTTCACTGCAGGAGCTATTTTAAAAAAGAAGGCTAAGAAAAAATCTGTTAGGAATGGCAGTGGAATTACTCACCGTGCACTGGAGCTGGGAGCAAGCCAAACAGCTCCTGCCATCTAGTCCCTCACCCCTCCCAGCCTCTGATTCCCAACCAGCTCTCTGTGTAAGATAAATAAATTCATTCAAGGCTTCTGCAGAAAATAGTCTTGCTCTTAATTGAAAGAGCCAGATAAGCTATCACCAGTGCTGCAAAGAGCAGCCTGGGAGAAAGAGAAAGGAAGAAGAGGCAGGTGATCTTCATGCAGCCTGGATGGCGGGGGAACCAGGAAGGCAGAGCATGAGTCTGGTTTTCCTTACTCATCCCAGTTGTGGTGACTGACTGGCAGATGCTTTGCTGCCCTCCTCTCTTCCCCCTTCCCTTGTTTAACAAGCAGTCTAGACATTAAGCCACTGGGTAACACTAAGATTTAGATTTTCTGGAAAATATTTGTGCCTTTTTTCACCATACGGTAAGATAAGAAGATTTGACATTAAAAATATAAATAATAATAATAATAATAATTGATGTTTTATTTAAGGATAATTATCTGTCTTTCATGTTGCTTCTTCCTACATAACAGCTCAGCTGAAAATAGCTGGTTTATGTTTCAATTATCTCTCTTCTGGAAGACCTTTTGCTTGTTAAAGCTTTTGAAATTGCAGAACAGAATCTACATAGTAGGTCTAATATAAAAAAAGCTCTATTAATCATAATCAGAAATTGCTATCAACTCCAGTACAGGTATAATCTCTCTCTCAAAATATGATAAAAGGTAGGATCAATCATCTCATAAACTAGTCATTGCAGTATTCTTCTTCTTAGGCACATTCTCTTAACTGTTTATGCTGAGTATCACAAAAACCCCCATACTTACTGGAGAGAAAAAATTTAAGAATATAATATTTACTTGATGGAAATTACTAAAGTCTGACTTGGTTTTGTTTTCCTCTAACTTTTAGTACATTTTAGCCTTATGTTAGAGAAGTAACAAGCCCCAAATCTGCCTGTTGAAGTTCCCAACCTACAGATGTTAAGATCTTAGAAGGGGATCCTTACTGAAATATCTAGTTTGTTCATTCCACAAATACCAGGAGGGACATAAATCAAAATCAGGGTTTTATAAAATGCATCCATCTCTGTAATACACAGCACCAAAATCCTAGATTTACACCCCCTTGTGTGTAGATCTGGATAAGAGAGCCAAGGGGGTATAAATAACTCCAATTTAATTTCTGATTTCAAAGGCAAGCTCCTTTATTTATTTATTTACAAGGAACATGATCCCAGTTTACAAAGTGATCAATGAATGTGGGTGCCCATGTTCTGACTATTCTTAAATGGAGCAGCCAAAAACCTGTAAAAGTCTTTTTAAGAATTCAGGCCTAGAAATTTATGAAGTTATGAAGATAAATTCCTATCTTCAATGTAATATATCACCAGATACACTGATATCGTGTACATGTCTACTGTGTATGCACACAGTCTATTTGTTTATACTCAGTAAATTTATTTTCCTGTCTGTTTTTTCCCACCAACATTTTGGGATCACATACTGGGATGAAATCAGAAGGCACAAATGGATGCAGATGTAGCAGTGCCCATGTGCTCTGCTTCTGAGGAGTGCAGTGGTGTCTCTGCAGACACTTTTCCCCAGCTGAGAAGAAACAGAGGACACCACACACACACTCCTAATGTTACAGTGTGGGAACAAGAAGTGATGTTTTAAGGGAAGAATCTAAGTTTTAACCCCAGTAATCTTGTCCCTGGTAGAGCTGTGCTCAATTCCCAACTGAGATCACCAGAGAAAGTAACTGAAGACAAATCATTCTAGTTCATAACTTCCAACACCAGGTAAAAACATGAAATCTGTTGCAATATTCTCATCTAGATATAGACCATTACCACCAAAAACACTAGTGGAGGCATTATTTCCAATTTTTACAATAAGATTGCACATGAGTCACAAATACACGAGTAACTTGGACATGTTTCTTTTTGCTGGTGTTCCAAATGTTTGCAAATATAAGTACAGGGAGTGTCTCCCAAATCAATAGATCCTATCGAAATAAGGGTTAAAAAACACCCTTAAGTCACCCATTGTCCTGGATATATAGAAATAATCCAGGAAACTAAAGAGATCATCAGGTCAGGAACCGTAAATTGAGAAGGCAGAAAATAAAACTCTGTCAATCTGGAGGAAAGATATAATACCTTCTTTTTCTCTTATCATGTACTTAAACCATTCTTAGTTGCATCCAGGTTGATTTTCAGTCTGTGAGCTCTCATCTGCTGCAGTAAGTGGCTCTTCATGAGTGAATCCACTAAAATTTAACTAAATATAAAGAATTATACTTAACAGAGAAGCTAGAATATGTTGTGGTAGAACTGTGGTTATAGTTATACACACAGGATTTTCTCATGGTTAGTGAAAATGAAAAGTAAAGATGAATGTTGGCACCCCAAAGACATTTTGTTTCATGCATATGTGAGTTCTTATAAAGTCTCATTATGTCTTTATCCAGACAGAACTGCAATGAATTATTCTTTCATGCTGTTGGGCTTAGACTTTTTAGTCACCTTCTTCTTGCCCCCAGCCTCCTCTTTCTGTGCATGATACACTCACAGACAAGTCTGCAAGGTCAGATACTATAAAAATGTAGCAAATATTAAATATATAACAAGTATTAAATATTTATTCAACACCTGTCCTCAATGCCAGGAGCAGGTTGCCTGTCTGCACACTCTCTGTAGGTCAAATTGATCTGAAAACTCCGGCTTTCTAAAATCTTGCTCACCAGTTCCCCAGCTTTGTCAGCACTTTCTCAGAGGGCAAAGAGAAATACTCTTGTTTAAATGTCCCACACCTGTGGATTCAAGTTACCCTGCATGGCTTTAGCTTGGGAGCTCTACCAGTCTATTCATAAGTCTTGACTGAGAAGTATGGGCATGAGATGGCAGGTACCTAGCGAGCTGTACCTGGCTATTTGCATATTCATAAGTGTGTCATTGCAAATGGTTGAAGAGAGCTTGAGTGCATGCACTCATTTTGAGGCCAGACTTTTCAGCAGTGGCCAGGGATAGGACAAGGGGCAATGGGTGCAAGCTGGAACACAGGAGGTTCCACTTAAACGTGAGGAAAAACTTCCTTACTGTGAAGGTGCCAGAGCACTGGGACAGGCTGCCCAGAGAGGCTGTGGAGTCTCCACCTCTGGAGATGTTCCAAACCCACCTGGATGCCGTCCTGTGTGACCTGCTCTGGGTGACCCTGCTTTGGCAAGGGGGTTAGACTAGATCATCTTCAGAGGTCCCTTCCAACCCCCACCATTCCATGATTCTATGATCCACTACATGCTATCTTGTCATCCAGGGATGTCCAAACACCTCAGCAGGTGGTCTGCGACAAGGCTGGATGAAGCAGTCACTGACAGTGCACATGCAACCTTCCTTCCCCCTTTACAAGTCATAATATATTTGTATGTTCCCAAGGACTTCATAGCTCAAGACTGAGGTATAGTGAGTAGGGGGTGACAGATAATAATTTTCTCTCCAAAACAAGCTCTCACAAACAGAAACTTTGTTGATGAAGGAAGCTCTTTGTTTGCAAACTAGAGGTGCCAGCAGCCAGCCTGCTCCCTGTGCACTGGGGAATGGACACAGCTACAGTGAATTTCAAGAGCTGCTTCTGCCTGCCAGCTTCAGTCCAGATTTATTTGGATTAAGTTTCACCAGTGAGGAAGGAAATAACACTGCTCAAGAACAAACCTATCCATTCTTACAAGTAACTCTAGCTGTCCTGACAAAACTACAGTGTTATTCTAGGAAACCAGCACTTATTCATCATTATTCATAGCCACATCACTGAATCTCCTCCTAACACGGTTCTCATTCAAAAGCAATGGACTGAGATCCAGAAAGTCTGGGGCTTTCAGAAACCACAACAGTTGTTCTGCTCCAGTCTTCCTCAAAGTGCATGCTATCCTTAAACTGCAGCTGCAATTCATGGGATCTGTCTGTATAGAAACTTAATTCTATAACTTGCTGTTAATATATTTTAGAAACATATTTCCTGCCTGGTTTTCTCTAGGTCACTCTAGTCTTCAACTCTGTGACTTTAGAGATGAGTCTAGAGAAAGACTGTCAGGATATTTCAGAGGCTGTGAAAGATGATGGACAATACAATGATGGAACTTACCAATGCCTTGGGAACATAAGCAACATAAAATTTTCTCTTTACTAAAATATCTCTTTGCAAAAAAAAAAAAATCTTCAAATAGTTCTAAAGCATTCTTGTACTGGAAATGCAAGACTAAGTTTCATAAAAACCCAGAGGAAAGTTCAGTGTTTTTAGAAGTTAATGGAAACAAGTTACTCATTAAATCTAATTGCCCACTTCTAGTTAAGAAAATATATTTCATTTGTGACCTATCCCCTCTCTCAGGTATTTCAGAGGGACTTCCAACTTCATATTGATCCTATTCCTGCATTATCCTTAACAGCTATTAGCATTCTGATATTTCATTCTTCTCACATTCATGATACTGAAAGTTACATCTACAAGAAAACTTATTGAGGTTTCCTGGCAGAGGTGAGATTTCAGGGGTGACAACAAGTATCTCTCTGCTGTTATCAACATCCACTTGCTTGTGAAGAGTTGGGGGGAAGAAACAGAGCCACAGCCTTGTTCACACACAAGCCTTCCATGCCAAAAAAGCAAAAAGGGGGGAGCACATGCCTACCAAAGGAAATTATGTTCAGTCCAGCTCTCCTGATAGTCCTGCAAAGTTTGAATGCTGCTCACCTCTTACATTTGCCTTTGAAAGTGTCCCCTATAGGGATACACTCCTACAATTACATGTGTGCCCATCAGGGCATCAGTGATGACCTATGATTTATTCAGAGGCACTAAAATAGTTGGACTAAAGGAAATCTAACAGCTAATGCATTCAAAAAAGTTGTTATGCAAACTTAATACCCTGTTGAATATCCAGGCAAACGGGCTTCAATGGACATCATGGAAGGCAGCAGCAATGAAACATCAGTGAACTGAGTGACAAGTGGATGAGTTGGTTTGTAATGGTTGGAGACAATCAGATGTCACTATCTTTATATCTTAGTTGCAAATTACTGACTCTCAGCTGTTTGTGTTACAATTGTGATGTTTCAGTTGCTGTTGACAACTGCTTGTTGCTGCAAACTGCACAGAAATCTTTACAGAAAATATGATATAGCATTTTTTTCAAATACTTCCTTCTTTCTCTGTTAATACTTTTATTCAAAGTTATATAATGAGCTCTGTATTTTTGTTAACAATAAAAGCAAACCATTTTAGCACTGACCTGTTTGCCCCTCTTAGTGAGGTTATTCTCTTTTAGGAGAAGTTTAAGATTAGGAGAATAATCCTAACACATAATATTCGACTATAAAATATTTCCCCTTTTGCTTTCCCTGTCTCATATTTCCTGTGGAAGCAATATCTCCTGAATAAACTGGATGAATAATTAGATGGCAATGTAATGCAACATGGCAACACAATACCTGATCCACAGGGTTTATTTTTAAATCTACTTTTATCTTTCCTCATTTGTCCTATTAGCTGCACAGTGTGGGGTCTGGGGAATGCCTCCTCCTCTCCCATTTAACCAGGAGGCAGCAGGTGCAGAGCTCCCATGCCCTGACAGATGAGAAAATTTGGCAGCAGGTATAACAAGCAGTGCCTCAAAACCAAACAGTGGTTATCAAGAAAAACAGGTGGGGTTTTTTGAAGAACCTCTCCATCACCACTGCTCCTCCGCTCTGCTTCTCAGCCCTGCCCTCCTTCCCTGTGGTCGCTGCAGGTGATCAAGCTGCAGACGAGTGAACAGTGGAGCTGCTTTTGTCATGCCTCCAGATCTATTTGGGAGATCTACTATCATCAATAACTTCAAAAGCACAGAAATAAAATGAGAATTAAAAGGGTTTCCCCACTTACTACATAACGTGACAGCTGGTGTAAATCTGATGTAAATTGTTCATGCCTGCCTCATTCCTAGGTAATTTAGAATAGCCTGAAGTTCCAGTATAAAAAGCACATAGCTGCAGGGAGACATGTCAACTTCCCTTGCATGGGCTGCCATCCCCTTGCAAACATCATAATTAAGATGTCTGGTGTAACTGCTTCTGCCAGAAATATTTTTAGATTTCAACCCATTTTAAAAAAAAGCCTCAGAATTTAAGGGGAAAATTATTATACACTGCATGACAAACTAAGCAAGGTATTCCTACTGTCAGGAGAAACACATTAACAAACACACACCCAAAATTCCTTACCAATAATGTGAAAACTGGCTTGTCCAGTATAAATGGTAACAAAATTAAAATAACAACAATAACAAAAATCAGTATTAACTTGATGAGGAACAGTAGCAGCTGAAATGGAATTGAAGTGGTTCTTACTGATAGGAGAGATCCCCCTCTGCTTGGATATTTTCACAGGTCTGGAGGTGATGGTGTGACCCACCAGCTGCCTCTCCAATGACCTATGCATTGGCCAAAGCATATTGGTTCCTAGAGCTGCTGAGTAGCTCAAGAGCATGTGTTCTCCCAGCTGGGGAATCAGAGGTTCTTACCTGTCTGAGAAGGGTCCACAAGAGCTGAAACAAATGCAGTGAGACAGTTACACAGTATTTAGTATCTTGCTAGGCTGTCAGAAATAGTTAATTCTCATTTAGCATTAATCAGTGAAATAAGACTCAATTAAACAAGTTGTTACCAGGATTAACAAGTGACATTAATTTGCCAGTTAGGAACAGAATATTTTTCTGCCCAGTTAGATGTTCTTCATGTAGGTTTCCATTTGTGGAGCTATTTAAAGGGAGAGAAGTCTGGTTGTGATGTGTTCCTAGGCTTTCCTCTGTAAATACCAGCACTGAAAGGCTCCTAAATTATAAAGACATATATTCTAACATACATTAAAAGCCAGAGAAGAGATCTGACTGCTCAGTATGGAGGAAAGATCCCTCAGCTGCAAGTGCACAGGCATCTCCTGCTTATGAAGCTGATCAGACAAAGCACTGAGCAAGCAAGGATCTTGCAGAAATTGCAAAGTTTTTTAATTAATGAGACTGCATTATATGCATTACTATAGGGTGTTACTGATGGGGTTCGGTGGGTGGTTTAGAAAGGAAAAAGGATAAGAAAACTTATTGTTTTCAGATTGAACAACCTCAACTCCACATCTTCCCAGGAAGGTGGACACAGAATTGAGTATTTAGTGCTAAGTGGAGCAAAATAATTACTTTCCATGCCATGCACAGGCAGTCCCATTTATATACATTACAGTGTTTGTCCTTCTTGCAATAACATGATATTGTTAATTCCTGCTCACCTATTAATTGTGCTTTTTTTCTGAAAAATTGATTCACATTCTCCAGCCTGTCATTTTGCAGGAAATTGCTGCAGAGCTTTGTACCTCACACTGTCTTTATTGTACTGTGCACTGCTTGGTCCCTTTCTCTACTTCAGCAAAGTCATTCTGAATATGAAGAGGGGACTCCATTGTGTTTTAAGGATCCCTAGTTACACATCATCTACAAATTTGATAAGTAAATTCCATACTCTGCTACCCAAGTCACTAATGAGAATTTTGAGGCATATTGAGATCTGTTGAGCCTCACCCTGTGCACCCCTCCATTTTGACAGCAAAACTCAATTATTATCTCATTCTGGAGTTCTAAATACTTTCACACAGAGCTTAACACTTGTTCCTGCTTGATTATGTTCCCCTATTTTTGTGTATAAGAATACCATCCGAGACAGTGCCAAAAATCTTAGCAGGTTTCTGACATCTATTTCTTCTCCCCTTCCCAATGAGTTATGGCTCTGTCTTAGAAGGAATTTAAGTAGGTTTCAAGTGACTTTTTTCTTGATAAATGAATATAGGTTCTTATCTTCTTCTTGTCTTCTGGATACTAACAAATATTTTGTTGAACAATGAATTTCAGTACATTTCCAGGAAAGATAGGTCAATCAGTTTAACTTCTATGCCTCAACTCATTCTTCTTCTCCCCTATGAAAAATAGCTTTTTTCCTTTTTTTTGTCTTCCCCTTTTTTAATGGAACCTGTCTGTAGAACCTGTTCCTATTTTTAAAATAATTATTTCAAGTTTTAAGTGGTTATCTTAAAGTTGCTAGTGCTTTGCTTGCTTTCAGTACTCTGCAGGATTTTTCTACAAAGAAATGATTATTTTATAGTGAATATTATAGGTCTAGGTGATTACAGTAGTAGTATGAAATTCTCTAAATTGCTTTTTAAAAACTTAATCTTAAAGGGATTATTTTTATTTTTGCTTTTTTTACAAGCATGGTGAATCACTGATTGCCAAAGCTTTTTTTTTTAAATTAAAAGCCAAAGCTTTTAATTTAAATCACTGATTGCCAAAGCTTTTTTTTTCTTTTTTTTTTTTTAATTAAAAAAAAAAGAAAAAAAAAAGAAGTGTTCTGTGTTGAAGTTTCACAAGAGAGAACAGGATACAAGTACCAGGAAGAGAAGCACTTTGTTTCTTTTGACTGAAGTTTGGTGACGTGTAGAAATGAGCCTGTGACCCCATGACATTTTTTAACTTTGGTATAACCACATCATAACTTCCTCAAGGCAAATAATGAATTTTACAGCTCTCAGGAAGGCCAAAAGAAGAATAGTCTTAAGGCAGCAGTTGCTCACTGTTTAAAGAGCTACACTTCAAGGTACGTTGAAAGAAAACAGATGCAGGTAGGTGCTGCAGCTGTCCATGCTGTGATGTGTCTCTGTCTTTCTTGTAAATGTGACTTGGTGACTTTGCAAATACTAAAAGCCTAGGCAAGAAAAGATCCCACCTTAGAGTGGGCCACAATCTTGCCAAAATGTAGAATAACCGTGACAGGATCTTAGGAGTTAGTCCTCACTAAAACCAGACAACTGTGAGGATACACTTAAGGCAATTGGCCCCAGTTACTGGTGAGTATGAGGAAATGCTTAGGAAAGACAATACTTTGTAAGTTTGATGTTTTCCACTTGGAATGATTGTTTTCAGGATCAACAAGGACATTTTGAGAACTCACTGAAACAATCTCAAAACTGCTAACACTTACTATAAATAACTTGTGAAAAACAGAATCTTTTGTATCTCAAATGTCTGTCACAAGACATATCTGTAGATAGTGCAGAAAACGCATTTTCTGTATG
The DNA here is from genome assembly GCA_907165065.1 of Caprimulgus europaeus. The sequence continues at coordinate 6,525,275 of OU015523.1, read as the reverse complement.
AAGGATCCAAATATTTTATCCCACTGTCAGAAGGAAAACATGCAGAGGAGGGTGATTCATATCCTGGCTTTTAAACTGTTAACCCTGAAGTCTGGATCAGTCCCTGCAGTGTTGTGGAGCCCTACAGAATTGCACCTGGACACAAAGATGCACCCCAACAAATTCTTATTATAAGTAACCTAAAATGCTTCTAAGGACTGGAGACCTTTGAAGAAGATGATGACAAAAACTTTCTCCTACAATCTGGGATTCAAAAAGCTCTCCATCTTGCAAGACAGAAGAAGAAAGAATTTCATTAAGTAGACACCAAATTTTATTAGATTAATATAATGTTACATACCTTCTCCAGTCATGGATCTCCATAATTAAAACATCCCTTTCAAAGTGACTGATACATTCAGTTTATTTTTGTCCTCAATCTCTCCATCCGTGGAATGTATTTTGATTTAACCTTCTGTACTCCCATCTGCCTTTATATGATTATTCCAACTGAAAAATTCAATTCTCTGAGATGTCCATAAATAAATATTTTGTTGGCTGTATTTTGCAGCTGCCACAAGCTACTGAGTAACAGAGTCTAATCTTGTAGCCATAATAATTCCACCTTCAACTATCTTGCAATTAGTTTGTTCAGTTTTAAGTACTGGAAGGAATTCCCCAACCCTTGTAATTTAAAGCTAAATATGCACTAAATTATTTTCATCTAAAGTTTTGTTTCAACCATATATTCTGCCACACTTTCTTGCAATTCTTGCTCTTACTTATTTTGTTGGTGATCTGACCTTGCCACTTCAAGTTCACATCCAAAATTGTAGTAATTCCCACAGTATCCTGTCTTTTTTCCCCCTGTGAATCCTCCTAGCTACATCAGAGATTCCCAGTTCGGTGAATAATGAATGAATAATTTAAGATTCAATTTCTTAATCCGTTGCATTCATTCATTTTACAATTTCTTTAATGAAAAATGAAGGCACTAACCATCTTGCAGGAATGAACATATTGGCTATGATTTTTTTTAAAGATTGGTTCTCAGAAAAAAAAAAAACCTAGATAGAATTCAAAGTAATAATTGAAAGTGAAAGCCATGCGCATATAGATATGAATTAAAACCCCTTTCTTCCTAACCCCAGCAGACTAAGCCTGTAGTTGCAGTTTAACACAAAACCCAATGAGTTTCACCTAGTGATAAATTTCATTTTCACCATCTCAGCAGTAAAACACTAAGGTATGCAAGGACAGCGTCTGCCATGTAAACAATTTTCCACTCATTTCCAATTCTTGAGGAAATGAATGTGTTAAATTATATTTTAAAACTCTGCTCTATATATCTTAGAATTCTCTAGCTTTATTTAAAAATCACCTGTATAATATCTTCCAATACAGAGGCATTTCTTTGTTCTGGTGTCTTGATCATTAAAATAATTTTTAATAGAAAGCATAGGATTTAAAATATATTATTAACAATTAATATTTCAAAGATAATATCTCTTAAAAGTTCTTGTTTTAATTCTGTTCTTTGGAGTTTCACAGAAAATCTGCAAGACACTAATTTATAGCAGTTAATATGCATAAATGCTGGAGGTGAGACTCACTGGAACACAGCATTTTTAAATTCTTTAATTTATTTTATTTCCTATGTTTGTTTATGCAGGCCCGAATTCAGCTAAGAAAAGTTAGAAAGGGCAAGAGAACTATCACGAAAGAAATAAACACCATAAATCTGAAATATAAAGAAGTGGGCAATTCTATCCCATAAGATACAGAAATAGCAAGTCCACTTTCCTGTAGCTTATAAATGTGAACTTATTTCTAAAAGAGTAATTATGGTGTAAGAAATCCCCTTGTATACACACAAATAACAGATATCTAATATTTAACATATATATATATGACACAACCTCTTCATGTATTTGAAAGGTGTAAAAGAATGAGGATCAGGAGTTACTGATTTAAAAACTTTGCCAATAGCAAATATTTGAAGAAGCTGTTGATAAGAAAAATAAGTACTCACAGTTCCATGAAAGCAACCTGTTGCTTTCCCATGTAACAGCATGGGAATCACAGTAAGGCCAAGTTGGAGAGCCAAGGAGCAACTGGCACTGCAGAGAGAAGGGGAGAGGTTTCTACTTCCATCCCTACTGGGATGGACAGGACCAACAAAAGCCAAAACCCCAACATTTTCCATTGTAAGTGCTAAGAGCTGGATGAAGAACTGGTGCCTAATTCTGACTGTGACAGAACTAGATCTCTGCTGTGAGATAACCAGAGAAAAACAGCCTTTAGGGTACCCAGATAATTCTCCCCAACAGATTTCATGTTTGGTGTTGATTTTGTTACTCTCTCTCATTTATTTGCACTCATGAGGACTAGCAGATCTCCAACGTTCCTTGCTTTGCCATACAAACTACATAATCAGCAACGATTGTAGAGACTGAATCAAGTACTGAGCATACTTACACAACAGACCTTGTGTGGATGCGTTTTATTAGTTAGAGGAGGCTTTCCTGCCTGGAGTACTAACTTTTAGGAAAAGAAAAACAAACATAAAATGAACATAGCACTGAAGAGGTTACTGACAGTAAAAATGCACTGTGGCAGAGAAAACTAAAGAGAGCAGAGATCCCTTCACACAGGGCAATGAGGACAACTACTCAGTATTTATCAATCCTGCTGGTGTGATTTCACCAATGGATAACCGAGTGACTATCTTTAGCTCTCCTGAACCTGACCTGGATTTAGAAAATACTTGCAGTATATTAATCTGCTTAAGGAGACTCCAGTATCTGTCTCCAGTCATATTCTGGGTATACCGTGCTTCCAACTATCCATAAATCTTCATCACATTTATTCCTCAAATTGTCCTTTTGCTACAGGTAAACGTTATCCAAAGGTAGTAAGTAGGTCATTCCTTGCACTGAACAGGAAACCTTTCTGATGAGTAAGAAGAGAGAATTTAGCAACTGATCCTAGAATTAAGTAGAATCACTTAAGCAAGAAAAATATAGTGATTATTGTCTCCCTGTCTGCAGGAGTAAAGAACTGTCCATACATAGCTGAAAAGTCCCAGAGACTTTTCCATTATCTGCCTCCTTCCAGGCATCTTCTAAGAACAACATTTTGACAACGTTAACTTTATCCAATTCATATGTGAAGCAGATTTTTATCTGCTAGACCAGTCATCTGCAGTCTCTTAGTCAGGGACTGTGGGATAGACACGAAGTACTACATAGTCTGCTGAAGACAACTAGGAAAACAAGGCCCACTGTCAGATTTAAATTCCTTACACAAGGTTCACAGAATCCCAGAATGGTGGGGGTTGGAAGGGACCTCTGGAGATCATCTAGCCCAACCCCTCTGCCAACCCATAAATTGAAAAAAAGTTTAATGCTGCTGCTTTAAGATGTTCTTCTCTTCCTCCAAGCAGCAGATCTTGAGCTTTGTCAAAAAGTTTTGAGTGGTTTTCTTGTCACAGTGATTTACCTCACTGTTTAGAGGGAGCAACCATTCATCGTTATGCAAGTTGTATCTAATTAACCTAACACACATGTCATTTTCTAAACTAGCCTTCCGGAAAATTAAAAGGCTTCCAAATCAGTCTTGACATTTGTGTCCAAATAACATCTGTCCTCTTGATGACCTGTCCTTAAAATAAAAGGATTCTTCTTACTAATACCACAATTCCAGTGACTTAGTTCCTTCCTTCACATTAAAAAAAAATAATGCTGTTTAGTTTGTACATGTGTTTGTAAACCTGATAATCCAGAGCTCTCCACAGCTGTTTTGAAATAGCACCTTAGGAAAAACAATTAAAAATTGTTTTATGAACACACAATCCTTATTTACTCATGGGACTTAACTGTGTCACTACAATAGTTACACTAGATTTTTATTATTATTATTATTATTATTATTATTGACCATTGCTAAAAATACCTCAGATTTCACATGGCCTAATCGGATATCAGAGAGTACAAAGAGTTTGAGTGTTGGAGCTAGTTTCCAGAGCTCAGTGTTTAGATATTTAGAAAAGACATTTCTTATTAAAAGGAGAAAACATACATTTACAATAAATTCCTCCTGAAATTTGCCCACTCTACAGAGGAAAACATCAGCAACATCTGCAGAGAACATAAACAACAAAGGCTTTGCAAAGTTGAAACCAACGTGACTTTTAACTTTTGCTAAAGTGTTAAACATTAAAACCAGATTTAAATCCACAAATAAATTTATTCCAAGATCATAATAATTTCCTTGAAAATTCCCGGATTTGCCTTTTTAGTTCCATTTCTACAACCAAAACCCTTGGGATGATTCTTGACATCTTGACAAAGACAATATTTTCCTTTCTAGCACTGTTGCAAATCCACATTCAGAGTACCCATCGCACAAAATAATTTTACTTTTAACATTCCTCATGGCCTACTAAAACCTGTCACCTCTCACACACCATAAACCCACCATGTCTGTCTGTCTCTTGCTTTTCTGTGAATTCTTCAACTAGCCTTTCACTAACTTCAAGTATGACATCTTGAAAGAATCCATGTCTTGTTCTTTCTCATGTAGCTAATCTCAATGATACATTATTTTTTAAGAGAAAATACAAAATGTTTAACTGAAAAAATATATATTTATGTGATGCAGTAATACTTTGTAGTGCTCAGAGAAATATCAATGTCAGAACCTTATCCTGTGAATGTGCAGGCTTTTTTTGGTAGCATATAACTAGTCTTCTCACTTTGGTAAGGCAATGCCTTATATGCTCACCTAAAATAAAGCATTTGAAAGTGATAGCACATCATGTTTTGAAAAGCTTAACCCAAACTTGGGAATTGTTTGGGAGAAGAAATTCTTGCAAGGTTGTTTATTTCTATCATCCACTTTTTGCATGTTCTTCTCAGTAGTAACTACTCCGACAGTGAAATAAATGAGACACTGTCAGTAATGGACATGCTGTTATAGCCAACAAAAATAAAACAAAATCTGTACTTGTACCCAATCCCAATATATATGCTCAAAGCAGAAAAGACACCAAATTTTGCAGTGACCAAGTGGCACCACCATACCTATTTCAGCGTCCATTTCTCCTGAACAATTAATAAGTAGTGTAGATTTCAGACTAAAGAACTGTCTTACATTAGTTACTTTCCCAAAAACAGTTAAAATATGGAACTTGCCTGAAATGTTCTCATTTATATATTTAAAAGTAGGAAGGAACAGGATTTCCATAATAAGGATAAAAATATACTCATATTTTTATTGATTTAGCTTCATATTTTTCAGTTGATATAATGCAAAATAACAGCACTTTCAAAGGTTTAGCCACAACAACACATTAAATTAGATGTAACATATGTATTACATTCATTCCTGACAAAATTTGCAGGGATGCATGGTTAAAAAAGTCCTTGCAGTATTTTGAGTAAGCAAATTCATCTCTCTTGGAACAGAGAGCCCTGTAGTGTTAGTGCCTTTTCTAGTTTATTTTAAGATGTTCCAAGTAATAAGGCTTTCCCCAAATCTCCTTGAGAGTTCATTCTAACAAGTCTTGCTGTGGTAACATCATGCTTTGTAATCAACCTATACTCTAACTTTCTAAATTATGAAAATTTGTATTTGCTCAGCTAATGTGTGATTAATGAAAGTACAGACACTTATTTGCATTTCAGAGCTAATAAAAAATCATCATGTTCCAATTTTAATTAATTTTACTTAGTTAGTCCTCATGGTAATCCCAAAGCACATAAGAAGGAAAATAGAGTGTTTTGTCCCTGTTAAAAATAGATAATGATAGATAGATAGATGGTTGATGTATCACTCACAAGAGAAAAATCAGAAGGAAAATCAGAAGTCACTACTCCAGTGACCATACCATTAAAGGCAATAGTTTCAAATGTGAGATAAACTGCTGTGAGAAAAGCAGATACACAGTCAATATATCTTCAAAAGCCTTCTTAGCAGTTTTTCCATCAGTGTTTCACACTGTCCTACTTGGATCGATGTCCCCCACCTGCAGAACTCTCTCCCTGAGAGATTTTGTTACTTAAATTCAACAAAGGGGTAACAATTTGTTTTGAGCAGATGGATTTACAGGATGTTTATATATATATATACATATATATTTATATACACACACACACACATCCCTCATCATGACAGTAAATGGAAACATGGAAAAGGCAGGTGATGGGCACGTGTTATTTTTACATAATGAATTCTTCCTTTATTTTTCTGGATGTTTTGTATACTTCAGAAAATGAATGTAATTATTTTCAAGCCCAACGAAATAGTTGGAATAAAGCTACCTACTCAGAACTAATTGGTATTCAAGTTTATAATTACTGGCTTTGTCAAACAGATCTATTCTGATTATTTTGCTCTATTAGTACTGTCACTCCTTTTAAATTTTAACACTGTGTTTAAATCAACCTGTCCTTAGTAATTTACGTGAGCTACACAATTACACAGGTAGCAATTAGAGTAGGTTGGGCATCAAATGTAACTCTTGACAGAACTCTGGATCTGTACATTCAGTTCATTAGGTGATTACCATTGTTAGTGTAGTGACAAATGGACATATTATTTAAGGGATTTATTTTTTATATAGTGATTGCTACTTTTAAAAGTGTATTTTAAATAAGAGCTATACCCATTTGTGTCTTCTTTAATAATAGAGAGACCTGTATGGAAAAACTAGCTCAGTTCAGTTAAGTCACTTATAAGTGTGTCAAATATTCTAATCCTTATAAAAATTATTTAGATTATATATTCACTTGTGTACACAACGCATTTTCCTGCACTACATCATTATGTGGGATTGTATTTTTCCAGTGTGAAATCTAGTTATCTGCTGAAAAGCATACATATAAGCAGGGACTTCCAAGTTCTTGTTTTCCATAAATATTTCTGGAACTTGTGGTGCAGGATCCATTAGTATATAGAAAACATGTGACCAATAAAATAAACACATTCAGCTTGTTTCAAAACAGCGAAAGCCAAGAGTTCTCAGCTCTGCCCTCCCCATCCCACTGCCTCAGTTTCCCCCTCAGGGCTGCCAAAGGGAAACACGCCACGCCTATGACAATGGACACAAGACACAAAGTTACGCCTGCGGTTAAAGCATCATTAACATGGCACACAGTCTGCTCTGCCTGGTTGCCAATAAACTCTGCATGTGTGACAGGGACAGCAGAGCTATAGAGTATTAGTTTTTGTAAAAAAGCATGCTGCAAAACCAGATCTAATTAATGGCTGTGAAATGTCTCCCACATTCATTTGCAGTAGGATCCATACACTCCTGAGGCTACGTTCGACCTCAGGAACAGCTTTAACCAGAGACTGCAGATAACCAGCAACACGCCCAGAGATATCACGACTGAGATGCACCTCTTCTTACTCCTCTTATTGTTGTAATTGTTTTCATGGCCTTCACAAAAAACAATTGTGTACAGGCTCAAACACGTATGTCAGCGAGCAGGGCTCGCAAGGGGTGCGGGGCTGGCAGCAGCTATGTTGCAGATAGAAGGGTTTGCACAGGTCAGTAGCTATTCCTGAGCCAGTTGACTGGGAATTCACACAGCATCGCCAGGTGCCTGGGTACAAGAGGTAGGACTGTTATAAACCCACCAGCTCCTCTGGAAAATTTCAAGCATTCCCTGTTTTTCCTGGCCTATTTCCCATTGTAGTGTACCTACACATGCACGGAAGAGGACTGCACATAGCTCTTTGGGCTCTTTAGAAAACTTCTCTGTAGAGATAAGCAAACCCCTAAGCCTTAACACTACTTGCCTCTTAGGTTACAGGCCTTGCAGGAGAATTCATAGTCTTGACTTGGACACATAGCATGAGATTCAGCTCATCTGATTTTATGTGTCAGTAGTTGAGTAAAGTCACATAGGAGTTAGTTACTGTTAATTCCTTTTAGAATTGATATACAGTTTCTTCCAGAGTGACATGCCTATGACTTCTTTTTGTTAGTTGATATGTCAAAGGTGTCTGCTGTGTGTTTTGATGAATCCCACAAGAAGTGCTCATGGTAGAAGGGCACAGGCTAATATGCAGGATTCCCAAGGCCAAACACATCTATTTCCTTGCTATTCACTAAGGACAAATACATCTCCTTTTTCCTTGCTATTCAAAAAGGACAAATACTAAAGTGGAAGTACTGTAAAAAAAAAAAAAAGGCATCACTGCATTTTATGCCTTTAAAGGAGATCAAGGACAAGAAATGTCTCACTGATATAGCAAATAGGTTTTAGATGTGAACTAGATGCCAAACTGCTCAGCTCTATAAACATCAGAGTGCTTTCATGTAGGTCCATGAGATGAAGATCTTTACAGGACTAGACTGATGATTTTCTTTTTCTGTATCTTAATTGTAGCCAGAACACAGGCTAATTTTCATTTAGCAAGTGAATAAGCAATGACAGAAGTGTGTTGCAGCAGCAAAGATCATATAGACAGTTGATCATTTGAGATCTTTATCTGCAGCCCATAGTGTGTTTTGCAGCCCTCAGTGAACTGTAGCTGGCTCAGCAATGCTTTTGTTTCTATCAAAGTTGAGCCATACCCCAGTTACAGTGTGAGCCTATGTAGGCTGATTCACTCCCAGTACATAATCTGGACCCACAGTTTAATACCTTAGTTAAAAATCATTTACTTTACAAAGAAAAGGATGAAAATAAATGAATGTGTTACTGAGATTAGTTCATGCTCTTTCCTGGACCAAACATAAGTAGACACATTCAGGCGTTCCAGTTTAAAGAGACAAAAATATAAATTAAACCCCAAAATATAGGAATATCTGCTTATTCGAGTCTCAAGTACCTGTGAGGTTCCCCAGTTTTTTACTCAATTCACTGTATCCAGCAGCTTTGTTCTGTTCTAAGCACTTGGAGAAAGCACAGCTCATCTTACCTTGACTGAGATTGCAGTTTGCACTCAGCCTGGGCCCAGCAGAACAGCAAAGCTGAAAACTTGGAACAGTTTTCCTTGTAACTCAGATCATAGTTGAACAGCACTTTTTCCCCTGAAATTGGTATTTCTTGTGAAGCTACTTGTGCAAGCTTGGAAACCCAAAGTTAAAGTAACACTCACTTGTGCAATGCTGATTAAATCACATACCATACACAAAACCCCAACTCCACCCACAAAAAAACATGTAACCATATGTTTACCAAACCCCAAATCTACCCACTTTTTCAAAGTTTGGACATATTTTATATTGTGTTTTACAACACTAGCTTGATTTAAAATAACCAGCTATACGTACATTGGAAAATGGCTGGTATTATATGGAAAAATCTATAGAATTTTCATGTTGATAGATCAATAACTTGGAAGTGGTATAAAAGACAAAATGATTTGACAGATTCATTCTTAGACAAGCATGCTGTTTTGTATTAATAATAAATATTTTCACACTGAGGGTAGTATTCATGAGAATCTTATTGATTTATTCAAGCCTCCTTAGTTTTTCTGTAATCCATATTGAATTGGATTTAAAACTCACTGGTTTGTTTATAAATATTTTGCATAGAAATAACAATATGTTGGTCTGTAAAATATATGGGGTTTTCTGCATAAAGTGCTGATTTTTGCTTGAGTGCAGAATGTATAGCTGTACATATCTCAAATTGCCATGTTTGTATTAGAGCTTAGATTTGTAATTGCTTAATTTTTTAGGTGCTGGCCATTTCACAGAGGGTGTAATTCTCCAATTTGCCATCAATAACAATTAAACAACAGAAAAAAAAGAAAACCCATCACAACAAAGAAAAACTCTGTATTAAACACCATCTAACAGAGAGGCACATCTTCAGCTCAGCAATAAGAAAGATTGTGCCTGATTCACCACTGGCACCAATCCAGTGGAGACAGAAAAAACTTATGTAAACCAACAGAATTAAATCACATGCCATTTCTATTCAGCTAGGCTGGAAAAGGATGTATCCAAAACAGGTGAACAGAAAGTTTTTTAGGTTTGTTCTGGTTTTTTTTAATTAAAAACATACACTAGCCAGAGTACTATGAATTTAATTAAAAGAAGGTCACAAAATCAACAGCATGATTTATATTATCAAAATGCACCACTTTAAATTTACAAACATATGGAAAAATGTTCTCCTAAAAATTAAACCACTCAGTTGCCACTAAAGCTGATGCCAACATATAGCCCATGGGTTCCACAGTACCAAACCAATCTGTTTTTCTGGCAGTGTGCAAGAACAGGGCATCAATATGCCTTGCATGTGAATCACTATGTTCCATAAATAGGCTAGTAGCTTCAATTTATGATTTTTCTCTCCACCCTGCTACCACTATCATCAAAAGAAATTAGAATACCATGGACACAGGGCCACAAAAGCATTTCAGTTCAGGAATTTATTTCTGCGAACAAAAACTACAAGTGTGCATCTCTATTTTCCTTCAATATGTGCTAAGTAATGGGCACTAATCAGTCTTTAGTTACATCCTTGGTCACTGAAGTCTGCACACTTGTGCAGAAGTAAAAGTGAATACTATTTTTGATTGTATGATTTGCTCATTCTGAGATACATTGTTTACTTTGTGTGTTTACAGGTAAACACACATTCTTAAGTGTTGCTTCATCCCCCAATCACACTTCCATTCTTGCAGACCATTTCAAACAGAATATGCTGTAAAATACACCACCAATGTTTTTAAGCACACAAGCAAAAGCAATGAAATACATCTGAGAGATTTTCACTGCTCTTATCCACAGTGAGTACCATAAGGGTATAAAAATACATGCTCACAAAAGTCTCAAGAATTTCCAGATTATTTGAGCATTGTTACTAATAGCTACATCATCTTGGCATTCAGAAGAAACATCTGAAAAGAACTAGATAAAAAAGACAAAGAGTTTATGCCTCTGATTTTCAGAATTCCTGGTTATATCTAAATACCTACAATAGGCCATAGTGCAGCACAATGGCAATCAACCTGTAGAGTGGAGCAGGGTGCACCACAGTGGTGCTGAAGAACTTACATCCACACAAGGAGCATTTTTGAGATGGGGGTGATTACTTTGGACAGAGCCTAACCTGATCCCGTGGACTGAATGCCTACCAGTCCATTAGTAGTTGGTTGCCAGCAATGGTAAGCCCATGATGCCTAGTGAAGTACATTAAGCATGCCTCAGTTTGTTCTGGTACAAATAAAATCCAATTCTTACACTCCACAGTGCAAAAATGTAGTGAGGAGAAGTGAGTGAAGACTTCCTTCCAAAGTCTACTTCTGATCAGAACTGAAATGCTAATGTATGTTTGCAAATACATACGTATGTACCCAAATAACACTTAAACCAACTAAATCTCAACTCATTTAACATCTGATACCACTCGGAGAACATACCCTTCTGCTTAAACAATGTGACATTGAAAGGTAGTTACATATCAGCCAGACCCAGTCAAGTTTGTAGTCTAAAATAGGTAAAGGGGAACTTTGAGACACAAAGTCTTTGCAATGGGCTAGATAAGGTGGTGATGTTGGAATAAACCAGTTTTGTGGAGACAAAGTGGTGTAAACAGGCCAAGAGAAGAACTAAGCACATGCAAAAAAAAGAGTTTAAAGGGCACAATGACAAGAGTTTTGACAACCACCAGAAGACCCCTGAAGAGACTGGAGAAGACTTCAGTGTGCATGTGAAAAGGACATTTAAATATATTAATGAGTTCTTGGAAATTAATGAATATGCATGTTTTGATAGTATAAAGCTTCTGTAGAGAGAAGAGTTGGTATGCAAGATAGGTGGAGCGATCCCTCATGCATCTGGCACCACTATAAAGAACACCTGCTTCTTAAGACTATGTTGGTGTTAAGAAGTTCATTGCTGATTTCTGTAACAAGTCCACAGTACCATATGATAGCTCTTGGGACATAGGTGTGGAAATTTCTAGAACTTCATATTAGAGATGTCAATGAAACGCCAGAATCCTCTAAGACCTCTCTGAAGAGGAAAGAGATTTCTCTGTGAGCAGGAGGGTCCATTTTCCCTGTCTTGCAGCTCATCCCACAACTTAAATGTCAGGGTGGTATCAGCAAGTCAGCATGAATGCTTCGTACGATCACATTGGCAGCTGCTCTGCTTGAGTCAGCAGGCAGCACATCGAATCTCTAACTTTACTAGATTAGAAAGATCATACAGAAGTACCTGTATATTATTGTAAATTAGTTACTATCAAACCTTCTAGTCACATAATAAGCACCTGATCAAAATTTGTAGTCAAAAGGAGTCAGGAGAGTAAAGCAGCAAGTTTCCCTAACGTCTGTTCTGATGGAGATGGAGAAACGGTTCACGGGCAGGAGCCAAAGTTCTCAATCAGCTCGGTGCAGTTATGGGAATAATCACCATGGACAGGAGTGTTTCAGAGAAAATAGAGTTCTGGATTAACAAATTGTGAATCATTAAGGGAAAGGGCATGAAATGATATTAAGCCATGGCAACAAAGGGCTTCCAATTATTTATGAAAAAAGTCAACCGAGACAAACTGCTGTAGCATTCATTAAACTAATGAGGGGAAGCACCTTGAATTGCAGTCTGAGGGTAATACCTTGAGGTCAGAATGCAATTTGATGCAGCTCTGGTTTGATCTCTCTGCTGAGAACGATGACACTGTTTAAAAACTAAATTTTATAAAAATCTAAAGTAGATGTGACTGTCCCTCCTTCAGAGGACAAAATGGAGCAAACACATACAAGAAGTGCCTCTAGGTGGTAAGAATGTTGTAATCTGAAGTACTGCATTTCTGAAAAAAAAAAAAAATCAGCATGAAGTGAAATAATTTGGGTTTGATATTAACATACTTGAGGAAAATATAATGGAAAAAGGATGAAAAGGATATTAAAAGAAAGAGAAAAACAAATATTGAATGCCCACAACCTCCTGAACAGCAAGAGCAAAAATGGATAACTGCAAAGGGCCTGTTTTGAGACACTGTGGTGACAATTGCTTCCAGCCAGAAGTTACAGCAATTCAGCCACATTTGTGTGGCACTGCAGACGACAAGGTAAACCCTGGTAGAACTGGCCTGGGTTTGCATCTGTCCCACAGCACAAGCACAGCGATGCCCCCAGCCTCCTCAGGCCAACAGCAGCCTAGAGCTCTCAAGGCCAGCCTAAGTTTCCTTGCATGGTTGATGTTCCCACCTTTGAAGAATTTAAGATGTTCCTGTCTCATTTTAGATTGTTAGAAAAATACCTTCAAGTTCTACCCAGAACAGAGGCTGTGTCCTTTCCAGTCTGCAGCTGTTGCTCTATGTTCAGCACGCTCCACGACTGGGGATCTTTCAGATTCCTGTTCCCATCCCTTCTCCCTGCAGCCATTCTTCACTCCCTGCCCACTGAAGCATGGGGATCGCTCAAACCCACCAACTGATCATCTCCATGATACTCTCTCCATCCTGCTGGTGGGGATCATAATAAATTATTTTGATAACAAGGTCTTTGCTAGCCTGACTAATTATAAAGTGACTGTTTAGTGGTTGTAGTATACCCAAGGAGGCAATAACTTCTAGTAAGAGGGCAGAGATGAGCTCTGAGTCAAGCTGAATAAGGGTATCCCTCCCCATCTTCTACAGCTGACAGAAGCCCAGAAGAGATCATCTGCTCAACAGCCTTATCCTGGCTAAAATCCAGACATGGACAGAGGAACTTCCAAAGCCAAAACAATGGTCACATTCTTCACAATTCTTTGTCTTATTACCAAGCTTAAAGAACAAATTATCAAGTCAGAACCATAAAATACATACTGGGTTTGTGTAAACTGACATTGAATATTCAAAAGTTAGGGAGAAGGGTTTAACACCATATGTCCTGTATGAGCAATTACAAGCCTGAAAGCCCTGTTCCATATATTGTGTTTTATCCAAGAGATGAGTGAGTATGAAACTTCCTCACAGCCTGCAACTGTTTACTCAGAAAGTAGTTTTCTAACACCAGAAACTAGTCATGAATGACACAACAAGACCCAATAACAAGGTCAGAGTCTGGTCTAGACAAAGAATTATGAACAATTTCACCCAATGCTAAGACTATAAGCATTGGAAGGAAAATGGCAGGAGGAAGATAGGCTTAGAAAAAAAAGGTGATTTTACAGGTTATGTCATCCAGGAGGTCAGACCAGGCAATCTTAGTAGCCCATTTTGGATTTTAATCTTTGCATTCACAGCACAAGGAAGTTATCATAACACCTGGGCAACCCTAGAGCAGGACTTTGCTGAAGTGTTATGCATGTCAGCTCTAAAATCAACAGGCCTACTGTCTAACAGTCAGCTGTAGCACTGGGATTGCAGACAAGAGGGTTTTTCATTCAGCCCAATGTCACAATTACTTCTGATTTTCTACAAGTAACAAAGCTGTTATTATCTCAGACAAGACAGAAGGAGCCAAGATAATTAATTTTCACCAGTACTGTAAAAGCAAAGCTACCCTCCTGGATTCAGATAAGTGTCAAAAGTAAAAATATTCTAGCACCAAGGCATTTCATCTCACACTTCTACTGAGCCACTAAAGTTGAGCCCCTTTAACAGAAGTTTGAAATAAATACATGTACTTTATCTGTTGTGTGTAATATACATAACTATATGAAATTTTAACATTAAACCAGTACACTCATTGTAAACAATATTTCTTATATGCTCAAGCACTGCATGAGGAGTATTGCTGCCAAGAAAATACCATCACAAGCAATTAACGGCTTCTGAAGATGTAAGCAACTATAAATTGCTGGAAATACAGAATAAAGGAAGATGGGGATTTTCCATGATGGGACCATTCATCAGTCACATCTGGTTTCCTGTCTCTGTCCCATGTCACATATCTCATGGGATGAAAGTCCTTCAATACACCTGCTTTGTTGTAGATTTTTTTTTTTTCCTTTGTAACTTTAGAAAGAAACATTTTCCTCAGCTGGTTAAAATAACAAACCAGCCTTGACAAATGAGATTTGAGTACCACTGCTTCAGCCCAAACAACAATAAAATGGTATCATAAGATTATCCACGCACGCTGTCAATTCATGGAGGATATCTGGGCCAATTTCTCTACCGATGTATGTTTATTATCTCCACATGCTATGGTAGCTTTATATCAGAATTTAGTTTGTCCCTTAAGCCTTTAATTTTCTCCTTCATGAACTCACAATAATAATCTGGCCATGCTTTAAATTATTTAGTTATAATTTGCAAGTTTTCTGTGCATCCACTAGTATCAGTGAAATATTAAAATAAAGTGTGCTGTGCTGCAGCTAAAATACGCTTCAGTGTGCTTAGACAGAGCTGCTTGAAAGAGCACAAAATAATTTTAAAAATGAATGTAACTGCTAGCTATTGACTGACAGGATCAGTATTGCAGAAAAAACATACTAAATTGGATTGTGCTCCAAAAAGAAATGAAGGGAAGAAATCAAACACTTTCCAAACAAGAGGACACGCCAAGAACAAAACAAAATATGTTCACATTTGCCAGAAAACATGATTTTTTACAAACACTGAGAAGTAAAGCAAAACAAAACCCATATCAGAATTATTTGACCATATCCCTTTAAGTGCCCAAGGTACTGCTACAGCTTGGATTATGATCTCAAATATTCCTGGCGGAGCAGCTGTCCTTCACATTCTGTGTTCACAGTCCTCAATCATTTGTTAGAGGGGAGAGCTGCTAGAAATGCAGGGAGAGGATTGAAAGTCTGGGGGGGTTGGATACATTTTTTATTTCTTTGCATTTTCAGTAGTCAAAAAAGAAAACCCCTCATCCATCACTTTGATCGAAGTCCACAGGGCATCCATTTATTCTATTCAGAATAGGATCTGATGAGTTCAGATCCTTTTTTATGTTCTTTCCATGCTCAGATGTTACATTTTCTTGGCTGTTATCTGAGCATTACTATTTATTATTAGTCCACAGTGGAGATTCTATTATAATGAACTGTGATACACTAACATAGTTCATGTTTGCTGGTTATATTAGATTTATTGCAATTACTCCTGAAATAGATAGCGTAATTTACTGAAATCTCGTTGTGGGAAAGGGAATTCCTGTAGGAGACTCTCACTGAGTTTTCTACAAGGCTTTACTAAGGTCTTCTGTTCCAAGAGCCTGAATGATTGCCAGTGAGCTAAGACTCGTGGTTTACACAATAGAAAATCTTAATTAAAAATAAGCACTAATTCCATGATAGATTTTTTTCATATCAATAGAGAGAGAGCATACAGTTCTAGGGGGGTTTTTTTGTTTTAAAGATAAGCCATGTGTTAACATGAAAGTCCAAGAAAAGAAATAGGAAAAGGCTTTAAAATAAACCTTTCTTGGGAAAAGGTTACATTGGGATCATAGAAACATAGAATGTTGCGAGTTGGAAGGGACCCACAAGGATCATGGAGTCCAACTCTTGCCCTAACACAGAACAATTGCAAGATTCAGACCATGTGTCTGAGGATGTTGTCCAAATGCTTTTTGAATATTGTCAGAGATGCTTGTTTCCAAAGACATGCTTTGCTTTGAGAGGTTCAGCTGGGTATTGGATATCTCAGTGGGAACTTCTGAGATGAGTTTCTGTCCCAGGTCTGCTGAGCCCAACCTTAACTGGTGGGTTACGTCTGCTGAGGACAGCAGAAGACCTCAGCCCAAGATCCAGTCTGAAAGCTCAAACATAGGAAATGGCAGGAGCAACACCAGCAGGCATAAAGGTTCAGGTGTTTGCAGCCAGCTGGAGAAATGTGGGTACAACTCTCCCTGAAGGTGGGTTGGTGCAGGCTCAAGCACTGCCCTGTGATCATGCACCACGATAATTATCAGCATGCTTCCAGAACAGTTTCCAGGCAAGGCCCAGGAGCAGTCAGTCTGTGGGTGGAGTACATGAGAGAAGTTGGTCCCAGAAGGCACTATGGAAGAGGCCAGCTTGCTTTGGTGGCCAGAGTTTAGCCCTATGAACACAAGCCAGGAACAGTACTTGCCCCTGGAACCAGAGGGAGTCCTTTCCTTTTCAGCTGACTGGTGGAGGCTGTAGTCTGCAAGAGCTACCACAGCCCTTTTCACGCATGACCCATGTCCCCCAGTTACTCCAGCCTCTCCCAGTGAATCACATTAAACTCCCCCACTGGAGAAGCTTGCATGTGGGAACTGCCCAGATACACAGAGTGTGGCCATGGCTTGTTCTTCAGCCCTTAACAATATACATCCCTGACCCTGCCAAGGCAGCACCTCACTGAGGTCAGCAAGGTTGTATGTTGTATGAACATGCTGATGCATATCCCCCCCTAGACCAGTCCTTTTCCCAGGCTGAGCTTTTGGATAAATATTGCAAGATTTAATATCATTAAAAGAGGTGTTTGGTAAATTACAAAATGCTTTAAATCAAAGCAATCATACAGACACATTGCTGTGATCTAGGCAGTTTTCTTCAGCAATATTCACTACTGTTATGTTATTGATTTTGTTGATGTTGCACCTGGGATTAATTTTACTGCTTCTTCCTAAAAATACTATTTGAAGTCTTATTGATAGTAATCAAGTAAGCATCTCATATTATCCCCTAGTTTCTTAACAATAGCAGGGAATAATCACCAGGGAAGGAGGAAAAGGCTAATCCATAAATTTCTTATTAGCTGAAAGAGAGAAACATCCACTTGAATAATTGAATATGTTTAGCATCACAGCCTGCAGTTAATCATGTTTACTTACCCTTACTTATCCAATATTCACAGAATGATATTGCATGAGTTTTAACACAACATTAACAGCTATCAATATGCAAACTGACTGTTCAAAAGTACATCTAAAGATGCACATTTTTAAAGCAATGAGATACTACCGGTATACAGAGTGATAATAAAAACAATTAACTTCGCATATGGCACCATTATTCTAATTAAGGATCAATAATAAGCAAAACTTGGAAATTAAGCTAACGTGAATGTTTCACAGTAAAAAATTTACCCATTTAATTTGCTCCAATTTTCTGCTTGGGAGTTTGTTTTGGTTTTTTTTAATTCAATGATTTGAAAGTTTTTTCTTAGCATAGCTTATTAGTTTTGCCAAAATGCAAAAGTCTGTCCTTTATTCCTACTGTTTTATAAACTATTCAGAATACAAGAGAAAGCCTTTGATAAGACAAATCCAGCACATCATTGCAAATCATTTGTGACATGAGAACAGCTTAGAACCAGAAAGGCTGAAGGTGATTCTAGCATCATAAAATTTTAGAAATCTTCTCTTATTATCTCACCTTAATCTTCCTTGCTGCAACTTATGGCCATCTGCTCTTGTCTTTTTCACCACGCATAGGGAGAACAGGTTGTTCTCTTGCTCTTCATGGAAGAACTTATCTCAAGAATTAATTTCTATTTTCCAGTCCTGAAGCTGATTCAAGCTTTCCTTGCAGCCGTTGTTTTCTAGGCTTTCAGGTTTTGCAAACTTTGTCATTGCTCTTCTATTGACTAACCTCCATCTGTTTGGAAACACATTTCCCACAATGGTTTCCATGTTCTATGCTGGGAGGAGCATCCTGTTCTCCTGCTTTCTGTACCCAACTTGCCGCATTAGTACAGTGCTGATTTACATTTGTTTCCTGATATAGCACAGAGAACTGGTACTGAATCTGTTTCTCAACTTGTATTTGTACATTAGCCCTTGTCCCTAACCAAAACTTACTTTTTTTAAGTCTGTATTTCCTGTATGTCAAGATCACCTGAAATTCTAATCCCGTCTGCCAACTCTCTTACTCTCTCAGCCACCTGATAGCACAAGCAAATTTTAGTAATCAATGTCTCACCTAAAATTAACAAAACATACTGAATACTCCTCATCCTGTTTTTTAGCAAGAACAGAGCTGGGTTTCTTTTTCAGTAGTCAGAACAGAGCTGCATTTTGCTTTTCAGCCTGGGACTTGTTGTGAGAGACACACTGATAACATCCCTGTTTGCATTTTTGTCTCAAGATCCAAGAGAAAAATTTTCTCTCATACTGGACTGCTATCCTGTCAAAGTATCCCTCACAAGAACTGAAGCTATGCTAAGGCAATGGAAAGTTTCATGTACATTCTGTGATTAGATTTTGTTTTCCTGTACTGTTTTTGGCCGTTTCCCCACAGAAAAATAAAAGTGAAACTTAAATTCTAAACATACAGACACGTGACCACTGAAATACCAGTTGCAAACTTAGAATTTCTTAGGCATTTTCATTTGGCAAACAGGCTGCTATTTCTTTCTAAGCAATCTGATTTGCATTAGACAAGAGAACCACTTTCCTATGGCACTACTTGTATTAAAATGAGATAACTTGGCAAAAACATCCTTATCAGAGTTCTAAGCAAACAAAGTATACAACAGTCAATGCCATTTGACCACACCAAGCAGTGCCTCAGATACCAAAGGAAATCAAATTGCTTCACCCTTCCCTGTAAATGTTGTGTAGGACACCACTAAAGTGCTGGCTTTTATTGCCTTAAAATTTCAACTCCATGCCCAGCAGCAGGAGGATCATAAATAGCAAGTACTACATGATGAGTACACTTATAATACTCTATACCAGACAGATGTGAGCATGCTTTGCACAATCTCTGAGCCAAAACACCAAGTACCTGCTCACAACAGCACAGGGTTAAGACCAAGGCAGTCAGAATAGCGCTGGAGATATGATCCATCTTCCCAGAATGGAAACAAGCTAATTGCTGGCCAAGACCAAGACACAGGATGAAAATACATCCAAAAAACCCATAAATACACCAAGCAACACATGGTCCTCCGGGTCTTTGAAAGAAGTTTTCACACTCCATCACTTCCATGTACTAAAAAGGGTGTTGGTTAATTTAAATATAATAAACTGGCAATTTGTTGACAGCTGGTAGCCCTTACAATACATTAGGCAGTTGGATTAACACACTTTTAAAATGGGTTTATACCAAAAGGGAGTCAATGGCACGTTTGTAGCTGCTGGTCTTGCATGAAACCTACTGTTATCAGTCTTTCATGGGAACATGACTATACAGCATCACAGCTGGTGACATGCTGATTTACAGCAAAACCAAGACATTCAGGCCCTTTGAGCAGTGTGTGTGACACAGAGTGTCCACAGATCCAGAGCATGGATGTTATCAGTTAGTTTGGTAAGTATCACACATCGAGACTCATAACTGGCATGGTGGGTGCACTAGAAACTGTGCATTTCGTTTGACCTGTTTTTCATCTATAATTGGTGAAAGCAACGCTCATTTTCATTGCCATGCAGACCACAGTTAGTTCTAGTTATGTTTTGAATTCTAATCAGAAATCCTCATCACCAGTTCTGTACCTTCAGAGCTGTATTTCAAAACAGGAAAAACTTCTGGTGCTATAAATTAAAACTAAGCAAAGCCAAGACTCTGGTACTGGCAACTAATTGCTGTATTGTGAAAGCTGACTTGAACCATATCTTCTTTAAAATGTTTTAGGGAGTTTTTCATTTTGTTTTTGTTTGTTTGGGGTGGAGTTTTTTGGGTTTGTTTGTTTTATTTTTTATTTCTTTTTAAATTTCACTCTAGTTTTTGCTCTGGAAGCAACAAGTATATGCCAAATTTCCACTTCTTTTGATAGATGTAATTGAAACAGGCTTTTTTGCAAGGCAATAGGAAAAAGAAAAAAGCACCACACACCACAAAAACCAACTAGAAATATATTACATTACTTATTTTTTTAAATAGTCCTTCAATATTTTTCCCCTAAAGAGTTATTTGCTGAAGACAATCTGTTCACAAGAAGAGAAACCTGGAATGTGCCTCCTGCATCAGCAGGCTCCCTGCTCTGCTATTTTAGTGGTTTTACCCTTGTCATATAATCCCACTTATCAAGATATCAATCACTTCCTTAAGAGGTGTCAGCTTTCTTACCTCCTCCAATATCCTCACATCCACCCAGTTCTGTTGGAAAGACACTGCAAATATTATCCCTTCATTCTTTTCAGGGCTGAACAGATCAGGCTCTTTACATCTCTTTGGGCAGGAGAAGCTCACTGCTTCACTGCTCAGCCCACTGTCTCTTCCCTGAATGCAGGCCAGTTTCAAAGCTGGTCTCAAGCAAAGCTGACCAGAGCTGGATGCAATACTGTACATGACATCTTACCACTATCTTGAAGAATGGCAGCAGTTCTTCTAATACATCTAACATCCCTCCTGATTATGTGTGCTCCTTTCCTGGCCTGCTTAGCTATTCTGAAAGAGAAAATGAAGGAAGAGTTTTTTCATAGGTTGCTTCTGCATGGTCAGATGGCCTAGAAAATGCTGGTACACCTAAAAGCCTTCGTTTATGCTGCTGCATGAAGAAGAATTACTGTTTTAGTTGGTCATATATGCAGGTAGAAGCTTTCAGAATAGCTGGGAAGTTCATACACACGTGCTAAGTTATTGGTCTACATTTCTGCTATGCAGTAGGTCACCAGAGACTGATCACAACTGTAAGTTTCACAGATGTGTGAAGAACTTTGCATGGGATGTGTTTGTCTGTCACATTGACTTTTATTTCATTATATCTATGTTCTAGACTGCTTTTCAAAGCTGGTGTAGCAGCATTGGAGACATAAATGAGGTAGCAGGCACAAAAACAGCATTTATCAAATATTACAGAATAATTGTTTTTAAGACCATCAGTGTTGGTTAGTTTACATTTCAGTGATTTTTACTAAGTTCACTGCTTTGAATCCTAAAGTTGGTAAAACTCCATGTTTATTTTCCATAAATAGAGGAACAAGCTGTCTTAGGGACTGTAATTTTCTTACAGTCTGGCTTTCCACTGTAGTCTGAGCTACAGTGTAATATGCCTGAAAATAAAATAAGTCTTTAGAGATCACAAACAACCAATTTCACAGTAGAAGCAGTTGTAAATAGAGCTAAATTCCCTTTAGTAATAAACTATTCATCTTTGTGCTTCATTGAGTTCAAAGAAGAGCATTTTTCAGACTTTAAGCAATTAAGTTTACATTCTATTTTCTCCCCTAGAAAGGAAGTTATCACAAAAGCATGGGATTAAGAAGCCACTGTGCTATTGGAGGTATTCTATGTGTATGAAATTTCAATTTAGTAAAGCATGTAAAACCCTAAAGGCAGTTAAGGCCCAATATGCTAAAACCATTTTATTTTCACAGTGTATTTATTTTGTATCATCACTGACCCAGTTGATTAGCCACTGAATTAGGATGGCTGAGCATTAGATTCAGCTCACAAAGTCTACCCAGCACCTCCTATCAAACCAAACTGACAATTAACAAAGCAAATTAGCCAAAGTGCATTTTGAAACAATAGATAAGTAGTATCCTGGAAGGTGAAGATGTTGTGTTCACACAAGAAATGTATTGCCTCAAAGGAGTGCTGGGGATGGGAGCTGACTGCGCTCAATGGACCCCATGGATTAACATTCCCACACAGACGCAGCAAGTGCTCCTGGCTGCTCATTGCTGTCTTCTCTCCCTCCCACCCATCTGACCTGCAGACCAAGATGACTGCAAGATCAGCCCAGATTGTTCCACCCAGCAGAGGCCAGAGTACAGTTCAAAAAGTCTCTTTTTGCTAAATGAAGCTCATGTTGACCAACACCAATTAAGCAGCATTCACACCAGCAGGTCCAAGAGAATTAGTCCTGCAGTGCAGCAGTGGGTAGCCTCTGTACAGGTACACATCTCAACGTGCTTTTAGTGTAGACACAGCCCTGCCAGCAAGGCTGAAATCCGCATCTTTGTATGAGCCTCAAGCTCACCCCTCCTCCTGCAGATAGAAAGAAGCTATAACGACAAGAGTCTAGTTTCACTGGAAAAATTGTCCCTTTATTTACCAGCTGTCCTGGTTTTGCTAGGGTAGAGTTAAACCACCACATCAGCACAGCTATGTGAGTCAAGATTCACGCTCTGCCTGCACAGTCTGATTCTCAAGGAGCACAAATACTATTCCTCCCATGTCCTACCGTTGGGAGCTAAACACAGGAGACAGACAGGACTCGAGACAGCACGTGTCCAACTGTTGTTGTGTTGGTGGGGACATAATGTCTCCCTCTGAAAGAAACACAAGATGTAAAACCAAGATCCCAGCCACTTACAGATATTGTTGAAGATCTCGTGGCTCTTTATAAATGCACAATTGTTAATCTCTGTCTTGGCCAGATTCAACCTCAGGTAATTAAAGTTTGTCAACCTAAACTTCCCATGCAGATCAGACTGCCTTGCTGTGCAGCTAAGCAGTCCCTTTGCCTCCCAGCTTTTCAGCAGCGCATGAAATGATCCCTGCACATGATTTGAATAGCTTTAAAGTTTGCCTTCAACATAAAAGGAACTGCATGGCAATAAACCCATCATTAGTGCCATCATATAGTTTCATGCTAGATTTAGTGACTTTTCTTTTTCACTGGTTCCAGAGTGTTAGAACTGTATTGACGGTCTAACCCACAGAAGATGTCTTTACTTGTGTTAAAAAACAAGTTTTAAATGTCTTGCAGAGGTCAGTTAAAATCCCTTCAGAGATCTTTAGTCATTGACTAGTATTTGGTTTCTTTTACACTGTAATAGATGAAACAGTTGAACTAGTTGCTTTGAATAGCCTTTTTATCCAATTTTACCCTCTTTTCAGGCATGTGAAAGAGCTGTGGCACAATTGTGATAGTTTATTTGCTCATGTTATTTACACATTGCTCTGGCAATAAATTGTATTAGTAGATTTGGGCAGATTTCTCTGTTGCAGTTCCTATAGGTGGTCATCACCTACCCAGATTGATGACTACCCAAACTGGATGAAACACCAGTTTATAAGCAGGAGCAACAACTGGATAAATTACTGGAGGAAGGGAAGAAGCTCTCCAGGAAAAGGTGAAGTACTGTAGTATTGATGTTGCCCACTGAAAAAAAAACCCTTAATTTTTAAACAAGCCAAAATTCGGGGAACACAAGGAAGGAACTGGAGAAGCATGTGACCTGAGTGTTATAAGAATCAGTCATGGGAACCTAACAACAATTGAAAGGCAGGTTCTGCTAGTCAGGAGAGGTCTGTGGAGAAACAAAGCTCCTAACGATCAAAAATTCTAATGGTAGAATCCAGGCAAGAAGTGTGGGAAGAGCTGAACTGGATCAAAAATAGAGACCTAAATGTCAGCATCCTAAAGGACAAACAGATGCAAGAGAAATATGGAAGTCCAAAAAAAAGGCTGGGACAAGAACTAGTTAGCTGGCAGAATGACAGGCTGAAGGTATCTTATATTTATTCAGACACTTGAACTTACTGCTGGGACTCTGAGATGGAGAGACTTCACTAGAGTCGAGAGCTATGGAAGTCTGAAATGGCTGTGAAACTCACAAAGCAGCTGTGTTTGTTACAACACCATATGGGAACAGGGAAACTGAGGTAGATGTGCACCTGGGGCTTTAGAAAGATGAGCTTCCTTGGGGGAGCACCTTAGGAAGCAGATCTCCTGAAAAGTTTTCAGTCTGTTCTTGCTGTGTCTTACAAGGAAAGAAATTATGTTTTATTTCATACATATATGCTAGAGTTCTAGTGGAAGGTGTCGCTGCCATGGCAGGGGTGTTGGAACTAAATGATCTTTAATGTCCCTTCCAACCCAAACCATTCTATAATTCAAAATTAGCTCTGTTCTCCAAAAGAAGAAGCCAGAATTATTCTTTAATTCTTTCTTTCAGTTCTTTTTTGTCATGTTTATAGCAAGTAGTTACTCCAGCAGTCCCAATGACAACTCCTCAGCCCATGGTCTTCTTTTCTCCCTGGTGCAGGGGTTTGCCAGCTCCTCATTTCACCATACAATCAAAGGTCTTCCCTCCCTCCAATGAGCTGTCCTTACGGTTCCAGCTGACACAGTGGCTGAGGATGAGACATGGGTAGGGGTCTGCTGCACTAGAGCTGGGAGGACGTTGGTAGACAGATGTCCTGTTTCAGGGTTACCAAAACAGTATCAAAAATTTGTCTCTGAACAGAGGCACATCTGCTTAGCCATGCATCCTCCCTGGTGCCTCATGATACCCCCTTACCAGTGCTGGCAGCAAGCACTCGCTCATTTGTATTTTGTCAGCTTGTTTAGACATTACCAGATGTCAGACTTCATGTGGCAAATTATCACAAAAAAGACATTTTCTACTCAACCTCTGCTTCTTCTAAATATGCTATTTCAGGACTACCAACACAACTGTAGCTTATATTACTAAGCTAAAGCTATTTTTAGCTTAAAGCTATTTTCTAAGTGCATTTAACTACACCAGTGTAAAGTCTCACGATATTCTTATAGGGGTTTGCATATTTGCATTAATCCACACCACAAAAAAAAACCACAACACCCAAACCAAGGGGAAAAGTACAGCACTATTCCCTCCCTCCTCTTCCATCCCTTGCTCTTCAGCACTGCTTGTCTCCTCCAAAGGCCAGAGCTGAGATTGTGATGCAACCATGACACTGGAACTCTGCTACCATCATAACACCACTAAAATTCCTTACTACATTAATTCTGAAAGGCTCCTGGAAGCCAATGGCACCTATTCCCCTTTCTGTCCTTGGTGCCTCTACAAGGGATTATATTCCCCTACTACATGTAAGAGTTTCTTAGTTTCTTGGCACTACACTAACACCATCTCCTTAAAGAAAGGACCAGCTCATTCCACTAAAGAGAGCTCAGTCTGCTGAAGTCTGCTGAAGGATTTTGACAGGGTCAACATAAAATACATACCTAAAAACGTATAAAGTCTAAAAATTCTGAACTAACTCTCTGAAGTCTGATCTGCTTGATTTTTTTTTTTTAAGCTGGCTCCTTGCCAGAGCATATAATGAATACTAGGAACTTGTCCACCAGTCCTTTGCACTTGCATAAGTTCACAGAAGACAGATCTACCATAAAGGCTCACACACTCCTCCTGGCCCAGCGTGCCTTCCATCCACAGGGCACTGGAGGCCATCCCGGGAAAGTCCTCTGGTTTAACTTGAAACTTCTGAAGCTAAAGCCTTCATTGAAACAGAGCACGCTTCAAACTGCTCAGCAAGGATCTAGATCAGACTGGATAGTTGGAAGAAGACATCTTTAGAGAAGTTCAGCATGTATCTGAATATGGGCTGGCAGGAGGTCTTACAGACCATACACAGAAAAGGCAAGTTGGTACTCACATGCCAAGCTATGGTGTAAGCTACACAGTCCTGCAAGGAACTGATTCAACTCATGATCTTTTATCCACCTTAGTCTTTTGCTTGTCATCACATTTTTGATCAGGATTTCTAGAATTCTAAGCAACTTAAAATTTTTAATCTTTGCCATTTTACTGAGGGTTTTTCTGTTTTGTTTTTTAAATAATCAACTTTCAACTGCATCATCTCCTCCTCCAATCCTTTGGATAAAAACCATTCTCAAAGTTACACCTATTTTAAGCCCAGAAGAGATATAATTCAGTCTTGAGTCAGGTAATGCTTTTTTCTCCCTCCATAAAGGCATCACAGTTAAAAGGTTTTTCCCTTCTAGCCCTGTAGGGCTAGAAATAGGATCTTTAGACCACTGGAAAAGGAAGATGACCAGCCTTCCTGGAAGATGCATGTTTCTGCTCCTAGAAGACACTTAGACACTGAGTTTAAAAATCAGGTAGTGCTTTGGATTTTATATTTAAACTATTTGAAGTCACCTATAGCATTCCTAGGGCTCAGAAATAAGAAGTATTTTTAGTTCACTATGGCTTTTCCCATCTGAAGACTTCAAAGCACTTCACTTAATAAATTAAATATAATCATTTCTATTTTTACAGAGGAAAGAAACAATTCAGCTTGTCCAGAGCCACAGAAAAGGTTATTACCGTGACCCAAATAACTGAATTTATGGAAATTAAAAACCATGCAGACACAAAACTCATTCTGGGAGGGCCCTGAAATAGAGTTCCTCTAGTCTTTACCTCTCTCCACACACACACTATGATATAGCAAAACAGAAAGACTGAGGGAAGCTTTTTTGTTGTAATTAAATTTTTAAGTAATGAGTAGTACAATTATGTCAAATACATGCCAGTAAAACTTTATACTACAACTCCAAGTCCCACATAATTCAACAGTCAAATTAAAAGTCTTATAGCTGTACCTACACACACCAAAATCTGAATGTTGTATTCACAAGCATTGAAATCCATGCATATCCCTAATGAATAAACACCATCTCTACCTAAATATATCCACCATATCAGGACAGCCTCTTGCTTAGATACACTTATGCCACTGTCAAAGTGCTCATACTGAGACAAGACATTCCTAGAACAGATACTATTTCCCCTGCCTCAGGTCATTATGCTTTTGAAGTAGTTATGCAGTAAACTTTACTGGATATTTTACTAAAATGAGCCTGAAGAACCTGTGACATTACCTTTTTTCTTTGTTTGATACTCCCAGATAGCTGACAGGGGTAATCTTTGGAATTCTGGTCATCCTTAATACACTTTGCATTTCACTTTTTACTCCTTCCACCTGCTAGGGAAGAAGAGGTAATAAAACAACACAAATTTATCTTTACTGTGGAAAGCTATTACCAGTAAAAAGAAGTATTATTTCATGTTAAATAGCACAGTAGATAGCCAAAAGCCTTAGAGGTTTCTGTAGGCTAGAATCACCAAAAATCTGACTACCTTCCAAACCAAAACAACATCAGTTTCTTTTTCTCCGGGTTAGATTGTGCCTTCAGATACATATGTTCAAATCCTATGGGACTTGCACAGGCATATCCGAGTACAGCCTCAGTGACAACTGCTTCCCCATCCCAACACATTGTGTTATCTGTTATCTATATCTTCCTGTTTCTTTTTTCTGTCACACCTGAACCTTGGGGGACACTATAAAAAGAAGTGTAGCATGTTCAATTTGTTGGCAGTTTCATTTGTAAAAGAAGGTTCAATAATGCTGTATCTGTGCTGGTCATCGGTGAGTGTAAATGGGGTCCTGTGGTCAGTGGTTTACCTCAGCTGCATTTCTTTCCTCCTCTCATTGTGCCTAAAGATAAAAGTTGAAAATGCAGCAAGATAAAAAGAGCAGGGAAAATACCAGCTACTTCTACCAAGTTCAGGAAAATACAGTGATCTGCCACAACACTAAATAAAGCAGAAAAATCCCAAAAGCCAAGATAATACACAATAAGACTCTTTCCTCTTACATACACACACAGATATTATAAACTCCAGGGTCTGACTCTCCTTCACTCACTCTATCTTTCTTATTACATCTCCTAAAGAATTATTTTTAAAAATAAAGCCTCCAACATTAAATTTAGAGCAGATTTATTTTTCCCCCCAACTAAACACAGCCTAAAAGCTGTCTTTTTGTTAGAGACTTTCAAAGGAAATTAAAACTAACCAGGTAGAGACCACGTGTTACACCACCACTGCCCTTTATTGTTTTCTTCCTCATTCATTACATTACCAGCCACATGGAAATTAAAAATCATGCAGACACAAAACTCATTCTGGGAAGAGGTCAGTAACAGATTCTTACTGACCACAGACATACTTTTAAGTTCCTGAGATCAAGGAAGGTGAACCTCCATCCAAACATTACATTTTATTGTGACTTAAGACCATTCAGACTGGAGGTGAGTTATGTTTCTTTCACAACATCCAGATTCAAGTTGCTTTTAAGTGTTCTTGATGGTCATTTAAAAAAAAAAAAAGTTGAAAATTTCATACTGCAATTCATGAATTTTAGCAGTTCTAGAAAACTCAGTAATAAAACTGTTGCCCTTTGCAGACAAAGCCATGCTTTACAGCCCCACAGTCCCATTTCTGGGAAACAAACAAGGATTTTGTTATTTGCTTTCCATAAGAACAGAACAGTACTCAATTATTAGTTACTCTGCAATAACCTAAATTTTGGGTTTATTAGGAAATGGTTTCAAAGTGGTATGTATAATTTTGCAGGGCTTTGTGAGGGGTTTTTTGTTGTTGTTGTGTTATTTTGGTATGTTTTTTTGTTTTTTTTTTTTTTATTTATTTATACTGACTATCATTAGTCCTCACTGACTTTCTGCAATGGGTTCAAGCTAGCTATATATATATACCTACATATATATACAGGAAAGAAGGACTCTTTCTACCTTATAGAATCTTTCTATTTAATATTGATTTAATAATATTTAATAACGATTTAACAAGCCCCTGCTACAGATGATCATCCTTAAGAACCCAATACTGTCCTCCAAATCTGCCTTGCCCTGAAAAATGTCCTTCCTTTAACACCTTGAATAGAGAATTCCTCAAAACCTAACAGCATTACTAACTTTTTTTTTTTGAGAAACAAACTATCTAACCAAACACTCCTCTAGGAAAGAAGTCCCTGTGTAAAGTCTATAGGAACAATAACAAACAAATGAGAATAACAAGGAACCATAATGCTGCACAAAGGCATTGTACCTGTAGTATTTGCTTCAGATTCAATAGAGTTCGCTATCTAAACTGATCTCCTGGTCATCCACTTACAATTCAAAAATCAGAGAGACTAGAGTTATCTACAAAGGAGCCCATTTCTGAGGAGGAATTCACCAGACTCCTTTATTTGAATGCTTAATATACTTCTTTGGGTTTGGCTCCCCCCAACCCCCTCAGCCTCTTGTTGCCTGTTTAAAAAAGGAAGACACAATCCTTTTATCAAGTTACTTAACTGCAAGAAAGCATCCATGACCTGTTCACAACCATGACCCACAGTCTAAGCTTTTAATTAAAATAGATTACCATAGGGTTCTTCTATATTCATTTTTCTTCAATCACATACCAAATCCTCCAAAATCCAAGCTTTCTATTTTCAGACCATTTAAAACGATTACACCTTTAAATCACCATACTGTCATTAGAGGTCTAGCTGCCAATCACACATTGTTGTACTGTCCTGTTTGGGTGGTATAAGATTTCTAATTAGCTTTCTGAAAGCACAACTTTTTGTTCCAAGTAAGTTTCTCAAAGTTTTTTGTAGTTGCAGTGTAAAAATAAATGCAAAAAAATCCCGGAAAGAAATTGCTGCAGAAATACTGCCAGTGAACACGGGCTTTTGAAAAGAATGAAAGGCAGCTGGATATGGTAGTTACTGTCAGCATTATCCTTCCTATAGAAAAGGAATTTAAAAGCAGATGCTTACACAGTTCCACCATTTAGTAGCAAAACCTACTAGTCCATGAAATCAGAAGCTGTAAGAAAGGAATGGTTTTTTTATTGTATCAAAATAGCAGAGAATAGGAGCTTGGCTCTTGCAGCTCCCAGAGGATGTCAATGCCTTGAAGCATTAAATCATAAATCTGTTAAATAAGCAGGCCTAATTTTGCAGTAAGTACAAACAAGAACACAAAATGTATTTGAATTGGTTTGGAATAGCTTGATGAAGCAAGATACTGAGAAACCTACACCTGTTGTAGCTGGAAACACCTTGCTGAAAACAGACCTTTGTCAGCCTCTGTTTTCTATGTTCTACTTAGCAGGAAAACCAATCTGAGGTAAGAAGTAAATAAAAGAGTCTGACATGTACAAAGTGTCCAATCTACCTTTTAATTTTACCTGTTTTCATATCTTTTTGTACTACATTTACTCTCACAGTAAAAGAACATGGAAATGATTGAACCAAGCCATAGAAAATTTAAACCTCTCCTCCCACCCAGTCCAAACAAAACCCCACTGCATTTGGTTTTTGTTTTTGTTTTGTTTTTTAAATCAGATGAATAATTAGAAAAATTTATTGTCAGATCCAGTCTTTGGAGATCAAAATTCCAGGCAGAAACCCATAGATCCTTGAGTACTTGCAGAAATAAAGAGAATCCTCTGTATTACTTTGGAGTAAGGGCTAAAAACGTCAGCGTTAATTCCCGAGGATGAGGTAAACTTTCTCTGTGAGCAGATGTTCAGTATTGCCGACAGCAAGGCTTTTGCTCTCTTTTCTGAAGCTTTTTTTTCAGCATGCAGGGTTACTGCTGGTATTCAGCTGTGCATCTCAAAAGCACTCTGCTGCAGTTTAAATTATTTGACCAATCTTTTCTCAAAATATATACAATATATATATTCTCAGATCAATTCAAAACCCAGTAATAGGCGATTATAACCCCACATCCAATTCATTAAAGTGATAGGAGACAGTAAGTCTGTTTGCTGTCTTGAACAGCTCCTTCACTAGGCAGAGTTTCCACAAACCTCTACACCAAAGACTAGACTTTGTTTCAGTTATGCTCCATCCTATCCCAAGGCACAGTGTCCCCCCAGTCCCCCTAGAGCAACAGCTGTCTTTTAGGTTTGAAGATTCTGACTTACTTGCAGAAACAAATTCAGGTCTGACATTTATGGACGTTCCTGAACACACATCTCTGTGCATTCAACCTTCTCCCCACAGACACTGCTTCCACCACAGCAGCTGCTGCTGCTACTGTTAAGGTGATGCCAAGCACTTTTGGAAGAAAGGGCAGGAATTTCAGGAAAAAAGGAGAGGGAAAAACAAAACAAAAAAAAACAGGGAAATTACTTTTAATGTGCTAACATTAGTAAACCAGAACCTCTGTTTACCTGAAGGCAAAATACAAACAGGACCTTTAAGACAAACATTGAATTTTTCAGCATATGGCATTTTATGTGCAAAAAAACTGTAAGTCCTTTATGCTGATACAAATGTAGTTTAATGAGAAGTTAGATTCTTTTGCTATTAGGCTGAATATTCAAGTTCTGTAAAAACCAGTGATGCTAAGGAATCAAGACACTATTTTTTCCTCAATTTAATGAGACACAGGCATTTGAATCCCTTAAGCACCTTCAAAAATCTCTGTCTTAATGTTCATGTCTAGTGTGCTTTAGAAATGCTGTTCAACCTCTGAACTTGCTTTGGAATACAGGTACAATACTAAGTAAGCACAATAATAAAAACTTATTTATATATTTCTAAGCATCCTTGGAATCAAGACATTATTTTTTCCTCAATTTAATGAGACACAGGCATCTGGGTCCCTAAAGCACCTTCAAAAGTCTGTCTTAATGTTCATGTCTAGTGTGCTTTAGAATGCAGTTCAACCTCTGAACTTGCTTTGGAATACAGGTACAATACTAAGTAAGCACAATAATAACTTATTTATCTATTTCTAAGCATCCTTTATAAAAACTTAGTCACAAGGAAAAAAAAAAAGAAAAGAAATCAGAGGAACAGATATTGGCACAATCTAAGCTGAAAGGTTTTTACAGCAGAGTGGTAGACTGGGCAAGTAAAGGAAGAGAGTGTGAAGATAATGCAACTGAATTTTAACAGGGTCTTTATCACAGTACCACACAGAAATCTTAGAGGAACTGGCAAAGATACAGCACACTAATAATGGGCAAACGGTGATAGAAAGCAACAGCAGTTACTGTTGTTTTCCAACAACAGCAGTTACCAATGATGTCACATAGGAAGATGGAAAGTTATCATATCAAACTATATTCTCCTTGCTACCAAGGCCAGTACTATTCAATGTGCCAATACAGGACCTGGGGGAAAATTTCATCTCTGTAGCATTTTCAAAGCAGCAGCAGAGATTACTATAAAGCTGCACATTGATTCATGTCTTATTGTTTTTTACTCAGAATTTTGTGAAATTTTGGGGAAGGAAAAAAAAAAGAAAGATGATATCAGTTTAAAGCAGTGAGAGGCATTTAAATATTACCAACATATGTCAACTTTCTTTAACCATATGACTACTAGTATACTTTAAATAAAGGAAATACCATCTTTAATGGACAGTACCTTGCAATATAGGAGACTACTTCATTCATGATAAGCAAATATAAGGTGAACACATAGTACAAATACTAACTCTACAAGGGGATTATTAGTCTATGGTGAGGTAGTTAATAACTTTTTGCTGACATACACAGACCATTTAGAGTTTGCAGTCATATTAGTCTTGTAGCTTACCCCCTGGACTGCACTTCAGGAGAACAGTATGGTACATGCATACACAGCTAAATTAACTTCATAGTTAATAACTTCACCCCTCTGAACTGGGGAAAATAATGAGAGGAGCTATATTGCTAGTAAAACTAGAAAGCCATCTTTAATGCATAACAAGAAAGTAAACTTATCAAAATTGATACCATTTTGCTGTAGCATTTATCAAATGAGGTCTGAATATACACACGGATTCAACTTAATAGTGAAAATAATGTATATCAAATGTGGAAAAAAAAGCAAAAAAAAATATTCAGATATACATTCTACCCCCAAAACAGTAATGAAATTATACTTCTCTTTTCCCTCATGTCCATGGATTCTCATTGTACTATGATATGCAGCACTATAGAGGGAGAGGCAAGCTTGTAAATACAATGACCAATAAGTGTCCAGCCATGAGGCTGTTGGTTTACCACTATTTTAGAAGTGCTTCATTTTTAAAACACTTTGTAGTTGAGGAAAGAGCTTTGCAAATATTTGTCATCTAGTGCTCGCCAGGAAAATAAAGTTAATGTGGATGAAGTTAGAGGGCAAGTTTAAATCTTAGTCAGCCAGTTCTTATTAGTTTCCCTGTATACACTTCCCTATTCTTCAAGTGTTACTCATTGCAAATTAAGTTGATCTTTTTTTTATTAAACATGTTTTAAATAATTCATCACCACTATCAAATGAAAAAACAGACCTTGCATGCTTCTCCCTCAGATCTTTTTTCCTTTGCATATTGCTGCCTCATGATATACACTTTATATAAGGGAATTTTTTGTTTGGTCACTGTGTAGTACAGTCTGCTTGAGGAGCACATGCACTTTGGGGTTTTTTCAGCATGTGGCATAACGGTGCCTCAATAAACATCATCTAGAGAATAAAATTGTCTTGTGCCCTAGGAGAACTTTATAATGCTCACCTACTTTAAAGAAGGTTCATTTTAAGGCCTTATTGGTTTAACCTGTACAAAGGTAATAAAAATCTAAGAAAAAAAAACAAGTTAATTACACATGGCAGCAACTTTTATTACCACTGTTTTTCAGAGCTGGAAAAACATCTTAACTACTAGGAAAATTATTTTGCCAACAAGGTTTATTAATTCACAACTCTTGCAGAATTATAGTCAAGACTTCACCTAAAGGTGGAGATGAAAGAAAGATAATGGTGGATCATGAGAAGCCTATGCATATCATAATGCATATAATCATACAAATTTACATATTTCCAACAGAGCTTCATGTTCATGAGACTTTCCTAAGCCTTGGGAATAGGTTAAAAACAACAACTAAAAAAACCAGCAGATATTTATTTTCAGAGAGATATTTAAGGTGACTTACTTTCCTCTTCCATCCTGATTTTAAATATTATATTGCATATTGCAAATTTAGAATACATCATTGAATACAGTTGCAAATGTGTGCTTCATATTTAGGGGAAGGTAGAGTCTGAACGATGAGCTTACTTAAGCTTACAAAAGATTTATTGCACTAAAATGCAGAGCTATAGGATCTTGAAATGTCAGATTGATGTCAGTAAGCTTCCTGATATGGCACCAACCACAGAAATAATTTGTTTCTGAAATACCTAACCAAAAAACCCTGAAGGTATTATAAAAAAAAAAATTAAATGGATATAAAAGAACACATCAAAAAAACATTAAAATGTATGACATTTCAAAGAGATATGGAAGAGTTAAGCATGCTATTTAAATGTAAAAAGAAATGAGTCAGTATTTGTTTACCCTGGAAAGTTCTGAAGTCTGCTGGCCACTAAGGTTCATCTCACTGGGCTATGATTTGGTAGCCATAAAGAAACACTGATCATCTAATTGGATGATTTGGCTTTTCCCCCATTAGCCAATTTAAAATATAAAAAAATAGGTTATGCTTATGGATTATTTTTTTTGTCATTGATACTTTAAACACTCCAGTGGAGATCTCACTCTTGTAGCCTCTGCACACAATAAATGCTTTTGAGCTTAGTTAACCTCAGATATAGGATACTTCATTTTAATTTCAATGTTTAATAATATAAATTCAACAATTAGCCACTGAGATTTTTACAGTTCTGTCTGAAATCTCCAAATCTAACAACATTATTGCACTTCTTATCAAGATTTGATGTTATACAACAAATTGAACAGAACAAATTTCTAAAGATACATAATGGAAAGCTCATATCCTAGCTCCTTGAATGTAATGTTAGATGATTTTAGTGGCTTGTCTTTTTATACTGTTCAGTATTTTCTCCTGTATCTTTTTTTTTTTTTAGCTTTTTCCTTCAAGAACTAGCTAGAGTAGCCTCAACTCAGATTTTTGTCAATAGTTTCTTTCTTGTTTCATTTTTGGCAGTTCATCAGTGATGATGCTTAAACCTTTCAAATCAGCCATCCCACGTGTGTAGCTCATATTCTATATTCTGAAGTGTATAAGCTTGCACAGGGCAATATTAAAATGTGCTGAATTATGGCAAATTAACCCAATTAGGTCACACTGTAACAGTAACCTGACCTGGCAGTTTTTGTTGATAACAGTACCACCAGCTTAGAAATTTTTCTCAAAGCTCTGGCTGTTGACACCACATAATTCACAACTATTTTTTATATTTGTCAGCTTTCAAACCAAGTAGTGTGTAATTTGCTTATTCTATATAACAAGAACTAGGGTTTTAAAAATCTGTTTATAGAAATTTGACTTTACTGTATTAGCTCAGCTATATCAATAAACACACTTTTAGCAGCCACATCTCTGGTTTTGATTGAAACTGTGTGATTTTCAAGTCTACAATTCCTGATACTGAGCCAAGTGTAACGCTGTTACCATCTCCCTCACACTAAGAGTTTCCTTTTTTCACAGGTTATTACTAATTCTAATCAGAAATAATGAAACATTTTTTTGGTCTTTGCATCACAAGGAGGAAGATAGAAGACTAACATGTCTAAGAGAAAGCACAACAGTTCACTAGTGTTCTGACAACTCAACTGTTCTCTCACAAACCCTAAAAATTAATCTTTTTTTTTTAACCCCTAATTCAGTGGTATCTCTGAGAAAAGGTTACTTACAAGGAAATCTTTCTAGGGATGACTTGTTCACACTACAATAGGAAAAAACATAGGCAGTATAAAAAAGATACCAATTAAGGATAGGCTGGAATGCTTTTTCCCTCTCCCCCATTGACTTCATATGGAAAATATCTAATTATTTCAAATAAATTATACAAGCAATGAATTCAACACTTACTTTAATTCTGCTCCAGGCTAGGCCTGTCAAAATTGTAAGTGATTATACAATATGCCCAGAACTGAAAAATTCTGCTTTCAGTCTACAAATTAGGCCTCTTTTAAGCATATACAGCAGTTTTTTTAAGAAGCAGGAATATAACTGCTACAACTGCTTTTGTGCTCTCCAGCACATGAGTAGTGAAATGACAAAATAGGGAGTTTCAATGAATATTGTTATATTTATTTGAACTGCTTTTGTTGCCTTTCCCCAAAACGTCACTCAGCACAAAGCATAAAAAGACAGAATGAGAGAGAGAATTGCCCTTCATTTTTTTTGTATCTTTAAAAGTTATTTTCCTGCAGGGATATATATTTAAATCTTCAAGAGGAAGTACACATAGAGCTCACTCACTCCCTTTTCACTTTTAAAGTGTGATTCCACGTGCAGTTTTGAAACTCACCCCCTAATACTGAGGTAATTTCTTCCTGCGAATAGTAATACAGAAAAAGGAGTTGATAATGTACTACAAATGTTTAGGAGACACATTTAGTAATATTGCTGTATGTAACTCTTGTAACAAAAGTTTTCAAGAAGCCCAAAGACTTGAAAATTCAAGAAAACTCACCTTCTATTCTGAGTTTTTCTGTCTAGACTATTGGTTGATTTAAACTGAATGAGATCCAATTTTAAATATGATTTTAATTGTATTATTATTATTTGGTTTGTTTCTAAAAGCATTTTCCTCAAATCCAAGGTGCTATGGACAGACCAAGTCTCTGGTTCTCCATTGTTATGCAGGAAGGCAAACTGCAATCTGACCTGCAGTTAATGGAATTCTGCAAAGGCAAAGAAATATGTGCCTATGTAGGTTTGGGGTGCAGGAGTGCAACTAATTAAGAGAAGATCTGAAAACCCCTATACATCATCTGTAAGCTGTAGAGATATACCTCAGTGAAGATTTGTGGTGATCAGATCATGGCACAGAAATCACATAGTATTTCTATTTTACAGATGGCAAAAGTGAAGATAACAAAATAATTTGACCAAAACTACCAAACAGATAAATGGCAAATATGCAGTCCAGTGCTCCTTCCACTAAGAAATCCACCCTTCATAGAAAAGGGCATGAGCTCAGTAAGGTTTGACCCCCTCGTGCTCCATAGTCCTAGCTGCCAAGGTATAAGACTGCAACATACTGGATAGTAACATGCCTGGAAGACATCTCCTTAATCCTCCTTTGATGTATTATCACTGAGCTCCACAGAAACCCTGTAGCCCACAGGGCTTTCTAGAGCAAGATGGCTTATCAGAACTTGACCCTACAATCACATCTTACCTCCTCTTCAGCCAGAGATAAATAACCACAGCATAAAACCAACATTAACCTTTTGTTTTGTCTCAACTTAAAAACCCAGCTAATTAGGGGACCTTTCCACAGCCCTGACTGTTAGAAGTGAGCTCACAAGGTAGACACCATTCCGAGAAGCATTAAATGGGTATCTTCTATTTTTATACTTTTAGACTTTTGACTTAGGCACCTGCAGTGACCTCAGTTCAGGCAATATAGCAAAGATAAGGCCATGGAGAGAGAACTGGAACATAAGGTCATGGAGAGAGAACAAGGAACAGTGGGTGTAAGGAACAGGAGGTTCCGCTTAAACTTGAGAAGAAACTTCTTTACAGTGAGGGTAACAGAGCACTGGGACAGGCTGCCCAGGGAGGTTGTGGAGTCTCCTTCTCTGGAGACATTCAAGACCCACCTGGATGCCTTCCTGTGTGATCTCATCTGGGTGTTCCTGCTCTGGCAGGGGAATTGGACTGGATGATCTTTCAAGGTCCCTTCCAATCCCTGACATTCTGTGATTCTGTGGTAAGGTCAAGGAGAGAGAACTGGAACCAGTCGTTCCTTTGGGAGAGTAAATATATAGAGGGAAGAACTTATATAATACATAATAGAAGCCAGACAGTTGTTAGTTCTCAGACATGCCACTTCTTCACTATCAAGGGTACCATATCTTGCAGCTTCACTAAGCATCATACGTTAACGTTCACTCTTAAAGCTTCACCAGTCCAACCAAGTAATTTAAAAATTAAAAAAAAAAAAAAGCAGAATAGTTTTTTCCTCCATATTTTCCTTTAAAAAAATAAAGGGTTGAAAAAATAGAAGACAATAGTGTATTAAAAAAAACATACACACAGTAATAGACATAGATACCAATT
The DNA here is from genome assembly GCA_907165065.1 of Caprimulgus europaeus. The sequence continues at coordinate 6,486,923 of OU015523.1, read as the reverse complement.
TTACAATCTCATTACGTTTAAGCTCAATATTTAGGACTAACAAAGCTGGAACAGACAAAAACTGGAAATGGACTTATGTGCAAAGTGATTCACATTTGCTTTTGACTGGGATGGCAAGAAGTTCTATTCAACTTGAATCAGCATAGAGCACTAAAGCTATCCTCCAAACAGACAGATGTTTCTGCAATTAACTAACGAGGATGTGTGGATTACTGGGTGATAAACATAGCAATGCTATGAGCCTCATTGGCAGCAGGTACATGAGTCTAGGGAGGTGCCAGGTACATAAAATTCCATAGAAGAGTGTGAAGTGGACAGCCTCCATGCAGAAGTGAAGATATTTGCATTCTAGAAGTTAACAGTATCTTGCCTGGCATTTAAACTGGCTGAAACAAGTCATATTTTAATCTGTATTGATGTGCTTAGAGCAAACCTTGCTTTATCCTGAATCGATCCCAGCTCAGAGCAACATTATCATTTACATCAAGCTATAGACGGATGAAACCTGTTTATGGACCTAGTCCTACTCACAGGCAAAAGTAGTATTTTTCCCCCCACTGTTTCAGCAGTCAATAAAATCCTTATGATCCAAGATTTGTCTTATATACACACACACAGATTTGATTTATAAGTCTTGATTTACAAATAAGTCATAGTAAAGGAAGTCTGAAATAACAGCTTCAGAAAGTTATGTATGTGAAACCTCACCAGCTATTTTCTGTTCTTTATCCTTCATACATGCACAGCAATGAGAACATTTTCAGAAGAAAACTAAGTTTTTTTCCTCTATTTTTCTGTAGAACAGGTAGAGTTTTATTACCACTTTAATGACATTTTTCATCCAAGCTTCTTGAAGTATTTTCTAAAATGGCAGACTATCAGTGTCTCCTCACCAATGGAGAAATGGAGCTTTCAAGTACTGGAGATCTAAGGACTCCAAGTGCATAATAACACAAGTACAATTTAGGACAGGTCAGACAGAAGCTTTATTAGCTATGGTCATAATGAGAGAACATACAGACAGAACATTCCCCTCTGCTCCCCTGTTCCCTGCCAAGTGATTGCAGAGACCCAGCCTATATATTGTTTCAGAAGGGGAAAAAGAAAAAAAAAGGTGAGGAAAAACACTAATTTAAATGTTAACAAAGCCAAGTATCCAGCCCTAGGAGGAGTGATCCCTCATACACTTCTAAGGATTCAAACAGTAACTAGTGTGACAATATGAAGAGCTGGCAAAGCAAGCTGAGCCTATAGGAGTGTCCCATTCAGTATTATCTGAGTATTACCACAGAAATGGGTGGTTGGAAACAATCACAGACTGTTAGTTTTTAATCAAAAGGAATGTTCTTTTAGTTGGGACAAACTTCTTAGACCTCTCAGATCTTAAATTATTAATAATTTTACCACCACACAAGGCAATAGGAATAAACCAGATAGAGTGAAAAATGACACCTCACCCAAGTCTCCTAAGCACACTCTTACTTGTCATAATAGCTCTCACGAAACAAGTTGTGGTGAAAGGGAGACAGAAGCAGCAAGTCTTCAACAAATAAAAATGGAAAAACTTGAAACAAGAACATGAAAGGGCGGGTGGGTAGGAGGGAATTGCTGTTTGCTTATTTGAAGTACTAAGACTTGCTAAAGATTATTTGGAAAGTCACAGAAACTAGAGAAACTTACCATAAGGTTTTGTCATCTTATGTTTTCTGTCAAAAAGCTTGCTAAGCTGTGTGAGAACATTCAGTTTATTCACACTGTGATTTTCAAAAAGTCCAGAGGAAAACATTGGTACAAGTGGTACCAGGGTTTGGTACCAGTTGATATTTAACTCCAGTGATTTTCAGTGAAAATCAGGCCCTTAATCAAGGGCATTTATGGCATTTGGGACAGACAGGTGGGAATAAAAAAAAAAAATCAGTGTTAGAATGTAAGAGCTAAGCCCAAGAAGCTACATTCTGCAAATATTTAGTGCACAGGCAGTATTTGCTGAGGGTTCTCCTTCACTCAGGGCTTCACTCTGAAGTTGTATAGAGGAAAATCCAACTAATTACACTTTCTCAATAAATATATATTGGTCAGGTTAAACTTCTCTTGCTTAACATTCATCCCTGGATGTAACCAGAATGTTTAGAAAAATCTAAACCGGTGCCACATCATTACAGTTCTGTTTTCCAGTTCCACTGTCAAGTTGCAGGTGGACAGTCTGTTTGAATTGACATGAAGCATTTGTGGAGAGAGCAGCCAACAGCAGGGGCAACCAAGGGGAAGATATGGATGAATAGAGGCAGGATTTTGACCATGCCTGTGATGAGTGTCATGGCTATGGAAACAGAACAGCCCACATCTCTCTCATTTCTGCCTGTTGTAGGAAAATGAGTTAGAGAGGGTAATGCAAGCATAAGCTGATCAAAGCCTCCGCAGAGCAAGGATCTGTTGGTACATCAGTAGTCAAAGAGTTCTCCCATATAATTAGAGGGAGAAGTTTCCCTCCTACTTGTCAGCTTCAAGTGCCCCTTCCCTCCGTGAGCAGTTACTTGGAGCAGCACACCATACGGCTCTTTTATAATAAGCTCGTGTTTCAAAATTCTCAGAAAGAGCTAATGGAAATAAATGCATCTTTAACATAACTCATCCAGTTTCAGCTTTGTCACCTACATGACACTTCCAGTAAGTAAATAATTTCAAATAGGAAATCTCAGATGGATTAGTGTAAGTTTATTGATTGTCAAGGTAATAATTCCGAGGCACAGAAATCCGAGACCTCTTGACCAGAAAGGGAATAGAAAATACCTCTTACAGAAGCAGGCTTTTATGAAAAGATAATTTAGAGGCTTCAGGGCAATAAAGACAAGTTTGAGAGCAGTTACAATCCATTTTTAGATTATATTACCTCTTAGTCCTTTTTCCTGAAATAAGCTGCTTCACCTCCCTCTACTGCAATCTTCCTTCTTTCCCTGTCTTTCATCAGAGCAGCAAGAGAATGAACATTATGAATTATTGATGTAAGCAATACAGAGATCTCATCAGGAGAATATTTTTTCCCCCCCAAGAAAAAGCTCAGGAAAACGGTTGTACAGGAGCAGAAAGCCTACTCAGCACAGGAAGGCGTGTGCACAACCATCTGTAGCAGCTCTGTATTTCCTACTGCCTTTCAGAAATCACCGAAACAAGTGGCATAAGCAGTACTTTGGAATAGACAGATTCCACTGGGGCGAGGCGGGACAAACCACACCAAAGCCTTCAAAACCCAAGCAAAACTCAACCCATACTCAGAATAACCTCCAGAGGTATTTGGGTGATTGTTACACTGGTTTTGACTCTTTGGGACCCAGTCAGAGCCAGCCAATAGCATCAATGAAACCACATCCATTCTTTCAAGTTACACATAAATAGCAGAAATATCCTTACTTGTCTTTCTTTGGAACCTGCTCCTTGTATTCCTACAAAGGGAAAGTTTTTCTTCACCTTTTTTCCTTCAGTGACCCAGCCTGTATCAAACATCCAAGGCTTAGTGCCTCAAAGCTTTAGCATTTCATTTCTGTCTTACAGAGAGACAGTTGCCAGTGTCCAAGTACATGAGTTGAGGCCATGTCTGTATCCAAGAGGACGTTTAGAAGGCCAGGATAAACAAGGGTTTAGGGGGGTCTGATGTAAAGGAGCTGGTGACACTAATATATATGCTTGCTAAATACCTTTTAAACTTTTACAGGTGTCATGGTTAGCAGTTGGTTGCTGGTCTGCACTGGAAGACCCTAAGCTCCTTGTTTTTCTTCCAATACTTCTGGTATAGATTGAAGCATTTAGAAACATGTCTGCTGTTATCTCCAGCCCAGAACTCTTGTACAGAGAAGCAGGCAGATGGTACACTCAGTATTTCAAGGCATAGGGTCAAATGTGTTTTCCAGTCACCGAGGACTATATTTACTGGTTTGGGTATACATTACTGGGACCACATTTTACAGGTCCATCAGAAGTTCTCCGAACATAAATGCATCCCTTCAGTTTCTGTTTACTTTCCCCTCACTCTGCTTAAAGGACATCTTGTTCTAAGCTAACAGTGCCAAACATGAACTGTCAAAGAAGGCTCAGGAATCTGAATCTAACTTTACACCTACCTTTAATAGTAAAGGGGGAGATATCACTGGTATAGAATAAAACAACAAAAGATGTCAAATATACTAAGTCAAAGTCTGCAGAGTGACTGCTCAAACAGTTCAAGCAAATTTGTTATAGTTTCAATACCACTTAGTTTTTCTTCACTGTTGCAAGCATGTCTGCCTTTTCTTCCTTTCCTTAGGGCTAGTGAAAAATGCATCCTCATTCCTTACCTTTCTCCCACATCTTCCATTGATGTTTTTATGCCAGACTTAGTCTCCTTAGCTTCAAGCATAAGAGTTGTTTCACCTTAAATCCTGCTTTCATGAACTATGGGTAGAAACCCATAGCTGTAATCTGGAGGATCAGTTAGTAATTTCATCTTTATTTTAAGTATTCTGCTCTTGATGATTACACCTTGTGCATAAAATGTTCCCACCTAAGAAACATTTTTTTTTTTCCTTTCTTTTTCCTCATCATATCCTGATCTCTTTTACTATATTGTTTTCTATTCCAAGATTATGCCTGTGATTTGTACTTAAGCTTCAGAGCTGTTCAGGATAACTCCTACTTTATACTTGTGAAGTGCCATGTAACTTTACAGCCATATCAGTTATTTTTAGTGCTAAAAACAATGATTAGGATGTTCTATTTTACAAGGCTATAAACTGCTTTCCACTTAAAGTGGAAATGAGTAAAGTCTTCAACATATATCAATAGAACTTGTTTGTAAAGTTTCATGCTCTACTAACTTTCATCTTTATTAAGGCTGGAGAAGTCAGTCCCATGTGTCACATTTAGAGAAACACTGGCAGGAATGGCCCTGAAGACATAATAACCCACTAGCCCAAATAATTTGCACTTTAAATGCAAATGTCTGTCTTTCAAATCCCTGAAGCTTCATTTCCCAAAAGCACCTCTAGAGATTTATCATCTGTATTCAAACATAGATAAATACTTCCCATAATGTTAAAAAAAAAAAGACAAAAATAGAATAAATAAAGGAGAAGAAGGTTAGCAAGCCTGATAAACTGATTAATCTGCTATGGCTAATCTATTTGTGGACTAACTGAACAACTAAAACAATTGAAATAACTGTTGGTAAGCTTTAAAAAGAGCATATGAAGAGCTCAAAGAAGACTACACATCTTGCATAACTTCTGTTTTGGTTCTAGTCATATATTTTCATTACTTCAGTGAGAAAGTAACTTTTACTAACAGATCACTTCAGAATGTTCAACAATACAGAGTTACAGTAGGAGCTCAGGTGAAGTTATTTTTATAAATCTTGTATATTCTATATTTAGAGTATTCCATATAGTCTGTAAAATTCTACATATTTGAAATGCAAAACAGTATTTCACATACACCTTAGAGTCAGCAAGAAGAGTAGAAAGATCATTGGGAGACACCTATTTAGGCAGATTCCTGAAAATTGCTATGCTTTGACAGTCATGTATGTCTTCATAAAATAAAGCTTGCAAAGCTTCCATAATTTGTAAGCTATGAAATAACAGTTCATTTTAAATAAGCAGGAGGAGATGGAGTTTACTATATTAAAAAACTTTTTTTTTAAACAGTATAATGAGTAAAACAGATTGTACATATCTTACAAACATAGAATCAACTGAAAATTAACCCTTTCCTCAAATTCAGACTAGATTTGTAGTGTCACAAGAACAGAAATGCATCAATGCTTCTCTTGAGGTGACTTGATCTACTACATTTTCACTTCACAGTCAGTCAGAAGCATGATTTAATCATACTCCTTATCTGTTGTTCAAGAAGAGAGCAATTGATTTTTGGATCAAAATCTGTTTGTAATTAATAAAAGATGTACAGTTGTAATATACTTTATACAAAGCACAGAATGAACTCACATAGCTGAAAATCTACCACTTGCTACAGGCATGCAATAATCAAAAATCATCCCCCTTACGAGAGAGTTAAAAGTCTTGTCTCTCCATCTTCCAGACAAAGCCTGGAATTGTTTCTTAAACACTGTGCTGCTACTGAACAACTACAGGCCACTTCAAGAAGTAATTATTTCACCTATGCCTGCAGTGCAGATATCCAAATTATTCTAGCATTCTTCATAAGGCTGCTACCCTAAATCCTTGACTGAAGAGGAAAAATCTTAATCACACTGATACTGAAGCCTGTGGGGCTGTAACTAACAGAGAAATTCTTCCCACTGTAAGCAGACCTATTCCAACAGGAAAAACACATCAGATGCTAAGAAAGGAAGTTATAGAAGACAGGAAATCACTGCACTTCTGAATGTTCAAAATTTAGATTGCTTTGGCTTTTTCAGTCCAGAACCATATAAGTTATTTTCTGCAAGACTACAGAATTCACAAGCTCCTCCAGACTTCAGAGTACCAAGCAAAGTGAAGGGTGATGTCCTATACCTCATACACTTATCAAGGCTGCATTCAGGGGAAAACAGATATTAATCATCTAACTATTCTCACCTCGTGCATCTGCCTTCCTAGACACAGCATCTGTCCACACTCTTATTCTGTCTCCTTCTTTCAGAGAAATGCATAAAAAACTTCAAAAAACAAATTGCATAAGAAGAGGTTGAAGATATGAGTTGAAATGTCAGTCTTGCACAGCTTTGAATACTTAAAACAATTAACACCACAAAAGAACAAGCAAATAATGTACGATTATCTACATATCTATACACATATATGTATGAAACTATACACACAGGTTTTAAGTGAAAAACCTTTGCTCAATTACATCATGAAGTTTTCCTACATACCTGTTATTAAGGTTAACAGAAAGTTAATGAAGTTTTCAATAAAAGATGAACCAGTGCAAAGACATTAGGAGTTTGATTTAGAATGTGAAACTTCCTGTTCTCACATCTGCACAATTTTCCCCACTTAATTTACATAACAAATGAATTCCACTCACAGATTAAAAGATTTCAGGCTCTCTGTTCTTACTGTATTTGATCATGAAGAATTACCTGGCACACTGACATTTTGGAGAAAAATCAGGATTTGCACTTTTCATAGCCTATTTCTTTTCATTATATTTTAAAACAAGAGATATTAAAATAACTACATATGTTCACAATGACTCATGGTATAGAATTCAGGGTCTAGGATAGAATTTTTTTTAAAAAAAAGAAGAGAAAAACTAACTATACACTTCTGTTAGCACAACATCTACAGTTTTATGTAACTTAAAGTGAAGGCAAGTGCTACTCCCACAGAGCTGAGGCATCAGAATGCAAAATGCACAAAGGTACCATAACTAAGTGTACATGTAGCTCCACTGACACTCAGAATAGCATCTCTCTGTTCTAGATGATGTTTGAGTATGCAAAGGTTCAAATTCAAAACACAGTTCAAATGAAGCTTTAGACCATACATAAACTGCTTAAAGAGAGATTAATTCAGTGCAGCTGTTAAAGGCTTGGTCATTTTGCTTGCTGTAGGTGAATAAAATAAGCACAAAGAAAAGCAGATGGCATGGATTTATCTGATAGAAGTGTTTGTTCCATATGTCAAGTGAATAACTCCTTTCTCATAATCAATATTAGGCACCTTCCAGGCATGAACTTGTTGAAGAGGGGTAACCAGTGCTTTGTGGTTCATCATTGATATAATGAAACTAGAATTTATTGTTCTAGAAACAAGCTCAGAAAGACTTGTAATCACAAGCAGCAAGTCTGTGCAAGCCTGGGGAGAAAAAACTTACCAGAATGGATAATTTCAGGAAGTGAACCAAACAGATTATCAAGAGGGCTTTTTTGTTTGTTTTTAAACATAGAATTTAAAAGCCCAACTCATCCAAAATATTAATCAAAAAGAACAAGTGTCACTTTCAGACATAAGAGCAACCCTGTGGCTTGATTTTGAGTTGGCAGCAGCTTCTACAATCATCTGGAAGAAGTGAGAGACACCTCTTCCACCAGATGAGGAACTGCCTAACGTTACCAACAACAGGTAGCTGCAGATAGAAAAACATGACATGTTAGTAAGAGAAGACCTGTCATTCTTGAGTTTCTCATAGTAATTCCCAGAAACTCATTATAATGCTCTCCTTAGAAAGCCAGTTAAATTACCAGACAGTCATTCAGCTAAACCCAAAAACCCATCTGGGACTAAAGTTCCTAGTAGACCCTGAAGTCGGATCTAACTGGGTATACCCAAGAGGTCGTCTTTCTTGTAGGTTCACTCTAAGCACAGTTCCAAACAAACTTGCCAGTCTCCTCACTTGGGATTATTTCATATTATTCTACAGGAGAAGTTTAAGACTGATTCTCCATGCCTCTCTGTATTGTTTTATTGTCAACCACAGCCTGATCATGAGCCCTAAAGAGGTTTCATAAGCCATTGTTAGCTCTAACACAAGAGCACAGCCCTCCCATCATTGCCTGGAGTTGTCAGATACATTAAATATTAATCACCTTTATCAGGCTTGCAGTTTCAACAAGAAAAAAGCACCACAGTCTTCAGAAAAATAATTTTTTAAAACAATTCCTCACAGCAGGGCATCAAACAAAAGCACTAAAGAAAGCTCTTAATGAGTTATATTGGGACATATATTTCCAGAGAAAGAATAAAAAAAGAATAAAAAACCTCTACAGACTTAAAAATTCAAAAGAAAAAATTAAGACTGCCAGTATAAAAGATGCCACAGCAGGAAAACAATAAAAGAGTACTTAGGCACAAAAAGTAGGAAACAAGCCATTAGCTTAAAAAAATAGCTGCTTAAAAAGCATCAAGTCATAAATACACAAATGCAAAGTTTCTGTTGCATTTGTTTGTGCCTGTCTTTTGTAGACCCTGCTGTTCCAACGGGTGCCCTAACTGAATGGGCAAATTTACAGTGGCATCTGTAAATACAGAAGGTTTCAATGACAAGCTCATGCTAGCATTTGTAACCAAATGCTCTTCCAGGGAGCCTAGCTGCTATTTAACATAATTTGTAGATCTTCATCTGAAAAGGAGATTCATTTGACACTGCCATACAAACAGGGTGAGAAAGATGTACATGTTCTCTGCTATAGACACTGATATATCAAAAACAGTTTTTAAATGAGGTAAGGGTTGTAAAGAAGATGAGACATCTGGGAAGGTGTCCAAGAATGCCACTATGGTCTTTCCACTAGTGGTGTCCCATACATTCCATGCACTTTTATATCACATAGTACATCTGGACAGTGTGGCATGGACAGTCTCTCCCCTCATTCCCTCCAGGCCTGCACCAGCTTCACAACATAGCAGCACAGCAGTGTCATAAAATGGTTAAATGTCTTATGAAACATGGTTTGTGCTTATCTAGACCTGAGCAGGGTCCTCGGGTTCCAAGGGACTTCGAAGAAAATGCCAGCCTGAGAGACCTCTTTATTTATCCCAATGAGTATCTGCTGGCCAAAGCACCTGAAGGTCAGACAGAAACGAGCTATTAAAGTGGTTTTAATTCAGAGACAGCTCAAGCTTCAGGAAGGACACGAAAAATATTTCCAGCTTTGCACACACTACCAAAGCCAGGCTGGAAAATGCAGCACAGTTAAATTTTTCAGAAGACAACCTGTTTGCTAATACTAAGAAAAAGTGAAAGCAAATTTTCAATTTAAAGTTATCAGGAAGTTCACAGCAATACAGCATCCAGCTTGAGCCAGTCTTGTCCTGTCAAAGTCAATTGTGGTCAACAAAAAAAACCAGAAAAGTTTTAAGTGGTTAATCTTTTTCTTTAGATTAACTGTATTGCATTTTCTGGTAAAGACCTAGATTTCATGGTCTGACCTTTCATTTTGAAAGGCAAAAGATGACAGTCCTATTAAGATCTCAGGGGTGGGCTGGTGGCAGGATTATGCCCATTGTATTCCTGCTGCCAGAAAGCGGACAAAAAGTTCTGGCATGAATATGTATGATATTAACAGTGGGGAGTGAGGGTGGAGGGGAAGAGGAGGAGTACATCAAGTTTAATGCTTAGTACTTCACATTCATGTATTTCCAGTAGAAGACAGAACTTGCAAGTGTCTACACAACAAATTTATGTTCTAACACCACACCCAGATTTAAACCTGAGATTTGAGCAAGCGAAAGGTAGACAAAAAAAAAAAACAAAGTAGTCAGACATTTGTAGTGTAAACTAAATGGCCACATGACAAGTGCTCCAAAACACATGCAACTTTATAAGCCTGTCAGGTATCAGCCAAGTCTGATGTGCCTGTATTAAGGCTCTCATTTTCAATGGAAAAATTTTTATGCACATTACATGGCATATGCACATTACATAACCAGGGACTGTAAGCAGTCCATCACAGAGGAAGAAAAAACAAAACCACTCCATTTCCACTAAAAATCAATAACATCCTAACAGATTTTAGCAACCAAATCAGTTGCATGCCATTCATGCATTCTTTTCCAAAATAGCTCTCTGAAAATGAAAGGCATGTTGAATTGAAATGTATTTTTCCACACTCCCAGTTCAGGGGAACTATCATCGCTGAATCACCACAGTGATAATCCAGAACGCACACAATGACTGATCACACATTTCCATAGTTTTGAAGTTCTGCTGCACAAGAATTATACATGAGAGGAGGGGGAATTATGGCAGGGAACTACTCAATTTATAACAATTTGTAGCATGAATATACTAGTAGGCGTCTTCAGTCACCTAATTAAGCTGCGTTATCTGCTTATGAGTTCAGGATAATGACTGAAGAAAATGATAGAAACCTCTGAAGGCCATCCTGAAATCATCAGTAGATTCAGTGCTTCTTCCCACAATCCATCCCCTTTCTGTTCAGTGAAATTCTCTGTTAATATTAGCTTTTTATCACGTTATTGCACAACATCACAATGAGGCAGCAAGTGTGTAAGATCATTTTACAGTAAAAAAAACCAAAACAACAAAAAAACCACTTTTAAATCACAGCTGAAACTTAAAAAAAATTGTCTAACAGACTTTGGATGGTAAGACTGCTTAGTTTAAGAAGTTTCTATATGTGATCCTCCTAGTTAGCTTTAATAGTTTTAAGACAATAACATGACATTTAAAATAGGAGGTATACTGATATTCTCTAATTTATGTCAAATCTTTAATGTGTTTTGCATTGAAATGCTACTACAAAATTACTTGGCTCAGTGCCCAAGGTAATTACACTCCTTATACTGCTGTCTTGACTTGCTGCCAACACTGGGAAAGTAGACATTTCCCTCAGACAACGCTGTTAATGAAAACTGTCAGAGTCCTTTCAACACTCCTCACTTTGTTATACTTAAGTTGTCATTTCACTTGGGTGGCTTGCTAGACTTTTCTTCTCAACAATATATTTCTTTGCAATATGCTCATGCCTTAACAATAACACACTGAATTGTTTCCCATTCCTTGAAAACAGAACTCTGAATTTAAAAAAGGTTTCTCTTTGGTTTTGAAGAAAAAACATTAAAAAAGCTAAAAAAAAACCAAACCCCTGATACCCATCGCTAAGACAAATAATGAAAAGCAATTCCAGTCGAGCTTTAACCTCAGCCTTGGAAGCTGGAGGCAGAGGAACCATCATTTCTCCCCCATGAAGCAAAGGCCAGGCCAGGAAGGCTGCAGCAAGGGAGTTTTAACACCTCTGATATCAAAGGTCTGCCCTTAATACAGCACAGCCAGACTTCTGCTATTGGGTCTTGTGCTGCCTGAAGATTAAAACCTTCCCTTTTCACTTTCTTATCAGAAATGGAGAGACACAGATGTCTACAAAGCCAGTTGGAGGGAAAGTATATAAAAAAATTCAAAATCAAGCTCACCAGCCCACAGGTGTTTTCCTGAGGTATTAATATAAGAATTGAACACACTGATGAAGATGCACACTTTCCTGCAGCCATGCAGAATCACAATGGCACGGGGATCTCTTATTAGTCCTGCTTGGGGAAGTCAAACTTAATAGATAGCACACATCTCCTAGGGTAAAAAGTAATTTTTTCAGACTATATGGGTGTGCTAATAACTTCTATGTGTTTTCTCTGACCAGTGCAAGTTGCAATATGAGGCCCTAGCATGGAACCCCCAGAAATGAACCTTGGGGCTGGCAATGAGAGGGCCAGCAAACAAAAGGGATGATTACTCAGAGGATCCAAGAGCTTCTGCTTGATTACCTGTAAATTCTTGAGTTCTGCTTCATTTAAAAGCTTGAGCTCTTGCATTCCTCTCTATCCTGATGTACAGCTGTGTGGCTAAAAATGCCTCCCCTCAGGTGGGAGCATCTCCTGAGAACTCCACAGAGTGAATGCTGTGAAGTTCTTTGAACAAAGGGGGTTATCTACAGCTTTTCCACAACAAGGAAGCATTTGGCCTTAGCCTGATTGCAAACATTTCTGAATCAGCTAAAAGAAATATCAGATGGCATCTGTAGCCTCTGGTTCCCTGGAGGAATGAGATATGGTACAATGCAGGTGCACTATGAGGAAGTCATTGCTTCTTTTGACACCTGGATAAAAAGACAACTCTGTTTACTAGAGCAACCAAGTACACCAGTCATACAAAGGCTGTTTGTCAAACTGTCTTGAGGAGAAAAAGCATTGTTGTGCTCATATTCAATCAAATTGGGGGCATGAAAGCCATGGGAGGAGGGTGACTAGAGGCTGAGCATTTGTCTCACACATAATCTGAGCACCACAGAAAAAAAGGGAAAATAAAAAAATAAAAGAAATAATGACTTGAAAACTGTGTCAGTAACCAAGAGTACTACAATAATTTCCTCCCAATCCATCATGTCACTAGCACACATTATCATTCTCCCTTTTTCCATACCTGCAGAAATAATCCAACACAGCTATGCCATACCACTCTTTGGTACCCAAGTTTTCCTACAAGTGAGATTCTGTGTGGCCACAGAATGTTTACACTTCATGTAAGACACCATAAGAGTTCATGCCTGTGTCTCTGGCATAATTAATCTAAAAATCCAGTACACTGATGAATAAACATTCCTGCTTGAGGCCACACAGAATCTCACTGGCATGCAAATAGAGAACATTCTATATGCTTAAACTGTAGAAAAAGACAAAGTGTGAACTGGAATAAGTTAGGAAACATGCAGTTTAAATTTCAATATTTTTACTATCCAATTAGAAAAATCAATACAGAGCATCAATAGATAACATTAAGTCCAGCAAATTTTAGAAAAATACTGTACATAGGACTAGATCACATCAAATTAATTGATACAGACTGACAAATGTAAATTGTCTTTCAACCCTTACAGTGTATGAAGGGAATGTTTTCAGAAGAAAAAAGTTAACTCCTTTCTCTATCAAAATAAAGCATTGGAAGAAATCTTATTTTGTCACATGTGACTGGAAGAAAGCAAGATGATGTAACCAAGGCAATCATTTACATATTACAGTGCTGCAGGTGGCATCACCACCTCAACCTACTCACCACATTTCAATATTTCACTTCCAAATCCATGGTCTTGAAAGGCAAAAAGAAACAACATTGCTATTTCTGTTTTAACACTAGCAAGCAAATCTCAATATATGGATCAATTTCCCATTACACTTCTTAGGGGTGTCTATGCTCACTCAGCTTTCCCATCCATTTCTGCTTCTCTCTTCAGATGCATCCTAACACTTCGCTGGGTGCAATTTGCCAATCTACAAATTATGTTTGCTCAGCCTGATCCTGGTAGAAGTCTGAGATCCCACAGATTGGTCAGAAGAAAGCAAAAGCTCTTTGGTTATCCCAGAGCTAGAAGAGAAAGGGAATTTAGAAGTGAGCCATTTTCTGCTTCTGTGATCCTTTCAAAACCAAAAAGTGTAAGAAACAGAATCTGCAGTTTCCAGTCTCTGCTTTTCATTTTCTCTGTTCCCTTATTTATCACCCTCCGTCACAAGAAATAAGACAATGGAACTGTAATCTCAAGAAATAAAGAAACAGAAGCACTAAGACAGCACCTGTACAAAGGACATTCAAAGAGACTTAATCAAACAAGTGTAATCTCCTTCCTTCCTTTAAAAAAAAATATTCTAAGTGAAGAAAGACACAAAATCATCAAAATAAGCACTTGACTAGGTTGAAAAGGTAACTTGGGCAACCAAAGTTGATAGATTGCAGATATTAACAGTTGCATAGCTGTTTGCTAAGAACAAAGCACTGGCATACTACAAAAAGTTTAAGGAACCCAACCTCAGACACTCAACTTCAGAAGTGGTGCTTTTTTTTTTACCTTATATAAAAATTTTGAAGCAAAAAAACCCCAAAGTAATTTGCTCACACATGTAAGCCTACTTCTACTCCTTACAAGTATCTGACCAAAACTGCATTCGCTGTGTTGTGCTAGCAAGAAATCTGAACATTAAGAAAATAGTTTTACTCTTATGGCCAAGCTGGTTTTCACCATTCAGTCCCTGTCCAGCCCCACCCTACATAAGCAGCAACAGTTAATACCATTTTAAAGCATAACTTAAAATATTTGCAGTGCACACATTTATACTCCCAAGTTTTAGCATACTTAATTTTCCAGAAGGCAGAGGTCACACATACAGACATCTTGGAATCACTTTCCATCATTGCTACTAAAACTCTTCAACAATCAGGTCAAATCCCATCTTCCTTTACTGCTTATGCTCTGAACACCCCATAGAGAACTCCTACATCCGCTTGCTTCACATTCAGAAGGCTAGTATTTTCAACTTTATAAGCTAGGCACTGAATTTGCATTTCAGAAAAACATTGAAAAAAATCTATAATTACTGCATACTCACAGTGCCACACAAAAATTCATCTTTCTTTTTGTGCCCATGACTTCACTCCTGACTTCCTTTTATGGGTACTTATATTTTCTGAAAATTCTTAATTGAGAACAATTGCTTATAGACACCTTCACAACCAAACCTAGAGTGCTTTCTGCTGCTTCCCTAGAGGCAAGCTTTGTTTCATCACAGAGATCAAATCCACCTGAGAAGCCAAAAACTTGAAATAGCAGTCACCTGAGGTAGGTTTTTTTGAGGGTTTGGGGTTTTTTTTAGCACTATGATTCAATGTGTCAGCAACCTCAGTTAATTATCTTGTTTGAGCAGTTATCCTGATTGCCCCACGTTTACCTCAGGCTAAAATGTCTGTGTTGATTGTGATCTGCAATTGCAGAAATGTTTGTCTGGCTAAAGGGAGTGAATTCCTATTGCAAGCAAGTTTTCCTCTCTAGTTGTTACTACTACCTAGTGATGTCTAGTTATGTCATGTTGCTTTTTCTGGGAAAGTTTGGGGGTTTTTTAACATCTGTATTGGTGAGATAGTTTATTGCTATGAAGTTTAGGGGAAATTTTATGCTGAATAAGACTGTTTCTAGTTGAGACCTTTCTTAGATATGCTAGGTGTTATAAGGCAAGCTATATTTCCTAAGGAAATAACAAGATGAAAACTCCTTTATAATAATAATTAATATAATAACAACATGAAAACTCCTTTGGTATTTCCCTCCTATAGCACTATCCTGCGTATATCATATGGCAAAAGACTGTTTAAGGAACTTAAGAGGAGGATAAGGAGGAAGAAAAAGAAATCCAAAACTATTTTAGTAGTATGGGGCTTCATGTCCCAGTTTAGTGAGCAGTTCTCCATTTGTTTACTGTTACTGGTTATTCTACTAACACATCAACATGCCTTTTTGTGGTAAAGTGTACATAGGATAAATGCTTTTGAGATCAGCTCTCTGCCATAAGCACCAGATAAAGAGTAAGATTATAAGAGTAGTTCTAATTTCTATGCTTTCTTCAGTTATTAATCAATAGTAATATTTATAGGGAATTTCTAGATTTTAGCTGTTTCATGGCTGTTGTGTATCAAACTTTCTCATTGTAGAAAGATATGCAGAGCTACTCCACAGGGTATGATTCCATCAATGTTTCACTTTAAATTTAACTGAAAAGTTGTAGTCCTAAATAGCACTTTCAATGCTTTGAAGCAGCTCTAAACCTATGCTTGCTATTTTACTTTTGATGCAATCCTTTCTTCTGGATGGGCAACCTAAGAAGAACTTATCATAGTTTTACATTTAATTAATGAGGAAATCATCTACTTCTGTTTCTTGAACAGCTTTCAATAACCAAGCTACCCCCATTTTTTTTTCAGAAATACAGAAATATTCCCACAATCCATAAAAATTTTGATGCTTCTTCTAGAAACCAACTAGGTCAACTTTTATTTTTATATTTTAAATTTGAGGAAATAGAAGAAAACTTTAAAAAAATGGAGCTAAATTCATCCAGCTTTCTGAGTGTCTCAGATCTCAAAAGCTTTTTTGACGTAGACACTTGAGTGCTGAATTGATTTTTGAAAAATTAGTCTGGGTTAAAGAAAAATAGAAATTAAAAATCTGTCACATAATTATTTTAAAAATATTATTCTACTCGAATCACATAATCTCATGTACTATTAGCTCAAGAAACAGTACATAACTTCCAGAAGTCTTGTTATGTATGCTTTTTATTAGCTTTTTGACTTTTATCTGCCACTTCAAGCCTATGCATCTATTGACACTTGAACATCCCTGTATAAGAATAGGATATAGTTTCCACTTTTCAGGATTCCTGTGGAAAATAGAGGAAGCTGGTCTATTACACCCAGTGATTTGTCAAATGACAGTATGGTTATTTGGAACAAAGGAAGCTTTTATTCTATTCTTAATGTAGGAGATGACTGCTACCAGAATAGGCATGAGATTTGTTTGTTTTGATACTTCAGTAAAAGTTAATTATCAGTAATTTAGAAATGTGAGATTAATTGTTTAGGACAATGCATTCCTGAGGTTTTTTGCATGATGATCCCAGAAAACTTGCACTGTAGTTTGGATTGTATTACTTTTTTTGTTGGCATGTCTTTAGAAAAGAACAGGAAATATTTCTAATAATGTTTAGCAATTTGAAGTGAAAAGAATAACACTTTTACTTTTAAGGGTGTTACTGAAAAATCATACTGAAGACTGAATGTCATATAAAAAGGGGCCATTTAATAATTAGTATGTATTAGTATCACTGTTATCTCCTGTTTCTCACAGTGCTACTCAGTAGTATACCCTGTTTCTTGTAAAATAATTGATGAATGCAAACTTCTTAAATAGCTTTTTCTAAATCTATCTTCAAAACTGCTGAGTGCTTAATGAGAGGGGGAGAGGAAAGACAGTTTTGGACTCCACAAGCCTTCCCCAGCATATGATATATGCAACTTAAATTGATTTCTAAAAGCATCATTAAGTTGGTCTATGGACTTAAGCTGTTTCACAGACGATTGTGTACTCATTCTGTATTCCAAGCCAGCTGGAAGCTGTGTGGCTTCTGCTAGTTTTGACTGAGGCCAAGTTAATAAACCCTGTTCAGTAGCAGAATATATAAGATGGGTTATAGCACCACAGTAATGAGGCCATATGCTCCTGGGCAGCACAGGGCATGGGCAGAGGCAGGCAGTGTCTCCTAGAGCATAGGCAGGGCAAGCTTGAGTCTGGCCCTGAAATATCATGGTGACACCAAAGCTGAATGGTAAACCAAGAGATTGTCTATGAAGCAGAGTACAGATCCACGTCTTTATGTCTAGTTCTGGAGGAGAAAGGATGACAGGAGTTTAATCTCATCTCTTACCAGATCACATTGGATGGTGCCAGGGGTTCTCTGCTGATTATCTGTCACTGAATTAGATCTTGCTTGTCTGATGGCAGTGAACGTGGTGCTTAGGAATATGGTTTAGTGGTGGACTTGGCAGTGTTAGGTTAATGGTTGAACTCAATGATCTTAAAGGTCTTTTCCAACCTAAATCATTCTAGGATTCTGTGAATGCATTCTCGCTTATGGAACAAACTGGGATGGAGTTATGATAAAAGATGTAAAGTGATCTGCATGCTGGAACCTCAAAATGCCACCTCTGTGCTTTTTTCCAGCAGTGAAGGGAAACTGCTAGAAAGGAGGCTTTCTTGTTCTTACTCAGCTGTACTCCTGACAGCATGAAGTATGTCTGTTGTCTGCATGGACTTATTTATTTATTTTATTTTCCTCCACACCATAGCCTGAAACAATGAGAGAGAGATTGATCCTTAGAAGAGACCGTGCATGTTTGTTTGAAGGAGCACTCCAGCCTCTTTTCCTCAGTCAAATGAAGTGGCTGAGCAATAGCCAAGCCACTCTGAAGTCAAACTCAGTGCAATTAAGCCAAATGCCCAAGACAATGATAGCACAGGTAGTGGAGAAAGGTAAGAGGGTAGCCTTGTGCCTATCAGACTTCTGGAGGTGCAGAAGTGGAGAAAGTAGTAATCAGGCAGGCAGTCCAGCTGAGAGAGGTGCGTAGCTGCCCATCAACACTCAGTTTGGTGACTGTTCCCTAAATATCTCCATCTCAGGATGTTGGAAGCCTGGAAGCTTACAGCCAAGCTGACAAAGGGAGGTGAGAGGCTGTTGAAGAGATATAGGGATTGCCTTGAACATCAAAAAGAGTTGCTAGGATTCTCATTTTTCTGCAGTAACTTCGTTATGCTTACTGGTACACTTCTCTCAAGGAGGTTTTCTTTTTTGGAAAGTATATACATAATTGCCAAACTATGCATAACATAGACTACAGAAGGATATGGAACTGGATCATTTGAAGTACCAGAGTTGACCCAGCACAAGCAGTATGTGCTTTTCAAGCAGCTATAAAAAAAATAAAAGCAGAGTTAGATTTCCCTTTAATCCCTGAAAAATATAAAGTGGATAAGCAAACTCCCAGTGTTGATCAAGTCCCAGACCTTGCAGAATGAGGTGCAAAAAAATCTCTCCCAAGGCTCTATGATGTCAGAAACCTTTTCTGGTTTATTGTCTGTCTAGTGCATTACAACAATAAAATAATAAGAAAGGCTACGAAATTGGGAACTAGGCTGTTTTTCTAAATGTAGTCTAGAAATATTTAAATTTGAAAGCACAGCCATTATTTCTGTGTAACATATTCTATGAAATTCAACCACAACAACAGGATTTACATTTGAAGGATTTCTTGATTTTAGATTCTATATAGTATTGTCCACTAGCTCCAAGCTACCTGCTTAAGTCTAACAGCTTCTTACCCTTCAGGGTCTAATTTCTTGTATTCCCTAAATCTTTGGGATTCTAAGTGTAATGGCTGAAGGATTGGTTAGGATTGGGCCCTGAGGTCTTTTTGAGCTTCTGTCCAGTGAAACACTGCTGAAATATCGATGTATTTCAGTGATTTTGAGTGATAATGTTTTATAGGTGCTTGAGTTATAAGTTGCTAGCTGGAAATAGTGCCTCTTAGGAGGTGATACATTCTTTTTTCCATCAAAGATTACTCAGGGAAGTAGTAATGGTCTTATACTGTGTCTGCACAGTGTATTCTTGGCAGGTAAGCCTCAGATTTGGTAGTCTGACCTATAAGCCATATGGATAGGTTTTATTAGTTCTGGATTGATCCTGTGGATTGGATTAGATTTCATGAACAAGGATCTCTGTGAAGAAAAAAAATAACTTTTGCTCCTAAGTAAGTTAAAGGAGGAGCTACAGCTCTTGTATTAATGGTGATGGACCTAAGCTAAGAAAGTTCTGAGATGGTAGGCAGCAGAAAAAAGAAATCAGGACTTAGCTTGGGAATATAAAGTCATTCGGTCTACTTGTGTGGCATGGTGACTAATCAGTGCTTGGAGGGGTGGGGCCCATGAGGTGTGTTTTTTAATGACACTGTTAAATGCAAATTTGATGTTTAACTTGCAGAATTGAAAATAATAGCCTTCTAAATACAAACCAAGTGAACATGAGGGTCTCGACAGGGAATTTAGAGCAGAAATAGGAAAGGAAGATATGACCTGACCTCATTGTTTGAGCTGAACAATAACAACACCCTTGGCTATCATTGCACAGCAAAGCATACAAATCACACACCTAAATAGCTTCTGGTTTTAATATTAACTTCATATTGTCTATAGGAACAGCTATTCACACTGACTTTCAGAGCAGCTCGTATTGTGGATACTCCAGCATACACCTCTGCCATGTGAATGATGGTATGTTCTCACAAGCAGCACCAATGTCTGCTCTTCCACAGCAAGTTATATCAGTCAGCACATATGACCCCTGTGTTTTGAGATTATTGTCTTCCAACTAAAGACTGCAATCTGCATTGTTAAGTAATCAAAGCAAGAAGTTAAATTGCATCATTTTGATGCCTTATCTCATTCAGAGGCAATATATGAAAGGCCACCAAACTCAACTTCTAACATAATGCCACAGTTCATGAGGTTTGCCGTAAAGGGATTTCATTTGCAAATGACATCTTTATGTCTAAAATTTATGCCAAAGAGTGCTTAAATGCATGTATTTTAGCTGGTTGTAACATATTATTTTTAATAGAAAATGCACTGAAATTATGGTAAAATTAACAGCCAGGAAAAATTCCAGCCCCTCTTAAAGACCAACTAAATGAATAATCTACCTCTTCTATTTGATTTATTCACAAGCTCTGAAAAATGAGGAGGCTAAAAATGCTAAACAATGCAAATTCCTTAAGACACATACTAGTATTAAGAAACATGTAATGAAAAATGACATAGCATAAGCCTTTTCTAATTTCAAATGAGCAACTGTTAGCTTAGGAATATCAGTGAGTAGAAGGGAGGATGGTGGTTGGTTTTGGGGAGACTTTTAGACTAGAACAATCAAGACTACAAATTTTATACAAACTTTTTTTAGCTATATTCATGTCTATTCACTATAAAGTTGAAGTCTAGGGTATCAACACACTAGACATGAAAAGCTCTTAGTCTATTAGCAGTTATTTCAATATTTTAAATTGCTCAATATGATACTCATAGAACTATGACCTGGTTAAAAGCCTTAAAAAATTGTTTTGGTAATTGAATACTGGTTCAACAAACTAGTCTCAGATTCTTTTCAAATAGAAAAAGGAAAAAAAGAGGTTTTTGATACTGCAAATGCTTTTAATCTCCTTGTATTACTATCCTTTAAATCAATGCATGAAGTCAACTATGGAAACAGCCTATACAAATTTTAGGGCTATGACATGATATTAGTATAATTAACTCTAAATTTAATAAAACATTACTTATGCTCTATCTTTGTTTCATCTATTCCACACAAATATTCTTTCCTTCCTCATCTTAGACTGTTCCCATAACAGATTGCATCTTTCTTGCTTTTCACTGATGAGTTGAACTGTTTAAAGGGAAATAGAGAAACATCATATTGAATCTTCTGTAGGATACTCCACCAAAATAAATATGAGTATCCTCTTTTACTCTCTATACTAAAATGCAATTAGGTAAGACACTATATGTAAGTCACAACATCATGTCCAAGATTTTGTAGTCCTGGCATCCAGCTTACCAAAAAGTAGAACAGGTACATATTGACTAGAGAAGAAAAATAAAGCCATGAGTTTTTTGCATAGCATACAGTAATTAGCCCTACACATTATTAGATAGTGCAGGATTAGAATTTCAAAGGAGTTTTTCTTTGCAAACACAAGCTTTCCACATCTTCACTCACCCCCTCCAAAAAAAACCACAAAAACACAAAGACTAAGCCCCTGAAAGACTGAGACCAAATATATTTATTCTTTATTAAATAGAGACAGAAAATCATACTTAAATTTCCTCAGAAAAACAAACAAATTTCCTAAGCAATACAGGACCCTGTTTTCCAGTCAAACTTTTATACCAAAAATTACAGAGAAATTCAAGACAGTCGGCAGTGTTTGCAAAGAGAACAAAAGATGTCAAGAAAGATGTCTGTAATTTATATCTATTTGAGGTCTGTCCAAACTCATTTGCTGCAGAAGATAGATGCAAGGAATCTGTTTTGACTTTCCCAGCTCCTAACTACAGATCTGCCTCAAAGTTCTGTCTTACAGTGCTGCTTTCAAAATGATTAAAATTGCACATATGACAATTGCAAATATGACAAGTTAAATGAGTCATAAGGCATAAGATGAAAAATTATCCTTTCTTATTCCCCAATTCAACCAATTATTTTAACAAAGTTCAGACCTCAGCACTTCAAACCTTATCCTGAACAGAAAAGTACCACTGAGTGATTAAAGCAAATACAAATAATAAAGTGATCCTTGGCTTTGGAGTACTTTAGTCCATTAAAACTATAAAGTCTTTTACCTTATTGAACTTCAGCTTTTAGGAGGTCCTATGAAAACAGTGTTTCAATCTCAGCAAGAAGCTTTAAGCTGCTCATAAAAACCAGAGTCAATGTAATACTGTTCCTAGATGTTGCCTTCTTTTGATTTTTTTTCCTTTAGGGAAGGATATTTTGGAAAAATTTCTCAATCTATATTTTAATGAGAGAGCTAAGGCCATATTGCCAAAACACAGAAGGTTAGAATAGGGTAAGTGCTCAGAAACAAGCAGCTGCAGGTAGGGCAATCCTCCTACATGAAGGCTGTCTAGCAGTATCTCTTCAGCTGGAAAAATAAATTGTAACTGCGAACAAGTATTTTGGAACAGAATTTTATTTCAGTTTTCATATCAGGTTCATATGAACTTTAAAAAAAAATAATAATAACCCACAACTTGTTTTATCTACCATCTAAAAAGTGGCAGAAGTTTTCCATGGTATGTTTCAGAGTGCAATGATACGTGCTAATGGTATGGCTGTAGTGCCAGGCTGCTCAGATGAAAGCAGCATATGAGATGAGCCTCTGATGTATGCTAAGATAACATTCCAGTTCAACATATACAGTAAGTGTTCTTTCTCACTAGAAAGAACGGTTTGTGTTTTGAGAACTCTAGACTTACACTGGAAGAGTACAAGCCAGCTATTTACATTTGTCTTCCAATGCATCACGCAAAAAGAAAAATGCTGAATAGATCAAATAGTTGGTACCTGACATTAGTAAATGTGTGGAAGGCAAAAGGACTCAAATCCAGGCTGTCAGCCCTATATCAAATTTTTCCACAGGCATCTTTGAGGACTCTTCAGAATGTCATGAAAACAGAGCAGTCCCAGGAAGGTGCCATTTGGTACTCCAGAGCGTTCTCCTTCTATTTGCAAAGAAATATCACAGGAACAGCCTGTTCTCATAGTGGGATGGGAACTAAACCTCTCCATAACATTTTCAGTGCCAAGCAGCCCGTCCCCCATCTGTCCGCCAGCAGGAGAGAGAGAGAAAACAAATGAAAAATGGAAAGGAGAACAGACCAGATTTTGGGCATAGGAAAGAAACATCTGCTGAAGGGACAAAAAAGAGGTGAAGAGAATAAGACAAAGAATCATAAAGCAAGTAATTAAAAAAAAGCATTCCAAAAAAGAGACAGATTTAAAAAAAAAAAAAAAAAAAGAAGGTGGAGCATAAAAATAAAGCAAATTTTCAAGAAGAAAAGAAGGGAAACATAATGCCAGATGTACTGTAGTATTTACCTGTATTAATGCACAGTTTGATGAACAGAATGACTGAATAACAGTATGTTTTGATTGTTCTAATAGACATGTTTTTTCATTTGTTTTGATCTTAGTTTCTCAGCTTTTGAAATCCATGACATAAAAAAAAACAAATTAAAGATCATTGTATGAAAGTTATTTTTTTACATTTGAACAGGCATTGTGAGGGAAAAAGAATCAGCCACTTAAATGCAAAGTTTCTGAGTTTTCCAGTTATTCCAGCACAAACAAATGAGCATTCCTGTGTGCCTGGATGAGAAGTGTGGGTAAAATAAGAAAGCAACCAAAAGAGAAGAGGATGAAATGGAATTAAGTACAAGATCTTTAATTTTATTGTAGAAACATACAAGTAGCTGCCACAGATGAGATGATCCAGCAAGACAGTTCATAGGTGTCCTGATTTTTAGCTGGGAAAGAGCTGGGTTTCCTTTTAGTATCTAGAATAGCACCGTGTTTTGCTTTTAGTGTGGGATTTGTTATGAGAGAAACACTGATAACATAAAGGTGTTTGCATTTTTGTCACTGGCAGTGAAGGACTTCGTGTTTGTCCGTCTGCAAGTGCAAGATCTCAGGGGGTGAGGAATATTGCAATGAATCAGCTCCATGGGCATTTGGCTCTGCCAAGGGGCTGTTCCATCTCCTGTCCCCCATGGGCAGGAGATCCATGAGGGGCTCTTCCTCTCTGGCTCTGGCTCTCGCTCGGGCTCTCGCTCTCCCGGGATTGCGGTCTTGGTTTGGGATTGTCGCTCCTCCAGGATCGTTCTCTGGGAATGGGCTGGGCTTGGTCGGCAGGTGATGAGCAATGGCACTGGGTGTCACTCATTTGCATATTTTACTACTATTATTATCATTACTATTTTAATATCAGTTTTATTTGAAGTTTTCTTTTATTTCTATTATTAAACTGTTCTTACCTCACCCTACAAGTCTCCTTACCCTTGCCACCTAGTTCTCTCCCCTATCCCCTGGGGGTGAAGGGGAAGTGGGTGAATGGCTGTGTTGGCTGCCAGCCGAGGGCTATCCCAGTGAAACTATCACAAATGATAATATTGGTATGATGGACTGTCAGTCCTGAACATTTCAGAATTAGGAATTGGGCTTTTTAGAATTAGGAAATTGTCTTTAAAATAATCAGACGTTAAAAATGTAAAGAACGTTTTATTTCCTTTTAATTTTTGAGATAGCTACATGTTGAGCTGCTAAATGTAGTTCTTTTGAGTATTTTCTCTAATTTTTACCTTTTTTTATGTAATAAACATAAGGCTTTGCTTCCATATACAAAGTAAGTAGATAGCCCTTCCCTGAAAATCCTGTCAGTAGTGAGGTGCACAATACAATTCTAAGAGATGGCAAACATGGTGAGAAAGGGCTATAACACTAAAATTGGGAAGCAGAAGAGCAAGGAAGTTATTGGAGCCATTGTACCTTTGAAATCTTGTGTTGTCACCCTTCAGAACACTAAGTGTAACTGAAATGGGAAGGATGACCTTTCACAAGCAGTTTGGTGTTGCAGGTTACAGAAACATGTACTACGCTGTTTCTTGCCTAGAGATTCAGGGGAAAAACAGGGAGTCGTAGCTTCACCAGTTATTATCCTCAACTCTCATGGCGTTCTCATCTGTCATCCAAAAGTCAAGGCAATCCCCATGTGGGCTAGGTGTCTGAGGATTTAAACCATTACTCATCAGTGACAAAAATCACCAGAACAGCTGTCTGGATACACATGATTCAAGTGTAAATTCATGTTTGAATTTCCTTTCTTCCATGTCACTGACCTGTCTTCTGTGGTTCTTCAGTGACGGTGTATATGCAGTCGATCAACTATGCCATCAGGAAGATAGCATTTCTACCTTCAAGTCCTGCCAGTTAAAGCATGTCTTTTTTACTTTTTATCTTAGTTTTACTACAAATAAAGCAAGATAGCACAATAATTCATGGTAACTTAATGCATGCTGTCATAAGGATGATTAACCTAACACTTTCCCAAGGCATTGCAGAGGAAAAGCATCCGTCAGCTGTTGTAGGCTTTCTATTACCGATACACAAATATAACAGGTAGCAGCCATGAAATTAGATTCTCATGCAGTCTATTCCTACTAATACTCTGTATTCTGAGTAACTAATTTGCTGACTCTGTAAGTCTCATTCCTGAGAAATGTTTCTGTAAGTTACTACAGCATTATTTTTTTGTTTGTTTATCTATTACCAAAACTCTAAACTCTCTAATAGAAGTCTAAGATACAACAGAAAGAAACCATTTCAATGGGCAATACAGTCCTTGGGAGTATACTACACCAGCAGATGTTTTCCTCCCACAAACACAAAGAAGCAAAATAAGACCAAATGGAAAGCTGTGTGGGTTACAGAGCATTTCTAAAAATAACCACAATAGTTGCACTTAAATTTCTTTTAGTATTAGAAGTAGAACTATGGGCCATACAAAGAAAGGTCCAAAAACTTAATGCATAATACACATTAGATACACATTTTAAAACTAGCTTAAGTGTTTTCAATAGCTGAATCACTAAGAATCCATTACTCACCAGTTAGAGTATGTTATTTGAAGATTTACTGCTAGTTGCAACCTATTTAAAAAGAATTATGTACCACACATGAGCCAAACACGGATGGCAGTGTCAATATAATTATGTTAAAATAACTCATTCTTTATGAACAAAACACTTCTGTCCATCATATTTCAATTAGATTTTCCCTTGCCCTTTTTTCTGTTCTGTATAGATCATTTCTTTGGCAACAAGGTAGACTAGGCACACCACAGAGTTGCTAAGACATTAGTTTTCTAAATATTTTGTTGTTTATTTCTTTATATTGTAATACCAACTGTAGTGGCTTATTTGGGCAGCTCCTAGCACTTAGCAAGTTACCACAGCTGCTCATTTTAATATTAAAAGTACTCTCAAGTTGAAGTTAGTCTTAAAACAAGCATAAATATATCAAGTGTTTAGAAAAGGAGAAGGAAAAAAAATAGATACAGATTTCTTTCTACACCTTGATCTTTTGTATTTTGTCATCTCATATAAATTATAATACCTCTCAGTGATGCTGTCCTGGTGACAGATATAGTTCACAGAAGAAAAATATACTTGCATCAAAATATAGCAAGAGCATTTCACAAAAGATTCCTACATGTGTACAACATTTGATGTTTATTAGTCTCGTCACATGTTTTAGAAAACCAGGACAACATCAAGGTATTGGAAAACCTTTGAGACAAATGCATAATTCATATTTTATATGTATTGTACTCATTGTATGTATTTGTCATGGTTTAACCTCAGCCAGCAACTAAGCACCACACAGCCACTTGCTCACTCCTCTCCATGGGATGGGGGAGAGAATTGGAATAGTAAAAGTGAGAAAACTCATGCCTTGAGATAAAGCCAATTTAATGGGTAAAGCAAAAGCCACACACACAAGCAAAGCAAACCACGGAATTCATTCACTATTTCCCATCACAGGCAGGTGCTCAGCCATCTCCAGGACAGCAGGGCTCCATCACATCTTTTCAAAATGTTTTTAACACTGTTCATTTAGTTCTGCTGAAGTGGCTGTACGGTCATTGTGTACAGCAAAGCATAAAGTTATTTTAATATGCACTTAATTTCTCTATATACACTTAAAATTTCCTTGAAATAGAGCCACAAACTGGTATAAATCAGAAAGAATAACAAAGCACTAGTAATTGTTATTTTAAGATCAAAAGCAAGAACGAATAGTAATTATGTTCCTGTCCTCTCCCTCATTCCAGTTTTGGGGAAATTAAATGTAAAATTTTGCTTTGTACTGTCTACAAATAGTTTTCCACTCAAGAATTATTTTCCAGTTCCAACATCAGTTTTCTGTTCACAATTGTTGGTTGTAGAAAAATGTAAGCATTCAGCACTTGTTTTTTGGACAGTATAGTACAAGCACTGTACACTAATCCTAAAAAGATCTGTGAAGAAAGGCTGTAGGTGGTAAACCAAGTTATGTTCCCCTCTAAGAGATCACCTTGATAACAGGGGCCAAAGCAATGTTTGTCATTCCATTTTGTACTGCTGATGGAGTCTGGGCTGCTGATCAGACATTATCATGCAAGGTGAGGGAGTGATAGTGCTGCTTCAATTTTGAACCCAATTTACATCAGTATCTTGAAACGTTGCAAGAATTCAGGGTTCCTTTAGCCTGTCATGCCTATTGTGTCACAATACAGATGGTGAATTTAGCCAAAAGTTAGTGGTTTGCATAATTAGCACTTAAGATGCTGTTGACAATTAAGAATCCTTGTCTAAAGGGGAGGCATCCTGTTTCTTAAAGAGAACAGGACAGAATAAATAGATTAGAACTTTGATTTTGGGTCTTTCCTGCTCACAGTACCTAAAGCTGGCAATTTTATCTTACTGTACAACAGGATAATGTATCAATAGGGGATGGACATTTACCACTCAATTCTGATCTAAGCAAACTGTTTAATGTACAGCCACATGCCTTTAGCAGCTTTACTGTATTTCGGTTCTCTTCCATTTACCCTGTGCTTAATGACTGAACTTTTTTAGAACAACATAATGAGCTGTTGTCTCAGACAACTCCTGTTGAGTACTTATGCTTTGGCATCATGACTGATTTAGCTACTGGGCATGATATTCAGCCATGCATCATATCCATAGTCAGTTAAAGCATATGCAAATATTGAGCATTTTATCAGCCCATGCCTAACCTTGCCTTAAGCATGGAAAATGTTCCCTAGTTTAATACAGAACAAAAATTATTGTTAGCATGTTAAACAGTAATCTAGCCTTTGAGTCTCTGTCCCATTCCACAGCTTCTCAGACTTTGTGATACTCCTAGTAAGTTTTTGCTGCCCTCTCACATTTTTAATTGTTTTCTGAGTGTTTACTTTTGATGCCTGCAATATGGACAGCTATTCTTTTTCTTGCCTGTTTTTAAAGAGGACTTTCAATAGATATTGAAAGCACCTCTGGAGCACCTCGCCTACAAGGACAGGCTGAAAGAGTTGGGGCTCTTCAGTCTGGAGAAGCGACAGCTCCGGGGAGATCTTATAGCGGCCTTCCAGTACCTGAAGGGGCTCCAGGAAGGCTGGAGAAGGACTTTTCATAAGGACAGTTAATGACAGGACAGGGGGAAATGGCTTTAAGCTGAAAGACAGTAGGTTTAGATTAGATATTAGGAAGAAATTCTTCACTGTGAGGGTGGTGAGACACTGGAACAGGTTGCCCAGAGAAGCTGTGGCTGCTCCTCCCTGGAAGTGTTCAAGGCCAGGTTGGTTGAGGCTTTGAGCAACCTGGTCTAGTGGAAGGTGTCCCTGCTGCTGGCAGAGGGGCTGGAACTGGATGAGCTTTAAGGTCCCGTCCAACCCAAACCATTCTATGATTCTAGGATTCTATGATATGGCTAGAATGGCAGTATCTGTATTGATGGAAAGTTAGTTTTAAAAAACCCCTCACTTCAAATCCTAGCCAGCTTATTTATCACACTCAAGCTGCCAAGAATTGCTGTGCAAAATCTGTCAGTTTTTTAAATGCTAGCTACTGCATATTCAAAGCTTTTTCAAAGAATATTTGCTTAGGTTACATCATGCACAACCACCCCCATCCCCCACCCCCAAATCCTGCCTACACAGGCAGGAAGAGAACCAAATAATTCTGATAGTAGGGTGGCAGAGGACCATTAACCTATCACATCTGAAGAGTTATTTAGACTTTTATTTTGACTGGGGTTTTTTTAGGACAAATGAGAACATAAAACTTGTCTTTTTCAACCTTAACTTTCCAAACTTCTATATTCTCTTTTGGAGACTACTTAGACTAATAATGAGTGCTGGCTGCTAGAGGCATCTATAAGTAATGATTTCTGCATGAAGTCTTGTTAATGAAAAATTTCACCAAAATAGCTTAACGATCTCACCCACCAAAACTCCATGTTGTGAAGAAGCGTAAAACATAATTTCAGCAAGGATCCCATTCTGCCACTTCAGCTCTGTACAGCAGTACTTCCCACAAGGTGAGATGCTCTCTTTAGTTGAAGGGATTGGTTCAGACAGGGAAGAATTATTCACCCTGAGTGAGAGTGGCAGAATTGGGCTGGAGAAGGGAGGACAGCCTTTGCAATGTCAAGCCAACACATTACTTTAAAACAGCCGGGAAATGGGTATTTCCGGAAACACAAAGGGCTATAAAGAAGGAACAAATGCTGTCTTAATTTAAGCAGGGATGCTGTTTTAAATTCATCTAATTGTGTTAAACTGCTAATAGGCTAATTTGAAGAGCATAGCACATTGAAAAGTCTGCTATTTAATTAACAAAATCACGCTTCACACAATGCCAGACAAGGGGTCAATCCTTGAATGAGTGGCTCCCTAGAGGGGAAAAAGCATGATTAATGCTGCAGAAATTTCTCATTCATTCTTCTACTGCTAAATATCATTGACTGGGAAGGACACTATTGTTTCTTAGTTACACTATTTGGCATAGTTTTCTCTCTTTTCCTATGCCAGTTTGTCTCTGTTTCATCCCTGCATCCTCTCTCAGTTAAATTTTGACCTCTATCTGGCTTTATGAATTTGCAATTACATTTATAAACTCCAACAGGACTGGACTCTGACAGTGTTATTCATGTAGACTTCTGCCTTGGTGACAGTAGTTTCACTGATGCCAATTTAGTATTCCTCTAGAAGTTCTAACTCCATGTCAGGAATATGGCTACATGTGGCTGTGAAGGATTTTACACACTGCTAATAATGCTGGGCAAACTTCAAAGGATGAATAGAAATGCTTCAAAGTTCAGCTACTATCCTGGTCAACCCAAATATCTTAGCTTTACGATGATACCTTGTAAGGGTTGATTACCTCAGTTCAATTTTATTTCAAGGGATTTCTCAGAATGAATAAAGGTAGCAGAATCCAGCCCCCATTTGAACAGCATGCACGCACAAACCTTAAGCAGTGAGAAGCTGTGGGGAATATTGATGAACAAGGAGAAGAGATTGTTTGAACATAAGGCATTTTAACAAGCAAAGAGACTACTTGGCAAACATATTAAGAGTCCTGGTAGGCATGATTTCATACGTAGAGTTCAGAATAATTTTCAGTCAGGCAAGTTTTTTCCTTGCTCCTTAAATTAGGGCAATTTAAATATAAGTTTACTACTGCTCAGCTGAGGCAACATCCAAGAGAATATCTATAAATAGTGGTGAGGATCTTTAAAGGTAATTTTTGTCCGTGGCAAGATGCTTTCACTCTTTGCAATTACAAAACTATGCCTGGGGCTGTATTAACCACTATAGCCTTTCCATCAACAGCCAGACTATTAGCAATAAGAGTTGCTTCTGGCTCAATACTTTCCATAATTAATGCTATACTTGTTATCCTCAAGTGTTTTAGTTAAGATTAGTGACCTTCTGTTATTTATCACAATGGTTATTTGGTGTTGGCAAAGGCCCCAAAGAGCAAGTTCATTTAAATGTTTATGAACATACATGCATAAATATTAGGATGAAAATTTACATTTATATTGCATGCAAAGACTGCAGCCTTTTTTTTTGGCATTTCTAGGTCTAACAGACTTCAGTCCATGGACAATGCTCAAGAATTATAAAGCACAACACTTTTCTATTTTAAAGAAAATGTCACATTTACACAACATGTGAAATATATGATTCCTCCCTGTGATTCAATCCGTACAAAATACTTGTGCAAAATACCAAGTATACCATTTTTTGAAAGAAACTAATTAACAACCAACATAATAATAGCAAGAGGGAAATGGTGAATGTGTAGACCTAATATTTTAGCCTTTGGCAATAGTCTAAGAAAAAGGCAAATTGCACTTAGATCCTACCAGCAAATATGTTGATCAAAAATATTTATTTTTGGATACAATGTAATCCCTTTTAAGTTTCAATAGTAACTAGCAATATGTCATCCTCACTTCAGAACCAAAATAATTGTTTTAGTTACTTCAGAGTTCTGGAAACAATTCCCTTGAAAAATGCCACTTCTTTTCTCTTTTACCTAGTGTATATGTATGATTCACCATGAATGCTCAAGATCTTATGCATATATAGAGCTTCATTTGCATCAATACCACTACAGGAAAAGCAGTTCTATGGTATATGCTGGAAAAAAAACCTCAAAAATCCCCCAAAACCCACCACAGCATTTTATCAATAATATGGGGATGATTTGTCTTGGATGTGTCTATGATCTAATTGTAAGAACCGTGAAAATTCTTTGCCATCATTTGTGAATCATTAAGTGTGTTAGAAATGACCAGCAAAATTCAAATTCATTATTATGAGAATAATTTCAAGTGGAAATTTCAGTAAATGGCTTTAGAACAATCACACCCTCCCAAAATAAACCTTTTACAATCCTGTGCACCTTTAATATATTTGCATAGAATAAATATCTGATTTGGAAGACAAACTCTTTCCTATAGGTGAGTAATAGCTTAAAAACAAATATTATTGATTTGACATTTCATTTTAAACTAAGCCTTGCACATCTGTTCCACTCTCTAATTGCAAATACAGAAAGAATAAAATTCTGAATCACGCCTTTAAAAGTTAGATTAAGTGATTTAAATGCATGTGTATGATCTTTGTTCAGTGCACTACAGATTTGCACTGTTTTTCTTATAGTTTGATTACAAAACAAGAAATATATTCTTCCTGGAGAGTAAAATACTCCTTCAACTGTCAAACAGCAATTCATCATAATTCGAAGCTTCCCTTTGATGCACTGGCATAAGCATTACTACACTTCTCTTACCTGTGCCATCACTCTCAGGTGGTATTTCAAACTTCATTCTTAGGAAGACAACTTTTAATCAAACTAGACTGAAGCATGCAAGTAGGCACACGTAAAGTGTGCTGGAAGAAATTTAACTTACAGCACAGCACTAGACACTAACTGGCTAAGTTTCTAACTGTAATCTTAAAAATACTGCTAAATATCATTAAAAATAAAATAAATTAAGAAAGTAATAGATGGCATTCTCCCTACAGTGCAGATGCACAGTGCTTAAAAAAGTCTATATTTTTCTATAAGGAAAAAAAAAGAGAAGAATTACATAAGCAAATGAAATATATGATTCATTTTATTCACTGGAGGAATATAGTTTTCCAAACTTGGGATTGAAGCTTATAAACCTCTATTTAAGCTTCTACATTTAAAGGTCATATTGGTTTGGGGTTTTTTTTTCTGAGATTTTTTCCAGAATACATGCCTCCCATTTAAGGTCTCCTGTTAGATTGTCTATCAGCTGGCTGCAGGTAACCAGCTGTCCCAGCTCATATGGCCGGTCTGAGGATGAGAAATGAGATGCTCAAATACAGTAACTGGCTACATATTAGTAACAAAAGCTGTATAAAAATCTGAAAGAGACAGATTATCATTGACCAAATCTGAAAAGAAAAGCACAAAACCTCAACTGCTTCAGGTTTAAGCTAGACAGGACATTTGGCAGCAGAGCTCTGCAGCTAATTCTTTTATCTACATAGGATCTTGGAAGTGCGGGAGGACCGAGAGTGTCACCTCACTCTAAAGCTACAAAAGAAAGATTTTTGTATATGCATTTGTGCTAAAGCTGTTAGACAAGATTAAATTTGAGGGGATAAGATGTAAATAGAATAGAAACACACAATATTGTGTATGCATAACTGACTTTCAGGATTTTAGGCAGTGACCTGATGTATTAAGATACTCTTCAGAATTAATTCAGTCACTTATTTGAAGCAACATTTGTCAGGCAGTGTATGTTGGTCTAGCCAACCAGTACTACTGACTTCTCTATGAGCCAAGAATTTCAGTTTTATATACAGTGTTATAATTTTCAGGACCTAAAGTCTTTTGCTAGTCTTGCTACTGGCACCAGTTAAGAGGATTGAATGGCATTTAAGTCTCTTTATTAGTTTCCAGAAAAGTGTGTCTTACCTAACATACTGCCTGATAATGAGGCAGACAGAACTTCCAGCAGACCAGGTCAGTGCAGGAGAACTACACCTATTTTTTCAATGCAGAATCCTTAGCTGAGAGGCTCATCCTGAGCCTACTAATGACCAACTTCATAGATTCTGAGCCAGACTCTAAGCATAACACAGCAGCCTCCAATATTTAAAACCTAACAAGTAGCTTATTATTTTAAATTTAAGGAAGAGAGAAGGAATATTTTGTGACCACTAAGAATTGTATTGGTGGCAAAAAGTCGTGCATTTTCTTGTGCAGCTATACTGGGAAGGAAAGAGGATGGAGAGATTTTCTCACCACAAATGGTACAGGAGAATCTCTCCATATGACCACAGCCGACATGAGATAGTCCTGCTTGCTCAAAATCTGCCACAGGCTGCTGTAGTAAGTGACCATTAGTACATGCTTACTTTTTCACTGAGACCCAATCTACACCTTCACTACTTCCCCAAAGCTCTTTCTCATGGAGTAGTTACTATGACTGGTGGTCTCTTTCCATTCAGCATCTCTGGGTATGCTTCAGGTTTATCTTTACAAAGTTATTTATAAATACTGTAAAATCTAGAAACATTTTTGGTTTTGCTGTTTTGTCAAAAGCTATTTGCATTATCTTTTCACAGCAAGATATCATTATGCTCAGATGCACCCCTTAACACTAGGTACTACAGTTACAAAAACTTAGTGCCAAAATCTAATTAACCCCCATGCAAATGCTTTGGAATGTGAGGGTGAGTCAGGCCCATTGTAGAGCTTTGCAACTAAACATGTCATGCTGCAGGTACAGCACCTGCAGAGCACAGAGCAAAACCCTGGTAGTACAGATGGTAAAATTAACTAACACATGGAAATGGCCATTCCATTAAATAAGCACAAATACTTTATTTGTCTGCTGGAAAAATATGGCAGTTTAAAGAAAAAATTAAAAAAATTTTTTATATATATATATATATATATATATGTAATGTATCAAGTATGTGAGGTTTTGATGCCTATGTTTTTACAGGTTTTAAGACTAAACACAAAAATATTAATGCTGATACCAACATAGTATTTCCATATAGTGAAAACTAGTTTATAGTTTGAGTGATACAGACAAGGTGCTCTCCATCACTTCACCTGCTTCCTACTAGCAACAGTGAGAGGTAAGTGAGCTCTGTCATCCTCAGATGGACAGTGAATACTGAGGTGAATAGGTGTCAGTGAGAGATCTGCTGTAAGTAATTAAATATTATGTTTGGTTTCTAGAGAATGATCCAACTACCTGTTCAAGTCTAAAAAAGATTATTGCATCCTGCTGCAAAATAAATATGTTTTCATTTTGGGATTGTGATAGTATGTGAATTTCATTTGCTTACTTAGCTTTTTCTTGCCATTCTGTTGCAATAATAAGCACTGTAGAATATGGCATTTGCTGCTTCTACTTCAGCAACAGAAAAATGAAAAATAATGTTAAGCTCCTCAATACTTTTGTCACACACAAAGAAATGTGAGAAAAAACAACTTTGTAGAATGATCCACTTTATCAATGTAAGACTGTCACAAGAGGAAGAAAAATAAAGTTGTGTTGTCATTGCATAAACTAACAACATAAAAAAAAAAAGTACCAAAGAGACAGACTCAAAAAGGTAAGATTTCACTGGTAAACTACAGCTTTCAGTACACCTAAGATACATTCCAACACTAATGAAGGAAACCTGTGTTTCATTTAGAGAACAGTGGAGCAATAAGGATAGATTCCATCACGAAAGGATACACACATGAGCATTAAAAATATACAGAACTATATAATGCAGGTGTTCAATATAAAAAGATTGCACACAGATTTACATTGTTGTAACTGGGAAAAGAGTCAAAATTCCTGTCATAAAAAATTTATTCCAGTTGCTAAAAGGCAACAACCAAAGAATCTATTTGGATTGTTTGACTGCACATTGCAGTCTCGGTATTTTGATTTATGTTGCTATTTTTTTGTCAAAATGTTGAGCAAGCTGCAGCCAACAGGAACAACAGACAAGTCAGATAAAGGTAAAGATAAGTGGCCCAAATACAGTAATTCAATCCAGCAAGTGATGAAAAAGGATGGGAAAACCAGATTTTAAATGTGAAGGGGAGTGAATAATGGCAAAAGAAAGGGAAACATTATCTAGAGATCTAGTATTAGTGAAGAAAAAACCTATTTCAAGAAGAAAGGTTAAGTGGGATATAATAGGTAGATAATGAGAAGTTTCTGCAATGTTACTGGAAATGAAAGAAAACAATCCAAACAATATTTCCTGGGAAAGCATACAATGAAAAGCTCAACCCTGGATTTTAAAAATCCATGGAAATAAAATATATTGCTCATACCAATATCCTGAAACACTTCTAATTCTTTGCTTCAGAATGATAATACTTCATGAGAAAAACAGTGAGGATGTTCTTACTGGGTTTCATGTTGTTATTATGCAGCACTTCTCTAATTCTGCAGAGTTTGGAATGGAATTGTATTTTTTAATCACTGAAGGTCTTCTATGACACTTTAGAAGTTAAAGTACATTTAGTTAAATTATAGGTGTAGTTAATATTTTATGTTTTCACTAATTCATGCAAACCTACTATTAAAATGTCTACTTTGTCACAAATTGGCATTTTTGTGTCATAAGAATATCTTCCCCATAGTTAGGAATGATTGTCTTCATGTGCTCATAGCAGCCATGGTATGTCATAGCTCTGAAGGCTATCAGAAAAAGAGGGGAAAAAAAAAGATACAGTGGATTTTTGCAGCAACCAGTGTTTTCATAATTCTTGATGGTGTGTGAAATTTGGGATTGGAGTAATAAACAGGATACCTTAATTCACCCTGAAATGAATGCATTCAGTATCCCTGGGCTATCTCACTACAGTATGTATCAAGAGCTGCCATCTCAAAGGCATAGTTTGTTCCGATTCTGTAAATTCTGTGCAACACCAAAAAATGTAAGTAAGTTTCATGGTGCATACTGCAGAATTATGTTTTGATATCTGAGTTTTTATATGTTTCAGGGTTTTTTCAGCTGTTAACAGCTCCAGAGACATAAGAGACAGATTTTTGCCTTAAATATAGATAATACATAGAATATATACTTAGCTTCCTAAAAGTCCTGCTGCACAACATTAAAATTTGCTAGTTCATGTTGTACTTTAATTCTAATGGTTTTCAATTTTTCCTTTCTTTATATGTTTGAAAACTCTAAGAAAAAAAAGGGAATAAAGATAAATATATATAGAGAGAGATGTGTGCAAACACAAGTACACTTTTTCATATATTGTAATTTAATTCAAAGGATTAAATTACATGCTGATAATTTTAACCCAATCTCAGTGGAGAAGTAGACTTCAGATTATTATAGACGTAATAAACCAACTCTGAACTCTGGGGCTGTTCCTCACTAATATAAACTCTCACACATCAACTGACTGAGTGGCCTATAGAGATCTATGCCATCAGATCCAGCCTCATGCCTTCTGTTTTCTTGCACTATTTTCTCTTCCAGTTTCTATTTTTGCTGTCAACATTCAAATATTCTTGTTTACATTGCAGCCTATCAGCAGTCTCTCAATATGTTCTGTTATTTTCCTAAGCCTTAATAGCTTGACTCTTGTTACAAACTCACAAAAGAAGAAACCAAAGTAAAACCAATCAATTAAAAAAGCCTGTAAGACCCTAAAAATCCCTAAACATGATATATCAATTAAGCAAAGGTTGCATATTAATATAAAATCTAGGTATTTTATTCATACAGGACCAATATCTGGCTTACTTGGTACCTGTGCCACCATATTGTTTGTAAAGATCTTGAGCATATTAAAGATTTTAGCTACTTCCTCACAAAGAACAATCCTGGATTGTAAACATGCCCTTAATATAAACAGAGGAAAGTTGTATCGAGGGCTTTTTCTGCTCTGGCAGATTACTTGGAGGTAAAGCACTTCAGCATACAGAAGTGAAAGCTTGGTTTCTTAGAAAAACATTTCCTTACATATCCACCCTTGAGCCCATCTCTGTCTTACTCTTTGCCTTACCAGCCATGGGAGACAGGGAATTTAAACTGTAGCACTTAGGTCACTCTGAGCAACTCTTTCCATGCTCAAAGGATGAGAGTTTTAGATATGCTTTTTCACAAATACATTGGGATTGGGTCTCTCATATATGCAGCTAGTGCCTCATTAGACAAAGAGAGAATAAAACTACATTGGTAAACAAGTAATCATGATTCTGTGAAAAAGATCTGGATGACAGGAGGAAATATGTAGCTTAGGAGGGCATCAGTTGGGTGCAGGGCATGTGCTTTAGCAGGCTTTAGCATTTATTAGATGCAGCCACAACAATGACAATAATTGAAACACAAATTACTGATGGATGATGAGAGAATGTCTGGCTTCAATAAGCTTCATTATTCAAAAAAGGTTTTTTTCTTTCCCTTCATTTCCTTTTCAGGGAAGCCTACTGATGCTCTAATTAGGGATATTGGACACTAACAAATTATAATAAGTTTAGCGTATCACACATTCATTTCAATATCTATACTTCCTAGGAGCAAATCATAACATCTATCAATTTCCCTTTAACAAAGGCCTCAGAATTGATATCCTTGACTAGACATTTCAGTTTTCGATAGAATGTCTCCCAACAGCATCCTTACAGGCTCCTGTGTGCTCGATCCTATCAGCACTTATTTGGGTTGTTTAGTGCTATCTCTCATACTCTGTTAGAATTATTTCAGGTTTTCAGCTGGCATTACTCTTGGTGAATCAAAGGGGGTTTTTAACAAAGTATTTTAATGATTATGTTCTTCAAGGAACAGTTTTTTGTGCCCTCATTGGAAAGTAAAAGGCAATTAGTGAACTCAACACACTACACATGTTAGCACCCTGGATCCTAAAAATGCAGGCAATAAAATATATTGCCTCCCTTTAAAGAAAGAGGCAAACAATTTTATGGGAGAAAATACTTCTCAACCTGATAGCCCTAACACTGCAGATGGATGAAGATAAAAGTTCAGAATAAACTTAATAGCTAATATACTTGGCCACCATCCATTTTGGGGTCAAGTCAGTGCCATCCCCCAGAGCTTTACATCTTCAAGAGCTTTGTGGGGAATGGTTCCCAAGACAGGAATTGACAGCCGTAACAAAAGGATTTCTGTTTATAGGGACAAGACATTCTTTCCTTAGGAATTAATTTTAAAAAATCATAATTTAGGAAAGAGGGCTGTCCTGAGAAAAAAAATAAATAGTATTCCTCAGAAAGTTAAATCTGCTAATGTCTGGAACAAAAAAGGGTCATGAAGAAAGCCTACAGTCATGTGCAAGGTGAAAGGCAGTGGTCTAGCACTTAAACACTATTTGCTTGAAACCCTAATTCTTAAGAATAGCTCCAGTTCCCTACTTCAAGGCCATAATGATCAATATTTAGCTTAGGATATAGAGTGTTCTAAACAAGATTGGCACAATAGGGGAAATGGGAGAGAAGGAAAGGATCTCATTTGTAAATGGGTCTGTAATTGCTTTTATTCTGGCTTTTGGAACATACAGTTTTCCACCAAGAAATGACATCTTTATTTTCCCCCTGCTGAAGCACTCATGAAAATTTACTTCCTCTTTTATTCTTGAGTGTTCTGGGACTAAGTGAAGATGTTATGTTAAATAGTATACAGAAGCAGCTAAAGTAATAGCTAACATCTCACAGAAGCCTCCCAACCTTAGGTTTTATTTCTAAACAGATCACTCAGAAGCTTCAGGTCAGGAGTATAATTGTAACCAGGTATTAAATTCTTATACTGCTGAAGCAAAACAACTGGGATGAATGGAAGCTGTTAAAAACTTCCATGCATGGATTCAAATTAATTGCCTTACTTGGAGGGCAAGAGGTGAAATGAGACTTTTCATACATACATTAATTTCCTGAGAAACACTGGCTATAGTGACACAAATATGTGCATGGGAGTCAATTTACTGTCTTTGATTCTCTTTATTCAAGACAGAAAGTAGACTGAGAAAGCTGGATGCAGCCATGCAGCCAAGAAGGGCTACAAGCTGGAACCATGTGTTAGCAAAGCACTAGCAGATGCGAGGAAATCAATGTGCTTTCTTGTCAAGAGCAATCACCAGCTGTGTGGGTACGCATTCATGCAGTAGCATTCCACAGAAAATAGCGTCACCCAGAGAAAATGAAATATGCACCACCTAGCCAGTGACAGTCACCCTTTTTCTTTTTATTCCATTTGGAGAAATATTTCACTTTGGTGTTTTCACCAAAGCATTTATCATTATTCATAGTTATTCAAGCAACAGAGAAGTCAGTGTTCTTGAATAGCTGACTGCAAGTCACTGACTTTTTGGTCTGTATTCATCAGGAGCTGCATCACACATCATTTTTCTAGTCCTGGAGGTGAGGAGAAGAGTTTGGGATTAACAATTGCTTGTAAATCCTTTCATGAGAAGTGATTTATTGGACTGACCTTTTTGGCAGTATTTATGACAGAGTGATGAGAAAGAAAACAGCTTAGAAATTTCTCTATGAACAGGAGGTTTCCACAAGGCTTGTGCAATCTAATCATTGAAATGGATTTAGTTACTGTCAACTAATGTGTTTTCACTCTGCAAAAGGTGAGTTTTACCAGCAAAATCACATACAAACCATACAAGCCATATACAAAGGAAAATTCAAGAAGGTGTTGGCTCAGAGTTTTCCAGCTCTCTGGTTAAAATAAATATTGGCCAGTGCTAGTAGGACAATGAATTAGAACTCTGTTTTAACATGGAAATCAGCATCACCACCTGTGTTCTGGAAAGAACGAGAGAACAACAGTAAAAAACTTTTTCCTCATGATCTGATTTACAAATTAGCAGTAGCTTGCAAGTCCCACACTCGGCAGTGTCACTGGGAAAAAGGCATTATTGCTGCCAGCAAATGCAGCTGTAAGGAGCACACAGGTTTAGCACTCACAAGATGTCTGTGATTGCTTCTCAACAGTCCTGGAAGACTCACAAGCCAAGTGAAAACCTGTTCTTTAACAGTACTTTACTGTTGTGTTCCTTCCTGGGAAGCTCTCCAGAGAATCCCCAAATCACCTCTTCTCTCTTTATAGATTTCTTTCTTGGAATCTTCCTTGGAATCTCCATTTGATGAGTCCCATGAAAAAAACATCCTCAATTCCCCTCCAAAGTTTTGTGAGTTTCTTCTCTTCCATTTGCTGGAGTGTTTCAGCCCTTCTGCAAGTTTCTTTACCTAAACTATCTCACTTTAGTGAAACCAAATATCTTCTCTGATTATCACAAACTGCACTGTCACATAGGTATCGTGTAAACTATTACTTCTAGGCACACTGTGTACATTGCAGGACTGAAGCAAAAAAGCACAAGCAAGCAGTTGTCTATAGAGAGGCATAAATATTTCTCTAAATAATAATTCTATCCTCAAGCCACGTTCCCTTTGCTTTTAAGAAATACATACAGGAGGAGCCAATATTGTACTAAAATCTTTGTGCCTGTTATTGCAGTGGATTCTTGGAACTGTTTGAAAGTCAACTGCTGAAATCTGGTACTGAAAGCTGTCATCTGCTGCCTGCCTACAAGCTGCCAATAGATTTTCATTTCATATTGCCATGGAAACACAGGTTGGTGTAACTCAGAGAAAAAGGAAGAAAAGTGTTTTAAAAAGCCAGAGTTTTCAGACTTTGACCCAAGATGGAATTTGCCTT
Organism: Caprimulgus europaeus; assembly: GCA_907165065.1. The sequence continues at coordinate 6,445,715 of OU015523.1, read as the reverse complement.
TATTAGCCATAAAGGTCACACTGAGAGAGTCAGGCAGGAATAGCGCATGGCATCGCCCCTTGTTCCGATCCCCCAACTGTCACACCTGTGAACCTGGCAAGGATATTTCATAGATACCTTCTGGCCAAGGCAGCTTCCTGCCTTCCCAGGGGAATCAGGCATGTGGGGTGAGTATGAATACCTGAGCTTTGTCTCACCTGGAGGCAGGACAGATCTGGAGAACACACCACACATGGGAACGTCGAAGGGACTTGAGAAGCACCACAGTTTAATGATCACTTCAGGCCCTGCCTAACGACTCACGGATTGAATCCAGTAAGTGAATGGAAATATATTTCCCATTGCAAGCATAAAGCATTTCTGAAAAATAAATTATTTCAGTGTCCTTTATATATCCTTATATAATACTTCCATTACGGTATTGTAATAGAATAATATAAGAATAGAAGTCAAAACTTACCCACCTTTAAGGTAGAACCCCTTCCCTGCCCCCCCAATTTAGTAACCATTTCCTAAGTCTGTCAGGTACTGAAACATTTGTGCAGTTGCTTTTATTACACCTGACAGTGATGTACTAGAAATGTAGTTTCTATAAACTTTTGCTAAGTTTCTACCATCAGGTTTTTTTCTCTGATATCTTGGAAATTGATTCATCCATTTAACTTTATACATGACAAAATGTCATTAACTGGGGAAGTTATCCCAACTTTTCCATTTTTTTTCCCAGGTATTGTTCATGGTATTGAGCAATCATTTGACTTTTAAAATGAGCACAAGGAAAACTACAGTTTAATTACTTATTGGAATCTGCTGCTGATGGCAGCTTAGTTAGCTGGTATATTTATGGGCTCTTTATTAACAGAATTGAATGGTGTCTTGTTATTGACTGCTTGGGTCCTCTGTCTATTACAGCTCCATGTGCAGTTTTTCCCTGAGTTATCTTATGCTGATGTTTTTATTTTTTTCATTTCTTTACCATATCTGAGCTTTCTTTCCTCCCTCTTACTTGAAGAACACTAAGAGAGACCTGGTGGTGTTTCTCCTTGATCAGTGAAATGTCTCCTAACCTCTTGTATTGGGTCTGACTGAGATGGAGTTAATTTTCCCCATAGCAGCCCTCAGAGCGCTGTGGTTTGTATTAGTAGCTAGAGAGGTGTTGATAACACACCAGTGTGTTGGTTACTGCTGAGCAGTGCTCGCCAGCACCAAGGCTGCCTCTCCAGTAGGCTGGGGGTAGGGAAGGTCTTGGGAGTGGACACAGCCAGGACAGCTGACCCAACCTGACCAAAGGATATTCTGTACCATATGACGTCTGCTGAGAAATAAAAGCAAGGAGAATGGAGGGGGAAGGGGGGGACATTCGTTATTTACGTTTATCCTCTGGGGTAACCGGTATGCATACAAAGCCCTGCTTCCTGGGAAGTGCCCAAACATCACCTGCTGATGGGAAATAGAGAATAAATATTTTGTTCTTTTGCTTCTGTGCACGCAGCTTTGTTTTGTTTCTATTAAACTGCCTTTTTTTCAAGCCATGAGTTTGCAGGGTTTTTTTTTCCCCTCCTCATCCTGTTGAGGAGGGGGGTGATAGAGTGGCTTGGTGGGCACCTGGCATTCAGGCAAAATCAACCCACCACACCTGCCTACTGTTTCTGTGTCAGACTGTGTAAGCCAGAGGGTCGAGCACATTGAAGCTTCTGCAACACTACTTTTCTTCATCTCATCATACCCAGGCAAAATATGGAAGTAAATGGACTCTTTATTGTATGCAGGTATTGTGCCTGTGTTCTCTAAACATCCCAAACTACTGTCCTAAACACAGACCATTAGATAAATGGTGGAAAATGAATGAGCAAGTGCAACATGACATGCATATTCTGTTTCTTTATCTCATCTCTTTAACTGTTACCAGAAGATTTGTAGAAGCTCAGTTCTAACCCACAGCATCATACTGCAGAGTACTCGTCACTTGAATTAGGAAAAAGAAAACAGTCTGTTGAGATGCTTGTTATATTTTATTTTGTTGATAAACTAATGGTTGAAAGGTGAAAAAGCAAGGTAAAATCTATCATTGCAAGGACAAAAAAGTGTAACCATCTTGTACTTCTATGACACAGGTATCCCTACACACCTGCCTGATTCCTGTTTTAAAGAATTCAAAGACTAAAGTCGCTGATGTTATAGTTTGACATGTTGCTTCCAGCCCAGTGGGGGGGAGCAGCAATCAGGGTTAGCAAAGGGTTACCACGGCTATTATTGCAGGTTTTTGATTGTAGCTTTCCATAGAAGTGGACAACTCTCTTCCCTAAGTACCATCCAACATTTTTTATTTTTAAAAGATTAATCTATATCACAACCAGATGAAAAGTCATGGCACTTAAAAATAACAATTTGGTCTGTATTTAGTTTATGGTATTAGAAAATTTAGGATTGTATTTCCATTCTTCTAATTACATATGTAAAGGGTAGAAATGGCTTTATTGAGATGAATGACACCACAGGATTGCATAATCATGTAATCACTTGCAGACAGGTAATTAAAAGCAAAACGAGAAACATGACATGACTCACAAGGAAGCGCAAAAGCTGACAAGTTGCAGCATCACTGCTCTGCCAGCTCAGAACTCAGGGAAGCAATTGGTATTTGATGACCTGTGGCCATTTATCCTATCTTCATAGTTTATTTCAAAGTAAGCCTAAGAAAAGTCATTGGATGAAACAGCTTTATTCTGTTTGACAGTCCTCATGAGTACCTCTCGTGACCAGGAAAAGAATCTCAAGGGGATCACAGGCACTCTCAGAAGTTAAGAAAATTAAGTTGAGGAGGTCAGGAATTACTATGGTGGAGAGAGCAAACAGAGGCAAAGACATAAGTGATGTTCAGAGTTAGGGGAGGAAAGAAAGTGTTCAGGATAAGCAGAGGTGAAGAAAGATGTGGTATCTTTTGTTCAGTGGAAGCCATCGTGTTTCAAAAAAATATCAAGGTGTTGCTAAAAAGAAGGAACAAGGGCACAAAGAGAAAGTTTAAAGAAAAGAGTGGATTAATGAAACTGCCACAGAAACAGCCCCCATAAACTTTAGGCTAAAATTTTGTCTTTGATCAACTACTGCAGTGACTGAGATGCACAACCATTGGCACTTGCACTTTCACTAGCTTATTTCCTTGCATTGTGTTGTCAGGGTATCCTAAAACATGCCTCCTTTCCCACATCTAGCAAGCCATGTTTAGAACTATTTATTTCAAATACTGTAATCTAAACAAACTTCTTTGCCATTACTACTGTCTCTTGAAATATTAAGCACTAGCCACATGCAGTTTTCAGTGTCTCAAGGGGCTACATTTTACATTTGAACATTTAAAGCATCTCAGAAAGTTTAAGTCTTCTAAGGCAAAAGAAAGATTTTCCTTCCTACTATATATATATATATATATATATTCTTTTAGTGGTTAGGTGAAGCATCAAGCCATAATTTTCTGTTAGTTATATGGCAAAAAAGGCTTGCTTGTAGGTGCATGGGTTTTGAGATGGACTGAATAGAACAGCAGAGAGAGCCATCCTTACAGGCATCAGGACTGATACCCTATCAGACAAGATGCATGTAGAGCAGGCTTGGAGTGAGGCATCATTCAATGCTCCTGACTAACTTACTGTCAAGACCAAGGGTTCCAAACTCAGAAACCTACTGAACAAAAAATATAGGGATATATTGAAGCCTCTGCCAGACATACCTAGGAAAGGCAAAGCCTAGGTTTTTTTCTGAACATTTCTGAAGGGCTTTTCTGAAGCTCTGTACTCCAGTTCTGGGGAGTTCTGTCTGGACTTGAGTCTGTAGCTGAAGCGAACAAAGAAACCACTGTGAAAAACCAACGCGGACCCGGTGTAAAGAGAAGGGAATTGTTCTGGTCCTGTCTCCAAATACAGTAACTGTTGACTAAGCTTTCCAGTTCAGCGGGATTTTTTTTAGTTGTTTCAAAACTTGTCTATTATTTCAGGGCTACTGGCAGAGTTGTGGCTTCCCAAAGGCCTAGTAAACCCAGCAGCACAACCCAGCAGCATAGATTAACTTCACCTCTCTGAGTCAAGCACTCCAAAATAATGTTCCCATAATTCTGTCAGTCTTTTTTTCTCTAAGCTTCAAGAGAGAGCTATATGAAGTGCCAATTAGAGAGAGGAGTTGTCCTTTGGCAAGGGTTTGTAGAGTCACTTTGGCATGTCACATACCAGTAGGGAGATTACTCCATGCAGTGGTCTTCCCAGAGCTTGACAGTTATTTATATTCTGTGCTTCTACACAAAATGTGTCTGATCTCATTATTACAAGCCCTAGCTATCCCACAGAATTTTACTCCCCAGGAGCACCACATGAACAGAATTTAGCCTAAACAAAGATGTGCAAACACGGTTGCACCATACTTCATATTTAGAAGTTGCTGAAGTATGGATGATTTTTGTTCTCAGACAATTCCACACATGGAGTTACTGCTTGACAGAGACCGGTGCAACAGCGTCTGTTCTCTAACAAGCACCTATTAAAGTGCCAATGACAGTTCTCTTACCAGTGCTTTGTCTCAAAGGAAACATGTAACTAAATTCTTGATGCATTTTAAGATTTTATTATTTTTTTGCCATCTTGAAAAGTGGGATAGAATTCTCAATTTCTAAGAAAATGCAATTATTTTCTCAAGAGGAGTTGTTTAAAAGAAAGAGGCATATTTTGCTATATCAAAGGGTACAAACTAACTGGACTTGAGGAGAGAAGCCACCGTGAAGTACTAAACAACAAAGATACTTCCATGTTGATGAGACTTAGAGGAGTGGTAATGAAAGTGAAGGACAGGTTGATCTAAAACATATTGGAGAAAAGTAGCATTATGGCTTCTTTTTTGTATATCTATTTATTTATTTGTCATTGGTGGGCTGCAAAACAATGCTAAATCTAGTCATGCATTTTTTATAAGCCAGACTGCCAATCAAGTTAAAATCTGGGAAAGTTTGTGATGAAGAATTAATCATTTTTATAGCATTATGTAGTAATTTCTGTGGAACATTTATCAGGCTAGAGAATATTTTATCTATCTGTTAGCAACTATATAAATCAGAAGTTTCAACACACTGCAGAAACTTGGTAAGAGAATATGACATCTCCATTCTCCAAAATAATCTATTGGCAACCAGGCAAATAAATGTTAAGTGTGTTAGCACTTAAAAGTTCCCAGAACAAGAGAAGTTAAGGCAAAATCTGTGATATTAGACAGAAAATATTATCTTGCCAATGCTTTTACACAGAATTTTAATTGGCTGCATAGTGAGTGCAAATTACCTTTTGTGATTTGTTGCCACTACTACAATGTTTCATTACAGGAAAGTAGTTTTTGGAAAAATACGTAACAGATCTGTTTCATTTTCTATATCCTAGTGCAGAAGCCTTATGAAAAATGGTAATTGCAGTATCAAAGAGGTCTAGCTAACTCTCAGAGTTCCACATTCATGCTGCTCTGCCACAACAAAGAAATTGATAAGGCAATTGTTTTACAATGTTGCATTGAAAAATTACAAATAAAGATCTCATTCTGATTTTTCACTGGCAGAGGTGGGAGAAGTGAGGAGAAAGGGTTGTTTTAATCTTTTACTACTGGTTGACGCTGTGTCACTTTTTCTTTTTCTTCTTTAATATGCAGCTTTAGGGGAAAAATCCTAGGAAGAAACAGCCAGAAATTCCAGCCCAGAGACATTGTTGTAAAAATAACTGAAATATATACCTCTGTATGTTGAGAGAATGTCTTGCTTATATTTTCTCAGGCTTGTGCTGACTACCCTTTCAATCCAAACTCCTCCCTTCCTGCTCATCACCCACAGTGGTTCTACTCCTCACTTGGACCTCTTCTTATATTCTTCCTTAGTATTCTCACTGTTTCCCTACAATATCTCACTCCATTTTTACAATATCATCTGCTAACTAAAGCTGTCTGGGAAAAACATATAAAATATGTTGACTCTTTCTGTAAAGTTTACTCTGCTTTACCCTGCTACTTTAACCCCAACACTTCCAGCTTTGTCTTTTAGACTGGAGGTGTCCAAAAAGCTTCTTCCTCCAACCTTGCATAAAGCCCTATGATCAAGAGACTGGGGTCTGTGTTACTCTCTAGCAAGTACCAGTGTGCTGACCACCCTAGTTCTTCCTTGGTGTCAACAGTATCAGTTTAGCAAGGGATTCAAAACACATCAGCTAGAGACTGGAATAGAAAATACACAACTTAAAATGTTCAAAGAGCTACAGACTTTGTCCCAAATCCAACCTGGTCTGTCTATGTAGATTACATTGCCACAGAATACAAACAATGGTTATAAACATGCCCCTAAAAATTGTTTCACAGGGTAAGAGAAAGGCTCTTTCAGTATATCTAGCACAACATTAGATGCTTTGACATGATATATCATTGTATTCATGTAAATAAGAGCAATAATGATGTTACAAAACATTAAAGTAGAATATTTTTTCTCATAGCATGATCAGCTTCTAAATTGAATGGTATCAGAGAAAATAATCTATCTGAAAACAAAACAACTCTTTTTCTACTAGATTAAAAAACCCACACACTGAAGTTTGTTTGCTTTGCCAAATCATGTTAAAACATCCCTGTTCACTTCCTTTGTACAGACTTCATTTACTTGGACCTTGCTATCACCTCATCTCCCTCTGTTCATCGTCAGCGATCATTAAGCTCTCTTGAACTCTAAAGGTTAATTGGAACATAATTGCTCTCCTTTACAGTAACTGATACATACACTCCAGAGATCCAGAGGCATCTTCCAGTAAAAATGTACACTCTTACAGAAAAAAAAGAAGAAAATTGGTGAGAAAGAGAGAGAAAGAGAAAGATCTAGAGTAGAGTACATGTCACCAACATGGCAACACTAGTTGAAGCTGTGTTCATGGATAGAATTCCTTATTAGGGGAAAAAAAAAAAAATTCTTTCTTAGGAAAGACTAAAACATCTATAAAAGAAAGACACCTGCATTTTTCACTCGGCAACTATACTCTAAGGGAAGGATTGAATGGATGTGAGGGAGATGGAGAAAGAGGAAGGAATCATTGGAAAGGAGAGGAAGCTGGGGAAGACAGAATTTTTGTCAAATTTCCTCCCAAATATGAAATCCTGTGCACGAAACAAAGAGAAAGCAGAGAATGAGGAAGGAATGTCAGACAAGAAGGAAGCAGCTGAAACCGGTTTGACTGGTTTTTGACAGGAAGATAGCCAAGAAATAAAGAAAAAGAGTTGCACATCTATGCATGGCATTGCCATCACAGACACTCTGCAATACGACAGTAGGGGAACAGATACTCAGGTGAAGCTAGAGGTTGCTTTAGCAATCTTAAAATTCAGCAAGACAGCAAAAGAGACAAACAAGAGGCTTCTAAGGAGTCAGAAAACAGCTGAACCAAAGCAAGGGCAAAAAAAGAAAGCTAGAGGTGATGAGGAGTATGTAATGTTCAGGCACCACAATACTAGAAAGGCCATGTGATGGGAGACCTGATGGAGGTCTGAGGAGACAGAGGCTGATGGACAATACTCGATAAGACCAGCTGATTAACGAGACAGGGAGCAGAAGCCATGCTTAACAGAGCCCAATATCTCTTTTTGATCACATAAAATCATATAAACTTATTTAAACAGAGCCTGAAATACAATGATTGCATGGACATGTAGTCAAAAGTCCACCTGTGGGGAACAAAATGACAGAGGACATGTATGTGAGGTAGTGAGGACAAAAAAGGGATTGCTGGTAAGTTAGTGGGAGACTATAAAGAGCTTAATACACTATGAAGAGTGTATTAAGTGCTTTAATCTGAGTAGTCAGTAGAAAGGCAGTTGTTGTTGTTGTCATATGTGAAGAGAGTGTGAATAATAATCACTGTTTTAGAGATATAATGTGTATTCCATATGTAGCAAGGGAAAGGGAAAATCTGACTATGAGAGAAGAACGAAAGGTAGAGAAAGTGGTGAGAAAGAGACAAGTGAGAGGAAAATGGAAGGTACCAACATGAGATATAAATTTGTGGAGTAGGTTAGAAAGGGAAAGAAATAAAGGTCACAGTGTTAAAAAGCTGGACAACTGGACAGAAAATAGACTTCCCAATTTAGAGTGAGAGTGTTGTGAAAGGCATGGGTGAGTCCAATACAGATAACAGCTTTAAACTTGTTACCCTAAAGCAAGGGAATGAAAAAGCCACCTCATAGACAAGTGAATAGGGAAAAGGAGAGGATTTTCAGGAAAAAAAGTTTTGTTATTGTCAGCAAGCATTTTTTACATTTGGTAAATCTGAATTAGCTTAGATTCATTAGTACCAGTTTTGGGGAGTGAAATTTGCATTGGAGGTTCAAAATCTAAGAAAATACTATATTAGATAAATGGCATTTCCAAATATTTATATGCTGAATTACAGATTGTAACATATATCCAGTTGGACACGAGCCCTGAATATTGTCAGTGTAACTAACATTTCAGAAAATAACATCTCAAGCTCCAAAAGCCTGTACAATCCAAGAGAAAATATAATCCAATAAAAATAGCTGGAAAACTATTACCTCTGGTGGTCTTTTTCTTTTCTAATTAAATGAAAATTGTGGTTCCCATAGATAGGTTTTATTTTTCATTTCCTTTCTAAATTATTAAAGGATGTTGCTTGTCCTTGTAATTCCTGAGCTCAATTAAGGGATGAAGTTCAAATAGTCAAGCTATACATGCACACCGTGAGTGTTTATATTCAAGTTTCTGGAAGAAACCAGGTCAATTCTATGTGCCCACAGTACATTCTGAAAGGTGTTCAAAAGTCTCACTAGTGTTACAAAAGATGTGGAAAAATACAGATGAAAGAATTGCACTTAGAAAAAAAGAATTGCTCAGATAGAGGAGAGGAAAAAAAAAACCAAAAACCAAAAGATATTGTTCTCACTCTCTTTTGAAGAGCCTTTTCCAGTGGTACACTCACTTTCTTCTTCACATCTCAAATAGGAACACCTTTTGAGCAGCCATTTCATGCCATATATTTAAAAATCTGATTAAAGTAATGTTACTTTTATTGAGAAAGCATATCTTCATATCCAAAACTGTTTTCAAAATAAGGATAAAGTTTGCTTTTAGAAATATTAGACAAATGTGCTCTGTGTTGCATCACCAAATCTAGCATATTTTTTGATTAAATTATTAAACAAATAATCTTGTTGGCATAACACTCAATAATCTTGATAAACACTTCAGTTGGGTATCTATTAAAACTTTTGACTGCTTACAAGTATTTTCTATTATGGTAACATGTGTCAAGAATCAAAAAATTATTGCTTGTTTATTTCCCACGTCAGTCTGCCTAGATACGCAATTTTCATTTTTTTTGTTTACCACTCCTAAAAATGAAAATATAAAGTAAGAGTGGTAGAGAAATTTAACACTAATTGGTAGCAAAAGCAGCATCACCATTTAAAATCACACCATGTCATTAGAGTTTGTTATGATGAACTACCAAGTTCATTTAGCTTGTAAATCACTTAGACCTTTCACATTAGATGAAGAAATGACAAAGGTAGAGTTCATGTAATCAGTTAGTAATACATAAAAATTAACTAGTAACCAGATGCTCTACCATAATTAATGGAAAGGTGGAATACAGAATTCTTCTTGAGCAAAATGACATTATACACTTGGGAATATGTTTAATCTCACTAGGACAAGGTGGTGCAATTACAGCAATAAAGTGTAAAATGACTGTAAAACCCAAAAGGTACTTAGAGACAAGCATGGATGTACACAGTTTTAAAAAGACTGCATTTCTTCCAACACCACTAGCATGTTTTATAAGCTATTCCTAACATTAATTAAGAAATTCTCCATGTTTCTTTCTAGAGCTGAATAGGGACTTCTCTTCACAAGGAGAGAAATGAAAACCAAGTCCAAATCTCTGTTCAGTTACTACCTGCATTCAAATTCCCTTCAAGTCATCACATTTTACTGAGAAGAAAGAGCACATGAGTGAACTTTTGATGGCTGGTGACATACCATGCAAAAAGAGCTCAAAAACCAATGGGTTTGGAAAGCTTTTTAAAACTGGCCACATATAATCACCTTAGGAAAGACAATTATTCATAATTCACAATTAAATAAACTCACAACTCCTACCAACTTTTTGCTCTACCACTTAATTTGGAGCAGTTGCATATGTGCAAAAGCTATGGTTTAGTATTTTGTAATGTTTCATCAAGGTACCTATGCAAATAAACAGCTTTCTCAAAAACATTAAGAAGCATGTTCAGATGCTCCACCATAGGTTTCTCATCATGACAAATGATTTTGCAACATTTTCTTTACTACTACACAGATGTTTGATTCAGTGTGAGAGGGAATATGCACTCTGTTCATTAAATCCAAGAGAAAGTAAGGCAGCCTAAGAGGAATAGATGAATATTAGTGGCCTACCTATAACTGGAAGTCTCTAAAGACCTTTGGGTCAGAAAAAAAAGACATTCTGTAATAATGTTGGCACAGTGAATTCTGTTCACTGACCATTTAACTTCTTTTAGCATGAGCATATGGAAGTCTACTATGGGTTCTCAGAACTGGCTATACAACATTGGTAAAATACTCATCAGGTGCCGGGAACTACTAAGGGTTTTACACAAGCAAGCTTCCAGTCTCGAAAAACGACATGCCAGAGAATTATTATGTTCCAATGAGAGTTAACAATTAAGGTGAACTTCACATAACCATCTTCCAGGTGGAATCAGAGCTCTCCATCACATGTGTCAAGATCCTGAGGGCATCAATGGGCCTTACTGATCCTGCCCAAGCTAATTCTGACCCCAGCACAGCTTCAGAGGTGCCCAATACCCAGGACTAGGGCTGTCCTCAGCTGCCCCCCAGCCTGCCCTGCTCCCAGGCTGGGGAGGGTGGGACAGGCCCTGGCTGCTAGTCTCTGCCCTGGTTCTCTCCATTGGGACCCCACTGCCACTCCTGGCACCCCAGCCCAGAGAGAGCTGTCAGCCCTCGCTGCACACCAACAGGCAGAAAACATCAATGTCTTTTTCACAGAATCACAGAATGGTGGGGGTTGGAAGGGACCTCAGGAGATCATCCAGTCCAATCCCCCTGCCAAAACAGGTTCCCTACACCAGGTTACCCAGGAAAGTGTCCAGGCAAGTTTTGAACATCGCCAAAGAAGGAGACTCCACAGCCTCTCTGGGCACCTTATTCCAGTGCTCTGGCACCCTCACAGTAAAGAAATTTTTCTTTAAGTTTGTCTGGAACTTGTGGTGTTCCAGTTTGTGCCCATTGCCCCTTGTCCTGTCACTGGGCACCACCGAGAAGAGCCCGGCCCCATCCATTTGGCCCCCACATTTCAGATATTTATAGACATTGATCAGATCCCCTCTCAGGCTGCTCTTCTCCAGGCTGAACAGTCCCAGCCCTCTCAGCCTCTCCTCGCAAGGCAGATGCTCCAGGCCCCCATCATCTTTGTGGCCCTTTTACTCCAACCTTCCCCTCTTCTCTTACTCACATTCACTGAACATTTAAGATACAGTGCATGCTCCCTCTAGCTTGATTTCTTACTGCGAAAAAGACTGCTTTATCAGGTCCTCTAATCAGTATAATCAGGAATACACTTACTACTTTCTAAGCACATGTTGCAGTTCCAATTGTTAGGATAAGAAATGAAAAAAGAGAACAGTAAAGCCCTCTGCTAGTTGTTTTTGGTATTCATTCATTTCACTGTGGTATTTTTAGCTTGCTGTGTACTACTGTTCACTTATTCAAGAGTCAAGACTTGTCAAAGCTTTCAAGAACTGTGGGTGAAAAATTACTTTCAAGACCTTCAGCTGGGAACAACGACAACTCTGGCTTTGCCTTTGTTTTGCAAAACACCTCTCAGGACAAGCACAATGCTTTTGTAACAATTCAAGTAAAACTGTTCAGTAACTTGTTTTATTATTGCATGAAACACCATTGTCCATAGCCTTCAGAAAACCCTCAAAAATGCAGTTCACTACAAAAACCTTATTCACAATGTATCCATTCTTCTTTTTCATTTACATTTGAAAGCACAGCTCCTAGACTTCACCACAGAACAGTATTCACAAGATTAAGTACTTCTGTCCATTGAAAGGGTATCTTTGGTTCTAACTGAAGAGAACTTAATTTCTTCAACATACCCTGTTATCTGCCGTTAAAAACTCTGTGCCTACAGCCCTGATTGGTTACCTTTTTACCTAGGTTTTTTTTTTTTGCTGAGTGATTATAAGACAAGTCACTCAGTACTAGAGGCTACATCACATAGAAAAAAAACCCAACAAAAAACCCAACAAAACAAACATTTAGGCTTGGGAATAAGCCTAGCTGTACAACAACTGGGGAGTTAAAAAAGAATGACAAAACCATTATGTTCAGAGACAAAGGAATGATGGATGGAAGTTGACTAAATCAATAACTAATTGTAAAATACGCATTCGGTCCTAGAGTTGATCCAATAATTGAAATCTGCTGCTGGTCACCTGAGTCCTATTTAGCAGAGCCAGGTCATAATTCAGGTGACTTTTGTACTTCTCATTGATTTTGTTTAGCAGCAGATTTGTGGTACAGATAAGACTATTCATTTCTCAGCACTGATTCAGATTCAATGAGAGCAATTACACTTGATTCAATACTTTTGTATTTAATCTTTAAAAACTTGTGAATAATATTTTTTTACCATATACTAATAACAAGTCTTTCTGCAGATAAAAACTGCTAGCTTTATTTTCCTCTTTAAGCTCACAAAATTAATTTAAATTATATTACAGTAGCATTTGTTTATCCATTCATATTAGAATGCATGAAAACCTTTCCATGTGATCCCCATATTTTCCAGGGAATATCATAGTTATCAGACCCATGGACAGCTGGAGCAGTAGGAGATGCAAGTAAAAACAGAACAAATCTTGAAAAATTAGACAAGTTGTCTCGATTACAGAAGAAAAAAAAATTACTAGCTTTTTTTTCATTATTAAAACAATACAGTATTCCTACAAACTAGAGCAGGAAACTTTTCCACACCAGTTATGACTATTCCAAAGACAATCCAGTTGTGGTGATTAAGATGAATGTCAAAAACAGTAGATGTAGTAGTAGTTCTGGAGTCTCAATTTCATTAATAAAAACATACTGTGTTTTCAAAAAACCTGAAATCAAGCCCACAAGTCAGGACCATCTTTGGATGCCCATCCCTACCCGAACCTACATCACCTAATTTCAACCCATTTGCTATTTATTTCCTCGGAGATTTGCCTAATTTATTCTCTAAACCTGTTGCTAGCATAAAGAATAAAAAGTTGACAGAACCAAAACCATCATCAGGATGAGAAATAATAGCAATATAATAGCAATTTTTTCCATCTTTCAGCCCTGTGGCCCGTGCAATTCAGGCAAATGAAAATATCTGAACCAAGATTTTTTTGCCCTGCTCTAAAAACCTGAATAATATTCTGCTAGTATTTACTACAATTATTTCTTAGTTTACTCTCACCTTTATCATTTCAGGCTGAAGGTTTTGGTGATGCTCTGATATAATTTCCTATTCACCAGCAAGAATGTGCAACAGAGAGAAATAAAGTGGAACATCTACTGGTTCTGTATTTTCAGACCTACAGAAGCTTGTGGCAGCAATGTAAGTTTTGGGGGTGACAGGTACCTAAGCAAATGATAGGAAAGTTGAAAGATTTTGATTCAGAAGCAAAAATGAGCTCTCTGTCACCCTGACCAGTTGTTTAGCAAATGGTGTTTAACCACTTGATCATTTAATTTTTTCCAGGAATTCATAGCCAACTTATGAACTAGTAGACTCAGCCATCTTCTACTGACAAGGGAAGAGGATTGAATCTTGTTTTACAAGATCATGTTGATAAGTTTTCTTTGCAAATTCAGTAATTGTTTTTTGTTGTTCTTTTGTTGTTTTTTTGTTGTGTTTTTTTTTTTTTAATTTATGCTCTGATGCTTAAAATAATGTTTTCTGGTCCCAGTTCTCAATTAGAACATCTCATTTAAAGCTTTTTTCAGTATTTTTCTTTCTTTTCTGGGACAAAGAACAAGGGATTTAAAAAACTGCACCTTTATCAATTGATCTGATATTAACCAGCAGTAAGCTGTAAAATACATACCATTTCACCACAATCTTCTGTCTCTCATTTTTTTTTTTCCTTCCTATTTGTTTGGCAAGTTTGCTGACAGGCCCCTCCATCCTAAATACCTTGGACCCTCCTGCTATTTTCTTGTCTAATTCTAACACAGATGAGAGGGGATATTTTTTACTTTTTTTAATGATAGTAACTGAGACAATTTATGCAGAAGCCTTCCTCTAAGTACATTTTTAACTTAGCTGGCCACTTTTGTGAATGAATCTGCAATAAACAATGTCATTTGACACATTCCAATAATTAGAAATTAACTTGCTTATTCACCTGAGTGGGTTCTCATAGAGAACTCGTAGAAAATTCCAAGAACTGCATCTCTTGGAGCTCTGTCTCATCTGAACCAACAACTCTAGCAACAAAAGGAAAATCTATTCTTAGTCCTAAAGAAAAGCAGCTTCCTGGGTTGATATAGATTGTATTTTATGAAACTTAGTCCTATGTCCTGACTAGAAGCTGATCAGGAAAGACCCCAGATATTTAATTCTTAAGTGAGCAGAACTTAAAAAAAAAAATCATTCTTACTTCTGGTGCCTATAAGTAAGCAGTTCTAACACAATTCCTATTCCCACCAGCTGGAAGGTGCTCTTTGACTCCTGCCTAACACAGAGTACAGGACTTTTACTGGCAAAATTGTGCACTGACAGATGAATTAAATGACAGGTAAAGAGTTTGAAATTATGCTGATATAAAAAAAAAGATACAAACAAAAGATCAGCAAGTCTTAGCATATTGCAGGTCTGCTGCCAAACCTCTGAGCTCTGCAAGTACAAGAGGTTGAAGCATTACTGTAGAGAACAGAAATGTTCTCTACCCTCCAAATAATTTGCAGAAAATATTGCATCTATGAAATCAAAATTTGTGTTTAAACATGCCATTTTCTGTGAACACTGGATATTAATTAAACTACACTGTGAGTTAAATAAACTGAGTTATTACCCTAGAATTGCTTGCTTCGGGACTTTCAGGTCAAATTCTGTCACACTAATTGATGTTAATAATAAGTGACATTACATATGTGTCTGTACAAACAACTTTACTTACTTTAAACCCCCAAAAGATACTTCAAAAAGGCTTGTGCCCATGAATGAAATATTTTTTTTTCACTTAGAACTTTATTCCAGTGCTTGGAAATTAAGACCCTCTGAGGGCTATCATACAATGCAGCTGTGAAAATATCCAGGTCTCAGATCCTGAGTTAGTCTGTAGAGCATGCTTTTCCACATGAAAAATCAATCATCTAACTTATGCAGTGACCTTCCATTTCTTCAAAACAGTTATTTTAAGTGCTTGCAATCATCACCTTCCCTAGTCTGTACCTGATGCACAGTGGTGGCACTTCCCCAGAGTCTCATTTCACATCAAGTGAATAGCAGCTTGGAATAGAGCTTCAGATATTTCATTTTTTTTTCCTTAAGGAGTGTTATTTTAAAATAATTTGTACATATATAGTCTCTTTGACTTTTAAAAGCTTTTGAAAGGCCAGTAGAAAGACTTATCAGCAATTTGCTGTGGAGATTGAGAGGACAGAGGAAGGTGATTGTGAATCTAGAAAATCCCCTGCCATCTGTGCTTGTTTGATGAAACAGAAGATGCAAGGCTTGGATGCAAATCTGTAGGACTTGATTTCATGCTAAAGCAAGAGCTTGAGCTGAGCTACTTAAAGATATATCTGTGCAAGCGTAATGCTGTATCTTTAAAATGAATCAGATATTTCAGTATGGGTTATTCTGTACTTGAGGAAGGTAAATATAATGCAAATTCATGTAGTTGCTCTATTTCTACACCAGGCAAGGTTCATTTCTTTACTATCCACACAGACTGAGTAACATAACCAAACAAAACCCCTTCAGCTACGTACCACATCTGCACACAACACAAACATGGCCTAAACTCCATGATGAGTTCCAGGACTAGTCTTTGAATACTAGCTAATACCTGGTAATATTTGCTGATTGACAAAATACTGTAGTGAATTAATATTTATATTTTTTAAGGCAAATATTCCCAGTTTAAATATTTTTTAACTGTCAGGCCTTCAAACTCAGCCTGCACTCTGATTCTAAGTCTTGTGCATCTTTATTCCCAAATTATACTTTCAGTTACATCCAGGAGACTTCATGTTTGAAAATACTGTAGAGGCAAAACCTGTTGCTGTATCTGTATGATACCCTTAATAGCCACATGTGGAAAAAGAATCAATCAGCCATACTTTTTTTGTTTAGTTTATCTTTTTAAGGCTAAATGCCCTAAAAACAGGCCATGGAAGAAAACCATATATGCTTCTAACAACATGTGTTTCTAACAATAAATCTCATATGATCAGTGTGACAAATGAGAGACAAAATGCCACCTATAGAATTACTTTTAAGATACAAGGTGTTGTTCACATTGCTTTGAGCTACTGTGTTTCAGGCTCTTTAAAGTACTACACAGCATTTCCACACTTTTCATTGTAAATCCTAAAAATCTTCTGTGGAAGATTTAATTAATGTTTTCAGGTAGTAAACCTGTGTATAGACAGATTGCATTCCAACTTACCTGCAAGTTTATGTCAGAGCCCATAGAATATATCAAATGGCAATTTCTGCATTTACCATTTTCTATAGCTCTGTGGAATTACTTTTAAAAAGTTAACTTCCAGGTTGCATTCCACTTTCCTTAATATATGATGACCATCCAGGCTGTTTTCTTTTACCTTTCATTTCTAAAAATACTAATGTTAAAACTCAAAAAAGAAAAGAATTATGTACAACTCCCACAACACTTGAGGCAATTTAGATGGTCAAATAAGGAAAAGTATTGTAATTACTAATCCTGTGAATCACTGAATAACAAATAAATGGAAATTATACCAGCTCACTGCTTGGACCCATTCTTCTACCAGCTTTCATGTATTTCCTTTACAGTGCTGTCTGTGTGACAGTGGATTTGGCAAAATGTGATATCACTCAAAACAAAGTGTTAGTTAAATTGTATTGCAAACATCTGCAATTTGCAACACATATTCTTCATTAGCACAGTGACAGTCTTGGAAATACAGCTTAATCTGAAAGCTCTTCTAAATTTCCTGTGACCTTTGAATCTTCTCCTGTTTTGCAATCTAACAGCTCAGCCTCAAAACTGTTCCCATAACATAGTCCTACAACTGCCCCTGACTAGTGAGAAACACCGTTCATACTGCAGTGAGAAAACAAAATAATCAAATATTAAAGGAAAAAAATTAGGTTTTATACAAATCAAAAGTTATTTGCTTCAGATGGTAGCTAAGAATAAAAAATAATGATGTGTTTAGATACTGCTGTGTTGATATTCATAGTGAAATTAAAATTTTACATACCTTGAGAAGTGATGAAAACGAGATGGCATGTGACTTTAAATTCACATTAAATGATTCATTTAACAGTTTTAATCAACTGCTATGCAGGATTCATCTGCAGAATAAAACATGGAGATTTGAAACAGGTTATTAAAATTTTGATAGTAAAGCATTAATGCAGAGTTCAATAAAAATCTTTAAAATACAAAAATAGTGTAAGAAGTATGATGCCTAACTTCATACATATAGTCAGATAATTTAAAATAATTACATTTATAATGCAATATAAATAGAACAAAAATCACATATAGTCAGATAATCTGATAACATTTCATCTCATTGGTGAAACAATGAATAATTACTATTAATAATACAGCATAACAGTGTTACTTTGATTGATACCTTAAGTTTACAAGAAAGAATCAGCTTAGTTCTTTTGTAAAATTTTCAAGAACAATCAGAAGTCAGGCTGCCAAGCTAGTGGGACATGCTGGATGCAAATCTGTGACCCTTTTTTAAAGATGGAGCACAAGGCCAAAGATGGTGATGTCTAAAGTAATTTTTGTACTTTAGTACCTGTGAAGTAGCAGCTTTTGAAAAGAATTAAATACATCACTGCAGAGTTGTTTCCTTGTTCTAAACAAAGTAAGTTCCTCTAATTATTTTTGTATGTCAGCGAATTGCTCATTCACAGCTTCTTTAACTTCAGCTGTGTTTGGCATTTTGCCTTGGCTTTGCTTTAGATCTCTTATCAGTTGTCTTTGCAATGGGTCAATCCTTTCCTTGGAGAAAGATGTGACACTTATTGTGAGATATTAAGTAGCCAAGCGGTTGTTTCCTTAATGACAGTGGGAAAATATGTTTTGAATAAAGAAGCTTTTGAAGAAAACAGGCTTAAGATGTATATTCCAGTTCACAGAGGGGTATTACTATATTGCAGCATTTGTTTTCTATGAATATGAAGTAGTCCAAATTGGTTTGTTTTGTTTTGTTTTTTCTCACAGTACAATAATGAAGGCTTGTAGGGATTTAATCTAGTAGATGACCGCAAACCCAGAGGCTAAAAAGGGCATTAAAAAAAAAAAAAAAGAGGGAGGAGAGAGTCTTGAAATAAAATGAAGCTTTTAAAATAAAGTCCAGTGGGATAGCTTAACTAGGGCCATCACAGATGTTTATCAGTTACTGATAAACAGAACTCAAGGCTGACTGCCATTTCTGAGAATATTCTCTTCCTGAACCAGAAGTCTTGCTGCATGGAAAACCCACATGTCTTGCTCATAGGTAACTGGATGAAATTTTACAGCTCTGGTGGTAAACAGTGTTTCCATCAAAGAAAAACTGATCAAAATTTGTGTATACTTTAATAACTATATTGCAAGGGAATTCTATATAGGTGTCTGGAGCATGTGAAGTGATGCATTAACACATACTCTCCAATGCTGCCTAAAGGACAGTATGCTAACACAATTTTTTAAGATACTTTCTTTGCTCTGACCTACTAGAAGTTTGAGGTTGTTACAGCTGAGGAATGATTCCAGATCTCATGAACTAATATGCTATTTTAATTCACCCAAAATAGCCTTTTTGCCCATATCTGCCAGCGGGCATTTCAAAAGCAAGATATTCCATGCACTGTGTTTATGCATGTTACAGACAAACCTTTGCATTGCTGTAAATAATGAAAGCAACAAACAAAATAGTAAGCAAATAGAATAGAATTATTAGGGGTCATAACTGACAATGTAATCTTGGACATGTCTCTTGTGTGAACTGATTCTGTTCATTGTTGTTAAACACATTTTTAATGGGGTTCTGGACTAGGTCTGTGCATGAGTCAGAGGTTTGGAAGCAAGAACATATGAACACAGAATTGACAGGCTAAACCTCACATTTTGAAAGCTATGGAGCCTGTGTAACTCTGGATAAACCATTACAAATAGAAGAACTGCTCAGCAGTAATTATTTTTTTAAAAGAAAGCACAATTTCTTGTCTATACTCAAACAAGGCTCCTTATTTCCAAGACATACCAAAGGAGACTCTGGGATAACATAGGGAGGAGGTTGTTTGCTGAAGGAAAGATCTTGGACTTGTCTGTGGCCTTCACCTGAGAGTGATGAAACAAGGGTAATTATTTCTCCAATATTATATAATTTATAAATAATGGTGATAAAAGCAACTAGTCATAATTTAATAAATCATTTTTAAATTGCTATGCCACTGTTAACAACAAGATACCATTACATATGTAAGTATTTATTTACCCTTCTTTGTCTTTCTTGCTCCTTCCGTGTGGTAGCCGGAGGTACCCTGAGGTCTGCACTACTGAGGAGCAGCAGGGTGGGTGGCAGGCGCCTGGAGATGGCCTTCCCCAGCCTCCCCCACCCTGCTCTGGGCCCAGGACCCCACATCAGTCCCTCGGGGCTGTCAGCCCCTGCCCCAGTGACACCGCAGCAGGGCCAGCCTCCAGCTCCCCACAGCCCTGCCCTGCCATGGGCCCACCCGCAGGCCCAGCCTGGCCTCGGCCTGTCCCAGGGAGGTGCCCCATGCCCAGGGCTGCGGCTGCCCCAGCTGCTCTGCTCCCTGGCAGCGGCCTGGCTCCCCAAGGCAGGGAGCGACCCCCATCTTGGCTTGCTGACCGTGCTCTGCCTCACTGCTGGCACCAGAGGCAGGAGTTCGTCCTCCTCCGCACAGGCCATTGCCACAGTCACCAGCTCCTCACATCACGGTAAGCTTGAAATGCATGGAGGAGATTCAAGGCAGGGCTGTGGGACTGAGGCCAGGTAGTCTCTGAGCTTTATCCTAAAACAATCTTCCCCCCACAGTGCTTGAAATTTTAGTTGGAATTTAGGAGTCTCCTCTGATGCACGTAGCGCCTCAAAACACTGAATGTTTGTGTCTTGAAAACCAATGTTTTCCTCTCCCCAGAGCTGAGGTGAAACAGACCTGACGCCCTGGGGATTTCACAATGATTGTTGCTTGGATCCATTTTAAACACAGAAGAGGCGATTCACTTTGTTTTCAAGTTCCTTCTGCAATTGGCACACACAGGGGCCAGGCAGGAATTTTCAGCAGCCTTGCAGGAGAGGCAGAGACCTGCCCAGCTCCTGTCTCCCCTCTGCCTCGGCTCTGACTCCCAGCGCGACCCATCAGTCACCAAACAAGGTCCCCACACATCCTACGTAGCTCCTGGATGAAGGACTGTAACTAAATCTCCTCCCAGGTAATTTGCACTCACAGACTAAGTGTCAAGATTGAAAAAATAGCACTTTAAATCATGTGACGGCCCTACTAAGGAGGATGAAACTACAACCTAGTGTTTTCTTCAACACTGATTAGTCACTGTGAATATATCCAAGCAATTGTGCTTCAGGGTAGAGGGTAAATGACTTTTTTTTCTTGTGGGAGCCATATAGCTATGGAGCAACTTTATAATACAAGATAAACTTCTGAAACAGCAGTCGTAGAAGGGGTTTTGACATTTAAGCACTCCCCTGGCTTCTGGGTATCATGGTAAATAGAATAAATTTTCTCAGGTGAAATAGGCCTGTAAGAGAGAAATATGTTGCACATTGCATAAACAGGGAGGATAAAGTTTTTAATGTTACTGCCTTGTAAAAAGGGAGAGATGTGGCTTCCCAGACTTCTATAGCATAGGTTGGGAGAAAACTTCCTTTCTTCTGTAACTATTTCATGCCTACCAGGGCATGACATCTAACCTATTTAATCTTTTAAAATCTTTTGCTTAAAGTGGTTCTAGTTGTTCCATTTCCACACAGTCCATGTGGATAAGCAGCATCCAGAACTATAACAAATGTATACTAGTTGATATTTACCAGTGTTTCCCTTTCATATAGGTACAGATCATTCTATTGTTAGTAAACATCTATGACACTGTCTAATAAACATTACAAGAATTTTGGGAAACTATTTGCTTCCTGTCTAGCATGGTGTTGTGAAGGCATACACCTGCCAGAGTGTGCAAATTCCTGCTTTGTGGATTGGGAGACATTTCATCCTTCATTACATTGAGCTGTCACTAGAGCTTGATCACCAAAATGAGCAATTTTTCAAGGTAGTAAAAGGATACTGTACACTACAAATTATTTTTTCCTGTACTCTTTCAGGGGAACAAGTAGTCAATGTAAATAAATCCTCCTTATTGACATTCTGCAACAAGAGTTGCCTCAGATTCTTTTCAATCCTTGGATTCTCCTTTAAGAAACAGTTATGGAAAACAGTCCGTAACAGACAATGGTCTTCAAGGTGAACACGAAGGATAATAGGGTAATAAAGGCCACAATTAAGTCTGTAAGGGTGATGTTATTAAAGAGAAGTACAAGACAAGTTTCACATAAGTTTCTGGGGCATTCACACTCTGTTAGAGTGAACCATGCTAAGATGCCTACTTAGTTCTTTTGAACTTCAGAATAGTGGAAGTCTAGTTAAAAGTCTTCAAACTGGTGTTTGCTTATAATCTGATTATTTAACACTCAGCCCTCCACTTTGGTTAATCATAGACATATACTGAATGCAAACATATCAGTGCCACAAATAAAATGCCCAGTGAACTGAATATAATTTACTAATTGGCATCAACATTGTTGAAACCATCATAAGAATTAACAGGAGTGAATAAAGAAAACCCTGTTGTAGCTAATTTCTAATAACAATTAAGCTTTCTTAGCTGTATTTAACAAAAGATACAATACACTGGAGATATGGCAAGGTTCTTACATCTTAAGGACCAGGAATCTTTTGTGGCTCTGTAATAAAGTTCAACATTTTTATTTCTATATTGTTGGCAAATAGTGCATTAAGTCATTGTAGAGGATCTAAAAAAGTTTCTGCAGATATAACAATGCATTGGACACTGCAACATATATAGGCTGCTGGTGATTTATCCCCCAATACTCTGCACCTAGCAACTTTCAGAAACAATGCATTAGCACCTGGAGAAATTACAGATATTATACCTTCATCTTCATGGTATAGCATCACCCCAGCCATTAGATCTGGTTTTGGTTCAAAAAGAAAGTTGTTGGAAACCATACCTGTTCTGCTTCCTTGGGGAAGACATTCATTTCCATTTGTAATGGGCACAAAAACTATATATAATTAAAAAGCCATAATTCTGACTACAGAAAAACAAAACCAAACCTATACTAAAACTTTGCTGCAGTAAATATATCCATTAAACAGAAGAATTTGGCCTTTTTTTTTGGTATTACTGGGATAGTTAGAGAGGCATTAAAGAATGAATATCTGGTTTAACTGACTTGAGTTATACAGAAAAAAAATTTCTTCCTGGAGCATTTTCTTGGAATCCATATGTCCATTACTATAATTATTTGGTCCTGTCAGTAGATATTAACTGTATTAATCTCACAGGACCTTCTTCCAGGCTCTCTATTTCCCCCCAGACATACAGAGTTGTCAGCATCACCTTTGAAAATAAATAAGTGCCTTTTTATTTCCTCCACTCTGCTGAGTAGTTTCTCAAGATGTGCTCTCCAGATGACTTCTCTCCTGTGGTCCTACTAGGCCTTTTACCTTCTGTTTCTCAATCTTCTTCCAGTATTCCTAACTTGTTGACTAGTTTAACCCTTGCCCTGCTATAAGGAGCTTTAAATCTAGCGATGGGGTATACTAGTATAGTTTGAAATGGTAGACTGTAGCTTGGCAAACTTTGCACATCAGTTCTAACAGCAGTTAATTGGTGAAAACAAGCCCTTAATATCAATCCTGATCATGAACTCTTTCAGCATTGTTACAGTAGAAGTGAAGGGGAATCAAAAGCTTGGAAATGGTGTGTGGGTGTAGCACCTGTAGGCATGTGTCAAACTTCCTTTGGTTTCACAGCTCTGGCTGTGACACTGGCTCAGACAGTGTTCCAGCTTGAGAGCATCTTGCATGACTTATTCATTGTAGGTAGGTGTTACCAGATGTTTTCTTTTCCTTTTATCTTTTTGTAGTTTCACCAGAATAAGCTATCTTGGCTGTCCTGAAAATCTAGAATAATTTGCCTGGCAAAAAAACAAACAAACAAACAAACAAAAAAAACCCAAACCTGGCAGCACACAGCTGCAAAAAAATGTCAGTTTGTGAAAGTTACTAAACAGCAAAAGTTTTACATTCCAGCTCCCACTCAATTTAAGCAGACCAATATTTATTCGAATTGAGTTATTAAAACAGAGTATTGGTGTAACCAAATGCTGAAATGAACTAGTTTTGTAACCTTAATAAAAATTATTAATTCTCCCAGCTGAAACACCAGTGAATAAATTGAGGTCAATATTTATTCTAGTAAAAACATTAAACTTTATATCACAGCCACTAACCATAGCCACTGTGGAAATGATCTGACCTTTCTACTGCTGCCTTTTGGATAGACCTTTTGTAGAGAGCATCTCATGTTCGTGCAGAGTGTCTGGGTTTTGGATTTGCCATTCAGGGAAATGTGAAATGTGACTTTGTGAAACCTTTACTTTTTTCCAGCTTCACCTCTTGAGTCACTCTTTTTGGCACATTTTACTGTGCAACTCTACAACATGCAGCTATGCTCAACGTTATGACAGAGGCCTCTGAGGATGCTCAACATTTTCAGAAGCATATGCAGTATCAGTGGTGGTGTAATTCACTACATTTGTCTGGGTCCAAATTCTGCTCCTGGGTGGATGATGATCCATTTCAGTCCTTGAGAAGCTTTCAGGGAGAACAATTTTTAACTTATTAAGATGCTGACTTAACATCCAGTCTGTGGCTCCTGAAGTCTTTGAGGCAACTCCAGCAAGCAGCTTTCCTGACTGCCAAATTTGCCCAAATTTCACTTCAGTTGAGTGTTTATGCTTTATAATGGAGACAAAAATGAATATATACAACTTCAAATACAACCACTTTCAACATAATTTATTTCCTTTAAAAACATCTGGAAGATAGACTGTGGAACAGAGAGACATATATCAAATGGGTTTTAAATGAGGAATAAAAAAGAATTACTTAGGAACAGTTAAAACTCTTAAACAATAATTATGTCTCTGTTACTCAAGATTCTGCTGGATTGCAAAAGAAATGAGCATTATTATTCTTGTAACCAAAAGAATCTTTGCTCACAGAAGCAAACAGAAAACAAACTTCATTATGCAACACATTTTATACTAAAACAGACCATTTTAGAGATTTTTTTCCACTGCTTTTGCCAGTAATTACCCTTCTTGTATGGCACAGATGAAGAGTCAGAGCTCTTCAGAAGCCATTTTGTACAATAAATGTTACTTGTTTTGTTTTTCTTTATTCCACTTAATTAATGCTAATTCTATTTTTTCCCTCTTTTATGTTGGTCTAATGCCTTTCTGGAAAAAAAATGTATTTAAATACCAAAAGTCCAAATATAAGTTAAGTTCTATGACAGTTTATCTACATCTGTAGGAAGTAGACAAGAGGAAACTGTTTCTTTAAAATTGATTTGGCAGTGTAGAAGCTGAAAATGTCCATCCACATGGAATTGAGATTCTCTAAAGGTTTTGTGTTTTCCAATAGAATAAAATCTTACAGCTTTTCTAGTCAGTCCTTTCAGAGGGATATATTATTCTGTGGAGTGGCACAACTTGAAGTTGTAGAAGAAAAGATAAAGAAGGCCATAAACTACTGCCATAAACTCAAAAGGTGATAAATGTTTTTAAAATTCTGTATAAATAAAACTTATTCTATCAATTTGGTGGTAAAAGTTGCAGGCCTGTATGTTTTGCTTCATGTACTGTCTGAATGAAAATTAACCAATTTCTGGAGCCACGTTTCCATGACTAGACACATTTCTCCCGAGACTTTTAATCTGAGCACAAGTGTATCCAACTCTATCTTACTGAGGCTGAACATTAATAATTGATTGAGGTTCATTTACTTGAAATTTAAGAAGATGAATACGTTCTACAGTTGACTAAAATACACAACATAGCTATTATAATGTAACATATGTCTACTTCAGAGCAAGAGTATGGCTTGAGTCTGAACCTGTCATGAGTTTTGTTCTACCACCCACTGAAATGGACTTTCTCACTTCCTGACACTGGTGCAGATAGAGATTTGTTATATTTTGTTTGGGTATGAGACTTTATTAGGTCTTTTTCGTAGGAATACTTTGATGTTGCTTTAATTAAAAAAAAACAACTTTCTACTTTTCTTATGCCAGATATAGGAAACAAAAGGAACTATATGTGGCAGCGTAAGTCTGCCATAACCTTGAAGCTCACCTTGAAAAGCACACTATAGAAATGAAATTAACTGCTTTCTAGGAAAGATTTCTCTTCTTTGTTACACAGATAAATGTGTTACAAAACTTAATGCTATGTTCTGTTTTTTATCCTCTTCTTTTTAAATCCCTTTTCTGTATTTGTCTGATTTTTTCCTTGGATTACAGAAGCTTTATTTGCTTTAACTTTCTTACACTCATTTCCATCTTCAATTTTTTAAGTTGAAAGCCTAAAATGTAGAACAGA
Organism: Caprimulgus europaeus; assembly: GCA_907165065.1. The sequence continues at coordinate 6,419,695 of OU015523.1, read as the reverse complement.
ATGAATGTTTCAGTGCCCTGGGTGGGAACACGAGTGCGTATCTTTGTGACCAGGGACATTGCTTCAGCCTGATCAGTGTTGTAACATTAAAAAAGAGATACAAGACGTAGTCAGTACTACAGGCTACAGAGAAAGAACCAATTTTATTACAGAGTCTCTCTAGGCAGGCACTCTGAAGAGGAACAGATCAAGCAGCATGCACTAAGCCCCAGTCTTGGTGGAAAGTTAGTTCATCTAAGTTTCATATCCTCCTATCCTAGCCTGAAGGTGAACAGATTTATTAAAGTGAAGTTACATGGTTCTGTAGAAACTTTCCACACTTCAAAGGACTGTGGACAGGATGGGTGATGTCATTTATGGGGTGGATAATCTAGATATAATATCAAAACAGAAGGCTGAGGAGCTTGGGTTAGTTCCTCTAAGGCACTGAACATTCTCAGCTGCATAAAGAATCTCAGTAATCAATAACTTTCAGTGTGCAATTTATAATGTCCAACATTAATAGAGATTGGAGACTGTTGGAAATGTCACAAATTGTCTCTATAAAGGCTAAATCCTCCAGGGATTAAATAAAAAAAAAAAAAAGATAAAAGTTTACAACAGTGCATGGTCTTTATGAATTCTGATAATATTTTCCTACAACCTCAGTGATACTTGAGTGGACTTAAAAATTATGTAGCTCAAGGAAAAAAAAACAGAATAAAGAAGAATAATTAAAATATATCCTTTCAGCTGAAGCTTGTAAGGTGGATAATAGTAGTATGGTCCAGAAAAAGCATAAATGCTTATACTTTTACTATGCTTGTCCTTTCAGTCTGATCTAAAGGATCACAATATGGGACGGAAATTTTGTGTGTGTCATATTCTGAGCTCACAAATGAGTTACTCACTAAACTACCCTGTATTCACTGAGCATTAGATGGGGCAGGTATTAGTCTTGAACAAAACCTGAAATGTGCAGAGCTTGGTGGAAGTCAAGGCCTCAATTCTTACAGTGCAAGGATGTAACAAATTGTAATCCATATTTTATACAGAAGGGAAAATGTGTCAAAATGGAGAGAATTATTGAAGGTCACATAAAAAAAAAATATTGAAAACAAGTGCAAAAGCGAAATCTGCTTCCAGCTCAGACTTCCCAGTCTTAATCTTAAGAACAGCTTGTCTAGCTAACAAGGCTGAAGAAATTGCTTTATACATTTTAATAGCATCATTTAGAAAAAATGCTGCTTTAATAAAATGCCTTTCTGGTAGACCGGCACTGTAATGTAAGGGAAATGTATAGATCAGATAACATGAGAAATGTGTTCAACTGTAAGGGGTAAATTCAATATCTTGTTATATTTGATAGAATAGCAATCAAATTCATACCATGAGATACTGCAGTAAGTTCTTACCCCCTCAGATGTAACAGGCTTAGATGGCAAGCTAAAAATAGCCAATTCTTTCAAACTTTGCTCATTTTTCCATAGGCCTCTTGCCACAAGTAACAATTTCATTTATTACAAAATGATTTCTTGTTTGTGTACCAAATTATCTTATTTTCTAAAGGCAAGGGTTCTCTCAAAAATGAGAGTATCTCTTCATTTTGATTTGATATTCCAGTACTGAGATGAAGATTTCATAGAGCAACCACTGTGAATAAGCAGCATCGAGGTCTGGCCAAAGTGTTTCCTTTTTGTGGTGCAGTTCTTCGTAGCATAACATGAGCTGGGTGTGGGGAGGGGTGGAAATGTGGAAGGAGAAATGCATTGGACAGCACAGATGTCGTTATCATCATAAATGTCAAGAAAAACTTTCAACATAGATGGGGTGAGAGAAGGTGAGAGACAAAACAAGCAGCACTTGTTTTATAATGATTGGAGAAGTTTTATGGGCCTCGAGATGTGACAGAAGACATTTGTCCTTTCTCATAAAAGCTGTAACTGAAACTCTCTTATTATGGAAAGGGTTCAGGATAACTTGAACTCTTTCACCTGGGAAGTTAAGAAAGAAATAGAATTTGTATGTAGATATCCACAATAAGAAGTAGTATCAGCTAATGGTATTTACATTTCTATACCCATGTATTTTTTCATTCTCCTGTTTTTTAAGAGATTTCACTGAAATGACACAGCTTCCCATGGTTTGCTTTTGAAGACTCAAAATGGAGACATTGGAAACCCCAAAAAACTTAATTGTTACTAGGTTTGGGTACTGCTGGTTGCCTCTTTCTCCCTCTGGATCTAAATTATAGAAGAAAAAGTGGTAGATAAAGACCATTGGAGGAATTACAGCACTCCAACCCTCCCTATTAAGCAAAAATTCTTCTTTTGATGTGTCAGAAAAGGGAATTCATCTGATTGAATGCTGAAATTAAATTCCAGTCTTTTGCACTTAAATAAAAGCATTGTACAGAATATACTCCCTACAGAGGAGTTAGTCAGGATAAGTTTATTTTGTGCCTGCATTTTTTGCAGATGCGCCAATATCTGGAGAATAAATGGCAGTAAGTTGACTCAACTTGCATGAAAATATCTTTACTCAGATCTCTGCAATGTTATTTTCTATTTGCTAAAATCTGTTATGGAGAATTGGGAAATTAGTGTATCTACAGGTAAGAGACACTTCAAAGATTTTTTGAATTTCCTTTTTTCCAGGTCACCAAATTATTTCACTGGATGTCGGTTCATGACAGGGTTATGATCTCCAGCAGGCAAAGTCCAGGTATCATGGACTGGAGGAGATGCAGTGAAGTGAGTGCTAAAAGCTTGAAATGTTGGTAGTAGCATGGAGAAAGTGGGGTACATTGTGTGGCAGACTGCTTTTGTGAAGTGATGCATGCCTGTGAGTTGAAAAGCAGACCAAGTATTTCTAAATGGTGTCATTATATTCTCATAGGTTTTGTGGTTTTCCTCAGCATGTTTTGGGAGACATCTTACCTGTTTTACATCTGTTATTTTTCCTACTTTCATAGAATGCTATTACAAAATGATTGTTGGATAGACTGTGTTTAGTTATGAATATAGAATGATAAGAATATTTGAATTCCTGTAAGGAATTGTCATCTTTCACTTCCTTTTTGTAACATGAACTGGTTTTTATGCATTCAGTCTCTAAGGGATGGAAAATCCTCTACTGCATTTATTTCTTCAAACATTTTACAAACTAGAAGTATATTTTCTTTCCGTTTTGCTGTGTAACTAAAGTCCTGGGTTTGGATGTTTTCACTTGCATTAAAGGGTCATAGTAAATACAGCCCATCATTTGAAAGCAAACATACATTTGGATTTGTGTACTGTGATTGAAAACTATTGGAGGAAATGGTAACAGAGACAGTAACACAGAACTTCTGGGGAGATTGAGAGGTGGTTTTGTTTCCCATCTTTTCATTGTCTATATTGAACACAGCCATGTACAACATAGCGATGCACAGAGATGCCTCCAGACCGACCTCTTGTGCATTCCTTCTGCCTATCACCAAAACTCCCAGATTAAAAATCTATGGCTCATTAAACAGGAAGGGAGGAGTATATTGCCTTAGAAATATTACAGTCTATCAGGATTGCCTTGTCCCAGAGCGGAGACTTATCTGTAAAACCTGCACACAATTACTTTTTAATGATTTTATCCTGGCTCATTAGGAGAGCAGCTACCACTGAGACTTAAGAGTAATCATGCAGCTGTACCAGTGATAGAGCTACTGTGCATCTTGGAGAGGCACATCAGCATTTACTGAACTGGCTTTAAAACCCTGAAATGGTAAATGAGATATAAAAGGGATAATACAAAGCTTGCAAAGTATTTCCATTATATTGTATGTTATAACAAAAGCAAGGATTTCCCTGCTTGAATTTCATTGCCTTTCTCTTTATCTAATTTATTGAATGAATTTGTTGGACATTATTTAGAACAATATATTTTAAAAATTTTGGATTGTGTATTGTAAGCCTGTGCTTGCTTTAAAAAAGATAGTAATGAGTTATACCTTTGCTGAATGTGAGTCCCTTCTTGCTTCTATTTTAACCTGTTGGGAACACAAGGTTAAAATTGTGTTCTATTTTTTTTCTATTCATCCATGAGAATTTGGTTTCACACAGTTGGCCTGACTAAAGACCAGATTTTTGGAGTTTCTGGTGACTTATGGCAATTGCATATAAATAACTTATAGCTAGTGATTTAAATTAATTCTTCTTCTGGTGCATAAGGACGGGAAGATTTTTTCCATTAACTGCTCTCTAGCTAGCAGGTAGCTTAATCTTGCTAAATTCTTGCAGAGTCTTGCAGGACCCAGAATCTTGCTCACTACTTGAATAGCTGTTGCATTTTGAGGTACCCTGCATCATCTCTAACTGCAACTGAAAAAAAAAGTTGTTAGAAATTTTTTCTTCTTAGAGAAAGCTAATTCATTATATGAACGGTGTTTAGCAGATCATATCAGCATGTGCTTGTGTATGAATACATGCACAAACTCACATCCACAAAAAGCCCTGACAGCAATTTCACAAATAGAGACAAATAGAATAGAAGATATTAACCTATATCTTAAAAAATCAAAGATCAAATATACTTGGAAACAAATTAAAAGTGCAAGGTGATGGCTTCTTTTTTCATGATGCATTTTGAGGCTTTAGTTTTCAGATTGTGTTTGGCACTGGGAGAAGCAGAGGCATCTTTAAAAAGACTTAACATCTTTTTGGAAGAAAAACCAAACACTAAGTTCTGATAAACATAAGAAGAAAAAATGCAAGAATTAGAGGATATTACTTAGTTTAAACAAACTATCTTTTAACTTTCTTTTTATTTAAAAAGAAAACAGTCATAATCTTGCCCTTAAGTGACTCAAGTTGTAAATCAAAATGCTATGAGCAAACCAATGCAATTATACTTGTAACTTTTACTAGACACACAATTAATCTAGTTGTTCATGTAGAATATATTAACTCCACACTGAGGGATGATGAAGTTTGAGACTGCTTTATACACTAGAGAATAAATAGTTGTAATGAGTATTACGCTTTACACATTATTTAATATACAAACCTATCTACATTTTCACTAAAGATGCAGCAGATTTAAAAGGGCTGAGAGCTAAAACACACATTTTATACCAGCAAAAATGATAATTTGTTTATTGCTGTAATGAGATGATCAGACTAACGGATAGGGAAAAAAAGTAGTTTTCCCTATAAACAGTTCATTTCTTTTACTAACATAGGAAGGAATAGACCTAACAATGCTCTGAAAGCAGTTGAGAGTGGTGAAGAGAATTTGTGTTTTAAAATGTCAGGGCAGAGCTGTGTAGATCTTCCCTTCTCCATTTCACACTGCCTTCTAACAGGCACAACAATGAAGTTCTTACTTGCCAAGGATTTTACAACTTTTTCATAGTGCACAGAGTTTTAGTGGCTATAGTTAAAACTTTTCATCTCGTTCATGCATGTTCAAACTACATCCCAAATAACTTTGCACCATAAAAAAAAGTCGTCTACTGAGCTCCCAGGACAGAGTTTGAGCTGAGGTAGTAATAGACCTGCAAGAGCCACCATGGCCATGGAACTGAAGTCTATGAGAGAAGCTTGCCCAGCACCAACACCAGTTCTTGCAGAAGGATGCACAAACACAGCTTCCACAGGCCAAACATTCCAGAAAATAACCTAACAACACCTGGGTGTTACCAGGAAGAATACAAGTCATCTCTGTTTTGGGACCTATTGAGACAGGAAGGAACTGACATTATGTGCAATTGCAGGTTGATATCAGAAACCACAAAGATGCACAGACAACATTCCAAGTATCTCTTTCAAACTGAACTTGAGAAAATAAATGTTACAAAACTTTATGCTAGCAATGGGACCTGATAAAAGATAATCAAGAAAAGAGCAATGGTGACTGGGTTTCAAATAGGCTATATAAAGACCTTCACAATACTATTGATTAAAAAATTAGTCATTCAGAATTGGGCCTTGAAATATACAGCCTGTCTAGAATTAACAATCAGGAAGATTAATTAAAATCTCTGGAGGCTCTAAGTAGAGACAATTTTTTTCCTAAAAATAACACTAAAAAATTCAGAATGTATTAAAAATCACAGTGTTAGAATATCAAAGAAAAAATTGATTAAATTTCTGGTGGAAAACATGAGAGTTTATGTAACTTTGAAAGAAGGGGGAATGTGTGCTCCAGACTAAAAATAAATGCAAATCCACAAGCAAAAGAAAAATAAGAGAAGGTTAGATACTCCCTTTGATAAAAATGGTAGTTGACCTCTTTTGATCTGAGAATAAACATTGCCTTTCAAATTTCAGAGGTTAGAAGTAAGTACTTGACATCCTTATTCCAATTTACCTTAGTGCATTTCAGAGTTTAATAACATAATTGACACAAAGGTGCTGGTTGCACACTTAAAGTGAGGAATTGAGTTAACATAGGTGGATGTTAAGTGAGAGTTTATCTTCTCTCCTGTTTACTATGACCACTGACTTAAGAAAATCCTCGTATTACGTAGGCATCTTGTGACTTTATTTGTTCCTTGGATGTTGTTCAACAGTGGCAAAGGGATTCAGGTTCAGATGTAAATGGTAGAATGGCATGTTCAAGGTCATATATGCTTTAAAGGAAATAACAGCTCTGTGTTTGGAGTCAAATACTTTCTCACATGGAAAAACACACAAAAAAACCTTGCCTCTAAAGGCTGGAAAACGAAGAAGCAGGCAGAAACCCTATTTTCACTAATTGGTATCCAGTTCAGATTTGCTTGCAGTTTGAATAGTTGAGTTAGTTTGAATAACTGAAGTTTTCCTCAGTTTCAGATCTGCAAGAAGAAAGACAGACACTAAGTTACTTAATATTTTAATTCATGTTTCATTGAAAAAAAAAAAAGTGTTGATACAGTACTTGAAAGTAAATGGAAATGAGTTTTTAGAACAAGCTCAAGCTGGTTGCACTAGCAGCCATTTGAATAATAGGAATAGCCATATCTGGATATCTTGCTGTAATGTGCAGCAGTTTTACTTTTCAATTTTTTATTCTGGAAAGGCAGAATGCAGACATAATTTCATAGACAGTATAATCCACTGTGCAATTAGTAAGGAAAATCTGACCTTGTCTGATGTAAATCTATCATCTTCCATTTAAAACTAAATTACTTAATAAATAAAATAAAGTAGTATTAATGGAAAGCCATTTAAAGAACACTAGTCCTGGATTTATAGAAATAATTGCAATCTGTGTACACCAGGGCAGGAATTGTGAACATTGATGCTCATTTCTGCTCATTACCCTACTGCAATCCATTGACTTTTGAGATGGTTACTCTGCATTGGTCCAGATTAAATGGAGAATTAGGGCGTGTCAGACATACCTCAAACAGAAGAATTAGGTATTGAAATAAACATAAGATTGTGAGGAGCATAGATAATTGCATTCTAAAAAGCATAGAATGAATAATCTTGGCTCTAAATTGTCTACTTATTCAAATAAATAGTCCATTACTATATTGACTTCCTAGTTTTTAAATTGTGTGTTAAATAGGGTATTTATCTCTTGTGGGAACAAGGTATTCACTTTTATCCACTATGGAATGGGCTGTTATGCCAAGAACATTATCCCTGGCTGGCAATGAAGAGCTCAGGTGGGTCAGCAGGAATCCAAGTGTGCTCTATCCATTCTGTTATGGCACACAGCCTGTTAGTTTATGTTTCCAAAGGATGTATAACTATTGTTTCCTTGGCCAAATCTTATTTGCCTTACTAAAAAAATTTTGTTCCATAAACTTTATTGGACCTATCCTTAATAGAGCAATATTTTCCATGTTTAATTGGAAATCATCCAAGCTTTATATTTGTCATGAGTTCACAAAGACTGAAACAGTAGAGAAAGATTATAGTTATTTTTTCGACATATCTTTTCCTTTACTTGAAAAAGAAATCAAACAGTCTCATTATGGAACATAATTTTTTTATTAGCTCATGCAAATTGTACACTAATTTTCATAAGAGAGGTAACCATTACAGTCTGTTATTCCCATGCAAATAAAACAGTCAATTAAAACACAATTGTTTTAAAGTATAATAAAAATCTTTGACACATTATAACAAATTAAATGGCAAATATGCAAAATTTCATGTTCTTGGAATGCCAATGATTTCATTGTGTCAATCAAAAAACCCTTAGATCTGTTTGCTTCCTAACTTTTTGCTCACTCTTGTCTTTTCCTTTCTTACACTATAATAAAGTTTCTTTAGTGTTGTCTGCCAGTCACTGGGGAAGCTCATGTAACCAATAATATCAACTCTCAACAAATTGGATTATTTTCCCTGGATTGCATGAAATTTGACAGACTATTGCAATTTACAATTTCATAGTAAATAAATTATTTAAGGCAGAACATTCAACTGACTTAAATAATTTACAGTCTGAAAATTGTGTAATAGGCAAACTCTAATAGAAAAAAAAATATTGCAGTATATCTTGAATACTTAAATCATGGTGTGCTTAAGAAATCAAAGTCTGTTATCAAACTATGCTCAGACATGTTATCTTTTCAGCAATTTATTTTGTTTTTTAAAAAATAGTACAGTCTAATAAACCAAATGACTCCTGCATATCTCGAGAGCATATTGCTTTTTAGAAATTTAGGAATTATATTACCTATTACAGAATGAAATTGCAACTTTCTAAGTTATAATTAATTCCTTATGACTTAAATAGAATAAAGTCTATGTGAGAAATAGAACACTGAGAATATATGGCTGTGTATTTTCATTACCTTTGAAACTCACAGTAGTTTTTGTGAAACTCTGAAGTTATTATATAAATAATATAAGATAGCACTAATAATAAGATAATGCATAAATGTGATTGTTCAACAATAGAACATACACTATGTAAATTAAAAAAACACATGCTTAGAATAAATGTTTGAAAGTCGGGGTTTTGGGTTGGGTTTTTTTTGCCTGTGTACATGGCAGATGATAGATATGACCATAAAATGAATTGAATGGAATTTTAAGAAGGAATAATTTTGCACAATATCATATAAAACACATGTGTCTGTGGAAAAGTACATTGGGTTCCACTGTGAGAAGACATAATTAAAGTTGTACATTCCCATTGCAGGAGTTAAGCGACCTGTGAGCAAGGAAATGAAGCTTAACATGGTTCATTTTTAGGATATGAAAATGTGGATTTTTTTTTCCCTAAAGACTCTTTAAAGGCTCCTTAACTACAAGCAGGAGTTCAAGAAGTTTCATATCACTAATAATTCTGTCCCTTCAGTCATATAGCCTTTTACTATTGCCACACACGAGATATTTTACCTTACATTTGCAAACTTAGGAAATTTTGGAAAATCTCAGCATTTGACATAGTTCTTGCAGATGCTGTCTGCAGCTGGAAAGATGTTCTCCAGTGTGTTGTGTGTCAGCTATGATAAATACTTATTTTTCTTCTTACAATTTTGTGTGCCACTGCCATGGCTTCTGGAAGTTTTAAAGGGATAAAACCTAACGTGGATGATGGAACAGCTAAAAGAGGAGACAAAATATTCTTCCAAATACCCCAACCCCTCTTAGACACCTTCCACACAAACCAGTCCATAGCATAAATATCCAAGAACTGAAATTCCTTGCTGTTCATTTTTAGATAATCAACAAAAAATAGACATCTTCTTTTTAAAACAAACCCCACCCCACAACCAACAAAAACAAAACCAAGAAAAAATCTGTATCTTACTAAAAGTGTGCTCGTTAAAAAATAAAGCAACAATGTGAATTATTCAAGGGACAAACAATTGTAATTATGGATGTAGGATGCAGTTCCTCTACCTGCAATGCAAAACACAAACCAATATGCCTTGTCTTCCACCTCACCCCACAAACCTGTGGCATCAAGAAACAAACTCTGAGGTGAAAAAAATTGTATTGTAGAAGTCCAGAATTTCTGATTATTTCCTATGGCTAGTTCAGACATCTCCTGGTGTGTTACTTGTTGTGAATTCCATTCTAAAGTGTCTCTTTATTTCCATATGCATTGTAGAAAACATACACACCTAAACCCAGACTGAACTCCACTACAGGATCCAGTCTCTAAAAGTTTTATGCTAAAATACCAAATTCATAACTGGGTGCTCAAGCTTCTAGATGGATTTAATGCTCTGTATCCAGAATAAAAACTGACTACAGGACCTGATGTTAACAACAGATCATGTCTCTGATCTCACAGAACAAAGCAAATGAGGATATGCACAAGAGACTCTCTGGAGGTCAAAGTTGAAACCCTGTTACGCCCAGGAGTTGTGGTTGCTGTATGTTTCCTCAAAAAGCAAGAGTTCAGCAGTATGCCAGGCACGTGGTCCCCTGTGGCTTGTTAAGCAGGGGTTTATGTTGCTGTGTGTCCCATGGGGGATTAATGATTGTACTGTGTCTCTGTCAGTCTCTGAGTTGATGGAGAATGTCTTGATAAGAGTTGCCATAGATTCCTCAAGTCAGAGGGCATTCCTGAGTGTATGAGTTCCCAAAAAGGAAAACGTATAACAGCAGGAGTTTTCTGTCAAAAATTGCAGTATTGAATCAGTAGGATACTTGAATGCTGTGTTCACTGTTCACAGCTCCAAAATGACATTTGTAATATAGGTCAACAAATTTCCCATTGACTATAAAACTGATGCTTGTGACTTAGGTCAAAAGATTCGAAGACACTGGAAAACATTGGACAACAGATTATTGGAATAAGTCTTGGCATCACCTGAAAGCCTTAATAGAAACTGGAGATGGTACAAATACAATTCCATATAACCTTTCGATATGCACTGTACTGTAAAAGAATAAATCCCTCCAAACAAATATCTATTCCAGATTTCATGTGTTTTATAAGAAGGATATATCTCCGAGAATGCTTAGAAATATCAATTTTAATTGAAAAAAATATTCCCCCAAAGGATGCTTAATTGCTTTCATATGGTAACAAAGCTTTCATGTTAACAAGTTAGGGTCAGAAAAGTGCTCAAAGATCTCAAGCAAAACTTGAGATAATTAAGAGCATATTAGGAAAGAGAAGATATCTTTCATGTGAAAAATCACCAAAGTAAATAGACAGTTTATTAACCATGGAATGCCCATACCACAGAAAAACTTAGGAAAAGATAAATTTCTTTCTGACAGTATATTATGTAGATTATGTAAGAATCCCCTTACATTATTAGATCAAGAAATTTTAAGATGTCCTCAGCATCTTAAATCTTTCAACATCACCTTCAGAAGCCTGGCCCAACTCTATGCTGTCCTTGGTAAGGTTAGGGTTAAAATCTAAGGTCAAATCCTTAGGGAGGCAATAGTCATTTGGAATACAAGTTCTGGTTTCAGCAGTATCAGTGGTAAAATGCTGAATAACATGATGAAGAAAGTGCAAATTGTTAACCACTTCATTTTCTATCTGCTAGTATAAATTTGGGCATTGTCTGGAGTAAATATGACATCAACTATCAATCTATTTTAACCACACTTTGAACTTCACAGCAGGCAATTACAGAAATACCTTTTTTGTGATAGTTTGGCTACCTACTTAACTGTCAATTTATTTCTTAGAGTGACACAATGTTTCTCTTCTTGGACTAATATTGCATATTTTACCACCTGAAACAGATGCGTAGAAAAACTTGAAAGGACAGAAATATCTTTTTACCGCAGTCCATTTTAAAAATACACGGCAGAAAATTCCTTGTTTTAGCTGCTTACTCACATGGTGCAGCCAGATCACTGCAAAGACCTCTTCTCAAAATCCATTTGAAAATTCTTCAATCGTTTCACCTCATGGAATATTCATTGTCCATAAAGATGAGGTTTCTCTGTGAACTATGCAGGCTGTTTTACATCGTCTCGCTGGCACAGAAACAACTGAACTATTTGAATCACACAAATTGAACTTTAATCAAAGGGAGTGAAAATTACTTTAAAGGTACTTAAACCAAATGGAGAAATCAAAACAAAGTCTATTTTTAGCTCTGTGATATAGATAATCTTAAAGGTATGTTCCTGATGTTGTCTTTTAGGATGTCGATATTACAAAAAAATTAGGATACTATCAAGAAAAGACAGAGATGGAAAAGCAGAGTCCTTTGTAGGTGTGATTAAAAAGTATAACTGTAACTACTTCTTATTCATATTTCTATTTTTGTTAATAATTTATCCACAATTCTTTCTGAAGCTCCCACAAGTTACTCTTGGCTGTACAAGTCCCTCTAGTGGCATCTTGTATGTAATAGATAACCACAAAAGCTTAGTTCTGTTTCTCATTCTTTATCCATATACTACTTAAAACTTGTCAGTTGAACAAGTAGAACAACATTCAGCTTTAAACTCATTTAATAGTCCCTGTAACAGTTCAGCCTGTGTTCATGTTATCCATACTATACATCCTTAAAATTAATTTGTTTTCCTGAAAAAAATTAGCATTATTGATATCACTGGCCTTTCAGTCTTCGAAAACAGCATTTGGAATACGGTGTGTTAGGTTGGTTGTTGGTTCTGAAATATTAAGAAGTTAAGGACTCCATGGTCTCACACTTTTCTGGCTTCCAGCTATAAAATAAAGTAGTGTTGTATTCTGCATTTTGAAAACACTCCTCCTTGTTCAAAGTAGTTAGAAGTGATAGAATTTAAAAGGCAGTGTCAGCAACACTATTTTATTTCATCTTTCTCACCTCCATGAGAACACCATTTCCCCTTATATTTCTTAGGGCAAAAAGCATTAACTTCTGCCCACTGTTTACTTTTAATATAGCATCAAGTAAATATTTCAGAATTACCAGCAGTCCACCTTGAAAAAAAAGTTTTGGAAATAGATTATTAAAAGTATCTCTACCAAAATATTTCAAAAGCTTGCTTGAGTTGTTTTGATGGACTGACTGCTCCATGATCAGCAATTCAAGTAGATTTATTCTCTTCCAAAAACTCTTTTTGATTAGAAGCAGCTACATTTATAAATTGGAATGTCTTGTATATTTTTTTAATCACCATTTATTGCATTTTATGTCCAGTGATTATATATCTCTTTCAGATTCTGGAACTAAATATAGACCATAGATCAAATGATGATATGAGTCATACTGTATAATGCTATATAGTATTGTAAGATTTAAGCTACTAATTCAGTTGCTAGGTTCCCTGATATACCACCTACCTTTTATTATTGTCATTTTCCCCTATTATGGCAGCAGTTGATGACTACAACATATATATTTAGTTATGTGTATTTACAGAAATACCCTATTCTTCACAAAAAAATGATGGTGGTATCCAGGTAAATTCTTTTGAAGTTTTTTTTGGAGGGAATTATAATTTATATTCATTCTTACATTATCTAATAATTATTATCAAAGCTGACAAAGTTCTTAAGGTGATCCAAATGAATAGATTTCAGGAACTAAAGTGGAATCTTTTCTGTTTTATATGAGGTAATTATTTTATTTTAAATAGTCTTTTGAAGATCAAAAGCAGAGTCTTACTGAAAACCTGCCAGTTTCCACTCATTTCAGTGGTCCCAATAGGAGTCTTGTGTGTTGTGGATTGGAGATAAAATGTATGGAATAAAATGTTGACAGTGCAGTCCCTCTAAGCCTGCATGGGATCTTTTTAAACAGCCAGTGCACACAGATTTTTTTTTTTTAATATAACTTACACAGCATCATAGTAAATTATACTGTGAATTAAACCCTGATGAATAGAAGCAACCATGCATCTAGAAAGTAGGTGTTCAAATCCTGTTCCACATTATTAGATGACACTGCAAGGATTAGTAGGAGGCAGACAGCTGAAGCTGTGTTAGCAAAGGATCTTAACTAGCAAAGTCAGGCAGAAGTTCTGAAGAAATAATGAATCATAGCACATAGAAAGCAACAGATACCTGCGTAGAAACAATCACTGTGGGCAGAGAAGTTTCAAAGTTCAAAGTAAGACCTCCAAGGGGTTACTGGCACAAAGTTAAGTCATACACATGCCTTGGATTTTCATTTTTTACTATTATTATTATTTGACTTTTTGATAAAAGAAATTTAAAACCTTTCCCCTAGAGTTTTGACAAGATAGGCATTTTCTTGATTGCTTTCTTCTTAGATCCATGACTTCAAAAAAATGCCCATTTTAGTAATTATGGGGTTTTTCCCCTCTGTAGTGACATATTACAGAATAAATCTCACTTCATTTGTGACAGTTTTAACAGCAGTGTAATAGATTATTTTTGTTATTCCTGCTCTAGTTTAGCCCAACTTGTCACAGCTGCCTGACGAGACCTAAACAGTAATATATTACAAAGGCAAGAAGCATCTCCTTTTTATTCAAAGTTTAAGCAAACTTCCTTTTATATCACAGAATCACACACAGAATCACAGAAAGGTAGGGGTTGGAAGGGACCTCAGGAGATCATCTAGTCTGTCCTTTCATCTGGTGGAAATGGAATGAAGCAAAACTGCAGTCTGACATACCCCACTGTACCACAGACTATTTGTTAAGTGTGGGTCAAATCAGAAAAAATGTAGAAATTTAGTTCTTATTTACCAAAGTTTTAGTTAAAATCATAATGGTTTTGGCCTTACAAAATTTAGGAAGGTCTTTTGTTTCTTACCTCCCATCAGTAATGTGTCCCATGTTTCCTTAATGTTGTATCTGATCAAGCAACCAATAAATATATTCAAAGGCTTTATGTTCATAGAAGAAAAGTGGGTTGCAGTTAGAAAGGAAGGTTATAGGAAGACAGATGGGGAGAGAAGACAAAGGGATGAGACTGTTTTTAAACTTTATGACCTTTGGTCACTACCTGTTCTATCCGTTTCTGACAACTCCCACCTGTGTGATCAGTTCTGCTGCGTGCGATTAACAATGATCTCAGCGACGTTGGTGTCACAGGAAAGGGCTGCAGCAGAGGTCAGGACAGAATGGAGTTTGTCTTCCTGAAGGCTACAGTCTAACTCACACAACAAGTGATGTTTGTGACACCTTGCTGCCTCACTCAGTTTTACTGTCCTGAACGCTACTAAGCCTATGCATTGAATGAAGCAGGGATCAGGCACTGATAAAATTTTATATCACACATTTTATACTAACAAAATAAAAAATCTGCAATACTTGTTCACAAGACAAAAGTCTCAGATCTTTATTTGTAACAATTGGTGTCCTTGTTGTTTCAATTTAAATTATTTTTTTAAATACAAATGGAATTTCTGAGGTTTTATACATAAGGCTTGTTGGCACATAACAGCGTTCTTTAACAATTCTCTTAATTCTGTACCATTAACACATTTGGACTCTTACCCTGCTACCCTTACTTCATTTTTCAAAGAGGCCATTGTAGTCTAAGGGAGAAAGAATAGTGTAGAAGATAAATTTCATAGACCTTGTAGGCATTTTCAGGGTGCCAAGCTGTCCACCCAAAGCATTAAGCCCAAGAACTTGCCTTGCAGTCCAGTTTAGCCCAGTAGCACTATATGTGCTTTATTTCTGGACAGATACAGGGAACCTTCAGGCAGAGTAAGTTTAAAGGGGAGATGTCTCTGGGAACACAGCTGTATCCACACATATTGAAAAGGGTCTGCTGACCACAATGTCACAACCCAGCACCTAATAATATAAATACATAATTTATAATAATTATAAGAATGTAGAAAGCTGGGAAATTCACATATGAAAATTATGGGAGAAGCCAGACTTTGAGGATGTTCCTATAGTAGCTAATACCAATCTACAATTTGTTATCAATTTTATCACATCTTTAAAAAAATAAACAATCCCTAAACGTTAATTTGACAGGTGTATCATTAGCATATGCAGGCTACTTGCTGTCCTTACAAAATGGATGATTTCCTATGATCACCAAAATTAAGAGCAACCATTTGAGCTGCAGTGTTAGGTCGCTTATTTGGAAAACTTAGCATATGTGGTAAAATATGTATATGCATATGGATCTTTATACACAGTTAAGCACACATACACATATATAAATATTTAGTGGTAGGTCTGAAGGCATAATCCCATGTATTATTACAGCTATGTGCAAAATTCTCTTGGACATTGCTCAAATGTCTAATAAATGAGTTATTGCTGGTGGAAAGCAACATGATGTTCAAGCAAAACTGCAATTTTAGGGTTTCTGACACTAATACATGTTAATTGTGTCTAAAAACATTATTCATTTTGTGGATATTTTAAGTAAATAAACTTGATGACGTGCTGTTATTTTGCCAAGTTCAGTTAATAGGTTGTGACTGCGTTTCAAGATGTCTTTGTCATTTTTTAAGGGCAAAGTAAAGGTTGACTGAGAGGTCCAGATTTACTGAAGTCATTGTGAATGGCTACTTCCTATATGTCAGCTTGAGCATGTGCCAAGGGCAGATGTATTCAGACTTGGAATAGTTTGTTTGATGCTAATATTTTTTTCAAAATTAGTTACAGTTAAAATATTTTCTGTAGGATTTCAGATTAAGTGAATGCACCAGATATGTTTGGTGGTGGCATGAAGGACCGTTGCAAATAACAAAACCATTTGACTCATCAGTTCTGAGAGTAGTTCAGATTATATCAGCTATGTTGACATAATTACTACCCATGTCTCACACCTGATATAGTAACTACATCCTACTGCGAGTTTTCCATGGGAACAATTGCTTCTTTTAGAGGAGATTAGCTCAACTTGATGTGCACAAATGTATACATCACACCACACCAGCTACTAAGACAACACAAGCATGAATAGGAGTTACTGTTCAAAAAGAACATTAATCCTTGGTAATGATAAACACGTCTGCTCCGGTGCCTGAAGCCATTTCTGCATTAAGCTGTAGTGGGATAATGGCAAAAAAATATGTCTTTATCATAAGTCTGGTTGTTTGATTTTATTGTTGTTTGTACTGAGCCAATCTCGGTGTTTTCTCATTTTCATCTATAAGGCAGCAGTACCAAAAGGAGAAACAACCAGGAAGATTCAAATCTTTAAGCAGATACAGTATTAGTTCAGGTAAAACAGTATATCACCATAGGGTTTGATTTCAGAAGCAATATATTAATATATATTAATATTTTGATTAAGCATGCAATTTTTTTTCCATTTTTTTAAAGTAATATAAAACTCAAGTAGAGTATGTTTAGATACAGAATACAGACAGCTCCGATTTGTCCATACCTAACACCATTCAAAAGCAAAATTCCAGTTTTATCACAACCTACAATATGAATTAATCTTTTTGACCTCAATTTTGATGTTACCATTTTTATGAGTACGGCGTGAAATTTAAGTCCTTGCATCTTCATAAAAGGATCCACATTTAAATTTAAGTATCTTTTAAAGCTGTAAATAATTTTTTTAGAGTGTTAGCAGTAGTATTTCTATGGCAATTTGAAACATAGGTCATTAAAACTGGGCAAATAATCTCATTAATGTAACCCAGAATGTTTATAGCATTATCATTATACATTTAGTTATGGTTGTATTTACTGTTACTTCTAATTACTAAAGAAATATCTCACTACTATCATTAATTCATTCTAAATAGTCTTAGAAAAGAACCTAAGAAGCTTTAAGTGCTGTTAAGAGTGAAATGTAAGTCTTCTGACTCCCAGGAGATAAACAGTTTAGACAGCCTTGAAATACGCCCTCACTTCATCACCCTCGGTTACGCCAAGGGGACTATTTGGGTAGTGTGAATAGAATCTGCTTCACTCTCCAGTAACTACAGGTTTTTTCTTCTTTTTTTTTTTCCCCAAAGCATTTTGTTCATGAATAAAATTATTTTATCATTTTGAGACCCAACTCAATTTACAATGAATTCAGTTGGAATGATTTAATTGACTGAGATGGATAAAACCCTTATATAAAAGCTTACCTGTCTTGGACTCCCAGGCTTGATTAGTATGTAATTCTGCTCTCTCTTGCATTTTAATTCAGATGCTCTACTAAACCACAGTCATACCTACAGCCCTAACAATACCTCTGCCAACACTATGAGGAAAATAACAGGTCCTTCATTGGCAGCGAGGCCACAGTATTTATTTTTGTGGTCTAGATGTTCCATTCCTCTCCTTCAGGATCTGTGATTTAATTCATTCTGTTGCCTTTATCTGGAATCCCTTTGCCCCCAGTTCCATTGACTAAATTTAAATACTGAAAATATTCACTGCCAACCAATTTGTTATTCTTGAAAGATTTCCAAAACAATTCTATTACTGTTAAACCTTCCTGCAAAACATACACTTCTTTTAGACAGTATCTTTTGCTATTAATTGCCTATTAATCCAAATAATTAGATTTATTTGAAGAAACTGTGAGTGAAAAACATGGTAACTCGTTTGCCTGCATCACCTCTTTAAAATTTGAATATTTGGTTTATTTTATAAATTAACATGGAAATGCAAAAGGAAATGCTGGAAATGAAGAAAAGGTTGTATAGGCTCTTCTGTAACTGTAAAGTGTAAACTTTGAAAAATGTGTAACATTTTAGGATCTTGTACATCATATAATCTTATAATCTTATAATTGTGATTCAGTAGTTTTAGTGTAGAAATAATTCGAGGCAATTCAAAGCTTGTGCATGTAACAAGATGGGGATGAAACTACTATACTGCACATTTTGGCAGTAATTCCCCAAAAACATTGTTCAGTACAACTGGTTCATTGTCACTTAATTAAATTGCACCTTCTCACACGGTGCAGAGCACTAGAATTAGTGTGCTCAGAATAGGTCCATACTATAACACAAGCCAACTGAAAAGAAAAATGTAATCTAGTTCCATAACTTCCACAATTAACAAGCAAGACTTGACAAATGGCTTTCTTGGATCCTGTATGTGTAAGAATTGTTGCCTATAACAATATTCTGCAGCATAGTAAATTCCTGACTAAAGTGTTGATGTTAGTTCTGTAATTCAAATAATATTTTTAATGTCAGAATTCAAATACCTATTCAGCCTATTTTTAGTACTCTTGTCTTTCTAGCAGATTTCTTTGAATATTCAATTATCTTTTTGACTATCATCCCTTTTTCTTTCATTATCTTTTCCTGTATCAATAATAGGGAAGGTAATAAGCCTGAGACCTTATTAACCTTCTAATTTTTTCCCTTGATATGTGTGGAGGCGTGGGTTTTTGAACACTGAAAACTGTCAAAACCTGCAAATACTTAAAAAACTTCATGTGAATTACTGCACATACCATCAGCATATTTGAGGACTATGGTAGGAAAAAGGAAAGGTATCTGTAGCAATCTAGTGTCAGCCTGTCATTAAATATGCTAAAATTTAAAGATGTTAGTAAACTAAAAGGCCCACTCATTCAAACAGAAAAAAATGTGTGTAGTTCTACAGAAACAAGAATATAATGTATAACAAAGTGGAATTAACTTTCCATTTTATGGGGAAGTGTAATTTATAACCCTGAATAAGAGAGATACTATTAAAAGGTTCATTTCTGGTTAGACTGCAAAATCGGCCGTGTATTCTGTTCACTAAAAAAGCTACTGGCTCAGACTTTAAGGGATCGATATTACTTTGTATTTTTTCTTAGTATACATGTTATAGTTAAAGTCAGTATGTGCAAGCATTTCTCTTCTGAAAAATCCTAACACAGGTATCTTGATCCAAATACTACAGTAATTTTATCAGTGAATCCTATTGAGTGCTGCATGGAAGATGTATTTTAAGTTTATTGTAAATCTGTTCTTTGTCAGTGTCTTAATTAAAATGTTTGCTTTGATCACACTAAACCACATGCGGTTGTGACTGATGGTTCAAAGGACACACACACAACACGCTATATTGTAGGGAATTTTAATAACAAAGGAACGGCTTCTCTTTTTTTTACAGGAAATCACAGTTGTATTATAATTAACACAAGCACAGTACAGTAAAGAGAAATTATGTATAGGTAACTACCCAAAGGAGAAAGGACAGCCTGGATGCCCCCTCCCTGGAAGTGTTCTCGGCCAGGTTGGATGAGGCTTTGAGCAACCTGTTCTAGTGGAAGGTGTCCCTGCTGCTGGCAGGGGGGTTGGGACTGGATGAGCTTTAAGGTCCCTTCCAACCCAAACCATTCTGTGATTCTATGAATCTATTACATGTAACTCTATGTCTATGTTATATTTCCTTTCTTGTTCATTTATTTGTTTGATTTTAACAGAAAGATGATCCATTTATTTAAGAAAATAGCAATAAAAATATAAAAGGTATTTTTCTGTTCCTGGGACAGACCAAATTCTGGTTTGATTTAGGAATGGGAATACATGGATTTCCTTGCTTCCACATAAACATACTCACTAGAAATCTGGGGATGAACGTACTCAAACTGTGGCTCCTCTTCTTTGTCTTACTTGGTGCAATTATCGCTTGCAAAATTTATTGCTGCACTGTTTACAAGACTAAACAGCTTTAGATTTCAGAAAAAAAAAGGGGTATACGAATAGGACTCTACCTTTTAATATTTAATATTTTTGCTTTCCTCTGATATGTTTAGCATGTTTGCATACATCTGAAAGACTAAAGCATGGTGGTTAAGATTTAGTTTGGAATTCATGATAATGGACAAAGTTAGAGAAATTTAATCTGTGTGTAGATGAACGAGCAGTGTTTTTACAAAGTTGTTCCCCCAGCAATGTTGTAGCCAGTTAAAAGTTGGTGAAGGGATGCTTTAGAAAAAAAATGCCACCCCTTTTAGCTGTTTTGTTACCTAATAGTTTCCTGTGGCTTCCAGAGTTCAAGGGTACCAAGAGGCAAAGCTGTGCTTGCCCACCTGGTGTGTATGAACGTGTACGTGGAGATGCACAAGGGCACATAAGCATATGGAGCGTGCACGCACACATGTAAACATATATCCACGTGTTACTAGGGCTGCCTGGGGAAAGCCAAGTAAAAAAAAACCCAAATCTGTATCGTGCAAGATCAGATGTGAGGGAAGGAATCCCAGTTTACTTTTCTGTGCAAATTGCCCTTGTGCATTAACACAGGAAAAGTCTTTTTCAGAGGTCGCAGACAAGCAGTGGTATTGATCATGCATGGGGCCCAAATGACTCATCTTCATTTGGGGGGTCTTTATATATGATGTCCTGCACTAATTTTTTCTGGCAGTCTGGTTGGGAAGCAACTTTCTGATGAAGAATTGAAGCAGAAATAAAATCTGTGTTCTCAACCATTACCCCAAAAAGCTAACCTTGTAATGACAGTGCTACTTTCCTTTTGACCGTCTTAATTCTAAAACACAACAGAATTGTGACAAAAAGAATCACAGAATAGTTTGGGTTGGAAAGGACCTTTAAGGGTCATCTCGTCCAACCCCCAAATTCTAAGAATTGAACTTCCTTCTTGTATGTCCCCCATGAAACTAAGACAAAATTCTATTTCACTATTTATAAGTATTTCCTGAAGCTTTTCCTCTTAACCTTCTTTTTGAATACAGGTTCATTTCCTTACGGGTTGTTAATACAGCTAAATATGGGAAATATTGCATTATTGTAGGCCCACCTTCATCTGAAAAGATTCCTCTGAAAAAACCTATATATATATTTCTGTCTCAGCTTTACTCATTGAACAATTCATTTTAAAATAATCCTTAATCTAATATTTTAAAAAATATTCTTTATTCTTGCATTACAAACTAATTGTTTCCATATACAGCTTCTCTGAACATCTCCTCAGGCACATCAGAAGGGACTTTGACATTCTCTGGTGCAGGATCTTGGAGCTGCATTACCCATTGACTTCACTGGGGTTTATGCACACTCAGAAGCCTTGGGGAACCACACAGCTTCTTTTTTATTCCTACACGTGGATTTAGACACCTAATTTTAGAAATTCATCTTGAGAAATACCGATATGAGTCTGTTCCTACGGTTTTGTGGGGTTTGGTTGGGTGTTTTTCCTTCCTGTCTTTCTACAAATCCATCAATTTAAATGCTGAGGCGTTCAAACCAAAAATAAACGTTCCGGGGATGCCCAATCTCGGACGGAGCTTTCCCGCACCCCCTCGGCGGGACTTTGGGAACCGGCGCCCAGCCGGCAGCCGCTGCCCCCCGCTGCCCTTCGCTCCGGGCGGGATCCCCTCTCCTCCCGCGCCGCTCCCTGCGGGTGGAGGCCGAGGGCAGGCAACAGCCCCCGCCCCGCAGCCCGCCCGCCTTTAAACGGCGCTTAACGGCGAGGCTCCGCCACCACCGCGGCCCTTCCCGAGCGAAGCGGAGCGGAGCTGCCGGGCTGGGTGTTTCATCTCTTCCCTTGTCAACTAACCCCCTCTAGCGCCGAACCGGCCGCATGTGACCCGCGGGCTGCCGGTAGCGGCGAGGCGAGGGGGCGCTTCTCCTCGCCCGCTTCACGCCCGCACCGCGTTCCCCTCAGGCGTGCGGCTGAGGAGGGGCTGCCGCTCCAACGGCTCCTCCGCCCCCGCCCCGCACGTGCCGGGCCGCCCGTTGGCTGGCGGGGCGCGGGGCCGCGCTGGCCTCCCGCCGGACCCGGCACCTGCCGGGCTGGGCACAGCGGGGCGGCCCCGCCGGAGGGAGCGATCGCTTCGCGGGCAGCAGGGGAGCGGCGGCACCAAAAAAAACCTGCAGCCGGCTGGCTGCGCGGTACGCGAATCGGGAGGGAGCGGCGAAGATCACAGCAGAGCCGCCCGGTTTCTCATTGCTCCGCGGCAGAGGGGGAGAGACAGAGACTGAGAGGGGCGAGCGGCAGAGCCGGGGACGGCGGCAGAGGGCTCGGAGATGCCACCCCGCAAGTTTCCTTGATGCCTTCGGGAGCGTGAGGAGGTGCCCGGCCCTTCTCCCTTTCCCTCCTCAGGGGTGAGACCCTCTGCTGTTGGAATCTGAACCCTTCGGCGCGACCTCCGGCCAGGGGATGCGGGTCCCCGTGCGGCGCGGACGGGGGAGGAGGCTGCACCCGCGGAGGAGGCTGCTGAAGATGCTGTGGGAGCCTCTGCGGGGCTGAAGGTGCCACCGGCCGGAGCCGGCGGAGGGAGCGGGGTCCCCCCCTCCTCCTCCGCCGCCGCCTCGAAGTTGCCGGAGCGCTCCCAGCGCCGCCGCCCCTCGCGGCAGGGCGGCAGAGGGGGCTCCCGGCGCCCCCGTCCGCCCTCAACCTCCAGGCCGTCGCTGTGCCCCGGGACCCCGCTGGTGGATGCGCCCGCCCCGGCTCGTGCAGCCCCCGGCGGCAGTGCAGGCAGCGCAGCCCGCCGGGCCGCACCGGACCCCGCCGGGGCTGTGGCCCCGCTGGCCTGAGGGAGGACGGGGAACCTCGGCGGGCCGAGGACGCGGGGCGCTCGGCGGCCACCAGCCATGGGGTGTTGTGAGGTGAGGGGATTGCTCTGGAGAGTCGGCCTCTTCCTCCCCCTGCTGACAGTGCGCCCCGCCGCCGCCGCCGGTCACGTCGCCAGCAACCACGGTAAGGGCGGCCGCGGGGCCGGGGTTGCGGGGCGGGCGGGCTCCCGACAACTTTCCAGGTAGAAAATACTAAAAAAACAGTAAAAAATTCAGCGCCGGGAACAGGGGGGATAACGCCGGGGCGCCCGGGGGGTTCTCCACAGTCCCCCCTTGCCGCCGGGGTTTGTGACCGAGCCGCTGAAGAGCGGGTCACGGAAAGTTACCTCCCGGTGAGATGGAGCGGTGGCATTTTCGCGCTGGAAGTGTGGTTTTAAGGTTTTTACTACTCCTGCCCAACGCAAAGCGTCTTCAGAATGGGGTGGGGAGAGCTCACCGCGCCTGAAGGGGAATCGCTGCTGGTCGGCGAACTGTTGGAAGGTGCCGGTCTGTCCTTAACACCTGATTTTTACGTGCTACCGTCTGGTTGTGCAAAAAAATCTCATTTAAAGTCTTTTATCACAGGTGCATACTCGTCAGGTCATACTGAAGACAGGAGTTTAATTCTTTAGGTTGTAATGTATGTCTTCAAGATCAATCCCTTTAGATTAAGGAAGGAATCATCCTATTTAGAAAAAAAAATAAAAATAAAAATGCATAGCACATCTAGAGGATGTTAAATTTTTTTAGGAAGAACTGATAAAAAGCCCCGAAGTGATTGTGAAACATCACGTTGTATCTTATCGAACATCTGGATAGAGCAGAGCATTTCCTTAACTGTTTGTTTAATCTACATCTCTCTACTGAAGTTGTGGAGGATGTAGGATGTATCTGTTCCTAAATTAGGAAAGTCTTCTCTACTTTTAATATTCTTTTTGTACAGTTTAGCTTTCGTGTTATGGGATTTTAGTGTGACATAAATGAAAATATGGGAACTGAAGGGTAGCTCTAAATGTTGCGTCTGACAGCATTTATTTTACCTGCTGTTAGTGAAAAGGGGCACTGAGAATGGCTCTGGTGGAAAGTAATGATCAGAGAAAACAAGCTGGTTTTAGTTGTGGAGTACTATCAAATACATAGTTCATATCTTTTCACACTTCTGTTTTACAATCCATTTTTCTGTGTTTGTTGCATCTATATGAGTAACACTAACAAGAGAGAATAAAATACCTGGAAAATAGGAAAATATGGTAGATTGGCCATAAATATTCTGAGCAGTCAGAGTCAGTTATGGCAAGGAATCCAAGTTTAGTATTATTCCTTTACCTCTTCTGCACTGAACAAGATGATTAATTGCAGTTTGTGATTGTATAACTTACAGTCATATCAATGCTGTTACTAGATTTTGCCCTTACTTGTGTCTTGGAAGACATCAGATTTTCACAGTAGCACAACACAGGTTTCCTTTCATGTCACTTCCATCAGTGCGTGCTGGTGGCTGCGATGTTACTGCAAGGCCTCACAAGACATATGAATGCTGTTTAAAAAAATCTATTTGCATGTGTTATAGAATAACCAAGACACTCTATGCGTCAAAGGGAAAGAATTTTCATTAAGTAATGCAAGTTAGATTAGGTTTCTAAACTAGTAGAGTTGATATTCCTGGCATTAAATTAGTAATATTTAAGTAATGTTTTAAAAAGCAGGTGAAAAATGGGGAAAATAGTTACCAAACCAGTTTACTCCAAATAAAAGTCTATCAAGGATGAAGTGGTTTTTTTGATGTTGGCATAACTTTTCCCAGCAAGTTCAGTTATTGAGGTACTGGCTGCAGAGAGTACTGATGAATTACTTAACTTCTGAATAACTTCTTTTTTTGCACCTTGTTTCAAAACTCCAATGAAGCTGTTACTGTCATTGTATCATAGAAGTCAAATAATAAGTGTAACTCAACACTTGTGTGAACTGACAAGATACTGAATTAACACAGGTGCTTCAGGACACACACTCCACCTGGTTAATAAAATGCTAGCAGATGAGGTTACTTTTAATGATGACTTTCTCTCAATCCAGGAATTGAATGAAAGAAAATGTGTACAGTAAAAAGTTGACCACTCTGTAAACACTTAAATGTGTAAATTAAAATGCTGGTTACTTACATTTGGAATCCTAGCTGTGAAGAATTTTTTGAAATCTTGTGCAGTTAACTGAGGAAAAAAAAAATCTCTTAAATTTTCCTAAAGTCATATTTTCAGAATTTACATCTTGGGAACATGTTTGCAATAATTGCTATTGGGTTTTCACCAATAATTATAACTTAGCTTGGCTTTAGTGTCTCAAATATTTGGTCTTGTGCTTTGTGTTTACAAACATACCAGCATTCATACTAAATTGCAAAGGAATGTTTTGGTTTGGTTTCTTGATTGTTTGGGGTGAAAAAGACGGAAGGGGAATAAGTTTATTAATCTGATTTGGTAAACAGACAGCCCTGCTGCTTCATTCTTAGTGGTTTATTTTCTGTTACTAAAGAGGGATTTTCAGAGAATTAATATACTTTGGTCTTACAAATTATTGTTATTACTCTGTTGGGGTCAATCTTTTTGTTTGTTTTCCTCAAACAGAAATAAATATATATTTATTTTATATAGTTCCAAGACCTTTAGGTTGTCATTCTTCACTCAGTACATCGATGTGTGATTTCTTATGGTATCCATAGCAAGGCAGACATGAACAATACTATTGACAGAGAAGTGAACTTACTCATTCATCTTAACAGAGTGGTAAGTTCAAAACCAAATTGTGACCATGCAAAGGGCTATTTTTTACTGCGAAGAAAAACCATATAGGTAGGCAAGGCCATGGAGCTGTGTAGGAACAATGTACCACTCAACTCTGAAACAGAGACATAAGCCCCAGTTAATGGTGTTGGGTGAGCGCTTGCACGTTCATCTAAATTTTCCTCAGTTGTCCATCACATCCAGTAATGAACAAGCTGCGTTATTATGCAAGATTTCAGCCTTTGCTGTAGGTTTGTTGTTTGGTTGCCAGAACACAATGAATTTGGAATTACTCTCAAAACTAAAAATAGAGATAATAGCATCTGAGCTGTGAACTCCTTTGTGCAAAACATGTATGAGCTTTTAGGATAAAGGTCACATCAGGTACCAGTTGGACGTTATCCTGTGCTAAGCAGGCACATGCGTATGTTTCCATGTATGTTTAGATCAGAAAGAATTTTTGTACTCTGTGGTTTGTTTATTTTTTCCCAACTGTATCCACTTTATGTGTCACCAGACAATTAATTTCTGAAGTAAACTATAGAACTTGCAGAGTTTATTATGTCATGTCTGTCAGTGAACTGTAAAAGGAAATTGTTGCTTTTTCAGTTACCAGGTATCGATACATCTTGTCAGGTTATGCAAGGTTGGTCTTTTTATGCTTCCTTCTAAAAGGCACCTGCATTCATTTTCTTCCTCTTACAAAAAAGTTGAGGTAAGAAATAATGTCAGATGTCAGTTCTGAAATTCACATAGCCTTTATTCTCACAGTGATTACACTTGATGTAATTGGGTAGCAATAAAGCTTTTTGATTCTAGTATTTAAATCTCAGACAGATTACTAATAACCTTGAGTTATTCATCAGTTCAAAGAAGTTGGCTTATTTTTATTCACATATTTATTTTTACATAAGTGCAATCCATCACAGATAAGCACTCTTTCTGAATACAGCACTCAAAATTTTCCTGTAGCAATAAGGAGACCAAGGACTAAGTGTCTGCAGAGACTGAGCTTCTCTCTGAATGAAACTGATATTTTACTGCTAGAGGGTATCTCTTACCTTGAGGACTTAGGGTACTGTGAAGAAGGCCCTGCTGCTGCCTGTATTGTGCTCGTCCCGATGGATTCAGCTGTTCAGTTGTCCAGATAGTATTTTTTGTGAGTATTTACATAATTATGTGAAAAAGAGAAAATTAAATCAACAAAACCATTGCATTAAATTGTGTTATTCCCTTTTAAGTGAGTAGATAAAGTCATGAGCAAAATCCTAGTTTAGTTTCAAGCTGTTAAGAAATTTTGAAAAATATTTTTACCTATGTGTCCCATTAGCAGTTGGGTGCTAAAGAAGACTTTGGAACCTCTGCAGTTGTAGATAGGCATGAAGTGACTTGTTATCCAGAAGCCTTGATTTGTTTGCCATATGAATGAGATGAACAGATTTGCAATTAATGCTTCATGATGTATTCCTGGTGTTGTGTTTGGCAGTACTAAGTGCTGTTTGGGTATTTTGCTCATTTGTTTTGGACAAATGAGAATGATTGGTGTAGAAATATTTAAAAAATGTATAGTTTAAACAGATACAGTTTGAGACCAAGTCAGTACAGTAGTCATCATGTAACAGAGGAATTGAAGTGTTTCCAAAGGTATACAACTTAGCCTTGTTGAGAAAGGAAACTTAAGCTAAATGTTATAAGGAAGTAAGGAAAAACAAACTGAAGAGAATAGCTGATAATTAGTGAGCAGTGGTTTTTCCATCTCTCATGACTGATTTATTCAGAGATGAGTGTTTTCAGTTTCAGCCAGCATCTTGCCTGCATCAGGAAGCAAGCTGGTGTAGTTCCTAGAAACCAGACTGGCACCAGCGCAGAGGGGACGACTGTCCCACCTCTGCCTGCTCTTCTGAGGTCCTTTTCAAAGCGTCTGCTGCTGCCTGCTCTCAAACTGGCCTTCAGTATTGGATCGGATGCACCTTGGGTTTGATCCAGAATGACCATTCTTATTCTCTTAGGAATTTAACAGTTATTTTTTTGGCCAGACAACACTTCTTCTGGCAAGTCAAATCGTTTACAAAGGAGAGAAGGATAAAGCACGCAGAAAATTCACTTTTGTCTTAGGGAAATCTGTGTTTTCAGATACATATTTTTAGATCTGACTACTTAGATTTGAACTCTGCTTGAGGGTTTGTTTAGAGTGTCTGATGTTAGGCTTTTCACTTGAGTATTTTAGAAAAGTTTAAAAGTTTAGTAAATTGTTTGCCAGCAAGATATAGAGTAAGTTAATATCCAATTTGTTAGATTTTTTTTTTTAATTAAAAGCCTAACATGTTTAAAATCTCCTTTAACTGATTAGTTTTATCTAGAAACTGATATGCATGTGCAATATGAGAAGTATTTTATTTATTATTTATTATTCTTATATCCCAATATACCATAGCTATGTTAGGTTATATTTTTATTCCGGCTGTGTGTGAAATGGAATGTTTCCATTAGGATCACTGGATTTCTCTGAGTGACATTGACACAAAGAAGAGGCTGGCCTTTTGTTCGTTGTGGCAATTAACATGCTGAACTCTAAATAGAAAAAGGTGAAATTCCCCCCATATCTGTTTCTCTGCCAAACCCCACCCCTTGTTTCAAAGCTCCGTGCTACTGTGATTTATCTCTGTGAAAGAGGGAGACACAGTGAAATTTTGAGGAAAGGTTAAATTCTGATTTTGTTTGTATTACCCACCAGAGAAGGCCATGCTTCCTTCACTTGGTCACCAGCTCATGACCCTTAACATTTCCTTAACTTTGGTGTTGATGTTGCTTGAAATACTCTTCTGGAAAACCTGGGGGTGGAGGGGGGCTGGTGCAACAGAGAAGCTCAGACACGCTCTCCAGGATGCATGACCTGGGCTGGCCTCTATCCTTGGGTCTCTCTTCCTTGCACAAGCTGGTACAAAAGAGTCCCAACATCAGAAACATGGAAAAAGTTTCTTCTTCTCCTCTCCTTTCACCTGCTTTCCCTTTTTCCCTCCTCCACTGTCCCCTGTGTTGTATGTGTTCATGCTTTAAGATCCCACTGAAAGTCTCTAGGAAGAAACAAGAATTTAAAGGTGTAATACTCTTTATCTTAATAGGAATTCTTGATTCGTGTTTAGGTAGATTTGTAAGAAGCTGACAGATTTTCTTCCTTTTAAGTGAGATGATTTTAGTTGGTCTAAGTTGACTGAATCCCAGACAATCTTTGAAGGTGTCTGCTGTTTGCTGACAGGTTCTCCAAAAAGAGTAATACCAGATTAATGAGGCTGGATGCACCGCAGCTCCTCACAGGTCAGTGCAGCTCTGGTGGATAGCACAGGCACTACTTCTGTGAGGAGCACCAACGTAAGCATAGGAATCCAGAGTGAACATTTTAATAAGGTAACTGCATTTGCAATACAGCATTCCTTCATGCCAGCAGGTTTTTTTTTTTAAATTAGACAGGTTTTAGTTTAAAATAAAATCAGCTCTGTGTCACTTCTGTGCAAAAAGAAAGGTGGGCAGTAGGCACCATCTGTAACAAATGACTGTGAAGGGCCACACACAGAATGAGGAGAGGGGAAAAGGTGTTTTTACTGGGAGCTCTGCTGTCTCAATCCATTTAATGGCTCCACACCTAGAACAAAAGGGGAAAAGTCACATAGAGCAAACGGTATCATTGATGCATGTAATGAGTGATTTGTCTTGGCTGGGGACCCTTGGTTAGAGTGTACTTGCTGCTGTAATTTGTATTCTCTGGCTGCTGATTGCTCCTTAGCTTAAAATAAAGGAATAAAAGAATGAATTAGAAAGAATTCCGTAAAATAATGCACTAGCATTTTCATCTTGGTAAAAGTGATTATTGCTCTGGAATTTCCCAGGCCAGTTTTGCCAGTGGGTTCCAGCTGCTGGTTTAAAATCTAATTCTATAGAAAAGATTCTGCTAAAATTTTGGAATTAAATTGTTCAAATATATTTTGGACACACTGAAAAATACAAATGGACACCTAGGCATTTTTTCTGTAGTGCTTCCATTCTTTGTGGCTTGAAATTGATGGTGTGAAAAGCATCTGGATGAGAGATTCGTATTTCAAAATGTAGTTTGAATCCAACACTTTCTGCTAAACAAAGTAGGACCATATAGAATTGCATATTCCTTCATCTTCTGCTGTGTCTGGCTGCTGAAGATCTTTGAAGGGGAAAGTAAGGGAAATGTAAAACTTTAGTCTCTGTTAGATTGGTTTTTTTTGTATCCCTGAAGTTGCTGAACACTTACATGCCAGAATGATACAGCAGGAACACCCACTCAGAGGGTTATGTGAGATGTAATCATTCAGTTTAGTGGACTTTATTTCTTAGAGGAATGTTTAATTTAGGAAAATATGAATATTGTTAGTATTTAGGAATGAAGAAACATGATGAGAGGTGTGGCACACATGAGCTTCTCGGCCTAACTTGCATGCTAATGTTCTTTAAGTGAAGATGCAAAACATTTTCTCTTGCTTCGCTCTTAGAAATGTTTGAACAGTTTGAACAGTTTTGTTTGATATATTTTTTGTAGAAGTCCACTTCAAACATAGGCTTTGACATAGAATATTTTATTTGTAAAATGCCTAAAAGGCAAAAAACTATGTTGTTAGATGAGAGAGTTAATTAACATGGTCCATAACTATAGTTGGAATGGAGATCATGCTTGTAGCTAGTTTCCCATTTTGTTTCTTTCTCATGGAGCACCTGTGTTGCCACACTACATTAAAAGTTCCAGCAATGCTTAGGCTATTCACTTTATTAATAATAATTTACCTTAAAAATTTTGTAACAAGTAGTTTTGATTTTAAGTTATATCCTGAAGCCTTAGTATTAGTGAGTTTCCATCATATTAGAGCAAATTAGGAAATTATTTTTAATAGCTCTAGTCTGATAGATGTATTTTATACTTGAGAGATGTGCCTCAAGAAATAAAAGCTAATTGAAATTGGTGCTCCAGATGGGTATTTTGAAAACAAAAAAGAAAATCAGTAATAGATTAGGCTTGATTAGATGTTGACATTTAGAACTGCACATAGATAATGTTAAAATTTACTGACAACAAGCAGTCGTCTTCCTGATTTGCATTTGTACCTCCATTCTTGGCTCAGGTGGATCATGGTACATACATTGTAAAGGTTAATGAACAAATTACCATATAGCTCACCTGATTGTTCAGGCTTTAACCTGGAGGGCTGAATGTTTTATAATCTTGTTTGTCTTGTGTTTAATTTTTTGTTGGTGTTGTAATAGGAAATTCTGAATTCCTTAAATGTTTGGATGAGTCCAAAATAATTTATGAACTGATTTTCTGTCCTGCCTTCCTCCATACACTTGTTTTACTCTCTGGCAATTTGTTGTACCTTACTTGCATTCTTTTTGAGGGATAAGAAAGTGAGGATTGTGCTCTTTAGTTACTTCCTTTCTATTTAATAAATATATCAAGCAGTGATTCTGATAGAGAGCGTTGTTTTGTCTTGCTGTGCAGTTTTTCTCAAGAATAACTAGGTGTTTATTCCTATTTCTTTTTGCCTACTAGTCAGTTTTTCATGCAGAACAGTACTTTTACCTCTCTCAACAGGATTATCAAATTGATCTTTTCACTCAACCGACCTTTGCAAAAATTCAAGCCTTTTCCAGTTCGTAACTAAAAGTGACTGAAAAGTCCCAAGAGGTTTGTTAACCCCACCTCTCTGCCTTTCAATTCCAATAAATGCCTTTTTCCTATGCAAATAATAGTTTGGAAAATAACTGTGTGTTATTATTACTGCTCAAGAACAGAAGATTCTTTGGTATCTGCACTTTTTTGTATTTTTGGTTTAAACCTTACTTTTGCAGTTTGAGGGAATCACTGCAGAGTGCACCCTCAGCAAGTTGGTTGGTGACATAAAACTGGGTGTGTGGTGGTTTCACTGGGCCAGCACTAGGCTGGTAGCCAAACACAGCTGATCACTCATTCCCACCCCAGGGGACAGGGGAGAACTGGGAATTGGAGGCAAGGGTGAGGAGACTCGTAGGTTGAGATAAGAACAATTTAATAATTGAAAATGACTTTATATGATATGGAATATCCTGTTGGCATACCAAATGCCAATCTAGCTTATTAATTTAAATATTTCTTGACCTCCCTAGATGTTGCACTAGTAGACTAACAAACACAAGGTCCTTTGACTTCCAGTGACAGTTGAAAACACTGGGATGTTCTCAGTGTTTCTCTCATAACAAATCCCAGCTGAAACCAAACCCCAGCACTGTTCTAGCTACTGAAAAGAAACCCAGCTCAGTCCCTGCTAAAAACCAGGACAGAGTGGCTGATATGCCAGAGGGTCATACTGCCATCCAGAGGAACCTTGACAAGCTGGAGAAATGTTCTGACAGGAACCTCCTGAAGTTCAACAAAGGGAAATGCCAAGTCCTTCACCTGGGAAGGAACAACCCTATGTACCAGTATATGCTGGGGACAACCCAGCTGGAACGCAGCGTGGCAAAAAGGGACCTGGGTGAGGATACTAAGGCAAATGATATCCTGGGCCTCATTAGGCAAAGTATTGCCAGCAGTGCAAAGGAGGTGATCCTTCTGCTCTACTCAGTGCTGGTGAGGCCATACCTGGAGTACTGTGTCCAGTTCTGGGCTCCTCAGAACAGGAGAGACAGGAACACACTGGAGAGAGTCCAGTGCAGGGCCACAAAGGTGATGAAGGGACTGGAGCATCTTTCCTATGAGAAAAGGCTGAGAAACCTGGGACTGTTCAGCCTAAAGAAGAGAAAGCTTGGAGGGGATCTTATCAGTGCATATAAATACCTGGAGGGAGGGTGCAAAGAAGGTGGAGCCAGGCTCATTTCAGTGATACCCAGGGACAGGAGCAGGGGCAGTGGGCACACACAAACACAGGAGGTGCCATCTGAACATCATTTGTGTTTTGAGAAACCCTACACTGTGGTGCTTCTCAGCCATGCTATGGTTGTTTTGAGAACACTGCACTGAAATGGTGACTGAGCATTGCCATGGGTTGCCCTGGGAGGTTTTGGAGTCTCCCACACTGGAGATATTCAGAAGCTGTCTGGACATGGTCCTGGGCAACCTACTCTAGGTGACCATGGTTGAGCAGGGAGGATGGGTCAAGTTAACCTCCAGAGGTCCCTTCCAAGCTCAACCATTCTGTGAATCAGCAAAACACACCACTAAGCAATCCAAATTGTAGCTATGAATGTTTATTTTTCACTCAGACTTGTCTCTTCCTAGCCACAACAATATCTGGAGTGAATTCTAAGCTTTCCATTACATTTAATTAAAGGAGTTGGACAGAGAAAGACTGTGTATAGAGGAAGAAAGTAAATTGATTAGAAATTGACAGTGAGTTAAACATTCTTCTTGGACTTGTAACTCTGTAATGATTTTTAAAAAACAAATAATAGTATGTTTGTACTTTTTCATCCATTTTGTTCCCTTCGTCCTCTTGTGTGAACTGACATAGATGGATGTGTGCCATTTTGAACTGATAATAATTTCAGCATCAAAAATGAAGCTGTGGATAATCAGTGTTCTCTGGGATATCTGCACTGTGACACATTCTTTAGGCTCATCTCAAGAGGAATCGGTTAGGACATCATTGTAGTAGGCACTATTAGAGTGTGCAGATTCAAGAGAAACAAGTTTGTGTCTCAATGAAAGGCTCTGTGACTTTCTTAAAGAGAGGTATAAGAAAGGACAAGGTCGACCATTTGGGTATCAGAGCACAAAACCAAGACCAAAGCTAGAGAGATAATCATCACATAATGAATATACATGCTCTATATTCATTTTACTGCCATAAGGCAATGCCCCAGGGAAACACGATGGCTTCTAGATTAACTGTGACTGAAGAAGGTATTGCAAGGCACACCACAGAGAATGGGAATTTTATAGCATCCAGTAGACTATAATGATGCCAAACCAAGGTTGGTGATAAAAATCAAATGCACATACTCGTAGGTTTTAATAAACCCTCACTTCCAAATATTGTGAGGTAGAGTCAGAAACAGAACCTGAAGTAGAGTTCTTCTTATTTCTGTTGTCTTGCAAAATGTGGTAGATGGTTTCAAACTTTTCCATCTAGCCATAAAAAATTAAAAAAAAAAAAAAAAGAAGAAAGATTCTTAGGTAATAGCCCACTACAGCTGCTGGGTTTTGAGAAAACCACTAAATCATGGCTTGGAACTTGGTTGCATTAATAAAGATTCTGGTCTTTGCTTTCTCTCCATAGCAGTATTATTTCCATGTTATTTGAATAAAAGTGGAATGTGGCCTTTTGAGAAAAACATCATTTTGAGAACCCTGTTTAGATGTCTGGCCTAAGTATCTTCTCTATTTGTACACCTGCCTCAGAACAGAGGTTGACAATGTGCTCTGTTAGCAGATAATTTACATTAGTGTTCTGTACAGCCTCCTCATCAGCTCCCGGTGAGTTTAATAACTATGCATGTCAATATTGGCAGAATCAGATTATTTCATTTATGTAAGAGACTCACCCTATTAAGTTGGAATTTCCCATTAATTAACCTGAAATTCCAGAAGTAGGAACAAATGAAAAAATCCCCAAGTAGCAAAATTTTTTTCACAGCAGAAATCTAACTTATTATAAGTTTGTAAACAAGAATGGCTGAAGTGAGTCATCTGGAACTGCACTCAGTTATGTAAATAGAATTAAGGATGCACTGTAATTGCAAGGTGCAGTGTTTGCTTTATATAAAAGGCAGAAATAGAAGAGGTAGAACTGGAGTTGCTGCGTCACAGAACTAAGGTGGAAGTACCAGACCTTTACTAGACCATGCTGATGGTGTGGGATGTGGATGTTACTGGTATCAAAGTCTATCAAAGGGTGGGAATGGAAGGACAGCAGAGCAGAATTGTCTGTTTGGGGCATTGCTGTTGAGCAAAAGCTTGTTAGAGTTGGGTTTTTTCCTTCCCTTTCTCTTGTAGGGATTTTATTTTGCTTTTGAAACACTAGAAATTGGTTGAAATGAATACTGGGGTTGAGTGAAGTGTTCCAACGTGCTGTATAAGGAGAAACCTCTTTGCAGGTGACAGGTTTGTGTGCCCTGCTCATCTCAGAGTAAGACCATTTGTCACCATCTGAGCAGATGAGAATTTTTTACCTTTTTAGATCAGATGAGACTACAAAGCAATTTGTGGTTGGAGACTTTTTTCTTCACCGTAGCATGTAATATACTTCACTTACAAGGTCCATAAAGACTCCTAGCTAAAAAGAAAAAAAACAAACTATTGCTAATGACGTGTTCTTAATATCTTTTGGTTAAGCACCTGCTTAGTTAAGGATTTTCTTTTTTATACTGTGTCTAGAAAAGGAAAAAATTAGTGAGTTGAAACTCAAGCTGTGCAGAGAATGATGGAAAAACTGTTTGCACTAATGTACTTAAACTTTTAACTGTGTTTGTGGATAGCTGATTCTGACCTGAAGGATTCTTTCTTTTCTGATATCTGGTGTTCTTATGTCCAAATGAGATATAATTACACTAAATCCAATGAACACATTGTCCAAATGACCTGATTATTTGAGCTGCCAGGTGCTAGCTCAGGTTGACTTCACAGTTATTCAACATGCACAAAAAAATGACTTTGAATGTTTGAGTTTTGGGACCTTCACACATGGAACATATATTAAAAATTTTTGATCTGGTTTAAAGTAAGAAAAACAATGAAAAGAAATTAAGAATTAGCCTTGATATGAAATGTTTTATTAATAAAATAAGATTCTAGTTGGTGAGCTTCATGTAGGTAGTATTCTTTGAGCAGGGGTAAAACATATTTATGCAGCTGTAAGGAACATAAGTATGATTTTCCTTGCAGTAAGTTGGTACAATTTATGACTGAAACTCTTAAAATAGCAGTGGGCTATCCTTTTTTTTTTTCAGATAATATGATGGAACAGTACATTTTTTAAGAGAGAGGAGAAGAAAATAGGGAGAAGGAAGAAAAGGTTAAAAATCAAGTTCTTCTGACTCTCTCACATGAATATTCTGGTTTACAAAATTTTGGGTTTAGATTTAGAGGAAAACACTTGTTCAATAACATGTTATCTCTGCATGTTAGCATTCATATTTGTAGACTCCAAGCAGGTTGAAGTGCTTCTTAAAAGTGTGCTATTTTAAAAAATATAAAAAATAAATTCATTCCTGTGTAAAGGAAGGAAGAAATGCCATCAGCTGGAGTCCATTGATTCCATTTTTATTGCTCCAAGCTGCTACAGTTCATAAAATTCACTTTTACAGGCTATTAGTCCATAATGTGGGTTATGTCCTTTGGAGACTTATGTTAAAGATAAATGCAGTAGTACAGAAATCTATATTGTAGTTCTAGCTATGTGGTAGTTCTGTGAAGAGGGTTCAAGAATTATTTAAGTACTTGTTGCTGTGTTCCAAAAGGAAATGGGTTGGAGGGGAGAAGTTACCGTTGGCTTCGAAGACAGGAAAGGAAACTGAGAATGGAAGAGTCAGTTTATCATTCAGCAAGTGGCTTAATTTCCTTCGAGGTGAAGAAAATATTTTACTCCAACATTACTGGCATTGAAAGGTTTTGTTTTTTTAATTGTTCTTGACAGAAGAAACAGTTTTTGTGTTAGTAGTATAAGCTAAGACTGCTTGTGCTGCATCGAGAGGCTCTGTTGACTGTAACTGGAACACAGGACTGGCAAAGAGCTCTGCCACAAGCAAATGCCTCTTACGATGCTCTATAAAAAAGTGATTAGTTTTCATCTTAAATCTAGTTAAGTGGCATTCTCTTATTACCCCCTTTTGGAAGATTGTTCTGAACTTCAGTGCTGTGAAATTAAAATGCATTTATAAGCTCAATTTATTAGTAGTCGATGCTTATTCATTTCTTCTTGTGTTGGCATTGTCCCAGAGCTGAAGAACATCTTTCCATTCTCAGTTTGTAGCCAGCTGCACTGTTGTAGGAGGAATCATTACCTCTGCTTTTGGGTTTTGGCATGCTGTTTTCACTTCTCTTTCAGTCACTTTGACAGTTACAGTTGCCTCTGCCTGTTCTTTACACTGTTTTAATTCATTCTGTATTGAACAAAGGTAGCCAGAACTGTGTGCAGTTTTGCTGGTGGGATTTTACTGGTACTTTGTGCAACAGTAATTTTTTTATTAGAAATACCTAACAGTTTCTGTGATGGCATTTGTCTCCTTCATTCCCACTTTGATTGGTCCTTGGTTGGCTTGTCATCAGCTAACACATCTTGTCTTCTCTGTTTGCTACTAAATTCCCACTTCATAAAATAAATTCTCCTTATCTCCCTTTGGATTTCTGTTTAATGTCCTCTCTTCTTTATTATCACAGAAATGAAGAATCATTCCTTCTCTCCCCATAGCCCCCCCACATAGTGTTCAGTTGTGTTGACAATGCTTCCTAACTTTCCCAGGAAAAAATTTCATTAGAACAAACCTACTTTGGCCAAGAGCATTACTTAAATATTAAATAAGATTGATGTCCTGACTAACCTTTAAAGAGGTGCAGTATGAATTGCACAGTTAAATCCTGTCTGTCTCAAAAGCATGCCTTTTGTGCACTTGCCCACCTCTTTTGCTCTCTACTTAAAGCAGCTAAAAAGTTTTACAACTTGTTTCAGTTTTCTAACCCAGATTTATTCCCGAGATTTCTACAACAAAATGTACACGATAAGCTAGAATGTTCCCTACCAATATGGTGTTGCCACACAAATAGTAATTTAATGATACCTTAATTATAAAAACACAAATCGTGTTTCATAATTTTTGTAGATTCAAGACATTTTTCAGTTTGTATAATAGTGCAATAAGGCTGAAAATGTACTGCATTCTTAAAGTCAAATTGAATGAAATTATCCTCATATTCAGCTGTAATTTTACCTTAATGCATTATAATTCAGGTGTCAGCTTTTTCTTCCATAATTTGATTCTGCTTGGCTATTAGGATCGCTCAGTACTTACTCTGTTTTATTGCTCTTAGATGAAATAAATTAAGCTGTATAATAATATAAAAGATAATATTCATTGTTATAAAATTGGCATTTATGTGAATGAAACATCTTAACTTCCCCCTTCATCTGTTTTAAATTAAGTATGAGATTTAAATCACTTGTTCTGATTGAGAGCAAGCACTGGAAATGAACGGACTGTGGACAATCAAGAAAACCATACACCTTCTGATCAAGGCATTCATTTTTGTTGGTGGGAAACAACATTAAACAATAATTGATTGCATTCATGTGGAGAGCAGGGAAAGTTGCTATGAGATAGTATTATATTCCTAGTCTGAGAATTATTTTTAGCAGAGTAGCAAGCACACAATTTTGAATTGCTCAGGTACAGTGGTAGCTAGCTCTGGTCAGAAAAGAGGCCATAGATCAATGTGGGTTTATTAAATGTGTAATAAATTTGTATTCAGTTTTAGATAATATTTTCAATAATTGTTACTTTTAAAACTGGGGATGTAATTGCATACTTAGTTTTTATCCTAACATATTTCCTCTTAACACTGATTCCATCTTGTTCCTTATTTAAATTTCATTATAATCTCACTAATTATTTTTATAGGTTAGGTAGAGAAAAAATACATATATGTAAAAAAATGTTTGGCCTGAAACTGTTGTTAGATTCAACAGTTTTGCATTAATGTATGCTAACTCTGTTGAGGGTGCTGTTTACTCCAGAATAACTCCATCATTACTGAAAATGAAGCCTCGTTTCTTGCAGCCAGGCTTCTATCTGGCAGTCTGAAATAAGAAGGGAAGACAGCTTCAGGTGTCTTAGTTTTAATATGTCCTGTAAATTCCCACATTTTGGAAGGCCATGATTTAGAATTTTAGACAAATCATTTACTGATGATATATTTTGGATTCTAGATACAATTCTTGTGACAAGCTGTTGTAATAAAAGCAAATCTGTGCAAAACCTGTTGGCTGCCTCCCCTTCCCAACCAGTACATCGTTCCTGATGTGCAGAGAATAGTAAACATGTTTCTTCTTAAGAGAGTCATTGTTCGTCATCTTCTTGTAAAGCCCAGCTCTCCATTATCACTTTTCAATGCCTTTCCTACTGTGTAATAGTCTCCAGTCCATGTTTTCCTACAACCCCAGTTCTGTCTTCTGTAGTGAATTTTTTTGCTGTTGAATGTTGAATTTTTTTTCTTTCCTTCTTTCCTTCTTTCCTTCTTTCCTTCTTTCCTTCTTTCCTTCTTTCCTTCTTTCCTTCTTTCCTTCTTTCCTTCTTTCCTTCTTTCCTTCTTTCCTTCTTTCCTTCTTTCCTTCTTTCCTTCTTTCCTTCTTTCCTTCTTTCCTTCTTTCCTTCTTTCCTTCCACCAAGTCTTCCCATACAAACATTTGTCTCCAGGCTATCCATTTCTCCCTCAGATTCCTCAATCAATCTTTGGCCCCTCTGAAGCTCTACCACTACCTCCATAAGACTGTATTTCCTTTTAGCCTCATTAATTCACATTATACTCTTGCAAAGTTCATTGGGTGCTCTAGTTCACCCACGCAATTGATTCTCTGCTCTGTAGGCATCACCGGTCTGTTGGTCCTTAACCACCTCCATCAAAGTGCTGTTCCCACAGTATTCTACTTTCATTGAGTTCTTCCTTACTGTCAAATCTGCTCGATCTTTGGGTAGAAATATCTGTTCTTAACCAATTGACCTTTGGCCTTAAGAGTTTGTTGATCTGACTCCTGGCCTTGCCACAAAACAACTGACTTGCTGCCTCTCCCCAGTGCTTCTTCCTTCTTGCTACTTTGCCGTTTGTGTCTTTTGCTGGAAACACTGTACTCCATTTCTCCAATTTTACTTCTAAATCCTTTGTAATCCCAAATAAACTTTGGCTGACTATGCAGGTAGAGATGCCACCCTTTAAAATCACAAAGGGACCATATTTAGGCAACACAAAGCTATTGAATTATCTGCTCTGTAAGACTTGCTTGACACCTGCAATGCAGTAAATCAGGGGGTGGGTAGGAGGGTCAGATTCTTCTTTTGCTTCAGTTGTCTGTGACTTTTAGGGCAGCTAGTGCTGTAGAGGTACTGCAGCAAAACAGCCCGCTGACTCAAAGGGTTCCCACTCTACAAGAGGAGTGGTAGGATGAAGAAGCTGGTTTAGGTCTCTACCCTTTCCCATAGCAGTAAGCAGGCATTTAATCATGCTATAGTATTTCTTTGAAAGGAAATTAGAACAGCAAAACATGCAGTTTTGGAAGTTCATTATCAGAACTTAAAAAACTTGTGTTGATATTTCTTGTAGGTCATTCTGCCACCTAGTTTTTCTCTGTGCTTTAATTACATCTAATAAAATCTTCAACAAAAGCTGAATTAACAAAAGAGTCTATGGAACTGCGGATGTTGAGGCTTTAAAGGAGAGGTCTGTATGAGCTATAGAACTTCCTGAAGGAGGAGCATGAAGTGCATTCTTCATATACTTTTCAAAGTACTTACTTAAAACAAAATTCCTTGGGAAGAAGTACAGGGGCAGTAGTAATTTTTCAGGCTTGGTCTTTGTTGTGTTGGTAAAAACTACTTCACACTAGATCGTAGATATATATACTAGATCCACAGATATGTTGATAGATGTGAACCTCATGAAATTCAGCGAGGCCAAGGGCAAGGTCCTGTGTCTCAATTGGGACAATCCCTGTTGTCAGCACGGACTGATGGATGAAGGGTCTGAGAGCAGTCCTGCAGAGCAGGACTTGGGGTACTGGTGAATGAAAAATTGGAAGTGAGCCGGCAACATGCGCTCGCAGCCCAGAAAGCAAATCGTATCCTGGGCTGCATCAAAAGCAGCGTGGCCAGCAGGTCAGGGGAGGTGTTTCTACTCCTTTACTCCAATCTGGTCAGAGCCCACCTGAGGGACTGTGTCCAGCTCTGGGGTCCTCAACACAAGAAAAAACATGGACCTGCTAGGCCATGAAAATGGTCAGAGGGACCTCTCCTGTGAAGAAAGGCTGAGAGATTTGAGGTTGTTGAGCTTGGAGAAGAGAAGGCTTCAGGGAGATCTTATTGCAGCCTTTCAGCATATAAAGGGGGCTTGTAAGAAAGACAGAGCAAGAGTTTCTACTAGGGCCTGTAGTGGCAGGACAAGAGGCAATGCTTTGAATTGAAAGAGGGTAGATTTAGATTGGATATAAGGAAAAACTTCCTTACAGTGAGGCTAGTGAGACGCTGAAACAGGTTTCCCAGAGGATTTGTGGATGCCCATCATGGGCAGTGTTCAAGGCCAGATTGGACAGGACTTCAAGCAACCTGATCTAGTGGAAGATGTTGGCAGGGGGGGGACTTGATGATTGGTAGAGGTCTCTTCCATCCCAAACCATTCAACAGTTCTATAAGTCTGTGATACACTGGATAGCCTTCCCAGACAAATTGAGCATTTTCACTATATTGTAGTCTTCAGATGCGAGCAAACCCAATTTTTTTAATTACTCCCTATTTTTCCTTTAATAGGGTAATTCATCTCCGCAGTCATGGTGCTATTTGTTCCCTTCTCACATTTTCCGGGCTCAAAATATTTCAGATAGAATGGCAAAAGAGGAAAAAAAAAAAATTGAAGAAAAATGGTATAAAGCAAATGTTAATTCAAACATTACCTTTGTGATAATCATTCAAATATAAAGGTTCCCATATTCTGCAGTAGCAGTGTGGATGTAGAATATTATATATTCTATATTTGGCA
This sequence comes from Caprimulgus europaeus, assembly GCA_907165065.1. The sequence continues at coordinate 6,377,961 of OU015523.1, read as the reverse complement.
TTGACTTCTGAGTGGGTTGGCAGCGCTCCAGCGATCCTCAGTGACATTCCCTTGCATCACTGGCTTGGATAACAGGCACTTAAGTCTCAAGTCGCCCTTCCAAGTGGTGCTTCGAAGGGAGTAAGTTGCCGAGCGTTTCTGCATTTGCAGCAGTAGTGATGCCACGCTGCACCTGCCAAATCATCCTGCCCAAGACATTTCAGGGCACTGGAAGTCTCACAAATGCTTCCCACCTTCATGTGTGTTACATGTAACAACCCTTTGTTACCAAAAAAGACTATTTTCATTCATATCAGAAGTGACTTTTTACTTTATACTGTCTCAACAGGAAGTTTTTTTTGCTTCATTATTTTTTTAAAAAGTAATAGTACTATGCTGTTAGCTCCAACTTTTTTTCTTTTTTTCTTCTGCTGGCATTTAAAGAGCTGTAGACTAGGAAGAGATATATTGAAAAATGTTCCCTGCATCTTATCCAAATCACCTCTTGCACTCTAGAAAATTTGGAAAAAAAAAAAAATCCTAAAATAATAAGGAAAAGCAGGGTTTTTTACACTTTCTCTTCTTGATGTGAAATAAATAATTTTATTTTCTCCAATTAGGTTATCATATAAGCACAAAAGAAGAGAAGTGAGTAACTATATACTGTTGAATATGAGACCAGTTATTCACCAGAGCAGGCATAACAGTTTGCTACATGAATGAATGATGGCATTCTCAGATCTATTTTATGCTCTTCAGTTATCTCTGAAATTTTAATCTCCAGGTATGTACATTAAAAGTATATCATTCAAAGCTCAAAGTCTGTATATAGCAGAGTACTCCATGCTGTCCAGTCTTTTAGAGCAATTTGATATTTGGTTAGATAGTCAAAACTTATTTCCTGTCAAGTAAGTGACAGAAAGTTGTATTTTTCTTTGTTGATAACGTTAAAAGTTTTGGAAATCTGATTATTTTGTAAAAACAATTGAGCCTTCATGCTGATGTTCCACTATAGGTAAAGAGACCAAGACTTTCAAAGCTACCAATTATTACCATGTACTTTAGCTTGACAGCCTGACCTGGCACCTATAAAAAGTTTATGCTGTGAAAGCTTGGTGCTTGACACCATAAATTATAAATGAAGAGCTACTGGAAAAAGTGACAGACTGACTCAGTGAAAGAGAGAATTACAAAGCTGAAAAACATTAAACTGACTGGCTGTGTAGATGTTTAATCAAAGGAGATAAGAAAGATTTTATCATCATGAATACAAACCTGGAATGTCTCTGGGAATATTTATCATGAGTGGAACAAGTCTTCTTTCTTATAAGTTGCATTTACTTTGCTATATTTTTGAGGCTCTGCACTAAAAAAAGAAAACATATAATATAGCCAAGGGTTAACCTTATGTTTTCTGGGTTGCCTTTGTGTTCCTTTCTGCAAGGTTTATTCATATGAGTTCTGCTGAACTCTTTTTCTGTACATCATAGTCACTTTCAGACTACAGTAAGGCCAACTATATTAGGCATTTCCCTTCTAACGCAGCTAACTTTCCAAGCAAATGAGATGCCACTTCAGGAATCAAAGGAGAAAAACTGATCATTTTGCTTGAGAGCATTGACACCTTTGAAAGTCATGTCTCCTTCTGCTTTGATATGCCCACAGCTTGTGGCTTTGCTTCTGACTTGCCATAACTGCTGACAGCTAAAGTCATTGCTATCCACATCACCTTTAAGAAGCAGAAAAAATACAAATGTACGCTTGATACCCTTTCCTTTTTATGTTGGTTAGTTTCTTAGGTGATTAAGGAGCTCAGGGAGCATGTCCTTTTATTTCAATACTAACTTCATCCTGCTTATATGGCATCAGTATGATCTGTAATGATTAATAATAATGTCCTGTCACTTCTGGAGGCTCATTTATATGACTTGGGGATAAATTCTGGGTGGTAGTTCAGGCTGCAACAGCGCAACAGGTGGAGATTGAACAGCTATACTTTTCCACCCCATGTACCACTTCATACAGATGTTGTTGGTGTTATTGTTAGCTTGGGAAAGGAGGGTAGTCAAGATCTGCCATTTATGGGACATAGGAACTCTGTGGTTTCTATATCACAGCTTTTCTGACAGCAAAATAGGAATGACCTTGTTTCATTTTATAGTGTTGTTGTAGTTTAACTTGGCTGGCAGCCAGCCACCACACAGCCGCTCGCTTCCTCTCCCTGTGCTCCAGGGAATAGGGGAGAGAATTGGAGGGGTAAAGGTAAGGAGACTCATAGGTTGAGATTAGACCAATTTAATAACTGAAATAAAATAAAACTTAAAATAATAATGGCAATAATAATTATAATAATAGTAGAATATACAAATGAGCGATGCACAGTGCAGTTTCTCAGCGCCCACTGACCAATGCCCAGACCATTCTTGGATAGCAATGCAAGAGGAGCAAAAATTCCAAAGCCACACTCCTGGAAGAGAGAGGGAGAGAGTATTCTGATTGACCCTCATTTATATACTGAACATGATGTGTTATATGATAAGGAATATCTCACTGGCATATCCAAATGCCAGCCTGGGTCTGATAATTTTACTGTGCCACTCAGTTTCTTCTGCACCTGCAGACAAGCAGAAAATGGCAAATTGTAATGTCCTTGGTGTTCTTAGCAATAACTGAAAACATCAGTGTATTATCAGCATTCTTCTCATATTAAATCCCACACTGAAATAAAAGCACAGTGCTACTCTAGCTACTAAAAAGAAAATTAACTCTATCCCAGCTGAAATCAGGACAGATGTAAAAATGTGGACTGAGTGTTGGTAAACTCTAATTTTAGTTAAGTTATGCTGAACTACAGAAGTAGTAGAAGACAGAGAGAGAGTAGTAAAGTCTTTGGCTTCAGCGGATGGGTCTGTGCCACTGCAGAATGGCCTGCCTTTGTGTTTCATACCTGGAATTTCCCCACATGTTGTTCCCTCATCTGATTTGCCTGTATGTCAGAGTATCAACCTCCTGATTCCTGCTCTCGGCTTGTCTGAACCAGCAGCTCAGAATGAAATGGTCCCTCGCCTCAGTTCTTGAGCTAGAGATTCCTGAACAGCTCTTTATGGGGCTGTGCTGCCAGTGAAGCAGGAAGTCTCTTTCGTTGCTTCAGCCTTTGTACCTCTCCTAGCATCTGTCTGTTCTCTTCCTCTGAGTCACTAAACAGCTAATTTTTCATTATGGTTATTAAGTAACTACTTGAGTAAGCCGTGGCCATCTGTCTTCCCAGTCCCCATTTGTCACTTTATCAGCTGTTCTCTTCAAAACTTCTTTATTTAAAGGGACTGTGGTGGAAAAGGTCTGTATTGATTCTGGTTCTCACTTCACTTAAAAAGAGACAGGTGACCAGGTATCAACCTCTCCAGTTATGTATGGGGCAAAGGCACCAAAGCTTTGCAATACCAGTTCATACTTTACTGAGAGAGGCTGGGACTTTGGGTCAGTGCAGTACAAGAAAGAATGAGTGCCCAGGGTGGGTTTGAGTATCCCATTGAACTGCTGTGGGAAGTTTCTAACCCTCTTGAAGAGGAAATCCCAAGAAATGCAGAGCATAGGAGCAATAGCTGTGGAATTTTGGGGAAATGGCTCTACACTGAAAGAGGGTAGGTTTAAATTAGATATTAGGAAGAAATTCTTCACTGTGAGGGTGGCGAGACACTGGCCCAGGTTGCCCAGAGAAGCTGTGGCTGCTCCTCCCTGGAAGTGTTCTTGGCCAGGTTGGATGAGGCTTTGAGCAACCTGGTCTAGTGGAAGGTGTCCCTGCTGATGGCAGGGGGGTTGGAACTGGATGAGCTTTAAGGTCCCTTCCAACCCAAACCAGCCTGTGATTCTGTGAATTATTAACTTTGTAATTTATCTGACTGACAGTGATGTATAGATGTTATTGTACTTTTCCAAAGCTTTTGTATGTTTTTTTTTTTATTTATGGAAGTTGTCTTTTTGTAAACTTTTTGTTCATTTTATCACCACTCCAAAAAACCCCTAGTATAGTAAAAGTCATAAAAGCAAATTATTTTAAGAATGCAGTATAGAAAGGTGCAAGGAAAGATAAATCCATTTGTCTGAATTTTACTTGTTTCTAATTTCCCTAATGAAGATATACTGAGGATAATAAACAGAACTGACAAAGCTGTCAGGTACTCATGTTCATTTAGAAAAATCTGACCAATAATCTACTGTTAACAAGAACATGACAGTGAATTGAATATCAATTAGGTTTTTCATGTCAGAATGAAAATTATTACGTAGAGCAGCTGGCCATAATTTTGTGACTCCTATTTTTATCAGGATTAGCTCTTGACCTCCTTGTATCTCACACATGAAACCAAAAGCTTAGAAAAAATAATACAGCTGTGTGACATAAACTAGCTCTGGTGTTATTTTCTGGACCTGTGAACAGTATTAGTTTATCTCACTTCATTTTAACAGCAATCCCTGCTGAAAAGGAATATTTTAGAACTGAAAGCTGAGTCAATGGTTAAGATCACACTGTTTCCCTGGTACCTAAAACTCCTTTTTTTCTCATCTCATTCTTTGGGAGGAGTTCATTGAAGTAGAGCAGTCTGCTTCTACTTACCAGGACTTCCTCTTCAGTTCTGCGTTTGCTGTCTGTTCTGTAGGGCTGACATTGCAGCGTTCAGCCCCTTCTGATGCATTATAAATGTAGGAAATCATCCCTTCTGGCTGCTCTGTGGATTTGAGAACCTCCTCCTCTCGTACTCCCCTGGTTGGAAGAGCAGTGTTCAACTAAATCACTTTGAAATCACTTTGTCACTGTTCCTGGGGAAAAATCTGCTTTTTAGACTAGGAGAGGTAGGATATTACCTATTCATTTCCATTCCACAGTTACCTGAGGAAAACTGGGGGGAGGGTTCATCTGTTTCTGAGGTAAACCCATTTCTTTTAGTTATGAATATGCTTTCTTTTTACCTCAGTCATTTTATTTTTTCTCACGCTTGTGAATAAGACTCATGTTGGAGAAGCAAGCACTTACATTAGACCTCAAAATACATCATATTTACAGTTGTCTTTAGGGCAAAACAACCTGCAAAGTGGTGGAATACATAGTTAAGATCCAATTGTGTAGGGTTTGGGATTGTCACTATTATCCCAGAAAGGTTTCAGTGCAGAAACTGTCATGTATTTCTACACTGACAGATACATTTTATACATACTTGGTTTGTTTGGTGCCACTGAATGTATTGGGATGATTCCCAAAGCTCTGCTTTGTCTTCATGAAATTAAACATAGAATCTGCCTTACTGGGAAAGGCCATATCTTTTACTGACTGGTGTTAGGTGCCTGTGACTGATAAATCATTTAATTTTTCTGGTTTCTTTGGAGTATTTGTTTGTATTATGAACAGGGATTAAAGTTGTGTGATAAGGAAGTGCTTTGATATTGCAAAAAGAAAGTCAGGGTGTTAACCTACTAGAATAACCATTTAAAGACTTCTGTCCTTCAGAAGTTGCTTTAGAGAGATGTTCACCATCAGAAAAACCATTGAAGTGTGGATGGTTGCATCGGTGGGGAGGTAAGAGAATTTCCACAACAAGGAGCTCTTGTTATAGGTTGTCATGCAGGGAAACTTTCTCAGTTGTGTTGTAAAACAGCAGTACAGGTCATTTTTCTTTCCTTCATTCACATGATTATTTTTTGTACACTAGAGAAATCACTTTCAGATGATGCATTGTACAGAATGCTGCTCCAAAGATTTCATACCTTGGCTTAAGTAATTGTAAAGGCTAACGAGTGGACAAATAGTCTCTGTTTTAATTGTACTGAGACTACTTCAGGAGAGAACTCTGCCTGTTACATGCTGATTAAACAAAAAGAAACTTTAATTTAAACAAAAGCATGTAGGCATAATTGACCAATTTTCAGAATTAATCAGTTGTTTCTATTTTGTTTGTTGGTTTGTTTGGGAGGTTGGTTTTTTGTTTTGTTTTGTTTTTTCTTAAGAAGTATTTTATCACTATTCTAAGTCATTTTAATGCTATTAAAACCAGGCTACAAAAATAATGGAAAAAAAAACAGAATGTAAAATTTTACTATTATTTCTTTTGGGTGCACAAATTTCCTGAAAAGATGTCTGTCTGTCTCTATTGTTTATCCTGCTATGTCTTAAGCTCCAACTTTATAAAATAAGTATTTAAATTGGTGCAGTATTTAACATATTTCCAATCATGTCATTTATGGAATGAATCTTCCTGGGGGTTGTCACAAATCAAACGAAACAGGTGATTGTGAAAAGTCAGCACAGATTCACCAAGGGCAAATCGTGCTTGACAAACCTCATCACCTTCTATGACAAAGTAACCTGCTTGGTTGATGCAGGGCAAGCAGTGGAAATTGTCTACCTGGGTTTCTCCAAGGCTTATGGTAACAGTTTCCTACAGGCTCCTCCCAGAGAAACTGGTGCATTATGGTGTAGAAAAGTGGCCTGTGCGGTGGGTGGGGACCTGGCTGCCAGGTCACACCAGGGTGGTGGTAAATGGCTCCTTTTCAAACTGACAACCTGTCACAAGTGGGGTCCCCCAGGGATTGATATTGGGCCCAACACTGCTTAATATAAGTGATCTGGATCATGAGATCAAGTGTGCCCTGATGAAGTTTGCTGATGATACCAAACTGAGTGAGGAAGAGGACACTTCAGAAGGGAGAGCCACCCTGCAGGAAGACCTGGATAGGCTGCAAGAGTGAGCTAACAAGAACCTTATGAAGTTCAGCAGGGATATGTGTAAGGTCTTGCACTCAGGAAAACATCATCCAGGAGTGCAGCACAGGCTGGGATCTACCCAGCTAGCACCCAGCTGTGGAAAGGGACCTCAGAGTCCTGGTGGACAAGCAGCTCAACGTGAGTGAACAGCATGCTGCTGCAGCAGCAAAGAAAGCCAACAGGATGCTGAATTGCATCAACAAGGGTATCACCAGCAGAGATAAAGAGGTCATTATCCCACTCTACTCAGTCCTTGTCAGGCCACACCTGGGATACTGTGTTCAGGTCCCTGCTCTATAGAAAAGGTGTGGACGGGCTGGAGAGGGACACTAAGATGATGAAAGGACTGGGAAGGCTGTCACCTGAGGAAGGGCTGGGAGAACCAGGTTTGTTCAGCCTTGAGAAAAGAAGGCTTAAGGGAGACCTCATCACCATGCTCCAGTACCTACAGGGTGGCTACAAAGAAGATGGAGATTCCCTTTTCACAAGGAGTCACATGGAAAGGATGAGGGATAATGGGTACAAGTTACACCTGGGCAGATTCTGATTGGACACAAGAGGAAAATTTTTCACAATGAGAACAATCAGCCGCTGGAATTATCTCCCCAGGGAAGTGGTGAATTCCCCAACACTGGGTGATTTTAAGATTCAGCTGGAAAGGATGCTGGGCCATCTTGTCTAAACCATGCTTTTGCCAAGAAAGGTTGGACCAGATGATCCCTTGATGTCCTTTCCAGCCTGTTATTCTATGATTTTACAATTCTGTGGTTTAAAGTAGAGGTATGACAAGAAACAGGTTTGTTCAATGGGCTGTGTACTGTTATAAATTCTAAATTATCATAATTGCTTATCAGAATATTTTGACAATCTTAAAGTACTATAATTGTATATTTTACAATAAAGTGGCATTAGGTAGGAAGTAAAAATGCTCCTGGTAAAATAAGAAATGTTTGTGGTTGGATACTTTAAAACCTGAAGTTAATTTAAAGCTTGACAGTCTGTAGCCACAGACTTGTCACTTCTTAAAAATCCACTGTCCTGCTTTCAGAAAGGTAGGTGTTAAAATACTAAAAATAAGCCACAGGAAATGTAATAGGCAACTAGCTGACTATATGTTCTAATTATGATCTTTTTATTGTTGCTGTAACACATAAAAGACTGTTGTCTATTGTTCCCTGAAGAAGAAAGCTATAGGCTTTCTCCAGAAGGGCAGAACTTTAGGACCATCCAGCAAAATTTACAGCGATAATTCCAACAGTCATTTCTAGATAAAGAAAATTTAGCCCTGAAATAGACCATTTACATAGTGTTAGAAGATGCTGATAAAAGACAAATACTTTAATCCTTTGGTGCTGTAGAAGTAATAAAATTAATTAGGCCTATTTGTAGAAGTTTGAGTGTCCGCTATCGCTGGGTTTAACTCAGATTCAACGTTTTTAAAAGAGACTTCAGAGATGCTGAGGCACACATTATTTGTTTAGAATCTGAGTATTTTTTCATGCAACCATGGCTACATGCATTGTTATTTAGAAATAACTGTAAAACTGTATTTTTGTCCATGCAAATGTAAGTTGAGTGGATGTTTGGATAACTCCTCTTTCTACAGATCTAGTCATATCTGGTGTTCATGACTTGTTCTCAAGTCATTTGAGAATACAATTGGGGGTCAATTGCATTGCATGAATAAAGAATATAAAAACCTGAATGGTTTTTGAAGGAAGTGGTTTCTTTCTTCCTTCTGCTTCATAAAGTCTGAATGCTGAAAAGTATATGGAGTTAAAAAAATAAGTACTTGGCAAACAAGTGTCAAACAGAAAGGAACACGTAAGCGTGGAAAAGTGTTATGTAATGATTATAATAATCAGCTTTGGTCTTCAATATGTCTTACCCACTTAATTGTTCAAATGAAATACCAAAGTTCCATTAGTTGCTACTTCCATTTCACTAGCTTCAGGGGTTTGACAGTCTGTGGAATAACGGTACTGAAGATACAGCTGGAATCAATTGCTTCTGCCTCCATCAGTTCTCTCAGTAGGTACAAGAAATACTCTTTCATTTTAAAAAATGGCATAAATTAAATCTCTCAGTGTGGTATCTTATGATTATAGATAGCAATAACAAAGTAGAACGTTTGGTTTACATATCTTGCTTATTTACATGGTACAGTTGCATAAAAATATGCATTCTGTAATCCAAATTCAATGAAGTTTTCTATCAGAAAAAAGCAAAAGGAGAATAAATCAAAGCTTCATCTACTTTTTCTATTTAACACTTAATCCAGTGAGGTTACTCTGATGTAACTGAGGGGTCTGCAGTGGTTGGCAATGCAAATAATAATGCAACATGAGAATAGAGGAATTTGTGTTGATTTTTTCAAGAGAGAATGGAAGAAAGGCAATGTGAAAAAGGATCATGTAAAAAGGAAGCTTTTGGTATGAAAATGTTGGCTTACATACTGGTGAGAGATGGAGCAGTAGGATTATGGCAGCCTTCTACTCTCAGGAGAACGTGCATATTTGCACATAAGGTACAGAAAGGATAATTATATTGGCTCTGAAGTAGCAAGAGCACTATGAAAGTGTAGGAGAGCATAAAATGATATAGCAAAGAGCATAAATTTCAATTTCATTTTAAAAATAATCTTGCTAGGAAGTAGGTAGTAGGGCTCTCTAGGAAAAAAGGTTGAATAAAAAGGGCAGATTGTGGCTTTTTATGGGAAAGAACACTGTTTGTTTTAATCTTGTTAGCTCAGAGCCACAGGATTTGAAATTGTATCTATCCAGGTAGTATTAGGAAACAGTAAGACTGAAACAGATAACTGAATGAAATTAGAAAATAGGGTAAGTTATTCCTTAAGCATCTGTCTGTAATGTGTGGAAAGAAAAATGGTGCTGTGGGGGAATTAGTTTTTGAAGATGCTTATGGAGACCTCATGTAGCTGAGTAAAACACCACCGAGTTAGGCAGTTACCCAACATAAAAAATTGATTTCACCCAGTCTAATAAAGTTGCAAACTTCTTAGGAGTGAGAAGGTGAATTTATCATGAATAAGATGTTGGGTTTTGCACATGAAAAAAATATTCTGAGCAGTTCTCATTCATTAGAGAATTCTAATTGTCTGTGTGAGTGTACTAATGTGAAAATGAAAAAGCTGAAAGTGGAAAGTCCTTTTTAAAATTTTTGATTGGAAATCATTGATCAAGTTTAAAAAAAGGCCAGTTTTGGATAACAGCTCAACCTACATTAGAGGTAACATGAAAGCAGAAACTACAAATATAAACACTTGTAATAATTAATGGAAAAGAGAGGGTACATGTGGAAATCAATACACGTTAGAAAATATGAAGTGTAGAAAATTGAAAATAGAAGCTAAGTGTTAGGTAAAAGCCCAAGTCTCACAACACTCAGGATAATGAGAATTTCTCTACTGTATTATGAATGAAAATGTTTGTGTGAATGCTATAGAACTATTTTTAGAAAGATGCAGAAAATAAGGTGTTCGGAATTGAGAAATTAGAAATTAGTGAATTATTCCCATAACATGAAATACTCCCCATCTGGCATAAATAGTTCTTTTCCAAGAGTCCTGAAAGAATTGCCTTAGGAGATCTCTGGGCTACTGATGGTAAATTTAATGAGTCTGGGGACTCGGGGAATTCAAGACTATTGGAAGAGCGTAGGTGTTAGAGTACTGGTTTGAAAAGAAAAGGGAAGCACCATTAACCAGGTAACTAGATTTTTATAAAAATCACAGCATTGGAGAGGATTTGAGAAGTCATTTACCTCCCCATCTCTGCCCCGACGCACCAGGAGATTATGTAGAAACCAGGTCTGACAGTGTTGAAGGTGTCTTAAAAGACTTCTATAGTGGAGAATCCCCAGCTTCCCCATTAGTCACAACTTTCCCTCTTCTTTACAACTGTGTAGGAGTAGTAAGGATTTTCCTGAAGTCTGATGTAAAACTCTTTTTTTAATGTAATTTAAATCCCCTCTTCCTTTTTGGCCATTAACATAGAGAACAGATTATTCTTTTCTGCCTTGAACAGCCTTTTACACACCAGAGACTATTAGTACTGGATAGTTCTTCTAATTTAACCTCCAAGGTAAATGAGTGGAGTGCACTCAGCCCTTCCAGAGCCCAGCCTTTCCAGAGACCTCAGCGTTCCCATTGCTCTCCTGAGGGGTCCTTACAACTCATCCAGATATTTTTTGAAGTAAGGGCCTGAAAACCAGACACCAGCATTGCCACTAAAGGCTTACAAATGTTGAAGAGAGGGAAAGGATTACTCTATATACTTTGCTGGCTATAATCCTGTTTATCTCAGTCAAACAGTGTTGTCCCTACTTTGTTTACTATATGACTTGACTCCTATATACTTTCCCAGCAGAACTGCTATCTAAACAGGTGCTCCTTATCCTTTATTACTGCAGCTCATTAATCTTGCCTAAACCAGATAGCTGTTGCATGCAAAATAATAGAAATGCTGGAAAAAGATTCAATTTTTATATTAATATATATATAATAAATGCCAGTTCATTTGTTTTACGGAAAACAGGCTTGGTCAAAAAAAACAAGCATTTAAATAATTTTTCCCAGTTGATTACCTTCTAATTGCCAAATGTAACTTGTATATCTCCCTCTTCTTTCTGTCTTCCTCAAGCAGACAAGCCACAGGGGTAATATGTTTAACTTCTGTAAAGTATGACAAAATACCACAAAATGTTCTGACAGTAAAAAGCTTACTGTATTTTTTAGTAAATGGATTTTTAAAAACCTGAGGTCTAAGGAACCTTAAAGTAGTTTTCAGTGACTGTTAAATCACAGAATTTGAGATATTCCTTATAGACCTTTCAAAATTCTAACTGGTCAAAATTTTCGTTAGTAACATGGAAATAAATATAAAATCAATAGCTGACAAAAGAGTAGTAAATAAATAAAGAAAGAAGATGTGCAGACAGGGAACAGCCTTTATCACTTAGTAAAGGTCAGCCTTTAAAAGTAAAACTTGATTTAATATAAACAAATGGCTCTTTGTACATTCAAGAACAAAAATGCAACCCAAACTGGAATAATAATGACGAAAAGGAGTGATTCTGTAAAGGACAGTGATCTTGATAGACTAATAACTGCCTGTGAGTGCATTGCTGCAGTAAAAAAATGGGCTAATGTGACCTTGGATATATAAACAGGATATAAAAATAGGCAGGGTTCTTTATCTTCATGTATATTGTTAGAAGGCATGATTTCCAAAGACTGCAGGTAGCCCTATTTTTCAAAATGGAAAAGATCATAAAACCTGAAAAAGAAAAAAGTGCAGACACTTCAGAAAAGAGCAACAACTACCTTTGGGGCTGGAAGTGGCACCTGGGGAGTCTCTCAGCTGGGTGGGATGTGTTGGATTGAGCTGCTCTGGCTCATCTTCTGAGTCTCGGCATTTATTCTTGGCATTTTTTTACACTGGTATTTTTCTGCAGCTCCCTGAGTTACTGGTGTTGTCTTAAGAAATTCCTGTCTGTTTGCCATTCTGTTGTCCTTGCAAATGTTTGGCTTACCCGCTCCAGAGGTAACAGTGCAATGTCTTAGCCCACAATGAGCAGGAGGTTAAGCTGGGTGATCTGATGTCCTACTCTGATGTCAGACTGTGATTCCATGAAAGAAGTTGGCTGAAACCTTTTATTCATTTGAAACTGTTAATTCAGACTGTCTTGAGATGTATAAAGAGAGAAGAGGAGAAAATAAACCAGTGAAATGAATGTTTGGAAGGCTTTTTCTATGGTTGTACAGACAAGATTGCAGAGTTCATCTTCAGAACCGTATTTTGGAATTAGAATTAAAATTCCACACTGTCAGTCCTCAGAGCTCAGCTCATCATAATTTTAAATAAAACAGTTCCCTCAGGACCAGGCAAAACCTCTGAAAAGATTAATTTCAATTGTAAAGTCTAATAATAGCAGTGTAAGATATGTCCAAAAAATAAAAGGAAACTGGAGCTCAGTATGGCATAATGAGTTACAATAATGTAATATCTGTTAAAGTGTGTGCTGGAAAACAAAGCTAAACACTTTTAAATTCTAAATATGAACTGTGCAGTTGACTAAAACAACAGATTTACAGGTGTATGTTTAACTCTCTATATTATTGTTGGGTAAGTGACCGTATCCCTGGCTCAGTTATTTAAGGAAGGACATGCAAATGCTAAATCTTAAGTTATTTTTATCCAGAGTGATTTTTAAGAAGGATCTTTGAGTTAATTTTGAATCGTGATGTGGTTTTTTTAATGGCAGACCTACACTCTTTCACTCTTGTACACTCTTTAAGTTTTACACTCTATGTCACCTCAAAAAAAATGGCTCCTACAAGGGGAGGTTGGGTGTCAGAAAATGAGAAAAACATTGCTTCAGTTGCAACCTATTTATTTATAGCTTTCCTCATAAATATTAACTACAGTAGTTCTAGACACACACTTTTGCTTATCCTGGCACTTAATGGCTTGTCCATAATAGCCAATTTGCACAGTCTCATTTAAGAGGAATGAGGCTTTTTCATGGCATAAAAAAGAAACACAGGGACAAGGGTCACTAAATACATCTTCCTGGTTCCATTAATTTTATAAGGAGTTTTCTCTTGTTTTAAGCATCTTTAGTGTCCACCATATCTTTTTAGTCCCTTTGCATGTGAATTTCCAGTTCTTTGGAAACTTTCACTGTTCTGCAGTCAGCAAAGCATTTATTCCTGTGTGTAATTCAGATGTACACATGTGGGCATTCCTCTTATTTTTTTTGTCAGGGTGAATTTTCTGCCAAAAAGCTACAAGTTGGAAGCTTCTTGGCAGTGCGAATTTGTCTGCCATCAGGTCTGTGCTTCTGAGGGTAGACTGCTTCTTAATTACCTCATTTAAAGATAGCTTGGGTATCTCTGTCCCGCACTGAGTCAGTCATGTAGATATCTCCAAATCACTGAAGTGTTCAAGGATTTTATTACTTAATCTGTGTCCTCATTTTATACCCTGCTCTCTTGATTTCACCACTTTACTGGGGTTTGTATTTCTTTGCCATAAACATAATGTGGACTTGATCCGCCAGTATTTGCACATTTTTGATTGATAATTATTTTATGTCTTGTAATACAAATACTGTTGGAAAGACAATCTTTCCATTTTTGTGTTTTCATTTCTGACTCTGAGGGTGATATAGCTTTCTAATTCTAGTTAGCAGTTGGTAGGTTGTTTGAATTCTCCAGTTTGAGGTTCTAACAGATTTAGTGGATATAGGTGAGCATATGTGAGCATAAAAGATGCTTGATTTGTAAAACATAAAAAAAATTGTTTTAACAAAACTCAATTTTTCGATGGGAATCACTTGGTAAATGTATACAAGAAATATTATTAGGTCATGGTTTAACTAAATTTAAACTTAGCAAACATTCAGTGATTAATTTCCTCTAGATTTTAATTTTTTTAATGTATAGCTTTGAGCTTTCAAGTAGTACTTGATTAATTCGGTCAAGGAATTAATTAATTCAGGCTCCACTGAAGAAATGAATTAGTTTTCCTTCCCATATTTTGAGTCTTTTTCCTTGGATGTGTTCAAAACTGTGTTAGTTTTGAATACCTGGATGATGTTTATTAAATAAATCATGCTCCTGCTATCAAGAAAAAATGTAAACCTGAAATGGGACTTCAAGCCTCAACACTGTTTGTAGAAACAGTTAATTTCTGCCTGCAGATCCATAGGTTTATCAGTAACAGGCGATGTTTTTCATTTTATTTTTTATTTAATTCTGCATTAAAGTATTAAAATATCATTGGAATAGCAACTGGTAAGTAGCAAGATATAATCTCAGCTGAAACCCAAGTATTTACAAATAGTCCATGTTTGCTGGTTGGAGAGAGGAGGGGAAATGAGATGGAGAGAAGGAAACAAACTCCTAAAATGAATATTTTCAGAAGCCAGCTGAGCATTTGGTCTTCTCTATGAAAAGGAAATGCCTAAACTCAGTGGCTTGATTTTTTTGGAGATGATAGATCCCCAGTCTGTTGTAACTTTATGTAGGAAACTGCTGCATTGCAGGCCAAATGGGAAGACACTTTTTTGACTCGTCAACAGGAGTGTGGTAGCTTGATGCAGATACAACATACCATGACAGCTGTAAATCACAGCTTTGTGAGTAAGCAGAAGGCAGCAATAGTCTGAGTGGGGATAGTGATACCATTTTTTGGAAGTAAAATGGGGCTTGTAAAAAAATGTTTAATTTATCTTCAGGTTATTCACAAAGCTTCATAAACTGGTGACGTGGTGAAGAAGTGGAGAGCAGAATACTCCCCTTTGCTGAATATCCTTTCTAAAGTCTCATTAATTTCTTCAAATAAGTCATTAAACTTTTATTTGGTTAATATTGAACTTGTTACCTGACTGTAAATTTGCTGATAAGACTATTTCAGTTTCAGGTTAAAAGTCAACATACATTCAGCTCTGGAGGAACTTTAATTGTCACTAATACAAAAGACAAAGGGAGATGCTAGGTCATGTTTCCTCTAATAAGCTGGCGAGTTCACACAGTTTCCATGCCAATGTGCCTTTTCCATAAGGCAAAAAAAAATGACCTCGCTTCTGCTGCTGTACTGCTTTATAGAAGCACATTATAGATAGCTGTACATCGATTGTTTGGAGGGATAAGAGGTAGAAGATATGCAACAGCATAAAACCCTCAAATGTATGGATTGTGGTGTCATGTTCCAAACTAATAGCTTCATTTTTCTCCATCATTTAACCACTCAAAGAACTGGAATTTGTGGGCTGTATGGAGGAACTGAGCATTCAAAACACACTACCTTGATAATTAAAATAAACTGCCCTATACAATGCTTAATTTTATGCTTAAATCCTAATTTACATTTCTGAAGTTAGAGGGTCAGATGAAACAATTCCATTAGAGGGCAGCAGTACATGTAGGTACAATGTCTCATGTACTGAATATTTAGTTTACAGTCAGCTTCCTTATCACTATGAGCTGTGTTCTGTATAATTTTTGCATTGTTAATGAGAGGAAAAGAAAAATTAAGAAAAATTAAGCTAACTTACCAGATTTAATGCTTAAGTCCACGTGCAGACTTTCGAGATTTCCAGGCAAGGGATTGCAGAAACGTGCATGCGTATTCAGGCACCTTCTAATGATTAAGTGTTGGTAGTGTAGTGTGATTTGGTAATGATCTCTGCAAAAGACTTGGGTTTTGTGTAAGTTGTATCTTGTGAGGCATTTGATAATTAAATATAAGCCATGAAAGCTTGAATGTTTACATTCTGTTTTCATTTGTACTGCAAAATTTTAATTCCTTTAGTAGCTTTAAGCAGCTGTACCAGGCCAATACGTCTAGTTCAATTCATACCAGTTTACTATGTTGTATATGTCTAATCCAAGCAATACTGCAAAAATACCATTTCTTTTTCCATTTTCAGTTGTGTTACTTGATACTACAGCTGTCCTCGGAGAACTAGGATGGAAAACATTTCCTTTAAATGGGGTAAGTCACTCACCATTTTGATTTTATTGTCTTGATTTTGGCATTTTGCAACTCTAGAAGTGAATGGCTGTTATACTGGGGTGGATATTCTTGCAATGTAGACTTGTCAGAAAGATTTTAGTTGTTCTCAGGACTTGAGAACAACTCAGAACTATAACTCAGCCCGTGTTATAAGTAGGAATAACAGATGCGAGAATAACATGGGTACACATTATTCTGCCCTTCTCTTGCTTTTCTGTGTTAAGAATCTTTCTGACTTTAAATCTGATTCTGACTGTTATACACCATAAAGATGCCTATTAAAATTCCTACACTGGAGGAAAATGTTATTACCTTTTTCTGTGAAATAAAAGGGAAAATCAATTTCGGTTTTATAACTTGAAACAAAACTTTAATGATTTTAATATGGACTTTAGCATCTGGTAAAATGGTTTCAGGTTAGCTAAATCATTATAAATATGTTAATATCATTAAACCAGTTTAAACAGTAAGAGAAAATATTTAATTTTGATTTTTTTTTTCTGCATTGATCCTTCTAAATTAAAGTTCGCTATTCCAGTTTAATGTCTTACACGAGTTCACTGGACTGCCAGTACACATTGCCAGGAGGCACCTGATGTTGTGTACTGGGCCCCAGAGTGTTAGAGGTGTCTGGTGTACTTGGAGATGGTGTGGCCAGGTGAGAATGGGGAAGAGGAGCATTTTCACTCTTTGAAGTTCAACCATCAGTGCTTTGCCAGTGCCTACACTTCCAAAACCTGTCTTCTCTTTCCACCCAGCTAATGCAATTAACAGAATATCAGAGGCATTTGTAGCTTTTTAATTAGGATACAATATACTGGAGCATTTAACACCTATTGTACCAGCTTCTAGTTCTGATGTCACTGTACATATTGTATATCACTTATTTTTGTATTAGCTGACATTATCTCTTAATTCTTGTGTATGAGGCTTATAATTACTTGCTTCTCTGAAATGAGCTCAGAAAATACTGTCTTTCTGAGTGAAAAATCTTGTTTCAGTTTTAGTTATTTCATTTCTTGTGATCTGTTCCAGAAGGAAGTAGAAATTGTCTATCCTCAGCACCTTAATAATCCATTTTTATAAAATGCCTTCTGTGTCTCTGCCCTCAGGGATTTCAAGCAATGTGACATTTCTTAATCTCAGCCTATTTTCAACTTTATAGATTAGTCTTTTTCAGGGTTTTCCAGTTCTTTGTATTCCTAGATATAATTTCAGTCTGTTACAAATAGTTCTGTGTTTTACATTTTGTATGCTGTCTCATGCCATCTCTGAGTTATAATTCTGAACATTTTATTTCCTTTAGAAATCCTAGACAAAGAAAACACTGTCATACACCATGATGAGAAAATACAGCGAGGAATTTTTGCTTTAGCAAAAAGCAAATACTGTCACATACCATGACAAGGAAATACAGTGAGGAATTTTTAGCTCTAGCTCCATTGAATTGAACAGGGGGGTGGTATTCAGAAAGCACACAAGATATAATTTCAGTTATTTTGTAAATTCTTAAATGCTCTAGTTACTCCAATAACAATAATGACAATATACAAGCACAAAAAAACCTGCACTCAAAGTTGATTTAAAATATAACTCTTACAACATAACTATTTGGGTTGGTCCTACATACCCTTAACATTAGTTTTGCACCATATGGAGGTTTTCAGGTGTCTTAGGACCTTTGTTGTGCTTTAAGAATTGGCAGCACATACTAGAATACAAGGAGTTTACATTTGAGTCAGTACTTGGGATTCAGTTATTAGAGAATTTCCTAAATAAGTACAATTTGGTTTTTAAAAAAAAGTAACTAGAGGAAATATTGTGAAGAAAAGAGATTTTTACCATGGGAAAAACATACAGAATAAGGCTTCCTGGGACATAAAATAGACAGAAGAGGCTGGAGGGAAAACTGAGGGAGGAACTGGATAAATTAAGTTTTGATGGGTTGTTAAGAGAAGTGTGCAAGTTAACTCAAGAAGAAAATATGTCTAAACTGTGGATGAATTAATCTAAGCTGTAAATGGGATAAAGATTCATGTGCACTACAACAAGGAAGTCTGAACAAACTCTTTGGGAAGGTGTACAGGTAAGAATATATGATTTGGAGAAGCCTGGTCCATGTAAGAAAAAGACTACAAGATATTGGTCACATTCAGCAGGAGATGACTGGATAATATTGCTGACAAACAAGCTCCTCCATTTCTCACAGTGGGGTGAAGGAAAATGCCTGAGGTCAACATTCCAGGGAAGGCTGTTGTGACAGTAGGACCTGGTGGCAATGCTGCACCTCTGAAACATTGTAGGTAGAAGGAACACATAATAAACCCAAAATAAATAGTGGAGACAAATGACTTGTATGAAATGAGAGTTATTTCTCTCACTCATTGAGAGTTCTGCAGAACTGCTGATTAAAATTGAGGTTTGCTGATTTTTCAGAGTTAGTGTCATTCTGACAAACTTGATTAAAATACACCAAATGTACATTTTGGTTTAGATATTTGATCATACTGAAAAATTGCATAGAGCTATTAAAATCTGAAAAGTTACTTTACTTTGGCTTATAAAATATTAAAGAGACTAAAGTTAAAAACTGCACTGGAATGTATTTCTAAACTGTTTTGATTTAAGTTATTTTGGGATCCTGTACCTTACACAAAGGTAAGAAAAAAATTGAGCTTACAAGTGCTCATGTAATGGACAGAATATGATATTTGTATGCTGCTTCATGTCACTTTTGTATGCAATCTCTGAAACAAAAGGCCAGTCTTGATCTTAATTAGTACTTGATTTTTTTTTTTTAAGATGTAAGGCAAAATATTGCTTCTGGGGTTGGCTAATAACTCCTATTATACTTACTGTTTTAGTAAAAAACAGTAGAACTGTTGTCTTTCTAAATCTTGCACAAACATCAGAGACGATGTTTTATGTCCACAGTGCTATCTAATCTGAGTTACTTGTGTCTCTTCATATAATTCAGAATATATTACTGTTGTGTTTGAGATTATCATTGCAGAAATAGGAATCTGTTTTGTCCCATGATGAGCACATCAGCATTTTCCCTTTTCCTGGAGGAGAGTGACAGGTTTTGGTTTGTTTGTGCTTTTGGTAGAGATTTTTGTTCAGGTTCTGTGTAAACCTTACATGTTACTTAATCAAACTATTTTATTTTTTTTTTCCAAAAATAAGTATGTGTGTGGTATTTATGTGTGTAAGAAAAATGTCCTTGGCACATTGTTACTGCTCTGATTAACATTTTTGAGGTTAGGATGGTGGGATGATAGGTTTTCTTGAGACTGTGACATTAACAGAAGTCATTAATTTACTGGCATACTCAGTCACAAAGAATGTTTACATTAAATTAAATAGCAATTGAAATATTAATGCTTGGGATTTGGGTAATATTGAGTATGTCTCAGAGATTTTAAACTTAACAGGCTAGGGTAAAGTAGGAGGAAAAAATAGGAGGTTTTCTTCTGGAATTTGCAGAACCTTAACCTTCACCTTCCTGATTTTTATTTATAGTAGATTCATAACATAATATTTGTGAGCTTTCAGCAGTTTTGGTAACCTCTGGAGATACCTACCCAAGCAAGAAGTAGTTTTGTATGTGGCATTTGTATGCAATCCCATCATTTAGCTGCAAAGATGAGTCATACACAACTGTGTTATCCATTCCCTGGTAATATAATATGTGATTTTATTTTTTTATTTTCTTCACAGTTATTTGTACAACCTTCCTGAAACATGAAAACACAATAGTTTTTCTTACAAAAGTCTTTTCTTTATTTGCTTGTCAGATTTTTGCCTTATATTTTGAACAGGTAATAAATTAAGTGCTTAGAGCTACAAAAATGCAGCATAAAACATTAATATCTGTGAGGACAATGGAATCAGCTTTTGTTGATTGAGTTCCAATTTAGCTTTTCAGTGATGGGCTGTCTAAAATTTCTACTTTAATAATGGACACATCTGATACTTCCTCTGTTCTTTGGGCTGTAGTTCAAAATGACTGATTGATTTATGAAAAAGCATGTGCTATGGAGTGAAAATAGATATTTACTCAACAAAAGGTCATAACCTTGAAAATGCAGAATAAAGGGGTTTTTTTGGATTGGTGCAAATAATGGGAAGGAACCCCTGCCTGGGTTTCAAAAGTGGATGTGAGGAGACCAGTTGAGTTCACGTGAACCATTATCAAGGGTTCCAACTGAAGTCAGTTTGCTGACCTTGGAGACAGGATTATTTTTCTCAGGTTTCCTCACTACAGGTGTGACTGTTCGAAGGGCAGTTTTTTTCTAGGGCATTAAGCACTGATTAAGTGGTTAATAAGGTTTTGAAAATTAGGGAGGAAAGTAAAAAACCTGAAAGCCTGACTCAAACGTGCTGGTCCACAACCTTCACTTATCCATTAGCAATAATACTAATAAAATAATGTACCTTGGGCAACTCCAGTTGTTATTTTTTTTTCCCTTCTGTCTTCAATGTAACTTTCTTTTTACAGTTCTTATTATTTCCCATTGCATTAAACAATGTTACACAATTTTGTGAGCAAAGCTTGCTCATGAGATAAGGTTTGGAGACTATTGTCATACGGGCCTGTCTATTCCTGATAAACTTCTACTATAAGTACTCCTACTTAACTCTAAGAGTGCCTTATTCTGCATTAGCTGAATCTACTTTGCAACTGTTAATTTGGAATAAAGTGTTCTTATTTGGAGCAGAAAATTAATCATGAAAAAATATTCTGCTTCTAACATTCATCTAAATTTTAATTTACGTGTAGCCACTTCATAAACTCCAAAAGCATTTTAAAATTAGTGTAATAGAAGGGCAAGGTGGCTCATAACATAAGGCTGTGAGAAATTATTTACATGTGGAAGGGGCTTATACAAGCTACCTTGACTTGTCATGGTAGGCAAAATGTATAGCCTCAGCAGTAAAGAGCCTTCTAGAAGTCCTCTAAATTATTTGACAGCTGCGTGAGTGATGAAACTTTTAATCCCAATTCCTACAGTTATTTGGACAGCTTCCTTGTCAATTGGTACTTTTCCCATGATTTATCAACAGAAGTAATTCTGGTTTAAATATCTTCTTTCTTTGGGGGTCTTTTAAGATTTTTAAGAACTCTCACTCATACTCAGTTGTAGGGTTTTTTTCTGTGAGGCGTTTGTCAAGACTGAACTTGTCCAAGTACTGATTTTTTCCCCCCTATCCTCTCTGTTAAAATAACTGTTTTACAGTATATGCATCAGTGAACAATTCACTTTTTAGCTCCTTCCTAACTAATTAGAAGACATTGCTGTAGTTTATGGTAACACATTTTTGAACGGCTTAGTACTGTTTGTCACCAATACTCACTTATTAATCTTTTAAATGTTGTAATCAGAGATGATAGTGAGGTTTGCAGTGCCAACCTGCAAACATTTTTCAGTGTAGCTGCATCCATCTTCACCTTCATTTTTAAGTGATACCTCTGAAGCTGATTGGGACAATATATCTTGGAACATTCTTATACAATACTTAAGTTTTTTAATTATCATTTTTCTTAAGTAGATTGATTGTTTTTTAGAATTCTCCTAATTTCTTTTGAAGTCACATAAAAACAAAACACTTTTAAAGAGAGAGAAGCTTAGACCCATTCCTTTCTTAAAACAAAGCAATTAGGAAAAAAAGTAGCACAGGAAGTAGAAAACAGTGTAAAAAGATAGCTAAGAAAGTTGACAGAAAGAAAAGAAGAAAGAAGGAAAGCTGGTACAACTACTGTGTGAAATGCTAATATAAGTATCAAGTTCAGCTTTAGGCACAACACAGAATATACTAAGGAGGAATATAAGGTGGGAAAATGATAAATAAGAGAGAACAGAGCAAGTAATGTGAAAGGGATAAAAGATACCAAGATATAGCAAAACATAAGTATCTGAGATATAAGACTAAGATGTGAATAGTGAGATCACTAATACACAGACAGAAGGTGAGGTTGGTGCATTACAGACGCTCAGGTAGCAGTATGACATCGTAAGGAAAAGACAGGGAGTGTGTGGTAGATATGGTGATACTCATCAACAATTTGGTTATGCATTTTAGATTACCTTGTTATCTACAATCAGAGAACTACATTTTCCAAAAGATAACATAGTACAGATCATAGTGTGAAAGAAATGCAAATTCTCCTGTCGTTCCCAGTCATTTGGATTTGTCTGTAAAGGAGAAAGCAGATAAGTTATGTGTATTTGTAAACATAGAAATTTGCATATCCACATGGCTGCTACGATATTGATTTTATAGACGACTGTGATTGAACATTACATGTAGCAGTGTGAATTACAATAGCATCAGTACTTCTAATCTTCACTTTTAATACTGTAACAATTAGAAATCTATTTAAATTCTTTATGACCAGAAGGAATAATTCATCAGATCACCGTTACATTAGGGACTGTATGATTTTAAGCCTCACCATTGCATTTACTCTGTAACAAGTATTTCACTGAAGTATATATTTTTTAAAAGACATCAAGAAAACATAGTTTCCCTTGATAATTTATTCCATTAATTGATTAGATCACTCTTTAAAAAAGGGTTTATACTGTCAGATTCTTCCTTTTCAGCTTCATACTGTATCTAAATTCATCAAGTCCTTCATTGCTCCTTCTCCTGCTTGTCCAAAATTCAAATCATTGTGTGACTCTTCTTTTTTGAAAATATGGACACAAGTATGTAGTAGTTACAGTAAATTCCAATATTTTCTACAGTTGCAAATCACTATGCTACTTTTCTGTACTATATTCCTGTTTAAACATCAAAGAGATCCCATTAGGCTTTCTTACCACAGTAATAATATTAGAAGTTGGTATTTGGATGTTTGGTTGATTCTCACTGTGACTCAGAATTGTCTTTTAGAACTGCAGTTTTATACCAAATTAGTCATCTATCTGTTAGGTAGAAGTGGTATTCCCACTCCTAGATCTGTAAATACACATCACCTCCAGTGAGCATTCCTGAACAAAATATTTATCTCATCCTGTATGGTTTTTGTGGTTCCAAATATGTACCAAACAACTTAAGTTTGAAAAGTCTGATTAGAAAAAAACCTTCAGTGTTTCATTTTTGATAACTAATATATTATATTTATGATGCCACACAGCTATATGATAATACTTCTTAGTCTCTCTAATCTGTGCTTGAATATTTTCAGCTACTTTTAATCATGCATCACGTGATACCCAATGTAATGGCTAAAAATGCCACAGCATGTTCTGTTCACTAAACCATCTTTATAAGCATAGATTAAGGTTAGGCTTTGTGTGGTGTGTAAGATACTCTAGAGCATTTAAAACCAGAATTAAGAAATCTAATGATATTTGTCAGTTCCTAGTCTGCTCTGTGGTTGGAGAACTGTGACTTGAACAAGACATCATAGTTCAAAGACATCCTCTGCTTCTTTCATGGCATATTGTGGTGGGTTTGCCCCAGCCAGCAGCTAAGCCTCCATCCCTCCATCCAGTTGCTTGCTCATTCCCACTCAGTGGGATGGGGAAGAGACTTGCAAGGGGAAAAACTTGTGTGTCAAGGCAAAGACAGTTTAGTAGGTGGGGGAAAAAAAGTGATGGAAAGCAATTACTCACCACCTCCCAGCAGCAGAGCGATGCCCAGCCAGACTCCCAGCAATGGCAGCTTTGAAAAAAATACCACCCTCCCAGGTTTATTGCTGAGCAGGACATTATTTGGGATGGAATGTCCCTTTGGTCAGTTTGTGTCAGCTGTCCTGTCTGTGTCCCCTCCCCACCACTTGCCTACCCTTAGTACACCCATTGAGAGGGCAAAGTGGGAAACAGAGGCAGCCTTGATGCAGTGCAAGCACTTTTCAGCAACATCTAAAAGGTTGGTCTGTTATCAGAGCTGCTTTGATCACCAGTTTAAAACACAGCACGATACAGACAACTGTGAAGAAAATTAACTCTATCCCAGCCAGACCCAGAAAACATTTAAAATTAAACTTCTTTGCAACTCAACAGGAAAAAATGTCAATACCACAAAAAGATTCACTCATATCTGAAGGTGTTTCACTTTTATTCCAAGCATATAGCTCTGAATCACCTGTGGAACAGGGAATTGCATCCATGTGGATAGGAGTTGCAGAAGTAGCAAGAAGCAAAGTTTTAAATAAGAACTGAAGACATTTTTGAGAAAAATACATCCAAAAGTCTAAATTCTCTTTATTGCAGCAGTTCAGCTGAAATAAAGATATGTAGTTAATCTATGAAAGCTCAGCAGCAGGATTTCAGAGGTGTCACAGAGGCTGTGGTTTTAATAACAAGTTTAATAGAAGGTAGGGATTTAGCTGTCAGAGCATTTAACAGAGATGAAGGAAAAAGGAGGAAGCTAATCAGCTTTTTACACAATATGGGAAATTTATGGAGCTGACATTAAGAAAAATAGTTGAAATCACCTATTTGAGCTGTAATTTGGGCATAATCAGACAACATGCTCTGCAATGCCATATTTAGAATCCCTTTTGACTGTCAAGACATGTTGTATGAGGAAAAAGGTAAATTGAGGAATATTTTTTAAGATTAGTTTCAGTCTGCAGGTATTAAACAATTAGCTATCTCCAAGATGTAGTTAAATGTCTAGGAAGACTTTTCTAGAGGAATTGCTGTTGCTCCTATGCCTATGGGAGTCACGTTTCCACGTTTCTTTTAGGAATATCTCTTAGAACATAAAAGGTTTTCTTGGAAACTGCATGGCCCTGAGACTATGAATGCCTGAATAATTTGGTGCGTGCCTGAGTTTTTGTTTTCACCTGTATTTCCTATTAAAATGGCAAAAATCTTAATTTTGTTTGCATATGTAACCTGAAAACCCTGGCCACAGAATTAGCTGTGACCATGCTGGGAGTTTGAGTATCTACTGGATGAATGCAGGGTTACCAGAGCACGTTCCATCTGAAATGGTTAAATTCACACAACACACCAGGCACTGTGAAGAAGAGATATTATTTGTCATCCTAATTTTTTTTTTGTGCATACATTTGTGCAATATCCTGATTATTTTTCATTTAGCTTTGTGTGGAACATCTAATTACAGATTCCACAGAGCAGAGCTAATGGCAAAATACACCATCGTGTTCTTATTTGGTTATCACAAACACATTTGGGCTTGCCACTGTGCAATCACAGATCTAAAACATTCATAGCCTAAACAATGAGATATAATTTGCTGTAAATTAAAAGAAAAAACACTTGTAGGAACAGAGATACAATGAAGGAGGATTATAAACATATTTGAATTGTTCAGTAAAGAATAGCTATAGTTAAATAGTAATTTATAATAGAACAGCAATAGAAGTATTCTCTAAACTATTCAACCAAAACCAATTTGTTGTATTTTCAGTGTTTTATGGAGTAAGCCTGAACTTTATGATAGTAATGCTGCATATACATTTTGCATTATTTTTCCATTCTTGTTTATTATAGATGGTGGTCTATACACATACATTTGTAGAAAGGCAGAATTTCCTGTATTCAGTTCCTTTTCTTAGGATACTGATTTTTAATGTATCTTGTATATTGCATATCCTTATGATGCACAAAGAAAATTGATTATTTTTAGTGTATGTTGCATATTATATAGCAAAAGAGGGCACAGAGTGGCAGTAGCACTATTTATATTTCCTGTAATGTTTCTCATTGTAGGTATGAGAAACACTTTAAGTAGGGGTCACAGTAAACATTTATCTTTTTCAGTTGTGCAGCCCCACAGAATTATGCTGAATTCTGTATGG
The DNA here is from genome assembly GCA_907165065.1 of Caprimulgus europaeus. The sequence goes on along the minus strand of OU015523.1, from coordinate 6,351,899 downwards.
TTTTTTTTCAAAATATGATGGTTGGGAGTTAAAATAAATTAGAGTACCATACATGGGTTGCACATCTGTGTACTCAGTGCATGAAAAATAGCTTTTAACTCTCTGTAGGTTTCACATTCGTATCTAGCATTCAGCAGGTTATAGTACCTTGGCGTGCCAAAAAGGGCAGTAAGAAAAAAGAATAATTTAGCAAAAATTAACACATTCTTGTATTTTTTCTGTAGAGAGAATATCATATTTTGAGAAGGAAGCATACTGGATGAAGGGAGGAAGGATGATTCATTTAAATTGCATGGGGTATATTTTCAGCAGTGTTCAATTACAGAATCTTTATGGTTTATGCCAACAGATAAATACTCTGAAGTTCAAAAAGCTCACTCATATCAATTCACACTTAAATATAATATTGTTCTGTTATAATTCAGCATTCACTGTGCACACACATGGAGCTATAAAAATCATGAAATTGAATATTGCCTTCATTACAAAATCATGGAAAAGAAAGGACAAAAGGAAAGTAGAAAAAAATCAATTTTTATGAAAATACCAGGTGCATCTCTTTATACCAGGAACAACTCTTTATCTGAACCATTGTATTCTTAGAGACTGAGAACCACTATACTGAACTCATGGGAAATACCCCTTGGAATTCCTGTGTGCTTAGGAGATGTTTTCATAAATACTTAAGCAGTTGATGAGTATCTAGGTATTCTGGAAAGCAGTCTCTCTGAATTTTTAAAAAGCCACAAAAATATTTTTTTTCCAAGAGAAAAAAGTAACAGTGACAGCAGCAAAAGCTGCTTCACTGTGTCAGGATCAGTTACTGCTTTTTACTCATACACTGTGTTCAGTAATTGAGGGAAACTCTAGGCAAACTGCTGCTTTCTTTTTACCATTTTAATGACAGGAATAATTTATTTTCTAAAAGTGGATCTTCTATGTATAATGAAAATGAATGAATTAATATATTCTTAACGGTTTGCAGTAGCCTGATATATTGGAAGCCTTAACTTAGAATTAACAGAAAGTTAACAAAAAAAACAGCTTTACTTTGGAACTTTTTACAGATGTTTAAATATATTGAATGAATTTTTGAAGTTACAGGAAAGTAATCAATTAATCAAGAAATCTGCAAGCTTAATGTTAGTTGCAGTCCTCAAGGGCTTAAATACATTTTGTTATCTTCCTTGTAGGTATAGAGAGAGTTTTCTTCCTGCTTTTCCTTGCTCTGTTTCTTTTCCTTTGTCTGTATTTTGTCTTCTGTCAAAAGTTTCCTGTTTTACCAGCTTCCTCAGTGACATGTCCTTCCTTGTTCATGAATTCATGGTAAAAGCTTGACTAGCCATACAGGCTGTGACTCTATTGCTAGCTGAAGGATGGCCAAGAAGCAGTAGATAGTGGAGTAGTGTTGGATTGTGCAAACCCCTTGCCTGTTGACCTCCTCCTTGCTGCTTTGAAGTGATCCCACTTGCTGTCTCTAAGACAAGTCTTTCATGAACTTGGGGCTGAGATGTGATCCTGGCCCTCTTACAAATACTGGAGGAGTAGTAGGGCTCCTACTACTAGGAGCTGAGATTACTGAAAAAAACTAGGGCTGAGATTACTGAAAAAATGACTTCAGCTGGACTGAAAGCATAGAGTTGAAGAAATTATTCTCTTCTTTTTTTGTCTCTGCCAGTAAATGTCTGCCTCTAAACCTCTTGTACAATGCTTGAGCTTGAGAAGTCTTCTCTGAGGAACAGTTAAGATTTAAAGTGTGTAGCAATTGCTAGTCCAAAATATAAAGAATTGAAAATTTCAGGTTTAAGAAGAGACACTTTACACAGTGATGTGCACACATCATTTCATGTGCGTACCCTGCAAGGGAATCCAAGCAAGTACAGAGGCCTTTACCACATGGATTATGTATTTATGTAGCATATATATATAGCAGATTTGGAAACTCTTCACATAATCCCCATAAATGACTTCAAAAAGTGGAAAATAGATAGTTTGTAGATATGTTTATTGACTGCTAATAAGGAAGCAGAATTATTTTTAATAGGCACAGTTCTGTGGAGAACAAAAAGAAAGAAACCCATTAGAAAATCCAGGCATTTATGAATAATAATTATAACTATCCTCAGATTTAAGAGGATAATACTTCTCTATTCTATTTAATAAAAAGAATTACTTCCTCAGAGTTTACAAACATATGACTTGCAGAAATAAATTGAAAGATCACAAGTGCTTGTGAGGTGTAGAACAACATCTGAAGAACACAGATGTTCTAGCTGACTTTTTGTTTTAAGATGAGGATATAACTTTGAAATGAACAGAAATGGATGGTCTCGCTTGGCAAAATGGTACTGATCTCATTTTGTTTTTTTGGAGGTTTGACCATCTTGTGTTTTTTTTTAGAAACAATGAAAAGTTTTCCAGTGGACACACAGAGACAAGATTAAGGTGGAGATGAACCTGTCTCTGGATATCTTAATGTTGGGGAAAGATCTTTTCAACCAAATCCGTTTAAAAAACAAAATCAATAAAGACTCCCAAACAAGACTATCACTAAATGAAACAAATATGTATAAATTCAACTGGCAACAGTTACTTTAAGGAGTCTGTTAATGTTTCTTTGGAATTTGACTAGTAGTGTTAAAAAACTTGGCATATTGCAGAGTAAGTTAAAAAAAAAAAAGTAACAAAAATCAAGTTAGCAGACATAACAGCTAAATAATGTGCTGATATGCTTAATATGGACTTATTCAGTGATTTCTCTGCATGTCTGTTAGTACTGTTTGTCAGCTTTCCATACTGTGAGGAATACTCCCAGTTTCTTAATTTTTCTTAAGGAAGAGCTCAAACATTTTATTTTGCCTTTAAGCTAATTGATACATAGATATTCTTGCATTATGTTTATGACTAGTGAGTCTTGAACTGATGAGCCTTAGGTCATAGATGTTACTGCACACTTTTATTTGGTCTTGTTATGTCAGAAGAATGCTACTAATAATTTTATATCAATATAGTTTAACAGGCTGATCGAGTTCATTATTAACACTAGCATAACTAAGGGAATGTTGTGGTTTAACCCCAGCTGGCAACTAAGCACTACACAGCAGCTTGCTCACTCCCCACCCTGGTGGAATGAAGGAGAGAATTAGAAGAGTAAGAGTGAGAAAACTCCTGGGTTGGGATAAAGACAGTTTAATAAGTAAAGCAAAAACCACACACACAAGCAAAGCAAACCAAGGAATTCATTCACTGCTTCCCATCACAGGCAGGTGTTCAGCCATCTCCAGGACAGCAGGGCTCCATCACGTGTAACGGTTACTTGGGAAGACAAACACCATCACTCTGAGCATCCTCCCTTCCTTCTTCCCCCAGCTTTATATGCTGAGCATGATGTCACATGGTATGGAATATCCCTTTGGTTAGCTGGCATCAGCTGTTCTGCCTGTGTCTCTTCCCAACTTCTTGTGCACCCCCAGCCTACTTGCTGGTGGGGTGGTGTGAGGAGCAGAGAAGGCCTTGATGCTGTGTAAGTACTGCTCAGAAGTAACTGAAGCTTGTCTGCATTATCAACAGTTTTCTGCACAAATCCAAAACACAGCCCCGTACCATCTACTATGAAGAAAGTTAACTCCATCCCAGCCAAAGCCAACACTGGAGATTGCTTTGGTTCCCTGTATCACTTAGGATAGTTAAGGGGATTGACTTTAGCTTCCTGATTCTTGTCGTGATGATTAAGGGGATTTGTTTAAAAACCCCGTTTCATGTGGCATAACTACTATAAAAGGATTAGTTTTGGATTCCGCTTTCATGTGGGAAAGCTAAGGGGATTAGCTTTAGCTTTTCATTGCACGACACAATAACTAAGGGCAATTGCTTTTGCTGCCCATGTGGTTGCATCAAGATTTTTTTTGCCTTTTCTGTGCTTGTTTCAGTTTCACATCATCCTTGTGGCCTCTTCTGGACTCATTCTAACAGGTCCCTGTCTCTCTTGTGTTGGGGGCTCCAGAACTGGACACAGTACTCCAGGTGGAGCCTTACGAGAGCAGAGTACAGAGGGAGAATCACCTCCCTCAACCTGCTGGCCACGCTTCTCTTGATGCAGCCCAGGACAGGGTTGTCCTTCTTTGCAAAAATGCTCTCTGTTTTTCAGTTTTGGTCCTCCACAGTGGAGTACAGCAGAACTATTTCAGCAACTGCCTGCTGCTGCTATTACCAGTCAGCTCAAAAGGTGGTTATTTCTATTATGTATGTGGTCGCTTCAGTCCTATATAAGGTCATGATTGTATATGAACATGAGTAATGTGCAAATATACACACTCCTATAGGGTTGTATGTGCTTAGAGCTGATCCATTGAGTTGTGCAATTACCTGTTTTGAGATTACACTGCACTCTGGAATTTCTTTTGTGCTTTGTGCAGCTCAGTAGAACTCAATGTTTGAATTTGTCCCTTCGGTGCCCTAACTCAGCTTTAAATTTCCAAGGCTCTTTTGCTGTGACATTTTCCCCTTTGCCTCTAAAATAAAAATGCAACAAAACAATTAGAAAAGAAAGCTGGTTTTGCAGGAAATTTTGCACATTTTGTAAGAGAAAAAAGAAAAAAGGAATGGAGAAGTTCTTCCAGAAACACTAACCTGCCATATGCTGTGTACCTTGAGCCTTTCGTGGAATAGATAGTAAAATGTTAACACAAACATGCAGAAAACCATCTCAGTAAAAAATCAAATTTTCTGTAATGTATTTGAGGCAGCAATGCTATGAGAAATTTGTCTTTAACTCAAGCCCAGCTGATTTGCCCACAGTACAGGATCAGTGTCTGATGAAGATGAAAACAACTCAGATTTTTTTTTTTTTTCCCCATTTGGTTCTGTGCAGTGAATTTCCTGAGGGAAAATGTTGTATTCTTCATAATTATTTTGATTTATATACTGAAGACTGTTTTGAAGTGTGAAGGATTTCCTTCTTTGAGTGCTACAGAAGAGCCAGGATAACAGGGTAAGAGTTACTGCAATGGCTTTAATCTGAATATTCTTTCCTCATGGGAACCATCATGAATCTACAACCTGGTTGCCTGAGCTAGAGATCAGTTATACTCTATGTTTATTAAATCTTATATTTCTTTACTCCCTTGGAATAATATAACTTCCTGCAGGTATTTTAAAGTTATGAATATACAATAAAATATGGTACTAGGAATAGCAAATTATTCACAAGCAATGGGATAAATTTTGTGTCAGAGTAAAGCTTGAATCTTTCTGGAGTATTTATGGAGGTTTTTCAGGGCTATCGTGTTTACGCCTTTTTGTGTAGTACTGTTGTATATAGTAGGGCTTTTGAAAATTTTTCTCTCATATGTTTTGTGCCTGTGGAGTTAGCATTAGCCAGAAAAAAGACAGAACTTCGGTGAAGACAAATTTTTACATAGGAACATTTAGTAAGAGTACTGAATTGTAGGTTTTTTTAACAAAATGTCAAAAATAGGATAATAACAGTAGCTATAATATGTGGTTATAGTCAACTGCATTACATTATACAGAGAAAAGAAACCTAGAAAGCTTTTTTGGCTTTCAGCCCCAGAAAAATATTCTCTTAAACTGTTCCATTGAAAGGAATTTTTTTCTTTTAAATATCCTTCTTTTTCTTCTCTTTAAAAAGTAAATCAATTAAATATTAGTGATATATTGCCAGTAAGCAAAAAAGCCCAACCTTACTGTGGTCAACATGTTTCACTTACACCAAGTCTTGGAAAGTTTCACAACAGAAATTTAAACTGAGACTTGACTTTTTGAGGGCAGTACAAGAATGATTTAATATTTGTATGAACTTTAGTCCAAAATTTCCTAGCACTTTAATGTTCTCTGAACACTCAATGAAGCTTTATAACTGTCTGCAACTTTAACCTACACCCTGCTGATTCACAGGATGCATAGAGGTTCAAAATATTTAATTATGAAAAAGTATATTATTAAGATTTTGTTTACAAGTGTTAAAAGTCAGGTAGGGGATGCTTTTGGCAAGCTTCTAAAGGAAATGTTTGCATTTGCAATGGCATTTTATAGAATCCCAGACTGGTTTGGGTTGGAAGGGACCTTAAAGATCACCCAGTTCCAACCCCCCTGCCATCAGCAGGGACACCTTCCACTAGACCAGGTTGCTCAAAGCCTCATCCAGCCTGGCATTGAGCACTTCCAGGGAGGAGCAGCCACAGCTTCTCTGGGCAACCTGGGCCAGTGTCTGACCACCCTCACAGTAAAGAATTTCTGATTCCTTTTTTAGAATTGTAATTTTAAATACAACTATTATAGGTGTTCTGCAGAAGAACTGACTATATTGTCAAAGAAAGGTGCAGGAAGTGTTAAACTACTTGTTAAGAAGCAATATACTTTGCTGAAGCCTGAATTTTCTGTGGCTGGACTGAAAATGAAATGGATTAGCTACTAAGTCATGATTTAAGCATAAGGTCAAGGATATTAAAGATACCAAAAACGTTTCTGAAGCTTAGTGGCAAATTGTTTCTGAGCAATTCTAGGTGATTTTATACAGTTTTTGGTTACTTTGAATAGAACCTTTTCTGATTTTTTTTTTTCTATGTTTTGACTTCTTCAAATTTCACTTAATTACAAGAGTTGAATGTTTATTATTCAGTTTTGATCTGCTTACATTTGCACTGATATGTCAAAGCTGCTTTGTTTAGATTTTAGGGATGACAATATGTAATTCTTGTAGTTCCTTGGCATAGGAAAGCTAAATAGTGTTGAGCAGTGTCATAAAAGAAGTTCTGCATCAACTACATCACACCTGGATTCCTTGGATGTGGAATCTGACAATTTTTAGCTACTGTGTGGTTCATATGGCAGAGGAAACTCAGCCCTGTAAAGTTCATAGCCTTGTGTGATACGATTTGTAATTACTTGCATTACCCTTGACATTAGAAGAATAATACTTTTATTCAAAATCTTAGTTTGTCTAAAATAATGCCACAGCTAATTCTAACCAACTTGATATTTGAGACAGCAACTTTCTTAATCCCAGGATTTTTAAAAATCCTTTTCAAGAGTAAAGTACATTTTTAAACCTTAAATTAAAGGCAAAAGTAAAGTTTTTACCATTCATGGATTTCCTTGCTCTTTTTCACTTATTAAAGAAAACAAGGGACTAAATTTTACCACTTGCAGGTGAATGCAGAAGGAACAGGGAGTCTGTCCTGCCCAGCATCTGAAAGTGGAGCACTTTCATATCTACACCTTGGTATAGATGCAGATGGCACCTGGCATACCTGATAGAACTCCTTAATCTATAAATGTATGCAATATAGGGTAACGGCTATGTCTTTGTACCTGTTAAAGTCACAGATGTGGGTACTATGGACAGTACATGCCTCAAAAATCTGTGAAACCCTACAGAAACTGCAATAACAAAAACCTCTGAACCACTAGACTCATCAGATGTATTGGGTTGGAAGGGTCCTTCGAAGTTCATGTAGTCCATCCCCCCTGCAGTGAGCAGGGACATCTTTACTAGAGCAAGTTGCTCTGAGCCCCATCAAGCCTGACCTTGAATATCTTCCAGTATGGGGCCTCCACTACCTCTCTGGGCAATTGTTCCAATGATCTACCAGCCTCATATAACTTTTTGTTAATATCCAACCTAAATCTACTTTTTTCTAGTTTTAAACCATTACCCCTTGTCCTATTGCTACGTGCTCTTGTATAGAAGTGGTATACATTGAATAACATCTTACCAAAAGTAAACTAATTTACCTAAAACAAGAATGGAGGCAGGACAATGACAATGAGCCAAAGCAAAGGAAATATTACAGTTAACTGCTGCTGAAAGTGGAGTGCACTTATTTGGGCCTGTGTTTAGGGATTAGACACACTCACCTTGGACCACACTGGGCATTTAGCTTAATCTGTAGAATTGCATGAGGTATTTACTGCATTTTCTGTCATAGATGGAAGCATGCCAGAGCAGGGTTTTTATGCATGTAAAATATCAGAATCTTTGAATTCAGGTGTGGCTCTTTTAATGCACTTTAGGTTCACAGCAGGTATCTGTGGTTCTAACTTTCCATGTGCCTTGGATGGTGGCTACACAGTCAAAGGACATTTTGTCAGAAATCTCTAGCAGTTATGCAAGTGTTGCCCAGAGTGTGACTAGAAAGACCAACATTTTAAGGACAAGGGAATTCAATAAAAAGTTTTAGATGAAAATGAGTTGCCACATCCATAAAATGTGTAAATAAAATTAAATACGAAGGATTTTCTTCTTATGTGAATCGATAGATTGACATATCTTATAAAAAGGAAGCTCAGTCTAATTTTAAAGACCCTATAGACAAATGACATAAATTATACTTTCTTTTCCTGGGATCTGACTCTAATTTGAGAATTCTGAAGGGCATCTTCTTGTCCCCTGTAGAAATTTTGTGCATTCTTTTCTATCCCAAACACAATGAAAATAGTCTCGAGCTATGTGACAATGTATTCTGTTTATCTGGTATTGTACCTTGTTAAAGAGTTGCTGAAAAGTTTATACTTCAGCTACCTAAGAGAAAATTAGCTTTACACAAAAGTACTAAGGAATTTTGCTGTGTGAATCGTCAAATTAGTCAAGAACAAAGGAGTGATCAACGTATGCCACATTCTTATTCTTGATTTTCTTTGTAGACAGATAATGAAATACATTTTCCAGCAGAAAATTCATAATGTTTTAGATAACCAAGACTATTTTCAGTTTTGTCACTTTCAATTTAAATTAATTAAAATAATGTGTTCGGTACAAAAGCATTTGTTTAATTCATTAGTTTCTGACTTGTTCATAGCAGTAATGATATTATAATATATAAATATCTGTAGGTTGTCCTCAGTGATCATGCATGCCTTGTGATGTGCTGCATTTCAGCAATTACTATTATATCCCAATTGTTGTAAGTCTAGCTTTTTTGTACCCTGCTGTCTCACAAGTTTTCTGGCTGCATTTGTCGGTTCATTTGGCTTCCTTCTCCCCCTTTCCAATCTGTCAGCAGGTTTGCAACATTTTCATTTCTGCTAGCTGCATCGGTTAGCTTCCCCTCAGCGTTCAATCTGCTCTGCACTCATTTTGCCACATTCTGTGCTGAATTTGTAATTGTGTCTAGAAATAGTAACTGACAGTTGGTCAGTTGGAAAATGGGACAGCTAAGAAATTATGATGACATTAGTTAATGTACTTAAAACTAAAATGACAAATCATATATCAGATAATTTAATAATAAAGTACTTCATTTATGACAACAGTGTGTTATGATTGAATTTTCTGAGCAAAAAGTGAAATTTTGCTTTTTAAAAAAATACTTATACCTTGTAATTCAAATAAATAATCTCCAGCTTAAAATTTTCACCATGATCTGTAAAATCTCCCCACCTACAGCTAGCCTTTGAGATGTCATGACCCCAGTTATCAAACATTAAGTGAGGATTTTTCCCATGTCTACATAATCTAAATCAGGTTAACTAGGAGGTTTTTTTATTGTCCTTGTATATTTATATTGCTATATCAGTTGATTATGGTTTGGGAATTGCATCTCAGCTGAGCATATCCTGTCATCAGTATATCATCTTAGTGCAGTATGAGAGTATCATGCAACTCTGAGCACTGGAGTTCTTTTTCTTTATTATGTTCATATTCATAGGCAGAACCTCTAAAATTTCAACTTGTAAAATACATATCAGTTAATATTTTCAAAACATTGTAGATACTTAAAAAAAATAATTAAAATCATGTTTTCAAAACAATACCAAACTGACCAACCCCCCTGAAAAATAACCCTTTGGTCTTCCTCTCTGTAAGTACATTTTGGAAAACAAATATGCTCCTTTCCAACTAGCAACAATTTGTGTTTATAGTGACACTATGTGATAGTGTCTACTATCTACTTTAAATCTACTTTTAATGCTTTATTACAACTATGCATTTGTGTTAAGAATATGTCAGTAAATTAATACTAAAATGCTCCCTAGGAAATTTTTGAATAAAAGATGTGCTTTTTGCATGAAAGCTATGCTGGAAATCTTCATTACAGTAACTGCTTTAATAAACAGGAATTAGTAAGAAGTGCATCCCTTTTTAGGTCACATTAACCATGTAATATTGCATGTGTCGCATTTAGGAGTCATTAGGAACAACTGGTTTTGGGCAGATATTCGAGGACTGAGGGTAAAGGACTAGAGATGTTGACAACTAGGCTAGCAGTGCTCTAGTTTGAGTGATGAAATCCGCACAGAAAAAGAGAGACAATACAGGGATTCTGAAGATGCCATCATTTAAAAAGAAAAGAAAAAAAAAAAAAGGAAAAAAAAAAGAAAGAAAAAAAGAGGCATCATGTGAGCGATTTTTCTCAACAGATAACAACATGATCATTTCCTTAAAGTTTTGGTGAATGATGAGGTCATCTCATTTTAGTACATATTACTATTACTTTTTTGTGTTATACATGAGTTCATTAACAAGTACACACATGTGTTAGAATTCTAGTTTTTATTCAGGCTGATGGGTAAAATCAGAGAAAACACATCATGCCAAATGTTTACTAGATGTCTGAAGTGCTTCAGAAGAATTGCATCTATAATATAACTAAATTGCCAGAAAAGTGAGTAAAAATAATCAATGTAAGTAGCATGGAAGTGACATAGGACAATTGTTAAAATTGGTGCAATAAAGATTAAATATGATTTTTATCACTATTTCAAAATGTCATAGTGTATTAGCTTGCAGTGGAATATACTGGTCTGAAAAGTACACAGCCATGTTTCACTACAATATGAATTTCAATAAAGCTTAGTAGCTGAGTATATTTTCAATATAAATTTGACAGGCCAGTTGCTATTTGGGAGACAATTTACATCAAAGAGTCAATAAAGAATGATGCTGAGTTTAGTGTAGTATTGCTTCAGATGACAGGCTAGGAGACACAGCAGAAGTCTTTCAGATCAGTAAAATGGATTGTTTGACAGGTAACTCCGATTGATTTTGGCACAACACAGTTAAGTACAAGTTTGGAAGTCTGGTCCATTCATGTATTTCAGACACTATGAAATTACTAGAACAAATGTTAGAAATGCAAATTTATGCATCTAAGAAAAACTAGCCCATATTCTCGTGTTGAGTGATATGATAAAAAGGAGTACTAATTTTGCAAGAGAAGCTTGGAGGGTTGCAGCTGCCTTGGGAGGTAGGATCTTGACTTGAAGAAGTAGTCTCTAAAATTATCTGAGGCTTTTTAAAAACAAACAAAGAAATGAGATAAAATACCACATACATGATAATACATCACAGAAATTTTAGCAAAACTCGATATTGCTTACACCGCCTGAATGTCAGAATTGCTTTGAGTAGAGCACAGTTTTAACTATTATATGACCCTGACCTAACATACAGAGCATTTTTCATTCAAAACATCTATATTACACAAATACATATTTTAATTTAGTCACACATATGTTTCTTACTGGAGTTTACATGTATTTTAGACTACTTCACAGTTTCAGAGAACTGTTCATGCATTTGAATTGATAGTAGGGATAGGGAATTTTTCCAAACATGTATTTTGTACAACTCAAACAAAAAGTGTTATCAATTTGCTAAAGGGTCTTTGATTAAGTAAAGGCTGTGGTTGTACCTATGTGGGTTTTTTGGCAGGCATATGAGGAAAGGCTTTGAGCTGGGATTTAGTGATATACTGACTGAGTCACCATGGCTTCTGGCTTCAGGAGAACACTGATGAAATAGCTGTGTTTCGCTACAAAACATCCACAGAAATAAACTCTTTGTTGTAAATGTTTTGCAGACAGTTAATTTAGATTTGCTTTTGCAACAGATCACTAGAAACCTTTGAATTTATTCTTTTGCCTTGTCCTTTGTAGCTTACAGAATCTTCTTTTTCTTTACATGTGTAATGTTTTTCCAATTAAAAACCAAAAGTAGAGATTGAAATAGTGCCTTACAAGGAAGTACTGTTTGTCTTCTTTGTGATTTATAAGGAACTATTTGCTCCAGGCATGTCAACATTGTTCTTTTGTTTCTCAGTTGTTCATTGTACTGACTGAATACTTTCCAGCATATAATTTCATATATTACCAACAGGTCATTCAGTAAGCAGATCCTTCACAGTGTTTCTAAAGCATCAATAAAAGAATAAATGCAAACTTAGTTTAAAAAGGAAAATACCTTTTGCTTATTGGTACCTTTTCTGTTACTATAAGCTGATTAATCACATCCATGAAGTTTTGTAATATGTTTTAAAAATACAGCTAGGGGCTTGTTTTATTTGCTCAAAGTCTTATAGGTAAGTACAGACCATCTTTCTCCACTGAGCTTGCTTTATTCTTCTTAGAAGCTCCATCTCAAAGTCCCAGTACTCATACTTTCTTCAATATACTTTTGAAATCTTTTATCACTATGTATAGTGGTTAAAATTCTTTCTTAGGTTGTTTTTGATAGTCGTAGACTTGCTCCCAGTGGATATTTTGTTCATGTTGTCAGTTCAAGAAAGAAAATTACATAGAAAATAAGAGAGAGGGAAGAGGACTTGTTCAGGATGTAAACTTAGTAGTTTTCCTTTTGATTATCAGGATCAGTGCATCCCAGCAATGTGACCATCCTCTGTTATACAATGGATACAGTTAGAGAAGGTTTTGTTTCTCCTCTATGATGACATGTTACTATTCTTTTTGTTTTAACTAAAGATTAAACTGAATTAATGCTGTTGCCTTCACTATGCCAGTCTATTGAGAAAAAATCTAATTTGGAATCAGATAGGAAGTTCAAAAAAATGAAACATTTCTGTTTATATTTTATGTCAAAAGTCTACAGAGTCTAATTGAAGGGGAAGAATAGAAAAACACAGTGGTTAGGAAGATCATGTAATTGAGTGGTTATATCAGATTATCCTTACAGGTTTTCTTTTTATTTAATCTGAGTAAATGAGATTATTCTCAGCTGCCTTTTACTGTCACAAAACATTCCTTATTTTCAGTAATCAAGACATGAAAAGTTGAATCAATGGATGAAATAGAGAATGATAAAACTTTGCATTTAATCTATTCATTGATGGCACAGAAAGGATGAGGAAAAGAATAATGATGATTTTTGGAAGCAATCTACATCTGTTGGATAGAAAACTATCTTAATATATACTTTTTAAAAAATTTCCCATTTATATGGAGATGTAGGATTATGGTCAGTTAAACTCTGTAGAGTAGTTAGGTCAGAAAATGTGGAAAGAAATGATCTGCTTTTATGTAATAGATCCTGTTCAGGAGGATGGTTTATATCTATGAACACAAGCAGTCACTCTGTTGATATAAACCATGCCTCACTATTGGTTTTGCAACTGTAGCTGTACCAATAGAGTTGTACCAATAAAGACTTAAAATGGTAGCTCTTCAAACTACATTTGTGATGCTTAGTAATAAGCATTAAATCTCTACTGTATATATATTTTCTTGAAATATAAATATTCTATTAAAGAATTTATACAGGGTTTGATTAAGTTGCAATCTCTCCCTGTCCTATAGAAAATGAATTGTTTAAATTCAGCCTCCAAATAATTCTGAACTGTTAGGAAGAGTAACAAGACAAAAGAGAAATCATATACAATCACTGTATGTGCACTCTACTTAATTTAAAAGCTACTGGAAGTTCCTAATGTTCACATTAGCTTTGGTTTCACTTTTGAGAGAATTTATTCTCACTACTTCACCACTGCCTTGTACAGTGCCTAGAGCAGATGAAAGACACCAGCGTTTTAATAAGGTTTTACTGTAAGTGTTTTATGGAGATCAGGAAAAGCTCTCATATAATGTGATGAGTGGGCACTTCCCGTAAACAAACAAAATCACCACAGTGGCTTTTGTTACAGTGTGTGATTATACCAGCTGCATGGTTTTTGCTACAGGAGAACAAGAAATCTATCTTGGAAAAGTGTGCATAAAGGTCACAGCTCATTTAATAAAAGGGAAAGTACATTTATAATTAGCTCTTGTAGTGAAAGGCAGCTCCAGTGGCTGAAACAAGAGATTTAACATTGTCAGATTGACATTAACAGAAATCATAGAATCACAGACTGGTCTGGATTGGAAGGGACCTTAAAGCTCATCCAGTTCCCTGCCATCAGCAGGGACAACTTCCACTAGACCAGGTTGCTCAAAGCCTCATCCAACCTGGCCTTGAACACTTTCAGGGTGGAGCAGCCACAGCTTCTCTGGGCAACCTGGGCCAGGGTCTCACCATCCTCACTGTGAAGAATTTCTTCCTAATACAATACAACCAGAAAGGTCATGTCCATGCACGATCTCTGCTTTATTGATATGGATATTTGGGGACTAGACACCTAAGGAAATCTTTGAAGCATATATTAGTCTCTTAAGTCTCTTGTAACTGTAAAATGTTATGATATAGAGATGATTGGTCTTTGTTGGAGTATGAGAATTTGTTTCTGTTCAAGTTTCCCACTTGATGTTAGGTGCCTGCCATCATACAGGAAAATTAATTAACTATGCTGAAGAGATGCAAGTGTGCAGTAAGCTAAGCTGCAGCACAGGGTTTATTTGGTTTCATAGATTGCCATTAACCCATTTTTCCTGTTGTCTCTCTAGCTATTATTAATCACTTAATCTCTTATAAGTGGAATGGCAAAAATGAGTCATGAGGAATAGTTTAAAGGCCAGATAGCCTAATGATTTGTGTAGGCACGTGACACTGGACACACTAATAGAGAAGGAGGTGCAGAGTTCTGATATGATTTTAACAAAGAAAATAGAAAGCCAGGGAAGATGTTCAGAGGAGGGTGATGTGGTCAGAGCAACAGGCAGTTAAAAGGCTATAGCAGTCACCAGTATGGTTATGTCCTTTGAGAAGACACTGAGGAAAGTGGGTTTGTTTAGCCTGCAGAAGTCTTTAGGAGGACCTAATAGCAGCCTGCCAAGGGAAAAAGACAGAGCCAGTCTTCTTGCTGACGTGCACAGCAAGTTGATGAGAGAGAGTGAGCGTAAAATGAAATGGGGGAATTCTGACCGTGAAAAAGAACTTTTTCTCCATGAGGACAATTAAACAATGGAACTAAGTGACCAGGGAGGTTGTGGATTCTTCATCTTTGGAGGTTTTCAAGACCTGACTGGACGAAACTCAAAGAAATGCCATTTGAATTCAGTCTTGATCCTGGTTTGATTTAGAGGTTGAACTAGATGACTTCCCAAAATCCCTTCCAACATGGATGATTCTATATTAAATACATTTAAAAGAAAATTATTTTTAGCTGCATTAATTCCTTTTGATCTCTTTAAGGAAATTTGTTGGCAGTTTTTCTCTATGCTTTTGCCTCCAGAATAAAGAAGCTGGATGGAAGCTAGGCATTTTTTCTCAGCCTTAGTGTTACCAGTGTAAAATTCACTAAATTTATGTGATGCCATGATGTGCAGTGTTCAAAGTTTCACAGATATCTGAATGAACACATATAATGACTGAAACATATTTTGACCCTGTGGCCTGACAGCATTTGGGAATAAATAGCTCATTTTAACAAATATGATATATAATAATGAAGTACATTATCTCATAGCCTTGTGGCAAGTGTCTTATTTTTCACATTTTTGTAAAACATTTTCTAGCTAACATCATTGACCTGGCTGGGCCTTTTCCTTACCAAGATGACTTGATGTAAAGATTGTGTTCATTATCTTTCTTAAAGAGGAATTTGAGAAAGATAAAAAGTTGAAGCATTAAAAAAAATAAAACCTGACACTAAAGGTTATTCCTGCAGCCTAACAAATGTACTGGCTCTGAGAATTAAGTTCTTAGTGTAAATTGCTGTCTTGATCAAGTTAAGATGCTTTTGCAATTTTTATTCTAAATAGCATCATAGGAGGCAACTCCTGAGAAGAACTTAGTTCAGCTGGAGTGAATTTCTAACTAGGCTCTATACCTCCACGAGATCGATGTCATTTCTTTTCAACATAGTCTTGAGTCTGTGATACATATCCTGTGGACTTTGATTGTGTATTGGAGCATCAGTTAGGAAGATTTACTGTGGTGTTACTATTAAATTTATTAACTTACTAAGTTTCTCACAGTCAGTGACCTAGAGCAGCCTTACAGCAAGAACAGGGTGATCTCAGCACACTTGTACCAGTGGGGCTCAGTGTCCCAGGAGATGCGATCCCCTCCTGTGTTCCATGGATTTCCACTCTGTCACTCCAAAGGGCTTAGCATACCTGATATTCCTGTAGAGCAAATGAGTTTTAACCTTTTAGGCTTACTGAGACCAAGATAATGCTGATGAAATAATGACAAATTCTTCCTATGAAAAAGATCAAGTCAAAGTTGGGAAATGCAGTAGAAAAGAAGTGGCTTATCTCACTCAAGCTACCTTGGGGTCAGCCAGGAGTGGACCCACATTTGGAATTAAGCTCTTAAAGCTGAAGAAAGCTTTTTCTTTCTCTTCCATTCTCACATCTTTACACTCTGTATAACAATCTACCTCTCCATAAGGAGTCATTTTTTGCAATTACTGATAGCATACTCAGGGTTCTAATTTGACATGTTTAAAACAATATTTATTGTAGCGAGAACTTACATGGGGAGCATTTCTGTAAAAAACAGCCCTAGATAGTTTTATGAGAAAACTGGTTTTACTGCAAGAGGTTAGAAAATCTAATCAAAACATCTGATCTATAATAATAGAACCTTTCTCAGTGTAACTTAATCCTTTTGATCAATGGCACATGAATAGTTCTCTCTTTCCCAGGATCACAAAAGTGATTTTTTCCCCCTACTTCAATTGAAGCGTAGTTTGAAGTACAAAGCTCAACATGCTGTTTCTGACAGCTATCAGCAACCATTTTGTTTCATCAGAGGCTTGGTGATGCCAAGGGAAACTGAAGGAAGATCTGCAAAGAGGTGCCAAGAGTGACCGCGGGCGTTCTTGCGTAGGTTGCAAAGAGCAGGTCACTTGTAGCTCAGAACTGAAGCATTTGGATGAAGATTTTTAGAAATACCATGTCAAGAGTGAAATGTGCATATCACAAGAGCTCTAAATTACAACAGCTGCTTTCACATTTTCTTCAGCCACAGTAAACAGCAGTCATCTATACTGACAAAGAAAGAGACGTTGCCAGTGAAAGGTGCTGAACTAATTTGATTTCATTTAGACAAAGATTTCCCCTCTTCACCTGACATGAGAGGTACTTGCAAGTCCACATGTATTTAATCCAGGAATATGAGTGAAATGTGAGTGTTTCCCAGCGAGCCTTTTTAAAACAAATGTTTCACATCAGTATTTCTGACAGAAAGAAAATGTGAAAGCAGTTTGGCCCATATAGAGAAATACAGATTTCAACTTGCTTCCCAGAATTGTGATGTAAGTGCTAACATTTGTGGGAAATGGTGCTCCAGCATGGCTATGTAACAAATTTTTTTTAGCTGATTTGATGCTTTTGGGTAGACTAGATGGCTTAGCATTGTAGTAGGTCTTGTAATATTTTAATAATTTAGTTTTATTTCCATTTTTTATTTTCAGATTTCATAAAAGAATAAGAAATGAGATATACATGTTAATGGAAAAAAAGGCTGTATTAGAAGTTTACTGTTCTGCAAAGAACAGCATGTTTAAAACTTTTTTATAGGTGATAGGCCAGATCTTCTCAAGTTAGGCTTTCACCTGAGTTGTGGGAAATGAATTTCAAAGAAGGACAAGGGTCCCTAAGAGGCTGAAGATTGCTAAGGTCTGTCACAACTTAAAGGTTGTAGCAGAGCTTCTGTGATGCATTTGATGTTGCTATTTCCTGTCCCATTGAAGTGAGGGATACTACTGGATTGGTTCACTTATAGACTGAGTTTTTTCTGTATTGAGAAAAATATTAGCATTAATGTGCAGTAAGTGTTGTATTAAAATCTGAACACCCCATACTCAATTGCAGGTAAAATAATGATTTCATTTTTTTTTCACTATGATTTGATGTATCAGGTCTTTGACAGTGTAATATATTTAGTTGAGCAGAGAAGAGACCTTAACAATTTGGTCCTAGAGGTATAATTTGCACAAATGTTAACAAGTGGAGCAAAAAAATCCCCTCACTCACTTGAAATACAGAGTTCACTGAAAACTTTCCAATTGCAAAGCCACAAGCTTTCAGATATCTTTAATTGTGGAAGCTTGCTGTCAGATTTTGAGGCTGAGGGTATAGGATGGCTATTGGGACAGTGATGTGGGTGAAGCAACTGCTAAGAGATGCATTATCAATATATATAAAGTATAAGTAGTACTGTTTTTAAGGTGATGGTTGTTATGTGGACATAAATTAGACAAAGTTTGTAGGTGGAGGTAATCTAATTAACTTGACTGCTTCAGCACACAATCTTTCACACACAAAGCCTTTCTTCTGGTCTACTTTTGTTTGTTCTTGGAATAAAATAGTTTATTTCAACATGTAACAGTGTGAGCAGCTAGACAATAATCTAAACAGTATACAAATTTCAAAACTTTGAAATCTCAAAGCATAATTATTGCAAATCCTTAAAATACAACAGCTAGTACAATATTATTTGTCTAGAGGAATTAGTTAAGCATTGAATAATTAAGAGTACGTTACGAATATTGGTTCAAACAGTATCTTTATTCAGAATTGAATAGACTTTCAAATTTGCATACTTTGGTGGGACTAAATAAAAATGCAAGTTTCAACATGTGTAATGTGATCTAATTTGCATAAAATAACACATTTATAATAAAAACCTAGAGCTCTGTAGCAGTAACTAGGGCTACGTTGTAGATAATTAAATCTTTAGTCTAAGTTAATTTACATATATGCAGGATTTCTAGAAATAACTACACTTAAGGGCTTCATGTAAGCAAATTTCAGTAAATGCTTAACTGTTTGCAGTATAGAGGCTTAAAAAAGATTGTAGGTTCCTAGGAAAACTGAGTTAGACACAGAAGCAGAGAGACAAGCTTAGTAGAGTGGAGCTAAATGCACAGGCTATGAGTAATTGCTCATTGATATTAAACAACTCAAGCTAGTCCACAGATCCACACCCCTGTGAGATGTAACTGGGCATCAGAAGCCCAGATCCTGTATGACTTCGGGCAGTGTGAGATCTACGACTCCTTCACATTCAGTGAAAATTGAGACCATGAAATGTGCTTTCTCCTGCAAATCTGTGCCCACTGAGAGCCTCTCTGGAATGACATCAGGACCCAGGTTGGTAGTTACTATGAAGGAAACATATGCTCAGAATAGCACAAACTAAAAGATGGACATGCAAAGAACAGAATGAGTTTTTAGTCTCTGTATTCCTAAAATTAATGTCAGTTTATGAAAACAAATAATTATTTCCACAGTATATAGTTAGCTTAATGCAAAGTGTACCTGCACATTAGTTTGAGAAAAAATAATCCATATGCAGCCACAGCATTTCTTCAGAAGTCAATCCCCCAAATTCTTGACAGCATCCTTCTATCTATTGCCTAAATCTAGCTGGAACAGCACTCCAGGTAAGTGCTTAACAGTGGAACCCTGAAGCTGGGTTCCTCTGTGAGGTACTGTCCTGGTTTTGCTAGGATAGAGTTAATTTTCTTCCTAGTAGTTAGAATACTTGTGTTTTAGCTTAAGTGTAAGACTTGTTATGAGAAGAACATTGATAAAAGTACCACCACGGGTACATACATGAGTTTTCTTCCTGCCAGTGTCACATTTGTGACATGGCATACAGTAAATCAGGAGTATGTGGTTTTAACAATATTGTTGTCTTTTCCAAATAAGAAAAAATACCTTTCTTACTTATCCTTGGAATTCTCTATGGCACAAACAAATTATTTACCTAATGCCATCCAAGTTTATTGATAAAATGAGGCTATGTAATGAAGTATAATATGTAAAAAAATGACACAGGCTGATGAAAACACAAAAGGCATCTCAACAGACTTGTCTTGTAACCTGTGTTACTGGCCTGTGATGAAGAACATCTTTTGCCACAACAGTGTATTGATGATCTCTCAAATCAATGCTTCCTATGTAGTAAAGCTTTCGTCAGAGATCTAATCCTGCTCCTACTGAAGGCAGCAAGAAAAATAGAATAGTTTTAAGGCCAATATATGCAGAGAACTCTGTGATCTCTGTAAATAAACAGACAGTTCTAATCAATCATAGGGCAAGGAGCAGCAAATATTAAGAAAAGACATACAGATAATTTGCTTCTGTTACTGTACATTAAGCCTGTGATTTTACTGGCTTAAGACTTTTCATGCATAATAGCAGGTATCACTCAAGTAAATGTTGCAAGGACAGAAAAGTGATTTTTGTATATTGCAGTGCTGTGTGTCCCTGAAGAATAGAGCAGGGTAGGAAAACCCCCTAGGGTTTGTGTTCAATCCAATACCCAGCCAGTAGCTACACAAACTATTTATTTATTTACCAGATAACTTTGGAACATCTATTCTGGTTTGACTCCTAAGAGGTTTAAAGTACTTTGAATTTTCTTTCTAGTCACTGGCACAGCAAAGAAGGCAAGAAGATAATAGTAAATTCCTACTGCTTTGGCTCAAATCCCTTTTTTTTTTCCCATTTATGATCTTGTGCCACTATTTAGAATACCAGGCCTGGTTTTCAAAATGTTAATGCATTGAAAATAGTTAAATATGTTGATAGTGTCAAATGATTTATGATAACTGGTATCTTAACTGACATATGTTAGTGTTGTGTGCCATGGAAACGTGCCATTTTCCATAGAAGATGGACACTGTCACTACAGAGGTATCGAGTTTTTAAGACAGGTGGCTTGTAACTGCTGTTGCTACTGTCAGTGTTCAGACTGAGTAAATGTCACAAGAAATCTGATGTGGTGCTGTTTGCCTTTGTCATGAGTGGAAATGACAGACTGCATGTTGACTCTGATGTACCACCAGACCCATTTACTGTTAGAGCAACAGATACTTTCATAATCTAACGTGAAAAGGCAAAACTCAGCATATTCCCTGTCTAAATGGGAGTTTGGGGTCCTTTGGTCCCAAAAAACCACCCAAAATGTAGATGACATAGTTAGTAATCCTCCGTGTTTTCTTAATCCCACTCCTAAGGTATGCCTACTTGGTTGTGGAAATGATACCACAGGATTTTTTTCACATGTTGCAGTCTGAGAACATGCTCTTGGCAGTTTTTTAAACCTTTCTAGTTTAGCTATGAGACCTATAGCATATTATCAGTAATAACAGGGAGAACACAACAAAATATTTACAGTTCTTTCCATGCACTTTATTTAGATGTGTTCTTTGAGGGGACAGTATTGCAAAGGTATTTTCATTACGATTTGCTGAAATGCCATAATTTTTCTTGTTCTCCTTTTTTGTATTAAATTTCTGGGAAAAAAATACATAAGCATGATAAAAAAATGCTGGAGGGGTCCTGAGGTTAGAAAAATCATTGAAGTACCTCAAATCACAAAATAAATTAATCACTTTTCTGATATTTAACAGTAGACATATACCACAAAATTCACAATGCAGCAGATGGTGGGGTAGGAATTTTTTATTGCCTCTGTCTCAGTAAAGTTCATGTGATTCCAAATGAAAGGCAGTTTTCAAACAGAGGAGTTTACAGTAGTATCCTTAGACTCCTTGAGAGTCAGACCAGCTCCTGCTACATTGCTGCTTTGCAGATCCATATCTCTGTCATCATGCAGGGGCACCCATCCTCCTCCTCCTCCTCACTGCTGATGTACCAGCTCTCAGTTCAGCCTCTGAGACACGTTCTAGCATCATGCAGTGTGGACTTTAGGCAAGAAATACTTGGCTTTTAGCCATTTTTTTCACCACGTATTCAAGTTCAGGCTGAGATAAAATACCTTGAAAAGTATTTCCCTTCAATATCCGAGCTGAACAGCACAGCTACAACCTTTTTTTTTTTCTTTTTTTCTTTTCTTTTTTTTTTTAAATAATGGGCATAAACGAAAGTGGGAAGAAAACTTTCTCTCTTTGTAAATACTCGCTGTATTTACACTGGACTAAGCTTGAATAGTGTCCCAGATAAACACCCTGCTAACTTGCTGTTGATCCTGTCCTGAAATACACCTTTATAGGGATTTTATCTTCTTGCATCAACCGTATTTCCCAAGAAGTGCTGTATTTCAGGGTGACATGCAAGCCTTTATAGCTTACTTTCTTTCCAGTATCTTTTAGGAGATATAGTGGGAAGCAGTCCTTCCTTTTGAAACATATTTAATTTGAATTTATTCAGGAGATAGCACTCCTCAGTCTGAGCACTCCTCTACCTGCATTAAGCAGCATTTCATTCCTTTGAAGCTGCAGCTCTCTTTGTAAGACATCCGTGGGACTTTATGGTTTATTGAGGTTTATCTTCATGCAGCGATGGCTGCTCCCTTTCCACCTCCTTCCCCACTCTACTTTTCCATCTTTTAGGGTGAAGTACCCTCATGGCTGACCCTTCTATTTTGTATCAGTCTATGTATTATCAAGTACACTTGATAAAAACATCTAATTAGGATAAGTATAGGTCTTTTCACTCAGATCAGATATAGTGACAATCAACTACTTAAAGCAACAACTGGTTGGAGTTAAGAATCCCTGAGATCTATCTTTTCCAAGGGTTAGAATAAAGCAGTTTTAAAAGACTGCTGTTTGAGGTAATCTGTTGCTTTGGGGAAACATGCTGGTTCAGGTAACAAAACCTTTCTTCATATCCTTTCATGGTGAATATGGGCAGAGTCCTATTTACATAAATTCAAATATTCCCTTAGACAAACAGAAACACAGCGATAAAATACACATTTTCCACTCACTAACCACTGTTCTTATCCTACCAAAATGTGCATGAGGTACAGGAAAAGGGAAAATGTGCATTAAAGTGCATTACAGTGTTGATTTATAGTGACTACTAATTCTCCTTCTGTAAACTGTCATACTGCTTGATGCAAAATGGATGAAAGGGTTTTTGTATCTTCCTTTTCAAAATCTGTATCTTACATGGAAGCTACTGTATGTATTTCTAATACAGAAACTGTCTTCTTGATATCCTATCTGTATTTCTCTTTAATATCTTTTTCTATTATTTTGTCTGGTTTTTCTATTTAAAATATAAGTCAAAGTGATGCAGTCTACATATTCTGTACTGTTATGTGCCTCCAGACAGCTGTCTTTTCTCCTGCATTGACAAAGATTTATTTTTTTTTATACTTGTCCACATTTCTGCTCTTTTTAATCCTTGGATGTGTCTGATTCACTCTTTTTTTATCTTCAAAAATGCTGTTCTTGCCCTAATGCCAGCATGTACAGTAGGACTCCTCTAAGTGTTTTTCCTTGGTGGATATAGATCTTCCTTTGTTATACTCTATTTTCTGTTCTTTAACTAGTTCTGTTCAATATTTCTGTTGCAGCTTGGTTGCCTACTGCTTTTAGCCTAAGTAATCCATCACACAGGACTTTAAATAAAACTCTTCTTCAAACGATGCAAACTATGTTCTGTATACAGCCATTACATATTTTGATGGTGACCCCTTCAGTGGTAGAGGATAAAACTTTTGATGACTGTATCTGTCTGCATGATCTAGATTTCAAACTGGAGCTGCTGTAATTTCCATGAAATGTTTCCTTTTCCCACAAAGAAAATTTAGCTTTTAATTTTTTTCATACTATCTGTACAAATCTTTCCTTTTGGTTTAGTAGTGAGGCTAAAATGTACAGTGTGGAGTAAGTTTTTAATGCTTATTCAAGGTCTATAATGGAACTGCTTTAAATAAAAATAATTTTCATCATACAATCTTTCTAATTAAATCAGTAGCTTTGCTTCAGTAACCTTGAACTTAGCTTGTGTAGTTATCACTGCCAGTGAGCAATGTTGTACTGCCATTATTAAATGAAAAAGTCATTTATTTAATAGGAGATGGTTCAGCACAAATACCCAATGGGTTGAGCTCTATAACTCTGCAGTTCAAAGTTATTCAATTGAAAATGTGATGGGCCTCTGAGCAGCGAAGTTTAGGTCATTTTTTTCTGCTTCCTGCAATAAGGAATTTCTCCACTCAAGTTCGTGCAGCCCTTCTGCTGAAACTAAACATGAAAGGTAAATGTGGATAAATGTACAGCTTCTTTTTTTTTAATTTAAGCAGGCAGTTATAAACAGAATATTTTAATTTTAAGTATCTTGTATATAAGATTCTATACTCATTTAATTCACTAAAACCTTGAGTCACCACAGTTATTAACACTTCAGCTGATGTTTGATTTGGTTAATATATAGCTGTGAAATACAGACTGAAGATGCAAATTTGTTCAGAGAAGAGAATGTCGGGATAGTTTATTAGACAGTCAGAGTAGATTTGCTATCAATAGGCAAGCTTAACTCAAAAGTGGATGTTGTCTGAAAGCTGAGTTCTAGCAGGAGACACTGTTCCACTAGCAAAGTACAAGATGCAGACTTACATTAACACCAAGCTAGAGGGGAATTCATGGAGTAACAGCCCTGTTAATAGACTGAATTGCAGCAGACTGATGTGGCCACAGTTTTATTCATGTTAAGGAATGAGTATGTGGCCAGGGGAGGCCACTAAATTATTGAAGGGTTTAGAGGTGAAGCTGTATGAGGAGAGGCTGAAGTCACTTGGTTTGTTGAGCCTGCAGAAGAGGAGACTGAGAGGAGATCTCATGGCGGTCTGGAACTTCCTCCCAAGGGGCAGAGGAGGGGCAGGCGCTGACCTCTCCTCTCTGGCCACCAAGGCCAGGAGCAGAGGACATGGCAGGAAGATGTGGCAGGGGAGGGTGAGGTTGGCCATGAGGAAAAGGTTCTTGAGGCAGAGGGTGGTGGAGCACTGGCACAGGCTCCCCAGGGAGGTGCTCATGGCACCAAGCCTGACAAGATTCCAGCAGCATTTGGCCAACACGTGCCATCAGGGACATGGTCTGAACTTGGGCTTGTCCTGTGCAGGGACAGGAGTTGGACTCCATGATCCTTGTGGGTCCTTCCCACTCACAACATTCCATGATTCTATGAGTATGTGGTCAAAAGGGCAGCTGGCCAGGGCAGAAACTCATTTGGAGTCTGCCTGGGGGAGTTCTCAGCAGGAAGATCTGAGACAAAAACAATTTCATAACTACCTTCCTCCCTTATAAAAAAAAATAGTATGTTGAAGTTTGGGTAACTCTGTACACCTGTTATGTGCCTTACCCTTCATGAGATTTTAAACAGATGAACTATCTTAGGGTATGATTAGTGGGAGGGTTTGAAGAGTAAAGAATGTGTGCAAGCACATGGGTTGCCTAAATTCAGATGTGAGAACAGCCTAGACATGTTCACCTAAAAGGAGCTTTTATCAGGTTTGAAGCAACCAGCACTGACAGATTTGCTGAAATAGAAAGTAATTAGAATAGACTGTGAAGTCTCTGCAAAAAAAGCAGAAAAATAAATTGCCAGATGTAAGGTCCAGGAAATAACTGTTTCTCTACTGGGAAAAGTTTGCTTTTCTGGGAAAAAAAAGAAAAGTCTGCATTCAACACTTATAAGCTACAGTTAGTTTAAAATATATTCTTTGTTAATTCTGACTTGTTTGATTCTCTTTTCCTTGTGACTGATTAAGAAAATAAGGAAGTTTCTCAATGAAAATGAAAGTGAAGACATAAAGTGGCTTACCATAAATGATAACAATAGTTGTAATCAAGATAAGAGAACATAGTCTGGCCACTGCCTCTTCTCAAAGCAAGACAGATAATTATTTAAATCTGGTTAAGAACTGTCTAAGTGAACAAATAAATGAATGAAAGGAGTATATAAGTAAACACAAAATCTGTTTTATTGTCCAATTCTAAGCGATGCAGATCTCTGGGCCTAGGCTTTGCATGTAGTACTTTGGTTGTCCTTAGTACCTTTTTTCTTGGTTCCTTGGAGAAGAGAGCTCTGTCAGTATGATGGATTTTTTAATGCTCTGTGAAGTAGTTTGTTCTCCTGCTCCTTTCTCTTTGGATTGTCCTTGAATTTAAGATTGTTAAAATAAGTGTCTGTGTTTTGCCAATGTCTTTGGCTGAAAAAGCAGGGAATGTTTTGTCCATCTTAATAAACAAAGGACACATTGAGTTTGTAAAGAACAGGCGAATTGCCAGTGTCTGGAAGTTACTGATGTTAGTTTTTGTGTTCCCCCTCAGTTGTCCCCTTTCATTATGTTAGCTGATTAAGCTCTATGAAAAATGTCCATAGGTGAAATTACTTATTTGTGAAAACAATGTCAAATGGATTGTTTGGGCAGATACAGTAATGGTTTAAAACAAAATGTGGCCATCAGCATAATCAGTTGGAATAGAAGGGGCCGCAAACATGTCTCTGGTTCCTCCTCTCACATTTACCTTGCTTGGCTTGCTAATTTAATCACTAGCACTGAAGCTAAGGCTTAAATTGTCAATGGAAGAGGTGAGCATCTCCCACTGATGTTATTTAAAATTTCTGTCTGATTTGAAAGGATATTATGAAGGAAAAAAAAACGAAACAAACAACAGAAATGGTTGAGGGCGCTTGGTAAAGCCATTTTCCAGTGAGGCAGGGAGGGTATTACACTTCTCAGGTGTATGAATTTAATGAAGAGCTGCTGCAGTAAGAGCCCCTGTAAGAAAGTTCTTGTTTTCACTGACTAAAGAGGGCTGTTTCCCCACTGGTTCATACACACTTTTATAACATATGCGATTATCTCAAGATAAAAACACATACCAGTGTTATTACTGTGGCCTCCTTCACACTTGGCTTATGGTTGACCATCTTTGATTTGAGTTGCAGTAAAACTGATTTGTCTTGTTTATATGTTTAGGGAAAAAAAAAAGATTTTGAAGAATGTAAACAAGGCTTTGGATGACTGTAGGCAACAGACACTGTTGAATAGCGCTGCCTGAACTGAGATATCCACATTAAATATTTTCCTACTTATTCTGTTGCCAATTCAGAGATGAAAAACATGTATCACTTGACTGGAGTTATTCTGTAATAAATGTAATAAAGCCATGAAGTAGTTCTGAATTCATAACATGGACCTGCATTAATTTTGTTATTCATCAGTGTAGGAAGGAGTATGGAAATCACTGGCATTGGTTGTACTTTTAAGTATGATTTTTGTTAGTAAAGGGAGGTACACGTGTGTTGGGAAGTGAATTATTTTCATGCAGAGAAATAATATTTTGCCTTAAAATAACTGATAACCCACAGTCCTGTGAACTTTCAACATTGCTCATTCCAAGTCTTCTCAAAATACTCTTTTGGGAATCTCTCTGGATTTTTTCATTTCCAGATTTGAAATATGAAAACTTTATCTATTTTAAACAATTGATAGCCTGTGCGTACTCTGTATGTAGAGTCTGTACTGCAGCTGCCCGAGGAGCACACAGTCATTGAAGTGCTTTCATTCAACAAACGCAAGGACCTTGTGGTTCATGGACCTACAGACTTCCATTCTGGAAATCACTTCTTTTAAGGCAAATGGCCTCAAGTTGTGCCAGGGGAGATTTAGATTAGATATTAGGAAAAATTTCTTCATGGAAAGGGTTGTAAAGCATTGGAACAGGCTGCCCAGGGAAGCAGTGGAGTCACCGTCCCTGGAGGTATTTAAAAGGTGTGTAAATGTGGCACTTAGGGACGTGGTTTAGAGGTGGACTTGGCAGTGCTAGGTTTACAGTTGGACTAGATTATTTTAAAGGTCTTTTCCAACCACAACGATTCTATGATTCTATGATTATTTGTTGGCAGTGTTTGTGGAACAAGCTCTACTAGCAATGCCTTGGGTTGTCAGGCCCATTGAGGCCTCAGTAGCTCCACGATTGCTCTTGTTGCATCAAAAGCTTTGCCTTTCTCATGTCTTTGCTAATGAAGCCTATGTTTTTGTTCTGTTGCTGTCTTCCCTCTCTGTCTGTGTTTCTTTCTGCTTTCTCAGTAAGGAAGCAGGAGTTGCCTACCAACTTCAAGAACATCCATCACATGAAGCTTCAACATGGTTGCTTTAACCTGCACCATGGATTCTTACTGTGTTATGAAATATTTTTCATTCCTACCTGCAGATCTGGCGTAAAGTTGGCCGAAGGGTCCCTGAAAATGTAATAACCCAACAAACCAAAATGAAGTTCCATGTAACCCTGATTTGTTTTTCAGTAACCCAGCGTGGGCTTGCTACAAATTAATCTTCAAAGCTTAACTGATGAAAAAGAATTACTGATTTTCTCAGGATTTCAACAAACTCATTTGTGTCATAATATGTCATAAATATTGGTGAATGACTAAACAGATTCTTGTCATATATCCCTGAAGAAAAACATTTTACATAGAGATTTCTTTTTGGAGAAAATTGTTCAGACAGATAACTCAAGGCTCTTTCAAAGGGAACTTTGTCACCAATTCTGTTGGAAAATGTATTGGAAATGTCATTTACTCCCTCAAGCTGATAAGATTGTAAGGATATAACTTTCCATTTTTTACTTTCAATATTCATTGCACACAACAGATTTCTAAAAGTACTTATTTCTGCTTTAGGAGAGTGAATCAGACAGGTAATGCAAATGTTATTTACTCTTTCAATTCTCAACGTTTTAGTTTTAATCTTTTATGTTTTCAGAGATTGCTGCTTAATGTTCTCTTAGTATATTGTTTGTTATTCCTTTTGTTGTGAGCACCCTGACCTCTATTTTGTCTGAGTACAAGTGGACTCATCAGAGGTGGCTAGCTTGTATTTTTTTGGCCCTTTTGTCTTTCAGAAGGCAAAGACAATGCCAGCTCTCTGCTGCAGAAAACTAACAAATAGCATTACAAGAAATGTAAGGAATTGGCCATTATTTTCACCTTTCAACCTTTAGAAGCTCTGAGCATGTATTTTCTTCACTATAGCATCATCCAGCTGGTAATCCACAGCTTCTTAATACTGAATTGAGGGGAAAAAGGTTTCACTTTTCATTACTTTCTGCTTGTTTGAGCTTTAGCACCATGCCAGTTGTACTACTGTGAGGAGACAAACAAAAGCACGTAGAAAGATAGGGAGCTAATTTCCCATGTCAAAAGACTAAAAGTCTCAAAAATCTACAATTCTTCCATGTCTCCTGAAAACTGAGGGTTGCAAAGGGGTGAGAAAGGCAAGTTTTTAGTAGCAGGGGTACAGCTGCAGTGTAACTCCCCAATTAACTGGTCTGATTTGCTGCCCCAGCTACAGCTGAGGGCTGCCCAAGCAGGGACATTGCTTGCAGCTGGCCACGCTGGAAGGACAGAAATGAAAGAACAAAGGGGAGTGAAGACATATCCTGAATTTGGGAAGTAGTTTTTTGATGTAGTGAGGGGTGGATTTAGGACATAATTTTATAAGAAACAAGTCTGAACTTCCCTTTTTGGAGAAGAATTTCTTCAATGTTGGTAAGTTCAATGAGTGTTGTAAAGAGTGTTGTATTTGTAGGCATTTTTCTCATTGCTGTGGCTGTGCTTTGACTTTTCAGAGTAAATAGGGTTTTTTTGTTCTCCTCTGTCTTTTTTTGAAGATGCTTATATGAATTTTAATCTCAGTTTAGCAACATGACCTATTTGTGGGTCACTTGGATGTTTTGCTGTTAAAGTCTAGCTGAAGGTCAGCTTCCTTCAGAATTTATGTGTCAGTGTTTTTATGTCCTGTGAAGATATATTAGCACCTATTGTAAATCGTTCCTGTGCTACCATTGCTGTTTTTATTAAGGTTGTAGTGACGTCTATACACTGCAGTTCAGTAGATAATAGAGTCTGGATCAATCTTGAATAAACTCCTAGTAGGGTTTAGTCCTTGCTTCAAAGAGTTTATAATCTAGTTCTGGTATAATGTTAGCATCCTGCCATCATAGGGGACATTTTTTCTCAGTCACTTAATAACTAGGAGCTAACCTTTTCTGATGTGAAAGGCTGAATTCCTGTAGTAATTGCTTTGGCTAGTAGAGTGTGAAGTTTCTATAGGAGTAGTTGATTTACCTTGTGTGAACACAAGCAGGCAACACCTCTGCTTCTGAAGTTCCTGCACTGCTGGTAATATCCCACTTTAACTGATGCCCTCTGACAATTTTGCCTGTGTAACTTGCTTTTTCCCCTTAACTATTGGAGTAAAAACTTGAGCAGAGTCATTCTAGCTCTCTTTGTGTTATTTCTATTGGCTCTGCTCTCCAGCAGAGATAGCTGTGCTCAGTTCCTGCAGCTCTGTACTCTGCCTTATCCTACCTTTTGATTTTGTAAGGGAATTAAGTTTTGTTGTTGCTCTTTAAGCCATACTGCACTACCTAGTTGTTTCTACTTTTAGAAGTGTATGGATGCAATTTATCAACTTGTCTTCTTTCTGCCCAACAACACTGGTAGACTTTAATATACAAAAAAAAGCTTTGTAAAAGCACCTGTGCACACCTCTCACCCCTCAAAAAAATTCCCTCCAGATGCCCACTTCTGCATTGGGAATGAGTGTGTTATAACAATCCATTATTTAAACATCCTCTTTAAAGGTTTAACTGTGGTAAAGTGTTTGCTTTTTTTGGAGGGAAGGAGCAGAAATAATAAATTTTTGTATGTGGAACACCTGAGATGGAGGTGTGTTGTCAGAGCATTTGCAGGTGTTGTTTCCTATGAAGGCTCACCTGAAGCATCTGTTGGGAGCAGGAGAGGTTTGTAGCACTGAGCATTGTTCTTGAGAAGTTACACTCTGATGTGTAGACAAGAGAGCAACTGTCTTGCTTACAATAAGTGCACTGTAAGTGTTGCTGGATGTAGGACTGTGTTCTGTTAACATGAAAATGCAACCTGTAAGTGTTCATTTATGTATTTCTGTGAACAGACTCCACAGGGTGCAGTGTAGCCTGGCAGAGATGGAAGACCAAATCTCTGCCTTCTTCAATCTCTGCTTTTACTCTAGGGGTCTCTATGTCTCTATTCTTTCCTCTATAACACGAGGCTGAGGTGCTTACTGGTAATAGATGGCATACTGCATGCACATACCAGGAGGAAGGCTAACAGAAATCTTTGATACCTGAATTAAAAGTAAAATATTGTATTTTTAATTACGTATTTACGAAGCAAAGCATTAATGAAATTGGCTTCAGATGAACATTTCATTTAGGTTCTTCTGCTTTCTGAACTTTAGAATATTTGCAAAATTTTAGCATGCCAGAACAGTAAATGTTTGTTTTTAAATCCCATAACAACTTCTCTTCCCACCATCCTTAAGAAGCTCAGACTGGGAAATGAGGAAAATCAGTCCTGTTTTGTGAACAGTTTGTTTAAACAAGCTGATTCTTTGTGCAGAAGTAATGAATTTCTAAAGCAGTGGTAACTGCTGAGTGTTTTCCCTCTTTGCAAAGACCTTTGAGATCTACTGATTAAAAAGTTCTGACAGAGGTGATGATATAGTTATTTGTCAAAGTAGCAACTGAAAAATAACGCAAAGGAATTAATGTAGAAACTATTAATGTATTGCTGTAACACTTGGATAGCTCGTGTGAATAAGTAATAGGTGGATAATTGACAGAAAGTGATGCAAGTAATCTAAATTTCACTCTAGTCTTGAAGTCTGTCACTAGAGATGTTTAAAAAGTAGAATTTATGACCTATGGGAAATTCAAATATTTGAGCAACAAAGCATATTAAAAATCCTATAAAGGATGAAAAGGCAAAGAAATGAATATTTTCACATAATTAAAAGTTTCCAGAAACATGTAGCTAAAAACTAGGAGCAAAAACTCTTTGCATTTTGTCTTAAATATTTTGGTGATTCTGCATATTAACATAACTTTCCATATGGGAAACAACATTTACAAATTAAAATTATCCTTTATGTTCTTCTGACTTACTTTGTCGGAGTCAACCTAAATAAGTGGATATGAATTGAATAATATTTTCTGAAAGTAATGTTTTGTATTAAGAATTTTTTGGCCTGTTTCTATGCTTTTTTTTAACACATCAGTAGTTCCTTCTGGTAACATCCTGATCACTATATGGTGTGTTTCTGTAAAAAACTTGAAGGCATTAAAAAAACCCCAACTATCTCTCCTTACAAAATTGTAGAGAAGTAAGATGATATCAGAGTTGTCTCTCTTTGGCTGTATCTGCACTTTTCTTACAGTTTAAGCAGGTGCCTTGGGTTCTTTGATACATTATTTGTTTTTTATGTCCCTGTGGATGGCTTGGAAGACACGTATAGCTTCAGTTTGTAATTTAGTATATATTTGGTGTATAGTGAGATAGATATATATAAAGAGAGAGATAGATAGATATATATATAGGTGGTGTGTGTGTGTATGTTTTTTCCCTCAGGCTTGCTTTATGAACTGGTCAGGCTATATTAGAATTGTTCCTGGAAGAGTGTGACTGTGACAATGATCCATTGCACTTCTTGTGCTTGTGTTCCTATATTGCAAAAAAAAAAAAAAAGGTGCTAGTTACAGATTGGGTCTCAATGTGCTTTGTGTGGTACAAAGATAAGAAAGATGATATTGCTATCCTAGTGTTTATAAACGAAGGAGAAGACAAAAGATGGTAAGAAGAACATGTACAGAAAAGCTCAAAGTTAGAAATAAGTCAGCAAGATGAGGTGTGTTTATAACAAGCCTCATGAAGCTCCACATCCAGATATGTGGATTTAGCAGTTAAAACAATGTCCAGATTCATGTTCCTGGGTGATAAAAAGGCTGATGATGGGGACTGTGCAAAAAAAATAGAAGAGAAGGCTTAAATTTCTTTAAAATTAGAAGTCAATATATAGAAGATGGAAAGATACCTGAACACCAGTGTATCTATTCATGTGGGTGCTCCTAAGCAATGAGGTTGTGTGTAAACCACAGGAAGAGGAGTCTCTCTTGAGTGCAGTTTTGATTAGCAATGGTCTTAATTGAATCATAAAATACAAGTATTCCCACAGCATTGAGCATTTCACTGATGTTCAGAGAACTTGAAGTGGAATAGAATAGCATTTCTGTTTTAACAATATTAAATTATATACAATGCTAGCAGTAAATTCCCCTCCAATATTTATTTCTAGGTTTACTTTCATTAATCTCTTGCTTATTTTTGAGTTTAGTGGTCCCTCTGATTTTTTTTTTATTTTTTAGAAGAGTAGACTATTTTTTTGATAAAGGGCCATCCCATATCCAAGCATGCTCAAATACATTTCAGATTGTTCATCTCTTATTTCTTTCTTGTGAAAGAATAAAATTTGAAAGAAAAGTATCCTGAAGTTAGGGAATGTGTTGTTCACCTGAAAGGTAATTCCGTACCCAGCGTGATATTTATCTCAAAGGCTGGTTTTTGTTGTGGTTGGTTTTAATTTTGAGCAGAGAACAAATCTCAGACTGAAGTTCTCTTACCATATGTTAACAGTGACATTTGGCATTTCAGTGAATTAAACTAAAGTACTTTCCCCCCCCAATATCAACATATTTCTTTTATTTGAAATGTGAGTAACCTTTTATTATTTTTATGCACACAGACTAAATAGGATTTGGCAAACTTTCTTAAGGTTAAAAGGATAAATAAGTTGATGTGTGAGCCTCCAAAATTCTTTAAGTTTTGAATAATTGTAAAGTTCAAGGGGCCTCAATATTGAATACTGTGAAGCATTTGCTCTTTTACACACCTGGATTCTCGATATTACTATTAATAAATCTCTTCCACAAAACTACTCTTCCTTTCTATTTATCAAGTGTCAAATGACACCTATGGAACAAATCTGAGTATTTTGTTTTCCAACTGCTTTAAGCCAAGAAGAAAATTGGATTAAAAACCCAGTTCAAGGCAAATGTTAGCTTCCAAAGCAAAAGTCAAAATAGTTCATGTTTGCTGCCAAACAGAATACAGCTTCCTGGTTGAAAATACAGCAAGTGGGATGCAGCTTTAAAAAGAAGATACCTTAAATAGGAACAATCTCTCTAAATACAGAAAATGCAGCTTAATACTGTAGCTTTGTTCCTTGTTTAAAGGTTTCACTAAGCTTAAATTTTTAAAGGGAATGACTCAAACTTCAAACTATTTTGTCCAATTCAGCAAATGCTTGTGGCTGGGAAAAGCATGGTATAAAGACTTAATTTTGAAAATACAGATATGTTTTCGCTTTCATATGTTGTAAACAGTAGTCTTTATAGTTTCAAAGAAATGACAGGAAAATTAGGGTGGGCTGTTTTAATCCATGTTTTACTTCAGAGTGAACAGAACTTTCTTGTGTCACTTGACAATAGTGTATATATTTTTTAATTTTTTTTTGCCAACAAGCAGGAAAAAAAAAATGTTATTTCAATCCAGTTTTCTCCCTCATGTGGTCACTAAATGCGAGAATTATTACTTGGCTTTGGGGTGCACTGCCATAATAATCAGAAAAGACTGGTTTTGTTGGTAAAATAGGCAATAGCTTATGTACCACATGAAGGAATTCTTGAAGGAATTATCTAAAAGCTTCACTGACTTGTGGGTCTAGAATATCACATTTGGTTCATTTTAAGCACATTTCTATGAAGACATAACAAGTCCAATCTGAAAAGCACACTTTGGGCAGTTTTTTAAGGTATTGAATTTATGACTGAATTTGCACTTATTTCACTGGGATGAGAATGTATTATTTGCATCTAGAACTTCAGAGAACTGTACCCTATTACAGTATCATGATAACTTTTATTTCAGATAAACATCCACAGATGGATTTCATATCGGACAATAACAAAACAAATCAGTTCCTAGATGTTTCTGACAGTGAAAATTGGTTCAACATTCAGTTGAAAAATGAGTCTTTCCAGTCAGTAGTTGAAATTTTTGCTGACAAATAAGTTTGGTATTGATACTGTGAATGTATCCTCGTGCAGTAGACAGTGTTCAGTAATTTATTTGGCATTTAGCACATACTAGGAGTTAAATTCCTGTACTATATATCAATTACTTCATCTTCATATATCAATCGCTGTGTAGGAAGCTGTAAGTAATGTGAAAAAGTAGGTGGTGTGGAAGGACCAACTGTGACTGTGTTAAGGCGATGCCATGTGGCATTCCTGCTTGCAATGTTCTTAGTTGCAAAGACCACCAAATAAGCCCCATTAAAAATATATTTTTATAGTGCTTTCCTGTGGTTTTGCAGACCAAATCTCAGCCCTGCTCAAAAGCAGGGGAAAAAGATGACCTTAAATAGAATTACAGAATTGTAGGGGTTGGAAGGCCCCTCAGGAGATCATCTAGTCCAACTCCCCTGCCAAAGCAGGTCCTCTACACCAGGTTGCACAGCACTGCATCCAGGTGGGTTTTGAACATCTCCAGAGATGGAGATTCCACCAATCCTCTGGACAGCTTATTCCAGTGCTCCCACACCTTCACAGTAAAGAAGTTTTTCCTTAAACCTTTAAAAGAATGTCCACATCAGACCCTACTTCTACTGTGGTAGACTCCAATGGAGTCAGCTTGCCTACGTTTCCAAGAAGTAGACAATGCAGTGTTTGGGATTTTTCTTGTGTTGTGTCTTTTTCTTTTTTTCCCCCAAATACACTGTGTAGGATATTTCTCTGTACAGTGTTCTATACTATTTTACTGCAGAAGTGCACCAGCGGTGTTTCCAAGTATGATAACTTATTCCATGTTGGACTTCAGTATTGTTTATTAGGCATTCTGAATATGGAAACTAATTTAGCACTGCATCCCAAAAGACAATTAGTTTTGAAATTGGCTTGTTGGCGTTTCAGCGTTTGCATTTGAGTGAATTGCAAGAGCTGTCTTCTCCATCCAGGAGCTAAATAAAAATGACACTTGTTTGTCAGCTGTAGCAATTCAGTGTGGAATGTCAATGTTCCTGATGTGCATTGGTGGTCACTTAATTACTTCTTGAAGAGCTTCTGTGTTATCTGTTTCTTATATCACATATACCTGCAAAACCTCAGCAGCTACAGCCACCCTGTCTAATCATAAGAATTTGACCTCTTCATTAGTTAATGGTTGTGATGAGGATTTCTGTAGCAGCTGGTAGCCATTGGGGACCAACCCTTGTTACATCTCAGTGAGGCTTGCATGCTCTGGTGGCTGTGAGTTGCTGGAAGTCCAGCTTCTGTTTCTAAGATTATCAGAGGAGGAGACAAAACTGGCAGCAGCATCTGCTGTCCTTCATTAGGACAATGCTACCTGTGAGGATGGGTTTGGATGAAAGAAGGCATCCTTATTACACTTTTTTATTATGCCCTGAGCTATTACTCAAGTTACTCTTGCTTGATAGGCACCAGTTGTATAAGCAGTAATTTGGAGGGGGTGGGAGGTGTGTTGGATTGCAACATAGCTTATTCAGTGCTCTGGTGAGGTCATTTTCTACTGTTGAAATCTGTAGTCTGTATCGCTTTGGCCCATCTAGGTAACAGTAGTAACTGGTGATCGGTTGCTTCCTGAAGAGGAAATGATAAACTGTTTAATCTTTACCTTGTATCTTAGAGATTTTAATTCTGCTGGGAGGACCTGGAGAAGACAACTCAGAGCAGATCTGATTAATGTTTATAAATATCTAAAGGGAGAGTGTCTAGAGGACGGGGCCAGACTCTTCTCATTGGCACCCAACAATAGGACAGGAGGCAACGGGCATAAACTGCAGCACAGGAGGTTCCACCTGAACACGAGGAAGAACTTTTTTACTGTGAGGGTGACTGAGCACTGGGACAGGCTGCACAGAGAGGGTGTGGAGTCTCCCTCTCTGGAGATATTAAAAAAACATCTGGACAAAATCTTGGTCCATGTGCTCCAGGAGTCCCTGCTCTAGCAGAGGGGTTGGACTAGATGAGCTTCAGAGGTCCCTCCCAACCCCAACCAGTCTGTGATTCTGTGACTTTGTTCTCTCTGTGTCTGGTAGCTACATCTTTGGCTTCAAGAGCTCACTGATAATATTCAGTTGCTTTTGGATTGTGGCCATGCTCCCTGTGACCCTACCACTCTCCCTTGGGCTACAAACAACAGGTTAAGCTTCACTTTCCGTTGCTGCAATACATCACGCTGCCGGTAGACCACTGTGTCAACTTTACTAAAGCTTTTTATTGTATTAAAAAATTTAAACATGGAGAACCTGAGCTGCCATTTATAGATGAGCCATTTAGAGCTTATTGAATTTAAGTAATAAAGGATTCATAGCTTAATAAATTTCCATTTGCCTTACACTTTACGATATGACATAAAGACAGGATTGGAAGATGTACTGAACTGCTCAAATCAATTGGGATTAAATGTAACGGAGTGATTCATTGATTCAGCATGTCAGTTTCTCGCCACCCAATAAACTTTAATTTGCTTTTCTGTTGTTTTGCCTCTAAATGATCAATATTTAGAATATCCGTGCAACTGTGCTGCTTGAAAGATACGTATTTTCTGAAGGGATTCAAACCCTTTTGTGCAGTTTTTTGTCTTATTGGTAATTAACCATTTCATTTGGTGTATCTATTTAATACCTAAATTTATTAGTTAACTAGGTGTAGTGATTTCTAAAGATGTTTGAAGAATTTAGGGGAAATGGCAGGAAGATGTGCCAGGGCAAGTTTGGGTTGGCCATGAGGAAAAGGTTCTTGAGGCAGAGGGTGCTGGAGCACTGGAACAGGCTCCCCAGGGAGGTGCTCATGGCACCAAGCCTGACAAGATCCCAGCAGCATTTGGCCAACACGTGCCCTCAGCCACATGGTCTGAATGTTGGGCTTGTCCTGTGCAGGGACAGGAGTTGGACTGGATGATCCTTGTAGGTCCTTCACACTCACAATATTCGATGATTCTATGAACTGTTAAGCTCCTTTGGGAGGCTGCTGTAGAAAAGAAGTAATAAACTAGTAAAGAGGGACTCAAAACATCAATCTCTTGTTCCCAGCAAGCCAATAGCAAAGCATCCTGCGTGTTCTAGGAACATTTGTGAAATACTGTGTTGGGGCTCAAGATGCTGTTGCAAAGGGTTTGTTCAGAATGGCTCATACAGAACTCTTGTCCGTTAGAGTAGGTCATCTTCCACTACAACTGAAAGCACCAACACTGGCTCAGATGTCACAACTGATAGCTGTTTGTTTTGGCAATAGCTGTACCCGTTTGTTTTGGCAATAGCTGTACCCTCACGTCACCACAGAATGGCAAGCTTGTACGGATAAAGATAACATCAGAATCTTGTTTCAAAGGTTAGCAGTGGTGCTGTTTGTAGAGGGATCAACCACTTCTTAAAGGAGTATAAAAACAAGTTAAAAGAAAGGATCTCTGTTCAAGACAGTTGCAGTCATATATTGCTTTAAACCTCCCCAAGCTGCATTCCCAAGGACTTCCTGCAGAGGAAAGGAAACGGGGGCCAAACACTAGTGTTGTTGTTACCACAAATATACCTCTTTCTTGTAAGAAATGTTTTTTCTGCTCCTTTGTATATGTATTAAACATACCTTTATTCTGTCTCTTTTGGAAACTGTGTGGAGTTAGATAGCTTTCCATTTGTCTTTAAAATGCTAAATTTGCTTTCTGGTTTGTCACGTTCTGTTGCAATTTTGTTTCTCCCGAATGAGCTAGCACATACTCCTGTATTTGAAAGCTGGGGAAAGACTTTTTACAAGGGCAGGTAGTGACAGAACAAGGGGAAAAGGCTCTAAACTGGAAGAGGGGAGGTTTAGATTTGATATTAGGAAGAAATTCTTTGCTGTGAGGGTGCTGAGACACTGGAACAGATTGCCCAGAGAAGCTGTGGCTGCTCCTCCCTGGAAGTGTTCAAGGCCAGGCTGGATGAGGCTTTGAGCAACCTGGTCTAGTGGAAGGTGTCCCTGCTGCTGGCAGGGGGGTTGGGACTGGATGATCTTTAAGGTCCCTTCCCACCCAAACCATTCTATGATTTCTTGGCTTTTTTTTTTTTTTATTAAGGGAAAGTATTTTAGCAATTATGTAAATTAATGTTCAAAAGAGTTGAAAATAAATCTAGTAGTAGGAAAATAGTGGACTGAATCATAAAAAACGTTAATGTGAGAATGAGATTAACTTTGGGGAACTTTCTCTTTAAACACCAACAATAGCCTTCTTTATAAGTGTTATTTGACTTTAAACTTTGATTTAAACATTTTAATGTAAAAATAATTAAAATGGAAATAGACTCATAAGACAGCACTTACTGTTAATTAATTCTTCGATGTTTTGATTCCAAATGCACCACAATCTTGGTGAAATGAAAACAATCCTGTAGGCAGAGTTGGGATTTAATATAAAGAAATAAAATGCTGTATGACCTTGTTTCACCACTGATTACTAGTTACACTTTAATTACTAGTACTAGTATACCTGTTTCAGGAAAAATAACCCTTTAAAATAAAAGTACAGCTTAATCAATATTCAGCAGTATAATAACTGTAAAGGAATGAAAAATCCTTTTTGAATATGTTACTTGTGATTATTTTCTTCCTCTTAAACTTGTGGACTGTAAGGAGGGCTTTTCAGTGTTAGGTGCCTTAACATGAATACTTTAACTGTAGTTCTTTGGTAAAATAATGTTAAAAGCTATTTTATATTTAATATTTCTGTGAAAAATGATGGTCCTGAATAAAGTCTCAGCTTTATTTTTCCCAGCAGACTGGAAAATTTAATGCTAATAGAAGTCATAGGTAGGCATTAAAGAGGAGAAAGTGCCATCTTAAAGTTCTCGTGGATATATTTTTAATTATGCTTTGGTTTATGGTATTTGCATTTTTAAGTTTTTAATTATGAAACTTCACAAAGAGCAGTGATTTTCCAATTCACCATTTGGGAATAGAGACTTTAGTGGGTATCTTCTGTTGTCTGACTGCGTTTTCTTTGTGTAAGTACATGCTGTGTATTTACAGTAGCTGTGAGTAGAGTCTTGCTTCTCCTCTACAGTTTGCAAAACAGTTAGAGAAAGGGAGATGGCAGAAAAAGAGAGGATTTTGTTATTACTGCGTGATTTATTGAGGCTCAACAGTTGTCTGTGCAGTGGAAGTACATTCCCCAGTGTATATGGCAAAGGTCACAAGTGACACTGACTGACTTTTAGTGTGATTCTGTGCTCTGGTATAATTTAACTGGATATAGATAGGAGTTGATAGGAGTGTTATACAGCTGATGACAGAGAGGAGCATTTCTCTTCTTGCTTATCACAAAACATCAGCTATGAATGTGTTGGGTTTTTTTAATATTAGCCAAAGAGAGATAAGTACAGTCTAAGATAAGATAATGGAAGCACGGGAGACATCAGTACCAGTAAATTAAACATGCTTGGAGACGTTCATTGGAATAACTTGTACTCTTTTGGAGTCTGTTAGCGCTTCCTGAAGAGGGTCACTGTGTGTAAACTGCATATTAAAAATGGCCTGTGGAAGGGTTTGACTTTTTAACTCGGGGAAGTTGTTCCTGGGGGAGTATTTGAATGTGTGCAAAATGTGTGAGGGACCAGCTGAACTGGTGAGCTGAGCAAGGGACCAGTGATGAGCTGAGCAAGGCCCCAAGCACCCTCATCTAAATCCTGTGATTGCTCTTCTGGGTAGAAGATGTGGGAGTAGATGATTTCCAGATGCTCCTTCCAATTTTTTTTTTTTTTTTTGGTATGGTGATGCAGATCACCACTGTTTTTCTGCAACATGGTGAACTTCATAAGAACAGTGGGAAAATTTACTCAGTGTACTACTGATGGGTTGTAGAGAAGGGTGATAACTGTATTGTATTAAAAAGCAGTGTTTGGCTCACTGAACTCCTGTTTAATAAGGCTTTTTAAGCAAGGTAGGCACATATTGTGAATAATCTATAAATCGAGGTTGTGTTATATATACTCCATGCTGGGCTGAAGACCCATATATGTGTGCAGAACTGGATCCTAATGTTTTAAACTGGGACAATTTAAGGAGTAACACATCGTGCAAACTTTTTGGAGTGCTAATTCTGGGTTTTGAGTGACAAGATGATGCAGCTAGAATCTCAGAATGAGAGCAAGGTGTTTCTGTAGCTGTGACTACAGTGCTTTGTTGGCTGTTGTTTCCTTCTGCTTGTGGTAACTTATTTTAGTGGGAAGAAGAAATCCTGAGGCGGTACTAATTGCTCCTTTTTATATTTCATTATGCTTATAAAGTGCATATTGAAATACTTTCTGCAGTTATTACTGAAAATAATTTTATTAAAGCCAAATTCAGATTTACTTAAAAACTTGTCATATGTAATGCATACAATTCATGTTTATTTAAGGGAGTGTGTTTAGTCAAATATTTGCCCATTCAGTTCTTCCGTGTCAAACAAGCAGATAGGATTACTTTAAAAAACAAACAAACAGAAACCAAACCTTGTTTTGAGCAGGTATGGTTTTAAACCATAAACTTCAGTGTTTGGTTTTGTCACTAATATGTTGGCTTTTCAGATGTCACCAGAATAAACCATCATTTAGTTCTGAGTAGTAACAATATTCCGTACTGTGGGATGCACAGGACTGCTTTCCAAAGAACATACACTTCTAAAAAGCACAAATTTTTAATTATTATTATTTTTTAATTTTTTTTTTTTGCATGGGATATCCAGACACTTTAGCAGGCTTGTGACATAGCAGATCTTTGGATTAAAAGCATGTCTCATATATTCATTCTTATCCCAGATTTCTTCTAACAGTAACTCCTGTTGTGGTTTGCATAAAGTATTCTTAACACTTGCAGTATTTCTGTTTGATATTATTCTTTCTACGTAGTTATTAACTATTGACTTGTAATGGTAGTGAAAAGTCTTGAAGTAAGATTTAAGTAACTAAAAAGAAATTATTCAAGATATATTTCCTAAGGGAAATAAACCTTTGTATTCTGGTTTTCCTTATACTGGGAAATAAATGCAAACGATAGATTTCTTTTACCATTGTACAATTTGACTGTCATTGCTAAAGATGTGTTTTGTTTTTCATTACTCAAACAATTTCCATAATCAGAGGAAGTTGTCCCAG
Source organism: Caprimulgus europaeus (assembly GCA_907165065.1). The sequence goes on along the minus strand of OU015523.1, from coordinate 6,309,985 downwards.
AATCAGTAACTCTGTCAGCAGGAGCATCTGAAGATAATCACTGGGAAGTATAGACATGTGAAACAGTGCAGGGAAATTCAAACAGCCTTTGAGGAATCCTACTTGTGTCTCATCTTGTCTTCTAGATTCTGTTCAGGAACATTTATTTTAAATAAAGGAGTGCTACAGACGCTTTGTCATTCAGCAGGGCTGTGCTTTATGCTTTACACTGTAATATAAAACCTGCATTTAATGTACCTTGGAAGCATAATTTGCCTTTTGCCACTGGAAAGTACTATTTGGATGAACTAGAAATAAATAAGTAGCTGACATCTTAAAATCTATTTCTGTTATAAATGAACAATATGTGCTTTTACTGGAACAAATATACTTACTCCTGTTATCAGAGGCTATTTTATTTGCAGCAGTGCTGTGGGAGGGAAGAGACAGGCTCTGATCAGCAAATGCAGTAAAATGTTTATTTTTGAATAAATGTACTTTTAAAGTGTAAGGGCATAGTTGAGAACTTTATCTTTAGAAAAGATGAAAAGCAAACATTAAACAAAACCAAAAAGGACAGTTGTAATCTTTAAGGGTTGTAATCTTTGTGATGAATCTGAGTACTGAATCTGGAAATTGGGCATGTGTTGACCACATTTTTTGTGAAGACAGTAACAAAACTAGTAGAAGAATTGGGTTTTATTGAAGGCAGTGATATGTGGGCTGTATGTGATTAAAGACAGAATTGTGGGACACGTGTCACTCGAGGAACACTAGATAACTCTTGTTTCATGAAGAAGATGGTTTTTGTTTTTCCACTTCAGTAGTAGAAAAATCAATGGGCCTATCTGATTTTTATCTACTTGGCACATTACAGTAATCTCAAAGCTTATTTGAATATTGGTTTTCTTTTGTTTTAATTCTGCAGAATACTGAAAAGTAGAATTTTGTCTCATATTATCAAAAAAGCAAGGGCTTGGTTTACAGTGGAAATTGAAATCACTTGAGCAAATTCCTCTTGAGTTTTGAGTTGAGCTTCATGGACCTTTTGAGGACTTCACTTGCTCTTCTGGGCACTTCTTTATAAGTATGAATATTAGCCCATGCTAATATGTGAATATAACACACTGATGGTATTGTGCTCAAAATTACAAAAATTCACAGAAATACATATTCTGAAAAACAATATGCCCTCAAAAATAATGGTTTCTTTAAATCACATGCTGTACATTTTCATATTAACTGCTGCCATAGCAGTTCCATCCATGTCCCATCAAATCTGTTCTCATTTTCTAACAAAAATACCTCAATTTCTCCACAGAGGCCAGAATCAACTAAACTTCATCTGCTTCTCTTGCCCGCTTCATTCATCCTGTAAATGTGTGGAATTTAATTATAAAACTAGACTAGAATATGAAACAAAACTTAGATAATACTATCAAATTTTAATAATAAAATTAAAATTACACTATCTTAACATAAATATTTTATCATCTGTGTTGCATAACTTGCTGAATTAAGACAGTCGTTAGTGTCAGGCTATGAATACAGATGAAATACCCAATTTTTAAAAAGGTTTTATTAATCACTAAGACACATTCCAAATTAATTGAATTGTTAGATCATAGGATATTAGTCAGCTCTGCAAAGCAGCATTGTCCTTGTGGTTGTGAGAAATGCAGAATATTCTTCAGCAAGGCTAATAAAATAGGATCAACAGTTTGAATCAGAAATAAATTAACATAAGGAAAAGCCTAATGAATCTTTAATTTCTTCAAAAATAATAAAGGGAGAACAGACTCTGACAAATGAAAGGTGAACTGAGATGCTGTTGGCTTGGAGATTGTCGGGTCTCTATTTTGCAGGGAGACATGCATGCTATAACAGGAAATCTGTGTAGCCAGACACTGAAGATCTGTAGGTCAAGAAGCCCCTGTATATCCATAGTGATACTGAATTCAGAACCATTGTTATCCTCACATTCTCAGATTTCTGTTTATTTTTGCAATACCTATGTTTAAGAAGAATTAAACTCTATTAGATACTTGGTAGTATGAAATTCCTAAATATTCTAAGATTTCTTTGAAAATACTCAACTGAATGTATCATTGCTGGAATTTTTCTTTCTTTCCTGTTGTCATTGTACTTGTCATTTTCTATCTGACTGTGTAGATTTATGGCCTGTGTCGTCACTCTGCAAGTAGAGAGATGTATGACCTGAAGCATTCTGGGTTTAGTAAAGAGAGAACTAGAACACAAGGAGGTTAAATATATTGCCTGGGTGTTCCAGAGAAATTTGACAGCACAAGGGGTACTATCCATATTTCCTAAAGAGTAGCTGAGCTCTTCGATCCCAAATGATTCTTCCAACTTTGAGCAGATTGCTGTTTTCCTGTTTCCATATCACCTAAATAGAGAATGAGAGAATATGACACAGAATCTGTCTCTTAATGCAATGGTTTTGAATTTCTGTTACTTGAAACCCTCATGTCAGAAGACATCATGGGTGCACTCCATCTTTCTCCCAGCTTTACCAAACCTGAGCAAATAGATTTTTTCTTTTTCTTTTTTTTTTAAGTAATGAGAAGGCTTACAGTATAAAAATGGCACAAGAACGAACAATCATTTGCCTCTTGGATTTCAAACATTTGCAAATGCTAATTCTGATTTTTATATTGTTGGAGTGAGGAGTATAACATAATTTTGAATGGGGGGAAAAAAAGCTGTAGGTGAAAATCCAGGTAAATTCTGTGGGTATTGAACATTAAAGAAAGTTTCTGTGCATTCAGTTTGGAGAGACATACTCCTTGTTGTGGTAAGGGAAGTTGCACGTATGCACTGGCACCCTCCCAATCCAGGCAAGCCACTGACAAATAAGACTAGTAAATACAGATTCTTAATAATTAGATCTTTTTTTTTTTCTCAGTATGCTTAACAAATGAATAAACAATAATTTTGGAAAAGGAAAATATTTTAAACTGAAAAAATATAACTCTTAAATAAGATTATCTTTACCTATTTCCCAGTCTTCATCAGAATACTGATGCCCCAGTGTAGTTCCATTCTGCAGAATATCAATTGCAGTTTTCTTACATTGTCAGAATTTAAATTCCTAGAGGTCTGCAAGATGAGTCCTGCCTGGTATGCTGAAGTTAAGCATGCTCTACTTAGATGGCCTGCTTTAAATTTACATTTTTATAGGCATGCTTTTATTAAAGTGAGTAAGTAATGTTAATTTCTAAAAAAGAAAAAAAAAAAAAAAAGGTGTTATCTTGTAATAAAATCTGTGATTCAAGTTGTGGAAGTATGGGTTGAATGGGGTCTACAAAATAGAGCTGCAATGCTCTCTGAGCTAACCTTCACCTTAACCTTCACAGATGGAGCTCAGTGAGCTAAAAACCCAAAACTTTATTACCCATGCCCAGTAGAGCAAAGGTTGTCTGTCTTTCTCTGGCAATATTAATGATTTTCAGCTGACTGCATTTTAATTAAAAACACCAGGTAGCCTTTTGGCTCAACACCCAGGATGCTGGTGTTCAGCATCTGCGGACACTACCTGTGCACACACATAACCTGCGCAGCCCAAGCGAGGGTCATTCTATGTGTAAGGAAGCACTTCACTCTCTTTACATTTTTTGGGGAGGTAATATCAGTTACCACAGGAGAGAAGTTCCTGAGCTTTTCAGAACTAAAGGCAGAAAATGAGCAAATATTTATTGCTTAAATAAGTGCTGTGTTATAATCTATGCAGGTTGAAAATTCTCATTCAAATGTTTGTTCACACAAATTGTGCTTGTGCCTACAAATGCACACGAACTATCTTCACCCTCGTCAAAAGTGAAATGCCACAGAAAATACCATTGATCTTGCAGTGTGACTATTCTCTTGATGTCATGTGTCTATAGAAGTCAAGACACTTAATGTTCTCACTATGAAAAGTTCTCTGCAACACATACACAGAATGTTCAGGCTAAGGCTGCATGGTACAAAATACAGAAAGGAAAGGCAAAAGCAACAGTGATGTTAGTCTGAACATATTTATTAGTTCTATGTGCCTTATGTGCTTTTAAAGCCACCTCTACCTAGAAGCTTCCATATGAGAGTATTATAAGAGACAAATATGATGGAGTATAATCAGAAAATCAGCCCTGATAACTTTTCAAATTTAGAATAATTATATATGAGCATGCACGTGCTCAAACAATACTTTGTTTCCTATGGTCACTGGTTGTTTTCTCCTACAAAATATTTTAGTTAACATAGGACACTTTAAAATCTAGTGTGATGTTTCCCAAACCATTTCTGCTTACAAAAATTTCTGTATCTTGACAGAATTTGTAGGCTTTGTGATCTCTACTAGCATAAAATATTGTGTTCCTGCTGGGATGAGGAATTTACTTGTAACAAGACTTTGTGTTATAACCCACATTTTGAGAATAAGTTGTCTTCATTTGTTTGTAGTTTTTCATCTTTGGTCTTGTGAACATCAGTCTTCCCTCCATTAAAGGTTCCCTTATAAAGTGCTATTAAGACAGAAGTACATCACTTAAGATTAAAATAGAGTTGTGAAATATACTTTATCTTTACAGTAGAAAAAAATAAACATACTGATAAAAAAGGTTCAAAATTGAGGGTCTGCCTAGAATAGTCTTTAGTGTGTCTATAAATTTTTTAAGACTTTATTTGGGGGCAGGCCTGTGATACCAATATTATCAAATATTACTGAGGCATTTTGTTTCTTTTAAGCAGAATAGCCATTTCAAAATATAATGTTGAAAGTAAGCAAAAACTGCCTTTAAAAACTAAAAGAGCAGGCTCGTGGGGCTTAGTTTGTATTAAACATTGCATGCAGCGCTATCGATTCATGACACTTTATAGCATAATTGTTGGTGTTCTGGTAGAGCATTCCAGCAGAACAGCAATTTTAAAGGGCAAATGTTCTGTAGGAAAATATAAGTTAACAAATAGCTGGAAAAATAACCTATTACACAGTGTCCTCATCTCTTTCTTTGCAACAAAACTGTGACAGCGCTATCTAACACAGTATAACTTTATGTAGATGCATCATTTGGTTTTAAGTACCTACTAATTTCAGCAAGACAGATTCTGTCAACAGAACGTGCTCACAAAAAAGTTTCTGGACACCAGCTCACTCTGGGATTTCATGATACCTCGGCAGCCAAGATAGTGTGCAAAGTCTATGTCCCAAGCTTCTGCTGCACTATGCTCCAGTCTCTCCTTTCTCTGCCATGCTGCTACTGTTTACCTTAAATCGTATTGCTGAGATGATGAAAAATAACTTTTCTGCAATAGGAATGCATTCAAAAAGGAGCAGCCAGTGTTCTAAGAGTTGTTTGGCTTGTGGAGTGAATTTGAAAGAGAATTTGAAAATCTTGGGCACAAGCAACTTCACTGCACTACATATGATTAAACAGCACTCTGAAGTTGTTTCCAAGGAGAACCTTCAAAACCTGTCTCTGAAGAAATCAAAGTAATGGGAGGTGGAGATGGTAGTCTCTCAGAATTAGAGATCATAGAATCGTTTGTTTGGAAAAGACCTTTGAGGTCATTGAGTCCAACCGTACCTGCCCTCTACTAAAACATCGCTCTGAGCACCTCGTCTACCCATCTTTTAAATATCTCCATGGATGGGGACTCAGCCGCTTCCCTGAGCAGCCCATTCCGGTGCCTGAGAACCCTTTCAGTGAAGAAATTTTTCCCAATATCCAATCTGAACCTCTGCTGGCACAACTTGAGGCTATTTCATGAGATAATACTTGGGAAATATGGGAGTAGCTATAAGCCCTGAGTCCCTGGTCCTCATGCTTCTGATCAGTCTTGGGACCTCTTAGTAAGATGTGTGTTATCTTGTTGTATTTGGGCCAGGGTTGTTTTATACCTTCTACTTGTTACTGTTTGCTTTTTTAGCTCAAAACAAAATCCTGGCCATAAGTCTAAATAAAACTCTTTGACTCTGTAGACCCTAGGAAGCAAGGAAGGGACAAGTGGAAGCCAAGACAGACATGCATTTAAGGTGCCCTCTCTCTAGAGCTGGCAAACATGATAGAGCTGTGTTTGTCAGCAGTGCTGACAAAGTAATCTGTAGTATACTTGGGGAAAGTGGAGTCAAAAGAGAGATTGTTATCAAGTGTCACAGAGTCAGCATTAATGATACACTACATGAAGGAATTAAGATACGGAGAGGACTTACTAACTCTGAAGAGCTCTTGAGTTGATACAGAAATCTTACAGCGTTTCCTAGAGCCAATGTGAACTTTCTGCAGGGTAGCATGGTTTTCTTCTTGGTGGAAAAAAATGTTTGGGTAAGAGTTATAATTCAGTCTTTTTATAGTAAATAGTTTTTTGGTTTTTTTTCTGTAAGGTAGAGGCTGCTTAAATTGCCTTTCATCTGAATTTTTTTAGTATTTTTTCTTTTCCTTCCTAGTCCTGGGTCCAAGTGCCTCTTCTGCATATACAAAGTTCATGTAGAAATATCCATGCAGGGTAAAGAATTAGGAAATCTGTGAAGTTACAGTGGGTATTTCTAGCAAATTTTAAATAAATGTCTTCTATAGAAGGTGGATATAGAGATCTTGTTTTATAAGGAAAACATTAAGATTATTTATAAAAAACCCATAATATTAGACCCTATTCTTGAGGGGTTTTTTAACATTAATTCATATGTATTTATTGTGGCTTTGCCAGCTTGAGGCTTTAGTCTAATTTTCTTGTTTCTATTTCCATACCACAAATGTTACATCCAACCTTCCAGTTCATTCTCTTGGTATCTTCTCTTTTGGTTCGTCATCTACTGATTTTGTACTTCCAAGGCTTAGATCAAGTTTTCTAGCTGTGACCAGAACAATGAGCAATACAGCTGCTCATTGGAGCATAAAAAAGTGAATACTGACAACTGTGTTACTCTCTCCTCTCACATCAAATTCAAATGTTAGCCCAGAAATTTTATCTGAGGTTTCTCATCTGCAGCAACTATAAAAGATGAACTTTAAAGTACATAGCTTAGCTGAGCTGTCTGACTAACCAGCTAATTGGCCTTTCTGAAAAGCAGCCTGTTTGTTTGCAGAAACCAATGTTTAATACTGGGACTGAAATGAAAGCGTAGATTGTTATTAAGTGCTGTTATTTACTTTGTTATACATATTTTATTGCTTTTCTGTTGTTGGTGGCAAAGATTAATGAAACTTTTATAAAGTTGGATAGAAAACGAGGAGGGAAGTATATTGAACTGCCCCAACTTGCTGCACACTAATTATAGTGTCAGATCTCATTAGAAAACAGATGCACACACAAAAGTAGGCTTATTTATTTTAACATATCTGCTTCAAGAAAAGACTCTGCAAGTTTGAGAAAGGATTGCAGGTGAATATTCTACATAAATCAATTTTAGAAAAAACATTTTTCCTTTTGACTGTCCCATTTTTTAGCAGAAAGGCAGAATAAGAAGAATTAGGGAAGACTTGTCCTGTGTTTTCAGTGCAGTGAGGGGTGGGGAAGGACTTGAATTCAGCACGCTGTGCTCTAAGGAAGTACTTATTTTCACAGGTATGTCACTTCAATAAAAGTGATTATGTGGTTATGATTAGCAGATGATGGATCTTGGTGGTTTTTGTAGCTATACCTCATATGCACGCCTCTTACATCTGATAAGTAAGGGCAGAAATCTTGAGATGGGTGCTTTCATGAGATTAAACTTTGGATTGAAAATGGGTTACAGACGCAAAATGTGTCATTTAGGTGGCTCTATATATAGTAAATGGAATGCAGCAAAAATATAACTTTTCATGTGATGTTAATAGAAACAGTCGATTGCAATTAATCATACATGATCATTGTCTTTCTGCTCCAATCTACATGGTTGTGATTGATGAAGGGAATTAATGTGATGAAGGAATGACAATTTGATCTCTGGTGCCTGCAGTTATATGGCTCTTTTCTCCCTCCTCTGGGTTGTCTTCATTCTCTGGTAGTCTCAGACCCTTGCTCCCTTCATGAGGAGATCGAGATCCTGTGGCTTGTTACTTTCTTTAAGGCCCTCATTTTTCTCTCCAGGATTTGTAGGGAGAGGATGTGTTCCCAGCCCTCATTCCAAATACAGAAAGGTCAGAGAGTCAGGAAGTTTTGAAGTTTGCAAGATGTTTCTTGTTATTTCTTCTGCATTTTATTGCAGTGCCCAGCTTTCCAGTTTGCTCATAGGCTAAGAAGTAAACTTTCAAGGAACTAGGAGCGTTGTGTTTCTCCGTGGTTATTATTCCCAAATAACAAAAAAGACAATAATGGATGAATGTCAGAATATTAAACAATTATTATATGTTCAATCATTTGATGACAATAGTTGATATACTCAACAGTGTGACATATATTTTGCCTCTACAGAAATGGTCAGTAGCACTACAGTTTTAGACTTGATAGTAAGACAGACTTACATTCTGAAATCCTCTGTTTAAATATGCTATCAATAGCCAGACCTTTGGAAACTTCCTGGAGAACCTCTTGTGGGCTAAATGCTATGCTAGGAGAGTAGTCACATCATATACCACAGTGCAGATAAAGTTATTGCTGTGGTCCCTGGGAAAGTTCCTGGAGTAAGAGAGAAACAGGAAGATTAAAACTGAACATGAAGATGTATTTTCCTCCCTTTCCCTGAATTTTCAGTTCTTGTGGAACCTCTTCAGGATGGAATTTCTCTTAATGGCTCTCAAAGCTGAATTGTACTGCTTTCTTGCCTCTGGCACCATGAATACTCCATTTATGATCTAGAAAACTGGAAGGTCTGTTTTAAAAAAGCATAATTTAAATAACAAAAAACCTACAAAATAGTTGTTTCATAGCAAAAATTTACCTCAGTCTACAGAAGAGAAGTTAAAGGTTTTTGGTAATATTCTATAAAGATTGTCTTCTTTTGATTTACTTTTGTTTAGTGATATTAATCTACTTTTTATGAAAGCTTTTTTCAATATTTCTTAATTAGACCAGATAGGAAACTACCTTCAATGAAAGATATGTGAAGACCTTCAGTGACATAGAAGCTCTAAATAAAAAACTAAATATTGCTAGTGTCCTTCATAAAAAAAAAAAAAACCACCCCAAAACACATTTAAAAAAAACCAAACCCACCCCAAAACAAAACACACACAACCAAAAAAAATATGCCAAAAAAATCTGTTCCTTCTTTTTGCTGCCCAGAAGTTCCATACATGAATGGGTTTTACTTTCGTATTAAAAGGTTATTCTACTGGCAGGCAATATATTAAGTGGGGACATTGGGCTCGCATCTCAACAGTTGTGTTCAACTATAACGTGATAAAGTTGGTTGTGACAACTGAAAGAGAAAGTTTTGGAGAAAAACATAAAGTGTAATCTTTCTTTGGTAGATGATAAAAGAACCTGATGTCTAATTTGACCTGTAATTAACATTCCATGACCATCCATAGCTGCAGTGATTTTTTTCCATTAGCTTGTGGCTGCTCAATATGTCTGCAAACCAAGTTATCTACAGTGGGGTCCAAATACAGCTCTAGGTTTCAGTTAGATGAAAAAAAAAATCTTCTTGTAATTAAGATAATGAAGTTAGTTGCTACCCTTGCAATTGCAGAATCTGGAAAATATAAGGATAATTATTATCAATTCCAAAAGGTAGAACTAAAATAAATTAAGCTAAAAATGATCAACATATGTTAAGTAGCTCCTAGAATTAAAACCAAATGAAAATATCAGCTTTGAATATCTTTGCCCTAAATTGTATGCTTTGAAAATGAAAACTGTGGCTCAAGCTTGTTATACTGTGGCTCAAGCTTGTTATCCTTTGTCAGATATGGAGTTGCTTTTGAGCTCAAACAATCAGAATTTCACTGAATTGCCAAAGTCTTACAGTAGTTTGTGGGAGGTTTTTAAGAGTTTTCTATTGCTACATGTTTTTCTTACTGTCTTTATCTTTGAAGTGCAATTTTGGGCCCTAGAAATTCCATGTAAATTTTGTGCAAGACAGACATGTGGCACAGCCATGTGGTTTGTGCTCACAAAAAGGTCCTGGAACACCAGGTGGGGTAAATTGTGAGGTGATCCCATGTTGTTGACTTTACTTATCAACACTAACACTGGACAGCTAGCAATGTTAAAACTCCAGTTGTAGTTTTATTTGGATATATAACATAACTGAAACAAATACTTACTAGATGGATGTTGGGACACTTTGTGTTATTTCAGTTAGAAAGGGATCATTTATGGTCCTACAGAAGCTTCAAAATCTCTGCCACAAGAAAGTAGAGTAAAGTGAAGATGCCTTCATTAGGTGTCACATTCAGTGGAGGTAAATCATTTGATGTGGTGGGAAATTTCTACCTTTTATTTTTAGTTCTATTTTCAACTCTCAAAGGGATAAAAGATGGAGACATAAACATCTTTTATCCATCACTGAGACATGGTTTCCTGGAAATTGCAGCTGACGTGATCAGGACGCATTCCTAACAGAGTGCCCACGTGGCGAGTGATGCCTCATCTTACAAGCAAGGTCCTTTTGGGAAGCCACAGTTTTTTGTTCTATGTGTCTTAGGGGATGATTATGTGTTTCCCTAAGAAAACGGTGAACTAAAAATAGAGGAAGTAAATAGATAAATCTCTCCACAACTTGCTTTGTAGGTTTTTTCCTTCAGAAATCTGAACAGCAGACTTATGGAAAAATATATTTACTGAAGATCTGCACACGTCTCATCATAGGAAGTTACTAATTAACTTACTACCTTCTAGCTGGTTTTTAATTTGAGGAAACCTAAAGAGATTGCAAACCTACATAATAAAATAGCTTGGCCTGTGCTGCCAAATATGCAGATGTGAATAAAATGGTGCTCAAAATAAGTACCCATATGATTCAAAGTTGTGCATGCAACATGAAGAATAAAGAGGATCAACTTTACACAGAGTTTATGAATAAAGCTATGTGAAACATTATTTTACCTACCCAAATATAAAATGAATTTTTCTCCTTTACTTTTATTAGCTTTGCCAGAAATTGATTTGGAAAGTATCTTTGTTTTTTATCTAATTGAAAATATGGGTAACAGGGTGATGAGGCTGAAAGAGCACATGAATTATTCATTAGTATAGTTCATATCTCTCCTTATTCAGATGTATCTGAAGAATGCATCACAACGTGGAAAAGTGGAGATGTCTGAGAGGTTGCTCTGATGATGCTGTATTCAACTGTAGTGAATGGAGTGGTTTTAATACCAGTTTGTATTTACTGTGTGGTAATTAAGAGCTTGGTGCTTCCTCCATTTATGCTCTCAGAAATGGGATGAAAGGAAGGAGCACTAGGGAAGGGGAGCAGGTTGTTTTCTTCCAGTACATTTTAATGAGTATGATTGAGCCTTGGCTTCCCCAGGAGGCAGTACTTCTTTACAAGCTGTCAGTAAATAAGCAATTACACGGGAAGCATGAACAAACTGATTTGCTGCAAAACATTGGTGATTTTTTCCTTTCTCTTCTTCTTTTGTTTTCCTCTAGTCCTGCTTTGGAGTTATCAGACTATTTGTGTAAAGTTGATATGTTTTGGTTTTGTGGGTTTTTTTATTTCTTTTAAAAATACTACAGACTTCTGACTTTAATGTATTTATTTCTCTGCATATTTTGGAAACTTTGTTTAAGATGTTTCCAACCTGTAATGGAAGTTATTCTGCAGAATTCTTATGCGCAGCTCTGGTAGAATATACAAACTTAGGAACTTACATGCAGACAAACTTGAGCTGCTACTTAAATTATTCAGCTTGCTTCACTTCCAATAATTGGTTCTTCTGTTCACATCTCAGATTTTATTTCCAGAACTTTTGGGATCAAGTAAATGGCAGGACATGATGCCATTGTTTTTGGCTTTCACTTGAGTGTATCAGTGTGGTCCCTTGCAAGCCAATAAATATAAGTTTTTATCTTTTATAATTCCCATACCTCTAATCTTGGTTTTCCCCCTTTTGATGCTCTGCTCAAATGGATACATAGCTTGGAAATTAAATGAAGTCACAAATCATGTTATTGGTACACAGCGATAACACTTGTTAGGTGGTTAAAGTGGATGATGAAAGGCATGAGATGATCGGTTTTGGGTGGATTGACCTTGACTGAATGCCAGGTGCCCACCAAGCCACTCAGTTGTTCCCCTCCTCAGCAGCATGGGGAGGGGAGAAAATAAGATGGGAGAAAAACCCACAAACTCATGGGTCGAGACAAAGGCAGATTAATAGAAACAAAGCAAAGCCATGTGTATGGAATCAAAAGAAAACAAAAATATTTCTTCTCTACTTCCTATCAGCAGGTGATGTTTGGCCAGTACCTGGGAAGCAGGGCTTTGTACATGTAGCAGTTACTCCAGGGGACAAACATTGTAAATAACAAATGCCTACCCTTCCTTCTCCATTCTCCTTGCTTTTATTTCTGAGCAGATGTTGGATGGTACGGAATATCCCTTTGGGCAGTTTGGGTCAGCTGTCCTGGCTGTGTCCCCTCCCAAGACCTTGCCCACCCCCAGCCTACTGGAGAGGCAGCCTTGGTGCTGTGCAAGCACTGCTCAGCAGTAACCAACACATTGGTGTGTTATCAACACCTCTCTAGCTACTAATACAAACCACAGCATTCTGAGGTTAACTCTCTTGATTAACTCCATCTCAGCCAGACCCAATACACTGGTGAAAGGTGCAAGTCTTCAATTGTTCATCAGGAGTTTGGATTCAGGCATTTCAGCTGAGTGTGTGCCGCAGGAGTGGGCTCTGTTTCACCTGGTGGCACCACAGGTGGAGAGGAATGAAGGGCAGTTTTGCAGAAGCCCACAGTCATGTGCTTAAAGGAATATTGTTGTGGTGCAGTAAAGTTTTGAAGTAACACCTCGTCAGTTCCTGTGGGTGTGTGTAGTGTCAGATAAAGGCATCCAGGCTGATACAGCAAGCTCCTCATTACTATAACTTGCAGCACTTGCTGGTAAAAATCAGTGATCTGTCACTTAACCTTCCTCTCATTATCTTTAGTTTTGCTTCTTTAGTTTTATGTCGTAGTTTGAATTAATGTGTTCATGTTTGTAAAGCACTCCAAAGAGGGAAAGCCTTATATAGCTGCTTTGTATAATTATTATTTTTAATTGTTTCCATTTGGTATAGTTTCAATTAAAACCACTAATTGACTAGTACTAATTGAATAAGAAGCAGAAATGGCAAGAACTTCACCCCCCCAACCCCTCCCCTCCCGCCTTCTCCTTTTTGAACACTAGAGACTTTAGGAAAGAATTAGGGTGAGATAAGAAGAAGAAATTGATAGATATTCTTATGGGTTTTACTTCATCCATATTAACCTCATTAACTGCTTGCTAATTGCTCTAATTTAAATATACCAATGCCCACATGAAAATAGACTTTGAGATCCCCTGCTTTCTATGGGAAAACCTGGAGCTTGGAGAGGTATTTATACCATTTCTGTCATCTGAAATGCTTTTTCTCTGAGCGATTAGTCAGGAAATGAAAATGGGAAACTCTTGAGTCATAGCCAGCCAGGACTGCTGTTCTGCTGTGATTCTGTGGTGTTGGCTTAAACCTCTGCTTCTTGGAGTGGTTAAGGCAAGAGAGGATCTTCCTGATGCTGAAGGGCAATTTCAAATATCAGAATTGAAGATTCAAAGCCTGGAAAGCAAGTAAAAGGGAACTAATATTTGGAACTTTGTGCATTTAAGTCAGATTTGTGACTTGATGCAATGCATGGGTTTTGAAGGGATTAACTGGTAAGAGCAGTCGGTCACTTGACTCATACCGCTGTGTTCATTAAACCATAAAGCAGACAAGGTCAGCTCTCTGAGAGTATCTTTTACCGAGTATCTCTGCCTGCTTTAATGTTATTCTGCCTTCTCAGCACGCCAGCCCAATTTGCAGGGTTGAGGTGCGTGGGAAGTGGCGGTATGGCTGGAGGGGAGTCTACAGACCAGCTCCAGTACCACGAGGCTTGTTGGGTCAGAGTCACAGAATCCCAGAATGGTGGGGTTGGAAGGGATCTCTGGAGCTCATCCAGTCCAACCCCCCTGCTAAAGCAGGGTCACCCAGAGCAAGTTGCACAGGAGAAGTGCAGTACTGACATAGCTGCACAGAGCTGGTCACAAACACCTGAGTAAGATTAACAGGTGACCTCTGAATTTATAGAAATTTCCAAACTAGAAATGTAGAGAGTGCCTTTTTCTTTTTTATTTTTTTTTCCTTCCCTGTAAAGATCCCTCCAATATATGTGTTTCTGTTTCTGAGTGTCTCTGAACATCCAAACATTTACTGTAACAATATCTCTGCTATTTTGGAGATCAAGCAATTTTCCCCCAGACCACATAGCTGATGCAGCCAGCTATTGTGCAGCATCACCAGTGTACCCAGTACAGCAGCATAACCAAGAACCCAGCACAGTGGCTTCACTGAGCAGTATTGTAACACTCCTGCTCCAGTGACTTTGATCATACTAAGTACTGGGAAGGACAGAGCCAGGATTGCTCCAGCTCTTCACAGAAGCAAGCATCTTCTGCTATTAAAGAGCTAATATCTATTGGAGCCTGATGGAACTATATCTACAGTCTGATTTATTTTTCTTTAGTTGTAACTTTTTTCTCAGTCCTTGTTTGTCTTATTCTAATCATAAGGAAGTATAAGAATTTACTTATGTATTTTAAGTCATGATATCTCATATACTAATAGGCAACAAACCTGTTTTACATCAGTTGGATGAATAACATGGGTTATTCCACAACACACCTGTGTAATTTCATCATGTTAGTATTGCTGTTTAGAGCTATTGTGTTCTGCATGTATTAGTTAATCCTGTAAGTCTTATTCAGCCAAGTAAGGTTTGCTAGCCTCTTGTTCTAGTAATTAGCTTGCCAGCATCAACATTATTCAGTGTTTTGTCTTAGCAGAAGGGCTCTGCAGCTGCTGGCAGCCTCTCTCCAAATTGTAGCACACAATTCTTAGGATCAGCTAGATCCTGCTATGTTCTAGTAGCAGGTACCTGTCAACCACAATTTTATATATTTATTGTTATTATTATTTCTTTCTTTTGTAAAACAGAGGTCAGCAAGCTGTGGCACAGGTCCCAGAGATGGTGCACAGGTAGATCTTTGAAGGGCACGCAGGTGGGTTGGGTTTGAAGAGCGGTAGTGTCTGGAAAAGGTGTAGACTTCCTACTCTTGCTTTTGATTCAATTCTGAATGCATCAGAAGTGTTGTGTTACATAGGGATAAGGTGCCCCTGGAAAGGTGATCAGCAGCGCTTTTCACCACTGAATTGTGGCATCTCACCACCTGCTGAGGTTTTACTAGCGTGTCTCATTTAAAAAGAAAATTACAGTCTGGCGTGCTATCCTTGCAGATCCTTGATGCAAGTCACTGAGTCTTTTATAGTCCATGAAGTATTCGGGGAAACAATGGTCTTGTTCCAGAGTACTGAGGAGAATGACATTTTGTATGTGAGTGGTTGGCTTCAATTATGTATCAGTTTGTTATAAACAACCTTCATGTGTGCGTGTATATGTGTGAATTCTTTTTTCATTTTTCTTTCCCTTTTTCTGTGTATCCCTTTTCTGAACGTGCTTTACCTTCTAATGATCTGGAATGGAAGGAAAAGTGTATTTTATACTTTCTCTGCCATACCCAGACAGGAGAAACATTACTCCATGAGTAACCCTTTCATTGGTGCATTATCAGAGAGTGGTTTGGGTTGGAAGGGACCTTAAAGCTTATCGGGTTCCAACCCCCCTGCCATGATCAGGTTCCACTAGACCAGGTTGCTCAAAGCCTTATCTAACCCGGCCTTGAACGCTTCCAGTGAGGGGGCATCCACAGCTTCTCTGGGCAACCTGGGCCAGTGTCTGACCACCCTCACAGGAAAGAATTTCTTCCTCCTATCTCATCTAAATCTACCCTCTACCAGTTTAAAGGCTTTGTCCTATCACTGCCTGCCCTTGTAAAAAGTTCCTCCCCAGCTTTCTTGTAGGTGATACTGCTGTCTAGATGCTGATCATCAAAAGGATTGACAGGCTCAGTTCTTTGAGCCCTACATCATATTAGATGTTTTGAAATGTCAGCATGTTTCTTGGTATTTTGATCTTTTCTAGTACATGCATAAAGGTCTGTGTTGAGGTCCTGTGACTCTCTTCTTCTGGAAGGGCCACAATGCACTCTACAAACCTAGAGCAGAGCTGTCTTAATTTGTCTTCTGATCCCAGAGGTCTACCCTGGCTAATCCACAAGTGAGAGTCAATTGTTCTGTGTATCTGAAGTTGGCCTCCCTGAGATTCCAGGGCTCATCTCCCAAATCTCACCAGATCCTAGTCTTGCTTGCCTGAAGAAAACATTCATATGAACTAGAACAGATTCCAGAGCAGAGGAAAGTTGCATCATCTGGAGCAGCTCATCCTCATGGTTGCTCAGTACTCAACACTTCATGTAAATAGCAGACAAGTGACTCGCTGTTTTAAGTTTTGTGCTCATTAACAGCTTTCTGAATGATCCTGGCCACGTCAGCCATAGAGCAGCTGGTCCACAGCCTGAGACCCATGAATGCTTACATTGGGAGAGCACAACAGGCTAAATAACCTGTCACTTTCTTTCCTATATTCTATTGATTATATTTCCCTAGTTATTTTTTCAATAAAAATTCTGATTTTGTTCTTCTCTTTTAATTACATTTCCCTCTACAGATTTTGAGGGGTTTGCCATCGACTGTCATAGTCTGCCCCCGTATGCTGTTGCCTACGTAGAAAACAGATGTCACATTTTCCTTTAAACTTGTGTTGCAATTGTAGTTATAGTTCTACAGAGTTAATCTAATGCATGCAATATATTTATATGGATTCTCTAAGCAACTTTAAATTGGCTTGATTTAAATCTGAGCCTGTAAGTAGTTTAATTGCTGTTTTATTTTGCTAGCTATGCCAACTTGCACTTGCTCAGAAGAGCTGGGGAATTTTGACTGCCTTTTTTTTTCCTTTTTTTTAGTTGAGTATATTTCAGAAGTTGAATATTATTACTTGTCTTATTGGGCTTTGGAGGTCTGAGTGTCTGTTTTCACATAGTGTTGTAGATCTTGAAAAAAGGTGGAGGAGAACAAAAATTAGTTAGAAAAAATGAGGAAAAATATTAACTCGATACCTTTAATTGACAGTAATTCTGTAGTTCTTTTTAATCTTTAATCTTACTGTTTTCAGTGTCATGTTTGAAATGCCAACTGTTTTTAAAATGTTCATTTTGTAGGCACGTTAATTGAAGAGAGAAGTTTTTATTCTGCAGTTGTGTTTTCTAGTATAGCTGGTTTTGCTGGAATGCCACTACAGGAGCTGATGATTAAATCTGCATTTGCAGATGGCAGGCAGCAGCTGTGCCTGCCAAGTGCAGGTCCTTCTCTATTGTTTCCTAGCTCAGACCTTTCTGAACTCATTTCTATGGAGATCATCTCACTGGAGATAGTATAAGGGAATTTAAAAAACTTTTAAAACTCGCTTTTTTTTTACCATTCAGCTTGTTTCCATGGAAATGGGATCTGAAAGATTGTCAGTAGCTAACAGTTGAAAGTGAGAATTCACTTGGAGATTTCATTAGATGACTCCCAGCTGAGAACTGCAAATACTGATGACCAAAATCAGTAAGAAATCATTTATAAAAATGACAAAATAAAAGAACCAATTAAAATATTGGAACAAATACAATCAGCTTTCTTTTTATCCTCATTGGATGTCATAAATACAGAAATGCTTACTTAACTTTCCTTGGGTATGTGAGTTGCATGGACACACTTCTAACTTTCTCCAGACTGTGGTGAGGTTTGTGGGGTGTTTTTTTAGTTGAGTTTTTTTTGTGTGTGTTTGTGGTTTGTTGTTTTGTTTTTTATAACAGCAGTTTTATATAACAAATATAGTTCATCCATTTTACTACTAGGGATCTGACTTGTTCCAAGTGGAGATCTGTGGGCAATGAGGGATATACATCAGAAAATTGTATTGCTACAGTTCAGGTTCAAATGCCAGACTATGTTTTTGTGTAAGAAGTAGTTGACAGGTACATTTCTGAAATAACCTAGCTCTCTGAAACCAGTGGAGTAAGTCAGGTCTCTGTAGCATGAACCTTACATGTTTTGTTCCTCAACTTAAAAGAAAATTTTTCTTCTGTTGCCAGGTAGGTAGTAAGACTTATTACCATTGAGGACTTGCTTTTACAGATGTCTTTTTAGGAGGCAGTCAAATACAGAGTGGCTCAGGTCAACAGATTTTGCCCCACAATCTCCTATCCTGTGTTCTTTTCAGCCACAACTTTCCCCCTCAATTTTCTGCATGGAAAGCTGGTATAGTAGAATATTTTACCCAGTGGTCCCATTGTTTACTTAATATCCAAATGTGTTGCATGCTAAGTCTGCCACAACCTTTCCTTCTTCAGGAGTGATATAAGAGACACTGGTTAGCTATGTTAAAGTGCAGAATCCTTAATTTTTAGAGATTTAGCCTTTGACTAAAAGGATAAGGAGAAAGGGGAGGGAACTTTCTAGCTTAAGATACAAATGCAGCAAAATTTATAAGAGCAGATGGGCTCTTTCATTCCTTAAACCACTTAGTAAAAGTGTGGGCCTAAGTAACCAGTGTCCCTACCTCCTCCTTAAAATGAAGTAAAATGTCAGGAAAAGAATCCTGTGCTGTGCAAGATGCTAAAACTGTCATCCTAGATTACCAAACTGCTGCTGATCCATGTCTGAGTAACTGCTATCTGAGATTAAGAACCCGCTATTAATTCATCAATCAGTGTGACAATTTGTGGGGAAAGTGTCTTTTACTACACGTGAATTTATCTAGATATCAGCTCATTATGAAATAGACATTTTCAACTGCTTGATATAACTACCCCTATTAAATGGAAATGCTTCTGACAGCAAATTTTGATGTATAAATAAAATATTATAATCAGTTCTTTAAGTGCAAATAAGGCTGCTGCTAAACAGTGAGAATCTGCTTGGCCTTGTTCTGGAGGAAATGACACAATGGAGATTGCTAACGTGGGAAATGAGAGGCTCAAGTGCCGTGGTGGAGAAGAGCCTGCAGTGCAGGACCTCACAGGGGGAAAGGTGTGCTGGTGGAGTGCCATGATGTAGATGTAGAACTCAGGGTTATGATTTAGTGGGCATGATGGTGATGATTTAATGGTTGGAAAAGACCTCGAAGATCATCCAGTCCACCTTACTGATTCTGTGACTGCTCCCTGCTGCCCATGTGCAGTACCTGGGACTGGAAGTCAAAGAGGAGCCATAGGGTTGACATGGGAACATGTAGCTTTATGGTGCCACCAGAGGGGGCTGGGAGGTGACAACAGTGTGAGTTAGTGTCCTCTCAGTCTTTTGTGTTCCCCTCCCCATAAATCCAGAGTTGTGTATGGCTAGTACTGGGCAAATTGTGGCAACCACCAACGTCTCTTTAAGCAGCACAATCTGACCTCAATAAGAGTCTGCTTAAAAAGCTGACTGTGGTTTAAAGATACAACAGTCAAGATTCAGAACTTGTTGAAATCATTCTAGTTTCTTTGGGGAAGTTGGTTGCTTCTATCAGTTTGAAACTGGTCCAGTCTGTTTGCTTTTGTGTCAAATGGTATCACTAAGACATTTTCTTATTAGCCAGTAATGTATTTAAAAATAACATATGAAATATAATCTCTCTTTTTGTACAGTACATAGAGTGTTTGGTGATACAACCTCCTGAATTGTCATAAATAGCTCCTGCTGATTTTATGAGTCTGTAGTGTTCAGTTTAAAATAAGAATAACAAAGTGGGGAACAGAAAAATCAGCTTTTGGTATTATATCTATCTAGTACAGGATCGAGATGAGGTATTTTTCTCTTTATAGCATTATTTGTACTGCTGTTAAATATTAGTGAAGTTCTAAAAATGAAATGGGTTGTAAAGTAGCATGTAGAGATATGAAAACAGCTGAGATTTTATCTAGCTAAAAATGTCAGTGTAGTTTGTAGCCTAATGTCATATTTGGTACTTGAATATGACAAGTAATCTTCAAATCTTCTCTCTACCCATCTTCAAATTCCATGTTCTTCTAGTTTAGTGACATTTACTCCTCCTTTATGCCACATGTGAAAGTAAAATGTAACCTCTTATCCGCACTGCTTCTGATTACAGCGTTAAAATAAAATTTTGAAGTCTTTCCTCCAAACTGTGTTTTGGACATTTCTTCATCCTAAGTCCTGGAACGGCAGTTGTAAAAACTTTGTGCTGCTTCTGCTGCTATCAAAATTCTCAGAGGTTTGCTTCATTTGAAAGGAATGTAATAAATTCTGGAAGTAATGCAGTGCATTGGGATGCCAGGAGGCTGAGTTTGAAGGAAGTCTGAACTGGCAGCTTGTCTCGAGCAGGCAGCTTCTGCCAGCTTTTGTGGATGTCAGGTGTGGTGTCCTGGGGGGAGCTCCCATATTCTCATGCAAACATCACCAATGGGATGCTTCTGTTTGTTTGCTTTTAAGGTTTAAGTAAAGAATAGTTTTGCATAATTAAAATGTTTATAAATACTTTTCACTTGATTAATTAGGAGTTATGATATTAAATACATCCAAAAGAAAACTAGTGTACATTTGATAAACTGTCTTTTTGTTCTCTGCACTGAATTTAACTATTGTGTAATAATTTGTGGTTGTTTTTATCGAAAGAAAAATTGACTACTTGTGTAAAATCAAAAGCAGATTGTATTTCACCCAGGAAGAATGTATTCTTGTCAGAGATTGTCACAGATTGAGTTCTGTCAGACATTTCAGCAAATTACATTGACATTTTGGGGTGATGGAATTCACCTTATTTGCACTCCAATACATAACACTAGCAATGAAGAGCACATGCCAGCCAGCTCACAGCTGTATTTGTAAGAGTACCTTATATAGACTATCTTAGTGCAATGGCTAAGTTGAAATGTTAGATGTCAACCTCTTTTGAAAATCTTTTATTCATATGATGATAAGATTTTGTAAATCTTCTTGCAAATGCCTTTTAAATGTTCCTCTTGCCTAATGTGTGAATTTGATAAATTGGGGACTGCCCACAGGCTATCTGGGAGCACAATGAAAGGCACAGGCATGAAACATGCAAGATCTGCTTTGAACGAACTAAAGCACTGTCCATGTTTGATGAATCCTTCTTGTTTTATTCTTTTAAACCAGTTATTGAAGTGCTGAGCCTTTACTTTCCTACAGAGTAATAGATTTATATTTTTAACTACATGGTTAACAGAAACCTTCAGGGCTTTAATTTATAAGTTCAAATCGAGATATTGATTCAAAGTGAATATATAAATATTTCTGAAGGGAATCTCATGGTAGGGGGAGGATATGTTGGATAGCTTTTTTTCTTAATCTTTTTAAGAGGCAATAGTATGTTGAGGCTTTTTTTGCTTTAAGCTTGGTTAGTCTGGTTCTGGAGACTGCTCTGTATTTTAAGAACTACATTGTCATCACACCTGCTATCCTTTTATTCAGTGAATGGATAGGATTTTTCGGGGGGTTTTTTGGTTGTTTGGGGTTTTGGTTGTTTTTTGGGGGTTTTTTGTAAGATCTCTCTGGAGCTTTTAGCATACCAAATAGGACTGATCTAGCAAGTTGGGTTTTTTTTTTTCAAAATAGATGATCAAAGGACATGCCCAGGAATTTTCTCAAACTTATTAAATTTGCTAATATAAATATGGCCAGTATTTCCTTCTTCTGCTGTGCCACAGTGATTTTTAAAATGTTTTTATTAATAGAAATTTATCACAGTTTCTGAACTAAAACTTATACTATTCTATGGTTTGTATCTGTTTTTAACTATTGTCTTTTCACTAAACTTTAGGTAAATATCCTCAGTTAAACCATAGGTGCCACCTACATGGGGTTCAGCCATAGGTGCACATACTCTGTATGTAATAACTATTTATCTTAGTTTTCACACAACTTTGTTTTCTTTTCAGTGGGATGCCATAACTGAAATGGATGAACACAACCATCCCATTCATACTTACCAGGTCTGTAACGTGATGGAACCAAACCAAAACAACTGGCTTCGAACAAACTGGATCTCCCGTGATGCTGCACAGAAAATTTATGTGGAAATGAAGTTTACCCTGAGGGATTGCAACAGTATTCCATGGGTACTGGGAACCTGCAAGGAAACTTTCAATCTCTACTACATGGAGTCAGATGAGTCTCATGGAGTAAAATTCAAGCCAAACCAGTACACTAAAATTGATACTATTGCAGCTGATGAGAGCTTTACCCAGATGGACTTGGGTGACCGCATTCTTAAACTGAACACAGAAGTTCGTGAGGTTGGGCCAATAAACAAGAAAGGATTTTATCTTGCTTTTCAGGACATTGGAGCATGCATTGCTTTGGTTTCAGTCCGTGTTTATTACAAGAAGTGCCCTTTCACAGTCCGTAACTTGGCTATGTTTCCCGATACCATTCCAAGGGTTGATTCTTCCTCTTTGGTGGAAGTACGGGGCTCTTGTGTGAAGAGCGCTGAGGAACGTGATACTCCCAAATTGTATTGTGGAGCAGATGGGGATTGGCTTGTGCCTCTGGGACGATGCATCTGCACTGTAGGATATGAAGAAGTGGATGGCTCCTGCCACGGTAAGAAAACATCGTTATTTATTTATTAAGTCTTATGATATGTGCACAGCAAATAGCTCATTGTATATTGGAAATATTGCATCACACCTTCAAGGAATGCCTGTTGTCCAGAATTAAGCAAAGTTATTTAAAATTATGATATTGTGGGTTTCTAAGAAAAAAATTAGTTATTAAAGGTGACCTTCATTTTGCTGAACTGTAGGTGTCCACAAAGTACATGTGTTTAGACCAGCTTGTCCCCTTGACTTCTATAGTTTGTGGAGATAAGTGCATGCTTTGAAGCAGGATTCCTCTACCATGTTTTAGGTATCTATTTTGGGATTAGATGATCAGTGACTGGAAAAAAAAAAGCCCTCTTTTTTTCCTGATTTTTTTTTTTTTATCCTCCATATCCATAAAAAAGGGGATCTAGTCAGTGAACTCACAGATCCTTCCTGTAGGCACGTAAAAACAAAGATTAATTCACCTGAAGAGCTAACATTATTATCCATGCTTTTGTAAAACAAAGGTTTTCAAATGCCTCCATGAATAACATGCATGTTAATGTAGTAGAAAATCAGTAGGTATCAAGTTTAATTAGAGAAGTTTGAATCGTTATCCAGAGTTAATGCAAAAGGTTCATATCCTATGTTGTGATGAAACCACTGAGTGCTTTTAATGCTGTATGTCTAGTGCTGGGGTTTTTTCAGACTAATGTATGAATGCAGTAAGACACATCGTTTACAAAGCAAGTGTTGGTGCATCAGTTGGTTCCTGAATGTTGTTTGGCACCTTCTTGTACCTTAAGAATTGTCTGTCTGAGGTTATTTGTGCTTGGTGAGTTCTTTTGAAGAATTTTGCAGAGACCACGCTCTGTGCTGGTGTGTGTAGAACAAGGTAGTGCTGCACCTTGTCAGTATTATGGGGAACTAAGGATGTTGCAAGTCAAAGTAGTAACTTGGGAGACATTGACAAAGAGAGAGTGTATTTTCTTCCTTTCTCAGCTCCTCACTTTCATAGGTAGGACAGTGAACACATGCATGAGCAAAAAACATGTTTTCTGCAGAATTCAAGTGATGTTGTGGTTCAGTTATCCTCTTTCTGCCACTCTTGAAAGAGCAGCTGCATTTACTGAACTTTGTGATAACTGGATTTCAGGCACAAATGGAAACATTCAGATTACTATAACTTTTGTGCTGTTTATATCATGAGTACATTGCTAAAACTTTGTAAATGCCGCGATACACTTGTGTATAGCTAAAGCCTCAGAGCTTTTCTGGATTCAGTTTGAGACTAATATCCATGGAGAATGTGCATGTTGAGACTTATTTTCCACCTGCTAGGACTGCTGGTTAAGTGACAGGTAATCATAAAAGGCATGCATCTTTTCAAACTACAGAGTTTCTTGGTAATTAGTTGTTTCATCAGCTTCAGAAAGAGTTTCTAAAGGATACATGTACCTTGTATGTTCTTCTCTACTGTATGTAGTTTCACATCACTTGAGAATAAGGTACTCTTAGTTTTTTGGGTTTTTTTTTTTTTTTTCTCCTGTGGTAATGGATGGTAAAGAACACCTCAGTAGCTTTGATTGAGCACTTATTTTGTAGTAAAAAATAAGAGAAAGAGTCCATAAATAGGACAAATGACATTACTGTTGTCCAAAATATCTTGCTCAAGAGCTCCTCAGATTTTATGGTATTAGGTAAACTGCACAGCAACCTTGGGTATATCAACCATTAAAAGCACACTATGCATTGTAATCAGAAAATGAAATTCACTCACTTTGTCTAGTCTTGCTGGCATTAATTATCAAAATAAACTCATTACAAAGATACAGTTTTGACATTGCCATTACTGGAAGCAAGTACAATTTTCTACATAAGGTCAAAAGGTTTCTTGCTTAATGGGATAAGGATTTTCCCGAAGACATTAATGCTCAATGGATTTCTGTCCATTATGTGAATGAGTCATACTCTAGAACTGTATATGAGCAATATAACCAGCAACCAAAGCCCACAAAAATGTCAGGAAACTTTCCTGCTATGCATTGACTCTGCTCATTTATTCAGTTGGCAGTCCAGTGTGCTGCTGAGCAGGTGCCTCCTCAATGAGCTGACATACCTGAAGCCACGAGTGTTTGCGTGTTCTTATCTATTTGCCCCAGGAGTAGTGAATTACTCTTTTAGAAAGCAATAATCTAGTAGAGTGTCCATATGTGTTTTGAAATAATTTTCATAGGTGTCTGGTGTTGTCCATTTAGTAGTAATCTTCAGTATTTTATTATTAGTACTACTTTTTGTGATGCTTTCTCAAAGTACGTTTGTCTTCTATTCCTGCATGAGTGACAAGCCCAAATGTATAAGATAGATTCAAAACTAAAGAGTAGCAATTTAATGTCACTAAAGCCCACTCTCCAGCTCTTGTACTTAAACCATGACTTAGAAGGGTTATTGTCAGGGTGACCATGCTTCCCTCTGTGCCAAAGCTGCTGGTGGAGATTCATGCTCAGGCAGCATTTCTCCAGTGTGACCCCTGTGAGCATTGTGAACTGAACTCAGATTACTATTTATGTTGATGGCAATCTTCTGGACAGCCATAATGGCCTATTTTGAGACTTTGCTTCTTGGCTGGGACAGAAATCAGATATTTAGACTTCAAAAGATTTGTCACTTGTCAATAAATCCTGAACTAACTCTTTCATACCCATTAAATTGTGAAATACCCAAACATTGCTAACTATCTAAAACTTACATTTTCATTAAAGCAGAGAGTGGGAAGAGAATAAACCACTACATCTTAGTCTGCTAAGAAGACCTGCAATATATTTATACAGTCTTCATGTCTTCTAAGTCCCTCCCCCAAATCCCAACCCAAAGCCGTTTTATCCCCCCCCAATCGACCACTGAGGTTACAAATCTGAGTCTTGGAAGTATTTGATGACATTCTGTCAGTGCTTCTCATAGACATACTCTGTGACATAATCAAAACTGATAACTGTTGGGTTTTTTCTGCATGAAAATCACTTTCAAAATAATAATTTTGTATTTTGAAATCTTTTCTGGCAAATAATTGGGTGATGGGCAATACTTGCTAATGCTTGAATATTTTTGCCTACTTGCAAGTGGTGTCAAACTTAAAGTTATACCACAGCACGTTCCTCAGTGGGGAATAATAAGCTTTTCAGGACAAATATGGCTTATCTGTCATAGAACTTAAAAAGTAAATTTCTGTTTTGATATTTGTGGAAATAAGCACTCTTTATTCAGGAAGTAATAAAAGACATAAAGAATTATATTCTGCTTTTGTCATTGCTCGTAGTTTCACAAAGCAGCAAGAATGGGAATGAAAAAAATCATCTTTGATCAGTTTTACCATGGCTGTTAGTCATAGGGAAGCAAGTAAAGTAGATTTTGGCAGTTGAATGCAACCTAACTGGTAACATTTCAGTTATTTCAATATATGTCAGTTTTATAGTTCTCTCTTTGTGAACCTATCAGTATTACCTGTGGTTTTTACAGTTGTGTTTACTTTTAGAAGCAGAATTTTCCATTGTGTTTGCTTTTAGAAGCATCATTTCAGAGTGAAAGTGCCCGAGAAGAATTCTCAACTGGATTAAAATATCCATATTTATTAAATGTATACCCCAATGTGTCTAGAACAGTTCAGAGATGCACTGACAGAGAATTCTTCATTAATTTAGGAACTGTCTTCCTCTTCTGAAGTCACTGGGGGAAGAGTCACATTGATTGCAAGAGGTTCAGTTAGTTCTGTGTCATGTACTTTTGTTAATGGCATAACCTGAAAAACTACAATCTTTGATTGTTTAAATAAACTATCACTTTTTGATTTGTTTAAATAAACTATCATTTGTTGATGTGAATCTATTTTCAAGATTTTTTTTTCTCAAAATCTTGAAATAGCACAATTCACATATTATTCTGTTTATTAATTAATAAATTAGTATCAATCACTTTTAAATGCTAATCATAAATGGCGCAAATATGAAGTGCTTATTTTGCTAAATCAGTGGTGCTGACCCCGTTCACAAATCACAGCAAAGAAGGAGGAGATGCTGCACAGGGTTCTAACAAGAGTTGTGCTAAATTTAATAAATATATAATATATACAGGTCATATCAGGGATTTGGGTGGGGTTTTTTTGCACAGAAAGAAACAGTCATGGAAACAGTCATGACAAGGAACACTAGATAAGCTTCATTACTTCAGTTCTTTTTAAATATAGTGGTAATTGGGTAACTCTTAACTGAAGTCTAATTCTTTAATGATTTACCAAAAATCTGAATTACTCATGGTTAGCAATTAATTGCAGAGAATAATTCAATTATATATAGCAAATATTAATTATTATAATAATTTCAGAATTTATTTTAGAGTCTTAACCAATCAAACACAATGCAGAAGTGTGTTTTAATTGTAAAAAGTTGATTGTTCCTGAAGAATATTCTCAGGAACCCCCCAAAGGATATTGTGTACTATGATTGAAGAATTTTTTTTAAATGAAAAACAATAGACATTGGCAAATTCACCTTGTTTATTTTATTTAAAACAAATAGACTAAGAAGTGGGAATGTAAAGTTCAAATTCTTTGAACTTGAGTTGACAGAACACTTTTAGGGACACTAACACCTGAATGCATTGGGCATTTGTTTAACTGAACAAATACTTTTTTTCTATTATTCATTACTTGAATTTGGGGTAATGTTTTGGTGTCAGGATTTCTCCCTTAGCAACATATCTTCAGCCATTTCATCTGATTCAATTAGAAAATATTATAATTTTAAAAATATGAACTAGCTCTGGTTCTCATGTATGTACCTATAGCATATCTCTGTTACTGGGAAACCAAGGAGTTAATGGTTCAGATCTGACTTTGCTGTATTCAATCACTTTGTTTTTCTGTCAACATTTTCAGTTTAGTTCAGTGTCTTTTATATTTCTTCTAAATTATAAGTTTATTCCCTTTCTTATAGACTGGGTACCAGGCGAGGTCCTGCAAAACTTTCGGCTATGCATGTTGTGTTGTGTGGTTTTGGTTCTTTTGGAAACAAGATCCCATAATGTTATGATTAAGTGTCTTAAAACTGTGGAGATTTCTGTTACAGAAATGAATGGGGTTATTTTTACTGCAGCAAAACATTAGGAATTAAAGAGATGCCCTTGGATACTTAATTTCAATTACTGCCTGTGTTAGCAGCCAGAAAAGTCTCAATGCCATGTAAATTCTTGTTGTAGCTCAGATCCAACCCTTTCACTTAATCTACAGAGCTCTGTGGGTTTGTTGGGCCAGATAAATTGTAGTACAAGAAATTTGATAAAACAGCTGGCAAGGGGTTCTGGCTCAGAAGTGAGGATTTCAAAACAAGTGAAAAAGCCTTTTAATTTTATTTTTATGTAGCAAGGAAACTACACTGATATTAAATGGACACAAGTTGTTTGCACATTTTTGTTATCCCAAATCTGGGTTCTTCAATCAGTGTGCATAGAGCAAATCAATACACTGAGTCAAGATATTTGTCTTTATTCCTAGGTTGCAGAGTAGGGTGTTGGGCATTTAACAACAGCACACCTCTCAAATAAACAGACAGGGTCTTTCATAGAAAACCATAACAGAGAAGAAAATCCATGAAAATAGTTGATTGGTTACTAATACAAAATTTAGTTTGCTCACTTCCTAATCTTGCTCTAACTCATTCTACTACAGTGGTCCTATATTTACATATAAAATCTCCACCTAGAGGTGTGATTTTTAGTATGATAATTACCTAAGGTTACTATAGAATATACTTTTATCTTGGAAACATATGTATGCTTGTGGAATAAAGCTAAGTTGGCAAACATGACATTGTGAAGCAGATATTTACAGCTTTCTTATCTCAGAGCTTTCTATGCTGTTCTTGTTCAAAATTAGGTATATTCCAAGGCTGAGGTGTGACCAAGGTCGGATGCTATTCCCTCAGTCGTACAAGCCTGCCTAATGCTCAGTTTGGAAAGTCTATAACTCTTAACCTTTTCTTCTTATGTCATTGTCACATCACACTGATTTATCTTGCATTATGCTGAACAAATACAGAATCTTACAATAGCCACCTTAACCTGGTTTCCAGCATATTGAATTGTAAAAATTCCAGTCAAAGCCTTTATTTTCTAACTGCCTCCAAATAAAGTATGCATATATAAGAAACTTCTCATTTGCAAACTGAATTAATCCTAGCAAATTACTGGGGTTTCTTTATTTTGATTTTAAAACTTGCATTGAAGTACAGTATTTGGTGTGAAAACTACTTTGGTAGTGGAACAAGGAAGCCAGCTTAATTTCAAACTGTAAAACTGTCACTATTTTCTGTTTGTATACTTAGACATGAGGTTTCAGAAGTAAAAGCACACTAAATACTCAGGTCTTGCCTGAGGTTTTGTGTTAGTGTATATTGTTAGATATTGATCCTCACCAGCTATCCTTGACAAAGAGTAGACAAAAATCGTCAGAGGGGCTGCAGTGATTGATTTTGTTGTTGTTGTGTGTGACTCAGTGATATAGCTGCGTGGTTTGACATTAGCAGCAGCCCACAGTAAATTGCAATTATTTGTTCTTTCTCTGCTGAAAGGAGTGCACTCCAGTGCTCAGCCCATGCAGCACTTCTAATACTACTGGGAACAAATTGCTTTAGCTTTTTATAAAATGCACATATAAATACAAATGTGTTTTTGTATCTCTTCAACTATGTAGATAATGAGCATATTTTAATGTTGATTGATTTATTTATTATTGGTTTTGAAGGTCCTGTGCAGATTTCTCAGCTACTTTGATTTTTTTTGATTGTTTGGTTTTGTTTGTTTGTTTTTCCCCTGTTGTGGCAAGGTTTTGGTAGTGAGGGGAAATTTAGGGGTGGCTTCTGTGAGAAGACAGAGCCAATGGCAGCAGCTCCAAGATGGACCCACCTGTGGTCAAGGCTGAGTCCATCAGTGACATTGGTAGCACCTCTGTGATAACATATTTAAGAAGGGGGGGGGACAGGACAGCTGTGCAACAGCAGCCAGAGAGAGGAGTGAGAATATGAGAGAGAAATGACTCTGCAGACACCAAGATCAGTGAAAAAGAGGGGGAGGAGGTTCTCCAGGCATACCACAGCTTGTGGTGAAGACCATGGTGAGGCAGGCTGTCCCTTTGCAGTCCATGGTAGAGCAGATGTTCACCTGCAGCCTGTGGAGGACCCCACACCAAAACAGCTGGATGCCCAAAGGAGGCTGTGACCCCCTGGAGAGCCTGTGCTGGAGCAGGTTCCTGGCAGGACCTATGGTCCCATGGAGAGAGAGGAGCCCATGCTGGAGCAGGTTGGCTGGCAGGGCTGGTGACCCCATGGGGGACCCACACTGGAGCAGTTCGTTCCTGAAGGACTACACCTTGTGGAAAGGACCCACTGTCATAGTTTTAACCTGACTGTAAGCCAAACACTACACAGCTGCTTGTTCACTGTCCCTCACCTGGGAAATGAGGGAGAGAATCGGAAGGGTGAAAGTGAGAAAATTCATGGGTTGAGATAAAAATAATTTAATAATTGATATAAAAATTAATGATGACAGTAATAGTAATAATGGAGTACACAAATGAGTGATGTACAATGCAGTTGCTCATCACCTGCTGACCGATGCTCAGCCTGTTCCTGGCTAGAGATCCAAGAGGAGAGACAATCCTAAAACCATGATCCTTGAAGAGAGAGAACTTTCTAGCTAACTGATCATGACATTATGATATGGAATATCCCAGTGGCATATCCAAATGCTAATTTTGATCTGTTAACCTTACTGTGCTCCTCCAGCTTCATGTGCACCTGCAGACAAGCAAAACATGGGAAGTTGGAAAGTCCTTGTTTTTTTAGCAACAACTAAAACCATCAGTATATTGTCAGCATTCTTCCCATACTAAATCTAAAACACAGCACCGTTCTCTCTACTGAGAAGAAAATTAGCTCTAGCTCAGCCAAAACCAGGACAACCCACCACATTCTTCCATGTGCATTGGGCTCATGTGTCCCCACTGTGGGACTGTGTCCTAGGATTGTGACACAGGAGATAGTGAGCATTTAGGTCCCAGACTCTCATACTGTAGATATGAAGGGGCTGATGCATGTAGCCCAGGAGCTTGTGAGGGGCTCTTGTGCTGTTCTGCATGTGTGAGTTGCTGAGGTCCCAGAGTGGGAAATGATCTGGTGGAAGGTGTCCCTGCTCGTGGCAGGGGGTTTAGAACTAGGTGATATTTAAGGTTCCTTCCAACCTAACCCAAACCATTCTATGATTCTATGGCAAAGTCTCTACATCTTATTCACTAATATTTTGTAAATCTGAGTGCAGATGGATTTCCCTATATATGATAAGATGCTGTCTTCCAATGATACCAATTTAGCCATAAGTGAATTCTTGATCAAGCCTTATATTTGGCTTGCCTGTCCCAAAATAGACTTCTGAAAATCTGGTATTAACAAATTGAAAAATGTTTATTTTTCAGAAATAAATAGGTGCATGCTAATATGCAAGTTCCTCTGGTAAAAATGGGAATAAAAGAGACTGAGAGGTTGGATGCTATGGTATGACAAGAGGTGAAAAAGGAAGGCATTAATCCTGCATTACTATGTTCCTTACTGTGATGGGATTTGGACTCAAAACATGTCACATCCTAGAGAGACTAAAGAAAACAGTGCCTCTCAGTTCTTGGGTAATACAGCTTCTTTTTGCTTACACCATTATATTTTTTTTTCTTGTTCTGAGCTTGAGCTCAATCATTTTGGATTAATTTGACTTGGAAAATGTTCATTTCACTTTACACACGATCAACCTTAACTGTTTCAACAATCAAATATATTGAATGTAGGCGTGTTTTGCTTGAGTGAAAACTCTGCCCTGCTGTATTTAATGGATGAGGAAGTTCAGTGTTGGTTGCTTGTATCTTGTTACAGCTGTGGGAGGCTTTCTTCCCACTGGAGAAGTGTGATGGGGCTTTTATTGTGGTTTATGTTCTCCACAGTATGTAGGATTTCTCAATATGCTGAAAAATATACATTGTTATGAGTTAGAACTATAGAGTCATTTGGTTGGAAAAGACCTTTGAGATCGAGTCCAACCGTACCTGTCCACTACTAAACCAGATCTCTGAGCACCTCGTCTACCTGTCTTTTAAATCCCTCCAGGGATGGTGACTCAACCACTTCCCTGGGCAGCCCATTCCTGTACCTGAGAACCCTTTCAGTCAAAAAATTTTTTTCCTGATCTTCAATCTGAACCTCCCCTGGTATGTTCTGAAGAGATCTTTTGTGATGAGCACATGGAGGAGAGTGAAGCCTTAGTGGTTCACATATAAAGACCTAATAATGCTTTTTTCCCAGTACAAAATGCCTTGTGTTAGGCATTGAGTTCATTGCAAGCTGTGAAAAATAAATGCTTTCTGAGAAGGCTGTGATTTACAAATTTTGCCTGTAACTGGACAAATGAACAATTTGTGTGTACAGTACAATTATGTAAAAATCTTGTCTTAGGGACTTCCATAGGCATATATGGCAGTGAAGTAACAGTTCTGGCTTAAGGGCTTGTTATATTTGTTTTCATGGAAATTCAGTTTTTAAAATGTTTGCTCATCATTGACTTTTTGTGCTGGAGCCCTGAAAAATAAAAATCAATAAAAACTAAGAAAAAATTGTAGTTAGGGTGCTCAGTAAAAGTTTCCCAAGATTTTTACACTACAGAATGTTGTAGATAATTTTTTTTTTAATCATGATAAGAAAATTCACTTAAATCTTAACACTTGATGTAGGTATGTTTACTTACAGAATGTTCAGAGAGAATTCTGGCTCAAATTTTTGGTATTAAGGAATTAATTGGGGGTTTTTTTTGGTGGGGGAACCCAAAACTAAACGAAACCAATAGAAACTTTCTCATGCTGCTGCTGAGCACAAGCACTTAAATTTATCATTTGAAAAAAATGGAAATATTTTACAATATTATGATGATGATATAGATGATGTCCCTGTGAGAACTCATCAAGTTTAGCTCCAAAATCTGACGATAATCACCTGTCCTCCCTCTGAGACAGGTTATTAATGAGTAACACATTCACAAATAAACCATAAAACACATTCTGTAATGGAACTGTTCCCATAGAGGTTACCCATCATTTTATTCAGTCAATTATTAAAGCATTTATGCTGAGAAATGTAATTTCAAAAGCAATCAATAAAGGGTTTCTTCTTGCCTGGCATAGCCTGGGAATTGCAAGCAGGAGTGAAGTAACTGCACAAAGAAGTTTCTGACAGAAAGTTTGTCTTGAATACAAAAGAACATGTATGAGTGTCTGAAAACTTGAACTGCATTTGCTTTTTGTAACTCTCAGTAAGAACACAAGTGAGATGAGATTTGCTTTGGTCAACTGACTTACACTTTTTGTCCTAAAATTTAAGGTTGAAAATAATATCAAAAGCAGTTGTTTTACACAGCAAGATTGATACCAGCCATAAGGTCATTCTACATCATGGGCTAATTTAGATTTAGAAGATTCTGAGAAATCACAGCCTCTCCCACCACCCTGCATTCCCAAAATTTGTGTTGTTAGGGGCATCACTTGAGCAAAGCAGTTTGGAGGCTACTCACAAGCTTAAGCTCTTGCCAAATGAAGGAGGGGGGGGGGGGGGGGGGGGGGGGAAAGAAAAGGGAAAAAAAATTGTCTGGCAAATGCAATACTATTAACTGCAAGATTTAGGACTGATTAGGACACCTTTGTATAAAAGAAAAGGGTGAAAGAAAAGAAAAAGTCAAGAAAAGCATGAACACTGAGGTGCCAGGTGCAGAGGTTTCTTTGTCCTCAGTAGTTTACATCAGAGTTCCTACTGTCATACTTCTTCAGGGGGCAGAAGTTTGCCTGTGATCAGAGCTCCTCTCTAAACCAAGCCACATCCCTGGCAGCTGTGGTGCTACTGGAGTACAACATGTCCCAGAGCTGCTGCAGGGTCAGAGAGTGAGCGCTGACCTCTTGTGTGAGGAAAGCTCAGCACCTTCAGCTGGATGGAGTTGCAAGGGTTGGTCAGTTCTCGGCTGCAACTTAGTGCTGAGCCTGCAGCTTTGAAGAGAAACGATGAAGACTGATGGCTTTTGAGCTGCACTGCTGATTGAAGACTGTTGCAGGTCTCTTGGCAAGAAGAGAAGCTCAGTAAGTGAAATTTCAAAAGGTCAGCTGCTGTATATTACTTTTGGATGACAAATTCTGAAAAGGAAACTGATTTTTTGAGGTCTGTAGTGCTGTAGTGTTTTAGTGTCATTGGTGCTTTTACATCTTCTATGGGGAGCTGGAAGAGCTGTGCTGGGCAGGCAGCATCGAGTGCTCACCTGCAGAACCATTTCACATGGCACCTGGTGGCAATTTAAAAAAGGAAAATGCAGATAAATGTCTGACAGTTTAGAGATGCTGTTTTGCTTGTTATACACATCTGCTCCTGCTCTGGCATATCTGTGATAATCTTACAAAGGTGCTGTCGCTGTGCTTGTGTTATTGCTTTTTGGCATTATCATTATTATTACTGATCTAGCTCTTAGAATATTTCTGCTTGCTAGGCATCTTGCTTCCCATATCTGCATACTCTGTACAAGTTCTAATGTGCTCTTTTGGTCTTGCTGATCTCTCAGCATCAATCTTGCTGGTGTTTATGTAAATATTTTAGTTTGTCTCTTTCAAATCTTTGTGTCTGATGTGGCTCGTATCTCATAATTTAGATTTCTTCAAATAATCTCATTTAGATATTCAAAAGACACCCAAGGTATTGTCCTTGTTTCACTGGGATAAAATAATAGAATTAATTCTCAGTCACAAAAGCTGCATTTGAAGAAGACTGCAGCACCCAATTTGGTGAGAACAAAGTTAAGACACGTTTAGTTTGTGGACAACCATGGTATGTAGGTTTCCATGGTGGTCAAGTCTTTAGCAGTTCAGAGTTAGCCAGGTGCTAAGGCCAGGGGGAGGGAAAGCCAGAGCAGCTGAGCCAGGCTGGCCAACAGCAGTATTCCATACCATAGATGTCGTGCTTGCTATAAACTGGAAAGTTTACTGGGGACAACCCTATTCCTCAATGGCCACCATCCCTGGAGGGTCTTACCCATCCTTCTGCTCCTGAGACCTGCTCTCCTGCTTGTTGTGACCATTGTGTTGGCTGAATATAACTTTGTGAATTTTATATTAGTATTAATATTAGTGGTTCTTCTTATTTCATTAAATCTATTTTCATTTCAACTCATAGGTCTGCTTTCCTTTTCCCAAGTCCCCTGCCCAGGAGTGGGGAGAGGTCATGGAGTGACAGAACAACTGCCCAAACCAGGACAGATATTCTGTACCATTCTATGCAATGTTGCAAACTTTTAAAAAATAATAATGATTTAAAAAAAATTACAAACTCTCACAAAACCTGGCCTGAAGACAAAAAATTGCTAAAACTTATGGTTCAGAATTTTACTTTGTTGTGTAAAAAGTATCCAAAGAGTTCATTTGCTGGGACATCTTTGGAAGGTTCTGGTGGCAAGTTTATTTCTGTATCCCAAAGGTCTTACTTTCATTCTCCTTTTAGGTAAGTTGCTGGCAGAAAGTTTTCTGTTAGGATTTTTCACTGTCTTGTTGATTGAAAGATAAATAAATGGGACAAAAGGAACAGTCTGCATGCTGATCAGTGATTAAACTGGAGTGTAGGATTTGGAGAGAGCTGAACTGAACACAATGAATATCCTTTGTACGTGCAAAGTGCATTTTCAGCTTGCCTGTTGACAGGATTCTGTGGTTGTTTAGACTAAAATTTTCAGAAAGTTGGAAGTTATGTTCCATTTCTTCGGTCTTAACCTGCTCTAAGCAGTGGGCTTCAGGTAAAAAGGTTGCATTTGATTGAGTGCATTTCTCTGCAATTTTTCCCATTGTTGTTAGTGTTTTTCTTTATGTGAGTTTGTTACAACCTTTTTCTCCTGCTCATGCTTTATTTTCTGATTCCTTTTATGTAAAATAAATCAACTAGTTCTTTAATGTTCTATACTATTAATAGTGTGCCAAGAAGTTGAGTCTGTAAAGGAGGAATAATTAATTGTTGCTTGAGGAGTCTGCATATTTCTTTATACTTTTTCATACTTCTGAGATGAAACTGTTTTCTAAATGTAAAAATTGTTTTACTTAGAATGAGAAGACCAGGCTATTCCATTGGTAGAATTTAAAAAGAAAAAAATTATTGCCAAAGATAATCCACAAATTCTCATGTTTTGACATCCAGAAGATATGTTCCTGTGCTGAACATTGATGTTCAACTGGACAGGATAGTTCTGTAGAGTTTTAGAGGGACTTAGGTGTTTAGATGTTTATTACCTACAGCAAGGGTATAGAAGAAAACATAGTCTGTAGAAACTAAAGTTAATTCTTATTGATTGCCATACGTTAGCTTTTCCCTCCAGGTTTATGTAGCTGATATTTTCTTATAGTACAGATTTTAAATAATAGCGTTAGAGCTGATGGTTCATAGCATCTGCTTGACCACCATTTGAATGAACGTATCCTGACATCATTTCAGCTGCAGGGAAAAGTGCCAGCTCTTTCTTGTGCTCCATGTTACCTGTGGAGCCAGCCCAGACCTCCACCACCCACCTCTCTCCACCCTCCTTTCAGGGAGTTGGACAGAGCCAGAAGGTCTCCCCTCAGCCTCCTTTTCTCCAGGCTCAACAACCCCAGTTCCCTCAGCCGGGAACTCAGCACACTTGTGCTCCAGACCCTTCACTTTCACTTCATCTTTCTATCCTGCAAATAAATATCTCCAAAGGAACATGGTCCTTGGGAACCAACCCACTGCAGTAAGCTTATGCTGTTCTAGAATAAATTATGTAAAACAGATCTCCTACCTACCAGTGAGACATCTCACAGAGTCAAGGA
Organism: Caprimulgus europaeus; assembly: GCA_907165065.1. Next base: position 6,273,419 of record OU015523.1, on the reverse strand, counting down.
CTGCACTTGAAACATCTCTCTTTAAAGAAGTGTTGCTTCAGAGGGATAATGATCAAAGCATGAATAAATACCCAAAGGACATGGAAATGTATGTGGGGAGAGATTATACTCCAAATGCTAACAATGAATGTTTAGTTATTTGGTATCTGGCTATTATATAATAATAGTTGTGTATGTGAAATGTCTTAATTTTGCTGTGACAGCTTGATGGTATTCCCAGATATTAAATATTTCAAAGCTTATCTTACATATATTCATAAACAAGATGAAAGTGTTAATTCTAATTAAAATGATGCACAGTTCAGCAGCAGCCCTAATAAAGTCCCTGTGGAACAGGAAATTTAAAAGCAATGTGTCTTTTATGCAGAGTCAGAATTGAGATTTCAATTTTACTGTAAACCAATCTTCAAGGAAAAACTGAGTGCTCAAGATAGAAAACCTGTGAAAGTTCATATTGAAAAGTCATTTGCATATGTGCAGGATTTTACATACCAGTATCTGTGTGTGCCAGCATTTGGGGCAAGAAACTGGGTGGGGACAAACTAAACCTCCCAAACGTAATGAGTATTCCAGTGTCCTGAATTATTTATTTAACTTGGTGAATATCATCTTAATAGCCATATTCACTGTCAGATTTTCTTGTTGAAACTTTGAGACTATTTTTAAGCAATATTTGAGAAAACACTTCTTTTTTTTAATGTAACATACTTTAATATGAAATTATTGCATTGTGGAGAAGCCTTATATATGCATATGTTCAAGATGCCTTCATGGAGATAGTGAGAATTTTAGTGTGCAATCATTGGGATACAGAGATGGGAATAACAGTTAAAGATGTAAAAGTATTTTTTATTTGTAACTCTGAATAAAACTGCCACATAAAAGAAACTACAGAATCACCCTGAGTCAGGAAGCAGTGAAGACCCTGAGGAGAGACCTAGGGGAATGCCTGAAGACATGGTTGGTTTGTAGCATTTAGGATGCCAGTAAAGGCAAATCCCAGAGCAGGAGGATATGTACATTTCCTTTTCAAAATCAGAATAGAGATTCCTTTACTCACAGTAAAAGAATAATAATATATTTGATTGCCTCTGCATGTATTTTTCTTTTGTAAACTGAGCATTGGTATCATTTTGCATATTTATCTCAGTCATGACAAACCATGTTAGTAAGAGAAATTCTGTGTTGTGAAGGAATTGGAGATTGCAAAATGTTTTTTAATTCCCACAAAAATCTGGATTATCTTAAAAGGAAAATTCTAGGGGGGAATTTAGATTGATCAGAAGATTATTTTTTTCCCCCTTCTATATTATGCATTTTAAAATGCATTCCTTAAGAAACAAGAAGTATACTGTTGATGCTTTTTTTTCTTTTTAAATAAATAAATTATCGATTGTGACTATAGTATAGTAAGTTCAAAAACTTTTGAGTGGCTTGTGGTTGTCTTGATATTGTTGGATCCTTTTTTTTAATATTGTTTTACCACAACCATGCAAAATGTTTTACTTTTATCAGAAAATTGTCTTCTAAAGGCAAAAGATTAATATCTATTTCGTGAGAGAGTTGGAGTTTTGTTGTTTTTTGTTTGTTTGTTTTTTTTTAAGAAACACCAATGAAATTTGATTTTAGAACTTTTGAAAGGGGGGAAGAGAAGTTTGCTATCCTAATTTCTTGTGGAAAGCTGCAAGTGTTATGATGGACAGCAGCAGAGAACACTAAACCTGTTAAAAGAATGTGAACCTCTCTCCTACAGCTACATCACTATCAATTATACCATAACATAATAGAATAAGATAAATAATAGTGGTAAATAGTGGAAGGAATAATGGGATAAGGGATAATTCATGGTATCTGATCATGGCTGAAGATGATCCAGGAAATGCTTTGTTGAAAGGTAGTGTTGGAACAAGGAAAATGCTTTCTCTCTTTCCAGCTTTCTGTGCTGATGATTGGTAAACTGTGAACTTTTAACACTTTCTGTAGTAAATAAATAAAATTGGTTATTGATGTATTAGTCACTCTGAAACCTGGGCTTTAATATGATAACAGGAGTGAGATGGTACAGGGCCACACAAAGCAAACTGAGTATTTCTTTCAAGACAGACATAGACTTACAAGCAAATTATTAAAGTACGCTTGTTCTCATCTGTGGATTTTTAAGGGAGGGTTTGGAAATTTCAATGCTAAACTGCAAACAAGACTGACTAATTCTTCCAGAGTTTTTCTGAAACGCTTCTTTTGGACTATCATTATAAAGTGGAGCCCGTTCAGTACAAGTTTCAAACTGGGAAAGCTGCAAAATCCAATGTGATTTTACAGCTGAAATTAGTAGGCACTGTACATTTTTCAGACTGTAGGATTAGTCACGTTTGCTGTGGCAGCAAGAATGTACCAGCACGTACTTGAGACCAAACCCGGGACTGACGTGCATCCCATCTTCAATAAATATGTATTTTAGAAGTCTTTTCTATCTGCAAAGAATGAGAGTTGTGTGGCTGAATTCTTCTCACTGATCAGGCTTTGTTTTGTTGTCTCCCCTTGCTGGGGCTGGTTTTCTAATACAGTAATTAGGATGAGCCTAAGGATAAGCCAATATGATTTAGTCCTTCACTATTTGAATTTTTAAAACACCTCACTTATTCTTTACCATTTATGTCAGAGTTTAGCACTCAGTTTTGGATCCTACAACGCTGATGTGTACACATGGAAATACTACATGCTAAACTCAGAATTTTCAGTGTCCCTGCTGATGGCAGGGGGGTTGGAACTGGATGAGCTTTAAGGTCCCTTCCAACCCAAACCAGTCTGGGATTCCATGAATCAGGCCTTTTCACAGACTGGTTTGTGTTGGAAGGGACACTAAAGCTCATCCAGTTCCAACCCCACTGCCATCAGCAGGGACACCTTCCACTAGACCAGGTTGCTCAAAGCCTCATCCAGCCTGGCCTTGAACACTTCCAGGGAGGGGGCATCCACAACTTCTCTGGGCAACCTGTAACCTTTCATCATTAGCAGCTCTGGGTTATGAACCTGATGGGGTGGTTTTAGAATTGTTTTGGTGGTGGGATGATTATGCAATTTAGAGATGATGACTGACCTTTTTGTAGCTTCAAAAGGAAAATAGTGGCTAATTTCCATTAAGGTCATGCAAATCAGTATCAAGTAAGTGGTTGACTAAGTAATTACATGTGCACAAATGTAATTAGAAAAAAATGCTATTCATCAACTTTATACCTGTTAAATACTTGTATAGGCTCAGATTAGAGGGAGGACAACACTTACAGGGATCAGCAGGCACAACCACCTTCATAATTTTCTATTAGTGTGGTTTAATCCTTATGCAGCAGTTCTTCCTACAGTGTGTTGGGAGCTTTTAAGTATAAATGAGCAATATATGAAGCAAAGTTGTAGGAAAAATGTATTGTAACAGTTGAGGCTGTTTCATGCTAGTGATCTGACATTTACATGCTAATATATTATAATGGTATTTTTAAACTTAGAACTAACTTTGTGATTTTTCTTTTAAATCAAAAAAAGCCATAATACAAACTACTGTGAACAGATAAACCTTGCATAAATGGAATTCTTCCTCTAAAAGAAAAAAATGGCCTGACTAAATGAGAATAAATTTTAAAACAAGCCACTCATGTCACAGGTAGCTGTAGCGAAAGAAGTAATCATAATATAAATTTAAAAATATGCAAATAATTGTGCAACTGCTCTCTGTGGATGTATTTTGTTGTTTTAAAAATATAGTTTATGCTAATCACCACAGCCTACAGAGAGAATTTTTTTTTTACAGTAAACATAAAACTGTTGCTTGCAAGCTGTCTGTGGATAAAATGATAAGACTTCATAAAATATATTGCCTAGTCTAATGATCCAAAACTAACCACATCATTTTAAAAGGCAGCATTGAGATTGCTCTTACCCCATGAGTGTTGAATTAGAATAAATGTCTGTGTGACAATATCGTAAGGGAAAAAGATGTGAAGATGAAATACTCTTTCGTACCATCCCACTCTCGTACCAGTGTCTGGATGGTCCTAGTTTTGAATGTGTTTCCTGGTAGCATGTTTCAGAAACCTGCATCCATGATGCAGCAGACAGGTCTCTCCCCCTTGTTGTGTACCCAGGTGGGCAGGGGGGACCAGGGCTGGCCGCTGGGAGATGCTCCCCCATGGATGGTGCCTCGCTGTGGCCTTGTCCAGGCGTCCCTGCTAGCTGGGTTGTTTGATGGGAATCAACTTACTTGTCTGAATTACTCCTCCTACTCCTTGATGTAGTGGAGACATAAGGAGCTGAATCACCCTTCCCATAGGAGGGGGCTGGTGTGGGTGCAACCTTGGCAAGAAACCCTGGGAGCCAAGTGTGGTTTCATCTTGGAAAGCCCAGGAGGGAGCTAGCACGTGTGACAGGGGTGGCCAAGAGGGCTAGAAGTGAACGAAGTTATTTTACAGTTTCAACACTTTTTATTCATTTACCAGCCTTCTTACCCATTACTCTTTACCAGTGATACAGTGTCCAAGCCAGTCTGCAGCGGTGTATTCTGTCAGACATGACCAGTTGGCATCTCTGGTCCTGAAATCCCTGTAGCAGAGATGGTTAATTATGGTACTGACTCTTTGCATGAAGTTACTTCTCCACAGCTAGAAACTATTGCCTTGTAAACATATTGTGAAAGCTGTAATTTCCTGATCAGAAAGGATTTTATCCACTGCTTGGAAGCTCTAATTTAAAATGTCAAAAGTTTTTTTTACTTGTTTGTTTCTTGCTGAAGTAGTATCCAGGCTTGTAGCAATAAAAATAGTATAATTTGTAAGGAATAGCAAGCAATGGTAGAATCTACTAGACAGTAATATTTACAGTGAGCAGAAAAGAAATTGTATATAATAATTAAAGGATTTTCTTTCAAGAGAATCCTGTAGAACTGTTGTCTTCATGTCTGATTTATGGCCTTTCCTTCTCTTTAGGAATAAATTAGGTAAACCTGAAAGACATGAAGGTGCAGTAGCTATAAAACAACCTATTGATTTTTTTACTGTACCTCTGTCTTTGATAATTTTTACAGTTGCCTGCGTCCAAAAAAACCCACAGTGTAGTTACTAAAGAAGCAATGTGAGTAATTGGTATTTGATTAGCTCTTTATACCTGTCCCTTATCCCTCTTTACCTAAATCTTAATAGCATCAGCAGAGCAATTCAACCTGAAACCTAAGGACAAGAGCACAATGAAACTTTTCTGTTACTTCAGAAATAAGTAGTAGTAATATTAAAGATATTAATGTAGTCTTTATTTTTGGCTTTAACTTCCAGAACATCAGTACTTTTACTTTTTGACATATGTTCTCCTAGGTCTTTCTGCGGCTGTTTTGTTTTCCATTTCTGAAGGGTGTGGGGTTGTGCTTTTTGCTTGGGTTTTGTTTTTGGTTTTTTGATTTGGGGTTTTTTGTTTGATTGTTTTTTATTTGGGATTTTTTCATTTTGTTTTTCAAGAGGACTACAGCAGGGCCATAAAACACAGGCATTCTAAGGAATAAATGAATGGTTACAATAGCTGTTGTTACTGAGAAAACTCCATGATAAAGCTATGAAAATAACAATAAGTAGCTTGTTTTCTCAAAAAGGACTCGTGACTGAGAGAAATGCATGACCTCAATTCCACTGTGAACAATTAGATGTGGCAGGTATCTTGAGAAAGGATAACTTGAGAAAAATCTTTAAGAATTTTTCTTCTGTGTTAGACTTGGGCTAGTGATGTTTGGAGTAGGTAATGAATCCTTAAAAGACTAAAAAAATCAGTCCAGTGTGCAGTTTGAGTATATTAAATATAAGGGAAGTTAAGGATATCAATTTAAGCTTTGCTATCCTAGTCAAGTGGTCTTGCTTAGTAATCTGTCAAAATCATCAGCTAAAAAAAATAGCATTGTTCAATCCTTGCTATATTTCTTAAAGTAATTGTTTATTGGTTCTGAAATGTTACTGCTGTACTCTGAGCTTCATTGGAGGATTTATTCTGCATTCAAACTGTGTACAGTGAGAGGTGGAAAGAGAGGCAATATGAGTTTTCACATGTGGAAAAGAGGTTGAGTGCATCTGAAAACTATTCAGGGTTCACTGCAGAGTTACAGCAAGCACTTTGATTTTAGCAGATATTTGAGATTTTATTTCTAGCTTTAATTATTTATTTTTTAAAGGTGACAAACTTTGGAACAGTTTGGATCAAGTTTTAAGCCGATGTTAATGTTTATGGCATCGTTGTCAGGAGTCATGCACAATACTGGAAGGATGAGAGGCCATGCAGCTAATGGAGACAATCTGGTTCCACCAGCCAGTCATCCAGAGCAGAAGTCAAATATAATTCAGTGACATCTCCTTTGAATCAACTGATCTCTCTCCAACCTAATGAGGCTGAAGTTAGCTCTTGTCTGTGTTGTCTTAAGAGTTATAGAACAGAAATACTAGTGGATTCAAATTAAAAGTAAATAAATAAAAATAATAATTAAAAAAACAAACCAAAAGGAAAAAAACACACAACAAATGACAAAAAAAGGCAAAAATGAGTGTATGTATTTTATTTATTAGCAGTATCCCTGAGATATTTCACTCTTCTTTCAATCTTTGCATTTAAATTTTGTCAAGATGTTACATTTCAAACATAATACTTCCCTCAGGAAAGTGTTGCAGCAGAGCTTGCCATAGTCAGTATTCATAATGCATCTGCCAAGGAGTGTTTATCTCTCTTCTCCCTCAGGTTGTGATGCTCCTCTTCTGAGGGGATGTCTGCTGGTCAGTGTATTTCTCATTCTTTCAGAACAAGCATTTGCATATCAAAGGCCTGATATGAGTAAACATACTTTATACTTCCATCTGTCATTCTCTTCCCATTGAGACACAAAATAAGAACAGCGTAGCAAGCAAGAGGCTTATTTTTTGTCCTTTAATTCTATACCATTTTACTTTGAATTATGAAGGATGCCTAGATACAGTTTTCTATAGCTGTGTTTCTTTCTATTAAGGTCTTTTGAAGCTATGCTAAAAATAAAATCAGTGTTCTTTGAAGAAGTAACACTGGAGAAAAAACAGAACACCTTACTACTTCATTTCTTAACTCTATATTTTGTAATATTTAAAAAGGAACAAAAAAAATCATTTCAGATGTCTTCAGTCTTTTTCCATTAATAAAATTTCAACTCTACCTTCCTGCAAGTTTAATATTCCTTAATACTCTTTTCTGAAGCAGGCATAATTCCTTGGTGTCAGCCGAAATGAGAGCAGGTTTTATTTTAATTTCTCACTTTTTTGCATTAGTTTTTAGTAGAAATTTTTCTTTGTAATTTCAAGGAATAACATTGTCCAAAAACTGATATTAAAAATGTATTAGAGATTGCCAGCAGAAATTGAATTGCCGTTATGCTGAGTTTGTGCAGTCATGTTCATTTTGAAAGCTGAAATAGTTTGTTTAGGGAGCATTTAGTTGAGCATCCAGCTCACCTCTCTGTACCCAGCGCAGAAGAGTTTGGTGCTAGCAGGGTCTCGCTGGCCTGAGCAATAGATCCCAGGGAAACACCAGTTTCTCTGGTTATTGACTACTTCTGTGATGGTCTCCATAGGCTTAGTAGGGAAGTTACTACTGGTCCTCTGCTCTGTTCCATCTTGGCACGTGTTTCTGTGGAAGAAATGTTTCTCCCCCTTCGACTTGTGTCATACAATTTTCAGGATGAATTTCCAAATTCAGTGCTGAGTTTCTGCTTTTTTTTCCCCTTCTCATTATTTCTGAAGCTCTGCTGTTTATAAGTTGGCAGGAATTCATTGTGTGAGACCAAACAGAAGATGAGCTGAGGTTTCTTTTTATTTTAGTTTGAAACCAGATCTGGATTTACTGTCAAAGAGTGAAGTTACCTTTGATAGAGAGGATGAGCTCACAAACTCTTTGGAGCAGAGTTCTCATATTTTCATTTATATTTGTACACTACTGAGCCCAGGAGGGTCATAACCTCAGCTGGGGTCTCTGAGCAGTGTTTTAAAGCTATAAACTTCTAAGACACTGCTCAGCAGTTCAGAATGCTGGATGCAGTCAAAGGCCTCAGTCTCTGTTCTCCTTAGAAGCCGTCTCTTGGACAAAGGTTAGTGTGGCAAGAAAAATATTCAACTAAATGTCATCAATCAACTCTTTTGTCCAGTCTACTAAAAAAAAAGATGCTGCCTGTGAAAGATCTGTGAATGAAGCTGGAGGTTTTCCTTTTCCCCTTGGTAAAAATTTTATAGGATAAGTTAAGGTGACATGAACCATCATGCAACTGCATGGCCTTAGTCATTGGACAAGTGTAGCTGCTGAACAATTCTCTTTTTGTCATATGGGAAGGATGCAATCCAGCAAGCTCTTCTTTTAGACTTTTTTTGCTTAAGTTCTAGGAGAAATGTGCCAAAAATAAGTCACTAATATGTCAGAACACACACAAGGAGCACCTGTGTATCTTAGGATGTTTTACTGCTTTCCTTTGTCTTTTTTGCTTGATGCTTCTCATACCCAGTCAACAGCAGTACTGAAATAATCAGTGTAATGTGTGCAAGTTCTGGCATTTCCTTTCTCAGTCAGCCTTTGGTTTGTAGAGCCTTCTTCTCATGGACCTGTCCATGGCAGCAATTTGAAATAGAGAAGTTTATGATAGGATGGTTATTCCATAACTGGACTTTTTGGTCTTGAATTCCAAACTTCACCTTTGTCCTCTGCATTGCTTGAAGGCAACATGGGTGACCCAGTATGAAGATTACTTCATAAAGATAGCTTTATAAATTCAGACAGTGATATAAAGTGGGATCCAGTTCTTACTAGCACTTGATAGAGGATGTGGAGCATAGGAGTGATGTTATCACTGTAACCTCGAGCATGAAAAGAAGGTAGGTAGATACACTCCCTACTAACCATGGCTTATACGTTATAATGTTGTATTAATATTCAGATGCAGTGAATTCTAGTGACCTATGCTGAAGGTTGACTACATATTGGGTGATTTATGATCAACTTTTCATCTGACAGGAAAGTTTCCTAAGAAGCAGGAGATAAAAGAAGGCCACTTGGAACACTGAATGATTATTCAAGTTGAGTTAAAAAAAAAAAAAATCCAATAAGACCCTGTCTGTTTATCATGATAAATGGGTCCAGTAGCCTTCACAAAAGGTGGAGACAGAAATCTTGGCTAGCTCTTCAAGGTGTTTGTCCCTTTCAGTGATAATTTGCTTATATGTTGCTTTTGTTTTACTTGAGCTGGTTGCTTTTCAGTTGGAAGCCACAAATGATGGTCTTTGAGAAACAGGAAATATGTCCAATCTTACTTTCTGATTGATACTGAGAATAATGAGTGAATCCAACCTAATGCTGGACCTTTGTAGTGTTAATAACTTTTGTTCCAATGGCATTTATGATATAAAAACCCCTAACATTATTAAGATTTTGCCTGTGACTTCACAGGTAAGAAGACAAATGTGTCATTGGTGTTTTTCAAAAGTATATATTTGGCAGTTGGGCTAGATGATCACTGTAGGTCCCACCCCACTGAGCTATTCTGTTCTACTTGACAACACTTGAATAAGTCATTCAAGTAAGCATTTATTTTGAATTCTGAATTATATATTAGTTGTTGAGGAAAAAACAAGCCCCCCCCCAACGAACTCAAACCCCCCAAAAACACCAGAGACAAGCAAAAAACAAGCCAAAAAACCCAGCCTAGTTTGAAAGAAACTTAAGCACTTTAAGTAGAATGGAGTTTTATTATTTATGAGTAGGATTTAGAAGCTTTAAAGGGGAAAGGATGCTTTGAAAAGCCTAAATAAATATGTAGGTATACACGTTTTGATTCCACATGATTTCAAGTCATTTTTTGATCTAGTGAAATAAATGTGTATTAGTCTTCTGATAATTTTTATTTTTTTCCCCACAAAGCATTTTAACCTTTGGAAAGATCTGGATTAGTTTAGGAACCACCCTTTGCTATTAGTTTCTCATAAACTTTGAAAACCAGTACATTCAGGTAATGAAGAGGGACTGGAAAGCAAAGAGGCAAAGTAGGACAGAAATATCTATACTGAGCTTTTATCCCATGTTTTGCTGCAGGTGGCAGCAAAGCCAAGAAACATTATGCAAACAGAAAGACATTATGTGAGTATCAGTATCCTTCACTTCTCCTACTACTGCTGAACTGGTCTTAAATGGTAGGTCACCAATATTTCTTACAGTCTCTGCCATAATATATCTTCAAGATTGTGAAAAATCTTAACAGATTGCAATAAAATGTAATGGGATATAAATAGAATCCAACCCGATTGGCAGATTTTAAATGCTGCCCTGAGACAGAAGAATGGGTGATCTTTTGTATATTTAGTAAACTATAAGTAAATTTTATCAAATGCTTTGTTGGTAGTGGAAAAGTCAAAATATTTTTTTTTTCTTTTCAATTTTACATGGATTAGATTAAATCTCAGTGTTGCTAGTTTTAAGTTGCAAGGTATGATTTTGCAAAAGTATTTCTATACACACCTCTGTATGTCAGCAGGGTACCCCACAGAGTCTCAGACAAGACAATTAAAGGAGTTGCATATGTTTTATATTTAAAAGTCTCTAGTAGCCTTTCCCCCTCCAAAGACATAAAATGATATTATAGCAGGAACTACAAAGAATCTGCCTGAATTATTCAAACAATGAAACAGTTCAAACTGATCTTACCCATCAGGGCTGAATTTATCGTAACGTCAATGGTTAGCCTGGAGGTTAATGCAGGGAGATCATACAACAGCTCCAGGAATCTAGGACTTTGCAAGGTCAAAAGTGTTGTGGAATTGAGCTTGACAAGAAGGAACCTGAGGTGCCTGCATTTGTTTGTCCAATTGCAGTGTCAAAAGTGAGAAGGCTTTCTACTGAGAGTACATCTATTACAGTATTGATTTAGCCAGCAGCTGGAGGAAAAGAGGATTGAGAATTTCAAATTTCACAGGAGGGTTTTTCTGAGAAGAGAGACAAAAATACAACTGATCACTGTTGGAGGGAATTATGGCTTGTGTAGCATGGTGGAGTAATCAGAACAAAAGTGAGAAGCCAGATTGTTTGTGTTTGTCAGGAAAAATATAGTGATATTCTTTAGGGATATACAAATACTAAGAAAATAGATTATAAAATAATAAGTAATACTCCTTACCATATTTTTGTCATTGTGTTGCTTATATTAACCAGTTGCTCTAAGGACAGAACAGAAACCTGTTTCTCTAGGTGCTGCATAAAAGTTGCCACAAGAACATACCTAAAAATACAGTTACAGTCCATTTGGGTGCAAAGACACAAATGAATGCAGGGAATTAATGAGGTGGTGTTGGGCAGTGTGGTGTTAACAGCCTTGGCTGAGAATTAACTTTAAAAAACCCCAATAAAACAAACAAACAAACAAAAAACAACAAAAAAACCCACCCCATAGGCTTGATGGAGAATGAGGAAGCTTCTCAGTAGGAATAATGAAATTATTCTTCAGATGCTTCTGAAGCACAAAAGTACCTGACTGGGAAGGTGAGAGAGTGGTAATGAGGGTTGATTTCTGAGGACAACTAGAGATAGCAGAGTTGGTAGCAGGCTGAAATACGTGAGCTTGGGTAGGGCACAAGCAGCTTTCATGAAGACAAGGTGCTTATAACTTGATGTTATAAAGAGGGAAGAAGGAGGAAAAAGATGGGACGCACAAACGTGCAGAGGTGATCATTGCAATCGTATTCTGAACTGGCGTGAGCACAGTAAAATGTGTTGTCAAGGCAAGAGAAGAAGAGTTACAGTAGTTAAATCTTAATAAATGAACTTGAATGTGCAGATATCCTGGGGGTGTAATACAAAACCACAGCCAGCATCTGTCTCACTGGAGGAGAAGGCAGGAATCGAGTAGTAGCCTGGTCACTTAATCTATGGCAGAGGTGGGTGGGAAGAATATTTGTAATCCTGTGCCTGAACTAAGTTGATCAAAATCCATTTGGAAAGAAATACTTAATGGCCTTAGGCCTACTTATCAATAAATAGTTCCTCAAATTGTCCTAAAAATGGTGATTGTTTACTCTTAATTAATAGGATTAAGTAGCAAACAGAAAACTTTGAATATATTGAATATTTTATGCAAGAGCAGGAGTTCCCATAAAGAAGTGACTTACAGCCTTAGAAACATTATGTATAATTAAAGTAGTATACTTAAATTCATCTGAATATGACTCCAAAGAAGGATGAGTTTTTAATGATTTTCTTTGCTGTCTAGTATTACTTTATCTCACTGTTTATTTTATTACATGCTCTAGAAACTCTTAACAATATATCATTGTTTAATATTTTCTCTTAACTAGAGGCACATTTATGAGTATTTTGATCCTCTAAAAGTATATTAAAAAACATTTTCCATACACACAGATATAAACACATGTACATTCTCCCACATACTGAGCCTAATTTTTTTTTTTCAAAATTACTTTTATGTGATGCAGCAATAAATTCCGTCACAGATGGATGATTCTTGTTCTTACAATATCAGAGAATAATTATCATAGCAATTAGATAAAGAGATTGGCTTCTGTTTTGCATGGGATACTGTGCAGTTTAGATTGATCAAGTAAGAACTGACATGATTTTGAGTCTGAGGCTTGGCTTTTGGGGGCTTTTTTGCATAATTATATTTTCAAATATTTGTGAAACTTCTGCCAAAGCATTCTTATTTTTTAATGTTCTCAGAACATATGCTTGTAGTCCCCAATGCTTTCCAAATATCTCCAACATTGTCATTTTGTCTCAAGCTCAGGCTGTGTTCATTTTAACAAACATCTACTATATTTTAGAGGCATTTTAAACATTTTTGTAGTGCCAGTTCTTTTACCTTATTCTGATTTGTCACTTTTTGTCTACATAAATCTTTCAGTTGCTTTCATACAGCTTTGAATTAAGGCTGAAAGGGAAATCTTTTCAATTATCCTACTAGAAATTATTGTCTTTTTAAAGTCTGCATTTAATATCTTTTATTATTTTTATTAAAATTCTATGTATGTTTACCAAGGAGGATTAACTGCCTTAAAAAATATATTTTTTAACTATTCTGTAGTATGAGGTAGAGCTGTTGTTCTACACAAATCTGATTTGGATTGAGAGCACAATGTTACTTAAAAATAAAGATCTAATGGTAAGACAACACTATTTCCCATTTCAATTTTACTGTGTAACACTTGGCCTTTAATTTGAGAGGATACATTTTTTTCCAGGAATAAGCTGCATGCTTTCAGGGATCTGAATTTGATTTGTAATCTGCTTCTATCTGCATCTTCCAAAAATGTCTTGTTATTGGTTGAATTTAAATCTCAGTCTGAGAGTTGTTCCTGCAATGCTCTGTTCTCTGGTAGAGCTTCCTTTTCTCTTCCACATGAAAGAATCTGTAACAAGGGCATTGCATTTTTAGGACTACAGAATCATCTTGACTCATGAACTTTAAGTAACTGCTGAGGCAACAGCGTGATCATCATTGTGCTAAGAATATGCATAGTGGAATATATAATGATATGCCAAAGTTTTCATCAGTCCTCATTTACTTATGATAATTTCATTACTCATTTTCAATATAGCCATTCTAAGTATGGGTGAAAGTAATCTTTAGAATTAAGAATACCAGTATGTATTTAAATATGTGTCTCTATATATGTCTATGTGTATATGTGTATATATATATATATACACACATTTATATATGTGAACATGCCCTTTCATGTGTGTACTCACACATGCATAGCTCCTGTCTTCTTGGGAAGAAATACTTAATTTAAGCAGAGAGCAATTTAAAAGATTTATACTTTATGGCTTAGTCATTATCTCTGTCCCAGGCTTGAAGTATTTTTATTATACTGGAACTACAAATTTTACGTCAGTGGGGTTTTATCAGATGTATTCCAAAGTTTTTATTAATCTCAAATTTTATGGTACATGCAGTAATTTATTTTTTTATTATTATTTGTACAGATTTTTTTTTTCTGTTAACATTGCTTTCCTTAAAACAAGGGGAACATGCTTTTGATAATGTTCCTTATTGTTGACTTAATTTTTGTGGACTCTGTCCACTAAAAGACTTGATTTCATTGTGATACCCACTCCTCATCAGGCAAGTCCTGTTACCTTTCTGTAGCAGTAGGATAATATTATTGTACTTCATAGGACAGATTAGCATGGGTCTTCCAGAACTATGACAAAACATCAAAACAAATATTTCTCATCTTTCTTCACTTTCTGATATCTGCTGAACATGACCTACTGCTGCATGTTTCAAATCCATAGTTCACTAAATGGTTGCAGTCCACCCATGTGAAAATGTGACGCGGTTAAAATGCTGCTTTTGCTGGCTAAATGAAAAGGGTTTCATAGCTAAAGGAATTTTTTTAGTTTAAAAAGAAAGAAAAAAAGATAAAGGACTCTTGATTTCACTTTGCTGTTTCACAGTGCTTCCTGCTCATCACTTGATTTCCCACTGTGTTATGGAAAGGAGCTGTAGCACAGTGTTTGCAGAGGTAAAGCTCAAAATTGTGAGAGAATGCCCCAGGATATTAATGTTTCATATATTTAAGAAATCTAAATGCTAGCAGATTTTCTTTAGCCAGTGTGGGCTGCTTTCAGGTCCACTCTCTTCATGATTCGTCTCATTGTGAGATCCATCCATCCATTTTTAATTAAGGAGCATGGCCCACCGAGGCAGAACTGGCTGAAGTCACTTGGTTTGTTCATCTTGGAGAGGAGGAGACTGAGAGGAGATCTCATGGCGGTCTGGAACTTCCTCCCAAGGGGCAGAGGAGGGGCAGGCGCTGATCTCTTCTCTCTGGCCACCAACGCCAGGAGCAGAGGCCATGGCAGGAAGATGTGGCAGGGGAGGGTGAGGTTGGCCATGAGGAAAAGGTTCTTGAGGCAGAGGGTGGTGGAGCACTGGCACAGGCTCCCCAGGGAGGTGCTGATGGCACCAAGCCTGACAAGATTCCAGCAGCATTTGGCCAACCTGTGCCCTCAGGGACATGGTGTGAATGTTGGGCTTGTCCTGTGCAGGGACAGGAGTTGGACTCCATGATCCTTGTGGGTCCCTTTGCACTCACAACATTCTCTGATTCGTTGTCTGGCACAACAGGATCCTCCAGCATGCCCTGCCCAAGGTGGAGGTGGCTGTTTGGTTTGGCAGCCGAGCGTAGGCAGCCTTCTCTGTCCTTTGCTACAAAACCATCTGTGAAGTTCAACCAGCCTGCAGCATCCCCAGCCACCTTGTCAGCAGAGTGTAACGTGGCTTTCAAACTCCATCTCCCCTGAGCTGTGCAGTATCTAAAACACAATCTGGTTGCCATATTCCTCTTCTCCACTCTAGGTAGGTGTTTTCAACAATGCCTTATGGCTATTGAAAACAAAATATTTTGCAATAGCACATATGCTTCTGTCAGTCTTATATAGCTGAAGATTTATTAGGTTGTGCATACGATCTTAATCTCCCACAGAATTTATGAAGAATTTGTTCAATGTCAAAAAGACTTTAATTCCCAATGGCTCTGTGTTGTGTAAAAAAAATAAACAAACAAAATAAAAATAAAAATGGGGAGTTAGCTTGCACACTGAACTCCTGCCTGCCCATAGCATTAACCATCAGCTGCTTCTGTGACTTAGCTCAGGACTTCAGCAAGCTCTCTCCAAAAGTAAATCCTGTGTAGTATAAGCAGCATGATAAAGCCAGTAAAAGCCATTAGGCATCAGGGACTGCTTTTATTTAACAGTACATAGCCAGGGAGACTAGAGAAGTAGGCTGCTCTTGGTGTAGATGGTGTTTTTGAAGTGTCCAATTCCACATTTTATTCCCTGTAGGAATGAAGTAAAAGGTGAATTCAGGAAAATTAACACATCTCATGTAAAGCAGAAAAGAACCCACCATGAGTGGGCATATGGGAGCAAAAATGATAGCATCTGCATTAAAAATGCATATTAACATTAGTTTCACAACTATAGAAGCACTGTCAGTAACTTTGTTAGGGTGTCTTTCTAATGAGGAAACTAAGATATCTGAAGTAAAGCAGATTCTGAATTTTCTGTACTTCCCCAGCTTCTGAATTTCCAGATTACAAGAAACAGTGGAGATAATACTTAAGAGCAAAGAAACTGTTTGAAAATTCAGTGAAGTTTTGCTTTCAGAAAATCTGAAATAACTGTGTGAAACTTCAATCCTCTGAAAACTTATAATTAATTCTCAAGCATATTCTTTGAGATAGGGTACAAAAATGAGAGTACGTGTTTTATCAAAATCTTGGTAGAAGGATGCTTCACTGAACATTTTAGTACAAACCTGCTGCCTTAGATACTGAAAAATTACCATTAAGATTGCATTGCTTATTCACCACTTCAGTTCCAAACTTCTATTTCAGAGTTAAGCTACAACAGGAGAGAGCATCACTTTCATTATCTCTTTTGTTTAATTTTTATATTGCCGAAGACTAATAGTATTCTAATTCTTCTGAGGGACACATTTTAAAATCTTATTACTTTACAACTGCAGGAAAGGTATACTAGTCTCTAGTGACATAGAGATTTGTCTTTATTTTTTCATTTAGATGCTTTTATATCTAATTATTTCATAGGAGCTATTTGTGTTAAATTCCTTTCCCCTAGCTATATGATAATTAAAAATGCAAACAAGTAAAATGCAAATAGGGCAGGCTGCCAGTTCCTATCATAACAAAGCTCTTTTCATCATTGTGCCAAGCTTACTGTTTTGTCTAAGGTGTACTTGTACAAATTCAGTGCTGTCTTGCAGCAGGAAAGGACAGGAAGGCAGACATGGATGTTTGCTCCATCTACCTTCTATCTTTCTGCACCATATTAAAATGTCTATTTTCTAACAATTCTCAATCCATTAAACTCAGCATTACTAGTTCTCCTGCCTCCATGCCTAGTCACTATTTTCTTTTTTAACCTGGCATATTTTTATAATTCTTCTTTCTGGTCAACATCTTTATTTTGTTCTTTTCTCATTCTCATGCTGTGCCTAAGTCTTGGATCTCTTCTTGGTGTGAAATGTCTGTGATGCAGTCACATCTCTCCTTAGAGTTAAGTAAAACCCTCTTCCAGATGTCTTCCCAAATGTTGAAGACTCATTTATGGCACAGTGCTTTGGACAACAAAGGTCATCTTCTCTGCTCAGAGACACCAAGGTGCTGCAAAACCAATTCCCAAAGCCCAGTTGGCCATATTGTAATTTCAATCTTGCTGTGTCTTGAGGGGGAAAAAAAACAAACCACACCCACAAAAAGAAAGAAACAAACAACCAACTGCTTTCACCTATGAAGTTCTCTAGACCCTGTCTGCACTACACCTGTGTGGTCTGGGAAGGGTGGCTTTGCATGTCCCATAATGCCAGCTCTCCTTGCCCACTCACATTTTCAACCCAGCATCTGCAGAGTTTTCCTTTTGTTGCCTCTCACAGCTGGAAGCAGTTCTCCAGGAGTATCTAAAGTCTTCCTCATGACCCTCCTTCACATCCCTCTTTCAAACCTCATGCAGTTGTGCCAGCCCAGTTTGCCAGTGCACAGATTTTGTCTCAGGTTTTGAAGGGAGGATCTCTGGGGCAGGTATGTCTTTTTTGCAGGGTATCTTGGCCCAAGGCTGGGACACATAGGCACTGTTGTGGTATCACTAATAATAATAATAATAATAACGGAGGAGATATACTCAAAATAAACAGGCTGCCTCAACAAAGTAAGCATCTGCAGGAGAAGAATTGAAAAGAACAAAAAAAATGAGATTAAATCTGCTGTGAGATCAACAAATTGAGGATCAGGGAAGTATTATCTCTCTGAGTTATACAATCTTATCTAAATGTCAACAGTTACCTTTTGGTTTGGTTGGTTGTGGGGTTTTTTTATATATTACCAGTATTCTGAAAGCACTTTTCAAATTATAAAGACAAAAACAAAAACTCAGTAAGCAGGATTTATAGTTTGCAAAGCTGCTGTTTGATCTGTACAACTGCTCGAAGAAACTTCTGAAGCTCTCCCATGATCTGAAGCTGACTGAGACAGCAGACTTGACTTTTTTCTTACACTCTTGTAAAATTAATATCTCACAACTTACTGTAGTAGTTTATTTCTGTGATTTTCCAAGAAGTAACAGTGGAAGAAGAATGGATCCTATTATTTATACAATTGAACCTACTGATTTAATTTGAATACAAGCCTTTTGTTTTTCTTCTTTTTAATTTTTTTTCAATGTGGAGGTTGTAGAGAGGTGGAAATCAGTCTCTTCTCCCAGGTAATAATGTTAGAATGAGAGGAAATAGCCTCAAGCTGTGCCAGGGAGGTTTAGATTGGATCTGAGGAAAAACTTCTTCACCCAAAGGGCAGTCAAGCACTGGAACAGGCTGCCCAGGGAGGTGGTGGAGTCACCTTCCCTGGTGGGATTTAACAGACGGGCAGACGAGGTGCTCAGGGACATGGTGTAGAGGTGGAATTGGCAGTGCTGGGTTTATGGTTGGACTTGGTGATCTTAAAGCTTTTTTGCAATCACTATGATTCTGTGATTCTGTAACTTCCAAATAATAAGCATCAACTTCTATAGCCATCTCAGCAAAATATAGTTAGGCTGAGCACCTTTTTCATTCTACTTTTGCGACAAATCCCCTGCTACAGCTGATGCAGAAGACCTCACAGGCACATCAACAATTACTGATTTTACAGTATGATGCTTTTAGCAACAGCTAATGCATTTGAATTTGATAGTCTACACCAATTAATATCCACAAGCTCAAGTATCTTGTTTATAAAAAGACTTTTTGACTGGGTCATTAGATTTCAGAAAGATTTGTAATCTTCCAGGAATTTGATTCCACAGTTAAGTCACCAGGGGACTCCTCACTTCTACTTGAATGTACTTGGATTATGATGGCAGGAAGTGAAGAGCAGATGATTGTATTGTTGGCTCAAGTACCACACTGAGGCAGATATTACCTTGGGGTTTCTGCTCTCAGCAACTGAAACCTCTGTGTGGAAACAGAGGTGGGCACTGATCCTGACCTGGTGCCTGTTCTCATCTCTTAATTCTCTGTTAGTTCTGTGTCAGAATCACAGATAGCATCCTCCCTCATCAACTCCGAGGTTTTTACAGGAATTTAATGATTTTGAAGCTGCTTTGTGCTTTGAAAAGATTACCTTCAAGTTCCCATAGTCACATAAGTAACTGCTAATTATGCCTCACTTAACCCTACATTTGATGCTCTTAATCAAGATATAGAAGCACAATACCCAGTATAATGAGGTAATGTTCAAGTAAGAGCTTTCCTAACATTTGAATACACGCAGTAATCAAAAATTATTCCAATTATCCTAGTTTTAGGTACAATAAAAACTTGTTACAGGAATAAGAAAAGGAGAAAAATTCTATAATTAAACTGTATGAAAGGATTGGTTGGAAATTTCTTTTGATGAGCCTCCATCTATTTTATGAGCCAGACTATGTAGGCATGGGAAGATACACTAAGATTTCTGTCTTTTCTTCTTCTGTAATAGAGAGCTCCCCACAGGTAAAATAATCCTTTGGAGACTGTTTTTGTTGGTGGTGGTTTGTTGGTTGGTTTTGGGTTTTTTTTTTTTTTAATTAAAAAAAAAAAAAATAAAACTTTTTTTTTAAATCCCCACCATTTAATCTTGGTAGTTCATCATTTTAGGTAACTCAATTAAAGTTCAGAGAACTATACCAAATCAAATAAACCTACATTTATTTCCTTTGCCTTCTGTGTTTTTAGGAATTAAATACTGTTCTAAGGTGATGAGAGATTTTTCTTATTAAAGTAGCTTAGCCCTCAAATGTGTTATCCATTTAATCTTCTGTAATTTGGATTGTCTTTATTATAAATTGCAGTATTGGTGTCCTGCTGGTGTAGCACCAATTTAAAAATGGAACTTCAGCACTTTAAGACAGTTTATTTTTGGAGTAAGGTATTTGATTAATTTGGATTGAAAAGGGGAGAGATACTTTATTTTGAAATTTCATAGGAATTTTTTTGAGCGCGCTACGATTCTGTGATCTGTTTATGAAAAATATTTAATGTTTTTAAATCAACTTCCTTTGGGATTAATCAGAGCAACAAATTCTGATTCACCTGATCTCTAGGAGGTTTTTTTTCATCTTAATAGCCTAGATTATAAGACTTCAGTAGGCTCCAGAGTACTTGAAGAGATAGCATGGGTCTGCTTCTTTCTAAATAGCTAAAAGAGATCAGACCTCTTCTGTTAAAAGTATTCAGAGGTAGCTGGTTTCTCAGGCACGGAAAAGTAGTAAGAGCCATCATTTATAACTAGGGGAAGGCTGTAAAATGGAAAGCTAAATGCACTCAAAGTGAAGCTGGATTGCCTCTAAGTAGCTAATTTAAAAAAAAAATATTCATTTATTTTAAATCATTTTGCAAAAATGTTATGGGAACTGTCCTGACGTGGTAGTGAAACTCCCCACGTAACAGTCTCCCAAATGCAGTGACAGAGGATGTTTACTTGCTGCATTTGATACTATACTGGGGAAAATGAGAAAAAATGATGAGCAGAGACAAACTGTAAAGGAACTGGAGTTGGATAATGTCTTTTGCCCTTTCAGTGGTCCTTGACTCTCTACTTTAAGAGCCATTTCAAGATCCTTCCAAAGTAAAATGGAAAAATCATCCTTTTCTAACAAATGACAGGATTTATGTTAGTAAATATGACTGGTCTTGAGTTTGTCACATATTGACTGTAATCAGAGATTATAAATTTTCTAAAATTGCTGTAGCAAGCATCCCCGTGCCCTCTGAAGCACTGGGGATGACAGAAGGCAAGGTTGTTTTCTCCATAATTATTTTTTCAAGCAGGAAACACTTTTTTGTTGTGCATACAATGTGTTCTTCAATAGGGGTGTCATTATTTTTTTTATGATAAATGGGTACACAGATCAAGATAGGAAATATATTTTTAAATTTTATATTCACTGGGGTTTTTTTTTTAGTATGAATAGGTTTATAGGTGTAGTTGTTTTTACTAGTTATGTTCCTCTGATTCCAACATCAGTGCTGTGAATGAAAAAAGGCCATATAAGAAAATTTTATTATAGTGCAATAAATGTCTATAATGTCTCAGGAATTGAACCTATGACAGGAATTCATACAGACAATTATGAACAAACCTTTGGGTAAACAGCAGCAACAAAAAAATCTGCTTTTTAAAGATAACTTCTGGCTCAAATAAACAGGAGAACTTTGTTACAGGGTTCAATTCTCTGTTTCTATTTTCATTAATCAAAAGATAAACAAGATTACCACCAGTTCTGCACTCTGGTTAGTAAGTATCAGTAATTACAGTAGCTTTCATAATTGCTGTATAATTAAACCAAATCAAAATGCCTTTTAAGAGAGAAATAAGTGGAGGTCACTGAAGGTGTCACTCTGATGGTCCACTCTTCAATCACATCCCTCAACATAGTGACACGTAAGGCACAGATGTAGTTGAAAATATTTATGTAATCTTGTGAATTCAAATGATTTGTTTTTGAAGAAAGACATGATGGCTTCATGGACATGTTTTATAGAACTTAATTCTGGGGAAAAGTTTGCATTATTACGGAGTAGTAAGAAGTAGTACAACATGTATCTGATAATTTTAAATTTTACATGCATCTAGTCAAATCCTAAACAAGAACACCACTGCCACTATTTCTTAGTTTTGTTGAAAAGAATGATCATAGAGGAAATAATGGTTGTTGTGAAAAAAATGGAGGTATAAGAAGGCAAATGGCTGTTTTGCTTTTTCACACTCTTTTATGACACACTGTCTTTAGAAACAAGAACAGTGGAAAATTACTACAAAGAGTGGCTGAGGGAAATAGAGCAGGAAAAGAGGATGGCATTTCTGTAGAGTCAATTGATGTTTTCTAGACTTCTAGAGGAGGAAAAAAAACCAACAAAAAACTACTTTATGTAGACTGGATAAAAAAATAAAGTGCAAAAAAGTGAAGAATTTCATTAACTACTAAGAGGAAAACTAAAAATAAAAACAGACCTAACATCCTGCTACTGGAAGGGAAATGAGGAAAAAGCACACACAGAAGCAAGAGATGTTGTATCTGTATGTTCATACTAATGGCAAAACTGCTGCTGACTTTGCAGTGAGAGCAGGATCAGGTCTCAGAGGAATGAAAACAAAACTGAAGTGTAAAACTTTTGAAATGATGATAAAACTGGTGCAGAGCACCTGGCTTTGATTGGGAGGGCAGTGGTGTGTGATGAGAAACTTTTCAAGCTAATGAAAATAGTTGAGGCAATAGAAAATGAGTAATACACAGATTTCACTTATACACGTTTAAAAGAACAACTGCTGTGACAAAGTTGAGTGAGGAGATAAAGTCTAAGCAGCTGGTTGGAGTTAGATTTCTTACACTGTAGGAGGAGTTAGATCCATATTCCAGATTGATTCAGATTTATAAAGCCTAAAGCCTTAATCTGAGTCCACAGTACAATCTACCTGGGATTTTAGTTCAGTGGCTTCAATTTAAATTATCTGTAGCAATTCTTCTCACAGTTTCAAGTTAAGTGCTTCTACCTTATTGAAAAACTTTGTCATTTTTTCTTACTATGACACTGCAATCAGAGGGAACAAAAGAATAAATAAATAACAAAATAATAAATAAATATCACTTGGAGCCCTAAGTGAGGCTGCAAAGGAGCTTAAAATTAGACCAGCTTCAAAGGAATACATTTAAGAACTAAAAACTTCCAGAGGTGCTTTGGTGGATGTGTCTATTGAAGGACTGAGCCATCCTGAGCAGAACATTTTGCCAATGTTTCCTCCTCTTGGGGCACCTATCTTCCACACCAGCTTCATAGTGAAACTCTTGTATTTCCTTTTTTTCAATTACCTCTTGGTAAGGACATTTCCATGTCCTAGTCTGCATGGCCATGGCAAGAAAGATATATTGGGTTCTGGTGCATGTGTTGAGCTTACACACACCTCTGGAGATTCACATTTTTCCTTACTCTTTGCTTATTGGTGAATCCACAAGGAATAATTGGAGCCAAGCACATTTCTGATGTCTCTTCAAATGCTCGAACGATCCCATATTTGTTTCACCAGTCCTGCTCTGAAGCCACTGAAGATGCAGCACACCTCACAGCCCTTCAGTTAAGCTGAACAAAACTGAGTTTTACAAAGGAAGGGGCTCTCACCCTCAATTATTATAGACATAATACTTTGCTGTCTTCTTACCTCACAGATTTACAAGGCTATTACACATGTATATGCTTTAAGAACAGAAAAAAGTTTCAAATAATGCAAGGCACTCTGTCACAACAAAGATTTTACAAAAGCATAGAACATTCAATGCTCTGAGCCGTGGTATTTCTCACACATCTGTTATTCTTGATGAAAAAATGCGAAGGTGAGGCTGAGCTCACGTGGATTTGTCAGGTTTTTGGTTGTGTTTCTTTTCCCTTAAGTGCTGGTATGGCATCAGAAACTAGCAGTCATTATACAAACTGTACTGTCCAGGTGATGTTAGTCCTTCCAGATATAACAGGCTGTATGGTTCAAATTCTGGTTTCTAAAAAGAAGTTACCACCAGCTATAGGGCATTTTTTGTCTTCCCCAATATTGTGGTCTTTGGATTCCATTTTCCATCATCACTCTTACTTCATCAAATTTATTTATCAATGCCATATGTTCCAATAATTGAAGATGTTGAAAGAGTAGCAAAGTTT
Source organism: Caprimulgus europaeus (assembly GCA_907165065.1). Next base: position 6,249,640 of record OU015523.1, on the reverse strand, counting down.
CAGTACTAATAATATTTTGCTGTGCAGTACCACACGAGCCTTGTGTAATTCTGAATGTATAAAACAGATCACTGGAAAAATAGCTTGTATTACAAGTCTGTAATTAACTCTCAGTCTTGTTAATCAGTCATAATTGTGCCCAGAAAGGAAATGGGCAGTGTTTAATATTGATACTGCAAATGGTAGAATTTTGATTAAATATGAATATGCACAGAAATAAATCTGCAACAGATATTTTGAGTCTGCTGCTACTTTTCTTGTTTATGAAGTGAAAAGGAAATAGCTCAAGAAGGACAAGCATATTTGAAGAGGAGAGAACAGTGAACAAGATATATGGAATTTTGCAAAATTCCATATATATAACTGCATTTTCATCTGAAAGTTTGTATGATAAATGTTCATGAAATAGAGAAAAACATCTGTCTCACATAAATAAACACATTTTAATAAATGTGGCTCTGTGACACATGTTTCTCTAACAAGAGAAATTAACTTGAACCACCTGAAATCTGTGGTCACTCAGTCAAGGATGAAAGAGGTGTAAGTCTCTTCTGATATTTTTTTGTTGTCATTTAAAAATAACTATATTCAAGTATCTATGGATTTATGAGTTTTTCCAGAGTTTTAATTGATACACAGGAATCAAATACCTTTTTATTAACTAGTAATATAGAACTTACAGCATCTTTAGCATACTTGGTCACTGCTTCACTGTAATGAAGCATACATTTTTATACTGTTGCAAAGGTGTGTTTGTGTGCATGCAGGTTTTCTTTCCAGTACGTGGTGTGTGTGAAATAACTTAAGTTGTCTTCTGCTCAGTTTTGTTTTATTTGGTCTCAAAAAAAATGGTTGGTCTTTATTTGGTGTTTAAAATAGTTGATCATTTGCATAGAACAAATAAAACCTGCTTCACAAGAATCTCTAATTTTGTGGAATTTATTGTTGAATCAGTACTACATTTATAGCTTTTTACTTCTGTCTTTTCTAGCTATTAATTTTATTTAAAATTGGATTTAAGGACAAGTAGTCATGCATTCTGTATCTGTAAAATAAAATCCTTTACCCAGAAAGACAGTTTTTTATCTCTGTTCTCTGATGTTTAGTACATCATCAGTACCATTTGAGGTTTTTCATGCCATGTCAAAAGCTCTACCACATGCTATTAATTTTATTTAATGTCCACTAGCAAGCTCTTTAGGGTAGTTGGTCACACAGTCCTGAAAATATATCAAAAGTTCACCCAAAAAGAAAGGTTTTGTGGCTGTTCTGTGCTTCTATGTCTGAAGTGATTCCAGCCCTTCTTCATCTTACTCATGCCTGGAGTGTTCCATGGTTTAGGAGCTAGTTTCTACCAAAATGGTAAACTTTTTATTTTTCACTGCTGTGTTATGGACTAATAGCTCACTTCCCTGCACACTGTTCTTCATGTGAGCATGCACAGGACTGGGACTAACAGAAATGTGATTTAGACTTAAATATCCTCTGGCTGTCAGTGACTTATAAACCTGTGAATTAAGTGTGGTGAGGAATTAATATCCAGTGATAAAAGGATAGAAACATAAAATGAGGCACAGGATTCATGAAAATACTTTAATATGTCTAATGTTCTTTTTGATCAGTTGTTTGTTATGAACCGTAGGATAAACTTTCCAATTCTGTATTGTATTTATCTTAATATCTGGCTATTTACCAATTTTAGCACTGGTACACAGGGAAAAACTGCCTGAGCACGTAGGTATGTATGCATTTATTTTCTCTCTTCCTTTGACAGAGAGAACTGGAAAGGCAGCGCTTCTAGCATTGTCCCAGTGCAACAGAAATGATTCATGTTTCCCCCAGAGCTGACTTGTGAAATGATGTGGCAGAAAGGATGCTGCTTGTCATTTGACATTGTTTTAGACTGTGGATAGGATGACCTGCTGCTTTTCAAATGTGGCTTAACCTGGAGAAGTGACTTCTAAAAGAAGGTCACTCAGTGCTCCGCATGTGCTGCTGCAGCCACTCCTTAACTGAACCAGCTCGAGTGCTCCATGCTTTGGGGACAAACCACACCAGAACAGCAGCAAAGACCCTTTGGTCTTATTATTGCATGCAGGCTTTGCTTTCTGCTGTCAAGAGGTAGCTTGACTGATAGGGCTGAAGATATTTGAGAGAGTGCCTAAGTGATATAACCTTCTGGGTCATAAAATTTACATCGAACTTGGAGTAATGCCGCTATAAACGTAAAGTGACACACCACATAGCTAACATGTTCATGCAGAAGGGTTCTCTAATAGAATGACTGAATATGACCTTGCTTTAGGCAAGCTGCTTCGTGGGTGAGCGCTGAAAAATATTGTGTGGTTCTTATGATATATGGCTCACATTAGAGGAGTTTGACACTAGCTTGTCAGCAGCTTAACTTGAAAAAATTCAGAGGTTCAGGTTTTGCTATGGAAGATAACAATTAGAGAAAAGAATTTTAGAGTCTTCCAAAAAGCAAATAGAAAGAGTAATATAGTATGTTATAAATATAATATATATAAGGTATAACATATCAACATGGACATGTTTATATAATATTTTCTAATACAAATATATAATAATAATAACCATGCTAACTTAATAGGATAACAAAGTGAGGTGTATTTGAAGAGCAAAACTAGTTCTGTGTACGTATGTCTAAAGACACAAATGTGTGCTTGGCAGTATGTAGGAAACCACCATAGAATTATAGGACTGCAGATGAACTCTGGAAGTCATTCAGACCATGTCCCTGACACAGCTAGGTTAATAGTCTTCATTTCATGCAGTTAAGTCAGTCCAGGATATTTAAGCTTTCTTTAAAATCATGTTTTCTAGCTGCTGAAAGCTCATTGCTCTCTTTTTGATTTTCATGAGCTGGTTCATATATCCCTCCTGAAATGTGGCACCTTAAAGTGGCAAAAATAATGTTACCAGAATCTGATGCCTTTCCAAAGCTGGATGGAAGGACTTGTTGTTGTTGTTTTGGGGTTTTTTGTTTGGGGTTTTGTTTGTTTGTTTGTTTTAAAATATCTTGAGTTGGAAGTAACCTATAAAGACCATCAAGTTCAACTCCTTGCTCTTGCAGGGCTAGCTAAAACTAAACAATATGACTAGCAGTCTTGTCCTTAATGTTGGACCTTGCTCTTTCTCATGCTGAAAGACTTTTTTTTTACTTGCATTTTTGAATTTTTTTTTTTTAATCCTTTACAATTTAACCTTTACTTCACGTATTCATGAAGTCTTCTGCCCTTTGCTGTCATCTGGAAATTTAATAAGCATAGTTTATCCTCAGCACGGTTTTTTTGCACATGGAGAATTCTTAAACTGGTGTTAGCACTGACCTACCTGCTTGTAGGTGTCAGTATTGGAAAACCTTGTGGGTTTTTCTCATAGATATATAGTCATCTTAATTCAAAGGTGATATACTTAATGCTCATTTCTACTTTCAGGTTGTAAGAATGGCAATAATATACAGTTCTTCAGCATGAAATGGCTATCTGAATAGTGTCTTCTATTAACAAGACAATATTTGGAAAGCACACCTTGATTAAAATTCTTTCTAGCTCATTTCTTAGATTATTAATAAATATAGAGGCTTACTATTACAGGTGTTAATAAAAAGAGAAATGGAGTCCTAGGCTATGAAACTTGTGGTTTTTCTTTCATTTCAATGTAAGTGGTGCAATTTCAGTTTTGTTTCAGTCAGCACATATTAAGCTGAGTGAATAATGTCAAGAACTGCCTACAGTAGGTTGAGAGTTTTGTAAATGCTCTTATTTATTCTGTATCTTTTAAAAATATATTTCAGAAGCCAGTAGGTTTCTGTTCATTTATATTCACCTGCAGAAATGCTCCAGCTATGCAAACGGCCCAGCTATACAAGATGAAACTTCCTTCCCTTCTCTTTGCAGAGCTGCTTTGTAAAGGGTTTTTCTGACCTCAGTTATTACCATAAACTTTTCAAACTCTCCTATCTGTAGTAAATGTGATTTAGACTTAAATATCCTCTGGCTGTCAGTGACTTATAAACCTATGAATTAAGTGTGGTGAGGAATTAATATTCAATGATAAAAAGATAAAAACATAAAATGAGGCACAGGATTCATGAAAATGCTTTCATATGTCTAATGTTCTTTTTGATCAGTTGCTTGTTATGAACTGTAGGATAAACTTTTTTTCCAATTCTGTATTGAATTTATCTTAATATCTAGCTATTTACCAGCTTTAGCACTGGTACACAAACTCTCTTATCTGCAGGGCCTTTTGCATTGATTATTTTTTCTTGACTGAAAAATGGGCATTATAATCCCTCCTTGTAACAAATGTATGACAGAACTGTCAATTCCTGACCCAGAAGCTGTTACTGGTCATACATAGAGAGGGCTTGGTAAATATATGCAACCATGTGTGAAAACCCAGTGCTCACTCACCAGGACAACCTGATAAATTCTTGATTGACTGTGTGTCCCCTGTAGCTCTCTCAGGCTGGAGGGCTCTGGGTGAAACTATATTTCTTCACATTTGAAGGACAGCCCCATGAAATAGATGTGTATTATTCCACAAATAGAGTCTCAGATAGTACCACTGATGATATCATACCATCACTTCAGTTTGTGTTCCTTTGATGCAGGTGTAGGTCACAGAGTTTACACTTCTGTGGCTATTTTTTTTTTTCACCTTTCAACTCTCTACAAGAGTATTACAGATGTTGACTGTGCCTTAAATCCAGGATTTACCTTTTTCTTGCCCCACAGGGAGTGTTGTAGCTGGAACATTAAGTGGGATTAATAGCATATGCTAATGTGTTACCTGCAGAGATCATAATGCTCATGGAAATGTAAGGCTAGGAGGGACCCCCAGAGATCATTTAATTCAGCTGTTGGCATTGATGCAGGATGTACTCTGCTTACACCAACCCTGGAAGGGGTTTTGGCAAAGATATTTAAAACTTTCACTGAAGGAGAGTGCACGCTTCCTATTGCTGCCTTTCACCACTGTAAGAGTGAAACAGCTTTCCCTGTTATTTATTCTTTTTGCTGTTGATTTGTTACATCATCTATTTGGTAACATCCTTACCACAACAGAAAAGAATGGTTATTTTATCCCTCTTCTGTCCCTCTTTTTTGTTACAAACAAAACTCACTCCTTCAGTCCTCCTATTATATTTTCTTAATATCTTCCCATTCTTCTTACCTCCTTTCAGGTTTTTTGTATACTTGTAGAGGTGCAGATGTATATATTTAGAACTCTATTTAAATCTAGTTCAGTCACCGTATGTTTTATTCTAGTTATTGCACAGGCAAATGAAGCAGTTAAATTACAAATGTGCAATGCATGTTATCAACAAAGAGTATTACCCAATAATAACTTTCCAGAGGTATATTCTATTTTTTTATTATTATTATTAACTTGGATTTGAAAGATACCTATATACATAAGATACTAAAGTTAGATTTTATTAATTCCTTGATTTATTTTGGAGAAAGGTGTAAAGGTTTTGTTTAATGGCACAGTGTTGAAGCATACGATTCATAAATAATTTTAGACAAGAACCATGTAAAAATACAGATTCTTAAGCTAATGCCTGATAAATTTATTGTTTATTTTAAGGATTTCTGTGTTTAGATATCATATATGTGCGTGTTTGTATCTGTATAAAATTATTTAAATTCCATTTGCTCCTCTAGAAGGAGTTGTGCATCCTCCTGAGAGAAAGTGTTACACAGCTAGACTTAAGTTAGGGAACTAAATTTGGTTAAAAAAGGTTTTGATCGAGGGTGTTGGGGTTTTTTCCCCCTAAAAGTGGAATTCAGGTCAACTTTAATGTTTCATGAATTCATGTTGAGTTCATAATATTGTTCCAAGGGAAAAAGAGGAAAAAAAGCAAAATTGACTTGTATTAAATTTCAGTTCAAAGTGATATGTCATTTGAAACTTGGTTCTAAATAATAAAAAAGCTTAAATCAAATTGGACCTCGAATTAAGATTTTTATTATTATTATTATTATACTGAAGAATTAAGATCTATTGAAATCAGCATCAAATAATTTCGCTTGGCCAGTTAGCCAAATGAGTGTTCTCCCAGGTCATTTCAGGTTACCAAGTGCAAGATTACACTTTGCAAACCTGAGCCTTGAACAAACTCCAGTGATATTCCCCTTCTCTTACTCTTCTTTTTGTCTTCCTACCCTGAAATTCTCCAGGGTCCCAGTTCCCCACAGGATTTATTCTCTTGACCCTTTACTTGTAGCTTTTTTGTGAGAGGGAGGGCAGTGACGTTACCCCATGTGTGTGCCCTGGTTATGCCAATCAACCAGGATTCCCTTAGAGACCTGTAAAGACTGTGGCAGTAGAGGGCAGAAGTTGAATATGATACATGACAGATAAAAGTTTAATATTCCTTAAAATGCCTTTAAGTGCTGCAACCCCTAAAAGCACAGGTCTATAAGCACTCCATTAGAAACGGAGTCCATGCTGTAAATCAGCTTGAAATAGCCATGAGCTTAGTGCTGCTGTAGTCTTTAAAAGGAGGTGCAGAGTTTGAGCAGCTAATGGTTTGGCCTCAAAAGGTCTTCCTGAAGCAGAGAGCCATGTGAATGCCAAGTGTGGGAGCAGTTGTTTTTATGACATGAGCTTATGACTGATGTAGGTGTTTAGACAGTATTTAAATAATAGATTTTCTTAACACAGACAAACATCAGATTCCTAGTTGCCTCATTAGACCAGCAGATATTTACTCAATTATTAATGAGTGCATTTCAAATGAGTTGTGGAGTTCATGATGCTGATAGTAAATATCTCATGAACTGGCCAGAAATGACTTCAAGGAGCAGGTATTAAGCATGTTTAGAATCATGGCACCTCTTGTCAAACCAAGATGGGAGCCACAACCGCGTGCAAGGAAATACTCCCTGCCCTGCAGTACTTGGTTATCTAAATGTAGACATGGAATGGGAGAAGGGCTGTCTTATAACTGGCTTAGAAGTGGTGTTCAGGCAAAGGGATACCTAGAAGTACCTTGGCAACAATAAATACTGTTGAACCCAGCTGAGAGTTGTTAATTCCTTGGTTTCCTTTGGGTATAATTTTATTTAACTTCATGTGTTCACATGGGCTTACATTGATAGGCAAATTCTGCAGTGTCTCTATACAGATGATGTAGACTGAGTGAGAGCAGAATAACTCCCCTTCTCATATCTGCATTTCTATTGAAGTAGTCATTTTAAGGGTGATAGTTGAAACTTTTTTCCAGATTGTTTTTTATTTATTCCAATCCAGTTGTATCTAAATCATGGTCCATGAATATATTCTTGTTCTTGTGTTAATATTCCTCTATTCACCAAAACAACTCAGTCCAATGTCACTGTGTAGATCTAGCAGGATTGTTGTCATTTCTTATGATATCACTTCAGAAAGGACTCAGTTTGAATTTTGAATATCTCATTAGTTGAAATTGGAGAACTGGTAACTGGCAAGTAAAGAATTTGCATTACCCATTGTCCACATTTTGGTCTGGTCAATTAATTTGTGTCACTTGATAGGTGAGGAAAACCAAAGGTTGGTCTCTTTTCAGCGTGGAATCACTTTCAATAGCCTAAGATTTTATGTAAGAAAAGAGGGATCTACTAAAAAAAATGGCAAAATGGCATTCCATGAGCAAGTCTAGGGAAACTGTCCATCACTGAGGGGGCTTCAGAGTGTGCTTCTACTCAGTCTCCCATCAGTCCCAGCAGCTCCGAGCACTTGAAGCCATGCTCATTTGCTCAGCAGATGATCTGTTATGAAGACCTTGTGTTCTGTACCAGCTGACAGTACAATTTCATAGATCCAGAAGGACAATGTTGTTTTGGATTAGGTTCGTACCAAACAACTAGATTCTATAAATGGTAAAGGGTGTTTTACTATTATACATCTCCAAACAGTCCCACTGAATTCTCCTAAGATACTGGCGTGCTGAAGTATTTTTAATGCCCTAGTCAGTCAGTAATGAAGTCTATTTGAAAGTTTGTTTACTCAATTTGATCCTATCATCCATTTTAATTGTGTTTAAATATCTTTAATGAGGAGAGATCTGTTAAACCATAAAGTTAGATAGCAAGCATCTTTTGTTCGCTGTCTCATAAGTGCATGTATTAAAATGAGTTACTTGAGTCTTTTGGGAAAAGTCCAAATGGTAATGTTTTGATAATTATGTCACCTCTGGTAGTACTTATTCTACTCAGATGATGATAGTGCCCATTAAAATGAGAGCACAAGCACACATGAAAAGAAAATGCTCTCTACCATTTACTGTTTTGAATGGAGAACAGAGTAATAAAAATTATACTGAAATTTGGTCTGGTCTTAGTTGCTGTGCTGTGCAGAGCAATTGATAGCTAAAGTGCTAATTGTTTCTAATGTAATTACATTTAATTATTGTAATTGCTACTCATATCTCCTGTCCTAATAGAGAGATGTTAAGGGCCTTATTCACAGAACTGTTATGTTCCCATCATGCAGGGGAAAAAAAAGAGTAGGGAACGTACTGTGGTTTTTGAGACAAACTGTTGTAGTGACTGCATTGAGGGCTACAATGTGCAATAGGTGTCCATCGCAGTGTGAAACTGAGAGTCTGCTTTGCACAGCTCTGCCCATGGCTTTTCCTCTTGACTTGTGTAAATGGAAATCCAGAACCTGGGAGCAGACACCAGATATTCTCATTTCTGGTCTTAAATTTTATACAAAAAGCTATCCACCCAGCATATCAAAAAAGAATCTACAATTACACTTGTGATTGCAATTATAGCAGTGATTAAATACAAACTGTGCCCACTGATTTGTAACATTAACAGAGATTTTGGTTAAATCAGTATCACACAGTGTGCAGTTAAGATACAGTGTTAGTATTTCTGGCATTAGAACAGGTATTTCATGTTTCATCATAAAACCTCTACAAGTGGGATGTATATCAACGATACTCATATTCCACAGTGCAAATTAATGTATAAGGGAATTTGATTTCTTTTTAAAAAGCACTAACAACTAAATATTCAGGAGTAGTCACTGGATTTTTGCTTGCCTTACTTGAAGAGTACCTGAATGATTCCCTCTCATACAGTTAAAACTAACAGGAGGTTCTTGATGTGCCTGAAATTTAGCTCTGGATCATCATGCGCAGTCTTTAGAGAGGAACTGTTTGATCTTCATAACAGTTAAATAGTAGGTATGATGTTCTTCAGAGTGGATCAAGATCTACTATGGAAAGACTGAAAACTAAAAAAAAGTTGAGTGGTTATTGATTTGAATAGCCTTGTTTAAAAATATATCATTAAAATATTGGAAGGCCGCTATAAGGTCTCCTCAGAGCCTTCTCTTCTCCAGGCTGAACAGCCCCAACTCCCTCAGCCTGTCCCCACAGCAGAGGTGCTCCAGCCCCTGGATCATCCTTGTGGCCTTCTCTGGACTCACTCCAGTAGGTTCATTTCCTTCCTATGTTGAGAGCCTCAGAACTGGATGCAGTACTCAGTTTGTCCTAATTTTTGGCCCCCTGAGCACCCACTATACAATTATATTAATTTGCTTTTCAACTCCTTCATTAAGTGAACCAACTAATTCCCTATGAAATAAAACATTATTGCGGTTTTGGTGATGGTTTGCTGTTAGAACTTCATCAGTAACTAGAATGGGTGACATTTAATTTGCTCAGCCCTCACATTAACTAAGCTATTGTCAACTGAAGAAACACTAAAAAAGAACAATTGTGTTTTAAACCACACTACCAAATGCTGTGTAATGAGAACATGGCCAGTTTGCAATGAGGGAACTAGCCACGACCAACATGGAAAATGCCATTTTGTATTTCTTGGCTTGGAGATGACACTCTTAGCAGTGTGAGGCTGGATGTCATTTCTGGATTTATAATGGTGTTTACAATATTTTAATGAACTTCAAAACTGTTCAAACTGAATTTGTGTGGCGTATGAAAATCTAATTTATGTTTGTATGCATAAAATTGTCTTTAACACTCAATAATAAATTAAATTCTTCGGTATAGGCACGGGGAGATTATGCTTCTCTGTGTACCTGTATACCTGTAGCTATAATTGCTTTCCATTGCTTTGCATTTATCTGTCATTGTTACATGAGTGTAAGTCCTGAAGTCTTCAAACCAGGGTATTTTTAGGAAGCTGATGTTATTTTGGTAGGATGCATTTTTTGTGATAAAATTCTTACAGGCAAACAATATATTTTGTGTAGAGTCTTGAGATCATTAAAAGGGTAAGGACTGAGGAAAAAAAACCCCACCAACCATAATAAGGGAGAATGGGAGCAGGGTGTAATGGAAAAATGTGTGTGAATAAAAGAAAAAGGATCGTAGAAAATACTGTTTTTTCAAGGAAAGGAATTTGGAGATGCAAAACACCCAAAAAGTAGTGCATTAGGTGCAGATATGCTGATGTGGGATTTAATATCTATTTCTTTAGGTGTTATACCAGTATTATAAAAGTTGATGCTTAATTTCTTCTCAGTGTCTTCATAATTAAAAAATGGAAGCTACACAAGCTACCAGTTGTAGCATTACAGTGAATTCTCTCCTCAGTAAGTTGTAGCAACACAGATACCAAATTATATTTTGCCACATGTTTTCACTGGCAAAATATAAAAGTGTTTTCACCAGTCTTGTGTTATTTCACCTTCAATTTTTTGGTATGCAGCCTTTGGCTAGGGGAAGAAACCAATTCTATCTTGGATTGTGTTCGAGTTTTTTGTTACCAGAATTGATTGTAGTCCCCTGTAGTCTCTGTTAGATTTTTGAAGTACTTTTCCTGTTCAGCTGTGTCTCCTCCAGCTCCAATTACTTCCAATTCACTTAATTTTTTATTTTGTTATTTTTTTTGTGCCAGATGCTACAAGAAATGTGAGAGTTGCTTTTTACCCTTTTGAAACAGCTATGGATTTTTGCAGTTCTACCTATTTCTTGCCTATTTTCTAACCTTTGAGCAAAAGTGTCTGTGCATTCACATCCAACATTGCCTACACTAGTCTGTAATTGTCCTCTGCACAGTGTGGTCTCTTATCTGGCTGATCTTCCAACATGCATCCAATGCATCTTCCCACCCATCCTACCTCCATCACTGGGCTCTTAGGTAGGGCAAAACTGCACTAATACCGAGGAGCTGCAGTTCTCACAAGAAAAGAAGCAGCTGGGAGTTGTATTTCAGCAGTTACAGATGATTCATCTGACAAAAGTGAAGTGCAGAATTCTTTGTAGGTGACATTTCAGCTGTGATACTGCAAAGGAAAATCTGTAATGGGAAAGAGAAGAAAAAAATTGGAACTGAAGAGGTTGGTAACAGGTTTCTAATACTACAGATTTTATTTTCTGGGCATTCAGTAGTTATTGGAGGTTAATATGAGTCTATTTGAAAGATCTTTGCTTTTCTGATGAGGTGATTCTGAACAGTCCTTGGGTTGAAATTGGATTTTTTAAATTATTATTTTATTTTTTTTTTAATCAGAGTTAATCTCCATGCACGTTTTCCTGCCCAAGTACAGATCAAGAGTGAGAGGGTAGCAAGCTATTTGGGAGAGGGCAATATTTAGTAGGCAAAGTTGAAATACTCAGAGCAGTGCAGATACCTGGGCCAACTTGCCCTCAGTGCTGCAGCTGCGTTAGTGCAGGACTCTGCTGGACATCTGTGTCCTCTGCCCACAGGGTTCTGTTGCAAAATGTACCAGCACCTCCTACAAAGTCTAGCCTGAGCTTCTCTGGCCTCTGTAACTGGTCAGGTGGGTCCCATCATGGCTTGGGATTGTTGTAGAGTGGCACAAGGTTTGAGGAATGGCATGGTCAAACCACTGTGGAGGAGGAGGAAAACGAGATGGCCAGTAATTGATTCATCTGTATGTAGTATAGGGACAGGCTCATTGTGTACTGATGTATGCAGACTCATGAGGCATATTCATGTATCTGTACTATAAAATAGTAAGTTCTCCCGTAGTTTTTTTTTTCTCAAGCTTTACTGTGGTGTGAAGGATGCTGGTGTCTTCTCCCAGGCAGCAAGTGACAGAATGAGAGGAAATGACCTCAAGTTGCACCAGGGGAGATTTGGATATCAGGAAAAACTTCTTCACTGCAAAGGCAGTCAAGCACTGGAACAGGCTGCCCAGGCAGGTGGTGCAGTCACCTTCCCTGGTGGGATTTAAAAGACAGGCAGACAAGGTGCTCAGGGACATGGTTTAGAGGTGGAATTGGTACAGTTGGTTTATGGCTGGACTCAGTTATCTTTAAGGTCTCTTCCAGCCACTATAATTCTATGATTCTATTCTATGAATACCAACACAAAATGGTATTGCACCTGAAATAAGACGATGTAGTCCATGTTTTTAGAGTGCCTTGTTCAGCTTGTTGCACCATGCTGTCTATGTTTCATTTTGTTTTAATTAAATTAACTTCTCACTGAAATCAGTTTTCCAAATTCTAATGAGCACTCCATAATTCATAGTTTTTTCCAAGGGATAGATTTAACGTTTAGTCAAAAAACCCCTAGTAGATAAAAAGATAAAAGGCTGAGGTTTTAATAGGAGATTAGGCTTCTGTAAGTCTCCATGAATAATTAGAGATCTATTTGACCTATGAATATTTATAAATGTGTTAATTAAGGGATGTGTGAGTGAATCCACCTTGCTGTGTCACATACTCATTAACCCTAGCAAGTCCCAGATGTTCATCCTATCTGTGTTAAGGGCAACCCACAACTCAGCTGTATTTTACTAGTTTGAGGAGATCTTCCCAAGGTGGTGTTAACTCTGTGTATTACCAAAGTAAGTAGCACAGTGCTCAAGAAGCACTCCATACCAAAGGGTCATGCCTGTGGCTTCAGGGTCTTCACCAGTGTAGCTGCAGGGTGATGCTATGATGCTGACTGTTCCTTGAAGAGCAAAGGACTTTTCAAAATTGTATTTTTTCAGTTATTTTATATATTGGATTTGATTCAGTAACTTTGTATGTATTTTTAAAAACATTTAACTAGTGATAAATGAGTGTTAATAAGGGAGAGGCTTTTTGTGTGTGCTTCTTAATATTAATTCAAAAATTCCCTGGTATTTTGTGCAGGATTTTTCTGAAATTGCCCTATTAATAGCTATTTAAGCATCTTAGGGAATTTAGACACTTCAGCAATGTAGCTCTTAATTTGGGTAAGCTGAGGAATCATAGAAAGGTACCAGTTGGAAGGGACCTTAAAGATCATCCAGTTCCAACCCTCCTGCTATCGACAGGGACACCTTCCACTAGATCAGTTTCTAGTGGAAAGTGTTTCTACTGTTTCTTTTTTTTCTCTTCTCTTTTTTTCTCTTCTCTTTTTTTTCTCTTCTCTTTTTTTTCTCTTCTCTTTTTTTTCTCTTCTCTTTTTTTTCTCTTCTCTTTTTTTCTCTTCTCTTTTTTTCTCTTCTTTTTTTTTTCTCTTCTCTTTTTTTTCTCTTTTCTTTTTTTCTCTTCTCTTTTTTTTCTCTTCTCTTTTTTTTTTCTCTTCTCTTTTTTTCTTCTCTTCTCTTTTTTTCTTCTCTTCTCTTTTTTCTTCTCTTCTCTTTTTTCTTCTCTTCTCTTTTTTCTTCTCTTCTCTTTTTTCTTCTCTTCTCTTTTTTCTTCTCTTCTCTTTTTTCTTCTCTTCTCTTTTTTCTTCTCTTCTCTTTTTTCTTCTCTTCTCTTTTTTTTTTCTCTTCTCTTTTTTTTTTCTCTTCTCTTTTTTTTTTCTTTTAAGTTCACATTACATTCACTTTAAGAAAAGTTTTTAACTCTAAGAGTATGAAAGGCCTTTTAGGACAGTAGTAATCTAGCCTTAAGCTATATGGAAATAAAGGGAGTCAGAGATGAAAAAAGCCCTGTTAACTACATCATCTTGCAGTGGAAACCCTTGTTGCTTTCTATGTATGCAAAAATCTGGATTTAGAATAGTTTAAACAACACATGGCTGACTTCTGAGTTGCCAGCATAAATAAATAGCATTGAACATAGTCTCTGGAGAACTAGGAATTTGGCTCCAGTGTAATGCCAGCTGTGCTGACCACAAATGAGTTGGCTGCCCAGCTGCTGCAGGTCAGGTTGAAGCACTGACCTCCTGGCCAGATGCTCAACAGGTCCTGGAGGGTTGCCCTGGGCTTCTTTCAGAAATACCTGCAAGTACCTGTGGCCTTCACAGACTAGCTGGACAAGTCTGAAGGAGAAACAGCATTTATCAAACAGATTCTTTCCTTTTTTTCCAGCTTTATTGGGTACCTGTGTGACTAATGAGTGACCAAGAGCGCTGGGAATCCAAATGGCACGAGGCATATGAAGGGTCTTTGCTGTTAGTTAGTCCTTACAAGTCAAATCTGCTTTCTTCCTGGGCTGCAGCACTTGCTCTCTTTTTTCCCAGTCTCTCCAAGGAGGAGGACAACCATGGCCTGTTGTCCACAGTCTTCCCACTGCAGGAGAAGATGGAGCAGGAAAGCTGGGTGGTGGAGTGTCTCCTCTTGTCACTCAACCTTTGGTGAAGTGGGGTGTAGGAGGAATGCCTTTGTTTTGTGAGGACAACAGAGGAGCCCTCTGAATGAAGGTGGAGGGAGGTGGCTGTTTGCCTAGAAGGGAACTTAAACAAATGATCGGTGTTTTGTGTGTCTTTATAGAATCATTGAATAGTTTTGGTTGGAAAATATGTTTAGGATCATGGAGTCCAACCATAAACTTAACTCTGCTGAGTCCACTTCTAAACCATATCCCTAAGCACCACATCTGGATGGTCTTTGAAATACCTCCAGGGATGGTGACAGTAAAGTATCAACAATAACTTCCTCCCCCAATGTTTTCCTTAATCAACATATATCTCAATTTTTGATATTTTTTACTTTACACTTAGAATTCCATAACTTGTGCCAAAAAAATGCATCTCACACAACTTAAATTGAGGAGACCTATCTAAATTAAATTTGCTTTGTTAAACTACCCTTCATTCAGTTTTCACTGACCTTGTTTTCCTTACCAGCCATTATAGGAAGATTTAGTTGAAGATAGACTTGAAACAATAAAGACTTGCTTTCTCAAAGGAAAAAGATCTACTAGTACTTAGATTTTATTAGGCTTTATGAAATTAATCATAGTTGGATCTGTTTTGGTGAATTATCTAGGTATTTGCAACCTAGGACTTTCCCTAGACTGATGAAAAATACTGAAATTCTTAATCAGCTGTTTTGCTTAAAGGGCATAAACAATTTAAAAGGATAGAAATGTTTAAATGTCAGACTAATTATCCCACTGTGGTCCTGCTCTCAAAGGAGAATGATTCTGTACAATGCAAATATTTCCATACTAACATTTCTTTCCATAAAACTTATCTTGCAATAAGCATTATTGTTAGAGTTAGAAATAGAGGTAGAAATTCTAATATCAGTATTCCAAAAATAGAAGTTTCAAGTACATCTTTGGTTGTATCCACTTGACTATTTCCTTCTCTCATTTAAATTTGAAGCTTTGAAGTGTATTAGTGTTTGATTTTTAAGCTTAGAAGTGTATTAGGGTTTGGGGTTTTTTTTAAGTTATACTTTTGTAACAGGGTGAGTATTGTGTGAAAATTAATTTCAAAATGATTCTTAATTTTTTTTAGAGAAAAACTCCTTTGTTTCAAAAAATATAATTAATAGAAACATTCTTAAATGAGGTAAATAGCATACATATTAACATTAGAGCTCTGAGAATTTCTAGTTTTATTTGCATATATATTTATTTTCTAAGTCATAAAGTACACCATGCTTTTTACACTTCAGAAAATGTACTTCATAGTATAAATACCATGATGCTAAGCTTACTTCCAGTGGAAGCAGTTGAAACTGGTTTCAGGAAAAGCACATAACACACCCTTTATCTTTTCTCTGATGGTCTGGTAGGGAATAAACACCTAAACTGAAAGAAAGAGATTAACAAAAGGAAAATTAGCAGCTAATAGCACTTAGTGCTGGCCATTTACCTTCTTATTTTTTAAATGTGGGGGTTTTTTTTTTCTGTCATTATCATCAGCACTAAACACATTTTAACAAAATAGCCTTGTTGGGGAAAAATGATTATTTATGGGGTTTTTTTAATTTAAAGCTATTGTTGGAAGAACAGATGACCACATGGCAAACTAGACTAGGATTTTTATGTAGTAATAACATTAATAAACTGTATAATAAGGTAAATATATAATGAGCTGTGCTACTTGTTAAGATGTAACTCATTGTTTAGTTGCTTCAGTAGGTGGCTTTTCAGAGGGATTCAGTAGCACATCAGAGTCAGAGATACCAGGTTGTTTTCTTGGTCCCAGTCCTACAGGAAGGTTATATTATCAGTCCTTAAAGTAAGATAACGAAAGCTCTGCTCTGCCCTCTCCTGAAGCCCTTTTGAGTACAAGCAAGAGACTTTCTGACACTTGGTAAAGAAAATAATCTAGAGGGAAATTTTAAAGGTAGAATTTTATTTCAGTACCTGTGTATCAGCACGTCTAGGTGTACACGGGTGCTTTTTTGTCTGTGCCCATTTTGAGATGGACAAACTCCCACATTTGGTGGGTTTTACAGGAAATAGAAATATTTATATTTAGAAAATTTGGTTTTAGGTTCAGCAACCTATTTCATGTGGGAAACTAAAACTGAGAAAACTCTTGCTTCTAGTAGCCTGGAATGGATGAGACCTCGCCATCTGTCTTTGAATGGCTCCTTAGTACCATTTCCTGAACCATCACCCTCTCTTCACCCTTTCCCAATCTTTATCAAAAAGTTAATTCAAAGCAGAAGAATGCAACAAATAACATAAAAAACCACTGTGGAAGTGTAATAGAGGGGCTATGCAAAGCAAAATCAAAACTATGCAGCACCATGGCTGATTCATGGCTGCCGTTGCTCACCAAGGTCATGGTGATGCTAATTAAGTAATTTTCATTTTTAGTTGTGTCATCCATACACCTAGAACTTGATACATGAAAAGTTTTGTTTCTCAGTTACTGTAATATTTTGTAGTTAACACCATAAGAAGAAGATCAAGGGTTTTGCATGAAGATGATATATGGTAGGAAGGGGTAGAGGGGGCAACGCTTTTTGGGAGGTAGTCAGTGACCTGAGACTGAGATTATTGACTTGTTGATGTGTTAATGTGTTATTCCAGTGAATTGAAGCTGAAAATCAACATGTATATTTATTAATTCAGAATAACCTTCTTCATTCTTAATTTTCCTTGGGATATCTATTTTCAGAAGACCAACCTAGAGCCCTCCCATATCACTTTGCCAATACAACAGATACATTTTTGATAATGTTTCTTAGAATAAACTTTATTCTCCTAACACTAAATTTAGGACTCCCAGCTGAAGGCACTCTTCTAATATATATTTTTTTAAAGCATTTTGCACTGACAGTAAGGAGAGTTGCATTAAATTTGTTTCTGTAAAAAATTGTGCTTATATTGTAGTCAAAGTAGTGGACAATAGCTTACAATATTTTAAAATTGCTGTAAACAGACAATATGATTATTCTTTTATGAACTACTTTCCTCTGTGATTCTGTGCATAGCAAGAGTTGCACAACTAATGAAATAACATCTTCTCTCACATCAGTGTCCTTTACATTTATTTGGAACACGTTTTTGTTCAGCTTCATTGTTAATGAGCCATCATTAAGGTTTCCAAAATCAAGGCTGTGCCTTTAGCTAAGATGTAATTCAAATGTGCCTGTGAGAAACTGGAACAAATGTGTTTTCTCATTACAATTAAGCTGTTTATGTTAAAGGTGTACAGACTAAATTTTCATGACACTTACTAATAAAATTGCATATTACCAATACATTTAATGTTCCCAGGCTGTTTAGAAGCTGAAAAATTAAAATGCTATCTAGAATTCAGTGTCTGTCTGAAAGGTTGTTCTAATTCTCTTAAATTTAGCAAGAAGGCTGGATGTTATTTTTGTAGATTAAACCAAGTCAGATGGTCTGGGTTGTTCTATAATTTTTTTAAAATGCACTGCATTAGGGATGGTGAATTTTTGCTAAACTCTAGATTTACTCTTTTTCACTCTATTATGGCTATTAGTTGGGGTTTTTTTGTTTTGTTTTGTTTTTAATCTGCTGTTGGGATAGTGGGTAAAATGATCACCGGCTTTCAGCACTTCCCATCACCTTGGTAATGACTTGGATTTCTCCTCTGGCTGCAAGCTGAGCTGCACCTTGATTTAATAAATAGAGAAATTAAAGCACCACAATTACTAAACATAAACAAAGTCACTTTAGTGACTCATAGGTAGTGCTTTGCCAGCCTAATGAATCTGGCAGTTCATTTCCAGCCTGGTTTTGTACCACCTGCTCCCAGCCCTTCCCTCCAATTGCCCTGTACGGCTGGGCATGCTGGTGGGGCAGAGGCTGAAGGTTACTCCTGCTAGGGGTAACAGTTTTACATGTATTTGTACTTTTTTTCATTTTATTTTGTATTTTTCCTCTTTTTTAAAAAAAATATATATATTTCCCAGTGAAAGCATTTGAAATGTAGAGCTCAGGGCTCTATTGGACTGCACCAGCTGCTTATTTTACGTTGCACAGTAGCTTCTAAGCATGGTCACAGCAGCTGTAATTCATGAACTTTAAGCTGCTGCAACCTTAAATCAGGCACCTGAATTATTTCTTACTGTCAAGAGTTTAAAATTCTGTGAGGTTTTTGTTTGTTTTTTGTTTTTACTGTAGATTGCATCTTCTTTAGTGAAAAAGTAAAATTACAATCTATCTGTATAGCCATTATCTTAATTATAAATACAAAAAACAGATGGAATTTTTGTAGCTCAGCATTTTCTTTTTTATTTCACAAAAAGGCATTTTCACCAAACATACCCTTTTCTGTTAGCAAGATTTGCAAAAGTTTCCTCTTGTGAATGTCACCTATATTAGACAAACATTTTATTAGTTATTTATTAGATGAAACTCTTAAAACATTAAAAGTTTCCCTGTGAGTATACCTGTTTGCTGTTCTATCAATGTAAGAGAGAAAATAAGTAGCTTAGGAGTAATTAAAAAATTTCAAACTATTTTATTTACATAAGGAACCATTTTAAACTTAAAATAAGAAGTAAGACCCTCAGGAGCAGAAATCATCTGTGATTCTGTAATCATCCATCCCTTCACATGTAGATGCAAAATAGATCTTTCCTACCTCTTTGCTGCTCTGTGGCAGGCAAATCCTTCCAACGATTTCTCAACCTATAGACCATAAGACATTACTTGGTGATCCACAAAACTACTGGAAAGAAAGAAAAAAATTAATAATGTGGCAATTAAAATAAAAATTGAGCTACTGCTTCTTCTGCAAGTAAGGAAACAATAACAGTGATAAACAGTTAAAGTTTAGCTCAATATCTGCTTTTGGTTGTTTCTGAGGATGTCAATGATCTATGGCTTTTCTTAGTTGTTATTTTTAATGTTCAGGTGATCTGCTTAGCTACAAATAGGTTGTGAAACAATATTCTGCCTCACCACTTGCGTGAAGTTACTCACTTGTAGATCCTCACCATTCAGGTCCTGCGTAGCCTGGAAGGGTTTGGTGTAGGCTATGTCCATTATGTTTGGTGTGACCTCTTTTATTCCTGGGAACAAGGAGAGTCTTGGGGAATGGGGGGGGAAGATTTCTGCATCCTGAACTCGCTGGGGAAGAAAGTTTCATCCTTTATGTGTGTACCTGTCATTCTGCTGGGCTGAAAAGATGGATGGAGAGGAGAGTGTCCTGCGTAGTATTTGTGCACATGAATCAAAATGATGTTATGCCTTCTTCTTGTTTCTGTTGCTTTTTAAATGGGAACTAAATGTCTTAGGAAAATACCTGTTAGGAAAGCAGAGATTAGAAAATCCAAAGGTTTCTTTATTCAAGGAGTTGCAACACAGACCACTTTGCGACTCTACAAGCCTGTATGTTAACTTGGGCTTACTGTAACAGCTGTATGGCTACCAGGTATTTTAAGTTACCTCAGTTTTTAAAAGTATCATAGTATGTATTGGGTTGGAAGAGACCTTCAAAGCTCATCTAGTCCAACTGCCCTGCAGTGAGCAGGGACATCTTTACAGGTTGCTCAGAGCCCCATCAAGCCTGACCTTGAATATCTCCAGGGATGGGGTCTCTGCTACCTCTCTGGACAACCTGTTCCAATGATCTACCAGCCTCATATTGAAGAACTTTTTCCTAATATCCAACCTAAATCTACCTTTTTCTAGTTTAAAACCATTACCCCTCTTATTGCTACATGCCCTTGTGAACAGTTCTTCCCCAGCTTTCTTGTAGCCCCTTCAGGTACTGGAAGGCTGCTATAATATCTCCCCGGAGCCTTCTCTTCTCCAGGCTGAACAGCCCCAACTCTCTCAGCCTGTCCTCATAGGAGAGGTGCTCCAGCCTTTGGATCATTTTTGTGGCCCTCCTCTGGACAAGAACTATACAGAATAATATACTGTATACTTAAATCCTTCTGCAGATGCTCTTAGTTTGTGTGATGTTCAGTAGGAATGTTCAGTGTGATGTTCAGTAGGGATGCATGTGTTGGGATGGCAGTAACTTTATAACTTTTCTCATGCTGCTTCTGTTCTATAAATGCTGAGGTGAGGGTTGGTTTCTTAAAAGAAAATAGAGGGCTGATTGCTGAGACAAGCTTGAATTCAAAACAGATTGCATATCAAACAATATTTTCTCTGTCAGTGGAAAATAGTAACAGAAGGAATTTTGGTTGGAGAAAATCATATGAATAATGTAAATAGGATCTAAAATTGCCTGCTATTTAGAACAGAAAGTAAATTGCAAGTGCAGTTGGCAAAGCCCTTGCTGGCAGCGTTATTTCAGTAAGAAGACCCAAACAGGCATGTTACATATCAGCCACCAAACAGACTGCTTTTTTTCTTCTTTTTTTTTCTCCTCTTTTTTTCCCCTCTGCATCTCTACTTCACAATTTTAGAAGACAGGTTAAAAACTAGTTACTAGTTTAATAATATTAATCAACTAGGTCAGCATCCCCCATCTAAATAGTTTATGCATTAACAAAAGTTTAGCTTTGAAGTTCTTGAAATGGCAAATACTGACATAATATGATTACTTATTCTAAGTACTTTTTGAAGGACAGCTTCCTTTTTTTTGAGTGACTGATTTAGGGACTATTTTGTGTCTACTTGTACTAAAAACAGTAGCAACTTTAATATAGACAATCTATTTTACTAGGAAAATGTCTTGAGCTGCTCTATGATTCTGCTGTGCTCCACAAACTTCTCAATATGCAGCCAGTGATCTCTGAAGTCCATTTTTCATGGCTAACTTTCTAAATTACAGCTGAAAATTTGACACCACTAACTTTTAAGACATACACACTTATATAAACAAGCAAGATGAGACCCATACTGGAATAAGGATGTTTCTGTGCCTGTTTTCAGACATTTCATCTGTTTTTACAAACATCTGAAGTACCAGGTTTCTGCTGCAGATGTAAGATGCAGGAGAACCTGCGGTGGCTGGCATAGTATCTCTGGTGTTAAGTGATCTGTAGAGTAAGAAACCATCCTGCCAGCACATATGATTGTAATTTCTGTTCGTGGAGACAGTTCCCCTCAAGAGAAGCTGCTGCTGCTAGCCACCTCTCACGTAGGTCCTCCTGCTGTTATGGATTGCAGGCGGCTTGGCTGTTCAGGGCAATATTTTACCTGTGGAATATACATGGGGTTGGTTGTTGTGAATTTACCTCATAGATGTTGAAACAGCTCAAAGCTGGAAGAGGTGCAGAATCAACAAAGATCCCCATTAGCATGCCCAGCAAAATGGAAACAGGAGAGAGCAATGTGCCAGCTCAAGTCAGTATTTAAAGCAGGAGGAGGCTGTTGCTGACCAGTTCCACCAGTTCAGGAATTACCTGGGCAGTGACCCAGCCAGTGCTGACACAGCTGAAGTCTGCCAGTCATAGTGCAACATAAAAACTACCCATATCCCCATCACTGTGGGTATCCACATTGCACCTCACTGTAGAGATGCCAGTTGTGGTGTGGCTGTGCAACGTTCTTGCATCCTTGGGTGATGCCATACTCCACGTGAGGGAAGGATCTCGCGTATGAACGTACAGGAAGGGCATCAGGGGAATGTCATTGCTTAGAGACTGTAAGGCCCCTCGGTTTTCAGGGTCCCCAGCTTGTGATTCACAGCAGCTTGGAAACTCAGTACTTTCAAATCTGCAAAGTTTTCTGTCCAAACCTGCTATGTCTTAAAATATCTCCTACTCATTTTGATTTGTTAGCTTAGGAGATGTTAATAGAGGATGTTTTCATGTGAGGACAGAAATGCAGCTCATGTTCCCTTCCTCTCACTATTTCCCTGTACATTTTATTTGTTCATATTGTTCATTGTAAGGGGTCTCTTACTATAGTAACCCTTCAGTGCATGAATTTATGTAGGGGAAATAAAAATAAGTACAGCAAATTTAATTGGAATATATGTATATTCAGTGAAATGTGATAAAACACTCCTATTCTCATCTGGGAATGGGTGTTGCTTTAAATTCTGTCTTATTTCTTAAATATTGCAGAAAAGGACTGACAATGTTACCAATAGTATTTTGCAAAATTTACTAAAGAACCCCAAGATGTGGAGATGTGTAAATGTGAGCACCTCACAGAGCTGCAGGCTGAGCAAACAACATCTCTCATGTTCAGATCTTGTCACAGACACCTCTGGTGACAATTGCAACCAGCTTTGCAGCTCACCAAGAAAAGGGCTGTCATTTTACAACCTTGCCAGCTGAAAAAAAAAAAATCTTTTATGCTTTCTTTGACAGGTGTCTTGTCCTGCCCTGCAGTTTCAGATCATTGAGATCCTCCTCCAGTCTCTTGGTTGAGCTGGGCTCTGGCAGCAGTCACACATTTATCCTTCGTTATACACATGGGTGTAAGCAGCAGCCAAGTGACACTTCAGGTGGCTGGGAGCAGCCAGCGTAGCACACCTTAGCTTGGGGCTGGAGGGATTTTTTTCACCCCTACCAGAAAAGTTCCACCCATTAGAAATCAAACTTTGATTTATGGAGAAAGCAAGTATACAAAAATAAAACATACAATTATTTCAGTTTTATTTCTGTTTATGAAGTGATTTTCTTATTGGCTGAGAGTAATTTTTTTAGGCAATGCTCACATTTCTCATTGTCATTAAGGGCAGCTTAAGACTGGCTGTCATCAACTAAACCACTTGTTTTCATTGCAGGTAAAAGGAAAATTGTTATTTAGACTTAAAAAACCTCAAGATACCTAGCAGGTAGAAATTTTTAAGTAAGCTTCAGTTCCTGGTGAGTCACCAGGAATGGGGAGTGGTGCAGATCTACTTTTCCAAAGGTTATGTGAATGGCAAGTGGGACACTTGGGAAGGGCATAGCCTAAAAACTCGTTATCAGCTCTGTCCTTTTGGTTGACTTTCAGCATGATTGTATGCATAAATATTTTCCTGGTCTTTCACTGTTTCTTCTCTTGTTTCAATGTAGTATAGAGGTTGTCTCTCCCTGAGGAGCAACCAGTCCTTCCTACTGGTGCAGCAGGTCCCATCTCTCACCTATCCCTCTTCGTTTGTTGCTTCTCCAATGCCCCCAGAGTCTCAAGGTGAGGAGCAGGAGAGGATGTGGGAGGAGAACCGCAGGGGAGCCCTGCCAGGTATGCAGGAGGGAAAGTGTTACCCCTCTCCCTGGCAATTCCTAGGCCACTTTACATATGTGGTGGTTTCACTGGGCCAGCACTTGGCCAGCAGCCAACACAGCCTCTCACCCACTTCCCCCCAGCCCCAGGGGATAGGGGAGAGAATGAGGGGCAAGGGCAAAGAGATTCATAGGATGAGATAAGAACAATATATTGAAATGAAAGAAAACTTAAAATAATATTGATATTAAAATAGTAGTGATAATGATAACAGTAATAAAATATGCAAATGAGTGACACCCAGTGCCATTGCTCACCACCCACCGACCCAGCCCGGCCCGTTCCCAGAGAACGATCCCGGAGGAGCGACAATCCCGACCCGAAACCGCAATCCTGGGAGAGCCAGAGCCCGAGCGAGAGCCAGAGAGAGCCAGAGAGGAAGAGCCCCTCATGGATCTCCTGCCCATGGGGGACAGGAGATGGAACAGCCCCTTGGCAGAGCCCAATGCCAATTTAGCTTATTAATTTCAATATTCCTCACCCCCTGAGATCCTGCACTTGCAGACAGACAAACACAAAGTCCTTCAGTGCCAGGGACACAAATGCAAACACTGGGATGTTCTCGGTGTTTCTGTCATAACAAATCCCAGCTGAACCCAAACCCCAGCGCTGTTCCAGCTGCTGAAAAGAACCAGCTCATTCCCAGCTGCAAACCAAGACACCATACCTGTGAACCCCACATCTCAGCTAAGAGGGCTGAGTCATTACCAGCAGCCATGTAGGCAAACCAGTGTGGGAGACCAGTTGTTCCACAGTTGTGTGACTGGATGGCAAAGTGGAAAATGGGCGAAAGGAGCTGTAGCGAGGAATCCTAACTAAATACTGAGGCAGAAAGGAATAATGCTATGAGCTAATTGTCTGTAAAATTTTGTCTTTTAAATATTATGTCAGTGTTTTGTTTAAACATGTATATGAAATTTTAAGTATGCACACATAGCCAAAAGCCATAACCTTCAAAATAATAAAGGAAAAAATAAATTATATCTTTTCTCTCATATGCTGAATTTCAGCCCTGAGAGGATTTTACTATTGAAATTATAAATCATTGGTGCATTACTGTTATAAAATAAATGTGAGAGTCATAATTTGAAATGTAACTCCTGAAGGAATTGGGTGATCTTGGATTATTAAAATATTTCTATGTTCACAAAGAGAACAAGCAGAACGATCTGTTGTGATATTGGCCAACTAATTTTTCAGGACTTGGCTCTTCCTATTTGTTTTAGCAGTAGCTGTGACGCACGCAGTTTGGCTTCTGTATCCTAAAGAAAGTGCTGTTTGATGAGGATGTCTTGTTCTCAAATGGATTTTGAGTCTCTCTGTTTTCAGGAGTAGATTTTCAAAACAGTGGTTGTTTGCTGTCTTACACCTTGAGCGGGGGAGCTGTCTGTTAGTTTAGATTCAGGATCCTATGCTTTCTTCCAAGTACAAAAAGATAGAAATCCATTCACCTATTGCACAGAAAAACAGTTCTATAAAAGTGTGTCTTGTCAAATTAGAAATACTTCATTTGAGTTGTTACCAATCAGGTTGTATAAAGCTGATAAATCCAGACTTTTCAGCAAAGTTTTAAATAATTTTGTCTGATTCTTTTTTAAAATGTACAGATGGATTGCAACAAATAAATTCTTGCAGGGACTGAACATAAAGAGAATATATAATTATAAAAATATTTTTCTAGAGAATGAGAAAATCCATGTCATATTAAAAATAGCTAATTTTTGCAACTAGAGGCAATTTCCATTTTCATTTGGGATATTATTTGTGAAAGGAACAGGCTAGGCTGTTCAGGTTTTTGTGTAGTAAGATGACTGTCCTTATGAAAAGATTTGATGTATGAATATATATTTAGTGTTATTCCAAAATACTCAGTCATAGTTCAGGTGTCAGGACAGATTCCTCTGAGGTAGTTTTTGATCCTACAGTATGATTGTGCTTGTATGTACATGTAATAGAGTATTGAAATGGGGATCTTTGGACAGCAGGGCACCTCCTGTCTTGCTGCTTGTTCTGGTTCAGTCAGGCCAGCGAGTGAGTGTGCTCACATAGCAGCAAAGTTAGCGACTGTTCTGATATACAAGAATACTTCTCCAAAGGGTAAAACTCAACATAACACATTAACAATATAATCACAAAAATCTGCTCAGGGAGTAAGACAGGCTGGATATGTCTATGTAAAAAAACCTGACAACAAAAACCACCTTTGGTCAATAACTACTGCACTGGACCTTTCTCTTTTCCCATTCCCTTTCCTTTTAGACCTTTTTTTATACATAGTAGATGTATTTAATGAGCTTTAGAATCACTCCTCAAGAATGGATTATACAAGATGATTATATCAAATGCTAAAAATGCTCACAGAAAATGCCTTTAATGCTAGCCCTATATCTGAACTGAAGCATGCCAGTGAGCACAGTGTCAGGCTGGTTTTCTTCTGTAGTTGTACAAAGATGTTAAACAGCAGCATTAGATAAAAAAAATATAAATATCTCTATTGTAGCAGCCTATGGTCTGTGCTATTTGCTGTCCAATGAAGACAAAAGTGTATCCTCTTTCCATGCTCAACATTTAAAAGGTCCTCCACTAAAGGACAGTGAAATAATTACTATGGAAAGAATACAAACCATTTTGATATAATAAGCTTTTTTTATTAATTAATTTAATTGCTGCTTTTACATATTTACGGTTCATGAACTGTCAAAAATGCCTTTGCACTTCTGACCAGTTTTTGTCAGAGGTGTTGGGAATTAGCCAAGGTATTGGCCTCTACAGCACTGAAGACCAGCAGTTTGAAAAATCCACTTAACCACATTGTTTATACCTAGAAAAGATATAGTGTATTTATTTATATAAAGAAATGAATAAGAAATGTGTGACCTTAGGTATGGGAGGATTATGAATACACAATAGCAGCTTGTGTGGTACCAGTAGGGCTGCCATGAGCGTTTTCCAGGTAGTCTTTCTGCTGCCTTCTCCTCCTGTGTCCTATCCAGGATGGTTATTTTCAAACCTTTGAAATCCATGGCAGAAACAAACAGAGGGGTGTGTCTTTACTGGAGAGGATCAACTGCATTATAGTTTTGGCCAGACACAGCAGCTAAGGCAGCAGTCAGTACTGGTGGCCAGTAAGTGTGGGTTGGGCTGGGGTACAGCAGCATAAACTTTTTAAATGGCCAGAAAGGGTGTTAGGACAGGCACAGTTAATGGGAAGTGATCTGAGGGAAGAAAATGTGGGAGTCTTACATGGAAATTTTGATTTGGGTGCACAAAGCCTCTAAGCAGCCAGGTCTGCAAGGAAAAGGCAGTGCTAGGATAAGGGAGGGTGAAGACCCTTGGGGTGGAAAGCCTTTATGAAATGCAGATTTGGGGGTAGCAAAGAAATACCAGGGAACGAAGTGGCAGAAAGTGCTGTGGGATTTCAGCTGTGAGGTGAGGGGCTTGGGGAGCAACTGGGGAGTCAGTGGGGACAGCCCAACCCTGGCATAGAATTGTTCGCTTGGAAAAGACCTTTGAGATCATCAAGTCCGTGTCTGACTTGGTTTTGAGGCAAGAATCTCAGACAAGAAAACCATCAATACCTCATCCTGGCACCCTTTTAAAAAAAAATAAAAATAAAACCAGCAATGTTGTATCCTTACCTAATGTTGTCCTTATTTTGACACACAGTTGCTGTCTTTTTCTGCTTTCTGTATCAATCATTCTACTGGGGCATTTTCACCTATGTGGAGGTCAGGAGGGAAGTCTCCCTGTCTCAGCAGAGGCATGTTCCAGTGGACAGACACAGGAAGGGTCCAAGACCCACACATGATAGAGAGGAGACTGTGATAACAGAGGTCTGGTGGGAATGCTGAGCTGCCTTTCCCCAGCTTGCCATATGCTGTTTAGCAGCAGCACGATGTGTAAGAACAGGAGGTGGTGCTACTGTGGGGTGGAGGTGCAGATGAAGTAAAACTTTCCACTAAATGTTTTCTCATTTTGCACAGTTGTCCTTGTAGCAGCCTACATGGAGGAGAGGAGGGCGGGTGATTCGGATTCCTCTGTTAATGCTTGTCAAGTTCTCATCACAAAATTGGTCCTTGCTTCAGTTCTGTTTCCTTTTTAGGTTCTTATTTAAATCTTTAGTCTGTTTAGTTTCTTTTATGCCCTGCAGTTCCTCACAAAGATGAGTCTTCTCTTGCCCGCACAGTGATACTTTCCTCTCCTCTGTAGTCTATTCCAGACTTCACTAATTGAGAGTCTTCACCCACACAGCTGGCAAATTTGGCTATATATGTCTGGCCATTTAGTCTTCATTATCTTTATTTTTGGAATCTTTACTATACTTTCCTTAATAATAGCTTCCTCTCTTCCTTTCTGTAGATAGGCACCTTTTTTCTGATCTTTTAAAAATATACTTAGCTCTTGCCTGCTTCATACAACCATAGACTTCACAATATCTTTCAATTTGATTTACTCTCTTATTCAGTTACCAGTTTTTCTGTTGCCATGTAACACTAAACAATCTGTTCTCCTTTGCTTCTGCCTCTCTCCAATTAAATCCCTTCTGTATCCACTCATATTTTATTACATATTTTGCAATAGCCATTATAAAAGTAGTAAGCAATTAAATTTCTGGCCGTAAAAGGATAAAACTCAAGCGTTCTTTATTTGAATAATAATGAAATTTGTTTTCCATTGTGCTTTGCAAATTGTCAGAATGTGAAGAACTTTATTGGTGGCAGCTGAGTAGCAACTTTCTATTCCCTAAACCACAAGTGTTGAGGTTGTTTTATATGCCCTGTATTGGTCAAAAACCTCTGTAAGAATGGGGATTCTCTATCTTTATCATTACAAGCCACTACAATGTGGCTTCTTAAAATAATAATCAATAATAACAAAATCCTACATTTTTATTTGAAATAAATATTACAAGGATTCATTGGTGCTTTTCATCCTTGCTTCATTAAATTGTCAAAATAGCAACTTATTTTTTGTTACAGCCCACAAAGCAATACCTCAATGTTTCAAGATGTTACTTTTCAAGATGCAGAAAATAAACCTCCCAAGTTGTCATTAAGTAAACAACTTGAGTCACAACAATAGTGACAGCCTGATTTCCACGCTGCTGTGCAAGGGTAACTTGCCATTTGTTTTTATACATTTATAATCAGAAAGCAAAACTCAATTTAGATATTTAGTCAGAATTCATAGCAGTCTTGTTTAAAGAAAAAAAAAATCAGTATATGCTTCAATGATAAAGTAAACAACATTTTCAGTGTTATCAACTTTAACAGGAATATAAAATATTTGAAGCCAATTGACTGGAGCATGTCAGTCGTTTTAGGATGCTGAGCTATGTAAAATATATTGAATAAAGTAGAATACTAGAAGTGAAAATGAATCTGAAATGTCTGTATTTGGGTATTTTCTATTACTCTGTTCATCAGGATACAGAAATAAAATTTATCTGACCTTAAGAATAAAATAAGTAGCCTTCATGACATCTACTTATACTTCTTAGTTTAGGACACGTTAGATTATGAAGCTGGATCCACTGGGGTAGTACAACTTAATGTACTTTATTTCATTACCTTTATTTTCTCAGTTTTCTTGCATTTTATTTTATGTTAATTCTTAGCTGAAAAATAAAAAATGTTTATGACCCTCAGCATGTCTTTCATAAAATGGTGTTGACTAATAAGTGCAAATTTGAGACAATGACTTAGTCCTGATTCTGCACAGTCTCATTTATTGAATAATCTTCACTTTCTGCAATATCAGTTCATCCTTTAATTGCTCTTGCATTGATTATTAATTATATTTCAAATAATAAAAAGGAACTAATTTGGGTTTGAGTCTGTCAGAATACATTCTGACTTGCTCTAAATTTTGACTGGATAACTGATGAAGTGACCCTCAGTTGTATCTCTTATTTTTACTCATTTTGATATAAGCTTAACTTTGTTTTTTAGATGAAGCATAAAAACTAACTATGAATTTAAAGAGTCTTTTAAAGATATGTAGTACAAGGTTCAAGAGATTTTCCTTTAAGGTGGCAGATAGTGATGAAGGCAGTGCGCTCACAACTACATCATGAAGTTGATTGTGATGATCATTCAGATCCAAGTCTTCACTTAGCATAAATCAGCCTCCCCGCTAAGCAGAGGAGACTATTCCAGTTCTTTGCTCCTGCATATTTTTCCCTGATAATTTAACTTTGGTATGTACATATTCACTCCTTCTGGTAAGAAATTAATAATATATTAACATGACAACTGACAGTTTAGTAGAATAAAGTTTGAGCATTTCTTCCCAATAATTATACTGGGTTTGGAATTCAAGATTAAATTCATGAATAAAAATGTGTGAATAGGAAACCAGCCGTGTCTGTTAACTGGTGAGCACTTTGATTCACTTGGAGATTGATTGCTGCCTCAGTAAATTAGGTGTGTATTTTTTTCTCAAAGTGTTATGTGGCATGAGACAAAGTTTAGTGAATGACTGTGTGCATTTTTTCCCCCCTTATTTTATCATTTCTCACAACTGAAACACACTACAGAGTATATGTAGATGCTTGCCACAAGAATGTTCGTTTTTCTTTTATAGTGGACTTTTCCTCAGTTACTGTGGCCCAAGTGCAGTGGTTCCTGAATAGCACCCACTACTTTGGGGTTCTCATCTGCACCTCCTGTCACTTTTGCCTTTTTCTGCCCTGAGATCCAAATCTCTAAACTCTGCTTTACTCAGCTGTGCATCCAACCTCCACTGTGTTTGTAAGACTCTTCAAGTTTAGTCATTTAAAGGTTGTATAGATTTCTGCTACGTAGTATAAAAACACAACTGTTTGAGCGCCTGTCTTGAACAATTCTGGTTTATTTTTGAATCCTGCCATCCAGGAGAAAAAGGCTTAAATCACTCCAGATGATGGAACCTGTCTCAGATGGGTGAAGGTTCAATAGTGTTAGTGAATTCATGTGCTTGCTGTATAATTGCTATTTTCCTTTTCTTGCTTTTTCGTTTCTTACTTATTTGAAGATTTGATGCCGCCTCTTTGCGTTCTCCTCTATTTACCAGCCTCTCACATCACTACCAGTGCTTTTTCCAACATCAGTGTTCAATATTGTTTTGTTTTACTTTTCATAATCAAGAAATTAAAGTTTAGTCCATAAGATCTGTATTATAATATCACAGAATCACAGAATGTTAGGGATTGGAAGGGACCTGGAAAGATCATCCAGTCCAATCCCCCTGCTGGAGCAGGAACACCTAGATGAGTTCACACAGGAAGGTGTCCAGGCGGGTCTTGAATGTCTCCAGAGAAGGAGACTCCACAGCCTCCCTGGGCAGCCTGTCCCAGTGCTCTGTTACCCTCACAGTAAAGAAGTTCCTTCTCAAATTTAAGCAGAACCTCCTGTGTTCCAGCTCACACCCATTGCCCCTTGTCCTATCATCGGTCATTACTGTGAAGAGCCTGGCCCCATCCTCCTGACACTCACCCCTCAAATATTTATAAACATTAATGAGGTCCCCCCTCAGCCTCCTCTTCTCCAAGCTAAAGAGCCCCAGCTCCCTCAGCCTTTCCTCATAAGGGAGATGCTCCACTCCCTTAATCATTTTGGTGGCTCTTTGCTGGACTCTCTCAAGCAGCTCCCTGTCCTTCTTGAACTGTTAGAATAATGTTAACAATTCTGTGTTTTTTAATCTTTTTCCCCTCCCTCACAGATTTTCTTTCAGTTGTATCAATTTGCATCAGGGTAAAATGGGCAGTGTCATTGGAATTTCATCATAACTTAAAATAAAAAGCTTCTCGGTCAAAAATGAAATAAGTGAAAATCCCAAACTTCATTTATAACCTACAGCCTAAGAATCACTTTTTGATTAAAGGCAGATGATCTTGTAGTCAGATTGTAAAACATTTTACTGCTTTTTGTAATTATGTGGCTGAAGCATTCCACATTAGTAGCAGCATATTTGTTTTGTGCTAAAGATTTCTGAGGGGATTTTTAGTGCTCTGTTGCTCTTCATGTTAAGCAGATTGTATCCATTATATTCATCACCTCTTTTTTGGTTGCATAGCAAGGATTAAACTTTACTTTTAATGTGCAGGTAGTAAATTATCTGACTTCTGAGTGTTCAGAGTTCCTCCTTGCTCCTGCTGAAGTAAATGTGTGATGCCTACTTATCATTTCTTTTCTGTTCTTATGGGCTGGCAAACTGGAACTCAGGTAAAATGCTTCACCAGTCAGACACAATGCAATAAAAATATCCAGCTGCATTCTGAAGAATGTTGCTAAATGAAATTGTTATTAAAAGAGGATGCAATACTGATTCCTAACGTTCTCTTTGAAGCTATTTTCCATGGCATATGGAATATAAAGAAAACAGTATATATTAACGCAAAGACTGAAGGTAAGAGAGTTCATCTTGAGAAGCAAAAATGTATTTTGATTATTTATGGTCTTGCTTAACTTAACAGATTCCTTTTCCCATTGTATCAAGAAGTAATTACAGTTGATAATCCATAAATGATCACTGTGTTTTGCAAAGAAATTAATGCTGATGAGCGCAGAGGTCAGTGGCACATTTCACCACGTGTGGAGGATCCATTTTAGATCCCATAGATTTCAGAAATGCAAATTTCTTGCCTTTCTCAAGGCCTCTAATAGGCTATTCCCCCTCCTGATATTCAACTGACAGCTTTAGAGAGGCCCCCCTTATACCTAAACCACAACATTTTCTAAACAATCTCCTAAAAATCACATTTTAGTAGTTTTCTGAAAACCTGTGGAGAGTTGTGTGTCTGCTGGCAGCAAGTTCAGTGCCTGCCTACTGTAGGGAAAAAGGGTTTTTTTAGAAAATAGTCAGATGGAACAAGGATAACTTTAACTGTTGAAGGCTTCATCAAACAAAATGCTGAAGCTGTGAAGTGTGAGGAGCACGTTGTGCTTTCAGCACTGTGGTCTCCTTAATAGACTTCAGTGAATTACCCTCAGTGGGTCTGCGCCAGCCCCGGCGCCGTTCACGGTCACTGCTCCAAGCAGCTCATGATGGCATGTCAAAACCGAAACGCTGACAGGACTCCAGCCCCTCTTTCTGCCTGCCTTTCACCCAAATTCCTGCACATTATAAAGCATCATCTGGTTTGTGTATGGGAAACATTTCTGCCCAAGTAATCTGTTAGTGAACAACGTATTTTCTGTTATTTTAGATTATAGCAGAGTAGATAAAATGTGTGGATCAGTCAGACATGAAGGATTTCTTTTTATAGAGGAAAAGAATAAGTGAGAGGAGTTATTTTTCACCTCAAGCCATTCTGTGAGGAACTTTTATTTATTTTAATCCAAAAAGAATAAAAACTATCTTGAGTAATTTGCATTGTGAAAATCAATACTGTGAAGTTTGAGAAAGGGGAAGATTTATTTGTATGGTAAATCCTACAATTAGTGTTTCTTTAGGCTACAAGTAACTAATGAAAAGGTGTCATGAACTGGAAAATAACAGATACTTGGGAGGGTCTCTTAAGGAAAAAACAATGAGTTTGTTTGCAGAAGGAAATCTCAGCCATAATTGCTCCCATTTTTTCCAGTGGATGATTGCAATGTACCAGCGACATTTCTTAGCTTTTTTTGGTGCAAGCCTGAAATCTTTATTACACATTAATTGATTTTCAAAACACCTGTGTATTTTAGTGAAAAACTGGCTTTAGCTATAATAAGATTTTTCTTATATGGTTTTTATATTAGAGTGCAAGTCTCTTCTTAGCAGCTGGGTCACAACGTTTCATTCAGTAGGAAAGCAGAAGTGGCCATGCTGACTCAGTCAACATCCAGCTACTCCAACTTCTTTTCTTTAATAAAGCCAAATATAGGGTCATGCATCCCCTGGAAAGGGCTGCAGTCTCTAAACAAATATTTACAGAGTCTCTCAGAGAACAAATTGTGACTTTGATAAGTTTATACTGAGCTAATACTTATATTAATGAGGAATTCTTTTGGTTCCAGTTTGGATCCAAATACAGTATATAACTTCATATATATTTATAATTCTTCCAAGACATAAAGTGTTTGATATTTACACTTCTGACACTCCTCATTGTAAGTTTTGATAAAGAATAGTGGTAAATCCTATTGTTATTTCGTATGTGTGTGTATATATACACATATTAATTTCCTTTAGTGCATTATGGATGTAAAACTTCCCATGGCAATAGTTAATTGTTATAAGTCGCATACAGGTTAGCAAGTAGTTACATTTTAGAAGCTAATGAATTAATCTGAATTAAAGATGCCTTAGCATTTGGAGTTTAAATTGTCAATTTAAAATAATTTAGGAAAATGTTATTGCTGGTTTTGCAATTGCACAGCACATATAATCATGAAAAGTTACTGTGTATAACATGCAGGAAGAAAACCAGCAAATCTTTATTAAGTAGGCAGTTGGCATAGGGAGCAAATTATGGAACTTCCAGGGTGTAAAAATTTGGATCAGAGTAAAAATTGTCAAAAACACATCTGTCTGATTTTTAAAAGTCAATTTGATGCATATATGTATCTTAATGAAAGCCTTCAGGAAGTAGTTCTTGAGTAGCCACATTTTTAGAGGTGCAAATTGATATTTAACACAACTTTGAGAAGCATCAAGAGGAGCTGAACTTTCTCCCAAGCCCATAGGTTTATATTTTCAGTGCATGCTGCTGGTGTCCTTTCCATGCTCAGAATTTTCCAGGCTAATGATTACAGCAGCCTGTTCTTTCTTCCCATCTGTGCGTTTACCTCTGAGCAGCTGAAAAGATCAGGACTGTGCAGGCACACTCCTGAGCAAGTTATTTACAAAAACCATGTCTCTGTGACAGCTAGCAAATCCCATTATTGAGGTAATTACAAGATGTTGATGAAACACTTTGGAGATGATGTAGTTGAGATGACAAGGTCATTTGGTTAAAGCCACCTGCAGAAAGGAGACTCTGAAGCTGGTGGCCCCCGAGCTCAGAGGTGTGAACATCATGGCCAGAGCAGGTTTTCCAGGATTTTGTAGCAAGAGGAAAGTATTTTTCCTCATAATGTTCTTTAAGAATATATACACAGAAATTAAGATTTGACTGTTTAATAAATGAGTGTGAATATACATGGCATGGACCTAATCATTTTTTAATCAAGACTTGAAGCCAGAGGGTAAGAAGCATTCAGAAAAGCTCTTCTTAACACATTTGTAATGTAATCAGGTTTCTTTGGATTTTTTATAAACCATAGACCATGATGGTAAAATCAGCTGTACCAGGGACATTTCTTACCTTTTTTGGTGAGACACTGAAATCTTTGTTACACTTTCATTGATTTTGTGTCCCAGTCACTAATCCCTGTGACTTCGTTCTTTGGGTGTCTGGAGATGTTGTTGGATTTAAATGGTTCAAAAGGCTGGCAAAGGCCTGGTGATCTTCTCCCATTCCTTTTGGAATGTATTTGGGTATGCAATTGTATGGATGTATGTATATGCATAGATGAATGAGTCTGGTTCTCCACGTTACATCACCTCATAATCGCCACTCCTGTGTACAATTTCAAGGAGAGCCAGTCTGTGGGGTACAGTATATTTCCCCCCTTAATACATCCACACAGACCCTACACTAGCATGAACTTTAACATAAGTCTCTTAGTTTTAGACCCCTCTCAACCTTGTGGATTTTGAAATAAGTGTTTCTTAAAAAAAAAATAAATAAATTAAAAAGGCAATTGTAAATATCTTTTCCTACTACTTGGTTTTCTACAGCATTGACTACATTAACTCCTGCAAACAGCTGAACAGGAACAGGGCTTCTTATAGCTGCAGTATCATCACAACTAAGCTTTGAAATGAGTAAAAGTGAGAAAATTGTTTTTTAAAAAATTAAGATCTCTGTCTTAAAAATTCTGTTGCATCCAAAACCTCTGCTAAAATAAAAATCTTTGATTTTAAATCTACATCTAACACTTTTTCATGTGGGGTACGGTATATTTTGCCCTTAATAAGTACAGAGGAGACTGATAAACTCATTTAATGTGCTGTTAGGTTTGTGTAACTAGAAATATTGTGTGTACAAAGTGTTCTGGATACTTGGGTTTATTACTCTGGCAATCACAGTTTGCTTGATGATGTTTCAGAGGGTATGTAAAATAAATCAGAACTCTTCCATTTATGTTAGCTTTCTTAGTGATGAGCATGACTTGTTAACAATTTTTTTTTTGACTTGCTGTGGAATTTTATTTCATCTGAGAAGGAGAGAAAATCTGGCTATATTTTATACTAAAAATTTTGATAATTTTTTTCTGCTTACTGATTTTGTAATCTTTAATTATATGCATTTTTATCATAAAACAGGCTCCTATTAATAGATAATATATTAAATATTCAATTTAAATGTTTATCAATATATGGGGAAAAAAACCTTTTCTATTTAAAAATGAAGGTGTGTAGTTAATTGAAGTTTAGTTTATATAAAACAAAAATTATTGTGAAGCTCATTATTTACCCTTACAGGTATATAATAGAAGGCACACTTAGAAACAAACTCTTAGCAGTCTCTGACTGATTGTCTCACTATTAATAGTCAATTGGTGTTGATGTAATTAGGAATATAAGCAGAATAAATAATTATCTTTTTTTCTTCTTAATTCCCAGAGAGTTTCACCAGACTGTAGTGCTGTTGCTATTTTAAGTATATTCCTTATTGATTTCCACATATACCCTGGAGGAGGCTAATTCTAGGTGAAAGCAAAACTCAGGAGAGCAAAATGCCCATTTGGATGTTCAAGTTGGTGGTATCACCAAGACCTGGTGTTACCTCCTGTCTCAGTTCTTCTCTCTCCCTCCTCTTTGACTGATGGGGAGCAAGGTGGGTTACCCTTCTCTGGTGGGTATTCTGCTGAAATGAAAATGAGCCACACAGTGGTTTCCACCAGTTTGCCAAAACTAAAATAGGAAGCTTTGAGTTTCTGGGTCACGTTGTAATGTTTGTGCTCAAGTAGGCATACATTGCTTACTCCCTCTTGGTCTCCTCAGCATTCTCCTCTCTGCTACCATCCTGCTCTTTCAACTGAGACCTTGCTGCAGTCCCTGTCTTCCTCTGTTCCCAAACCCAGTCTCCATCTATCAGGTCCTTATGTCTATCCTCCATCTCTGGTTGCATTGTTTGGGTCCAGGTTGATCTTCACACACTGTAGCAGTTGTCATCTTCTGTCCCCCTCTGTAGTCCCGTCCCTTACACATAAACTCTACAGGCTTTGTTTCTGCCTTCTTTTTCCTTTTTCATCGACTCCCAGCCATAGGCACTTTTTTTCCCAAAATTCCCACTCACATTCTCCTCCACTTCCCTGATTTTCTGTCTTTGCTGTTTGAGTCCTAACTGTTCCTTCTCTACTTCAGCTGCTCATTGGATCTGAGTCCTCCCACCTTCACAAATATCCATAGTAAGATTTTCCTACCCCTTGCTCTTATTTCAAGTATTTTGTCACAAATCTAGCCAGGTGCAGCCAGTACAAGGAAGATCTACCTTCATTGTTGTACCCCTGGCCTTAATCATGTTGATGTCTTCTCTGGGGATGATACCTGTGAGGACTCATGCACAGGAACTGTGTAGTTCAAAAAAAATGCCAGTTGCACTTTCACAGCCCTTATTCCAGTCCAGCTGTGCATCTGGCGAAAGCCATGGCCTGTCTCATCAGCCACATGCTCCTGTCCCAGCTTCCCAGTTGTCTGTATTAATAATTTGGCAACCACACAGTGAGCGAGATCAGCTCTGTCATTTGCTGACACAAAATGAACTTGTTAAAAAAACCACAACAGTTTTCTCTTAACTGTTGAGACTGATCCAACTCAATGTGTACTCATAAGGTCAATTAAATCTCATGCAAGGGAGGAGTCTGCTCAAAGTGGTCAAGTGGAGAGAGGAAAGAAAAGAATCATAGGACTTCCCTGTTGGGCAGCGGTGTACCTTGTGTATCCGATCTGCAAGTGTTTGGGGTGGCTGCACATGACATCAAGCCCTGTGAATGAATGTGCTAACTCCATGTGCAACGTTTTTTTCTTCCAGAAAATCCAGACTTTTCTAGCACTTCGCTTGTGCCACTAGAATCACTCAGCAAAAAAAACCCAGCTTGCTTTCTCAAGCCAATTGTATTTTCCTTTTCTGCTTTCCAGTGTTTTTGAAAGGAATTATTTGGTTTCTCCTCCACCTGAATGATCCTTTGTCCATTTCCTGTCCTCTGAGAAGAACCACGCTCCTTTGTTCAGGGCATCTTACAGCACATGCTTAACTCTTCCTGTTTCTTCTCCACTTTCCTTTTTTTTTTTTTTCCTTCATAATCAAGTAAGTCAGCAACAGGAGTTCTTGCAATTTTTCATTTTATGAACTTTTGGCCTCATTTATTAGTTCAGTACCTTGGGCACAGAGATTGTACTCAACAGAAAACAAATGATCTTTTCCATAATTGCTTTGCACACACATACACAAAATGCTGAAGTATCTTAAGGGAAGGATTTTTATCTAGGTAATCATAACCCGAAATTGAAGCCATGACACGGAAAAGAGACAGATAAGTAGGAATGAAATTAGTACTTATTCAGGGTAGCTCATCCTTATCATCATTCTGCACACTTCATTATGAACTATAGATCTGAAAAATGCTTTCCAAACTACAATTTCTAATGTTCTAAAATACACTTTATCATCAGTTCCTCT
Source organism: Caprimulgus europaeus (assembly GCA_907165065.1). Next base: position 6,211,223 of record OU015523.1, on the reverse strand, counting down.
TCTGACTTGTTTACAAGGATAAATGAAGCAAGTAGTCCTGCCACCTTTTTCCCCATGGAAATAATAAAAAAAAAATTGTAAACTTCATAATTCAAACTTACTGATGAATTTAGTGGAGTACTCTCAGCTCTGCACTTTTCCAGCTATGTAATGGATAGCACTGACATCCACTTATTTACTTAAGTAGGTTTGCAAGGATGAGCAAGGAAACAAGTTTGGCTGCTGAGTTTCTGTGAGCACCTGTAAAGCGGGAGCAAACAAAAGAATAAGTGAATTTCAAAAAATTAATTATTTTGGCAGCTGCAAATTGTCTAACATGGTGTGAGATGCACAGGGGTGGCTACATTTGGATGGGTGCTCAGTCATCTCTCGATGGGAGAGACCACTGGAGGGGTATGGGGTGGCAGCGCAGGGCAGAGCTGGCTTTGCAGTGTGTGGGACACAGACTGTGGGGCTCTACTCTGTATTATAACAAGAGTTAGAAAATACAATGGTGCTGTCAGGGAAATCAGATATCTTGGTGTTCAGTGTAAGGCTCAGAGGCACATAAAAAGACACCACAGGAAATTATTCTGTCCCTTAAACCATAGAAGTGAGCTTCTAGTCACTCATTATTGGGATGGTGAGTGCTATGCATCTGATTCTGTAGTCGTCATTTCTCAGTGAGGTGAATTGATTGACAAGGTGGTCTGTATAATCTAACAGGGTGTCCTGGTTTTGCTAGGATAGAGGGAATTTTCTTATTATTAGCTAGAATAACTGTGGTTTAGGTTCAGTGTAGGATTTGTTATGTTAATAATGTTAATAAAGCACTCAAGCTGGTTCACAGCTGCATTAGGACTGGGAGGGAGAAGTGCAGTGAATAGCAAAACCCAAACTGGCATTTGGATGTGCCAATGAAATATTCCAGATCATGTCACGTCATGTCCAGTGTATTAACCAGGGTTGACCAGAAATCAGGGGTATTCTCTCAGGGACCACTCAGGCTCTCACTTTTCCAGTGTTTGGTCTTGGGGATGGTCTCTGCTCCAGGATCTCTGGCTGGGACAGGCTGGGCATCGGTCAGTGGGTGGTGGCAACTGCACTGGGCATCATTCAGTTGTATATTCTGTTATTATTGTTGTCACTGTCATTTTATTCTAATTAGGAAATAGTTTTTATCTCAACCCATGAGTCTCCTTGCCCTTTTTCTTCCAATTCTCTCTCCTACTCCCTGGAGGGGGCAGGGAGAGTGAGAGAGCGGCTGTGTGTGCCTGCAAACCAGAAGGGTGAAACCACCACAGTCTTTTTGGTGCCCAACATGGGGCCTGAAGGGTTGAGATAAAGACAGATTTGTCCAGACTATGTTAAAACAAAACTGTGATAAGCATTAATTATGTGGCCTCTGACTTGGTTGGCTCTGATCAGAATGCTGGTTTTGTGCTCTCAAAGGTGTTTTTAGAGTTGTGTTCTGTATCAGCTAATGTACCTGTAAGGTTCTTCTAGAAAATCCAAACAGAACTGAGGATGCACCATACCCAACAAAGCTGATGATACGTAGAATTTTGATTGCAAAGAATAGTTTGACATAGCTTTTCTTTGTGAAGCAAAAGCAACTCTTGGCCAGCTATCCTATGACATAGTTTTCTTCTGCAAAACATCAGTTTATTAGAATAATAAAAATATGACATTTTTACAATTTTTTGCATTTATATACTCCAGATCAGCAGGTAATGCTTCTACATTCTTCTCTGCAAATATAATAAAGATAAATAAATCCATTTCTGTGATAAGGCCTTAAAAAAATAAAATTAGAAGGGCAAAAGAATGGCAGACTAATAAACTCCTGTACTTTATCAGCTGTAACCTATTGTGCTGGACATGAGTCAATACTTTTTCTCACTGGGATTAATATAGTGAAGGAACTGTTCTGTCAGCAATAAATATTCATAACTTTATTTAATACTGATAGGGAATTAGGTACACATAGTCTTAGACTAGAAGTGTAAGGTAAATATGAACAGAGAAGTTGCTACAACCCAAAGTGGTGCAGAGGAAATGAGAAATCCTATCAGCTGCATTGATCCTAGGGCAAAATTGCTAAGGGTTCCTCGGACATCTGTAAGGAGTGTCTTTTGGGTATCAGAAAGTGGTAACAAAGATACTGAAAATATTTCCTATCAACAGATTTACTGGAGACAGCAATGATCATGCTGTGTTGGTTTTGTACTGCTAGTCAACCTGAATCTCTCACAGAGAGGAAAACATGTCATATGCAATTCTTATGATTTAGGATTTCAAGATTGATATTTGACAAAGATCTACTGTCATGAAAGAGGGGAGATGATTTTGGTTTGATCTGGGATGAGGTCAGGAACAAGCCTTTGCTGCTGCATGTTTCCTTTTTGTATCAACAAAAAAGAACATCGTACTTGGATGTGCCTCCTTGGAAAGTCAGAACTGTAAGCTCAGTACCGTTTATGGAGAGATGAATGACAACTGGGAAGAATGCTGTAGTGATCAGGTGTGCCTGCAGAGAAGGTGATCTGGACCACCTAAAATCTATTTGCTTTTTCAGTATCTAGACTTAAACTTTTAGATTTTAGTGATCTACAGATGAGGTTGGGTTTTTTTTTTTTTCTTACATTGAAATATGTATCTAATTTATATTGCAGACAATAGACCATGGTATTTATTTTCTAAGGGCTTATGCAATGTGAAAATCTTGACACATCAAGGCAAAAAAAGAACTTGCTTTAGTAAAAAAGCCATGCTGAAATAAACACCCCTCTTTTGGATTGTCTGAAAAAACTATTTGATGCCACCTTGGAAGACGTTGGCACCTAATTTTATGGGACAAAATCTAGCCTTTATATTATCATGTTGCTGTTTTAACGACCCCATGCAGTAATATACATTTCTAAGCTAGCAAGTAACCTTTAGGGGCATAAAGACTAAATTTCCCAAGATCAAAGATCCTTCTTTTTCCCCCTTGGGAGAGGAAAGCATAAGGCTGTTTCCTCTATTATTAACATTTTGCCTCAGGGCAAGTGGCAACTTAATCCCTATCATTTTTACCTCCTGCTGTTCCACTGGGAAAACATGATCCAGCCGCGTGTGTTTGCGGCTCTTCCTTTCGTTCGTGTTCCCCGCTGTGCCTGTGCTATAACAGGACAGCAGCAGGTGGCATAAATAAAGGAGAAACCTGGCAGAAAACTATAGACAGCTTCTGAGCTTTGGAATTTGATAATGTTTTGGAGCCCTGTCATCTCTAGGAGAAATGAACGGATTTTTTTTTTTGTCTAAACTTTCTGTTTTCAGAGCAGCAAGAGTAAAGTCCCCACCATTTAGCAGGAAGCAAAAATAAAAGCGATGTTTTCACTGCTCCTGAGAACACAGTTTAATAATTAAATGATGCTCCTGAGTGTATTTCCCACTGCTGTCGGGCTTTGAAAGTGGTTTATTATGAAATTCTAACTCACTGTGAGAGACTGGGAAAGGAAGGACTTCTCCATTATCCCTGTCTATTGTTATGGTGTAGGCCCAGCCAGCAACCAAGCACCATGCAGCCACTCGCTCACTCCTCCTCCCTCTCCAGTGGGATTAAGGAGGAGAAAATAAAACAAAAGGCTTGTGGGATGAGGGCAGGGAGATATTGCTCATTGATTATGGTCATGGGCAAAACAGAGTCAGCTTGGGAAAAAAAAGTCAATTTAAATTGTTACAAATCAAATCAGAGTAGGATAATGAGAAATAAATCCAAATCTTAAAAACACCTTCCCTCCACTCTGCCCTTCTTCCCAGGCTTAACTTCACTCCCAATTTCTCTACAGAAACAGATGATGATGTGTAGACTCCCTTAGGTGTGTGGCCATTTGCATATTCATATAGAGAGGTTGGACTTAGTTCAGTTCTTTTTACATTCCAGATCAGATTTGCTACTTGTGACAGCACTTGAGCGTGTGAAGTATCTGTCTACTTTATTTAAAAATTTATTCATGCTGAAGTGGATGGAAATCAATTGAAAAGTGCAGGTTGAAAATGAAGAATGTTCATCCAGTATTTTCATGATAAGTAGGAAATAATTCAATTCAGCATAATCATACTTGAAATATAAACCCATTTAAAAACTATTCGTCTAATTGCATCAAGTAAGACAACAGAACTGATTCTGAAATAATATATATTGAAATTTCTAATTTCTATTGGAATAAAATTTCTTGGCCACTTCTACTACAATCTATGTATTAAATTTAAACATCTGAAGTTTTAATTCTTCATTACACTTCATAATTCGTTTCTAGACTTTTTTTTTTTCCCAATGATGAAGAGTATAACAGGTACAGGAATCATCCTATCCCAGTCACCTAGGATGATACCAGGACTCAGTTTTCACATGGGGATGAAATGATAAAAGATATAACATTATTTGAGTCACCATTCTTTAGAAAGTAAGATAATGTTTCTCTTTTGAACAGGAAAGGTAGGAGAGCAGTCAATGGCTTTTTTTAAAGAATATGGGAAGTATTGGCATATTCTCCTGTCAATAACCTATCCTAAGTAAGGTTTAATGTTCAAAGTGGCATAGAAGTTTATATTAAGTGCGTAGCATCTACTATTTCATGTCACAATCAGTGTTTACTTTTTTGTTGATGGTCTGGGATTTGTCAAGTTTGAAAGCAAATAAATAAAACACAACTTCTGTCTCAAGAAATCCCATCAGTGGAATTTACTGAATGTTTCATGGTTGTTCGTTGTTTGAGTGCTAATATGATTCTGAGTTGCTACAGCAGATGTGCAAAAGGCTGAGTCTCACGTGGAGTTTATGTCATTCAAGATAGCTTAAAAATACCCAGAAAGAACAGCCCCCTACACTGCAGAGCTTGAAATGTAAACCCTTATGTCATGGAAATGCTGAGAATTTGGCATGACTGTCAGTTTTAGCCATCTTCACATTAAGGTAAGTTTCCACGCAAAACAACAATATATTTCAAATTGAATCAGGACTAGGAAGGGAAATTGACTTTCAGTCCAGTGGAAAGCTGGTTTGATTATGTCCCAGTTCCAACCTGTAGCTCTTCCAATACAAAATAATAAATGGAGATAGGAAAATAGTAGATAGCTTTTCAATTTTCTTTTAAATAGTTCAAAATCATTTCAGGTTTTTTGTCAACCCTCTGATCACTACTGATGCCTAGGAAATAGCTATCTACTTTTAGTTCTATTTCTCCTTATTCTACTTGATCCATACAGCTTTATTTGTGTGTGCATAAACAGAAGTAATACCATAACAGCAAGAGTTGCACTTTCCATAGTTCTCTTTATCGATACCTGAACTGGCTATCTATGAAGAGTAGACTCATCACTCTCTCTTCTTTGCTGTGCTGATGACCAGTTGCCTGGTGTAACTAAATACATTTATAGTTTCATAGAAGGAAGGATATTTACATTTTTATTGCACAGGCTGCATACTATTCATAGCTTTGACCTTGGGTTACTTCTGTTCAGACTGGAACTTTACGGCCAGTGAAAATTTGTAAATATATGAATTTCCTCAAGATTCACATTAACATTTATCTAGATTTCCTGGGCTCTGTCACTTGCCATTATTTCATGGCACGTACCTCTACAAACATAGTAAGTTTTCCTTGGATTTGACTTGTCTAGTGTGCTCTTTACCCATGTTCATGTTTTCAGGAATAGAGTGAACCTATATGGAATGGAAAATGTGAGAAGTTCAAAGTCTATGCTTTCCTTCAAACTTAGCAAGGTGCTTATCTCAAGAGTGATGTATTAATTCTTTGTTTCTCTGTCTTTTCATTAAATAGTGCCAGCATAGCATGCAAATGTTTAATTTCAAACTTCATTTGGCCACTCAATAGACTGCTCTTTGAATTCTGGCACTATTAGCATGTCGTAGAATGAGAAGATATTAATCTTATTTGTATCTTATACATCTTATATATCAATACTACATAGATTTTATATATTATATGGAGAGTATAAACATTAGATATAATAAAAATGAGCCTCAAAGTAATAGTTAGACCATGAGTAGAGCAAACAGCTTTTTGTGGGTGGAAGTTGCCTAGAGTTTGTTCCCCCTATATTTCAGTTTTCACACTTTCTAGTTTAATTTTTGGAGGAGAAAGTTTATATCTTTGTGTGGTGGATGAAGTTATGCACTTCACTCAAAAGAGAGAAGTAGCAATATGCTTATTGATATAAAACAGTGATTTAACTAAGTTTGATAGTAAATGTGAAGTGACTTATCAAGGCTCAATGGCAAGGTACATTTAGTTATTTACTGCACAGGACAGGATCAGACAAAACTGTCTCCCCTGAATGCACATTGAGATGGATGGAGCCATCACAACCAGACATATCCATTACAACCACCACTAGTGGTTAATGCTTGAGTGGGGTTACAGGAAATAAAGGTCAGGCTGGAGAGGGGAGGGGAAAACACACAACTCTTTGTGCATCTCCATGCATCTTCTTTGATCCAGTGGAAAAAACTTCAGTAAAGGCTACAATGAATTCATGGAACGTTTCAAACAGAAACCTGGATTTCTGATCTGATGATTGGGACTCTTCATCAGTAATTAAAAACCTTAGAATCTGAGTGTTTATATATATTTTGTACGTATAAAATTCTCCGCTTATACAGCTGGAATGGTGTGTGTTTGGAATGTGCTTTTCAGCTACTGCAGCTGTGGGTTTTTGGAGAACAGTTTGAGCAGCCAAAGCCTGGCAGTGTCAAGGCTTCTATTCTCCTTTTCTCAGGAAGCCCATGATAGAGCTGGAGTCAGTCAGGTGTTGACAGATTTTCCTCCATTTCTCATTTTGTTTTGTCAAATTTTGTTAATGACACTATACTCTTGTTCATAAATGTTGATGCAGCTCACAATGCTCATTTCTGAGTGGAATGGCAGGTTAAACTGAGTCATCACTAATCTTGTCGCTAATTCTTGTTCAGGAGGGTTTTCCAAGTAGGAGACTGCTTTCCTCAAGAGTAATTTTTCCCATATACTTTGCTTATTTCAGTTTTATGCTGGGAATACAGAACCTCGATCCATTTAATGGAGATAGAAACACTGAAAATCTTTTAATTCCTTCCTCTGATGCGGTCCACATGGGAAATTCACCTCTGAGATGCTAGAAGTTTGTTATAAGGTACCTCTGTCCTCAGTCAGCTTGTTGGAGCTCGAGTTTTTCACGGCCTGGGATCCCCAAGCAGTTCTTTAGGATAGCTGGTAGGAAAACAGGCAGGTTGTTACAGATTTGTTACAACTTCTTTTTTTTGTTTGTTTGTTTTCTTCCCAAAACATCAATTTTCTGCAACTAGCATTTTCCAAGGAAAAACTATTTTGGTGGTAGATTGCTGATCTTGCTCTGAACACCCCCAGCAGGAGAGGTCACTCTACCAGTTTGGCAGTCTTATTACACAGGGATAGCTATGGCCCTCTGAGTCCCAAGCGTTCATTTGTGTGAATGGAATTGATGAGAGCAGCAGTACATCCTCATGGGTGTAATGCCTCCAGACAGCAGAACCAGCCATACAGGTGGGCTATCTGCTAAGGTTATGGCATGTTTACCCTGCAAAGGCTCTACTTGTTTGGAAATACACTCCTTTGATTGAGAACAAAGGCTAGGAGCTGCACAGTGAGGACTGTTGTGGCATGGAGCTATCTCAGGGAGAACCTGTTCCTTAGTTAGAACTATTTTTTTTTTGGTAATAAGAATAGAATCTGTTATTTTCTGCTAAAGATAATATGATTCTTCAAAGCCAATAACAGCATGAAATATGACAAAATTGCTTTAATCACTCATATTAATAGAAGACAAAAGGAACAGCTCTATTGTTTTAAAATTATCCTTTTTAATTATAAAACCTTTTTTCTAACAGATCACATTTCTATTTGGAATCATATTTTAAGCAAACTGCCACGTTGAAAATCTTCAATATTTTCAATCATGTGTGATTTTCTTATTTGACAGTGTTACCAGCTTAGTCTGGCAGCAGAGCTTATCAAAATCCTGTCTCCTCAGCATTGTGAATTTGTTCACATTCTAAAACTTCATTTTTTATTAAATTAAGAAATCAATAGCTGAAAGGATCAATGAGTTTGGTAGCAGCTGGTTTAATCTCAGCAGAAATGGGACTGCTGCCAAATTCAGTGCTGCTGTTTAAATTGATTCAGCCAGCCATCTTTTGCTCAAAAAGTCAATCATGGTGAAAGAAAAGCATTTTGTTTAAAAATTGTATATAAAATTGGTGGTCCTTTGTGCATGTGTCTGCATGGACACCCACACCCCCTATGCTCCACACCCTTTTTTTTAAGAGAATCTAGGAAACAGAAATTGCTTTACTCAAGACACCATCTTAGCACCTTCTTATGAGTCTTTTATTCCCAAAACTGGCACTGCTGTTTATAAAAATGAAAAGGTATTTATTTTTTTTTTTCTGATGTTGGTTTTCTGCTCTAAATCTCTAAGCATTTGATACTGCTTTCTGTTTTCTCAGTTGCCCAGTGTATACATACCATACAGATAATTCTCTATTTTTGTCACTGAATGCTAAATGAAAGATAGCTAAGAACATAGTGAGCATTTGACAATCCTTATCACACATCATTAGACACTAATGTACTATAATAATGATCTTGATAATTGCTCTCTCACCTCACAGCACACCTGCGACTGGGATAATACATTTTCAGATCTTTGTCTTTTATATAAATTAAATCTACTTATCAGTATTACATAATGAAATTTCTGCTATTAATGTTGATTGGTGTAAGCATGTATAGTACCATATGTAGAATTGTGATTTAGGTGGGTATGAAACATGAGAAATTCCACTATTTGATGAGGCCAGTCTTTGGAGAGATTGATTACGTAGATGTTAATTGAATTCTGAACACTTAAGTTAGAGCAGTGAAATAGGTCACTTTGTCCAGAGCCAAAATTTTCCTACATTATTTTTTTGTGTGTTAGCAAATTGTTTACAGTGGATTTAAAATGTTGTAGGTTATAGAATTTCTTTATCCTCTGGGAGAATCTTTCACAGATGAATAGATACTGCTGTCTAAAATTTTTTATCATCTGGACTGCTATTTTTTGTTTGTTTTTCTTTTTCTCCTTTTAACTTTGTACTCTTACTCCACTAACCTACCACCCACTTTATCCTCAGTGATCACCTCTTCCCCGTGTTTATATGGTCTATATATTCGTACACTGTGTTCCTGTTCTGAAGTTTGCTGCTTCAAACCAAGGAGGAAGCTCCTCATATTTAGATATTTTAATATTTTTTAGTTTCTGCAGCACAATACGTTCTCCTTTTTACTTTTCTTTTAAATAATTCCAACTGCTTAATCTCTTTCTGGAAAAGGAGTTCTCAGGGATGCAGATATTGCAGGTAAAGTATCATCAGAACTGTCCATCAAAGTTTCTTGCTCCAAGTTGCAATTGTGCATGTATCCAGTGATCTTGTGGCAACTTTTAGTTGTAAACTCAAGCTTATTTTTCTGTGATTACTCACACTTTTATTCAGTGTCATTGTTTTTTGCCTCTTAAAACATTCATCTATAGAATTCTCTCCCCTGTTCCTTGGGGGGCGGTGGAGAGTGAGTAGCTGTGTTGGCTGCTCAGCCACGTGAAAGCACCACACTGTCCTTCCCCCATCCTCTCTGATTTTGTCAGTAGCAAGTTAAACAAGCTCAGTGCTTGGACTGTGCTAGAGTTGGGCCCCATCAGATGGGAGGCTAAGACAATATGCCTTTTATTTTTCCTACTGTGGTACATCAGCAGTTACCACAGTTTTATCTGACAGGCACATCTACCTTGCTTGCCTACGTGTGCAGGTTCATGGTGATGACAGTAATTGCAACACCCATCATTTCAGAACTGGCCTGGCTTTCACATAGGCACATTGTGTTTACAGCTTTGTCGTAGAAAGAGCTCAAATGTGTTTCAGTCTATTAACATTTTCAGAACATATTCCCACCCCTTTCACCATGACTTTTGTAGACAAAAGGGGCTAGATCTCTTCCCATACTTTGACAAGTAACTGCTGGCTGGCTTGCAGCTCCGTGGAAAGCATGTAGACCTCCATTTAATCTCCTTTCAGTCTTCAGTTCCCTCTTAGTAGTTTGACCTTAGAACACAGACCTTAAAATTGACCAGAATTTGGGGTTAGGGATGCCCACAGTGTGAACATTCATATGAACAACACAGCTTGAGGTTCTTCCAGTGACCAGTGAGTCATATTCTCTTCCTTGATTCACTCCACAATAAGCTAACCATGTTTTGGGGAGAGGCAGAGCACGGTCTGTTTCCTTCACCTTGTTGTTCAAATTGTCATTACGAGCACCAAGCAATTCTCTTCCCTCACCTCAATCCATCACAATATTTCAATAGGATGGAGAGTGGCAGGCAATAAAATGTCTCCTGGAATATAAATCGGCTCCTAATTTGTTTTTCTCTAAGCCATTATTTCTTGTGTGATGGTCTTCTCCCAGGTGTTTTAGACCTGTCAATCAGTTGTTGTAGGTACTTGTTTTCCTTTTCCAGGTTGTGGTATCTCTGGACTTGTCAGTAACAAAGTGAAACACCTATCAGCTGTAATGCCATGTTAAACCCAAACAAAATGCAAAGCTTGTCACAAACAAAATCTAAAACACAAACTACATTACCAGAAGGGCAAAGAGTTCCGCACCAGGGTCTAGTTCAGTTCCCTGGATGTTGATGAAAGAGTGCTCTGAGTTTCCTGATCACTGGTGGAAAATTAGTTGTTGTGAGGTGTTGACGGATAGAATAGGGATGTCTCTGCTCTCCCTGTCACAGCTGAACGTTTAGTGACAGTAACAAGAACTGTGATTCAGTGCTGCCTGTGTCTGTATTACAGATGTTTGCATCATGGATGCGCTTTCTGTGCTACTTCTGCTGGAAGTTACATTTACTATTTGCTCACATCCTGGAGGCTGACAGAACAAACTCACTGTCTTATTGCTTTCCAGGTGAGCAGCTTGTCCAAGAGGGACTGGTTAGTTCTGCTTCATTTGTGAGCAGGTCTCAGAAGAAACACTCTTACAGCATGAAAGCACTCTGCAAGCCACCGATGCTCAATTCATGCACTGAATTGAGTCATAGGGAATTCTGTGATACTACTGGCCTAACTAATTATCAAATGGATAAAGCTGGACTGTAGTGCTTTAAAAATAAATAAAAATAAAAACTCTAAGTTATATAATACATACAAATAAAATAAAAACACTGGTATCTGGCATACAGTGAAGAAAATGTTAAAAAATTAGGCTAGTTGCTAATTTACCATAGTAAATTGAGGTTGGCTGTTTTCTTTGGAGAGCCCAGTTAATATTCTGTGCTAGTGCTTACATGAAGTGTCCAGGTCTCTGCCTATACTAAAACCCCGAATCATTTCTCTCCCTCTCTCTACCATTTCCACTGTCCTTTGGTACAGAAGACTCCATTGACTGAACCCTTCTCCCTGACTATGAATGCCTTAACCACAGTACCCATCTTCTGCAAATTCACAATAAATTCCTGATAATTTAATCAGATTAGTGACAATAGTTTCTAGGCTATGTTAGTAGGTTTCAAAATGATTGCAAAAGTATAGGTAAGAGTTTATGTATTATTATAATTTATCATTATTTATATTTATTATTTGATATATACTGCATCACCATCTGAACAGGCCTCCTCTGCTATTTGGCAGGTGGGCATATTAATGTACATATCAGTGTTCTCGGGAATTGTCTCATACAAAGGAAGCTCTGGCAGTTACCAGGTGGTTTTCTTCAGTTAGAAGTAGTAACAAATTCTGCTTCTTTCTATTCTGAGTAGAGTCTACAGTCAGTGAAAGGCTGCATTTTTCCAGTAACACCTTTTTGCCTTTGAAGCCCAAGAGAAACCGTCAGTCATTTGTTCGGGTCAGTTCTATTTCTGTGTGCTTTGCTTGAACTGAATGCAGCAAAGAAGTAAGAAAAAAGGTAACTCCATGTCCTATGAATTACTTTAGTGGACTGAGATGAGTGAAAGTAAGATAGAAGCCATGGCCCATTACATCTGAAAAAATGCTCAGTATCACTTTCATTCCATGTAGCTGATTACTGCATAAAAGGCCTCCCCAGTAGAATGGCAATTGTGCAGTTTACCTAAAATCACTCACTTCAGCAGTGAGTTGTTTGGTATTAAGTAATAAAGGATGCATTTCTTAAAACAGAATACTTAATATAAAGTATATATTATATATAATTTTTATATATATATAATATATATATGTGTGTGTATATATATATATAAAAAATACAAAACCCAGCACTAACTTATCAAAAACTGAGTCCAAATACTAAATAGGAAGCAACAGCCCACTCCTAGGAAACAGCTCATTAGCTCTCCATCATTGCTTTGAATATGTGGGTATTGTATTTTTTATTTAAACAGTGTGCTGACTGCAGGCTATGCTGGAATGCAGAACCATCCATTGCAGCGGCTTGGCTGGCTGCACAGAAATTGGAGCAATTCCAGCTGCTTTCTCACTCCACCGTGTATCAGACACCTCCCCTTTGCTTCTCTATGTTTTATACAGAAGATGAGAGACAGATGATACTGGCAGTAGTCATTGGCATATTTTTCTAGGCAGGCATCTCTGCCTTGGGGATTGTCTTGAGGGTTTCAGATTCTTCCCTTATTTATGCAGAGGATAACACAAAATAGTATCTCTTCATCTCTTTATGGTTTAGGGGTGGCTTTAGAAATCTGGGCAAACTGGCATACGTAGACTCAAGGAGTTGTGAAGGGATTGCTGTTGTTTGTGGTATAAAAGAGTTCCTCCTTTTTAGCTGTTTTTGAAAAGTCAAGTTACTTTTTGAATTCTAGGACTTTGCTACTGGCTATGATAATCGAAGAATCTTGATGGTTGCTCAGATTTGCCTCAGCAGTGGCACGGTGTTTCCCCAGCCTGCCTCCCAGGGTCCTTGACAGGTACTGAAGAGGGTGGGAAAGGCACTATTTAGGTCTTTCACCTCTCTCAGGCATATTAGCTGCCTAAGTCACATTATCCTGAACAGTGCTCTCAAAATTATACTGATGTCAAAGCAGTGAGAAATTCAGACAAGGTATCCTCTTGCTTGCTAAAGTTATGACTGTTACTTTTTAGAACTATGAGGACAGTAGGTCTGTCTCCCCAATGTCCTGGTTGTCGATGCACTTGATGAGGATCAACATCAAGGATAGGAAAGTGGTTGCAGCCATAATGTAGTATCAGCACAGGCTGAAACTCCAGTTTTTCACAGACACCACAGGAGTCCTTTTCTCTGCCTTGCTGCGACAGTGATAGCTAATGGGAACTCTTTTCTAAAAGCTCTTGCAGAGCTCTTTTCTTTCTGAACTGAGAATTGGAGTTTAGAGTTCCTCCTCAAATGAATTGGAAGTTGTTCTGATTTCTGGGCTTCTCATGAAAACCTGCAGTTCAAGTTTTTAACCAGCCTGTTGGGAAACATTTCAAAATACAGCTCTTTCTTCAGCCTGTTGGGGAGGGATGCTGAAAGCAGTGCCAGCAACACATGAGAGGGAGTACAAGAGGGAGCAGAAATGTTGCTGAGGTGGCTTACCTACCGTGAGCAGTATGAACTTTTGGTATTTACATGAATGTTTATGATTAATTTTTTCCTAGCCTCCTGCTCAGCCCTTCAGTGGAAAGGCTGACGTTGCAGTCTGGAAGCTGATATTGCTGGGTTTGATTAGATTACAGGGTGAGGAGATTTTTCATCTTCCCATACCTCTTGCCAATTATGATTAAGAGTTGATTCAAACCTCATTATTCCACAAACATTGTGAAGATTGCAGGTACTTCAGTTTTGCATTAGAAAGGAGAGTGTGAACAAGCAGCTCTAATACTAAGGATGAAATTTTAAAGACTTGGGATCATGAAGGAGATACTAGAAGCATTATGAAGCCTAACACTTTCTGTACCACTCAGCAGAGGTTGCTTCCAGTTTTATATTTCAGCAATATTAAAACTTAGGAACTCACAGATATCCCCTTTCTGTTGCCATTTTTTTTGTTCCTGTACTTCTTGATTGCTGTGTTAAGTCCTTTTTCTGTCTGTATGCAAAGAGAGTGTAAGTTCACTGTTTTCTTCCAAAGTGACTGGTAGTCTGACAAGCCCGTTTGTGTGATGTCTGTATGCCTCGAAAGCTTAGCTCTGCTATGTAAAAGAGACTGATGAGGATCGATCCTCAGAGTCTATTTGGTTATGATCCTAGCCTTAAACAGCACTAATGATAATTCACACTAATGTAGAATACAGCTGGAAGAAATTGAAGAGAAAGGCAGAAAAAGCACAAGATAATATTTTGAAACAAAGCAACGGGATTTTTTTTTATTTATTTATTTTTTTAAACTTACAAATACAGTGATTTTTTTTGTGGAGGTTTGTTACGTTTGAGTTTGGGGTTTTTTTGTTAATTCGTTAAAGAATTTCAGTAAAGAATATATTTGGGATGTTATGCCCCAATACTCATAAAAACAGAATGAGTAGAGGAGGAAAGCAGATTCTGGAATAATTGCAGAAGGAAAGGCCAGGAAAAGCAGTGTGGGAGGTGAGCAAAATCATCATGGTAGACAAGAAAAAATTGAAATTCTTGGAATGAAACTAATGAGGAAGGAAATAAAACAAATGATCTATAGTGTCACTCTAAAATACATTATATTTGAAATAGATTTGGAAATTGCTAAGCAAAACTAATATTTATCTATTAGGCAGGAATATAGAGTGGACATAGTGCTAGTTACCAATGACCATACAGTGCAATTAAAATAACTAAGTTATAACTAAAATACTCTCTAAATGCTGTGCCAAAACAGTGACAAATGCTTATGTATTTTTCTGAAAATAAACATTATATGGTGTGCATATTTGTGATTTTATATATTAATTGAAAAGATAGATGGCAAGTGTAAATTATAGTATTGTGGCTGAGTTTGTTAGCAGAGCTGGCTGTTTGTCTCTCTCCAGTTTTCTTTTAAATAAAAACAGTATAATATCAAAGAAATATGCCAAATGGTACAGTCCATTGTTATTCTTTTGATAAATACAGATCACTGAATTTTACAGTTCAAAATACTGAACAACAATAGCAGTAGTATCTCATTTACTGTCAGAATTGCAGACTCTGACCTTTGCCTCCCAGTCATTTTGTTCACAGTATGATAAATGTGAATGTAAGTGGGGAAAAAAAAAAAGGTGAAAATTGACCACATACAAGCAATCTGCCATCCCCAGTTGTGAAATAAATGTAGTGTTAACTGCTGTAAGGATAAGACACAACCAGGGTCCACAGTGTGGTGGGTGAGTGGTTACTTTCCTGCTTTCTGTCGTGTGTCTACACCCCAGTTTAAGCAGCAGATATTTATGAACTCCAAAACTAACTGTCCCATAGGCTGCTTAATGAGTATTTAAAAGCTGAAATGAAGTTAAACTTTGCTGGAATTAAATTCACAATCTGATGAGAAATGGGGATGCAGCATCAGTAGTTGTCAGGGTTGTAGACTATGTAATTCTAACTTTGCACTTATTTTTCTTTTGTTATAGGGATATGTCTGATCATCTGTTTAAATATTTAAAATTCTATATATACAATTTTTTGCCTGTTTTTTTTAAAATGTGTGATTGCCCTGAAATATTACAGTAAGACATATGCATGTTACAAAATTTAAACATTTTGTTTCCAAAATGAAAACTGTCATGTGAAGTTACCTATTTTAAAATGGCAGAGTACCATAGCTACACTGTCCTACTTGACTGATGCCAGTAACTTAAAAAAACCCAAAGCTTTAAGCTGAACAATTTGTAGTGCCATCTGTCTGATTGTATGTTTGCAGCTGTGGGGAAGTGTCAAACTGGAAAAAAATTATCAAGTAAATTCAGTTGTAGGCTGACCTGTTGGTGCTGGTTACTGTTCTGTGGAGTTTGGCTCACCTATAGCCCTACCTGGCCTCTGACTCATGGGTGTTGCACCTGTAGTCAGGATAAGTAGCTGAGTGACCTTGTCTCTGCTGCAAGGTGCCTAGAAGATCTTGAACAAAGTTACATTGACTTCTCTAAGCTTAAGGTTTTGGTTGGGATTTTTTGAGGATGGGGATAATGATTTTTATTTCCTTTGGAAAGCACTTAACACTGTAGAGTGCATCTAATACAGTTGAAAATGAGAAATAAGCTACTCTGGTACTGCTTCAGCAAACCTGGGAAATATTCAGATTTTATGCAGAATTAATATGTTTTTATAGTGATACTTACCTTTGTTCTTATGCTCACATTTCTCCACCCATACCAGCAGTCTTATTGAAGGGAGCATTTTTCACATCAACCTAGTTATTTGAGAATTCATATTAAATTCATGGTTCATTTCTGTGAGATTCCTATGGAATATCTTAGTAAGTTCAGTAGAAATAATGAACTCTGATATTTGCCATCACTCATGTGAAATATTCTAGACACAAGGATTGAAGGTACATCTTAGAATCACAGAATGTTGTGAGTAGGAAGGGACCCACAAGGATCATGGAGTCCAACTCCTGTCCCTGCACAGGACAAGCCCAACGTTCAGACCATGTCCCTGAGGGCACATGTTGGCCAAATGCTGCTGGAATCTTGTCAAGCTTGGTGCCATGAGCACCTCCCTGGGGAGCCTGTGCCAGTGCTCCACCACCCTCTGCCTCAAGAACCTTTTCCTCATGGCCAACCTCACCCTCCCCTGCCACATCTTCCTGTCATGTCCTCTGCTCCTGGCGTTGGTGGCCAGAGAGAAGAGATCAGCGCCTGCCCCTCCTCTGCCCCTTGGGAGGAAGTTCTAGACTGTGACAAGTAGTTATCTTACATAACTACTTTGGTGAAACACAAAGTAGAAACCTTGTGCTGCTAAAGGACACCATCATGATTTATGTTTTATTAAAATGGGTTTGGATTTGCATCACCAAAGGATTTAGTTATTCCTGTCTTATAAGGCAATAGAGGAATATTTGAGACAGTATTCAGAGCTTTCCTTTGGGTTACCAAGGCATTGGATATATATTGAAATTCGTATAAATCTAAATGCAGCAGTGGTGATGGGTTTGGAGAAGTCAGCAATGTTTGGTTATGAAATAAAAAATTTACAAGAATGTTGATGTCAAGACTACTGGGCAGTTTGTTTGCTCACTTCTGTGTTTGATTTGAGAGATACATATATATATATATATATAAACAGGAATAACAAAACAGAAAGGTATGCACTCCCTGTACAGATCATTTAAATATGTGACAGCTGACAAAAACTTACTGAACTAATGTATTTTATTTCTTCTATTGTTACTATTTTTCTGTCTACACTATCTACACTACTCTCTACTGTTACATATAACACTACTATTAATTTGTAAGTTTTAGTGTCTACTTTATGCAAACACAAATCTTTAAAGCATGTATTTTTTGTTTTAAATTGACTATTTCTACAAAACAGTTTAGTAGCATTTGCTTACCTATCTTTCATTGGTAAGACAAGTTTGCAGTTCTTACATAAATCCAAGGCTTCACTTAAAAAGTGCTTTTCACAATTTTATAGTCAGTATTTCTTCTGTAGAGAAAGCAACATGTAGTGTATTCAGTGGAGATAGTCATAAATGTGTCTGTACATTTGTAAATACAGTTCAGTAATTATTGCAACTTGGGGCTAAGTACTGCAAAAAGAACTGCATAGCTTTAGCTGATCTATTATAAAAGCAATTGATCTTATGAAAGTTGTGAACCCAAAAAATGAACATTGAGATCTCAAACCATTAAAAACTACACTCTTCTAATAAGGCCATAATAAGAAATGGTATCCTTGTAAATGGTGACTGCACTGTTCTTCAGATTTTTATTGTTGATAACTGCCTGTAAGAATATTACATTCCTTCAAGGTATGCCTTCTCTAGAAAGCTGTTCTGCAGTTGTGTAATAAAGTAATAAGTCATGTCAGGGGGAGCTTGAGTAGGCTCTCAGTGTACACCTTGAGTGTGTTCTGAGGCATGAAGCCAAGTGCCATTAATTATTTGAGAAGTGTGCTGGTAACTTACTATTCTTCCAGAGAAAATGAGTCTGACATGCCAGACAACAAATGTCACTGTAACATCTAAACATCCAGCAGGCTGGAAGCTTTGGTACTTGTCAAAAGATGAAACCTTATAGCTTCAGAAAAATTGCTTCCAAAAAAAAAAAAACCACACACAAAAGAAATGAAATAATTACTAGCATAGGAATTAATTAACCGAGGCTAGCAGGTTCATTTGTTATGGACAGAGAAAAGTGCATCTGCAGATCCAAATGGTCTGTTCATGGACATGGAATAGAGAAATCCATGATGAACTACCTAACATACATACAGAGTTGAAGACAAAAAGGTGGTTTCTCATACTAGGGGGAGGAAAACAGAAGAAAAAATGAGGCAAAGGTTGGCATAAATATTAGTTTATAGTATCAGTAGAAGGAACAGAGAGGAAGAATCACATGTATATGGTAGCATTTGATAAAGAATATCACAAAATTGACAAACTGCTTTCTGTATATCAATATTTTTTGTACATATTTCTATTAAGAAAGCACTTTAGATTTTATACATATATCTGGTAGGAAGCACTTTGAAACTTTCTAATAGTAAGAGGTATTTTTCTGGCATTTAGTTATTATGGTCAGATCAAAAGATTATGATTTTGTAACTGTTATCACCACTCTTGGAGAGCTCTTTTTTAACGCTCCAATAGAGAAAAACGGTTTTGGAAACCAACACCATATTGGCCGCTACCTGAATGTATTTATGCTACTGCAGAAATCCTTACAAGCAATATAACAGATACTTGAACTAAACAACAAAGGCAGCCATGGAACTCTGGATTGGGAGATCCATCTTTTTACAATTATTGTGACAATAGAAGGGAAAAAAGAAAAAGAGGAAGCCGTAGCTTAAATGGCCTTGATCGTTTATTCAGTCCCTACACTAGCACCAGCACTGCAGAGCGATCATCTGTTGTGGGTTTGCATTCATTGGGATCTCGAAAGATACACAAATGAGCACCTCCTTGCAGAAATGCTGCTTTCACTTTAACAACATAGAGGTGGATAATGTGCAAATGGAATTAGCCACAAAATGGATCTGGTATCTGCAGACTTTTTTTTTCCACTTGCAGAAAGAAATATTTTATCCAGTCTAATGGGTTTACAGAATCTTCTGATAAGGTAGGAGTCCTCAACTGTACGTAACTGTAAATGACTCTGTGAAACAGAAGCCTTCATGGCCTTCCAAGTTGGACACTAAATCCTATCGAAATATGGAAAAAATCCAACAAACACAGGTTCCTTCCGCAGTTGTAGTATTTCTTACTGCTGTTTTTCAATCTCCTCTTCTGTAGTGGTCACTGCAGTGTTAAGACTTACCATGCTCCTTCCTGCCTTATCCCTCCTCCCAAAAAGCCATTCCAGCTACAGCTGTAGCCTAACCACTCTTTTGGCTTTCCTTTATGAAAAACAACTTAATATGTTAAATAAACTACTCCCTATGTGTGTTTTGATTTGGTGTCCTTGGTTTAACAGATTTTCTCAATTTACATATTGCTTTAGTCTGAGGACTACAACAGCAACAGTTTCCTCCTTTTATTTCTGGAAGTGGTAAAGAAACCTAGAGAAGAATCTGTCCTCTTGCAAAATGCCAGGAGGGATATGCCACTGCAACACGCATTGCATAGGAGTAGACGTGCTCCACTCACATTACAGTGCAGAAATGGTTCCGTTTGGCTGTTGAATAGAAGTTGTTAAAGTTCACCCGGAGATCCGAGCTGATGATCTCGTATATCAGATTTCAGGGTTTGCTTAGGTGCAGAATGCTCCTTGGCATTGCCGTTGTTCCAGGTCACTCAGATGCCAGCTTTTTACTGGACAGGAGTGAAGGAATGAAGAAAGCATTTTCTTAAAAATAAAGCTTTGCAATAATGGAACAATGATTGAAAAGTAGTGAAATACAGTATTAAGATTATACTTTATAATGAAGACTTTTTGCTGCTGCTGTGGACAAATTTTGGGACTCAATGAGTAACTTCAACCATTTACTCAAGCGCTACATTGCCCTGAAGTGTTCTCAGAGTTGCATTTCTCCTGCTTTTCCAGTTAAAGGTGGTTACTAGAGATGCTGGAGTTGGCTGCTTAGAGATGTGATTATCTTTTTCTTCCATTCTTTTCCTGCAGACCTCCCTGATCCCAGGAGTATGCACTAGTATATTACAGGAAATTGCTTCCTTTCTTTTTCGCTGCTGTCACATTCTTTGATTACCATTTCTATTGTGTGCCTTAATTAGCCTGACTGATTTCTTTTGTTTACTATCTTCCTAAAATACAGTGATGTTCCTTTAAAAATTATGCAGTGTAGAAAATAGTATTTATACCATCTCTTTTAAAGATTTATGAAGTCTGACTAATTGGAGATTTTCTTTGCAGACTATCCATAAAATGTCAATAGAAATAAAGATTAATTTGGGTATGGAGCCATGCATTTGAGTATGTGTAGTTCCCACCTCAAACAATTTATTAGATTTCAGGGATCCCCGCAGCAGTCAGCAGGATGAAGCAGAAAAAACAGTTGCTTGCCTCTTAGGAGAGGTTCATCCTGTTGTTTTTGTCTCTCTTCTTCCATCATTAATGAAGTACCCCAGTCTTCCAGCCATTTTTGTCATGTGCCATTTCTATGAGACCACTTGAATTTTGGTTCTTCCCAATTCCACAAATATAACTGTTGTGTATTTTCATTCTGTGCCTAAAAACAGCCTCTCTATGTATTATTGGTGCTTTGCACATCGTTGAGACAACTTCAAGACAGTTTGCCAGGTGAGGACCTTCCAGCATCAGTGTCCCTGCCAGAAACTACTGACAGAGACCAGCAGAAGCTATGGAAACTAGGGACTAGATGATGATTATAATTAATTAACGAGAGATCCTTATGGCCACATACAGCACATTTACAGTACATTTAGGCACGTAAGATTTAATTGCATGGAGGAATCAGAGATCATTGCCACTATAAACAGTGAAACAGCTTTGGTGGTCCTGCTTGAAAATTTATAGCCAAAGTTTGCACAAGTCTTGTGTGTTTTTTTTAATGCTGGTTCCTTGTGAGAATGCCAGTAATGCAGCCCTGCAGTAATGTCGTAGTGCAGTCTCTGTGCAATTAAAAATTGGAATTTTCCCATTCTAATAGCTTCTGGTTTTCACCCAGGCAGTCTTTTTATTGACTGAAATACCAGAAACAAATATGCTTCTCTCAAATCACTGACACATCTTCACTAGTCAGAGGATAATCACTAATTTCTTCCAGACATATCTAAGTGGCATGAAAGCTGCTTTTGTTTTGATTTTAGTCTGAGTTTGTTTTTCACTGTTGGAGCTACACAGGCATACATAAAAAGACCTACCAAAAGGAAACTGGGCAGTCATCTCTGGGTTCCCCTTTAGGAAAGTATATCTGAGCTAAACACACACACAACATAAGTTACAGTAATTTGCAATGTGGCAACTATTTCTAAAAAATTAACTGTATTAACTCATCAGTATGGTTTATAAAATGTATTTAAGGGATAATTTAAAAGTTTGCAGACTCTGTAAAACAGTGTAGCCTGTATTATTAATAGCTTTTATTTTTATCTGTAATTTCAGTGCTTGATATTTCCAATCAAATGAGCCTCTTTTCAGCTGCTTATAATTTTGCCAATTTTGTATTCAGTCATTCTGAATCATTCTTACCTGCCATCTACCTGTAATAGTGATAAATTCTATTTATTATATTAGTTTTGGGGAAAAAAAAATAACTAATTCTAAGAATGAAGTGAAAAACAAAGTTTTATCCATATTGAAAACACTTTCCATATCTTTTTTTTTGAGTAGTACCTATGCATTTAGAATCATATTCTTAAATTCTAGTCTATATGAAATTGTTTAGGATGGTCATTTTTGGTTTTTTTGGGGTTTTTTTTGAAAATACAAAAATGAGCTCTTGAGTCAAGATTTCTTAAAAAAGAGGTTAATATAGAATATATACCTACAGGAAAAAAATCTATAAATAAGGAGACAAATACAATGGGTAGGCAACCTATGAAAGTATCATTCTGCTTGTGATTAACAAAGAGTAGAGCACCAATTCCATGTATTATTCCTACACTGTCACTTATTCCCCTCTTGTCTGTAAGTTAAGGGGAAGCCAGAATATGGACAGTCTTCTTCACAGATATTTGAAAATCCTTCCATTACTAGGCAATGATCTCCAGCAGCAATACAAAAAGTAGCTGAAGCCACTGAGTAATTATTGCTCTGTATGGGAAAAATGAAGTCTAATAAGATGATAGTTTGTTTTCACACTGCAAAAGCTATTTGAGTCACCTCAGTGGCAAACAAGGTGTTTCTCTTTGTTGTTATTGGAATTCTTTAGTTGCCAACTTAAAAGTCTTAGAGAAGCATCTGGCAGAGCCACCTTAAGAAGTGCAGAATAGTATTCACCTGTGCTGTGTAGCACAGATCCCAGCTCTTTGATGAGCTATTGAATTGTACCTCGTGTGACAGGCAGTGACAAAATTAATAACATTGACTTTTCTCTTTATCTGTGTGATTTTTATTTTTTTTTTGGATAAACTACAGATTCTTCAAAAACATGGTATGTGCCCTGAATCATTATAGTCAATGTTATTGTATTGCAACTAATGTTTTATACAAAGAAAAACTGCATTGATGTGAACCAAAAATACTGTTTGATATATACCAATTATCTCTTTTGTAATTTCTTCTAATCATTTTAATAAACAACCCCAATAGAATATTGAAATATGGGAATGATGGAAAATAAGTCACTGGGGGGGAAAAAAAGAATTATCACAAAGATAAAAAACAATTAATTTCATTTACCTATCTTCATTATGTAGTTATATTTGAGGAAGCATCCTTCTGCCTGCCTCTTTTGCTTTACTTTCCCTTGTTCCTCTCCCAAGTCAAGGGTGTGAGAATGCTTATCTGTTCTCCTCAAAGCATAGAAATTTTAGAGAGCAGAAGATATTGGCAAGAGAAGAAATTGACTGGAGCATACAAACACAGTTGTTTTTAAGTGCATGCCAAAGCACAGAGAAATATAATTGATCACATTTACCACAAACAAAAAACCAAAATCAGTCTGTTGTCCCCCACAAGTTGGGTTATTCTGTCACTAAGTTTCTTAGGAGTGACTGTTGTCCCTTCCTTACCATCTGTAGGAACTGAACCAAATTAGAGCCTTTCTTTTTTGATACATGATGTGTGGTTTATCCTCGTGGTTTCAACTGACTAATAATTTATAATCTGTCATGGCTGGTCTTCCTCCAATGGATTCTTCATGGTGCCTTGTGTTTCTAGCAACTCCTCCTGCATAGTCCCACTATCAGTTTGAACGTGACCCAACATGAATCCCCTCTTTTTTCTCACAGTCCATTCATGATCTGAATAAAACAAGGATCATGTGAAGAAAGAAGAGATATGAGATTGCTTAATAAGATAGTACTCACAATCAAAGGTTGTCCTCATAGCTTCATTGTTCTAATTCTGTGATATCCTAATCTTGACTTTGTGATCATATTCTGCCTTTTGTAATACTCTTTTGTTACATTCTTTTCTCTTGTTCTTTTCTATATGCTTCTTTGTTCTTTTCTAGATGCTTTTATTAAAATATAAATTGGTTAAAATAGTATTATAGTTCCTTGCACAGTGGTAGAATAGAACAGGCCTCATTGAATCGCCCTTTTTGTGAAGTGATCAGATATCAGAGGAGTAAGAGGACTTTAAAATTGGAATAATTATATATTGACAGAATATAACAAATATGAAAGATGTAAGTCTCAGAGTGCATTAGTGGGTGTCAGTAAGCATACGTTTTTAAAAATGTATGAGGTGGAAAAGCATAGCAAATTATGAGTTTAAGAAAGATTAAAACACCTCCTCACAGCTACTGATGGTTGCCATTCATTGCAAATGACAACAGAATCTTGTCTATTTTAATTTGATTGATGAGTTCTCAGCAAGCTATAAAAATCCCATTTTCATGAGAAATGTCTTCCCACACACAAACCAACAGTGTCAGACATACTTAAAAGTTGCTCCTGAGTTTCTTTTGGGCTCTCCTAACTCGCTAACAGTCGATTCAGATGTTGCAAAACTGAAACAACTGAAAACTGGAAGCAACTTCTTTCTTTCATAATGACGTGCTCCCACAGAGCAGTGAAAATGTACTTTATTTTAAAGCACCAAGGTTTATGACTGCTAAGATGACCACCACCATGTCTGCATTCTCGGCATTTTGTGTCTTCCCCTTCAGGCTGGGGAAGAACTTAATGGCCATAACAGTCTCAAGCAGTAAAGACTCTTCTGTGAGAGAGCCCACAACTGCATTTTGTTGAATCAACCCATATTTACTGGACTGGACAATTCAAAAGATCCTTAAAAATACTGTTCGATCCAGCACGAGATGAAACCCTTGCTCCATACTACCTGTGCAGCAAGAGCAGGCCCTGCGGCCGCCATCATACACACAGGTCAGGCCTTTGACCGCCTTCCCCGAGGTTTGGAAACGTGTCTGGTTTCCCAGCTGGATCTCAGTGAAATATGGCTTTCTCTGCATTTGCTATAATACATATTCAGCTGTGAGTTTAGGTTGTTGGGGCACCATGGGGGGACCCCACCAGGGCCTGTCCCACCACCTTGGGCCTGTGGCGGTGGGCTGGGCCTGGCTCTCGGCCCGCGCGTAGGCTGAGCTCAGCAGGGCCTGTGGCCAGGCAGGTCATTAGCCCAGGCTGGGACCAAGCCCTCAGGCAACAGCAGCTCCCACAGGCAGGGGAGGGCCTCAAGATGGAGGAGGCTCCTCGCTCTTGAAGCCTTTCCCCATGGCCCCACAGTGAGATGGGGCCGCCCTTGGCTGCGCTGCCTCTGAGCTGGCCCTGAGCAGCCACAGCCCTGGCAGAAGGATGCACTGGAAGCCCTGAGGGGTGGTAACGGCCATAGTCTGAGTGTGCAGCTCTGTGTGGGGAAGGGCGGCTTCCCACAGCGCCTGACACCACACACACACCATCCCGTTGGGAACGGCTAAGATCACGTCTCATTTTAGGCAGTAAGTGTACAATGCACCTCTGAAGTTTTTACAATCTGCTTCAATACCTGTGCAATAACAGTGCTAAACTGTTCTGCAGCTGCTTGATAAATGTCTTCTCCCCCTCTCTGCCCAGGCTGGAGACTAGCAAGCCATGAATCACTTTCTTTAATAGTTCACCAGAGCTTTGCGTAGCGTTAATTTCTCTTCATATGCATCTGTCTATAACACAAACAGAACTAAATGCCATGTATTAAACATTAAGTAAGGCAAAATATATTAATTACAAATTTTCTCTAATTTAAAAACCACATAGTCCTGGTAAAGCTCTAAGAAAGCACATTTATAGATGTGTTGTCCTTTATGAAGCCAATTAAATTACCAGTGCTTCTCTGCATGATCTCTGATATTTCACTGGAGAAAACTTTATTGTCTTTGTATTGTTCATTCAAATACCCTGCTTATTACTTAACCATTAAGACAATATATCATCTTCCCTCAGGCTTTACAGAAGTCCAATCACATACAGTTCATGTAATTAGTAACTCACAAAGTCACTTCTGTTAGATAATGTTGGGGAAAATAAGATGCCTCCCAGTGATTTGGAAGTTAGAAAAAATACTCTGTTGTAACAAAGATAAAAACAAACTTTAAGTTTTTTGAAATAGTCATCATTATAAGCTTTTTCAGATGGCAGTGTTTCATAGTTTAAATTTTAGTTTACATTAATGTATGCACAAATAATTTGTGAAAATGATAGATGCAGTAACTATTAGCTGAGTGAAGAAAATATTGTGAGAAACATTTTGAAAATACTGATTTATCAACACATACAAAATGAAGCTTTCTGCATACATAAACATCTGGAACAAACTGTTAACTTACTTGTAATATATTTACATAGGGTATGATTTTTGCTTGGGAAATGGCTTTTTTCCTTCTCCAAATACAAAACCAAAACCCATTTATAATTAAAAGTTTCTAATTTGCCCATCAGGCAGTTTGTGCACTAAGTAATTTTGTGTGGCTGAAACTGCTACAGGAGAATAAATAATAGAAATAATAGGAAGCTAGGCAAAATCTGAGGAACTTGGTTAACACTAACATGTAAATAAGCCTGATAATCCCTTTACAGAGTGGTATCCTAATCCTTATTTTAGATAGCATGTGGCTGTAGTACTCTAAATTTGCATGCAACATCTAGTGCTTGTGTATGGTTTGATGTCACAACCTGCAATCTCACACAGTGATTTACATGCAGTTATGCAAAATCATTGCACAACATTTACAGACACCAGTTTTACAAAATGTTATGCTTAAATCAGAAATTAGAATGGAATGTGTATACCACTGACTCCTTTGTGCAATTTTCCTGTGAATTTTAATTGGAATTGCTGTGAGATACAGTTGGCTTACAGTGGTCTTTTACAGCATTAAGCTCCACAAAGACATCTAAGGCTGAAGGAATAGAGAGATTATTTTTCTTTTATTTTTATTTTCTTCAGAGGGTAACATATCTCTGAAATCATACCAGTGGAGGCGTTTCCTAAATGAGTTTTTAAAAACCTAGGTAGTTACTCTAGTGCTTGCAAATCTTCTGTGGAAAATGGTAAATTTAGGAATTGTTTTTAATTGTGCCACTGAAACACAATAATTGTTAGCAGAGTTTAAGCTTATATATGTGCAGCAGCTGAAGTGCTGTATTTCAGACTCATGCTGCATGTTCATTGATTTTGATAGAGTAACAGGTAATTTTCTTTCACCTTGAATGCTGGCAATCAGCGCTGAGTTATTCAGAGAGATGAGTTATTATTTGAGGGTTTTCAGCTTGTGTTATTTTATCTCATTTATGAAAGGCTGTTTTTTTATTTGAAAGTATCCAGTAATCATAGTTGTGTGAGTAGTGGGTTATCAATAGCTTTGTAAACTTTTCTATAGAAAAGCTTCCCTGATACCTTCCTCTGACTCAGAATTTCTGGTTTGTACCTGGCTTAATGGATAAATGTATTTGGGTTGGCTTCAAAAGGAGTAAAATTATCCACTTATTCATCCATACTTTTATTTTCCTCATCTTTTCCATGAGTATATACATGCTTTCTTCTAAGAGACATACCACATCAAAACCATAATTGCTTTAAATACATCACATAATACTATTTCAGAATAAAACATTTACTTTTTTAAATTGGAAATTACTCTTCTTGAGTTTTATTTTGGAATGGTTTAAACAAAATATTTCTCTTGAAAGGGAATGCTATGTTTCTTTTGATCCAAAGTGGCTTCTCATCTAGGGGACAGAAGGAATGATTTCAGAACCGACAGACATGAATTTCAGAAGTAGTAAGGATTTTAGAGAGAACTCGTTTTGCTTTGACTGAAACTGTGACCTGGAATTGCCAAGTCTGTAGTCACAAACTTATTTGTATCCCACCACATGTATGAAAGGTGGCTATTAAAAGCAGTAACTTAATATTCATCCTTAGATAGGCCAAGGCAGGATTTGGGCATGAAAAAAAAAAGAAAGGAGCAAGCAAGCATAACACCCTTCCTCGATTTTGCCTTACCTCAACTCTTCCTTTCTTCAAGCAAGCTGAGAGGAGTCAGTGTGCACGGCCTACATCTACAATGCTGCCTTCTTCCATGCACCAGACCTGCTGTCTGGCCAATCAGCAGAAAATTACCACTCACTGTAATCACAATTTTATCAGACCAGTGGCCTTCTTTCAAAGAGGGCTTTTTTCTTCCTGGTCAGTGACAGCAGGGCAGGATTCTTCCCTAATGTCTATTCAGCAAAGTCAGAAGAACGCACTGGGAGGAGAGCTGCTGAAATTGTTGGGTCAGAATTAAGCTCTTAAAATTACATTTGAAAAATTGGCTTTTGGATTCTGACAGGCAATCAACTCTTATCTTTTTCAGTCCCATCTTCTCACTCCTTTTCCCTTACCTACTAATGAAGCTACTTTTATATCAAGCAAATCCTTTGGAATCAGAAGTAAAACTGATCTGTGTGTATTTTATATGTGAGTTAATACTTTTTAATAACTCACTCAATGTGAACTGACAGTGAATTCTTAAAATGCATACTTTGGGGTAATTTTTAAAGAACACTTCATTTTAATATTCTTGTTGTGTCTTATTACAAGAGAAGGAAGTACTGCCTAGTTTCTCTAGCTTTGTGAAGAAAATAGTCTTGAATATGTCAAAATGAGAAAAAGCCACATGGATCTTTGAAATTATATTTGTAGCAATGCTTTCCCTCGTACTGCTGGAGGAGTCTGAAGCAATATGAGTCTGTACAGTCTGTACAAGTTTGAGTTGCTCTTTCATTTGTTTCTGTTCTGTTTTCAGATTGGGAAGCCAGAAGGCAGTAAGTGCAATATATGCTGGCGTGTATAGAAGTGGTAGCTGGCAGGAGAAAGAAAGAAATGTCTGTTTAAATATGTGTGATGAAGTCTGAGGATGGTTTTAAAATAATATTTCAGAAGGCAAATGTGATAGATGATTTATTTTAATAAATTGTTTCTGGTTTAAAGGCCAGCAAAAAGGGATGTAAGGTTGTGTTGTGGTTAAGAATGGCAGGGACTCCTGCTCCAACTAGCTGGGGGCATGGTCAGCTTTGACTATCACAACATACCCCATCCCCAGGGCAGCTGCTCTCCAGGTTGTTTCCCAACACAACTGTGGCCTCAGGCTTGCAGTAGTTTGTGCTAGAGGGTATCAGCAGCTCCTTCCTACAGCTCCAAAGGTGGTTAGAGCAGCACCTCCCAGCCTCTCCTGCCCACAGGGTGCAGAGGACCCAGCTGATGTGGCCCTTCTGTCAGAGACTTCTCAGGTCAGGCTCATCTATAAATACACAGAGATGCCATCCTTGTCTCATCAAGGCGTTGTGAGGGTGAACATATTAAGCATTGCAGGTCTCCATTACTTAAATAAGGAAGCCATATAAATAGCTTTGGCAGATAAGAAGTTATCTCACTCTTTCTTACTAACAGATGGAACCTCCATAAAACATAGGTACTGTGCTTTTGTTTAGTGAAATCAGAGAAGTTGTCTAGGTAACAATTGCAAGCAGCAGTGAGGACTGTAAATTTGGAAGCTGTTTCTTTTAATGATTTCCCATTATATACCAAGAACAGATTTTTCAATTATTATTTTTAAGTCCATATACCAAAATAAAAACTGTGAATTATATGATCAAAATAGCATATATATTTAGGTTGGAAAAGAAAGAAGGTTCATTAGAACTGCATGGAACAGATTTTACTTACTTATAACCAAAACTTGCTTCTGTTAATGAAACTTATTTTCTTGTTTTGCAGCTTGCAGGCCTGGATTCTATAAAGCATTTGCTGGAAATGTGAAGTGCTCCAAGTGCCCTCCACACAGTCTGACTTACTCAGAAGCAACTTCTGTCTGTCAGTGTGAGAAAGGTTACTTCAGAGCTGAGAAGGACCCACCAACTATGGCATGTACCCGTAAGTCTGACCAGTACCAATTTCTGCCATTCTCTTCTCCTCTGCTTTTTTTTTTTTTTTTTTTTTAATTATGTGTATTTGTACATTTTGTGAAGAATTCCATTCAAGGTAACCAAAAGAGATTTTAAAAATCAAAATTCAAACAGCGTATTTCTATTGAGACTAGATATCCCTAAAATTACTGACATGTTTCTTAGTGTGGTGACTTTTTAACTAGTAGTTCTGAGAGATAATACAAGGTATGTAATCATTGTCATATAGATAATAATGATGGGTTTTAACTACCAGTATGTGGTTTAAATAAATTAAAATATGCTTGTATAAAAACTTTCAAAAACCTGAGGAGTCACATAAAGAAGAAAACTGATATTATATGCTCTGCTATCTCCCTAGATTTAAATGAAGATTATAAAATAAATATCATCCCAACACAATTGAATAAAAACTAAACTCTTTTAAAAAGACAAGGAAATCAAAAATGATTTATGCAATCAGAAGGATATATAATTAAACCCTCTTGCATATCATCTTTTTTCAACAGAGTTATTCTCTCTTATACAACTGTGATAATGGAGATTCTTTAGATTTTTTAATAGTTTAAAAAATACAATATTTTGTTATTTTTTACTAACTAAATTTGTCATTAAGACAAAACTGATGTCCAGCAATCAAGGGGCAGAAATTCTAACTGAGAATATATTTTTATTGCTTTGATCAATGTGTTCATGTCCTGAAACATGAAGCATAAATTTTCTTTTCACTCAACAAAATATTTCTCATAGATTTTCATACGTGGTTCATTACTCACTGGGATTCATTTATAGATCATAAAGCAGCTATATCTATTTAATCTCAAAACTGGGAACAAACAGCAGCATTTAGAATCTGTATGTGAAATACTATATTTACATAATATCCTATTATTTAATAAAGACAATTAAAATCTGTTTGCAAAATTTTCCAAGATACCTAGTTGTCGGTGTAGCATTTTGTTAGTTCTCCTGGTGGAGGATCAAAAGCTGCTTTGACCAAAAGCTGTCAGGAGAGACATGTTGCCAGACTTCTCTGTTCCTGCTGAGGATGTCAGCCAAGGGAACTGAGTGAGCAGAGGCAGGGCAGAAACCAACCACGACAGAGCTACGAGTGCCCCTGACTTGGGAGAAATAAGAAAAAAGGGGGGCAGTGAACCAACTACATTCTAGTTTCTACCTTGCTCTCGGTTCAGTGCCACCATGCATTGCCTCTCATTCAGCATAGACTGCAAGGTATCAGTACTTCACTGACTGTAACAGCAGATGTATTCATCTTATACCTACAATTATGATTATTTCACTAATTGTCAGCTCTGCCAATGATGCTGAGACTTTTGACAGGCAGACTGCGTTCTTATCTTCTTGCACATCATCAGTAATGAAGTCTGCAGGCCAAATTATTCCCTAAGTGATATCTTTAGCCCCACTGCTTTCAAATTATGCTCTCAGTTATTAAAATTATGTTTCTGCCATAAATATAACCTCACTGCCTTCGGTGGGTCTGTGCAGATGTGGCTAATTTAAATTTAATAAACAAAGATACAGATACTCGACAGAGTAGAATTTAGATTGTTCTAAACTGTCATGCTTTACTGTAACAAAAAGAGTTGAAAAGTTAAACAAAATGAGTCAATTTGACTAAATAGAGAGGAAGGGCTATGCAGTAAGAAAATGCCTTTTCTACATAACCACTTTTGGGGCAGATCTGCATTTTGGATGTTCATTTGTAAATTTATATCCTGACATGTGAGGCGCGACGTAAGGGATTATAAATTTTTCCTGTGACTTTTTAAATGAGAGTTGTTCTTGAATCAAACAGAGAATGAATACTGGATTCACCTTACAAATTTCTTCATATTCAAACATTTTGAACCAACTGCATTCATACCTATTTTATTTGCTTCACCAAGTCCTTCAAATCAATATGCCTGAAATAGGTAGGTATTTTCTTTCTCTCTCTGTTCCTGTTCCTCATTTCTTCAAGGGTTAGATAGTATCCCTCACTCCAGAATTTTTCTTCAGTACTGGAAAACTTGCATATGCAGCACTATGGAATATAAGGGCCTTGATTTAAGAGACTATGAATTTAAGAGTTTAGCTTCAGGCATCCACTTTTTTTCCAAGATGAGTGGATCTTCAAATCTAATGTCATTAATTTTGTGAAAGTTCATACTGTATGCTTTTCCAAAATTGTACAGTTGCCATTTTTACTTCATGTAACTATATTTTATAAAAGAAGAGTGTGCACTTTTCAGAAAAGCATAATAGAATTCTAATTTTAGTAAGAGGAAAGAAAATTACATTAGAATATATTGTTAATCTCTTTTTTTCTAGCCTTTTTTCATTTGATTGGCACTTGTTATCAAATCTCTTGCTGCTACTCTTTCTCCTTATTGTATTTCTTTGCCATATGCACGTGCTCTAACAGTGATCTCTCTGCATCCACAGTGAGCAACAAATAGAATCATCTGTAATCCCTGCCTGATTACTTTCTGCTTAAACTCGCATCCCACTATAGCGTGATTGATTAAATTTATCTGCCTCTTCAAGCTCAGAGGCAGGCAGGTTTATATTGGTGTCTTGAGTCTGAATGTGTCTCTTTCCATGTTATGCTTAAACAATTTTGAACCCAACAAACTTGTGCTCTGTTCACTAACCTCTGCCACAAACCCTGTCCTCTATTTTTAAGAGTCAACATTGTATTCCAGCAGCAAAATCAAGCAGCACACTTGAAGCCTTCAACTCTACTGCCTTTTGTGATTTGTTATCTTTATATATATACTAGTTTGCAATTTATCATTATGCTCATACTTGAAATATTGGTTTGCAGTCACTGGCTTCCATTCTTCCTACCTGCCTCATAGAAAAAGAATAAATTATTCTGAAAAAGAAAAAAAATGTAATACAGCTTTCTACATCAAGTGACACTACTTATCTATCCTACATGTATATATGTATGCATATAAAAAAAGCAATTATGAACTCAAGGGGCACAGGTAGTTGCTGATTTGGAGTATTCTCAGAAGATGATGGTTAATTTTTGCCCTTCCACTGTAAATTCAGTAGTCAAATAACACACACCTCAAAGAGTCTATTGAGAGTTGGTCATGAACAGTTCTCACTTAAAAAACAACAAAGTTTTTTCCAGACAATCATCACTCTGTAGTGTTCAAAATACTGCATTGCCCTCACAAGACTTGTGCAGCATTGGGTTTGCTCCTGTCTCCTTCCATAAAGGGCAAAATGCACTTCACAGAGGGAGAGGATGAGCAAAGGAAGATGAGGTGTGAAGCACTGCATGAGGCATCAACTCAGCTCTGTTGCTTTTGGAACGAACCTACTTCTCGATAAGGCATCAGTGCCAGTCTACTCCACAGAGAGTGTAGAAATATTTCTTACATTATAATTTGTAAATGAAGCAGAAGACATTGCTCACACTCAGGCTGTGTTTCATCTAAGAAGCAGAAGAGCTGCATTTTTTTTAGTGCTCATCCATCTGAACTGCGTTTTACTCTTTTGCATAAAATTCAAAGTCATAAATTTTGCTGTGAGGAGAGGATCCATCATTTTCACCAATATATTTGTTTTCCTTAAAAATCAATATAAGGAAATCCCTGAGAGCTTTGCACACAGATGTCTGCAGAAGGGTTATTGCTGCCAAATTTTTCCAATGTGTCAAATAATCTTTGTATAATTTATAAATGATAACAAAGCAATCAGGCCACATTCATAAAAGCCCAGTGACACATAATTTAGCTGAATCTGAGGATTAGAATTAATTGTCTCTCTTTGTTCCAAGTTCTAAATCTTAGTAAATGATTCACGGCATGTCATTACAGCTTAATATTTGCATGAAATCACAGTTTAACTGGCATAATTTAACAGCAATTAAAAAGCTATTTAATCGTCATGCAAATTGGCATGAGGGACCTTGAGTGTGAAGTGTGTGTGAGGGGTTTTTTTGGTATTTGCAGGCGGACAGTCACATACTTTCAGACACCTTTAACAAAATGGATAATATTCTCCCTATCCATTGAAATGTGAATGTACAAAAATTCATGTTTTCTCTTACAGTTGAACATTAAGTCCCAAATCATGAATGTAACAAACTTCACTCTCTAGTATAAATAAAAAACCCATTTTTTAAAAAGTGTATTTTATCTGCTGTATTGATTCTTTTACTGAATCTGTACAACAAAAATCTGATAATTTAAACTGACAAAGCCAGATA
The DNA here is from genome assembly GCA_907165065.1 of Caprimulgus europaeus. The sequence continues at coordinate 6,177,322 of OU015523.1, read as the reverse complement.
AAACTCTCCTATTGCCTGTTCCATTAATTCCTGTTTTGGCCTGCCAAATTTGATGGAATAACATTAAAAAAAAAACCCTGAGCTATGATGACCCATTGTCATAATATCTTTAGTTGATGTAAGATTAAATTTAAGCCAGTTTTAAAACACTGGCTCCAATCCTTCAAGCAATTACACACATGCTTAGTTTTAAGTGCATGAGTATTGCCAATTATTTCAGAGGGATTTCTCACATATGTGAGCGTGATTAAGGCTCATACTCCGTATTCTTAAAACTCATTGGTTTTAACAGTGGAGATTTGTTAAGACCAGTCATTATTTAATTCTCATGGCATGTCTTTAGAGGAAACATAATTATTCCTGTCTTCTGCATATAAATAATAAGAACTGAAGCAGAAATAATCTTTGCTAGTTTTAGCTTATTCCAACCTCAGGAGTGTTTTCCAGAGTTGCTAAAACCATCAACCTCACAATAATTTTATGGGAAGCTGAGAGACCAGTAAATCTGAGACATTCTAGGGTTGTAGGGCCTTTGGGACCACATCAGCATCTTCAAGGCTGTATGTTATCTCTGGTGTAATGATTTATCAATATAATTAGCCTTTGTTAACAAGTTGTACTTAAAAGACTGACATATTACAGTATTTCAAATGCTTCAGTGTTAGACATGATAAGGTCACAGTCAAAGATCAGGAAGGAAATACTCAAAATATTCTTTGTGACCATATAAATCGCAAATTACAAATATAATTTTAATCTGAGAGGTTCCAGAAACCTGATCTTCAGTACCAATGGGCCACATACTGTTCAGCTAAGTGATTCCTTGATAGGCTGAAAAATAACTGGTCTTTATTTCCAGGGCTTTTTGGCTGCTAATTGTGAAATCTGCACATTAAGATGTATGAATAAACACTCACATTCAAAATATTTTAAATTTTCTTGTCCATTAAAAAAAATGCAAAGCAGTGTAACACCTCCAAATATTTTAATTATTGAGTGCTTGAAATCCAGCAGCTAACTCATCATTTACTTTGGAGTAAAAATCATATTATTGAAAACATAGTCTCAGTTATTTAAAGTTACAGATAAATGCCAGAAAGGAAAAAGTAACTCAAATGTTCAACTACACTTCACAGAAAACCTTCACCTTTATTAGTTCACGTTATCCTTCCCACACCACATATGTTCTTACTGCTATGTGTAGGTACAACTATATAGGCCTTTCCAACTCTATAGTTTATTAATAAAATGTAAGATATAGTAGTGGTTTTTGTTAAAGTATGGTCCATTTTAGTATTCAGGTTCATCTTCAAGAATTAAGAACTTGAATAATTTGATTTATTTCAGTTGTAGGTGCGCATTTCAGAACCACTTATGGGCTTGATTTTCTAAATTGTTGTATTTTCTTGGTCAAATAAACAGGTAAAAGTTTGGAAATTAGATCAGTGTATCAGTGCTGTAGTAATTGTAGATCTAAAGGAAAAATATAGAAAAAAAATAGTACATTTTAAATTGTTTTGTTGTGGTTTTTTTGCAGAGATTTGACGTCCTGATTCATGTATGAAATGTTAGGGGGCGTTTTGATATTTTGTTTTCCTTCCTAATGCAAAGTTCTGACTGTTTATCTGTTATTTATTTATTATTCAATTTGACTCTTATAAAGCATCAGAGATTATAAGTATCAGAAAAGTTTACATTACTACCTATAAAATAAGGAAATAATTTTTGTGGTTAAGGCTTTACCCTAGTACCCCACAAGATCAAGAGCTACTTAGTGCAATTTCTGTTATCAAGTCTAAGTTGTACGTTTCCAAGTCATTTTTATGTTTCCTTAAATTATTTCTGAATTAATACTAATTTATTTAGATTATTCAGCTTTTTATATCTCATCTATTTATTATTCCTGCTTAATTTTCAAGGACTGTAAGTATTTAGATAATTTTTTATTTTTACATTGAATTTGTTATTGAAACATGAAATCTTTTAGCTTCTATTTGCAAATAATTACCTTAAGAATTTTTTTTTAATGTGTTTTTTTTTGTCTAATATAGACAACTGTCACTTAACAGGCTTTCCTTTCCTTCTCTGCAGGTCCACCTTCTGCTCCAAGGAATGTGATTTTTAACATTAATGAAACAGCTCTGATGTTGGAATGGAGCCCCCCGAGCGATACCGGAGGAAGGAAGGATCTCACCTACAGCGTCATCTGTAAGAAGTGTGGGTCGGACGCCAGCCAGTGCGAGATCTGTGGGGGAGGTATCCGCTTCATCCCCAGGCACACGGGTCTCATCAACTCCTCGGTGACAGTGCTTGACTTTGTGTCGCACGTGAACTACACCTTTGAGATTGAAGCCACAAACGGGGTCTCGGAGCTGAGTTTCTCCCCCAAGCAGTTCACAGCTATCACGGTTACCACAGACCAAGATGGTAAGTCCCAGCGCGGCGTGTCCGTTACTGTGCCCCTGTCAGCTATGGGCTTATTGGGGAGATCAGTTTGCTTCTTGGAAGTCTGGGTCAGCAAGTTAAGATGCTTTGCAGGTCGTTAAATGTTTTTAAGTGCTTTTGATGAGGACTTTCAGCTTCTGCTGATGAGGGCATTAAATGCTTTTGGCAGTTGGCCCTTGACCCCATTACACAGGGCACAAAAACTTACCTTCCTATTTAAAATTCAGTGTAAGCTTTAACTACTTGAGTCCAACTGTATCAGTGGTTCATCAGAGCTGGAGTCTGCATCTGGTGCTTTTCCAAGTCTTCCCTTAGGATTTCAGTTTTGAAAGAATAAAACACCACAGGTTATATGTTACAATTTCACAATTCAAAGGTGAAATGAAAGTGAACTCACTTCCTTTAGTATCTGTGTTTCATAGTACTAATACAGCCTGCCTCACTGTAAGTTATTTGGACATCTGTATGCACCCTTTCCTTAGGTGAGGTATCCTCATAGATTTTTTTGTTCTTTTAATTGTCCATTTTGCATTATTGATTTTGAGTTTTTTCTTCCCCCCATTTCAGTTCAAATTCATGTCCAAGGTCGACCTTTATGAGAAACATGGGAACCTTAAGAGAGCTCTGTATTTTTATTTCTTCAACTTTTTCCTCTTCCATCTTTAGAAATACTTCCTATGCCAGGAACCAGCATCGTAGGTTACCAACAAAGCAATCTATAGCAGTATTATCTTCTGACTTGTGTTACTGTAGATTAGAAGGTTATTTCAAAATTATCCCTTGCTGATATTTGTTCCAGAAATGTCTTTCACCTGCTGTGCAGTGACATTGCAACTGTAGCCAAAGTGTTTAATGTAGAACAGGAACCAATCTAGCAAAAATACCATTTTGAGTAGAAGACCTTTGATAATATGAAAGTATTTAGTAAAAGTACTAATGTTCCAGTTGTAGGAAAGCGATGGGTTGTTTCATTGATGAACCTAGCAAAAGTCTGTTTAAGTGTGTATCTGGGACAAGTAGTTTTTTTGATGAGTAAGTAATGACTTGTTTGCCTTTGGGCATACAAAAATTAACAGCTTGCTGTGATGATGATAATGACAGTGGTGCTAATACTAATAATATTCATGAAAATGGATTAGAAAAAGCATGAAAACTACTCATTGTTCATGTGATGATGGTGACAGAAGGGATATTTGTATAAGATGCCTAATGATATATGGCTATGGAATTGCCTTAAACTCTTAGGCTATGTATCATGTTGCAAACCTCTCTCCCTCTGTTCCTTTCTCCTTAAAGGAAAAAAAAAAATGTGGTGCCAGAAACGACCATTATCTATACTTTAGATGTTTTGTTACATGGTACTAAGTGCAAGTCTGCAAGCATGCACAGGTGGAGGTCACCAGAGATATGGTTTGTTTTTAAACTAACAGCTGTGTGAACACAGCTTGTGATTTGTATTTAAGTGGTGGGCTTTTAAAAAATACTATTTCTTTTGCTGTTGTCTGTTCCTGGTTTAAAGATACAGATTTTCACTGCAGTTTACTCAAAACAGGGAGAAGACCAACGTTTTGATAATTTGTTGCACATACTCTCAGTAAACTCTAGAATGTAGGCTGCTGGCATTCCCTGTAAAACTTCTTGCATTACTGAAAATGTTGTTGGAAGGGCTTCAGAGAATTTAAGACCAGATTTCCAGACTATCTGTCAGTTTATTTGGATATAAACAGAAAGTTTTGCAGGAGAAAGCATTGTAATAAATGAAAAGGAGGCATCTATAACATGTAGTTATGAAGATAAAGCCATTTTTGTAGGCTTACAAACTGTATAGTTGTATAAAATCATAAGCGTGATAACTATATTTTTAGAAGTAAAAGAGGGGAAGATAATTTCATATGAAAAATGGAAGAAAATGGAGGTTTTGGTGATGGAAATTGTTGAGAAGACAATAAATATTTTTTTGTGAGTTACTTTTAGTCATAAACAAGAAGTGATATAGAGAAAATTAGGGTATCTAACCTCAGAAAAGGAAACTGTATAACTAAAAGCTTCATAATATTGCAGAAATTTTATTAATGTTTATAAATCACATCCACGTTCTCAGATAAAAGGATTAGTGAGCTTATGTTTATTGTTAACTAGCTATTAGTAAAGAATTTATAGTTTTTCTTTTGCCATAATTTTGCCAAAAATACCAAATAATCACTTTTATATTGCATTTCTTTTTCTATACCACCAAACGGTAAATTTGCTGTTACATTCTTTCCTTATGATCTTAATTATACTGAAATGGACAGTACTTACTGCATGGTGTTAGTGCTCATGTTCCTATAGAACAAAGGCCCAAGATCCAACCATAATGCAATGACAAATCAAAAATATCATAATATGTATGAGGACTGCATTACCAGACGTTCAAACATATTGGTTTAAAACAATGTTTGGTTTTTGATGTTTATTTAATATGAAAAATCTAGGTCTATATCAAATTATAGCTACACAATGTATTTATCCCATGTTCATACCTTTTTAAGTGTGATCTTTTCTTACAGACTGTTTTAATGTTTTTGTTATACACATTGCATGAAGTACTAGATCTCTTTATAAATATACAAATTTTCTTCAATTGTTGTATCTTTGTTAAGAATATGGAACATTATCTTCAGCTGTTCTAAATCCAGAGCATTCTGTTAGTTACAATAATTTACAGTAGCTGAGGAGCTAGCATTTCATATTCTGTGAGCTTATTGGATTTACTTCCCTCTAGTGGCCCTTTCTTTTTGATGGTTTCTGTGAAATTAACAGATTCTTCTTTAAACATGCAGAATTCTTAGCGTGTTCTTCAGGGTTGTTTTCTCTCTTTTTATCATAGAATCATAGAACGGTGTAGGTTGGAAGGGACCTTAGAGATCATCCAGTTCCAACCCCCTGCCAGCAGCAGGGACACCTTCCACTAGACCAGGTTGCTCAAAGCCTCATCCAACCTGGCCTTGAACACTTCCAGGGAGGAGCAGCCACAGCTTCTCTGGGCAACCTGGGCCTGCGTCTCACCACCCTCACAAGAAATAATTTCTTCTTGATGTCTAATCTAAACCTCCCCTCTGCCAGTTTAGAGCCATTTCCCCTTGTTCTATCACCACCTGCCCTTGTCAAAAGTCCCTCCCCATCCTTCCTGTAGCCCCTTCAGGTACTGGGAGGCCACTATAAGATCTCCCCAGAGCCTTCTCTTCTGCAGGCTGAACAGCCCCAACTCTCTCAGCCTGTCCTTGTACGAGAGGTGCTCCTGCCCCTGGATCATCCTCGTGGCCTCCTCTGGACTCATTCTAACAGGTCCATGTCTTTCTTGTGTTGGGGGCTCCAGAACTGGACACAGCACTCCAGGTGGGGCCTTATTCCTTTTGGCATTTTGCTGAATAAGTGATGCAATGAGTACTGTGGGCATCCACAGAAACTGCAGACTTGTACTCTACCAGTTCATAAGTACAATAGTCTGAGAGCTTCAAAGCAGAAGAATATTTGCTGACAGAAGTGAACTAATTCAGAAGTGATTAAGGCTCATCTTTATGCACAGAGCTCTACCACAACTAATATTAAAATCTCAACTGCCTTCTCATGCAATCACCAGCATCAGCAAGATTAAGTACACTGCTCAGCTCAAACAATGACAAGAAGCAGACTAAAGGAAAGTAACACTTTGAAAAACCTTTGCTAACTGCATCCTGCAAACCTTCCTGTGATTTGATGACTAAAGCATTACCAGACCAGATCAAATACTGAAAAAAAAATATTAACATTAATGTGAGTAGGTCATATAAAATGAACTTGGTAGCATTCATGACTTTTTTACTTACTAATTTGGTACAAGTATTCATAAATTTGATATGTTTTTGTTGCCCCCCCCCCCCCCCCCCCCCCCCCCCCCAGGATTCATAAGGAAACAAAGTTTCTGTGGTTGCATTGTCTGTCAGGCATCATAAAGAGCTGTGAACCCATTTGCTAACATGAGTTTGATAACAGAGAAAAAAAAAATCACAGATACTATGTTCTCTCAACAAAAGAGTGAAAAATGACCACTTAGAGTCACCAAGCTGTTGGTTGGATCTGCAAGTTGAGAAGAAAGGTTCACCTATGTAAGGCTTGCTTACTGGACTGGAGATGCCAGATGACTGACCACTTAACCTGTCTGTTGGCTGGTCAGTAAAGACAGAATATATACAGTTCCTGTATGATCATGCTGTGTCTTGTCCAGCAAGCATGTCAAACAGGGATGAGGTAGGGCCGTGGAAGGTGGTGTAGATGTTGCAGGTGGAGAGGTGAGAGAAGTGAGCTATATGCTGCTGTTGTGTAGCATTGTTTCAGAATGTTTTTAGATATCAAAATAATCCCTACTTTCAATTCAGATAAGTGGACAGATAAACAGAAGGATATTCTGCTCAGAAAAGCACTTAAGGGAAAAGTCCCTGTTCAAGGAAGAACATTAGCACATATTAAGTGCTTTTGCAAATCACCACTAAAGTAATTTGTAAACAACTGAAAGGTAAAACATGTTTTACAAAAAGCCTCATCAGAAAACGTTAAACAATACAGCTCTTCAGAAAAGTGCCTGGATGCCTTTTCCTTATGGCAATGAGAAAGTTTTGTACAGCAGTAAATATGCTGAGTATGAAGTAATTGTACTCCATCGACTTTAAATCATTGTGTGAAGAAGCAGAGAATTATATGCTGAATTGTAATTTATGTTTCTCTTATGACTAATGGAAGGAAGAGACACCTCACTATATAACTTTCTTAGCATGCCTTAGAGTCTGCATTGCCTAAAGAAAGTTCAGAAGTACTTGAGGTTTTTCATGCATAATTAAAGTAGTAAACAATGAATAATTAAGCAAAACAGAACTTAAAACATTAGTTCATATTTCCAAATCATAGTCCACATAGACGTTCGCTCTGTGGACATTCATGTGTTCTGTTCCTTAAGAACAGAGGGGGGTTTTAGCATTATACTATGCAGAGTGGGAGTAGAGTCACAAGACATCCTGAGTACATGATAATACAGGCAGGTAGTGGCCTGCTCTGTTTCAGTCCACCATTTCAACTGGGGGGTGGCATTCCATAGCTACAGTGTTTCTCTGGCTGAATATTTTCCTCATTATCTGGTCTGCATCTTCATCACATCATGTCCCTCCTGTGGGACTCCGTGCTGGCAGCCCCCAGCTCACCTTTCACCTGCAAGTCCCAAGGTAGTGACCTCCCCTAAAATCGCAATCCAGCCGTGGGGTGCTTTGTGGGCATTGTTACATTCGTGGGCTCCTTCCACGTGTCTTATCTGACTTGGTGGAAAGTTTAAATTAGATAAATTCTCCTCTGCCCTTGCATCCCAGAAATCTTTGTCTCTCTCCTCAATTCTGCGTTTGTGACTGAATGTTCTCTGTGACATCAAAGACCTGCCACCCGTGGGCAGAGCCGGAGGCATGAGGCACTTCACTCTATCTGGGCACACGCTCTGTCGCTGTATTAAAGACCTCTCTAGTTTTGCTGTGTCTGTCCAGTGTTGGCAGCCTGTGGCTAACTGAGATTCTCAGGCAGACTCTGAAACTGCAATTGTGGCAGGATTCTTTTGTCTAATACATTTTATGTGAGCTGTTGGCAGATATATCCTAGGTGATAAAATGTTTCCTAATCTTATAGGAAAATCTTGCCAGTGTCTGAAAGGGATTGCCTTTCATCTAATTCCTTTTCCTAAATAAGTTATGGCTGGTTCGTTGTTCCTAGTACAGGTGGCTCCTCAGTCATATTTGTAGCCCAGTATGGATGGTCTGTAGCAGCAGCAACCTCTTCTCACTCTTAGAGCTGTGGGAACTGAGAAGTGCATGGAAGGATTTCAGTGTCTCTTCTAAGAATAAATATGACCGTATCACCATGAATTAGTGGCATGTAGCATTAGAATATCAATGCAGATGGTGTTAAGTTGTGAAGAGCCTCATCTGAGCATCAGAAAAGCCTCTCAGTGGCACTACCAGGACAGTTTATCAGGTTGAATCCTTCTGGGTGATGGCAGTATAGTTTCAGGATGCTCATTGGGGTGGCAGGAGAGTTCCCTGTTCACCCATCCGTAGTAGCATCTGACTTTCACTCTAATCAAAAGTCAACTTTCCCTTTTTTTCCCCCAAGTCTCAAATCTCTACAGATGTGATTGTCCTATGTAACTTTAAAGTCAAGAAAACTTCTCTTTTCCTAATGACATAATGAAGCCCTTTGAACCATCTTCCAAACCGTTTATGTTAACGGTGTGTAAATCTAAAGGAACAGCTATTTCTAGTCACTGACTGCCAAAATGGAATAGCAGGTCACATAAAAGCCTGTTGTGAAACAGTCACAAAACAACTTGCATCAGACATTGCCAGAGTTCAAACCATATGAAAAAAAAAAAGATTATGAAATTTTCATTGATTACAATAAATGAGAAATTTATGGCATTTGTTTACCTGACACCTAGAGCTGTATTGATAGTTCTACCAAACCCTGTACTGTCACGGGAGCAGTGCAGAGCAGTGCTGCTCCTGCTATTTGTGTGAAAAAAATTGAAGAGAAATATCAGCTCATTGGTTACTGGCTAGGGGCAGCCTGGAAATATCCATAGTGAATGTGACATGAGGACAGGAAGAGGAATTACTAATAATTTAAAAAAAAAAAAAAAGTTTGAGATGTGTACTCCCTGTTTTAAGTCACTTATATTTATATACAATATATTTAAACAATACATTTAAAAAAGGTATTGAGCATTATACAATGAGTATTCAGGCAAGTCTGTTAAACTATATGAATGTATATGCATATTTATGTCACTGTGTATATAAATTAAGCATTTACAGTTGGAAAGAAAACCACAAGGCAAAAATGCTAAATCTCAATTCTCAGCCTTGTTCAACTACCATTCTGTTGAGCACTCCTCAGGTTTGCCAAAATTCAAAGTTTTGAGGCAAGGTCCTTGTGCAGCATTGTTATCACCCACTGATTTTCATCTGCTGGTCACCTCTATACATTTAGACTGCTTTTTGCTGATGTTTCTTTACACATATGCGTGATTACTACACGGTAATCATAAGTGAAAAGTGGCTTGATTTATATCCTGAAGATTTCTTAAATACTTATAATTTTTCTTTAACAAATGTGATCTTTTTCTGCTGGCAGATACTGATGTTCAGCCCTTTCCTTAATGAAGCAGAAGTCAACTTGATTCCATTTACTTTCATTTCTCAGTATTATCCATTAAGCTAGTCAGACTGTGTATAGCTTTAAGATACGATTCTCTAAGTTCCGCAGTACAAGGAGAACAAAATGAAATTCTAGTTTGAAGGAGGAGGGGGAAGAGGTTAATCAGTACTGTAAAGTATTTTTCCCATAACATACTGACCAGGATGGTTTTTCAGCTTTTATAATCATCTCTTTCATTGCAGGGCCCACTCTTATTTATAACCATTGGCAATTTGTCCGAGATGTGTTTTCAGCAAGTTTCTGATTTAAATTGTAGTCACTAAAATACCACATCCAAATGCTGCAACAATCATATATTTACTAATAATAGTTTATTTCAATTTGTAAAAGCGACATTTGTGGAGAAAAATGTAAAATAATCATTACAAATAAACTGGTAGGCATACAGCACTGAGATAAGAAATGTGCTGTATTATGTTGGCTCCTGTTGTACTCAGTAGCTGGGAAGGACACTCAGGATGGGATTAAGCCCTCTGAGAATGAGATGTTTATTCACTGACTTTGGTGATTTTAAACAAGAATGTCAAATAAGGTTATTGGTGCTATCTGCACACCGCTCCGCTAAGAACCGTGTTAGGATCTTCAAGCACATTTCAATTAACTGGAACCTCTCACAATGAATGATATATAGTTAAAAGAATCATTATTGAGTATTCTAGTCAGGGTAGGATACAAGATATTTCAGATATAAACTGGTGACTGAAGTAATTAGAAACCTCTGCCACAAATGTTAATTGACCAACTTACAAAATTCTTCAGTTACATTGGGCACCATCTGTTTTCAAAGTGTACCTAAACATTTCTGAAAGCTATTTCATTTAAAAAAAATAAAAAACCAACCACAACTCTGGTGTTCCCAGTGTATGATGAGTGGAATGAAGACTTCTGTTGCATTCTTGGCAAGAGGAGTGATTTTGGTCAAGGGTAGTAAAGGAAGACATTCATCACAGCTAGTCAATCTGAAACAAATTGTGTTTGTAGATGTCGTGACTTTCACACAAACCTTTAGGGAGCATGTTCAGAATGAAGGACATGGTAAATTACAAACCAATTCTGCTGATGTTTGCTACGGGGTCTTTAAAGCAATTATGTCAGTAGCAGGTTGCTCCGATTCATTTGCTTCTTAAAATGTAGTTTCTTCATTACATTCAACAACCCTTCTCCTTCCACTTCTGTGACTCTTCCATTTGCATTTGCCTTAGGCTCACAGTTTGGAAATAGTTTTCATTTATATACAATAATGGCATTAAGTTGTGCACATTGGAATAAGGTTGAGAGCAGACTCAGAATTGCACAGTTTCCTAAGCTTCAGAAGTCTATTTATTTTACAGTTCTGCTAGCTTCAAGATAATATTTCTAATAACGTGCTTTTACCTTTTTCTGCCCGGACTAACAATGAGAGATGTCAGTTTACTGTCTTCATATCTGTGTTACGTATTTAAACCTTTTCCCACTGTGGTAAAATTTATACTGCATCTCTAATGAACAAATAATCAAGATTGCTCCTCTGAAAAGATTATACTATCCAAAATATGTACATTAATATTTAGTTTAGAAATGCATGTTACATTTAACAACCCCTCTTGTAAGTGAGCCTTCATATTCTAGTGTGAATCCCAGCCTGACAGAGATGAGGCAGAGGTTGGCAACCAATGTCAAGATTGGCTGGTGTATTGGTTGGCCAGGAGCAAAAGAAGGAAAAAAGAAGACACTCTTAATCTGCTAAATCTTATTTCCGTCTACTGTGCAGTCTCTGATTTCCTTTGAGAAGTTATTTTTACATATTAAATATGCATATTTTTCTTTATCCTCTTTGAAGACTTCCCTTAGAACCTTCACTTAAGCAGGGATATTGTCAGATATTCAAGACATGGATACAGGTTCTAAAGTGGACTTTTTCAGTAAAACCATTTTTAAATGGTTTCATACTTTGTTGTTTCTCTGTCGTGAGTGCAGCTAAGTCAGTGAAGGACTAACTATTCAGAGTATTTTGTCTTGGTTGTTTTCACTTACTGAAGTGACATGGAAGTTAGCAAACTCTGCATCCAAGTGCTTGATTTTGCTGTCTACAGTAGCCAAAAGGGGAAGGCAGTGATACACAGAACCATTCCCAAGGAAAACACGAGCAAGAGGAAGAGGTGTGTGAATAAAATAACTTATAGTATAAAAAAATACACTTAAAAAAAAAATTAATGTAATATAATTTTAAAAAACGTGTTCAGCAAATTAGACCAATTTGATCACCATATTCTCTCATGGAATAACAATGTCATCTTGTACACTAAACTGCTCAGTATTTGAAAACTTAAAATTTAAATCAAATACAAGAAATCTCTAATTGCAAAATTAAATCTAATGTACCAGAGCTATTTCACTGGGAGTCATTTACAGATGTCTCTCTGGATAAAAAGCAAGGGAGGCCTGGCTCAGCTGGAGTTTCCTGGACACTCCTCTACTCTTGCTTAGTTCTTTTGCTTTCATCCACAGTACTTCAGTAACTAGTCACAACTTTTCTACTGAATTTAATGGCAAACCCTATAAATTGCTGCAGTGTTAATTAAATCTAACTCTTCACTGCATTAATCTACATTTTCAAGGATTTTCTTTGTGCTTATTCTGTCTGAATATAAAGTAATACTTTTAAACTTTTTTCCCATATCATTTTAAATAATACATGCAGCAGCTTCTACATCATGTGCTTGATCTATAATTGTATTGAAGTGTTTCAAGATTAATGTGCATTATCTAGATGATTCACAAATTCTAACTTGTTATGCATTGCAAACAGCTGATGTATGACCCCATAAGTTACTGACCAGTTGTTCAGCCAGTTTGCAATACTGTATTTCACAGTTTAGAAATAAATGATCATTTTATTATTTTAACTCAAATCTGTCTGGAAAACAAATTGTCTGATTCCAATGACTGGTTCATATGTACAGGATAATAAACTCTAAGGTATATTTTTCAAAATTAGTTTGTTTTCCTAAAAATTATCTAACAAGTCTTTTTATTCTGTAGCTGAAGATCAATGAGGACTGAAAAAAAAAGAATTTTTACACAGTAGGGTAATGGAGTAATGGGATTCAGGAAACTCAGTCTAGAGTTCAAGGATGAGGGGCTATGGTCTATCAACAATAGAGAAAGTGTGAGTCTGCTTTTTTCCCTCAACTTGTACATTTTTCTGTCAAGCTAGAAATGCCATTTACTAATTGGACATGAGGTGAATTTTTGGTATCTCATTACCATATATTCAAAGATATGATTTATTCTAATAAAGGAAAAATATTTTAACGGATATTTAGCATCCCTCTATGCCAGTTTACAGAAAGTATTGATTTCAGTTTATAAATAATGCAGCTCTGACTAGAATATGAAATCTTTGGAGAGAAGAAATAGATAAAATCATATTTTTCGAATGTGGTGTTAAATACTATTTATCTTTAAAAATGCTTGCTTGTGTTTGAAAGTGAATTTTCTTTGGTCAAAGAAGCAAGTTGACAGCATGGAGATTAAAGTCTGTACCTTTTCAGAGAACATGTGTGACTATGGAGCTGTATTAACTGAGTTCCCTGGTGTATATTATTTTGGTGCTGGGAGATGATCTTTAGGAGAAGAGCAAAGTTTTATCTGCATTTATCTCTCTGACCTTTATCTGAATCAATCAGGTTCAGTGGTGCCAGGTTCAATGGTAACTTTTGTTCCATGCAGCATACTGTAATACTGAGAAAGTGATTAACCTCAGATGAACCAAGAGATGTTTGTGAGATCTTTGAAGCTATAGTTCACTGCGAATAGTTTCTTATGTTGCAACCCACAGGAGCTGATGTTAAAGGATGTAAGTTCTGTCCCAAAACCTCAGCCCTTGGCCCATACAGCCTCTGTATCCCCTAGAGCCACTTACACCAATACCTTATTAGAGATTAACATGATATTGTAATGTTTTTACATCACATTCCAGTGTATCAGTGTAGCTCTGTGCAGGTTCAGGGACATATTGCAGGGTATCTTTATCTGTTATCCAAGTTATCTAATGTCACATTTGCTTCATTACCTTCCCCTTTAAACTTTTTGCTTTTCTGTTATAACCACTAATCTGTGACACAACTGATCCATAAAGACAGCCTGACATTTCTAGGTAAGCACCCAGGAAGTTTGCTGCAATACTGGGTGGTGAACTATTCCAAAAGGCAGGCTACTGTGTGAAAAATCAGTTCAGATCTTGTTTTTCCTTATTCATATATACAGTAGCATTCTGGGTAAACTTTCTAGATAACCTTGGCAGTCTCATAAACATAATAAATCTAAGCTCTTTTAAGCAGCAATGTGGATAAAATAGTCTGCATTTTTCTATTTTTCCATTTTAAGATGATGGTTATATTGTCAGACAAAAATATGACTTTCTCCTGCATTTTTAGGAAGAATAAGACTAATGTCTTCAAAAATATTTGAGTGGGTGGAACATGTGTCAGTTTTTATGAGCAAGTCACTCTTAGTCTCTCAGTAGGTGAAGAATTAAAATAAATGGAAATCTCAATCTGGAATGTCTTCTATAATTAAATATAATTTAAAGGCTAAAAAATGCATATTATTTACTATATATAGTTTTATTTCTATATGTATCTATATATTACCAAAAAAATCTTTCAATATATTTATAAGTAGTGTGAAAATAATGATTCATTAGTCTATTATTAAATACATGTTAATATGTTGTCTTTCTGTTTGCTGTAAGAAAATATCATTTTGCTTATTTGAAATATTTCAATAATCTTGTAATCTTTTCACATTTACTGGATTGATACATGAGCTACATATCTATGCAACACAAAAATTACATTTTCATTGAAACTACCCAACACTTTCAAAAAAGTTCACAGATGAGACACACTCCATTCCTTCCTTTCTATGTCACTTTATATTTAAACTCTCTTCCCCCCTTTCTGCTTAAATTTTTGCAGTGACAGGCAAACATTTTAAGTACCTGATGTATGTCCAATCTGTTTCCTGAGTGGAGTATTGTGAATTAAGTAGTGCTAAGATGAATATTTAAAAGCTGTAGAAAATGAAGAACCTCACCACAAGAGGCCGGGTACTTGTCACACCGTTCCTGACACACACAGTGGGTTCTCCACCGAGTGAGAAGGTTCTCACAGGGAGTAAGGGAAGTGTGTCCCTGTTTTCTGCAGGACTGACAGGTTTTCCAGGGAACCTGGGTCTCATTAGGTGTCTCAGTGAAAGCAGAGCACTGAGAGCACCTTGGAAAATACTGCCTTGTCACTGAGTAGCTGAATGGAAACTGCCTTGGTTTGCAAACCCTTTGGCTGTTAGTCCTTTTTTAATCAATAAAATACACTGGAACTGTAAGATTTATTTCAGAGTGATGTGAGGTCACATATTACCTCATACCTTGATAGAAGCATGGAGTAACTGTGAAATTAAATGACTTAAACACAGTGTACTATACAAGTACTTCTTACCTCTTGATATAAGGTGAAACACCCAAAACTTTGAGCTCAAAGAGATTCCATTCTGAATTAAAGCAATAGGAGATGGTCCTTGTAAGAACTGCAGTATTTGCAACAGGAAATAAGAATAGTACAGATTTATTGGCAGTAATACAAATACTTCAGATTTTAATAAAAGAAATGATTTTACTTTTGGTGACCTCCACAGCCATGCTTATACAAAATAATGTATTAATTTGTTTGAGAAATTATTTTTATGTAGCCATAAAGCATCAAGTATTAAATTCGTACACTCACGTTGTTACCAAAATCTTCATTTAAAAAATTAAGGTTCCAAATTAAATCATAGTAAATTTTTCAAGAAACCTTAATTGAGAATCATCTTTCATGTTTTTACTGTGCAGTCTTTAATTATATAAATGGCCTACACATTTTTGGTGAAGTTTCCCTGATAAGACCAGTGTTCTTCCACATCATCCTCATCTGTCAGTGTGTACATTGTCCTTTTATCCCTTGTTTTGCCCGATTTCTCAAAGCTGAGCCTTTATGTGCCATATATTCTATTGTAGGTTTTCTGCTACATTAGTATATTGTAGTATTTTAGTGTTTTTACATAAATTGCAAACATTAAGTCAGTGATCCTTGAAGGCAAGTAGGTAGAATTACCTTTTAGAAGGTAAGGAATAAATCTATGCATCTAAAACCATGTATGATGTAACGATACGTGAGGTGAGCATGGCTCCCTTGGGATGCAGATGTCCTACTTTTCAGACTTGGGAGAATTCAAATCTTAATGAAGATAAGTTAAGCATACTCATCATATGTACACAAAAAAACAAGGAGAAAAATGTTCACAACTAGCTCAGTAATTGAGTTGATTTATTTTGAAAATTCATCACTTCTTTTTACCAGGAAAAGCATTTATCATCAATCCTACAGCTAGTACTGCTTTGCTTCATTTTTTCTTGGAGCATATTTTCCGTATGGGAAAGTTGATTGCAAAGTGCAGTCACTTTTGGCTACTTTACCAAATGAGAAATTGGGAAGATAAGCAACTCAGAGTAGCAGAGTAGGGGTTAATAATCCCGTAACTGCAAGCAGCTACAGTGAGTCTAATGAAAGAGGGAACTATCCTCAAATCATCTTTGGCTATTTCACAGCTAAAATGTGGGAAAAGCTTCAGTGTTTGTATGACAGGAATGATCTCCAAACAAAAAAATATTGATTCACCAAAAGATCATTAAAGATACAAAAAGTTGCTGGATGGAAAACTATGGTGGAGAAAGGGCTGGTTATGGAAAAAAAACAAACCAAACCAAAATACCTAAATGAACTCTTTTTTAACACTTTTAAATTACTTCCTGGTTTCCACAGAACATGAATGGTAGTTTCTTATTCTGTGATATAGAGTAATATAGAATAATATGTAGACTTGTGTTTCTGTCCTTCACTCTATTTTTCCGACATGTCTGAGTGGGTGGCTTTATGCCAGTGTGATACACAGACAGATGTGTGTGGCTCTATGCAGTCTTTATTTCTTAAAAAAAATATTTATTTTAGTAAACATGTTGGTAAATAATATTAGGATAAAAATATGTAGCTATCAATTTAACTTTTCAAAGGGATATAAAATAATTCAAATTCAAATTAACTGCTAAGTGTGAGAGATTGGACCAAATCCAGATTGTTCACCTTCGAAGAAGTCTAGAAACATAACTGACATTTATTTTCACAATAGTAAATTTAATGAAACATCTTCTTCCATTACTAATTTCTCTTAAGCTTTTGCTATTGACTTCTAACAGTGCAATATCAAATGTCTTAAAAGAGAAAATATACCCTAGCAATCAAACAGGCCAGGGACTGCCGTTTGGATATTAGTGCACACTTCTTTAGATGGATGCACTCACCTTTACTTGCTCTGCAGTATTTCCTGAGAGCATAATATCGATAGTTCACTTCTTTCCACTCAGTAGTGGCTTACTGCTGCAATAAAAAGTTGTTCTGAGTATTTAAGTAGGAAAAGAACTGTTTGAAGCATTAAATTCTTTTTGTCAGGCAGCTGGGATTTGACTGGATCACACTCAGTTATAAAACAGGTTTTCATTGATCTGAGTGGTTGAATTCTTAACTGTAGTTTATTTTCCTTTTGATTTTGAAATCCATAAGTGCCAGTCATAGCTTTAAAAACAAAAATAATTGGCATGGGAGTTTAAATTCAAAGTGATAAATTAAGACTGCTAGTGACCACTACCTCAGCCAAACACAATTGTCATGACTGCAGTTTTAAACATCACTGCATGCTTCATTTTAAATTAAGTGTGATTAATTAAGCAGGAAGTTAATTGTGAGCTTGGAATAAAAACGATTATGCTGATTGGAAGAGGCATCATAAAACAATATTTTTACTTGTCAGCATTCCCATCTGACATACCAAAAAAAAAAAAAAAAAAGGGATGCTAATAAAAATTAGTCTGATAGAAAAAGTGAGCAGTTGCTGTTGGTGTGTACATCTGTGGCAATGCCTGGTTGCACGTGAAGGTGACTTTCCTTTGAGAATGCGTTTGCCAGTTTAAAAATGTAAGAGCAAATTGAAAGATGCATGAGACATTCTTGTACCTGGGCTGTGGGGTGCTGGGGGTTAGGTACATATATCTCTATCGCCACTGACTAGATATTAGAGTTGCCATTAACTTTTGTAGTGGCAGCAAGTGCCAGGATGAACAATTACTCTTTAAGAGAGTGTGACCTTAAAGACTAAGCGGAGCTGTAAATCTTATATCTCCTTAACTAGGCTTTCATTTATTTTACTTTATGTCCATTTTTCCTCATTTTCAGTGGGGCAGAGCTAGGTTTCTTCTTAACAGCTAGAATAGTGCTGTGTTTTGGTTTCAGTATGGGATTGGTTATGAGAGAAATGCTGATAACATACCAATGTTTTCAGTTGTTGCTGGAAGTCGAAGGACTTCTTGTTTTACTAGTCTGCAGGTGCAAGGTCTGAGGGGGCAAGCAATACGGAACTTAGTAAGCCAAACTGGCATTTGGGTATGCCACACTGGCATTTGGGTATGCCACTGGGATATTTCTTATATAGTTATGTTCAGTATATTAAGGAGGGTTGCTCTCAACCAAGATTTGATCTTCTGGAATTGCAGTTTTGGTTTCAGGATTGTCACTCCTCTGGGATCATTATCCAAGAACAGGCTGGGCTTGGTCAGAGGGTGGTGGGCAATTGCACTGTGCATCACTTACTTGTATATTTTATTATTACTATTATTTTATTATTATTTTTACAATTATTATTGTCATTATTATTTTAAAATTTATTTTATTTCAATTATTACATTGTTCTTCTCTCAACCTATGAGTCCCTCTGCCCCTCCAGTTCTTTCCCTTATTCCCTGTGGAGGAGGGAGAATGAGTGAGTGGCTGTGTTTGGCTGCAGCCAAGTGAAACCATCACACCACTATGCACAGCTATAAAAATGAACACAGCAATATTCAGAAATTCACTGGACAACAGTTTCCCTTTTCTAAAGTTTCAGGTTTAATGCCAGTTTCAGTACTAGTGGGACTGTTTCACAACTAGTCAGTTATTTGGTTTTTTCTAGCAAAACATTAATTGCTCGTTAGTAGTATGAGAAGGCCCTTGTTAGCATATAAATTGGTGAAACTTTTATCTGTTTGCCATAGGTGAAAAAAGCATTTTAAAGGAAACTACAAAAGCTGACGTCAATTCAAATGAGTCTTTACCTCCTAAACCAAAGACATAAGTATTTGAACTTGAGCATTTCAGGTTCTCAAGCTTCTACATTACAGCCCATCTCATATAATTTAATGAGTTACCGTAGAGCTCTCAAGGGTGAAAGTATAAATAAGAGCACTAAACTTAGCTCTGTTTTCCTTGTTATTACCAAGCTTGATTTGTCAGTCGCCATTGCATTCATTACCCTCTTTTGCCTCTAATTTGCAGTGAGCTGCCTCCATCCTCCCATCCCTGTCAGCAGGTGAGGCTGCACACACTTTTACTCATCGAGGTTTCCTTGCCTCAGCCTCCAATGTTATGTTCAACAGCTCAGTTTTCTTCCCTGCTTGCCACATCTCTTCTGTCTCCTAAACCAATGATTCATCTCTTACTCCATCTTTTTCTATCATCCTTTTTGTCTTTATTCTATAGCTCCCTGCTGTTTCTTTCCACTGTTCCCCAAAAATCCTAAGTCAAATAGTTTATTTCACATCATCTGCTCAGGATATTCCTTCTTCCAGAGCACCCAGCAGCCTTGCCCATTCCTAACCTACTCTTTCCCCTCATCTCATGTGCTTGCTCATCCAGTTTCGTGTCTCCTGAGCCCACAACTCTGCCCTTTGCCTTTTAGCTTTGTACCCAACACACACCATAAACAACCATAAATATTTATTTAACTGTTTTTCTTGTAGAGGCTCAGGCCAAGGGTTAAATTTTAGTGAACTGTTAACAGAGTTGTTAGTCTGGTACCACAACCAAGGAGAAAGCGTTACCAATTTGGAAACCTTTTCTTGCACAACTAAAACTGGCCTTGCAGCAAAACAAATGTTGCAAGATAACTAGATAGTAAAGACAGAACAACTGATGTATTAGTACTGAATGCTTAAAATAAATTGAGTACTGCAAGAACTCGGTGTGTATGGGCTGCACAGAAAGCTGTAACTTCTGACCAGATTTTGGAAGGACAGCTTTCTGCTCTGTCAGTATTCTCGTGTCTTCTGATACCTGCCTACTAACTTCATTTCCTTCAGATTTGTGCTTGGGGCTGTTTCCTGTATGTCCTACTGATTTGGCTGGAATATTGCCAATAATTTCTGCAACTAGTTCCCAGTGACACATTTATTGTTGGGTCTGGCTTTATGCAGATAGTGATTCTCATGGAAGTTATAGAAATATATCTTTTGAACTTCTCTAAATTTGTTTGAAATTTGCCTATCAGCTCCAAAGATAGTTGTGAAGAACTAGCAAAGAGGGCAGATGATGATAAGCAGCGTGAAACTCCCAGAAGCCCCTTTTGCAGAAAGAAATTTAGTTTCATTTTAAAAGGCAACATTTCATCTTACCGAGAATTACTTTTTTTGCTTTGCTAAAGACACAGACAGTGACAAAGCTGGAATGAATTCATTACATTTTTTCACTCTTGTCAGGCTTGCATTTTCTATTCATAAACACACATATGGACATATATATAAATGTATGTGAGTGCTTATATGCATATTTATGCAGAGAGAAAGAGAAAGAAAAAAGTTAAAAATTTGACAGATTTCAACTCGTTCTGCCTGCAACTACAGGCAGTGCTTGGCCAGTACCAGCTCCTGAGTTCCCTGAGCTACAATGTGGTGCTGTTGCACATCTCCTTTCTGCACACTGGCTATTTTAAAAGACCAGCTTAGGAAATAGAGACATTTCTGCCATTTGGAGATTGAACTCTCTGCTTTATGACATTACATCTCACCATGGCAAGCTCAGAACAGCAGTATCAGAAAATAAGCACTAACCCCTGTTGTCCTTAAGCTGTCCCGTGGGGCTATAGCGAGGCAGTAAGAGCAGGAGTCTGAGCCTAAAACTGAATGAAGAGGCCAAGCTCCAGCTTCTGTTGCAGCTCTGAGTTGGGGTGCCTGGGCAGCTGGTGGGGTTGACTGAGGGCAATGCCTTTTCTCTGTGTCCTCAGAAGCAAGGCTGATGCCAGCTCACACTGCTTCCTAGGACAGAGCAGCTTTCAGCATAGATTTTTGTCTAATGTTTGACGGGTACAGAGTAATCATGAAAGCTTTTACAAATCAAGTTTTACTCTTCAGTCACTGTTAAATCAGCATTGCAGTAAACCGACCAGGTGTCATACCTCACAGTCGTGTAGGTGACAGATCTGTCATGTCACGTCAGACTGACCTCAGGGAGAACAGGAAGGGAGAGCCCCTCCCTCACACAGCCGCTGTACTGGAGAGGGTTGTGCATTGATCTGGAAGGCAAGGTTTCTGCATGCCCTCTGACTTTTATCAAAGCCTTGCACTTCTATACTCTGGGCAGCAACTGTTATTTTACTCTGAAGTCACCTGAAAAATTGGACAAGGTCATTTCTGGAAGATCTGGCATCTTCAGTATAACCTTCATCCTGTTCAGCCTAGAGAAAGGTGACTCAGAGGAGATCTGAGTAATGTTTATCAATATCCCAAGGGAAAGTGTCTAGAGGACGGGGCCAGACTCTTCTCATTGGCACCCAACAACAGGACAAGAGGCAACGGGCATGAACTGCAGCACAGGAAGTTCCACCTGAACACAAGGAAGAAATTCTTTCCTGTGAGGGTGACTGAGCACTGGGACAGGCTGCACAGAGAGGGTGTGGAATCTCTCTCCCTTGAGATATTCAAAACCCACCTGGACAAAATCCTGGTCCATGTGCTCCAGGAGTCCCTGCTTGGGGATTGGACTAGATGAGCTTCAGAGGTCCCTTCCAACCTCAACCAGTCTGTGATTCTGTGATGACCTAATGCTTAAATGAACTTGTTTTGGACCAGCTTGAGTTAATTAGGAATTGGTTTCAATTCAGTTGAAATAAGTAATTTGTAATCTGAAAAAAAAAAATATATATATATGCATTATATTTGCTATCCTTTCAGAGAACCCTATTTAAAAGTGATTTATGTTAAACCAGGGTAGATTTTTCTCTCAGCAAGGGTCTCGGTTTCTGCTCTCATACACAGATACTTTCTTATGCTTGTCACCAGTTTAAAACCAAGGTGAAATCCCAGAATTACACAGGTCCTGGAAGCAGGAAAGTCCCAAGGGCAGGGCTATTGCTTGAGAACGTACTAATGCAAATAGGGAAATCTTATCGTTTCGCTATACTGCAGACAGAGAACTTCATGAAGCATAGCTGGTAAGGCATCCCTTTCCCCACCATCAAATCCATGCCTTTGTTAAGTTTTAAATCTTTTTGCATATGCAAATTATGTGTGAAGATGCAAATTAATTTATTAGAGCCAAAAGCTATAGGCTTGGAAATGATCAGAGCCCATTTTCTGTACTCTTGGATTACACAGGATCACTTGTTGGGTGCCTTAGAGCTCTGGAAACGCCACTGTGAGAATGGATGCAGGCAGGGAAAACAGCAAATGACATCTTTGTATTTCTAAACACAGAGCAGAAATAGAAATACTGCAAACAGCTGAAAACATTTTGTTTGTCCTGTATGCTACACAGTGGACATGGTGACAGTTCTGGTAATCTTGGCATTTTCACATTGATTTCCAGACCTGTGGGGTTCAGATAAGTTGTGAGTCAGCTCTCCATGTGGTTCAGTAGCAAAACCCTCAGTAATTAGAATGCAGCACATCAGTTATTTTATTATTTTATAACTACTGCTGCTACTTCTATTATTTTAAGTATCACCATCCCTCCTATGATCCTTACAGTCAACTGCCTGAGTATTAAAGGAAAAGAGAGGAATTCTTAGTTGGGTTCTATCTTTTCCCACCAGACTGTAAGATGCCAACCTTATTGTTGATGGAGTTTTTCAGCTGAGGTTAGGAATCCCGTTTCCATTTCAAATCAATGTTTTAAAAGAACATTTTTATTGTAATTGCTAAATCCTAGTTTGGGAATGTGTTGTACTGGCATTTATTTAGTTATTTGGCTAAGCTAATTATTTGTATCAGCTTACATTCTTTAGAAGGATTACAGGCGAGGTCACTTCAGAAAGAGACCTTTGCTTGCCTGTAAGACACAGTTTTGGTTACTAGAACAGATTGTTACAGGTTTCCATCTTCATATGTTCTGCATTAATGCTCACTAGTGTTCATTCAGTTTTTATTTAAAATTTTAATTGCCTCACCAATGAAAGGACAAAAAAGCAATTGGGGTTAAGAAGACTAATCCTGTACAAATGACTACCTTTTTAATTCTCAAAAAATACTTTATTATGTTTTCACAACATGCCCAATATCTCCTAAATGTAAAAGATGTATTTCTTGCTGCAAGAATCTTGTAAGAAGCAGCATGTCCTATTGATTTTGCTGTTCCAGTTGTTCTGTGCTGTATATAAACTTCCTCAGCAGCTTGCTAGTTTCTGCTGTGCAAAATGAAAATTATTTTCTGAAAATCTACTATACTTTGTTACAAGTCAGTTTACTTGCAGTAGTTGTCTTCTGAAGTTCTGGTTATGACTTTCATACAGAATATTAACTTCATTCATTAACTGTTAGTTATTTGTTGGGAGGTGGTTGTGTATAACTTCTATCTGTAAAGCTCTGAAATGAAATGAGGTAGTGAAAGAGTTCTGTGATCTGCTGGTGCTGCTGGTCATGGTGCCTGTGCAAGGAGATAAAGGTTTGGTCTCCCTTCTCCTCCCCCAAAACTAGTGAGATCCTCCTCAGCAGTCACCTTCTCACCAGTGTCTTGGTGCTTTCTGGTTTTCAGGGGTGTTGAGAAGCGCTTCCTTCTGGACACAGAGCAGCAGCTCACCAGGTTTCATGTAGATATTGTCCCTGTACTTTTGCCAGTGTGTTTGGAAGTGGAGCAACCAATATTTGGGTGTCATTTATTAAGTGACCACTTTCTAGACCATAAAATGAGCTGTTCAGGCTACCCCAAATGCAATTTTATTGTCTCAAGGTCTTCTATCTGTGACTGAGCATGCACCAAACGTTGCATGCTAGTGCCCCATGAAATTCCCAGTGATGAGCTGCCATATACTGGTCTCCACTGGGATCTCAGCAGTGGGTGATGCTGCAGTGTTAGGAGTGGTAACACTGCAATTTATCTGCAGACTTCGTGTTCATGTCTGCAGTGAGACGTGTGAAGGATTTATTTACTTCCAAACTTAACTAATTCTAGAGATATTTGGAACAATTTTAGACATTTGAAACAGTACTTATCCTAAAAAATGGCTTTTCTGTTTTCAGTAAAATATAATACCAAAGCCAGGAGTCCAGTTATGCAATTATCTGATGAGCTGAGTGTTTCTTTTAATTGGAGCAGATATGAAATAATGTAATGATAACACACCTTTATTGTGATGTAAAGTGATCAGCTGTCTAGCTAATAAGGCACTGGGCCTGCCCAGGCTGCATCACTTTCACTGGAGTATATTTAATTAAGGTCCTGTGTGCCTGAAGGCAAAAGCATTGAAGTTTGAGGGATGGGATGGAACGGGGTGACTGGAGACATGTACTTCTATTGGCATTTGCAATGTAACTGGTCAGAAATGTGCTCTGAAATATGTTTGATTCAGACAAATGTGCTGGTGAGGAAATTTTATGTACAAGCTTTCTCACTCCTATGCGTTAGTTCTGTTTTTCCAGAAAGAAATGAAAGGTACAGTTGATTTTCTTTAAGCTCTGTATGCTTATGTATTCCTTTCTAATGTTTAAAAACAGGGCTGTAGCAAATCCATGTTCCAAAATACGTGCTTTGGTAAAAGCAGGGAGTTGTGGGCTGAGAAAGGCACCAAACTGTTCAACAGTTGAAACTGCCTAAGATTTTTGAAGTGGGTAATTATATTAAATAAGATACAGAAAGAGGAAACTATTCAAGCTTTAACTAAAAAAAAAAAATAATAATAATTTTGAGAGGATATACAAGTTCAGATTATATCTCACAGCCCAAGAAAATATGGAAATCCTTCAAAGTTTCTGCCTGTGTAAACTACAGCATTTTCATGGTTTTTAATTATTTCCCAGTACATCACCACTTAAGTCTGTGTGACTAATTCCTTTTTCATCTCACTGGCCATAATGAATATTGAAAAAATTATACTAGTTGAGTATTTAAAAAAGATCTATTGCATAGGTTTAACTTAAGCATGCAGGTAGGAATCAAAGCTTTATTCTTTCTTCAAAGCCACTCAGGTTTTGAGCTTTAGATCTAAAGTCACCATCCTTCATGCTAATTGTTTATCTTCTTGCCTGGCAAAGCCACTTAGACAAGATAATTAGGTGTTAGACAGGATGGAGGTTCCATTTAAAATTGGAGTTTTTGTAAATGACGGGTCTGAGCAGCTCTGTGTACCGTAGCCAGTGATTTCTGTCATATGCCAATAGTAAGGACTCTGATTTCTGACTGATAAATAAATTGCTAAACTTATTTGCTGTTAAAAAACCTAATGTGTCATTAGACAGATCTATGCCCTGTCACGGTTCTGTTCTTTGTTTACAGACAATTTTTGTCATTCCCTAATAAAGGGTTCTCATTTTTAGCAATTATGAAACCTTTTAGTGTCAGTCATTAACTAAGCAAAATATACAAGCTGATTGATTTATATTAGCTTTTTTTTTTTTTAATGTTATGGATTGATTCTCAAAGAGTAACTTTGGAAATGTATTTAGAAATACAGGAGGGGAAAAAAAAGTAACTGAGAGCGTACAATGAGACTGTGTATTTCCAGTCACTGCTGCAGTCAGGGAGGTTTTTGCCTTTTGCTTCCCCTGAAGATGGGTCCCAGCATTTCTTTTTTAGAATTTCTTCTGGCATTAGGTCCTGCCTACACTGAAAAATTAAGAAATCTATCTTGCCTTCTGTAAATTGCTCCTGTTAAATGTACTGTGTATATACAATTAAGTAAATTTCTCATCACAAAAATATGCTGGACAGAGATAATTTTATTTATAAAGTAATAATTCCTCTTCTGAAAGTTCTGAATTTCATTATTTCAAGGACCTTTCTGACTGACAATGAAGAGAATTGTACTAACATATTT
The DNA here is from genome assembly GCA_907165065.1 of Caprimulgus europaeus. Next base: position 6,151,423 of record OU015523.1, on the reverse strand, counting down.
TTACTAATTACTTTTTTTTACTTGTTTTTTAACTTAACATGGAAAATGCTATATCAGATCAAATCAGTTATCTCCTTAATACAGTTTTTTTGTTTTCTGGCAGTTATCAATATCAGATAATTCAGAATTTAAGAACTATTTGCTAGTTACAAGGTCATCATCTGAAGTGAAATGTCATGTATTTCACAGTATTTGTTAGATTTTATCTCTTTCAAAATGTTTATTTGCTTTAGAATGACTTCTTGTTGTTTATATATCAACATCCAGTCTGGTTTAGTTATATTTGGTAAGCATTTACCCTTACCTAGTGACAATTTATGATAGATTGAGTTGAATAATTTAATGTGGCAACATAAAGCTATTAAAAGTAAAAAGAAAAAACAAAAGTAAAAAAGTTAGACTCATTTCTTCAGCTTGATGATTACACGGAGGATTTCCAGCGTTGCAGGGATTAAGTTGTGTAATTTGCTGCAGGAATATTTAGGAAGAAAACATCAGTGAGTTTCCAGGTGGCATTTGACAGACAGATCTGTGCACAGGGCTGTGTGACACTGCTGCCCACCGCACCCTTGTTGCTCTGGGTGGATGGGATCCTCCTGTTCCTGCGTCTGAGCCGCTGCAGTGATGTCAGAGGGTTTAGATCCCTTTGGAAACTGACTGAGATCATGTGGGCATGTAAATCAGTAGGAAACACTGGAAATCCTCACTGCCACAGAAATAAAACTCTAGACTTACCTTCTAGAAAGATAAATATTCCTTTATTCTATCAAAATCCCTATTATTTGCAATAGCCTTTAAGAAAAAAAAAGCCATAACATTTATGACCCTCAGAGGCTTAGGCAGGAATCTGCTCAGTGTCATAAAAATGAGTAAGTAGTAAAGTTTAGGCCTTTGGAGACTGAAGGTGTGTGTGACATCCCGAGCTGCAGACAGGTCACTGGGAAGGTCTTGCTCGCTGTCATGAACAGTTTAATCTCAGGAGGTTACAGGAGTCAAAACTACTGCGGGGTGATACACTAAACCAAAATTCTCCTTGGTTGCAAGACCATTCTATCCAGCTTTTTACCTAGGCAGCAGGGCTGCACTTTTAAATTGGTTTATTGCTATTTTAAGCATTTTTTCTTTTATTTTTCTCACTCCTTCATTACCTCTTTACTTGTCATATCCTATTCCTCTTCATTTTTTTTTTAATTTTGCACTCTTTATTTGTATGCTATTGGAGCATATCTATGTGATCTGCTAGAAAAGGCTTTTTTTTAATGGCTCTTCTATTTCTTTGACTACTGATATTACACAGTAAAAGGAACACAGGTGCCTGAGGTGCCAATTCATCACAGTGGGGTAGAAATAGCCCATAGTGACAAGAAAATAGTGGAAAATCTCAAAATTACTTTATTTTACAAGTGATTTATCAAGTTACAAGACAAGTAGTCAATCACTATTTGATTTTTTTGTAAATAGTTTTCAGAATAAGGAATTCTTAACTTGCATAAAAATAACACAAACATTTTTACTTCATCCTCTTATTTTAACTATTTCTTAAATATGTGCTGTACCATCTTCTGCATTTTCACCTGAACTGATTGCAGTTAGAAATTTTATGATAACACTACTGAAAATGGTGAAGATAATTTAAATGTCAGCCTGATAAATGTAGCAATAATGCTATCTGATAGATTTACCAAGTGTTTTAGACAAGATTTGTGAATATCTATTCTTATCATATTAGCACCCAGTGACCCAGAATAAGGATAAAAGTTCCTATAGAGAAGGAAAAGCATCAGCAAATGAAGAGAGCCCTTGGTAAATGGCGAGTTCATGAAGCCACAAGTGAGGGTCTGAAAAATGAGGAGCAAGTGAATAAACTGTAAAAAGGGGAAAGGAAAGGTAAAGCAGACAGTTATGATTGCATGAGCTCAGAAGATAGTTATCAACCTACCATTTGCCCTGACTTAATTTTTGCGGTGTTTCCTTGTAGCAGGATGGTAGGTAAGGTCTCTATTTTGTAGTTCAAAGAGATGAACAATGGAACAGAGCAGCAGAATAAACAAATCAATAACAACTGTCTATCTAACTGTTTTCTAAATATTTTATCTTTCCTTTGTCTTTCTGAATGTGAGAACAATAATGAAAGAGACACCTTCTTTGTTAATTATATATTGGTTAGTAAATCATACTTTGTATAACTGTACAATTATTAGATCATTACATCAACATATTCTTAGGAAAATATCTAGTATTTTACTTTCTTGCCAGAAAGACTTGTCATAGTATACTTTTAAATATGGAAAGAGCTCGAAGTCACAAAGCAAGATGCAATTTCTAAGCTGAAACAAAAACCACAAAAGTTCAAATGAAGTACCTTTGGGAAAGTTAAGATTAATTTTGTGTATGTAGAACAAAAGTTGCTTATAAGTAAAGTAACATTTTTGGGCATTCTGCAGAATGAGCCTGAAGTCACACACCAAAAGCATTCCTCAGCAGTGGCAGTTAAACTGGCAGCACTAACATCTCTTGATTAAATTGCTCACTACTAATACCTAGCTTGACATGGCCACCCAGAAAACAAATGACAGGAAAGATGACAGAGGATGCACTGCATTGCAACGTAATGCAAAAATAAACTGTGATCAGAATATAAAGGAATGAAAAGGAATAACAAAAGACATGAGGGAAGTCATGAAAGTGAAAAAAGATTGGCTGAAGTTTTTCCTGCATTATTTATGAGGGTTAAATGGAGCCCTGTCTGCCCCTGCAAAACTTTGTGTGACAGGACCTGGATCCTGCTCAGGCAGTATCCTATGATTAATATCAATCTGAGAAAGGATAAACTTTATGTTAGAAATTAGAGAGAAAATCTGATTTTCAGAGATACAAGGTGTCTTGGACTGAGTATAATTTCCCAGGGCTTCCGCTGTGCCTCTCTGAGACAGACTCTGTGCTTGTGGGGAGAAGGTGCGCTGGCGTGAGGACCACTGTGGTAGATCCTAAATGCAGTTCATCTGATGAGCAAGAATAGATGAGTTTCTGACAGTTTTGTTGCTCTTATTTTAAATGCTCTATCCTGTAGTGTATTCTAAGGAACTATCACCACCTCTACAGGCATATTATCCCAAATGTGGCCAGAGAAGGATATCCTGACACAAAACTTTTGAATGCTAATTAGAAAATAGGTTTTGCTCCCCGTATTACTGTTCTAACATGGAAGTTATCTACCTGTAGTACAAGTAGCTGGCTTCCCCTAGGACACTGGGAACTCTGTTATGCTTTATTGGTATTTCCTTACAGGTTCCATAGGTACAAAACCATTAGCTGGCTTTAATTTTTTGCATTTTGTTTGGATGTCAAGACAGCCCATTTTGCTGGCCTCTCTTTTGGTTTATAAAGCAAAAATAATAAAGAATCATTGTGATTATCCAGTATGAAAGCAGTGGCAGTAGGGAGGCAGATAAAAAGAACTCAAAACAGAAAAACTGGTCTTTGGGAAATAAAGTTTCCTGTTCCCACAGAACTGAATGACTCATGAACTATAAAATGTTTGTAAGAATGAATGTGCTATCTTGCAAAGCAATATGCTACAGTATTCCATTTTTTTTATTTAATGGCATTATACTGGCAAATTTCATTACTGTCTTTGGAATTTTTTTCCTTTTTCTTATGTGTGCTGTGAACATACTTGCTTAGTGAAACTCCCAAACATGTATTTGATAGGTTTAGGTTTCCCTTTGGTATTGCCTTCAGCATTACACTTCAGTGAAAACGTCCCTGAGGTGGTTTCCTTTGTGCATGTGACCAAACTGTTGTTGCAGTCATCACCTTGCCTTAATTCCTCTCTCAGCCTCCCGGGGGGGTTGCACAGAAAGAGGACAAATGACAGCAGGCCAGCTTTTGTCATCATCTCCGTGTACATATGCAATAAACACCAGAGCAAACTGAAAATACGGAAGACTTCATCAGCTGCCAGCAGGCCAGAGTAGTTGTTGGGCAGCAGTTGACTGTTCTTGATGTTAACCTCTACATTAGCATGGCTGGCATGTGGCTCATCCCATGGAAATCAGTACCAGCTCTCCTGTATCTGACAGTACTTGAGAGGAAAGGTTTATGTTAAGCATCAAACTGTCAAACCCTTAATGTATAGCAACTCTCAGGACAAGTAGCTGTAACAGTTACACAGGCCACAAAAGACTCTCTGAGGTCTATCACAGCAATGTCTGGTGTTCACTTGAGGAATGCACATTAAAAAAACCCCAAACAATGAAGTATTTGATTTTTATTTTGTATTTAATTTTCAAGTATTAATTTAAAGCTCATGAACAAGCTTTTAAATATCATAAATATCAGTATTTTTCCTCTCCATACATGCTTCTCAATGATTCAAAGGAAGAATCAGACTGTTGTGTTTTCTTTAAATTACTAAGTATTATACTTTAACTGCTGTATTTATGATGAAAAATAAAATAGCTCTTAAAAGACTTGGGGGATCAGCATAAAAAAATCAGGGAGTAGAGACAGAGAAATATAGAATCAATACCTGCAGTTCATAGCAGAAGTAATTTTTTTTTTTTTCCCAGAATTAGATAATAGAATAGTAAATAACAAAATAATAGGTAAAGGACAAGATAGGTCTATGTACAGAAATATTTGAATTGTTTTTAGTGCACTCTCCATCAGATTTATTGGGCAGGATTGTTAGGTAGAACGAATTAACAAAGGAAAACGTCAATTCAGAAGAATGTATTTATTCAGATATATTACAGGAAGAAATTATCAATCCCTTTGTCTGCTTTGACAGAATGTTAGAATATTGACATATGTCAGTATTATAACATTCATGTTGTATATATCAATCCTAACAAGCAAATAAAAGCATGCCAACAATATATAAATAATATCATACATGCTTGAAATACTAACTGCTAATTCACTTTCTCTCCAGACAAAATTAAATCAATTTTACTATCGTTTTGAAGGTAAGCCTCAATTTCCTGTTACTCATGAAAATACACAGCTTTTCTGAGTGCCTGTTCTATTCCTTCTAAATTTTATACAGCAGACTCAGACTCTGTGGCTTGTGCATGATTTGGACACACACAGCTCATGTGGCCTATTTCATGCCCATCCTGCAGGAATTTCTGCAAGAAAATATCCTGCAAGCTGGTGTAGGGATTGGAAGAAGAAAGTTTGGATGTTCTTCATGAGTAAGAATCTCTCTTTCCAGAATAACTTCCCATGTAGCATTCTGCTCATGGTTTCATACCCACCAGGAAATGAGACAGGTAGTAAGAGGGACAGCACAGACTCAGAAGAGATGTCTTTGCCCTACTTGTTTAGGGATGGGTGTGAGTGGGTGATAAGAGATCTCTGTGAGAACGAGGCCATTTGGCTCAGTGTAACAGGGGGTTTAAAATGTACTCTGTAATCTCTACAGTGTTACATGGCAAAATGAAGATAATTTTGTGGTGTTGAGCGCCATGCTAGAGCAGAGCTTCATAATCTGCTTCAGACAAGAGTTGTTTTATTTAGTAGTGTGAAAAAGCATCGAACTAAGTAACTATTAGCTTTTTATATTAATTTTTTATCTGTTCAGTTACCAGACTACTGTGTTCTCAATATATTTACTTTACTAGTTAACATCCTACAGATTTTCCTAGAGGAAAATATTGTTTGCTTGTCTTTTTATTTTAAGCATTATTCTATGTAAAGTAGAAAATATTATTTGCATTTTCTTCCCATTTATAAAGAAGTCTCCTGGTAACAAATGGAACCTTCAATACAATAAAATTTACATGAAACAAGCTGTCATTTGAGAGCTATGTGGTTGGACTGATGCCAGTCAATAATAGATTGCATACCTCTGGTTAATTTATTAGCCACCTGTTCCAGAATCCATTACACAAGCACATTAAGATGCTATCATGTTGGGGCAGTGTTTTGAGCTCCAGGCCTTTGAGGGTGTTTTTCATGTAAAATGACACTAATAGAAAACTGAAATGAGCAGTGGTGCAAACTCCTCTCCATAGAAGAAGAGGAGGAATATTCCATAGGTTGCAATTTCTGCTTCAATCCTCTTTGAGAAATAGGGGTTTTTAGGAGAACATTTTGTCACTTAATTAAAATTAAAGCTCATAAAGGAAACTTAATAATGCACACAAAGTTTGCAAATGTTAGTGAAACTGATGGCCTTTACAGACATGTGGGAATGTTACAAAATTATGAGGTATTGGAGGCTCATTTGTTTACTGCCTTTCATGAGAGAAGGTATCGTTTTCTATATGCATATTTCTGCAATTCAGAGCTTAATTTATCCTAACCTAGCTCCTCAGAGTGTATCAGTGTCACATACACAGTTACAAAGTAGAATTATAAAATCAGAAGCTAAGAAAGTAGTAAGATGGAGAACTATGCTGGGAGATTACCAGAGGAAAAGAGATTTTAAGAATATGCTTGTATAGAAAAGGAGGTGATCCCTTCTCTGTGCTCATTCAGGCTGCACCACTGCCTATTGTCCATACAGAAATGAGAATCAGAAAATGTAAGCTTGCTCTCAGTCCTGGAAATAGTCCTGTCACACTTAACATCAGGATCTCATGAAAAAGGTCCCAAAAGAAAATCAAAGTTAGTGCAGCAGGGTCCAGGAAGGAACTATCACCCTATTGTTTCTAGAAAAGGAAGGAGAGAGAAAACAGCAGAAGTGTGAAGAGCACACATGCTCCAATTAATTGCATTTTGAATAGTACTAGTGGAAAATATTAATGTGAACTGAGTGGCCCTCAGTGATCAGAAGCTTGGATATGTGATCGCAGTTGGAAGAAGTGGCACATGGTGACTTTAGCATCGACTCTGTACTCATTAGGGAGTAGTAACTACTGAGCAATCAGAAAGACATTTCTCCAGTATCTGAATTTGTTGTAGAGGTTCTTACTGGCCTGATCTGACAAGATGATAGCCAGAGGGGTATTGCTGTAGGCATGAAGGTAAAGAGAGAAGAGAAAAGCTCAAGGTGAGAATCTTAATTCAGAATCTCATCAAAAAGATTGTCAGTAAAAAACCCACATCTGTGATTAATGCAATATACCACAATTACCAGAATTGATTGTTTAATCTTAGATGAGACAGCAAAAGAGTTTTCATGACATATCAGCCCTCTAAATGGCAGACACAGCTAAGAAGTTTTTAACTGCAGGTTACTTAATGCTAAAGGAAGAACATGTTTTTTAGACAGGAATGTGTGTTCTTGAAACTGCTTTACTGGTACCACTTATTTCTGGGTATAAGATGGAGTCATACTGCTGAAAAAGTCATTTTGGGTAGTTTAATCTGTCTCTAATGTTACTGGAGGATATTCTCAATTGATAGAGAATGATTCAGGTTCTGTACTTATGGCTGCACTTGGTTTCAGCCAGAAGGAAAAGTAGCAATAAAGCACATGGAAATTAGGGCCAGATCCTTCACTGCTTTTCATCTTGTGCAGACGTGTACAGTTTTGCTAAGAGAAAGGGAAACAGTGTGATTCTGAGCTGGTGTCGTTTCGCTCTCATGCTGCATGAATAGAGGTGCTTAGAGAAAGACACACTGCAATAATGAGTACAGCTCAATATCTCCTCAAGGAACAGCCTCACTAATAGGCTGTTCTTTAGAAAAATGTTACAGATATCTGATACAGGCTCTATCAAGCCTTACACATTTCTTCAAGCTGTCCATGCATACAGCTTTCCTTCAAACAAACTAATGCTGAGAAGTGCAAAGTAAATTGATTTTATTTTAAGAATTAAATTGTGGGGCAGGATTGATACACAGTGGATCATAGTGGTGTAGTTCAGAGCATTCTCTGCTTGTATAACCAAAGCAGAATGTATGCTTGTAACGAGGTCTTACGAATGCCCTCAAAAGCAGTATCTTTGATGTCTTACTTGTAAGGTGTAAATCTGAAATGACCCACACAGGTGTCATCTATCTGTCTAATGTAAATATAAGAGGGCTGATTTCTCTCATTCCTTTTCTCCCTTATGTTGCAGCATGGTGTAAACAGAACGACTCATTTGCAAATCTCCTTTTTATTAAGGAGTTTCTTCCCGAAAGCCCTGTAACCACAGTTCCTTGGCCAGCCAGAAATACTGAGCAGATACAGGGAGTTGGAGGCTGTGCCAAGCCTGAACAGCTCCTGGGATTGCTCTTAGCTGCACTGAGGGTGAAACATCCTGACACAGACTGCCCCAAGTGACACGAAGCCCATCTTTTCCTTCCACTGCACGTGCTGGCTGATGCTTGACTTGGGGAGGAGAATGAAGTAATTCAGGCCAAGCAATTTTAAAAATTGCTGACGAGTGAATGCATGTGTTTTCATGTTCTTTGCAATTTCTATGTTATTTTATTCCAAAATTTTAATCCATTCTTAAAGTGGCACCTGTCTTGTAAATGATTGTTCATTTTAAAATAGTCATAAGTACTGAATGGAGATCAAAAGACTGAAAGATCACTGCTGAGTTACTTTTGTGAAAACATTTCACAATTCCTTCAGAATACAAAATTAAACAATTATTTAAACAGTAATGCTGTACTGTCCCCTCTGTTGAACTGTCACCAAGAGGAGTGGTAGAAAGCCTAGTTCTGAAAAATCATGTTCCTGTTAGATCAGAACCTTTCTATTTCAGATTCTGAAAAGAACTAAATTCTATTTAATTGTTCATTATAAAATGTGTTACAGTAGTCATCAATTAAACAGTAGATAGGCAATATAAAGTCTGGATAAATTCAGGGCTTTTTGAAGAAATTTTATCTGAGCTTTTGCATCCGAGAATATTGGCTGGAAACTGAATGATTTGATGTTGGCTTATGAGAAAGGTGTATTTCATGGTTTTAAAATTGCAGTTATAGGAAGGCTTTCTAAGCAAGTCCTGTCCTCTAAGCTGGGTAGACTATAAACTGTCAAATTCCTGCCATAGCTGTTAGGAAAAGTAACTTTCTCCCTGTGAACGGGATAAAATACAACGTACGTGTCTTTGCAACAGAGAGGTCTGCTGCAAACGATTATTTGTAACCTAGAATGAGGCTAGAAAGTGGCTAATGAAAATATAGTCACTGGGAAACTCCCTTTCTGGGAGTGAGAACCTAGGGGGAGTCTGGCATACAAAAGGCATCTAGGAGAGACATAAAAATAAAGACAGCACTGAATAGCGAAGAAACCCCCAAATCATTGCCAGGAGGTTATTTAGAGGGAGGATGAAGAACTACATCAACATGACATTTTACTGAAGGCTTACAGTGCACTGGACCAGTTAGACTTTGATAAGAAAGATAAAGGCCTTCGCAGAACTGTAGAGTTGTTTATAAGTGCTTGGTGCCTTGTTCTGACTTAATATGAATAATTTTGCATATTCCACTTAATTTGCATTGAAAATTAACTCTACCCGTGAAAATAAATGTTCAGAAGTCTTTAGTGAAGTGAGAACAGGCTTCCCTCACCCACTGTCCTGCCGTTCTTGGGCAACAGGACATTTCCTCTGAGGAGAGCAGATGTTAGTCCAGCCTCGTGAGTATGTCAGCATTTCAGCTGCATGTCCCAAGAGGTGAGAGGAGGTATGAAGTGAAGTGAAGCACTGGGAGTTCACTTGGTGGATAAAAACCCTACTGACAATAAGAAGTGTTAACATTCACCACCTTGAGGGACACCTGAATTCCAGAGACACTGGTTTGTTCAATGCCTGTATGGACGTGGCATAAAATGGGTCTTGTGTTCAAGCACTGGAAATACGACAGCAGTATAACAGCATTAACAAAGCCCAGTCTAGTGGCTAGAAATAGAAGATATTACAATAGGCCTGCCTTGACTCTGGGACCACATGGTTTTTCAGAGCTCCTCTGCCTCAGTAGCTGAAGGGCAGTGTGGAATCAGTACCAGACTGATATTTAATTGTAGAGCAAAATCAAGAAGACTGGAATCTTAGAGTGCTTGGATAGATCTCATCTTGCTCCCCTCTTCCTCTCTCTCTCTCTGTAGCTGGTGATTGTTGCATGCCTTCAAAAAGAGAGGAAACATGGATTTTAAAAGACTTTGAGATCCACAAAAATATCAGCACAGGATGTAGAAGTAGGCCACCAAAGCCCTTGTCTTGCTGTCCAGTACATCACAGGACACACTCCACTGCCTGGGAAGTTTGTGAGCAGGCAGAACTCTGCTACACTTCCCAGACCACGTGCTGGCAGATCTGCTGGCAGCAGCTCAGAAGAAACCAAATCTATATTGTAGGCTGGCATTGTCCCTCTCAGAGCAAGCTTTAGCTAGTAGGTTTTCCTCTCTACCTTTTAAATGATTGCAGTGTTATAATCATGCAGGAATGAATGCATGTGTGTCATGAATGGAGCATGACAGGTTGAGGGTTGTTTGGAAGAAAATTAAAATTATCTGAAGGTATTAAATGCTGGAGAACAGAGAGGGGAGGTGGTAAGGGACTTAGTGTAGAAGGCATTTTGTTGGTGAGAAGTTTCACATGCACTTTGCACTAGCTGTTAGGCTTAGCTGTGTCATTGTAGCCACTGCTGGGAAAACTTACTCAAGTTTTATTTTTCTATATGATGAAAATGTGTCTGAAACCTGTACATTTTACAAAACCACTGAAGAAAGATGTATAAACTTATCCATATTTATTATTTTAATTTAGTTGCCTTTATATGAAAACATTTTTATCCTAAGTTCTTTCTAGAGTAAAGTAATATTTTCATTATATGAATTAAGTGCCTCACACAATGGGATGCTAATAATAGGGTCTAATCATTAGTCCAGAAATCATAACTCTTTAAATATTGAAAATTATATTTCCATTACATTTCATACACCTATTTATTTAAACTCAGTTTAAGGAAGTCTGTGATTCAAACCAAACATTACTTGTTTCAGTGCTTACTATAGCCCTGTGTCTGTGTCACAAACTTCCATGGTTCACTTCACCAAGTAAGTGAACACTCTCGACTTGTATAATAGGAAAATAACAGTAATAACCTGTACCTTTATGACTATTGAAAGCAGCATGTTCTCTCCTGCCATTTAGGCTCAAATTATCCTAAATTTCAGGTCTGGGTGCTTATAATCTTTGCAGAGGAGAGAAGGTTGGGAAAATCTACCTTTGTCTGCCAAGAGCCCAGCTGGTGTCTCTCCTTGCTGACATCCTTTTGATGTATCACCTGGCCAACTAAATAACGAGTGCTGGGCAACAACTCATTGTTGTTCCCAAATGTGGTGAAGTGTCAGGGCATGATCAGAGGTAAGGGAATGCCTGCTGTCTTCTGAGCTGGCAAAGCAATGAGTAATGCAGAATATGTGAAAAAATCTGCCAGTTAAGGTGCAGTAAGCAAGCTCTTTCCCTGTGACTGCCACAGCTAATGACGAACTTCAGAGAGTTGGCATTGCAAGAAAGTCGTCGGGTTGACAAATCCTTCTCGGATAAAGCAACAAATGAGCAGTTCACAGGAAGGAAAGAAAGTGACAGGACAAAAAGCAACTCCCTTCAAGGCTTAGGAGGCAACTCCCTTCCTCTCCTCCCTCACAAGATGCAGGTTGCATAAATATTCAAAATAAACATCTGCCTTGGAGGTTGGACCCAACCCTGACTATAAATTAAAAATAAATTTTAGAAAAGAACAGAACTAGTAGGGAATAAAGGACCAACACAACACAGCTGTTTTCCTTAACACTGAGTAAATATTTGCCTTCTCAAAGTATCCTTTTCCCTTAGCTGTGCTTTTGATCCCTGTGGAAGTAGCAGATTACAAAGCCCCTGAAACCGAAGGGTCCAGGGAGATCCATGGCAGTGATTCCATCTCTTGCTGTGAGGGTTACCCAGTCAGGAGATTCTTCAGGTTTCCTCTTGTGAGTGACTTGGGAAGGTTTAGGAGAGAAGTGAGCTTCATCTTTGTCCCCTGAAAGGGAAGAACATGTGACCACTTGTCTGCCTTTGGAAATCATCCGAATAGCTACTGCACAGTAAATAATTCCACTCCAGCTGTCTTTACACACACATTACTGTGAAATATGTATTGCATTTTCTGACTAATTATTCAAAGAAAAAATAATCTTTCTAAGGTATAATGACTACTCAGGAAGTTAAATAGATAATTCTTTAATAATCATTCTTGTGAGGTGACCTATACAGACAGCTTCTTATCACTGTTCTGAGTGAAGAAAAATGTTTCACTGTTACCATCAGGTGTGCAAAGGACACACTAAATTATATTCACCCAGTGAAGTGCAGTATCAATATGCATATTCATTTAGTGATCCAACACTGCTTGAGATTTAATTTCCATAACAGTTCAAGGAAATAAATATGTTTTGTGATCAGTGTGGCTGAGTTACTCAGAAGAAAATATAAAATAAATAAAACCCAGTTGTGAACAGTTTGTAGATGTTCAACATATAGATCATAGATATCCTGTTCAGCTATTCAGTTAATTCTGTCTTTTCCCTTCTAGCACAAGATTCTGGGTAGGAGGAAAGAAAGTTTTAAAAAAAGGTGCAAAAATGCACTCCAGTCAGTTTTGTTCTGCTATACATGGGCGATGCTGATGGAGTTAATTGGGCTGCAATATGTAATGGAGAGAGAATTTTGGTTGCCCTGTGTTTCCTTTCCATTTACCCTGTACTTCTCATTTATTAATAATTTAGTTCAAAATCCATGTCCCTACTTTTCTATTATTCTATTTCTATTCATATTAATTAAACAGATTTCTTGCAAGCAAAATTCTTTCAAGTTTAATAGTAGTGGGCTTTGGATTTATTTCTCTTCTGTGAGTTAAAATGTGTAAAAACACACGTTTGGGAAATGAGTAGGGGCCAAATGAGTCATCAGAACTCATCTTACTCTCATTTCATAGTCTGTTCTCCTCAGGATGCAGAATAATGATGCTTAAATTATTATCTGTGTTTTCTAAGTTAAGATAGACTGTTCTGTAGGATGAAAAATAAATGCAGACTTAAAATACCTGGAGGGAGGGTGCAAAGAAAGTGGAGCCAGGCTCATTTCAGTGATGCCCAGGGACAGGAGCAGAGGCAATGGGCACACACTGTGTGTGTAGTTTAATTCACACACAGACAGCACACGGGAGATGCTGTCTGAACACAAGGAAACACTTCTTTACTCTGAGGGTGACAGCACTGGCACAGGTTGCCCAGAGAGGTGGAGTCTCCATCCTTAGAGATACAGGCAGGCAGTTGTCATCTAAAGATGCAGAAGGTTTCTCTGGGCACCCGAGTTCCCTGCTGACAAAATCTTTAACTTGCAGAAATAATTCCTAATAGGTAGCAGGTGTGAAGTTTATTTATTAGTTTTCATAAGACAACAGATTGCTCTATAGCCAGAATTTGCTTTTCTCATTATTGCTGGTTAATTTTCACCCTCTGTAGCAGGAGCTGGTTTACAGTTTCCCTTTGAGTATTCAAAGTCAGTCCTGTCATCAAACCCAGGCAAAGGCAGGAAATTGTTCAACAGAGGCTCTTTCCCAGAAGCCAAGTGAAGAAAAAGTTAGGTCCACAGTTTGTAAGTGCTTGGAAGCTCCTCCAGAATGCACCTTCTGTTTTTGTAAGTTCAGGTTTTTTGAAAAGGCAAAACTGTACCATGTAGATAAAAAAACATATTTAAAATAGTAAAAAAAAAAAGAAAATTAAAAAAAACAAATTGTCCCCTTGCAATAACTGTCTGCTTTAAGGGTGTAAAACCATAATTTTTAATAGGATGTAGTCTGGTTGAGATTCTGCCATTCCTATCTCATTATTACTTCATGCATTACAGGTTACTTTCCTGTAAACCTTTACAAGGGAGTATCCAAACTGAATTAAGATTAAATTCCAACTAAAAAAAGCCTTGTCCTTTCACAGTGAGAGACTAACTTTGATGGAGAACCTTCTTTTAGGCAATGAAGCAGTGATCTCTCTCTCTCTCTCTCTCTCTCTCTCTCTCAAAAAAAAAGATGAATTAGCATTTCATGTTTCTTTAGCATAGTAAGTGAATAACCGCCGATAGCTCTGCTCAGATTAAAACTGGGTTAGCTCCTTACGTCAGCAAAAAAAAAAAAAAAAGTAATTTAATTCACACTTGACTGTTTGACCCAACTCAGCGTGCATATATCTCCTATAAAAGATATCTGCCATAAAGGAAAGCTAGTGATCTCAGGAAATTAGGATCCTGTCACAGTGCTTCACCAAATACACTGAGAAGTGTCTCTGCTGTCACTTCAGGGGCAATTAGAGTGGCACAACAAGCAAAAGCCAGGCCAGTCCACAAAGCAAGACTTGTGTGGCACCACTACCAGAGCATCTCTGATACCATTTAAAGCTACTACTTTGTGTTAAGTTATTCACACTGTTTTAAAAGGTGCTGTGGGTCATGGATCAGTCTGTGCAAAGATGGAAATGGTCAGCTTTGAAAAAGATGAAGACTACTGGGCTGCAACTCAGTGTGTCACAAGCAGCTGGGCAATTTTCTGTTACTTGACCTCGTGTAGTATTTTTTATAGGCAGGAGACAGAACTGGGGCTGGTGTGAGCTCCTGTTTTTGCAGACTGCACAAAAATCTGCCTGTATTTAACCTGAGAAAATATCCAGGTAACTGTGAGTGCTCAGCACTTATGAAAAGGTATTTATTAGAGGACAACATGAGCTCTTAAGAAAAAAATAGTCTGTACACTAGTCTGTACACTACACTTCAAGACACAGACTTCAGTTATTTAGTTTGAAAACAGACAATTTCCAAAATTGTTAATCCAATTTCCAATAAAGGAGGTTTTTTAATTCTTTTTCTTTCTGCCCAGCCCCTGAGAGAATGCACATACAGCAAATGCCCTTGATACATCCCTGTGTTGTCCACTAACTAGTCTTCATCCACTTCTGAATTTTAGTGTGGCAAACTGTCCTTGTTTCAGCTTTACAGACAGGTAGGAAAGCTAAGGCACAGAGGCATGAGGCAAGTGAGATTTCAGACTTAGAGCAGCACCACAAACCTCAAGAAACCTGTTTAAAATCTGACTCTGCATTATGCACCCTTTTTCCTCCCTAAGTCTGTACTTTAAAGCTCAAATGAAACCTTTTAGTGTAGCAGTAAATATTTTAAAAGTCCTATTTCTTTCTAAGAATCTAGTAAATTACATGGTAAGAAGTATACTGAAGTATTTAAACAGTTAAAAATCATGAGACTGACTAGTTTCTATTATTTTAGGACTTCAGTAATAAAAAACCACACAATGCATTGACCTAGAAACAGTGAATAGAAGGTAACTACTTATATGTTTGCAGCATGGATTGAACTGATTCTTTGGTATTGCCTTAAAGAAATAAAACTTGATAAATAATACTGCAGTACCATCCATATTTCCTTTTCCTTCAATAATAAAATGGGTTAAGAGACCAGATTAACTGCAGAAAGGAAGTTCAGACATCCATCATCTGCTAAAGTCCAAATATTAGTGTGGGAGACTCTGGCTAAACCCAGTGTTCTACTCAGGATTTTTATTCTGCTGAACAAATTAATTCATGGCAAACTCCAATACTAATGTCAGTGGTGGAAAGCATGACAAGGCAGCAGCTTTGGTGTACTTTCAAACCCTCGTGTGAGAAGACATATGTGATTGTCATTGTGACTGTCATTACAGTGTGGCTTGTTGATTTTTATTCCTATATCACAGACAGTACAAATATGGTAAATTGGTTGGATTTTGCTGACAATGAATGGCCTTTACTTTTATAAACATTTCAGTGGTGTTTTAGTAATCAGTAGCAGAGGCAGTTTATTGTTTTGTATATTGCTTCACTGTTAATACCATTCCCAAGACAATTTCTCAAGTGATTCTGACTAAGTAAAAGTTGAAATACTCTTTGCTACCGTGCCCATAGAATGATACTGAAGATACAGAGCAAAAATGATGAGAAAAATAGCAAGAGCTAAATTGCCTAAGACAGAAGTCTAAACAGATAGAATTTTTATATTATCCCTCAACCACTTAAATGGAATTTCTAGTTTATTTCTTAAAATACTTCAGGAGGTAGATATGGGGTTGTTTTTTTGTTGGTAGTTTGGTTTTTGGTTGGTTGGTTGGGGTTTTTTAAGTGTAGAGCTGGTGTTTCAGGAAGATTGTCTTCAGCAACTCCAAGCATTACCTCAGCTTTCAGATGTTTATTTTGATATGCTGTTAGTCAATACTGCAATCATGACATTTTATGCTGGAAGCAGGCAGTGCAGTGGCATTTGCTAACATTTTATGTAAGTTTTTCATTGAACTGTTAGGGTGTGAATGTCACTAGCTGGAACAAATTTTTAATGGGAAAAAAAAAAAAAAGAAAGGCAAATTCCTAGTTTTTACTTCCATAATGTATAACTTGGGATATCTCTGATTTCTGTAGACTGTTTTCTTGTAGCAATCTTCTCATTCAAAATGTGCTCTTAATTAAATGCACACCAAATGCCATGCAAAGATGAAATTCACGTAGGGCCATATCCTCCTTGGCTTGCAAACAGTTTTCTTTTATCTCTGGGACTTGTAGTATCTGAAGAATATGGTTTGCTATCTTGAATTAGTCTTAATCTTTGTTTAATACTTGAAGCAAAAGAAATGTTTAAGTGCTTTCTTAATTTAGGTCCCATTCTGACATGTCATTAAAATAGTGGGTTTTATCCTTTTCATCCTCTAGTTTTCAACTGATAAAAAACTACCATCTTCAGATGTCTTTGAGCCTGCCTCTTTCAAATCAGCCAGCACACCTACTCCACATCCTCCCCCTCAGCTGCATCTACTGCTGTGTGTTCTCTCTGCTTGTTGTCTTCTGCTAATTTTCTCCTTGTCTGGAGTTGCTCTCCCTACTCTTCCTCTTTCATCTCAGCATGCAGTGTGTCAGCATTTCATGCTTTTTTAGCCCCAAAGCTCCATCCCTTCACACGTAGCAGCTAAATCACTGGAGAATATATGTGCCATGGCTGAATTTCTCTTTGGGTTTCTTTCATTAGGTCTGTGGTACTGAATACTGTATCTGTTGCTGTCTTAACAAAGGAAGTGGGTTATGAAGACATACAAGCCAGTATGTGAAAGCAGGATATTCTGCTGTAATTCCTGATATCAGATATTCCTAGGTCAATTAGACCAATTTAATTAAGATATACCAGGCATGAATTAAGACTCTGGTGTTGAACTTTCAGAATTTAGGAATAATATGTGATATGCACTACTGGTTTAGTTCCCAGCTGCCATAAAACTTGTGAGTTGTGATTTTTTTTTTTTCTGTTCTAGTGTGTAATGGAAACTTATGATATCACAATGTAGGTTTTATTATGTCAAAGGCAGCATGGCCATGTTTCAGTATCAGTTTTAAATCCTTGTCTTTTTTGTGTGTGTGTAAAGTGTACAAAGTAATACCAATTCACCTCACAAAGAGAATTTTGACACTGTATTTTGATACTACATTTACAAAATCCTAGAATGGGAACATGGCTTTTTAGAGCCACAGCAAATATGATCTATGTATGAGATAAGAAATATTGAATGACTTCCCATTCAGTGAATATGATTCATCCTCTTCATTAACTGAAGTGGTAGAATAATGGGTTCATGCATGTAATTAAGAATTGTATTATGGTTTAAATGCAAAGTGTTTAATTTGGTTGATGGCCAGCCATAATTCTGAATTCTTCTAAATTTTGAATGCTTTACTCTACAATCTTACCTTCTAAGCATAATTTAATGTATGGATACTGGTGATAACAAGACAGATACAACATTGCCAGCTTCTGCAGTTTTATTGTAAGTCTCAAAGTACTGGAATAATTTAGGTTGGAAGACACATCTATCGATCATCTGATCCAAGCCCCAATCAAAACAAGTCCAATGAGATCAGGTTGCTCAGGATCCTGTTGATCTGAGTTTTTAATATCTCCAAGGATATTCACCACCCAACTGGTGAAAAAACATTTCTTTATGTATAACCAAAATGAAATGTGCTGCAGCCATAACTTCTCATCCTTTCACTGTGTACCTCTGAGAAGAGTCTGGCTTCATCTTCTGTAAACCGTCCTATTTGCTACTTGTAGATGGCAGTAATGTCCCCTTGAGCTGCCCCAGGGGTTAGCAGCCCTTTCCCTCCAGTGTGTCAGTCACTCCTGCAGGTGTGGTATGGACCACAAATTTGCTGAGAGTTTATTCCATCCTATTGTCTAAATTGTTAATGAAGACATTAAGTGAAATTGGCCCCAGTAAGATGGGCGGTTTAGATGTATTAGATACTTTTTTTCCCCAAAGCTTCTAAAATTAATTTTACCCAGCTCCAAAAATTACCTTCCTTTGAGGACAGTAATTGATGATTGCCAAGGTGTTTAGAACCCTAAGGTTTCTGGTATCATCCTGTAACTCTACTCTGAAGGTGTCTGCTGTCATCCTGTGCCTGTATTCCTTTATGCTGCAGTTAATTCTGTGCTCATAGACAGTTTATTCAATGTACAATAACTCCTGGTCATTACTGCCTATTAGTAACAGAATGTATATATATGACACAATGCACTACACCACATAACCATACAGAGGTAAACCAAAGCTAAAACAAATTAGATGAAGACTGGTCACCTGGTCTTGAGATAGTTGCTGTGATTAGCTGCATTGGTTACAGCTAACCAAGATGAAGCAGAGCTTCAGGCAGGCCAAGGTAAGTCCAGAGACCTGCATGGTTAGCTTAAGCCAAAAGCTAAGCCTGTCACAAGGCTTGAGCTTAAATTCAGACACTGTATTTATCTTTTCTCCAAAGTATTCCTGACAGGTGTCCTAATCAGTAGAGGCTTTTTATCACACCTACTTAATCAGCTAGAGGTCTCCTACCATGTAAAGATGAAATCTTTCTTCTGGGTGACCTATATCTGATGAGAAACACATTGTATACACCGTAGAGAAAAGGTTTGAGGCACCTCTGTGATGTCCAGAATGACACATAACCAGAAACTCAAGCTCACAAAGGGAGACGTTGCTGGTGTGAGGAACACCATGCAGAGAGGCTAAGCAGATAACCACCAGATCTGGAGATGAAAGGCACTGTGAAACACCTGCCTTTATCAGTGACCACGGATTTAACCAAATCCTAACAGTGCTGCCCAAAAGATTTGTGTTTGTTTTTTACAGAACTGAATGATTCTGAATTAGTCTTCTTTTCCAGAGAGCTGATCTGTGATTTGTTTAGCAATGCTTGATTCACTTATTCAGTTGGGCTCTCAAGCACTTGGTAACCTTTAAGACTGAACTAAAAATGATTGGGTGGCACATCTGAAGGGAAATGGACCTTATAGATCTGTTAATTTTCTTACTGAGGCTAAGATCTCTGATAATCCAAATTGTTTAAATACTATTATTTCCACTGAGAAATAGAATAAAAGAATCATGTGCAGAGAGCCCAGCTCCAGATCATATGGAAGAACTAAACCTCACAGTGTGAATTAGCTGTTTTGAAACTTGTTTTCCCTGTATACAGTGACAGAAAACTTGGATTCATTACATGTCTTTTCCAGGTTAAATCTGTAGTTTAATTTAATTCACAATCAATTAATCATTTATGAATCCATTTATTAGAGTAACATAATTTAGCATACACAAAGTGATGCTTTGGTGTTAATATATTATTATTATTACCTATGGTGTAGATCTTAGAGAGTTTTGTCAGTTTTTTATGAGGTTTTGTCCTGCAGGCAGAACACCTAGTTCTGAACGCAACAAGCCCAGTGAAGCCTCATGTGCTGTGGTTTCGAGTCCCAGACCCTCCTGTGTGGATTCTCTGGCGTTTCATAGGGGTTGAGAGCAGCCTTTCATTCAGTGAAGGATGTTAAGAAAAGCTTTCTACTCTGCTGAACTACTTACTTAATATTAGTGGAAAATTGATACCTTGAAGACTTCTACCCTATCTTTGGAAATATTCAAAACTTGACTGGACAAAGCCTTGAAAAACTGATCTACTTACGCCCTGTTTTGAGCAGAAGGTCAGACCAGGTGCCCTCCAAAGTCCCTTTCATCCCAATTTATTCGTTATTTCCCAGCTTGACTGGGATTGACCAGCAGCTCAGAAGCCTCTGAGGAGATGCTGACAAGCATATACATGGCAGGACATGGTGGTCTTTTTTTCTGAAATCCTGAGCTAACAGTAAACAGAGTTATAAAAGTACTCTAAATTTAGGCAGAAGTATCAAGCCTCTACAAGATACATTTTTATAATAAAACAAACCAAAAAAAAGATCTTTTTTGCTTGCATTTCACTTTTGGCTCATGTAATTAGCATTTGCAATTTGATTTTACAGAATACTGATGAAATGCAAAAATATGCAATAAAATGTATTGGTTTAATTAGACTGATTAACAAGGGGTTTGGGGCTTTTTTTCACAAACATCTGGTACATGCTTATGCTACAAGAATAGTAGGACCCCAAAATATATTAGTCTATAAGCAAAAAAGGAATGAATAATCCCCTGAAACAGAAACTCTAAAATTTTTTTGCTTCCAGACTTTTGTGTAAATGAATTTAAACAGGGAAGTTAAGATTTCTGAATAGGTCAAAAGAGAACAATCTTATACATTACAGGGAGCTCCATACCTGAAAAGTGCTCACTAATTACTAATGCAGTGATTAGAACACCTCTATGTGTTTCTGTGTCTTTTAGGTAGAAAGGAAGAGGCAGTATGGGAGGGTAATATATAGCTGAGGTTGGTGAAAACTTCACCTTTGGTGAAAATCTAGGATTGCTTCTCTCTCTCATGGTTTGTCCCCATGTATAATTAACTAACTAGTTCTTACTTGGTAAGAAAATAATTAGTTACCACCCAAGGGATGCTGTCTCATTTCTAATGGTTTGGGGATTTTTTTCCCTATAAAATCAGAAGAGCAAACACTGGCAGAAATTTACCCACATGGTTTTATACATTTCTGATGTGCAATACGTTGGTTATTTCCTCAAAGACAGAGCTCTGTTACCTGGACCAGGAACGTTCCGGACACGGCTCAGAGCTCTTTCCTTTAACACTGGCTTGGAGAATATATCCTGTATTCTCCAGAGCATTTGTGCCAGAATTGGGTAGCTGAAACTGGGTTTCTTTAACAGGAAAAAAAAAATAATCATGCAAGCATAAAATGATTTTAAGGGATTCTCTGAGCTTTCCTTCTCCTCAGTCACTTTGTGATTTTTAAGTATCAAAGTTTATGTGAGTGCAGAACTAAATTACGTATTGTATTCCACATTGCACTGGTGTCATGGATTTTTATCGTATGGATGTAATACATCACAGCTACATTAGTAAATTTAAGCTGTTTTGAATAAAGCAGTTCATATTTGCTTTTCTATATACTTACTTATATGACAGAAAGAGAAACAGGCTTTTCCCCCTCTACTTCAGAGGCATTTTTCTTGGCAAAAGCCAAGATTTTTTAAGAAGCTATTTAACCATCAACTCATCTAAGGGAATAAATATTATCCTATTTTACCTTTATTGACCACATTCAGTTAAATAAGATTCCTACCAGATGTAGGGAAACAACAAACCTTCAGTCGTGCTCTGAAATGCCCTTGTCTGCTCAGTAATGACAGCGAGAGCTAACAGAGGCTGGTGTGGTTCAACACCACGGTTATGTTAGCTCTGCAGTGAGTGGTTGAGTGAAAAATCTCATTTCAAAAGCTAACTGATTTTTTTCCTAGCTGTAAAAAAAGTCTTAAAATGAAAAGCCATTTTTGATGTAATATACTCATATCCTTCAAAGTCAAGCATTCTCCCTGCTTTCTCTTTAAACCACCAAAGAAGATATGGATAATAACTATCATAGGAAAACTTTACAGACAGCTTTCTTTTACTAGCACTAACTGTGTTTTATAAAATGTTTTAGTCTCCATTTTTGTCTCCATCTTAAAGCTGTAAAACAGCTCAGGCTGTAAAAATATACCATTTTATACAGTCCTAGAAGAACAAGAGGTTTAGGGATGGTATTGTGAATTAATGCTATTTATCTTTCGAGTGAGAAGTTAGCTTTAAAGGTTTTTATGTAGTTTACATTATAAGTCTAGTCTCTAATATCAGTTCAAACATCTTTGCTCTGAAATTTTGTTTGTTCCTTTCTTTACAAATAAACATTCTGTCCCACTGATCAGATAAAAAAAAAAGAAGCAAAAGTTGCTCTCTTCTTAGTCCTCATTTAAAGAATTCCACCACACTTTTGTTTTTCCCTGAAATGTAAATAGTGCTGCATTAAAAACAGCTCTGCTAATAGACCACACCTAGGCTGTATTTTAATTGAGAAGCCTTTTAAACCAAAATAAAAACAGTGATTACAGGTAACAGGAAAATCATAATGGTATACTTCTCTAAAACAATAAGGTGTTTTCCTACCTGCTGATTATCCTTCATTGCATATGGGTACCTGCAAGTTCCTCTAGCTGGTCCATGGGCAGTACCAGCTTCTCACCATCTTTCCTAGTGTATTAGCAATCACATCATCAGATTGCTTCTGTTTGGGCCTGTAAAACCACACTACGATGGAGTGAAAGCTGCCTGTGTACCGAATGTTAAAGACATGAATGTGAGCTCAGCCCTTGTCACCTCACTGTAAATGTGGCTGAGACCTGGACTAGCAAAAAATAGTCAATATGTTCAACTTTTAAAAAGAAATTAGAAAAAAAATTAGCTTTTAGTACGTGAAGGAACATTAAATGCCCTAGGTCTACTTCTTAACTGTCCTGGTTCTTCTAGGATAGAGTTCATTTTCTTCTCAGTAGTTAGAATAGCTGTGTTTTAGTTTCAGTGTAAGGCTTGTTATGAGATGATAATTGATTCAAGATGATTGTTGATAAAGTACCAATGTTATGAGTTGCTGCTGGAGCTCAAGGCCACCGTGTTTGGCTGGTTCACAGCTGCATTGGGACTCGGAGGGAGAAGCGCAGTGAATAGCAAAACCCAAACTGGCATTGGGATGTGCCAGTGAGATATTCCAGATCATATCCCCCATGTTCAGTATATTATCCGGGACTGACCAGAAAGGGGGACGGATTCTCTCTGGCTCTCGCTCGGGCTCTCGCTCTCCCGGGATTGCGGTTTCGGGTCGGGATTGTCGCTCCTCCGGGATCGTTCTGTGGGAACGGGCCGGGCTTGGTCGGTGGGTGGTGAGCAATGGCACTGGGGATCATTCATTTGCATATTTTATTACTGTTATCATTATCACTACTATTTTAATATTAGATTTTTTAAAAGTTTTATTTCTATTATTAAACTGTTCTTATCTCACCCTACAAGTCTCCTTACCCTTGCCCCCCAATTCTTTCCCCTATCACCTGGGGGTGGGGGGGCAGTGGGTGAACGTCTGTGCTAGCTGGTGGCCAAGGGCTAGCCCAGTGAAACTATCACATTAACCATACACACTGAAGTACAGTATGGGGAATATTCATATTGTTTACATTTGGGCATCTCTATTCTGGGCTCAAGATAGCCAGCTTGAGTGTCCACCTTCAGCGACCCACGTGGCCTGAGAGTGAGAGCCATGTGCTCCTGCAGAACGTGCCCAGGTTAGGTGCTGGGAGAGCCCCTGTAGTACCTTCCAGTACACTTATGCCACACCTGTGGCTTCCACCAGAAAATACTGGGGTTTGTTGTAAAAAGAGTTAGCAGCAGGCTCAAGACATATTTCAAAAGCAGTGATGATTTCTAAGCCTTTTTTTTTTTTTTTTACCTCCTTAAAGCTTTCAGTTACCTGACAGGAAAAATATATCAAATTCAAAGGAAAATTCATGTAACGTGAAATGCTGAGGATAATGGTGGTGAATGAATCTCAAGGATGCAGTAAAAACTTTTTTTGGAAAAGTGCCATTTTATTATGCCTCTGCTCCAGTCTCTAAAAACAAACTGTTTAATAATTTTATTGTTAATAAGGGATTCAGCCTTGAAAATTAATCTCTAGTGTCTTTCAGGTATTGTACACTTTAAAAATGCTGCTGTTAGAAAGACATGGGTGGCCTGGCACTGGCAGTACAGTACCATTGACCTCACATTGCTTCATCTGCACAGCTATTGATTTTTCTTTTTCTCTTCATTTTGACATTTCAAATGATTTAATCCAAGATTCATCATTTTGGAAATGTCAAGTTTAAGGTAGGGGTTTTTTTATTGTTTGGGAAGAGTAATCTTCAAAATGGTTTGCTACTTATCTTTTCTCAGACAGTCGGCTAAATACATCGGCACTGCATCAACTCAGAATTGACTGAGTTTATTTCTTATTTCTTTCATAGTGTATTCCAATCTGCCTTTTTACTGAGTAGCTAATTGTATCAAAGTCAAAGATAGCAGCAGTGTCTTGAATAGATTTCCAGCATCTCAGCACATTTCATGAAAAAAAAAGCTCTCTGGGGATAAAAGCTTTTATGCAACATCACACTTTGTGATGGGAAAGCAATCGAAAGCAAGCATGGAACATACTAATGCAGGATGTATTACAAAAATAACAGAGAGCATTTCTTGACTTTTATTCAGCACATAATTACAATTATAGTGAAGAGATGCATGGGGCACAAGAGGAGTAGGAACCCCAATGGAAATTGGCTATCTAAGCTCAACAGAAAAATTTAAGCAGCACCATGAACTTGATGATATGAAGCTGGTGCAACAGCCTGGTTCAACTTCATTCCCATTTACTCTCCAGACAGAACATCTAAGTGAAAGCCAAAGTGTTTCCAAGACACAGTGCAGCCTTGAATGTCCTTCTAATGGGTGCTCAGTGACTGCTGAAAATAAAACTTACAATGTTTTTTCACTGCATCTATGTCCCAGCCAACCCTCAGAGCCACACACCAAATTGTGTGACCTATCAAGAGATGTAAGGTGTGTGCCACACCTCAGAAGATAGAGAGGAGCTGACCACCCGGAAATGACAGAGGCTCTCTCCATGTTTAGGATTTCATTTTGACATGGGGCTGGAATCAGAAGATATCTGGCTCCCAGAAAACCCAGGAAAAGTGCCTGTTGCTGTCTCACTTTCCCCCATTGCTGTGGGTCTCTATTACCTAGCAGCCCTTGAGACAGCTCTGCTCCACTGCCAGGCAGGAGGTATCGCTGCCTTTGAACCATGTGGGAGCTGCTCACTTGGCTCCTGAAACAGCCTGAGAGCCCAGGGCTGGTCACTCCTGTGCCTTGGTGCTGTTCTAGTCACAGCAGGCTGTGGTTGGTCTCTGGGCCATGGAATTTTTCCCTCTGTATAGATCAGATCTGAAAAGAGGTTTTAATTTCTTGACCATACCACTCACTTTCTCATCTCTTTTTACTGATTTTTCTGTATCTGACAGAATTCTTTCGTTTAGGCTGCTCTCTCTTTGCATTGCAAAAACTGGAACACCTGAAGTCCCAGACAAACTTAGGGAAAAACTTCTTTCCTGTGAGGGTGCCAGAGCCCTGGGACAGGCTGCCCAGAGAGGGTGTGGAGTCTCCTTCTCTGGAGATGTTCAAACCCACCTGGACACTTTCCTGTACAACCTGGTGTAGGGAACCTACTTGGGCAGGGGGTTGGACTGGGTGATCTCCTGAGGTCCCTTCCAACCCCCACCATTCTGTGATTCTGTAGTGTACACCACATCTCTGTCCTACCCCACAACACAGTGTCCTGCCTCAAGGTGAGACTAGCTGCTGCTTGTTACCTTCAGCATTTGCTGAAACACTTGTCTCACTCTCCTTCCCAGTGTGTTACTCCTTAATGGGCAGTGTTATCTTGACATTGCTTCAAAACTTTCCCTTCAGGGCTAGTGAGGGAGGAGAGAGACGCCTCACACAGGACAATCCTGTATTTTAAATATCTTGGTGGAAAGTATATAGGAAATCTGATAAACAGGGTATGGGGAATGTCTTTTGAAACCTTAAGGTGTGTGTGGTTTACTTATGCTGTGGGGAAGAGGGAATTAAGGTGGTGATTTATGCAAGCAGAAGCTGTCAAAAGAACCATGATAAAACACATTTCAAAGAAGGTATTATCTCAATGGGATGAAGGTTGATTAATTAATTTTTAAAAGACTTTTCTTTATCTGCTATATATCTGGCATTACCTGGGCATGGCAGTAGCTGCATAAAGCTTTGTCCAGTTCCTATGTCCTCATCATCTTATTATTCAATACACTTGCTAGGATCCAATTTTCTTCAGTGTTGGTGATTCAAAATTTCTTCTATTAACTCCTACTAACATTCTCATGACATTAAAGAGATGCCCCTAAGCAAGTAAGAATTTAATATTCTGTAAAAGAAGTTAATCTAAATTTGAAATACAAGATTTTATGAACTGCTGACTCCAGTACACCTAACATTCAGCCCTTTGATGAGATTATTCTATTTCTTATCTTGAGGTTTCATAGGCAAGTGATGTGTTTCTCTATTCTTTGTAAAAAAACCCCTTTTATTGTACTCAAAGTTTCAACAGTTTTTGTCAAGACATATAAATGTTTGTTTAATAATTATCCTTATATAGATGTCTAGTTGTCTGTGGCACTGTTCCATTAATGTTGGCTGTATCCTCATTTCTAAGTATTTTGTGGGTTAATGTGGAAACAAAGTCATAGCTAGCTGAATAACCTGCATACACTTTCAAACCAAAAAATCTATTTATTGAAAAGTAATTTAATAGTAGTAGTACCATTGCAGTAGTAAAGGTTTGCTTGTAAAAACCCAGAGAAACCTTCCCCACTCTGGTATACTTGATGGGAGGATAGATAGTAGGTCTGTTCAAAATGAGACTTTGAACATGATTTATTTTTTCATCAACTATTGAAGTCTTCATAATTTGGAGTTGGCACAACAAAGTGGAGGTTCAAGATTCTGAAAGCTAATCAACAACCAGTAGAAGCTGCTAATGTAGCTTTTTTCCTTTTAAAAAAAATGTTTTAGTAACTGCATTGCTTTTGTAAGATTACAAATAGAATTTGAGGTGGAAATCATCTTAATGTGGAAGACAAGGCCAGTGCAAGGGTTAGGACTTTGAGTTCTGACTGTGGCCAATCAGCACCATTTGACTCCAGTGTAGATGGACCATTTCAGAAAGTGTTTTGTCTTCATCCATAGCGTTCCAGCAACACAGTGGAAGATGTTGCTGCCCACAGCAGGGGAACTAGATGATATTTAAAGGTCCCTTCCAACCCAAACCATTCTGTGGTTCTGTGATTTATGTTAGAACTGCTACTTTACTGGTAGCATCTAGTCTATTTATCAAGAAATTAAATGACACTACCAACCTCTGTAATTTTTATAGTTAACTTCATATTTGTGTTAATTTCATTGCTTTCTTTTAAACTGAGAAATGTTTAATGCCTTTTTGTAAAGTGCATGGGGAGTATCCTCTGAAAAACAAAGCAAAACAAAGCAGAAGTTTGTGTGTCTTATTAAATGATTTTAAAGCTTCCTTTTAAAGGAACCTTATCAATGCTGATAGGTTCCAAATAGTTCTCATTCAAATAGTTTCTTCTTGCAGTATTTTACTACCGCCACTCCTGCCATTTCTTGAGCAGAATGCGTCTTGCAAACCAAATGACATAATACTGCAGTGAGATACACGAGGGTGGATGCCTTTGCAGTGGGATGTGAGTCAGATGTTTGGGGTGGAAAAAAAGGAAACACTTTTGACAGTCTGCAATTAAAATTTTGCAGAAAAAACATATTAATATTAGAAACTGTATTTATCCACTACAAAAACTAAGTGTTGCAAGACAGAGATAAACAATGACAAAGAATGAGGGGAAGAAAAGCAAAATAAGGCTGTATATGGCCAGCACTGACTCAAGCTCTTATCAGTTGTGGCAGCCATGCAGTCCATGCATTGTGTGCCATTTTAAGCAACAGTCAAGCCTCCAGTGGGTGCATCTGCTGACTGACTGATACTCCTGAAGGCCCCATGGTACTTGAATCAAGTAAAAATGGGTCAGCACAGAGATGTACAAAGAACACTGATAAAAATAGTTTGCTAAATGAACATATTATCTCAGCACTTTAAATTGGAAGAAACAGTTCTTATCATGAGATATAGAGATGACCACTCATAAATAAATATATTTGATGCCACATCTTGAAGGAACAGGAAAATGAGCAAGAAAAATTTACTCTGCTCTTCGTAATTACTGAGTGTTCTGCAACCATGCAGGATAAGTGTTATCAGTTGCATTATTTAATGTACCCAGTAAATAATTTTCTTACACTTTCTATTTTACATTTTGAAGACAAAAACCTGTTTTTTTTTTTGTATTTTTCAGGACAATTAATGAGTATTTTTTGGAAGCTATTAAACAATATTTCAAAGTAGAGCTGCTTGAATCGATTATCTTGAATTATTCCTGACAAAAAGGTTGACATTTTTCTGCAGAGAAAGTGTTTGCAAATAACAACATTGCTACTGATCATCAGTTCAACTTTATTTTCCTTCTGTGGCATTTATTAGATAAGCAGTTTCAGGACTGTAGATATGAACAGGAGCCATCATTTTCCTATATGTAAATATGATATTTATTCTGTTTCTTTATCAGCACCTCTACATCAAATTCCAGCATAAAAATATAAGGTGAAGGGGCCTAATTTACCTAATTTCTGAGATTTTTCTTGACCAATACAAATAGTGAAATATAAATCTTAGCTTAAGTTAAGTCCTGGGCTTTCACATTGGTTCGGTTTGGGGTTTTTTATTCCACATTTGTTATTCAACATGATGTTCATTCTTCTTCAGAGAAAGGTAAAATACTTTTTTACGTTCTTGCTTGAAGAAACCTCTGCTATGGCTTCAAAATTGGACGATAAAAAGTTTCTGGATGTCTTGACGTACACCACCACAGCATACACTGGTTAAATGAAAAGTCTTACTGTGCAGAAGAGAATTGTCTGAAATGCCAATGAAGGCAGGTTGAATAGAGGCTTTTCTTTAAAGGTCCTCCAAAAAAAAGAGGCCTGGGATTTGGAAGAGGGGGCATGAAGGGTAGGAAAAGCATCGTCTGAAGGAATGGACAGGACAAGTAACCCCTTCCTCCCTGGGAGAAGTCAGTGAGGCAGTGTGCCATGGGTGCAAGGCAGCGCTGCAGAGGGCTGAGCTAGTTGCTGGCACTTTCTTCTGCTTAAGGCAGATATTCCTTTGATAGGAAGTTTGACTTTCTGCTAAATTAAATTGAAATCATTCCTTAATGAATGCCTTGTTGACTCCCTCTCACCTAAACGTACATCTCTCCCATATGGGGAGGGCAATGCCTCCCTTCTAACTCACTGAGAAATCACTTGAAAAGTATGAAGGCTGTGATGGCAGCTCTTTGGCAGGCAGCAGGTGATTAAAAAAGGTCAGGAACTATCTTGAATAAAATATTGCTGATTCCCAGAAGAATGAACAAAGTTGTGGTCTAGTTAACCATGTCCATCTAATACTTGTCTTTGTTTGTGAATGCCAGGACAGCCAAAGAAGCAGCAGCAAACATTCCAATGCTGCCAAACCCTATAAACTGTTGAGCAAGTTATGCTCTTTTTTGATGAATTTTGCCAGGCTGTAATTCAGTGAAGAATTATGAAAGTAAAAGATAAATGAAAATAGAACACTAATGTGGTTTAAAACTAAATGAGGCATCTGTCTTTCATCCCTCTGTCAAAAAGGGCAGAAACACAGGTCTGTGAACACACAAACGTATTATATGCAGTCTCTGGCAATGAGAATGGAAGCAGTAGAAGCATATGGCACATAGGTGAATGACATTAGAAATGGCAATCGAGTCGTTGTCACTTAAGGTAGCAGGTTCTAATTGGGAAATGTTATCTATAAGAAAACAAAGATGGCCTTTGGGATGAAACTGAAAGATGAAGTGTCAGAGAAAGAGCTCCATCCTGGCATATACTATAGTTTCTCCTCAAGGGTGGTAATTTGAAGTAATGAGTAGTCCTTGTTGAATGACCTTGTACATCTGCTGCATTGCCTATTCAATCTGTAACTCACTTTCCATCAATTGCACTTTTAGTACAATTAAATGTGCCATCATAAAGCCCTAAAAATGAACAGCACAATCTCTGCATATGTTCACAGCTCTTTAGCCTGGGACTGGGAGGGTGGCAGAAGTCCATCTTAAACCTTCTGTTCATGCCAAAGTGCAATTTGTTGATTGAAAGATGCTAGCTGATCAAGCTGGAAGAGGACAGCAGGGTTTGCTTAGCATGCTGCAGAAGCACACACAAAATGATCTGAGATTTGAATGCGTTAACTTGCTGTTAAGAGGCCACCTGGACGGTGGCATGAAGAACAAACTGCCCTTTCCATCCCCCCCGCTGCCACCACCCTATCCAAGGCAATTTTAAATCCTTTACAGCATAGCATGAATAAAAATATGCTGCCATGTTGACAACAGAGATGCCTGTTTTGTCAGAATAACATCAAAGTAAGAATATTTTGGACAGTTTTTGTTTTCACGTGGGTTCTGGTAGAGCCAGAGTCTTTTTTTAATGCATATTTATCATTTGGTACGTATTCTAATGAACTTAAATCCTCTCTGAGCAAAGGTAAACAGCACCATCCTGCAAAAGGACCTATGAGGATGGAGCATCATGCCACAGAACTGTCTGGAGGGATTTCCCTGGGGCTGCTGGGCAGAAATGCAGAGAGACACTTTGCTGCCTGAGGTGCTATTCCTCTTAGAGGCACTTCCCAGCTGACTAGAGTTTGATATATTTGCAACTGTTAATTTATAGGATAGATTTTTTGTTGTTGTTGATATTTGATCGAAGTATGAAACCAAAATTTTTCTGCCTATATAATTTTCTTCATTATGGCAGGTGAACATGAAGATTTCATGTACTGAAGAAGGATCTATTTCAAACCATCTTCTGGAAGAATGGCTGTTAGGATAAATTGTCCACTTTTGTCACAAAAGTCTTAGAATCTCAGTATAGTTAGGTAAGCTGCTCTGGAAAGATTAATTTAAAGATCATATGCATTTCTTCCTATAGGTAGCTTTAAGGGAAGCTGACTCTATGTAAGTCACACTAAACATGCAGCCTCTACTGTCCTTGTTCCAAATTCTAATGAGTTGCCTGTGACCTGATGTGCAAAGAAGCTGGGCAGCTGCAGCTCCAGCTGGATGCTGTGAGAGCTTAGTACATGTGGAAATCCAGGATATAGTACCAAATAGATATATTTCAAAATTGGTAGTAATTTACATGTAATCTTTAACTGTAACAGGTTATAGCTTCAGTTGTAAGGCTCTGCAGCTGCTTTA
The DNA here is from genome assembly GCA_907165065.1 of Caprimulgus europaeus. Next base: position 6,120,190 of record OU015523.1, on the reverse strand, counting down.
TAAAAAGCAGCTTTGACCGCAGTGAAGGGACCCTGGACCCAAGCCATGCTATTTGAATGGCAGCTTCACTGTAATGTGCAGAGAGGCCACTATCCAGCTGGTTCTGGTTAGAACAGTGTTTCTGACACTGAGGTAGTCCAAAATAATCTCAACAGTAACCAGAACTGCTTATGTATTATTTAGGATACAAATTATCTCAGATCATTTCAAGTACTTTTATTAATGTTGTTACATGTTCCAAATATTGGGATAGCCTGCTAGGAGTGAGAGAAAAACACGATTTATGTCCTCGCTCAGGAAATTATCTATTCATTTTCCTTCTGTTCTTTCTTTAATTGCTCATCTCTTGGATTCAAGCCCGTGGGAAAGGGACCTTTTCTTCCTACCTGCACTTTTCTTGCTAGATCATAAATAATGGATCATAATTGATCACTCTGAAGTACTTTTATTGGCTGCCAGCATCATCTCCAGTATTTATCTTGTCTGCACTTTAATTCAGTGTTTCCAATTGCAGTAAATCTGAGACTCAGGCCTGGTAACAGTTTAGTCTTTATGATCTCATTGACTAAGAATTCAGATGTACAATCCCAGTTTTTCCTTCTGTCATATCTTAAGAGATTTCTTTTTCCATGTCCTAAATTGTGCAAAACTAGATTTGTTCTGTCTCAGGAATAAGATTCTTAGTTTAGTCTGATTTTGAAAATTCTCCTCACTCATCAAATATCTCGTTTGCAATGCTTGTGGTGAGGCCCATGTGGAGTTCTGGGATTAATTTGAATTCAGCAAGCTAGCTGTAATCTGCTGTCCTTGGATCATTGTGGTGTATAAATTCTGTAGGATTTTAGTACAGCATTTTGTTTGGAGGCTTTTTTTAATTCTTTAGGAACTGTAGTCTGCCTGTGGCTCAGATACATATTCCAAAAAAGCCTGTGTGCTCCAGGATGAACCTTTGTGTTCACTAGCATCCAAATCTTTTGTCATCCTGACGTTTAAATGTGTAAGTATATCCTACAGGGAGAAAGCAGAAAACTTAGAGATGTAAACATAGCCAGGCTGGATAAAGATTTTTCCATTAAAATTGTCATTACTATTCATTATTACCTGTACAAAGCTTTACAAAGCTTTTGCTTTCCACTTAAGAAAGAAGAGTTTGAAAACTGAAGCTTGGCTGGCATCAGAGTTGCAATTTTCTCGTGCCACCATCTTCTGTCTCCATCAGACAATATCTCACATCAATCACAATTGCTTGGTGTCCTAAGGATTGGTTGCTTCCTTTACAGCTAGAGGAGAAAACTGTGGTGGTTTCTCATAAGAAACACTCAAGGCATTCCCAAATTAAAATGGTCACTTATATGACCTCTTTGTTCTTTTTACCCAAAGACTTAAAGGGATAATTACAATAAAAACAAACTTTCTTCTCTGCTTGGGGTGAGAAAACACCCTTGTCTTTCTTCAGTGATGTTGTGAGACAGAAAAGGACTGGGATGGCTTCTGGGTCAGAAACCTGAGGACAGAAGTGTATTCACTATTGCTGTCCGGTTCGACAACGTGCCATCTTTACCCAGCGTACCCTTATAACGGTCAAAATAAGCCACATGGGGAAAAATGAACTAGAGTTTTGTGGCTAGATCAGTTATATTACCTTTGGCTGCTCACCTGCTTGATCCTGCCAGGAGTATATGTTTGTTCACAAGATTAAGCCATACAGTTTTGTATTGTAGATGGACACGCTGAGATAAATAACCACTGGTTCTTACACGTGCTTATTTTTTAAGTAAGGAATGTCTAATACAGTTGTTAGTAACAGTAATAGACTCTGATCTATACTCATTTTTAAAAATATTTTTTCCTTTTTCCTTCACAGAAAAAAATGTTTCAGGGAGTAATTAATACAAGTTTCCACAAATGTTAGGAACAAATCTGCTAGTAATAAAAAACCTCTTATGAAAATGAAAGAAAAGGTTGAAAAAAAATACTAGAGTGCCGTAAACAGAAGTGAAAATACATTCTTAAAATGAACTACAAAAATGTTCTCTCTACACTCTGAATAGTCTTATTGTTTTTTGTCAGAAGTCTGTTTTTCACCTCGTATTTTTTTCTTCTATCACCATGGTTGCTTCACACCTCTTAAGTAACGCATACAGACTTTCACAAGTATGCGGTGGACTGCAAGTTCAGACCTTCTGTGTTCTCTGTCTGACAACTTTCCAGTAAATTGGTAAAACTCGACTGAAGCCATCTGGCATATCTCTGTATTCATACTCTTATTTCTTACCACTGGATAAGAAAATTCAGTTTAAACTGAGTTTAGCTTAAAAAAAAGTTTTGTGTCTTTTTTTGTTTTCCATTACTTGACAGTAGTGTAATCATGAGTAGAAAATGCCAGGGCAGGAGGGGTTTTTGTTTTGTTTTTTTACATTCTGACTAATCTGTCCATTCTAAAACCAGTGTGTAATAAATGTACATGTAGACACGATAACATAACATTGTAAAGCCATCCAGGAGCTGCCTGCTTTTATGCATTTTTGAGTTCACATGCCAGGCAGACTTCAAGACAATCCCTGTAGAGCTTTGTTTTCTGGACATTTTAGACAAAAAATCAGTTCCTACATAGGGGATCCATTGGACTAGTGTGGGTACAGCATATAAATGGCTGCAGGCAGTGACACATCAGTCCATGATGTGGCTGACAGCCTGACGTACAGCCCTGGTCTCTCAGCCTGCAGATGCTTTCCCACCTGCAGCTGAAGGGATTGCAGGTGGCTTTCTGTGCACAGGCAGGGCAGGACTCGAGCTCATGTCTCTGATTCAGTTGCAACCATGCCTCAGCCACTTTGCTACCAGAACACAGATGAGGCAGCTTCAATCTCTACATATTTTCAGTTTGATCAGCAGCCAAAATGTGGTTATTATTCTTTGATCTGTGGAAGGGGGCTAGATATTCCTTTTTTTTAATATTCTGCAGGATATACACAGTAAACATTCAAGGTTTTATGGCTTACATCCAGACTAAATGTGCTATGCGAACTTTATTAATTAATAAAACTTTTCACATGAGTTTTTCAAACCAGTCCTATTTTTGTTGAATTAAATGGTTGCCGTTTTCATAGTGATGATACTTAAGACAGTGCAGAGTTCTTTAACCAAGAGAGTCCTGTTAAGGAGTATAGCTCGTACTTTAAAGAAAGTAACATCTCAGCTACTCTGAGACTTATGAAAAAAGATCAGTCCAGTGGTGTATTAATTTCAGCACCTACTTTGTGTGATTATAAAAATCCACTGGCAATGCAGATGTCTCTTGGATAACCCCCCTCACACAGATGGGCTAATATTTCATCTTATCCCTTTTTCGATACAACTAACTCCTTGCAGATATTCCATTAGTTTCATTGCAGTACTTCTCTCTATAGGATCTGCTCCAATAGTCCTGATGTCTTGAATCCTCTTCATTCCTGCATTTCCCCTCACTCAATGCACATCCCGCAGCCTTCACTCATCCTCAGTCCTAGAACATGAATAGCAAATGGTGTAGAGAGGACTCCTCCTGTTCCTGACCATCCCAGAGCAGTTTGTCCACCAGTGAGTCTGCCCTAGGCTGGAGAAGCAAAACAAACCTCCCCCAGGGAGCCAGATAAATGTATGCACCCCCGTTGTCAAGAAATTCCCACATTGTGCTGGCCTGTCTAACTAGCAGATTACCTTCTATTCTCAGAGAAAAAACATTGCATTCACTTATTACCTTAATGAGAGAAGAAGTTTAGATAGTTTGGTAATAATGTACATATGGGAACTCTTTAAATTTGTGAACTGATTATGTAGAAAATGAACATGCTTTAGACACTGAGAATGGTGTATATGTGACACTTGAAACAGAATTATAACTGTTTCAATTTTAGAGTTATCATAACAGCAATTGTATTTAGAAATAATTATTCTGAATCATAAACTATCTACAAATCATTCTTAAAGGTATAAAATTTTCTTAATTATTTAATCAGGCTGTTTAAACATTAAAATATATCAACTATGGTTTTCCTTGCTACTTGCAATTACTTGAGAATGTTAATAAATGTCTGCTATCAGCTATTTTGTATTACTTTTGTATTCAGGATTGTGTGCTTACGAAAATGTCATCTCATAGCTATTATTATTATCTTGGAATCTGCAGCACCGTGCTTGTGTTTCTACCTATTTTAAAAGGAAGCAAGTAACATCTTTGAAATTGGTATATAGGTGTTAGAACAGGATTATACCTGAATAACTGATGGGAAGTTCTGATGCAAAAGGCTGCATTACAAAATGTTTAATGCATAGTTTTAAAGAGATTCTATGGTACTGTCAAAATTTATAGAATACAGTAGGCTTAGTGTGATTGTTATCTTTAAAAAAACAAAACAACAGTAAAGTGGTTTTGTGAATATGGATTAAAAGTTAGAAGTTTCTACCAGTTGAGGAAAGGGAACTCAGTGTTTTATAAGCTGTAGTGGTTTAACTTGGCTGGCAGCCACACGCCATTCAGCCACTTGCTTACCCTCCTTTCCCCCCCTACCCAGGGAATAGGGGAGAGAATTGGAGAGGTAAAGGTAAGGAGACTCATAGGTTGAGATAAGAACAATTTAGTAATTGAAAAAAAAAAACCTTAGAATAATAATGATAATGATAAAATATATACACGTGATAGAGGTTACAATTGCTCACCACCCGCCGATAGCAATCCTGGAGGAGTGAAAAGGAACCCTGAACCCAAAACCGCAATCCCAGAAGTGCAAGAGCCCCTCTTCTCGGCCAGCTCGCTGTTATATTCCAACCATGACGTTATGTAAAGTAGCTGAGAGTAGGTGATCTGAATCCTGGTGTGAATGTAATGGGAACTGACCAGCAAGTGAGGACTGATAACACACACTGACAAACTCAAAGCTGGTACAGTTAAGAGTTCATTCTCAGAGCAGGTGAATCTTCTCTTCTCAGCCAGAGCCAATGAATTAATTATCAAAACAGCCTTTCTTCCTCAAGATCTTATGCATTCAGTCAAAGTGGAAATTTTGGGAAGGACATTTCAGGAGAAGATCAACTTGTATAACTTGGGCAGTTACAAACCCAGTCACTATATATCTGACAACCCACGGCGTGAATAGTTAAGCCAACACCACAAATACTTTGTGATCATGATCGTTAATGAAGCATAGAAAATTCTGATTTATGGCAGAGTTAGCATGATGGCTCAGCAAATTAATGAAATTGATGTGGGTTCATCAAAATGATAAGTATATTTTAGGATGAAAAACTGCAATACATATATAACCCATTTTTTTTCATTAATTCTTTTCCATAAGGTTATCAGCACAGAATTATTCTGTGCAAGCAGAATAATATTTTTAGAAAACTATCATAAAGTTACTCTGGATTATTTCTTTTGTTGATATTTTTAAACTCCCTTTTTGATCACATTTTACTAACCTTTATTTTCTGAACTAGATGTAGTAGGTTTATGGTATATGTAGGTATACATAGGTATATGTACACTGGTACACCTGAAGTGCACACATCTGAATGTGTTGGGACCCTTTCGTAGCAATACCAGGGGAGTATCCTCTAGATGGCAATCAAGGAATTGCTACATGTGTGGAGGTTTTGGTTTGTTTTTTTTTTCCCTATATCAAAGATTCCCTTACTGGTTGCTGTGTTTCAGTGGTGGTTTTGCACAGGTTTCACCATATATTTGACTGCAGGGGGACTTGAGATGATTGCCTGTTGTAGAATGTTGTAAGATGAATGTGATAGAAACAGAGATCATTGCCACTCGCTTGAACATGGATCTGAACTAGGGGATCTTACTGTTTGGTTTTATTTGTTTGTTTGCTGAAGAACTTTAAATCTCCTGTGTGAACATGCTAATTTCTCAAACTTTCCAATTAAACTCCAGACCCATCATTTAATCACAAAACAAAGTATGATCTTGGGCAAAGAGAATTATTTAAAATATTTTAAGGAGGATTATTTAAAATACATTAAGGAGGATTTGAATAGGAAGATTTACTTAATGAGAAGAGTAAAAGAGCCTGAATAATGTTTTGCTAATGAGAGCATTATTTTATGGATTATTCCAATGTAACAATATTGCTTGTAAGCAACAGTGCAATACCAATGTCTAACCCTGATGGTATTTAACATCCAAGATATACCTAAATCAGCTATCAAACTGAAAGTTGTCTAAATTCTCAAGTTCTGTTATTGTGCATGCTCTGGATTGCCTCTGTTTTGACAGCATTAAGGAGCATAATTTAACTCTAAATCTCATTCTGAGGATCAGGCACTTCAACATTAGACCTTGAAGCACTCAGCTCCACATCACTAACGTGCTGTGTGGGTATAAGCCATTGGTTCTTAGAAGCAACTACCTAAGCTGCATAGCTGGGTGTTTTCTCTCTGTAAAATTTCTGTGGTGCAGGAGACTATTTAGGGATAGATAAAAGCTTTTTCCAGAGGAGAAACGTATGTAACAAACTTGCCTTTCTGCTTGGGACTGAGTTAAACAGAAGTCTCTCTAATCAGGTAGTACTTCAAATTTCAAAAGGTTAATCTAGTCCGTTATTTTCTCTCTGCCAATAAGCAACAAGGGACACCAATGGAAGAAAATCAGGAAAGTATCAAATGATACTTCCCCTTAAATACTCTTCGAGCTCCTAGCAGTGTTCAGTAGCATGTGAGTTAATAAGGCATCTTTTCTGTTTCTTACCTGATTGTCTGTCAACTTGCTAACTTTTTGAAGGCCACGGAATTTTTATGATGTTCTTCAGAAAATGACCAGTGCAAACTCTGCATGCGTCAGCAGGTCACCTAGACTTTGTCCCTTGGACAAGAAGAGGTTATGAAGGGAAGGACAGCACTGCTCAGCTTCCCTCCTCAAACCTTCCTGCTTTTCCTTTCTGTAGGAAACACTTTTGTGGTGCTGGTTTGGCATAGAGATAGGAGATGATGAGTAGACTAGGGAAAAAAGTACAAGGGCAGAGTTCAACATGCAGAACATTGAAGAACAGAAAAACTGGTTAAGACAGGTTTCTTTTTCACCTTGATCTCTGTCTGACAATTGTCTATCAGTGCATGAGCATGGGTATGTGTAATAAGTATAAAACCACAAGCTTCAGGGCATTACCTAACTAGTAGCTAATAGTTGAAGAAGCTTCCCTTTTGAAAGATTATTCCATAGTTGCCCAGGATTCCACAAACCTTCCTTTGAAACACCTTCTACTGCACTTTGTCTGATCTGACTTCTGGCCTGCTCTGTTTTCTTGGTGTTCTAATTATTGTACAAGTCAGAAAGATGAAAACTCTTTAGCTCCCAATGATTCTTTAACTCTGGGGAGTTTTGTCTTTGTGAATAAAATAGACTCAGTCTTCTTGAAAGAGAAAAACACAAAAAAGGCATTTATTTTTCAAATACATTTAATATTAGTGTGACATGTTTTCAGAATATATATGAGTACAGTCATCCAGAAAGAGCCTGTCATGGGTGGAAATGGAAGGACTTAAGGTCGCTTAAAGAGTCACCATCAAAGATATTAGGAAAAGTGATTTTAATATGAATTTATAAAAAGTGCAACATAACAGAGTTTGATGGCAGGGTTCCCTCTATCACTTAATGGAAAAAACATACAAAAGGGAAATCAAGTTAGAACTGAATCAGAATTTTTTACACATGTATTATGGATTTTGTATGGCTCTGGGGTAGCAGCAATTTAAGGTTCATTAACACTATTATAATAAATCACAAGATTGGATTATATGATTTTCTAACAAACTCTATTTGTCAATAATCAACAATTGACTAATTCAACAGTTTCTTAAATCTAATGATATACACACACAGAGATATAGATCTAGAATGTATATATAGAGGTATACCTGTTAAAAATTCCCGTTGAGTTCAGTGAAATACTCACTTCAAATGTCTCAGCATTTCTCAGTGGGTGAGGGTTGAGCCTCAAGGAGTGAAGGATTTCAAACCAGGTCCCATCATCAGTCTTTGGTGACAGTCCTCCGATTTTCAGAAAACTTAACTGTTTGTGAGCTCCGAGGGGCATTCCACTCAGAGGGAGATGCTGGATGCAGCCCACTGTGGTCCAGGAGGCTCAAAGGTGGGACCCCTTGGGACCACTGTTTATAGCATTGCAAGATGATTGACTTCAGCCATCAGTAAATTTCCATCCTGGCCACTATCCAGTTTGGTAGTTACTTCAATTTTCAGATTTCCAGTAACACTGGTACCAATCCAGCCAGGTTATGATTAGAAACATGATTAATTCTTTGTGTTCTCATTCCCCACCTTGGCCAGGCAACCAGTAGTCCTGGTACGCTTAGTGCCATCCCTGCCTTAGTTAGGCAAGAGTTTTGATACAGTCAAGAGAAGCTTGACTGTCAAACTTGTTGCACAAGACTTAACAAGGATTTCTAAGACCGTAGAGTGGTCCAGGAGAAGGAGCAGGGGGGGTGAACACACCACCACAGAGCAATTGCCTCTTCTGAACTTCAGATCCTAGACATAACACAAGTTAGAGGTGAGAAAGACTATCCATCCATTCCACCTGGCTGTTGTTTGCTTTTAGGATTGATTTGCCCTGATGCCTTCAAGTGTCATTGCTTCTGTGGCTCACGTTGATAGCTTGTCCTCAGACTCAGGTGTGCAAACATCCCCATGATCTAACTAATGGAAGGACATAAATGCTCTGTCACTACAGAGTGTGTTCCCTGATAATTTATCTGTGGTTTCTTGATAACTTGATTGTGCTACTTGTATTCATGAATTCTCTCCTCCTGCCATTCACATAAAGCAGGAGAGAATTACTGCAACTTACCTTTGTAGACTGCTCTTAATTGTACATGAGTTGGGAGACCTCATAGCAGCCTTCCAGTGCCTGAAGGGGCTACAAGAAAGCTGGGGAAGAACTGTTCTCAAGGGCGTGTAGCAATAGGATGAGGAGTAATGGTTTTAAACTAGAAAAGGGTGGATTTAGGTTGGATATTAGGAAAAAGTTCTTCAATATGAGGCTGGTACATGATCATTGGAACAGGTTGCCCAGAGAGGTAGTGGAGATCCCATCCTGTAGATATTCAAGGTCAGGCTTGATGGGGCTCAGAGCAACCTGCTCCAGTAAAGATGTCCCTCCTCACTGCAGGAGGGTTGGACTAGAAGAGCTTTGAAGGTCCCTTCCAACCCAATACATTCGATGATTCTGTGATCTTCCCTTAACCTCATCTCATCTCCTGAATGTTATTAGTTTCAGTATAGAAGCTAAGTGGCTCACTCAGATATGTCTGTGCAACACTGTGTTGGGTCATATGGATATACCCAAGAGTAAAAATCACTTTTAGAACGTTGACATATCCAAAATTACTCTTGCATTGCTCTAGAGGTCACCTTTAAGGAAGATCCGTGTCTGATTTTGTTCTAAACTTCTGTGCTAATAGCAGTGATGCCTGTGTTGAACGCTGTGGCTGAAACTAGGGGATGCTTTTGATCTACTGATGGCCATCTCAAAGTTCAGCATCTGACCAGGCAGCTCCAGTGTGCAATCTGTGCCACCCAGAGATGGTGTCTATGACAGGTAGGATAAATTTCCCTTTGTAGTTGCCTGTCTCCCTCTAACTACAGAGGGAATCAAGACACCTTGCCAAAACTAAAATCCAGTTTTAAAACTATTTGAGTCAAGTAAAAGGAATTCTATCCTACTTGACTAGAAGTTGAACAGCTAACGTACATTTGACAGCAGCAGTGCTTTTCAATGGTTCATGTACATCAAGTACAAACCAGTGACTTACCTTCTAGAACAGTACAGAGTTTGAAAGGGTCTGCTTTTCTGTGCGTAGATTACAGATGTAAAAGATATTTGATCCTGTGTAAAACAGAGAGAGACTAAAGCATAGTGTTCATTGTTATCTAATGATCCTTTGTAATGAACAGATCATAGAATCACAGAATGGTTTGGGCTGGAAGGGACCTTAAAGCTTATCCAGTTCCAACCCCACCTTCCACTAGACCAGGTTGCTCAGAACTTCAGATGAGAGCATACCTTTGGAATCATTTCAGCATTTAATTAATAGATACTAGAATTTTGATTGTAACATCACTGGGAGAATTAGTTTATAAAGGCATATTTGTTTAGTGTCACTATGATTTATAAAATGCTTTGTCAAAATCAGCCTTTGTGGGGAAATTGTTTGAAGATGTACATTTTAAGTCGGTATCAGATGTGTCTCCGTGCACTTACACATATTCACTCAAAATGTTGAAGTACAGTAGCTCTGACATTCTCTGCACATGCCAACAAACACAGCTTTTACAGAGGTTCACAGAAGATGTTCAAATAAAATATTCATGATTTTTCTTCCTAGAAGAAAAGCCTCTTTCAGACCTGTAAAGTACTGTTTGACAGAAAATGACCTACAGTCTGATACAGGCTCTTATTTTGCTATAAACAAGAGCAGGAAAGATTTGCTGAAATGAATGTACATTTTAGGCTCGTCTTTGTTACATTGCAGGATGAGTGGCAATTAATGGAGTGAAAAGATTGCAGATTTCCTAGTGCTTTTTTAACCTGCTTATTTCATTTTCAGACTTCTGAGATCAATTTAGCAGCAGGAAGTTCTGCAGAGCAATTTGGTTCCAGTTGACCCTGGAGGGGTTGTTGCTGAATGAGACTTACTTACAGCTCTGTTTCCATAATGACACCTTGCTGCAATAAATGACACCTTCTTAACCTCAAGTTGTATTTCCAATAAATTTATAGCTATTCCCAGATTACATTAGGAGGTTGAAAACAAAATTCTCCAGAGAAATATGTCACCACAGGTTGTCCCCACATTATAGGCCACCTAGCAGTGCTGCTACGATATTTATAACTTAAAACACGTCTTTTTTCATGCTGATTAACATCATTATAGGAACAATCTGAATCTGCTGATAAACCAGTTTCTCCCACCTCCTCTTTTAGCACCAGTCTCTTAAAAAGGAAACCCCATAAGCCACTCTGCCTTCATTTTTAAGAGAAATCCTGTATGTCAGGAGTAGTTCCCCAGGAAAACACACACACCAATTTCAAACAGTATGTGCCACTGGCTGACAATCAGTGGCTTGCCACAACGTCTGAGTCAGGAGGAACGGTGAACAATACAACACACAACATCTGAGCTTGTGATGGCAACACATCTGCGTGTTAAGAACATGTTACTTCTGCTGTAGGTACCACAACAGGATTGGTAATCGTTATGAGAGGAGAGAGGAAGGGAAGTGATTTGCCTGGGGCAGGGGGCCTCTTGTACCCTGTTTTGCCAATTGATGGGGCTAGCAAAAAGGACACAGATACCAACTTAATACTAGAAACAAACTTATTTTACTCTAGTTTAAAACAGGGGTAAAGAAGAATAAGCAAGGTACAGAGTTAAACAGGGTAATGCACCTAGTCATCACTACGTAGGAGAAAGCCTAGAGATTGAGAAAGATCCCTCACCAATTGCCCAAATACTGATCATCATCCAGATCCATGCTTCAGCTGCAAGCCCCTGTCACAACAGAGGATCTGGAGAGCCTTTCCCTGGCAAGTGGGAAGTCCTACACAGTGTGTCCACTCGTAGGTGAGGTCTCCATCTTTGCTGTGAGAAGGTCCTGCTTTTATACCATCTAACAAACAAATTACGCACACAGAAAGGCATGGGAACATCTGGTGGGTATGTTTCACTTCGCACGGGCACATCCTGAATTTGGCCAGGCTCTGAGATATGTCCAAGAAGCTCCTATTTGGGTATTCTGCACCTGGCTTTGAATTGTAGGAGGAAAAGTCTCACGGTCTTATTTCATGCTGATGTGAAGAAAAATCTCACGATCGCATTTCATGCTACTATGGTACAGGTTGGGAAGTTCACTCAAAAGTCAACTTTTATTTAAGGCTTATAATTTAAGCCTTTGTACATTCCACCTTTCCCTTTGCCATCAAATAGTTTGTCGTTTGATCCAGAACAAAATGCCTGGGAGAAGCAAATGAAGTGAAGGGCTTTTTCTTTCCCCAGTTAGCATGTTCTTGCTGTGCCATTAAGCCACGTATGTTGTTGCTACTTGATGGGAGCTGATATGGCAGTGTCACACAAACATAGTGTTGTCTTCTGCCAAACAAGGACAGCAAAGCTTTGATTTTGGGACAGCTGGTCCCTCAGGAATCCCAGTGACCTATTAGGACTTTATGCCATTTACTGTCTCATCCTGCTCCAGCAATAGAAGTCAATGTAAAGGAGCCAAGAATCTGCTTATTCTGATGCAAATCCTGTTGGTTGTCAGAGGGTGTTGATTTGACATGATTTCTATTTATATGACAGGTGACCCTTTTCAGGTTTTGTAGATGTTTTTTTGTTTGCATGTGATTCCTGGAATCACACCCTTCCACTAAGCTTGTTTGAACTGTGTTTATTCCAATAGCTTGCTGCAGAAATGTAGAGCATATGAATTAACTCCTTAAAGCATTTATATATGTAAAACATTTGTGTGATTTTTTTAAGCTACTGTTATTTAAAGAAACATGTTACTAAAATATTTTAAATTGTTCAGTACATTATAAATTATGCCAAATATCTCACAATACTTCTTAACTTTGAGAGTTTTGCACATACACCTCGTCAGAGAGAACTGAACATCCACATGGGCTTTATTTTATACAATTGCTTTTAAGTATTTTCTACTGTAATCCATTTTGAAGAATCAGGGACTGTGCAGGTCCTGTTAGAAGTAAAGATCTAGGAGTACTTCCGTCTCAAGTTTGCAAAATAATGAATGGCAGCACATTCTGTAAGTGAAAGAAAATCTGTAGTGTTGCAGAATTGTATTGGGTGAATAATTCCTGCTTTCATACATAAGATCAACTATAGATGATAAATTAAGCAGCAGGGAAGAAAGAATTGCATTATGGAACATGGTACCAAAAAAAATGGTGCTGAATCTATGTTTAGCCTCGAGGAAATTTGGGAGTTGCATCTATCATGACCTTTAGCCCACAACACTGTAGCAGAATCTATTTTTTTATAATGGTTTTAGGTTCACTTGTCTTCCTTCCACCATTTCTGAGCAAGCAAAGAAAATCTGCAAGGGAAAAGAATTTAAAATGGAGGAAGAAACGATAACTATAGCTTGCTGGAGGCCTATTTTTCAGTAAATGAAGTGCTTCAAAAGTAGTATAATGTTATACTGTCTTTTGAATGCAAACCTAGTGTAAGAAAATAAAGTAAAACCATTATTTTTCACCCCAAACTTGTTAATTTGCTAGCTATAATGCCTTGTCAGGAAAACTCCATACTCAACTTTGAACTCCAAGGTTAGTGCCATTAATAGTATCTCCTCCAAGCATTATAACTATGAATTAACACTGAAATTATTAGGAAGATAAGGGAGTCTATTATGTGAAGTATCAAATGTCTTGTCTAGTTGCTGTACTAATTGGAAGCAGCTTTGTAGGGTAAGGAAAAGAATTCTTATTGAATTCAGCATAAACCCAAAGATGTTTCAGCCATGCAAACATCTTTAAAATACAGAGAGGTGGGTTATGAACTGTTTGGGGGTTTTTTTATATAAAAGTTTAATTTATATTAATATTTACATTATTTTTTTCCCTGTAAACTTGTGTGCTTAGTTTTCAGTCTTTTATATAGATAGATACACACACACTCCTAACATGAATGTGCTCATATATTGGAAATAATGGAAGGTATTGACATTCACATTGTATTTTAGGATCTCTCTGTCAAAAGATTAAAGAAAATCTCTAGAGCACAACCAGGAAAGAATATAAACATAGGTCTCCTGAACGCATATCACATTCCTCACTCATAAAATAGTCTCTCTTCCCTTATCCTACAAAGATGGCAACAGAAAGATGAACATGCAAACACAAAAGAAAAAAAAAAAAGGATGAAATGTATCTCTGCTGGAGGACTAAGAATCATGTTGCAAGAATGAAAACTGCTGTAGGTGAGAGGCAGCACAACTGTGTCATTGTCAGTTGACTGATAATACATGTCACACACGGTGTTAGTAAAGAAGGCTGAAGGCTTTTGGGTCTCTTAGCTTGTCTGGTAAATCCTTCCTTGGTAAATAGCTCAAATGCTAATAATACTGGAGGCATTATCATTGATCAGGAAATGTTGTTTCATTACTTCTAGTTCTGTTACTGGAATAAAATGTCTCCCCTAAGAAAACATCTTTTTATTGCTTATTACCTTTCTTACAGACTTTCTACAATCAGAAGTAGAATCAATATTTGTCTCACTGTGCCCTGAAATAACAATTTTTCCAATTGTGGGATCATGAATAACATAATTTATTGCTATGAGTAATATAAAATCATGCTCAGTGTCCAATAGTATAGAAATTCTAATATAGTTACAGAACCTAGGCTGGAGAAACACTGTGTAAATATAATAGCATTTTCTGGTATAGAAAAAGGTGCAAAGCCTGTTTTTACTATCCAGAAAAGCACTTGAAAATTGGACTACAGTACATCTCTATAATTAACAATTATAAATACCACATATGTATGGCTTGACAAAAACTTGACAGTGGGTTGTTGTTTTGGGGTTTTTTTAAGTATAGTTGTATTTATAAAGAGAAACACAAATCTGGACCACTTTTTTCAATCTACTATTTTCAGTAGTCTAGTGTTATAATTAAGCAAAAGGAGAAAATATTTGAAAGGAAATGTACTTCTAGAATATTCTGTTCCGTTAATTTCCTAAAATTTTTGTTGAATGACTTTTGGACAATTAGATAACCAAAGGTTTCATAGTGTTAAGCCTGGTTTACTGTGTGATTTAGTTCATGCCATTAACCTGTGATATAAGCCTGAAAAAGTCCTTTTCTCTTAATGAACAGGAAAACCATCTTCTTTTGTTTTCTGACCAACACAGACATGAAACCAAATTCAACTTAAATTATTTCTTCCACCCTCGACTGTCCTTTCCTTAATGAAAGAAATTATTCCCCAACAAGAGGAATGCAGGTTCGCTGTAGATGCTAAAGCATGTTTCCTCCTCTGTCTATGTCATATGAAGCGAGGAGGAATCAGTTAATGAGTTTTCAAAGAGAAGCAAGGTTGCTGAGTGGGCCTCAATCAGTATTTTCCCCCAGCTGCGGTTGGCAAGTGGCTGAGGTAGGAAAGAAAGAAGAGGCAGGGAGGGAGCTGGATTCTCTCCTCTATTAGGAAACAGAGGCCTCGAGGAAAGAATAACGTGGAATCATGCAATTCAGATTATTATCAGTTATGGTGGAGGTATAGAACTGTCTAACTAAATTAGACCATGTTATTCCCAATGGCAGGGTTTTATACATTGAGACCCAAAGCCTTCTCATGATGGTGGTGTCCAAAGCTCACTGCAACGTGTGTACAATTCAGATCATCCTTCCACTCCCTCCCCTCCAAATTTGTGTCTGCTGGCACTTTGTTGGCCTTGGCCAAAATAGACACAAGGAAGGGAGAGGAGGGAAGAGGAAAACAGCAATGCAGCTGTTGGTGTTTGTTGGATGGTAGATTTTTTAACAAGGAAGTTATTGTGCATATCTGGTAGGTAGGGCCTGTTCTGCCAGCCAAGGCTGTTGTGCTGTTATGGTTTCTCTTCACCAAAGAACTAAGACTTGAAATGAGATACCAGAGGGTAGAGTGGTCTGTGTACAGACAGACATCAGGTGAGCTTTTGTCATCAGCTGCCATTGAGTCTAAAGGCTCTTCATGGTGAATGGGCACCATATCAAAGTTATTCAACCCTGGAAATGAGGGTAGAAATGTTGAAAATTCCTTGCCTACTTTAGACAGTATGAAACAAGAAAGTGGACTAAAGGAAAAAAGCTTCAGAAACCCTACAGATCATCTATCTTGAAATCAGTTACAGATACAGTTACAGATAATGGCAGTGAACTTCAGAAGAAGAGAGTCTCTAGAGAAATGAGACTAGAATCCAATCACCATTTAAAATACACATTTTCTGCCCTTTGTGTAGCATGCGAGAAAAGGCATTCTGAAGAAGAGAAGCCAAAGTGATTTAGGATAAAATAAGCTCACTCTGAATTAAGAAATTAACTTTCATTATTCAATACAAATTTGAAAAGACAAAGAAACTTGTCAGACTGAATTAAATGAGGAGCTCACAGCATTGTAGATGACTCATCACAATTCAAGAAATTTATAACAGTGTAGAGGAAAACATAGAGAGCAGATGGTGCAAAGAATCCTCAGGACAAAACAGAGATCAGCACTGAGCTCAAGAGCCAGAAACCATCCTTCAGCCTAGTACCAATGGCAAGAAAATGCTGCCATTAAAGTGATTAAAAGCCATGCTGCGCTTCCAAGCATTTTTTGTTTTTCAAATGGTTTCATTGGGTAACCAAATTAGAGCTCTCCTACAGCTACTGGATTTGAAACAACTAATTAAAAGAACTTCCCATTGATTCATCATAGGAAAATTAGAGCAGTCTTTATAAATGAGCAAATTGGATTTACCTATCTTACAATTTTCTGGTTAAAAAGAGCTCTAACAATAAATTGATAGGATCTTTAGGGTCTAAATAACTTCTGCTCGAGTGGGCAAGTGTTAGAAGTAGCTACAATTTCTCCATAGAAAGTGTTGCTTTTAGTAACACTTCACAACAACTAAAGAAATAGAAATTGAGCTAGCTGCAGCTTTTAATTACTTAGGTTTATTTGTCCGTTTCTTTGTACAATACATTTCTGACTGGAATCCTTTTCCTAAAAGTCATTGTTTCCTCCAAGTTGTAAGTGAATAACCTCTGTATGACTACTACAGGATCATCCTTCTGAACTCATTAGAAATGGTTAATGGTGACTCTTTTGTGACTTTTTGTTTAAAAGTACACTTTTTTTTTTTGCCCAGTACCCTAATACAACACAATTATGCTTCTCATGTTCACAGCCTTACGTGCACACCTTCGCATTTGGATTTAGAGGATGCAGTGCTGGTACAGTGCTACACATGTGATGTTGCTGTGTGGGGTTTTCAGTTCCAAGCACAAGTCAAGCACAGCTGGCTTAGGAGAGGGCTGAAATAATTTTGTTTATTTTATTTTGCTACTGAGTTGTCTCCCAGGGAGAAGTCATTGTCTACTTCTTACACTGAACATTTGAGATGATCTTCTTTTGCACCAGGACTGTGTTTTGACAAGGGCTTGCTCAAGTGGAAGAGTTACCGTGGTGGTGAGCTCAGGCTGAAAACACGTGTAAACCACTGGATGACTTTGGAAATTAGAACTCAAAGAAAAATGCACCACATGTGGTACATATGAAAAGGTTATAAAAATTAGCTCATAATTTGAAGAAGTGCAGTAGTAATAATCTATGTTTTAAAAGCCTAGAGGGGCTGTCAGAAAAATGCACTGTCACAGAGATTGTTACGTGCACGTCTGTGTGTAGAGTTTCCCCCTTTCAAAAGAAAACATCCAGTTTAGGGGTTTTTTACTGTATGTTTGCATTCTAGAATTTATTTATTGTTTTCATTTCTTAAACTTCTTGAAATATTTACAGGAAAGATAACTAAGGTGTGAAATTTTGTGACTTTAAGCAGATTCTTATTTCATTTTCCTAAGGAGACTCTTTCATTCAAAAGATAAGAACAGAAGTCATAAAATTGTTTTCTTTTAGGAGACAGCTCCTTGGAAGCTTAGAAGAGTTTAAGTAAGATTCATAACAGAGAGGAATGAGGGAGGGTGTGTAATAAACTGATATTTGTTAGTGGAAAGACAAATAACAAATAAGAAAAGCTGTGAACCACTGGAAGAACTATTTTTTTTTAATGGTAGCTGATTTTTTCAGCTTACTCCGTTGTCTTCAGGACTGTTGAACAACATGACTGATTTTTGTTGTAAAGTTTGGGGAAGCTGCACATCAATACTATTAAAACAACATTAGTGTCTGGAGAATATTTTACCTCCTTTGACGTGCTTGACCAGATTAATAAAATTGTCAAAGATCTTTTTCTACAATGCAATTTTTACACCATTTGAAATTCTTGCATAGATAACAGTGCACCTTCTTTTCCAAAAGGGCAGAAAATCCAATTTTTTTTTTAAATTAATTAACCCCATAGTGAGATCTAATTTGGCTCTTGGGTGCATCCACTCATGTTGGGCCCCTTCCAAAAGTTGCTGAAGGCAGTTCATACTGCCTGCACCGCTGCAGAGCTGCAGTATCAATTCCAGCAGGTAGGTTTGGGAGCACTTTTGCCCCCACAGTTTGCCCCTAACCCACTCCCTGCCCCTGACCTCCTCTGACAGGTTGGCTTTGCCACGCACACGGCTACCTCACTGATGGGCTAAAATGTCCTTGCTGCCGCCAACCCAGCTGGCAGGAACAGGATTCATTGCGTCTGTTTTAAGCTGTGTCACTTTATTTTCCCACAAAGAGTTAATTGAATGTACATTTTACACAGTTGAGTTATGATATTTGATGCAGATTATCCTGAATGTAGAATTTATTGTCTCTGAAACACGGTTCTGCTCTGGACACGATGTCCTCGGAGCCAGCAGCGCGAGCTGGTTGCAGGCAGCCGGCGGTGGGGACTGGCACTGGCATTTCTTTCTCTGTTTTTATATATAGCCATTTCTCAGAAGCTGGGCTGCACTTTAACAAAGGAGTTACTGGTATGTACTTGAGACATTAATTCCAGGTTATATGGTTTCCCTGAGAATTGCCATCTGTCATGCTTTTCTGCCTGGAGGTCACTCAAAGTTACCTCGGGTTGGTGTCCTAAGACAGTAGGTTTAAAAGGATAAACCGTGTGCTTCGTCTTTAACCCTTAGTTATCCTTTTCCCTTTCAGCACCCTCCTTGATAGGTATGGTAAGGAAGGACTGGGCTTCCCAAAACAGCATTGCCCTCTCCTGGCAAGAGCCGGACTTTCCCCATGGAGCCATTCTGGACTACGAGATCAAGTACTATGAGAAAGTAGGTCTCACTTACAGCATCACCCAAACTCAGATCCTAAAGAGCAGTATGTTTCATATTTTTAATAGTTAAAAAAAAATACTTTAAACTTTTCACTTGATCCCACGTGCAATGCTATGTAAGTAGACGTTTTATTTTGTACTGATCTTTTTGTTGTTTTACTTCTGACTTGTTAATGACTGTCTTGTTTCACGTCAAAATCAAGTAGAGTAGCAGGCAGGCAGTAGATATACCTGTCTCATAGTAACTACATATATGGACATGGTTAAATGGATCATATGCTTGAACATACTTTGCTTTATGGACTGAAAAAACTTTATATTAGAGTGACCCTGAAACAATACCATTAAGGTGAATGTCAATGTGATTTAATTTTGCAACGTAATCTGTGCTTAAATGAGAGTGCACCAGCCTTGTTTAGAGGGTTACAAAAGGTTACAAGAGAGGGAAACTGCATGGTATTGATGTCAAATTTCTGGCATTCTGTCAAAATTATGTGGTTTTGCACAAAAGAGGGCAGCAAGATGCATTACAAATAAAGGTACGGGGCGCGCACACAGCACATCTTGTGAAAGCATCATTTGAAGCCTGCTTCCCCCAAAGCACAAACAACATTTTGTCATTCCCAGTTGGCTACAGGGCTGTGCACTTGCAGTGTAAAATCTAGTGCTAATCAGTGCCTTCCTTCCTCGAGACAGAGGCAGGATTTTCTGTAGTCACCTACTAAGTCAGTTCTTGCTGTTTCTCTGTCCCCATCTGAAAGTTGCAGTGGAGCTAATGGATATGTTCCATTAGGAAAGACCACAAAGAACAGAAATATAAGCCAAGTCATGAAAGGAAGATTTAAGGACATTGGGCTCTGTAAATATCTAAGAATTTTCTTCCTTGGCTGCACTTTTCTATTGAGATTATGCAGCTTTAATGATGCAGAAAAGAAGGTAAACTAGGAAAAAATCCAAACAATTTAAATGGCACAGCTAGAGGGATAAGACAGATTGCTTATAATATTTGGTATTTTAGTATGAATTTACCACAAAGACATCCCTCTACTGGAGAATAAAAAATTCATCTAAAATTCAAGAACAAGTTGAGTATGGAAAGCTCAGAAATTTTATTAACGTTTTAAGTAAGCAATAATAATGCAGAGAACAGTATCCTTAGGTACTAAAAAACACACTAATTAGTCAAATAGAACTGCTTTGCTTTTTCAGTCTCATTCTTGTCCCTTTTTATCTCTCATTTTTGTTTTAAAAAGAAAAGAGACTTTGTTCTTCTGTGCAATACAAGAAATTGAATGTCTCCATCAAATACAAACATTAAATAGCCGAGTTCCAACAGGTTGTATCAGTTTCTTAACTTTGTACAACTCTGAAGAATTCTGCAGGATTTTAAAATTTCACAAGTATGAACTGCTAATTTCTTATTAGATACCTTGTTGACGTTTGCAAAATGGTCGAGATTATATTGGGAAGCATGCTAGGGGAGTACACTTGCTTTTAATTATAACCAGTAGGAATTCTGTGGCTCATAAATGGAAGTCATATCTCATCATGTGCTCCCCAGGACCCAGGAAAGATATGTAAACTTCCAGAAATCAAGTAGCTGTCTGATAGACTACTGTGAGCACTGCACAGAATGGGACAGTTTCCAACAAGTTTATAAGATAAATTAGTGACTGTGAACCCAGAACATAGAGACACATCTTTCCATGCCTGTCCAGAGCAAGCAGAACAAGGGAGGGAGGCTAGACTGTAGTTAATATGCAAGACACTTATATTTGCTCTCTTGTGCAATACAGATTGTACACTACTGAAAGAT
The DNA here is from genome assembly GCA_907165065.1 of Caprimulgus europaeus. The sequence continues at coordinate 6,099,390 of OU015523.1, read as the reverse complement.
CAAGCCCTCTCTGTGAGAAATGTTCACATCTTCTGAGAAAGGCTCTAACAAATAACAGAGAAATAAAGTAGAGAAGGAAAGTTATAAAAGGCTCTCAGTAAGCTACAAATATGGAACATATATATTAACTTAAAAATATAATAAAGCAGCTCAGTAATTTTTCTCCTTTAAAGCACCTTCTTCCATATGACCTTCATTTATTTCTTCAATGGATTGCTGCAAAATACTTAACAAAATATTGTTTGGCTTTCTGCCTGTGTCTAAAAATTAATATCTTGAGGAAATAACAAAACTTTGTTGTGAGCCAATTTTATATGGATTGTACAGATTTTTAGCTTCTTATTGAGAAATACACTGGTACATATTTATGTGGCTGGCTAACAAGAGGTCACTTTGTTCTGCAGCTTTTCAGCTAAAAATGCAGTGAACATAAGCTGACCTGGGGCATAATTAGAGAGGTGATTTGGTGTGTGAGGAGAGGAAAAATCCCTAGACATTCAGTCCAAGAGGCTATGAGTTTCTGTCACAGTAAAGAGAGAAAGTTTTCCATTGCTTGAATTGTTAAGTGGTGTAACCAGAGAGTGAATATCACGATCCTGAAATAATACTGTGTGTTGAAGCCTGGTAGTTGAAATATCTTATTTCTGCTCGATTATGAATCATTCTGAAAGCTATACAGCTAGCAACATTTGTCACCTTAGACGATAAGTGAGTCTTTACAGCAACACAGAAACTGAGTCCATTAAATGTTTGACCTTAGATATCTAAGATGTACTCTGAACAGCATTTCTTCATAGACCTTCTTTGGCGTCTTCATAGATACTAAACATTTGCAAATTATCTTTTTTGATACAAGATGTCTGCCCTATTCTGCAGTCTGTTATCCATCCGTTCTATTTTATAATCCTTTAAAATCTTCCACAAACACTGCAGTACTTTTAAAAGAAAAAAGTATTTCATAGGCAGTGTTGTCATTCCTTTTAAAAATCAAACTCCAAGTGTCAATATAATCTCAGTTTCCTTCCTAATAGAATCACAGAATCATCAAATAGTTTGGTTGGAAAAGACCATTGCAATCATCTAGTCCAACTGTAAACCTAGCATTGCCAAGTTCACCACTAAAGCATGTCCCCCAGTACCACATCTACATGTCTTTTAATTACCTCCAGGGATGGGGACTCCACCACTTCCCTGGGCAGCCTGTTCCAATACTTGACAACCATTTGAGTGAAGACTTTTTTCCTAATATCCAACCTAAACCTCCCCTGGCGCAACTTAAGGCTGTTCCCTCTTGTCCTATCACTTGTTATTTGGGAGAAGAGACCAACACCCACCTCACTACACTCTCCTTTCAGTTAGTTGTAGTAATCAGTTTTTCTTTTATACTTTAAAACTATTACTCAGACACTGACTAAAGCTTTTACTTTTTGGAAGATTCCAGGGCATCATCACCTGTTTACCTCTCACCAAAAAGGTCGCATGTTGGAGTCAGATGGAGGAGTGGGATAAGATATCGCCTTGTTACAGCCTTGTAATGAAACTGAGTCCTTCTCTAGGAATCCCTTCCTGGGAAAGGAAACACAGTACACAGTGAATATAAACCATACCAGTTGCACTTCAGGTTGTGCAGCTGAACTGGAAAATCCTTGTTCTTCCCCTTTCCTATCCAAACCCTTAAAGTTAATGGTCAAAAATTACTGCTCCCTGAGAGCTGTATTAAGCATACAAAGCAGTATACATATCGGCAACTGTATTAAGCTTAAGTTCTCCCATGTGGCACAAATACACCAACTGGGTTGTATTTTCTGTTACACAGAAGTTAATATACTTAGCTGAGGAAGACAGTCTGTAAAGAAGAGGTTTTAATGGGATGTACCCTAGCAATATCCCAAGGCTTTGCAATGACATCTCCAAATAGAGAATATCTTGTTGAGCAGGATGTTGGATGGAGGGGCTGGCTGATGTTTCTTCACTTCCTTGTCTTTTGATTAGATTTACACTAAAGCCAAATCCTTTTGACAAAATATTTCATTTTGCTGGCAGACTCAATTTGCAACTCATGGACAGTTTTCACATAAAAATTTTAATCCATTTCCATATGACAGTGAGTGGACAGGATATGTAGGATGTCAGATATGACTTTTTCTCCATTCCAGTATTATTTAGAGTTAAATTAATAAATAAAAGATAAAAAACAGCTGAGCAGTAGGGGCAAGGGGGAAATTAGTTTTCCAATGAGATTTTTAAAAGAGATGAAGAAGCCAATGAGGCAGAGAAAGAGAGGAAAGTACCAGATTTAAAGAATTAGAAAGCAATATGAACTTGTTAATTTTTCTATCATTCTACACTATACACTTTCATTACATTTTCAGCATGTTCTCATAAAAACAACAGCATTGAGTTATTTGGATGTATAAGAGCTTTTGGGTAATAGTATTAAGCAGACCTTAGTATTTGACCATAGCAGCAGGAACAGATCAGCATGTCACAGCGAGGCACCAAGGCTCCTGGGAAATGAATCATGTCTGGTGAATGTTTTTAAAAAATAATCACTACAAATGTGCTTTGGGAGATAATCATTAAAACAAAATCTCCTAGCTTATTTTAGCATAGTAAATGATGTTAAACAAGCTTTTCAGTTTTCCTATTCTGCTGTTATTAACCTAGTTTCCCAAGGGAAGAACTGTAAAAGCTTTAAATTCAAAAAGAGAAAAAAATAGGTCTCAGAGCTGTTGAAAATGAGAGTGAGTAATTATGAGACTCTCTGACCAGATATAATTTTTGCCTGCAGGAAAGAACCTAAGGACCTTGCAGCAGCCATTATTAATGACACTGATATAATTACTATTAGGAGAAAAAGAAATCTGGCCTCTAAATATCAATTAGATGCAGCAAAGGGTTTATCAAAGAAGTTCTGAGGAAGGCCTTCTCCATCAGGTGCCCCGTTTGGCTCGTCTCCTAATCATTGTCGTCAATTATTTAGAGATAGCTTCTAAACCTTTGTACTTAATAATAAAGTAGCCTACAGAGCTATTACTCTTGTCATTCCTGCTGAACCAAAAAATCTTGATGAGAAATATAATGCTGTCTAAGCAAGCCTAGTGGATTTGATTTTTAAAAAACCCCAAAACATAGTTCAGTCTCTGCTGATCTTGTGTTCTTCTCTGTAGCCAATACCATTTTCCCCAAGGAAAATTGCATGTACAATGGTTATTCCAGTAACTGCTAGAAGAGCTGCACAACTGTGGTAGAAATACATTAATGGTTTTGAATAAATGGTTTTCAAACTCTTTCAAAGACGTAAGCATAAGAGGTGTGTAGACTTTTAGAAGGCAACATATTGTAAAAAAGAAATGTATCTTCAGAGAGAATATATCAATTGCACAAAAGGAAATGGTAAGAAGTTGAACATGTTTAATCCTGAATTAACAAAATAGAGAATGTACTCTCAACTTAAGTCATTTTATTATTGTTGTTGTTGCTGTTATTATTAACTAGTTGCAGTGTGTTCACTTTTGTGCAGTAAGTTTTAGTAGTGTCTGAAGTTAGAGTCGTAGTTCCCTACCTTAAACACATTCAGGAGTCAACCTTTGCATTTGAAAGTTTGACATATTTTTACAAAAACCTTTTACAAAAAGGGTGAGTTTCCTGAGCAGTGATGTAAATATAACTAGTGCAGCTGCCAAAAGGTGGCCGTCTAAGCAAAAATAATTTCCTTATTTGTAAGTTAATGTCGAGATCTTCATTTCCCTAAAATCTGTGAGAATGTTTCCTTTAGAGCTTCTTAAAATAAAAACTAGCTTTAAAGTTCCAAAAAGTCTTCATCTATGACCCCAAACTATTTTAAAAGCTGAAGCTAGGACAGTGTTTTCATAATACACAAACTACTTACTGTTCATAAATTGTTCTTTCAGAACCGTAAGGGTGGATTCACAGATTAAATCAAGAAGATAGGTACTTTGAGACGTAAGTGAGGTTGTATCTTTGTCTAAATGAAGGAATGTTCCAATGTGAGGTATCATTTCACTTGCAGCTTTTTCCTGCAATCCTTGATGCATTCAGGAGACATTTGGGCAGATACAGGTAAAAAACATGTATTCCTTTTGGGGGGAAAACCAGAGAAAGTTCCTTTTTTTTCCCTCTCTCCTTCTTAGACTGCAGTGCAGCTACACATTACCCATGCAGAAGGACAGATTGTTACTAATTTTCCTCTTTTAACATTTCTTTCACACTGAAATGGAGACAAAATACTGACTGCATAATTTAGGCAACCTCTTTTTTATTAAGTAGAGATGTCTGCAAAGCAGTCATTCTGGGAGAAGGAAGAAAAATCCAAATGACAAAAAGGAAACCCTTTTAAGAAGAGCCATTCCATTTTCATGCAATAAAATGTATTCTTTCCATGTTTAATATTAGTGTAAGCATTTTGCCATATTTTAAATAAAAGCTGTGAGTTTGGTGGTGATGAGAAGTGGTTGTTGGAATTAAAAATGCACATTGGAGGAGCTTTTCATTTAAATGCATGATTTCATTACCCACCTTGAGTTCATCAAATGGGTATGTTATTCAGTAACTCCCACATAGTTTTTGTTAGATTTTACCGTAATAAAATCATTAATGTTTATTTTGTTGATTTAAAGAACCATAATTTTAAAATTGACTTTTTTTCTTTTCTATTTTTTTTAATATATTAGTATTAATAGTTTCAAAGTGCCCTTTCTTGATGTTCTTGTCAGGGAGGCTGAGTTAACAACCTATTATTATGTACTCCTTACCGAGCTGTTAATAGCTTTAGAGTCTTTTGCAGGAATTCACCTGCTGCTCATAAAAACATTTATGTTGCTGTAGGAACTTCACCAGGTTGATGCATCTTGTATTTGCAATGACCTTGCACAAACTATTTGGTTTTCTTGCATATACTGCCAGAAGTGCTAACATATTCTATTAACACAGTGACAATCCTTTGGTGACTGAGACAGCCCTTTGTTTTTAAAAAGGTATTGTCACCTGTCTGTAAATGTCTTTAATTTATTTTTTTTTTTAGATTTTTTTGTTTGTTTTTACCAACTCCAAAACTATTATTTCTGCTAAAGTTAGTTAAGTTAGAAATGGGCACTTCCCTGATACAAAAATAGGAACAAAACTTGCTTTGCCAGTTTTGAGAGGGTAAAATCAGCATTTCAGTTTACTTGTTAGATTGTTTACTTTGTCCTTTGAAATTCATGTTAAACTAATTGGAAAAATTATTTCCATTTTTGCTTTATACTCCTCTATTAACTTGCTGAGGTGTTTGAAGAAAACATAAATTTAAATAATATGCTACATTTCTTGTTGATGTAATGCCAGGATGTGCAATATATTCATGACACCAGAGATGAATTCAGCCCTTTTGAGTTAACATTACAAGATAGATATTTGCTGTCTGCCTGCACTGAGATACAAAAAAATGTGCACGGATGCTCACAAATACACCAAGAATATTATATTTCAGTGACTTTTCAATAGCTATTGTTATATTTATATCTGGAGAGGTTTGCATAATGGAAAGCACTACACAATCTCAAAGGATCATCCCTACACATAGATCACCAGGTACCCTCTTGCCTCTCATTTATTATTTGTATTGGAGTGATTAAAGTCAAACGTTGGTTGGTGTCAGAGTTTGTATTCTTCCTCTAAAACTGATTTTTGTTGGGCTGTGTTGAAATCTATAGTAATATTGCCAACATTATTCTCTCTAAGTTCTGATTTTCTCTGAAAAGGAAAGTAATTGTCCCAAAGAACTGAATGCACAGCATGTGAGATTCATTATCGTATAACATTCATGTAGATTTAAATTAATCCTAATGATTTCAATCATTTATTTCATATCCACAATAGCAATCTGAATTGATACTAACTATAAAAGTAAGTATTTTGCTTACTTAAATAAAAGGGATAGCTTTATTAATGCCACTTATCTAGAGTTAATAGCTGTCTTATGTGTATCTATGAACCAAGCAAACAATTATGAATGGTTTTGCTTTAAGCATGGTCCATTTCCAAGCTCTTATATATCAGTAAGGATCTTTTTTGTTTTTGCCAGGTAGGAAATATTCAGTAGCAAATGAAAACAGAAAAGTGTACATTAGCCTGCTCTTCTAAGAATAAAATATATTTATGTAGAAGATTCAACCTAGGCTCAAATCAATCTTAAAACCAGCCCAGTCACTTTACCTGTCCTAACACCCTGAAAGGCTGAAACACATTTTAAAAGGAAGTTGGAAAGGCTTGTTGCCTGAAGAGGTTTTTAATACAGAATGTAGTTTTCACAAGAGCATTTGTAAAACTGTGTAAATTACACAAAGCAGTTGCCATTTTCCAGCAAGGTGTTACAAACCTGACAAAATGGTACAGAACAGGAGCTGTAGTCAAAATCTTGGAACTACCTACCCATGGATATTGTAGGGATTATGAAAATAGGTATATTCTGCAGTTTTTGTCATCAGCACCATTAGATCTGAGTTTTGTGTAGCTGACTCGGTGTTGTACTGCATTTTTAGGATTAGTAGATTAATTTGAATTTCAAAGCTTTGGAAATATGTTGTGCTTTTTTTGTTAAAATAAAGCATTGGCTGTCTTGTATTGTAGCAAGTCACCATCATTGTAGAAGTCTTCTGAAAAATTACATCACTGCTCTTGTAGTGAAATTCCACTTCAGTTGTAAGATGGTTCCTTACATTAAAAATGTCTTCACACTTCAGTGTGAAATAAGGGGACCACAATTTTGGGTTCTGCCAGTGAAAGAATGCAGCAGTGTTGTGTGCACAGCATTACCGTGATTTTACCAATGCTCATAATGTTAGGTGTGAGAGGATTGCCTGCTAGGTGTCTCAGCAACTTAGAGACCTTCAGGTATTTGGACTGTGGCTTTTTACGTTACAGTTTTTTTCCATCACACAAGTTGTCCCTTTTTGTTGTCTTTCCTCCAGGGTCTTGCATTTTCAATTTAAAAATTTCATTATCCAGTGACCTACTTCCCATCTGTAACTAGAAATATTGTCCTTGTACAGAGATATGTTGAGTTTGACTGAATAAATCACTGATATTCATGATTATTCACTATTTCTTATAGACAAGGAACTAGAGTATTTCAATGAAATCATCAGGAAACAGATTTAAAACAAAAAACTCTGTAATTAAACTTGTTGCCTAAGGATGTTTTGGAAGCCATGAGCAAAATTGGTTCAAAAAAAATAATTAAGTAAATTCGTGGAAGAAAAGTCCATGAGCTGTAAAACGTAATGAAGCAAATTTAGTTAATTCAGAAACCCACTAATGTGCGGATTGCTGGACTCTGGGGAGTGTAAAAGGTGAGCATGAGGAGAAAGAACCTGTACTGCTTATGTTCAGTCTCAAGTCTGCAGTGGCATATATAGGACCTGATTCAGAAATTTGAACTATCAGTCTTACATAAGCCAATAAATGACTTGGGAATTAGCCCACTGGCTGAATGCACATACTTCTCTGGGCTTGTTTCACAGCAAAGAAAGTCACAGAAGCCTTTCAGCCTCCAAGTTTTGCAGGATTGCATCTGTTTCCTGTTGAGCTGTATTTGGCAGCAGGTTTATAATCTCATTATGAAGTACACCTTGGTGTTAGGTATCACAGAAGAAAGTGTGTTTTACTGTCCAAAAGGCGACAGCAAAACTTTTGAATACTATTTGAGTTGATTTTTTACCATTAGTAAGCTAGTTCGTGTTTGCAGGAGATCCTTGCTTCTTCCCAAATGGAAAAGACAGTGCAGGGGAAAAGAAAATTAAAATAAGTGGAAAAAAAAAAAGAGAAAAATCTTCAGGGCAACTGGAGAGGCTGACATTTTTATATGCTGTTGTTAGAAAGACTCCTGGAGATACTGGTGTAGAGGCTTTCACTGGTAAATATTTTTAATCAGTGAACAAATTTTATCAGAGTAGCTCATAACTGCTAGAAAGATGGAACCTGATATCTCTGCTTATCTGACAATTCATGTTCCCCAGCTTCCTTTATTATATTCTGAATTGCACCCCTTTCCATCACCAACTTAAGGCACAGACCTGGTTTTATTCCTTTGAGCCTTCACACCTGGTGTTCCCATTTGGCCCACCATGTTAACCACCCAGCTTTTGTCCTGCCCACCCCACACCTCATTGTGCTGGCAAGAATGTTAACACTGTTTTAGAGTTGCTCTGTCCTCATCTCTCCTCATTTAATTTTCTCTTTTTCATGGTTCACCTCACATTAGCTCATTTCTGCCTTTCCACGATATAATCCAATTAAAATGAGGTTTGGCTGGGTTTTAACCTTTCCATATTTTCTTTGTGATTGGTTATCTCTTCTTCCCCTTTTCTTGTTGACAGTTTCACTTTATATATGGAGAAAGTGATAAGCTGACTGACAGGCAATCAAAATAGAAAATATTAAAAGGCCAAAGAGGTAAAGCACACTTTAGTATTTCAGCTCCCCGAACTGTTACATTTCAGATTAATCACAAGGAAGGTTGAGAAGGGAAGGCAGAAGATTGCAACCTGAAGTGGCTGATGCCTTAAAATGCTGCAGGTTTCTCTGAAGCAAATACTAAAGCCATCAACAATTTTCTCTATGGCCCTAATTTTTCCTATCAAGAGTTTTCATCTTAGTTCAGGTTGGTCATCAGATCTGTCCAATTTCTTTTATAAATGTACTTTAAGCTTGTTGGTTAGCAGGAAACAAAAGGTACAAGATTTTTAAGAAGTGTTTTTTTTAAGAATTTGAATGGTATATTTGACTATTATTTCTATTATTGTAACTTGTTTATCACTCTATATTGCAATGAGAATTTACCTAATCCTGTTGATTATATTGTAATCAGATAGTAGTTAATGTTAGAAGAACATTTTTGGACCTATGAGTCTTTTCTCTAATATCTTCCAAATATTACTGCTGCCATTCCTATTAATAGATATACTATAGGTCAAAATAGTCTTCTAAGAGAAAATCATGAACAAAATTAGTGAAGATAAAGAAGCTTTCAAAGACAGATTTTTGAATTTCCCAGGTGTAGTTAATTTGACTGATTTCAGTGTAATTACTCCTCATCAACAATCTGTGTAAGATGAGAAGCAAGACATGACTAAAGGCAATAGTCATTCAGAAATTGTATTATTTCTGAGAATTATTTGGGACAACTTAGTTGTGAGGGGAATATAGGCAGTATAAATCAAAAGCAGTTTCCATAAATTAGAGCTGTGAAAGCTATATTTTTCTTTGAAAACACAGACAGGAGTACAAACTCCACTGTTAGCTGTTATTTGTCTTTAATAGATTATATTTTAACTGATTAATCACATATTGACTATACCTAGCAATTTTCTACTGTTTTATTCTAATGTGTATCACAACATTAAAGTTCAGGTGACTCTGGAGGTGATTAAGTGCCGTCGGAACTGATTCCATGAGAAAAATAAGGAAGAGGTGGGAGATTTCCTTTCACAATGGACCAGAGCTGCAATTAAAATAAGAATTCCTCTCTTCCAGAATTGCAGCTGTTCACTTAAAATAATGGTGCTTCCTCTGTAGGTCACATTGTGTATATCCTTCAAACTGATGTATCTAGGAAAGAGGAAAAATGTGACCAAAAGGTCTCATAAAAGATTCTTTTTCATTATTGGTGCTTTTATTTAAACATTGATACTGTCTGAATCATGGAACTCCAAATCTTCTTTACTTTAATGTGGTACTTATTCAGCTTTGACATTGTGCTGTAGTGCACAGGAGAAAGTCCTGGTCCCTGTGGTATATAGATTGAATCTCTGTTAGTATTTCTTTCTGTTAAGCGGTAGCACTCCAAAAAGGCTAAGCAGGATTATATGGCTTAAGTAGAGAATTTTCATGTTGGAGAGCAATGGGTGTAAACTAGAAGATGTATTTGTAAACAGTTGATAGTAAATTCAGTTGCTGTCTCCCTGAATTCTTTCTGCACACATACATTTGGAAGTTGTAGATACACAATAAGTATGTTTTCAACTGGCAGAAGCCTTTGAAAACTTTCCCCAGTGTCGATTTAAGAAGGCTTTTCAGTTACTCATAGGACTGGAACTGAATACCTTGATTGTGTTACCTCTATTTACCTATTGTATTGTGTTACCTATTTACCTCTAGCTAAAATAAGCTAGAGACAGAGTAAACTGCATAAGAGTGGTAGCTCCTGGAGCTCCTATTATACGTCCTAAATTATAGAAAATTATATTTGGTTATCTTTCTTAATTGCTGAAATAAGGATTGATGTTATTTTGATTAGAACTGTGTTTGTCTTTCCCACTCAAATATTAACAGTGACAAATCTTGTATACTTGAAAGTGCCTGGATTTTTATCAGTGCTTTCCTGGTAAAGTTAATCTTTAAAGGTTTTCTGAGCTCTATAGGCAAAATTCAGTATTTCAGCTTTTATTTCCATTAACTTTTTTTTTTTCCCCTGCAGTTAACATTTTTAGTTATATATGCTTATTCTCACCCACAGCATCAGAATGTAAACTCTTTGCCATATGAGTCTAAACTGATAAAAAGTCATCACATTTTGGCTAGTCTTTATCAATATTTTATTTCATACATGTGCCCAAAGTCTTCATTTCTGTGCTGTTTCCCTCTAAAGTAAGGTGGGGATCAAATTAGATGTGGCATGTGGAGGTTTATCTGTTTGTATGCAAGTGTTTATGTCATCAGAGGGAATCCCCGTTCTTTTGAGCATAATAATAACATAATATAACATCAGGATATGACATTCATTAATAAAATAGCTACTTTCAGTGAGGCATAACGAAGAACTATCGTTTAATCTGATTACATCATACAGTAACATTTTTTCATTACAGCATATGTTGCTGGGACAGATCCAGCTATTCTGGGGCACTGCAAAAGCAGAAAGCTTTCTGTTGTTTTTTATACTCTGATCCTGCTACTCCACTAAATCAGTTTGTCAAGTCTTAAACCATTAGCACCATTGTGACTTCCATTCAGTCAGCCTGTTTCTTGTAGATATGAAAGAATGTCTTGACTATAAAGCCAAGCATAAAATTAGAATAGATACAGATTCAGATATTCATGCAGAAGTGGCTGCAGGAAGGAGTTTGATTCTGAAAGGTGCTTGTGTTCATGCACAGACCAAACTGTCACGGATTTGTGAACAGTCTGTCATAATCAGAACTAAATCCACTGACGAGAAAAATCACACAAACAATGAGAAAAATACAATTTCCTTAGAAATAGAGATAGCCTTTTCAAAGTTCATGATGTAATTCTGTTTAACTTGGATAGCTAATCACAGGCTCTGTATTACATTGTGAAATAACATTGACATCACTTGTCATTTGCATTATATTTATGTTTTAATGACAGATTTTGACCAAGATAAATTTGCAGTAGGCTATGGAAGAGGTCTTATGAATTTCCTTGCATCAGATTCCGACTGGTAGTTATATTAGTACATTATGTTAGATAGATTCCTTTAACTGATGTTTAAACACTCAGCCTGTGTGTTCTCAGAACCGCTTCTTGTGAGTGCTATGCTGTCTTAAGATCACACATGCTGCTTTGATAATAATACAATTTCTTATACTTCTCCATTTTTTATGACCTCTAAGCCATATATAATGGCCAGCAGTTCACTTACTGCTTACGTGCAATAGAAATAGAGCCACATCAGTGAAACTTTAATTTTATTTTGCAGATTTTGTAGTAGTCCTTTGAAATTAGCAAGAAATCCAGAACAGATGAAGTCCTTGACATTTCCCATTGATCCTGGTGCCATCACTGTCCGGGTCAGAGATATATCACAGAGCATACCATGGCTCCTTCTAGTCCACAGAACCTTGCTTCCTTTCAATGGAAACTCTGGGGCATGGCAGGAGCGCTGATATATGTCTAAATTTTTCCACAACATAAAATCAGGGTATGGTAAAAGCATGCACTAACATCCAGGAAGTACATCCAAGTCCTGCAGTTTAAAATTCACTTTTTGAACCCAGAATCCATGTAAAAGTGCATATTATCTGTGGTAAGAATAAGACAAAGCATCCCATACTTCTCTGCAGACTAGAATTGTATTGTTTTATTTTGAGACCATCTTTAGCCTCCCTGAGAAGGATCATGGCAGAAGGAGTGGCCATCCTTGAGAGGCATCTCCATCAACCTCAAATTACATCTCTCTGTCAAAAGCTGTCTTTCCAGGTAGGCTGCAGATCTTGTCATTGTCATGAGAAACGAGTAATGGCAAAGCATCCACTCTCTGGAGAATTGTCTTATGCATGAATCCAGTCCAGAAAGGCTGATTTCTTTGTGTGAAACATTTACATAAAAGAAAGTGAAGTTTCCTGCTATTAATCATTTTGTCTCAAGTTTGAGCAACTATCTCAAGTACAGGTTTCTGAAGCTTTTTCTTCTCAAACATATGAAGGTGACAGACTCCCTTTCCCCTATTTCACTTGTAATACCAAATCCTACTCACCTTCCCAAATGACAGCAGTATTATTTTTATGATCATGTACTCCCAAACATCATTTTTCAGACTGTGTGATAGATGGCATAAGAGGCTGCAGAAAAGAAAGAAGACTTGGTCTCTTTAGGCAGAAATGTGCACACTTTAGTCAGCAGCTTCTTACTAAATAAATTCAAGTTTTATGTTCTCCAAGTTTGCGTACCCTAGCCAAGTTACATCTTAAGTTATATGACCCCTCTACACGTGGAAGCCCCTGGAATTTGCACATATAACAAGGCTATTGAATAGAAATTAGCTGTTCATTACACACTGACTGTTGGTGGAATTTCTGTAAAGTAGTATGAAAACTGCTCTGTATGTGTAGGAGTTCTCTGTTTCCTTACAAAACTGAGTATTAATCTATTATGCCTTTTTCAATCACATAGGTGCTGTTTTTCAAGTTGGTCCAAGCTTAATTGCAAAAAAAATAGAAAAAAATCCATCACTTTAGTAGGTTGGCCTCCTGTCAGAAAAAAAATAGATGTCTAAAATCCACTAATCTGTTCAAAGTGGAGTTATAACTTCTCAAGTATTTGGGATAAATCTTTTGATAGTTATAGTAGTTGTTAGATGGTATATTAATCATAGTCTCCATCCATAAAGATTGCCTGTACACTGTGTCTTACTATTTTGATTTAAATATATACTTCTTGCTGTTTCACAATTTGGTAATAGACTGTAGAACAAATCAACACTTGCTCTTACTATAGTTCCTTAAATTATTTCCGCTGTTTGAAGTGGGATTACATGCAGTTATTGTAGATACTGGTCACTGTTGCCTTCCTTCTCCTCCTTCACTTAACAGAAACATTAGATTGTTTTTGTGTGTTTGTTTTTTTCAATATGGGTCTCTTAGCCATCTCTGTGTATGCCTACTGGGGGAATGCTGATATACCTGCTACTCTGAGCTAATGTGACTTTGTTACACCATGATTGAAGTTGACTCAGCATGTTTTATGTAAAACTACTTGTTTTCTATAAGAAGTATATGTATGTTGCTCAGAAGAGGTTGAGAGTCCAACAGAATCTAACTGAAACCTCTTCTGCTGGTTATCTCTCTTCTGTGAACCAGATTGTTTCCTTCTTAACAGGCTGGAAGCACCCTTTGAGTTACGTTATATACTCTAATATTACTGCATGGTATAATAAATGTATATGGTGCCCTATGGCTGTCACAGTTGGATTGTTAAGTGTATGCCAAGGACATTTCTGCTTGTATATCAGTTTGGAGACAAATCCTGCTGCAATGAAGTAAAACTAGCCTTAAGGCACCATATTAAATGTTAGAGATTACTGATTTATTAAGTGACAGTAAGTAATGACAGGGAATAAAATTCCTCTTCCTTTAAGTCATCTCCTCATGTAAAAGTACTGTCAGTGACCTGTCTAGCAAAGCAGCACCTAGTTTTTGCACAGCAATCAATGTGGCTGGTCTCCATACTACAGCAGCTGGTGTGCAGTGGTGACTACCAGTAATCTCTGCACACCTTAATTCTCTGTGATCTCTGTGAGGGTCAGGAGTTCTCAGCAGATGCCCAGGATCAACTGCTAGGAGATAAACAGGGACATTTGCAGAGACTGTTTCTCCTTATAGAGTATGAAAGGGAATTTTATGTACGACTACATTACAGCTACCTGGAAAGAGAAATTAAGTTCAACAGCAGTGAAGCAGTTGAACCATGCTAGAAGTTTACAGACTTTAAAGAAAAAGTTAATTTTTATTTTCTTTTACCCACAGGTCTACCCACGGATAGCGCCGGCATTTTGGCACTACCTGCGGGTAGAAGTGAGTAGCGGGTATTTGAATACTCCCACATCTTTACTTTACAACTTACTGGTATTTACTGACCTCCTACCTTGTCCATTGTGCAAAAACAATTAGCTACCATTCTAGCTGCCATCTTCTGTGAATGTAGTCTTGTATTAATTCCATATTGTTTTGACTACAGTGTAATTACTAACCCAAGACACAAAAATGTGATGTGTTTATATGCAAGATTAAAGACAAAAATTTGAAATCTAAGTCAAGGCCATATCATACATTACAAATATAGCAGAAAAACAAAGTACAGAAATCCATACCTGCACCTCCTTTTATAAAGACATTTTACATTCATGAGAAGAATATGGAGCTTCAGTTCTGCTATATCATTTTTGCAAAGTTTATACAACTCAACTTGATATAATTTCTCCCCTCTTTTGTCCCTCAGGAGCATGAGCAGCTCAGCTATTCCTCCACAAGGTCCAAGGCTCCAAGTGTTATCATCACAGGTCTCAAGCCAGCCACCAAGTATATATTTCATATCAGAGTCAGGACGGCAGCAGGATACAGCGGCTATAGCCAGAAGTTTGAATTTGAAACTGGAGATGAAAGTAAGTTTTGCTGAAGGAAAAAAAAAATCAAGTACAATAGAAGTAGCATCTAATTCTAAAGCAGTGAGACATTGGGAGTTTGAATCCATACCATTTGCTTATCTCAAAATGACCACTGCTGTATGATAAAAAACAAGTAAGCCTCAGCCTCACACTTCTGGATTTACAACAACAAATAGAAATTTTAGGCCAACATTGCAACTGAAGGAATGTTTTCTTCTGCAAAATTTCCTTACTAGTCCCTTCCAACTTGAGCTATTCTGTGTTTCTATGATTCTTTCTTTGCTTAAAGAAGGCTTTCCTTTTGACATCTAGAAATACCCTTAGTCGGGCTTTACAAAAGTCCAGCAGCTTCGTGGAAGCACCCAGAACACAGTGATGGAGTCTTTTCTTTGCACATTTAGTGCTCCCAGACTCTACAAATTTTAAAAAAATAAAACTTTCATATGCATTTCCATCAATCATGAAGCCTACTAAATTTGCCAGGAAGAAGCAAAAAGCCTACATATTCCTACAGATATGGAACGAGGCTTGATGCTATGTGTGATGTGCATGCTCTGAACAATTTTATATTTGAGCCATGTATTGCCCTCCATGTTCAAAGAAACTGCAAACAAGGTATTTACAAGCATTTGAGATAAAATTAGTGTAGTAGATAAAACACCAAAACACTCATTAATGAAATTACTTTAATTAAACCATTATGTATACCATGTTTTTCATTAGTGTTTTAGATTTCAAGTTGCTTAAGCTAAAAGTACAGACTCAAACTATGTTGTAAGTGTTTTCAAAGGCACCTATGGGTTTGTGTTCCATTGTCATTGTTTAACTTCTATTTCAAAAATGTTTTAGGGATAGATTTCCAAGTGCTGAATGCCTAACTGGAATTTTTTAAAGTTTTTGAGTATTTAAGCCAATTGGTTTGAATAGGAGTTGACCACTTGAGTGCTTGCAAGGATTCTGGTAGATCCTGGCTGCATCTTCTGATGCAATAAATACTAGGCTTTAGGCACCCAGAGACATAACTCCTAGCAAAAGTAAGTGGTATTTAGACCTCTGTGAGCCTATGTCATATTTGTGAGAATGTGTCTTACCCATCTAAATCAGGAAGCCTGTGGTTCCAGTGACATTTCTCTCGTTGGCACTGCTGATAGAAACATCTCCTGGGAGTGAGATTCCACCCACTCCTTCCCAGTCCCACATCTCCTTCTCAGTTGCACTAATGCAACTGGCCCTTGGGCTGCATGGTGAGCTAGACCTCACAACTCTTAAGTGTTTATTGCCTCTCTTACATCTTAGCACTCAGTGTGAATCTTGATAGTGAAACATAAATACACAGTATATATTTGCTATTTACCAATATTTATTGCTTAAACTTGTGTCTGACTAAAAGTGATTTGTTATAAATATAGATTGTGTGATTTAAAGGAAATGCAGAGAGGAGTTTTTGTTTATGGTCAATTGAGATGGAGGTTGAGAGAAATTCTGCTGTTGTTTGAAATGGTACCTGGAGCTACATAAAGACTTCAGTTTAATTAAAAAGGTAGTTCAAAGGACTGTGGTCTTATTCAAATATTTATACAGCAGTGCTTTAGATTTCAAAGGGGAAGAAGAAGCAAAGTGCCTGCTGCTAAACATTACTTACTTCAAATTGAAGCAATACTCAGTCACCAAACAGTGCCTCGTTACTCTCCAAATATCTTACTTCCTCACAGCAGTATTTTGAAAATTGGCCTGTTCTAAACTTGAAGGTGGTATCAGCTGATTATGATCATTCATTTGTACCCCTTTCATAACACAGACCATATGTCTGTAACTTTGTGACTTTTCCAGACTGCTAATGACAACAGATTGAAATGTAACATCTACCATATACAAATAGTCTTGATTTAAAGTCTTCTGGTAATGGGGAGCTCACCATACTTATAGGTAGATAGAGCCAGTGTGTAAGCCTCATAATTAAAAATTTGCACCTTATTTCTAGCCTGATTTTTTTTTTATTTAGCTTGGATCTTGTGACACTTTTCAACCAAATAAAAAAGCCAAATACTGTCAGAAAGCTCTTCCTCCTCTAAATGTGTCTATGTCATTTTTAAGAACTCTCTTGTCTTTTCCATAAGTTATATAAATGCTCTCTCTCACTCCAAAAAACAGCTTTTTCAAACATTGAATCATTTTGTAGCTCTCCAAAATTTTGACATCCTTTTTGAAGTATAACATCAGAGCTGAATTAAACTGGAAAACTAAATCTGTTTACCTTGCCATAAACAGACCTAACAGCACGTGCCTCCTTATAATGCAGTTTTCTTTTACTTACAGGTCAAAGTACTCACTGCCTAACTAGGGCATTGTCTTACACAGCTGAATAATTAGACCACAGCAATGTTTTTGTCAGTACTGTTGTATTCCAAGATATTGACCTACATTTAGATGGAGGGATTGAGGAGGGTTCTGTTGAGACTTGGACTGCATGGTTATATCAGTACATGTAAATGTTAAATTGCCCTTGTTGGCTTGTATCTGTCTTGCAGACCAGTCCAAGTCAAGCTGTGTAGGAATCTCTCTTCATTGTTTACTACTGCAGTAGTATGCAGTCAGATATTTTTTTTCTCATTTTTTAATATATTATTTTTATATAATATATGTTTATATTTAAGTATTAATTAAATTATCTTATTCATTAAAAGATACCAAATACATCTTCCACTAGACCACGTTGCTCAAAGCCTCATCCAACCTGGCCTTGAACATTTCCAGGGAGGAGGCATTCACAGCTTCTCTGGGCAACCTGGGCCAGTGTCTGACCTGGAACATTGCATACCTCCCTACTAGGAACAGCAAGGCATTTTGGTGTGATCATTAATGGTTCTCCATGAAGTTAATCATGCAATGCTGATCTGGTTTTTGAGAAGCACCTTCCCTTACTGACCAGCAGACTGAGGCAGCCATTGCTTGAGAGAACGTTGTTGTTGAACTCTTCTTCTCCCTGCTGCAGAGACCAATAAATGGAACACCTGAAAGAGTAAAATTGGTACTTTCTTTGTATAGGGAAATGAAGTTACCTAGAAAAGTCAGAAAAAATCTCTTCAAGGAAGCAGGGATGGAGAAATGGATGTTATCAGACATTTCTTCCACTGTTAAAGCTAAGAGGCTGCTGCTGGGAAATGTAATTCCTTTGCAAAGGGTAACTACTGCTTTTGGCCATGTTTGTTCTTGCCATTTTATTCCACCCCCCTACTGCAGCACCTTATAAGCAAAACACTTCTAGCAAAGCTGACAGGGATTCATATACTGCAGCACACACACGTTTACCACTGTTACAGCTGTAAATTGAAGCATAACCTCACTCAATAGTTCCTGCTTTTATGTATCAGGAGTACCAGCTAGCTGAGTCACCACAAAAAACTCTGTTCCTTCCTAGGACAGAATAAAATGTATTCTGAGAACAAAAAATCAGTTGTCCCAGTTGCTTTAATGTCTAACTGGTTTCTCTCTCCCTCTCTATTTTTCTCTCTCTTCCCTCTAACTAGCTGTTTATGAAAGACTTGTTTGGTTCTTGTTTTTAAAAAATAATGATTCAAAGCATTCTTTTTTTCTGGAGGAATGTTTTTTTACTATATCACCTCAGAGGCCCTTCTGCCTAGTGAAATTTGTAAAATATTGAACATTGTACAGTGGTTAGGCAGTGCAGTGTTTTCATGCAGTAGCTCTCCTGTGCAGGGCTTGTTCCAAGGGTATTTTCTGTGTCAGCCTTCCCCATCATTAGGGAAAAAAAAATGTGAAAGGGAACTAGTTGGCTTTTTCTAGAAGGGACCTAAGGGGCAAACTGGCATGTGTGCAGTGTGGACTAGTGCTTGGGCTAAACAGAGTGAGAAATGTAAGCATATGATAATTTTTAATGCTAAAGCAACGTAGACTTTTGGATTAAAAATCATATTAACAATTAAAAAATAAAAAGTTCAGAAATGCTTATAGAGTACCTGGTGAGGTATTTTATAAATTTGAAGGCAGTGAAAATTAATTAGCCTGAAATCCTGATCTTGATGAAACAATAACTTCAATTTCTTTACCACAGGCACAGATGGTGTCTTTCTTGTATTGCCAGATTCTTCCTCCTATTCCCACATCCACAAAATCTATATTTAACTTTTCAGCCTTAAATCGTGCTATTTTGAATTTACCACCAGATGTGGTTTAGAACCTGAGCTCCATTCTTTCCAGAACTCCAAATCTGAAGAAAGAGATCCTGAATCATTGATTCTGATAGAGGTCTAATGCTGTTTCAAGTACATGCTCTGATTCACGCCACAGCAGAAATGTCCCTGGGATTTCTAGAAATTACCAATCATTGAATTACCAATGCAAAATTGAGATTTTTTTTGTTGTTGTTAGAATGTTTGATGTTTTGACAATAGTAAATTAAATTTCTGGTTGAAACAAACTAATGAGATGGTGTATATCTCATATTTAGAAACTGTCTTGCAGCATCTCTCCCCATGTCTGTCTGGTGTTCATTCAATAGTAGTCAGCACTGGATGCCTCAGAATGTCTTACTTTAATCTTGAAGTATTTCCTTACTGTATTTTATATTTTCAGCCATTTGCTCTTCAAATTTGACTTCATCCTATCTGATTTATTTACTGTATGTGCCCAGAAGCCCCAGACTCAACTTTTCCTCTGTATTTCCTAAACAAGAGCAACATCCTTGCTCAGATATTAAGCTGCTTTCACAGGCTTTCCGTTCATCCACTGGTCAGGAGGATAATGTTAGGGGCAACACTTGGAAGAAGACTTTCCAAGTGAATACATACCAAATTTTTACATTCTTATGCTAGCAAAGGCATTATTTTTCACTTTTTGAAGTCCTTTTTAAGCTTGCTTTTCTATTGCCTCCTCCCTTTCCCACATTCCCCATTAGACTGGAACTGCAGCACTTCTGGAAATGTAAATTTACCATAATTAGAATTATATTATATTCTTTCCTATTGCTTTTAAGCACTGTTGTTTACAAGGCCTTGTAAATCCATCTGACAGCCAGTTGTGTCTATTAGAGCTCCCGTTCTCACCGTCCACACTTACCTATCTTACAGCTACTCAGTGTTATCTGTCTAGCTGTCTTTCTGTCACTTCTTTATCTTTGAGTCTGCTGGAAGGTCTGCTGCCTGATAGATGTCAAGTTGAAATAACTAAAGGATGTAGCTAAGAGACAGAAGTGAGCTGTCATTAGGGCTTCCAGCCCTTTTATACCAAATACACAACCTTTTAAAAGATTTGGGAGAAATTTGCTCAAAGAAAGGAGAACAAAGCTGGAAGATTCTCTCTTATCTTTCATCCTCTTGCACTGTGACTAAAACATCTGCACCATTTCTTCCAGTCTGTCCAGAGAGGAAGTGAAGAAGCCTCAGGATATTTCCCTTCAGTCCAAAAAGGAGGGAAAGTGCAGCTCCTTTGCCACGCATGTGGGTGAAGAACCCAGAGAGGAGCTGAGACAGGGTGTGGATGTAAAGAGTAGATGGTGGGGATAGAACTGATACCAGCTGGATGCAGAAGGGATTTCTGGGCATAGTGTTAAGTAAGGAAACTGGAATGATGCAATTAAACACTTTAAATGTCATTTTGGGCATATGACCTGAGTTAAGCATGAAGAATAACAGGAGTGGAGGGTTTACCTGGATAATATGCTTCTAGATACACGTATGATACACGCTGCAGTTTTAAAGTCAAATCATCGCTTTGACTAATCACAGTATTTGCAGCTACAGTGTGTTTGAAGAGTTTTGACACCCAAACATTATAGTATACTATCTAGTCATCTGCTGAGATGAGTAATAAATCCTCCCTCTTCCTTGGCTTATGCTACTCATTTTTTAAAGTGTATTTTTGTCAAAATGAACTTACTAAGCAGGTGAATGAGACAGAAAAGAATGAGACATACTACCTGACAAAACAACCAGCCCAGCTGGGTACTAGATAGGTAGTAGGTTCCCTTATGAGTCTTAGCACTGCTAGTGATTTACATACTCCTCTTGCACCAGCGCTTCCTCACCCCCTTGCCTATCAGCTTTAACTGTCTAATGGAGTGTGGTCCCATGCGTGATACAGCCACACTCATCGCTGTGATCACAGAACTACTGATCATCCCTGCACTGGATGGATTTGGGTGGTGCATACTCAGCAGGTATGAGACCGTGCACTGGACAGTGTAGAGAAAACAAAATACTGATTTTAGCTGTGTGAATGCTGGTCATGTCGTCAAACAAATTAGATTCTGAAAAAAATGCTATGTACTTCTGTGTTTAAATGCATCATTCTAATATGTACACACAAAGAGATTAAATAAGGTTGCAGGAACTTGCTTGTCTTTGCCACATATCATAATTATTTTTTAAACTGAGTTTTTCTGTTTGACATTATCAAGAATAGTCCTGAAGAGAAACATAGGGTCATATACCAATATGCATGGCTGATGGGGAGGAAAAATGAGGGAAGAAAGAGCAGGAAGTGACAAAAAAGATTCAAGAATATGAACAACGGAAACAATACATGTTAAAGCTCTTATTATTTACAACTTGAACTTTGCCTTAAGAGAGAGCTGGAGAAATCAGGAAAGAACAGATAGATTGAGGGACATGCTGAATTTAATTTAGAATGGCAAAATGCTGCAAAAATTTTAATTATTAAGTGTCCCTGTCTTCTCACTACCTAGATAGTGTTTTATGGAACTTTTTACCTGCATGTGAGGAGTCTGTGTATGCACATACACATCTGCTTATATATGTGTTATTCACTGCACTGTGCCTTTATTGATTTCTAGAAGGAACACGTCAAGCAAAAATAAGTATTTCCATCATTTTTCCTTACCTGCTTCTCTGTCAATTTTTTAAAAATCCACCTTTTTCAATTATGCTTGTCTGTCATTTGACATTTTTATCTGACAAGTAAATTAAGGTCATCAGCAAGTTTCAGCCTTGAAAGCCCCTTATAGTGATTTGGCTACTTGAAAAAAAATCCTAATATATTAGACTCTGGCACCTCTGCCAACACAGTGAAATACAAACAAGAAAAACAGAATGGTCATTTTTTAAGTACATACATTCTCAGCTGAAAATTGTATTCCTTAGAGGTGAAAAGAACTAAGTCAGTCTGGAATTAAACTGTTATTAAACTGATAGATTGAATTCTAGTTTACCTAAAACACCAAGAACTAGCAGCTCCATTCAGCAGAAATTCTCCAGGACACGTGCAGAGTGCTTCTTTGGACCATGGAATCAGTCCCTATGTTTGCACCTTTAATTCTCATGAATAAAAGTCCTGGGTTGTTTCTTTGGCAATGAATGTCTGTAGAAGAAAACCACAGCTAATTTATCTTAGCCCATCATTTGCTTTTCTCCAGCCGAATTCCTCTTTCTTCCTATTAAAAAAAAAAAAAAAAAAAGAAAAAAAAAAAAAGAGGGCTGCAGTTTGTCCTCTTACTTCCATTGTAGAGATGGGCAAGACAGACATATCTAAAACCTCCTCCTCCATTTCCATTTTAAACTGTGCCATAATGATCTTTGCAACATTTAGCATAACCCCTGCTAGCCTGAAAATAGTATTCAGCATTTCATTTGGAGAGCCTGTTATTATTTGCATTGTTACTTGTGTGGCATGACATTTGTTATGGTGTATTTTTCCAACTAAATCTGACCCTGTGGAACATAACACAGTGCAGAGCTAGAATCCACTCCCATAATATCACTAGATACCATTTTGGAGATTAGCTATTCAGTGAGTATTTGCTGCATTCATTTATTGGAAGATGTATATATTTGACTTGTCTGTGGAGAGCTTATGGCCACGGATACTGAATGCCTTGTAATTGACTGCCTGTGCATATCTCCATTAAATTATATGGCAGAAATTTAATAAGTTGTTTTTGCTGAAAATTTGACATAAACCACTATTGTTTCTATTTGTTTTACTGCTGTTACAAAGCCAGTTTACACTGCTAATTTTTAAACCACTCACAAATATTATTTCCAAGCCAAATGTTTTTCTTGGAAAGAGGATTTTATGAGGCTTTGGGCAGCAATGTGTGCATTGTGTTGGGCTTCAGAAATTGCAAAGTGAGAGAATGCAGCCTGCTGAGCTTTCTCTTTACAGCAACCCAGGTGATTTCCCTAGGCATTGATCATCTGGTGCCTAAAGAAAGCTGAAGATTTTGCTTATAGAACAGTGTGCAAGTTTACAAAAATCAAAGTTGCTTTCCTGATAAATATTTATTTATTTATTTTCTATGTTTTACTACTGTTGTCAGAGGTCATTGAATAGAATTATTTATTCCCCTTTCAGAACAATGTTATGTTTCTTATGGAAACAGGAAGTAAGAATTAGGTAAATGTAGTGTAGTGACAATGTTCAAGTGTAATTGAGTTTAAGAAGTAAAACTTTGGAGTCATAAGACAGGAGTCAGAGAAAAAAAAATGTAGCCTAATATTTTTTCTGCTCATTTAGTACTTGGACAGTGAGAACCAACCAAACTGTAAGTAGGTACTTTGTCAGTGTAAAGATTTAGTATTATACAGAATAAATTAATAAAAAGAGCAAGTGCCTACAGAGCAGATGATTTCAGGTGATCTTTTTTAACTCTTAAATCTCCTACAAAATGCAGAGAGAAAAACGAGAGGCATAAGAAAATCGATATTTTCTTATTCAACTACAGTGTTACCAATTACCAGAGCATGGAACAGGTAAAACTGTATACATTTTGTGACAAGTAAAATAAATACCAGACATACAGAACAGTGTGTGAGGCTACACATTAAATGTGCTTTTTCTGCTTTGCTTTCTCCTGAACCCAGTTTAATGTCTCTTACATACACAGCATTGCTGCTGACTTCACTGGGACAGCTGGGTGGAGAGACGTTCTAAATTAGATGCAGCTAACTAAAGCTAAAGGAAAAATATGTTCTAATTTTGTGTCCAAAATCCTGTCATATTCAAACTTTAGTAAATTACAAGTGTCTGATAATGCCAGCTCCTCATTTTAAAAACCTGAAAATATCTTCTCCCCTTCGTCATAGTTGGGACATGGATTATGGTTTTTATCTTCACAGGCCCATTCTCATCTGATGTCCTTGCTAAGCACCAAGGAAACTATTACAGAGTCATTGCAACATTTGACCAGTGAAATGTTATCACCTATTCTGCAAGAACTGTTGGTGATGGAGCTTTAACCTCTTTCCTTTGTGCTTCTCTTTCAGCTTCTGATATGGCTGCAGAGCAGGGACAGATTCTCGTAATTGCTACTGCTGCTGTTGGTGGATTCACTCTCCTGGTCATCCTCACTTTATTCTTCCTGATAACTGGGAGGTAATTAACACTACAGTTTTCTCATTTACTCAAAGTCACCCAAAAGTAAGAATTTAAGAATAATAGTTAAATAATTCACCATATTTTCAGTGCTAAAATGAGGGTTAAGCATAGCAGGTGAATGTCCTTTGTTCAGCACTGCTTATACTCACAGTTCTACTGTAAGTATTGTTTTTTGTGAAACCCATTTTGGGGAGCTAAGCAATTATGTGAACTCAGGAAATAGCTTGGCTGGTTTTAAAACAAGTTTCTAGATCTCTTGCCTGCAGAGCAAGAATTTAAAAATACAATGTACCTGCACCCTCAAGGCTCTGACATTAGAAGACAAAAAACCAAACCAAAACAAAAAAACCCCACAGTCTTTTTTACAAAATCTCGTAACTGTCAATTGCAAAGATTTGGAGAGTGTTTGGTGTCTTGGGGTTGGCAATGTA
Source organism: Caprimulgus europaeus (assembly GCA_907165065.1). The sequence goes on along the minus strand of OU015523.1, from coordinate 6,074,703 downwards.
GCTTGCTAAAGGCACTGGCGTGGACAATATTTTTATTATTACTATATTAAATTTCTAGGAAAAATAATACACAATTATGTATATATTTTATATGCACACTTCTCCATCTAGTAAGAGAAAATATAGGAATTATGTAATAAAATTAAATTAAGGAAAACTTTATTCCAAAATACTAGAATGATTCTACTGCCTGTAATAGCACTGGTAAACAAAATACAGCTTCCTGAAGGTCCTGGTTTATTGGGTTTTGGATTTTTGAATTTGAAGATATCCCAATTAAATCTATTTTACAGCAGTACTGTTGCACTAACCGGGGAATTCACCAGTCTGGACAATGATTATCTTTTTCTAACTACCCTAATTCTTATACTTACAGTTCTTTTGGTACAGTTCTGATTGTCCACCTTCCTTCAGTTGATGTGTTGATCAGGATCAAATAATGGCATTATGCAAATGGGATGAGAAAGCATTTTGATTTGAGTGGCCAGATGCCATGCTCAATTACACACTGAAGGTTTTACTCACAAATTCTAATTGAACTTGCTAAAAAACACACATAGTGGTTGGAACATCCGTCCTTGCTGAAGCTCAGATTCCCACAGGCATACCTCTTTCCATGCTGCCTTGTTTCCTTTTTCATTCAGCCTCCAAGAGTTTCCTGTATTATTTGAGTCCTGCAGTAAGCTCTGTGGCAGGGATTGTGTGGGTTCTGGCCCCTCTCTACAGTTTCCCCTCTTTAACTTTCCAGTTAAGTCTAATGTTCTGTTGAAGGTAATGGGAGCAGTTAACATTAGAAGGTATTGTGACCTTAGATAATCTTAGAAGCTACATAAATATTCCTATGATTACTACAAACACTGACAAACAGTGGGATCTTTCAGAAGTAAGATAAATTATTCAAAGACAAACTTTTGGAGAAATTGATTGTGTGGAATCCTTAGGTGGAATCCTGAAACATAACTGAAATGCTTCCTTTAGAAAAAACTCACTAAACTCAGGAATTAAAAAAAAAAATTGGTTTCTTTCTGTGTTTATTCCTCCTGTTAAAGATATCAGTGATTCTCTTAGCTTTCTAACATCTTACTCAGTGGAACCATTTCAATTATGTAAGATATGAATTAATTTTGAAGTGATACTTAAATGCAGTGATAAGAGTGGATTCCACAGAAGAGGGAGCAAGAAAATTTTGAATAAATACTCAATTTACTCTGGGACTAGAGGCAAATTTCTGCATGAAAAATGGGATTGGTCCCCTACAGATGTGCTCTGCTTCACTGTTTAGAATTAGCAATTTGATGAGCTGTCGAGTCACAGGGCTTCTGATGAGTCTATTCATGGTGGAGAGGTTGGGTTAAATGAGCACCTGCCTCTGCACTTCGCTGAGTGATTATCCACCAAGAGCAAGCAGGAAGCAGTGCTGTCAATTGCAGATAGAAAAATGAAAGCAGTGGAGACTTGGAGGCACAGGATACGCAGTGAGATGAGGGGTCTTGGCTAAATTCCAGGAAATGTGATGCTGAAGCTCAGTGTGATTTATTCTTATCATTACAGAAATTATTCCTCTCCCATTGTTCTGTAGCCAACGCTAACAGGGAATGGGGAGCTAGAGCTGGAAGACTCCTCTGCTGGTGATTACTCACTGGCTTCTGCAGTCAAACTTTGGGGCCACATCCATACATAGGAGGATTGGACAGGGTTAAAGCCCTGTTTCTTTGACTGTTCCCTTGAGCACTTTAAGTGTAAGAGGTTGTGTTCAGTGTTCTTGACAGTTGGCCACCCTACAGACCAGTTGTTCAGGTCCTAAAACTGGCACTGGCATTCTTAGTGGTCCTAGCAACTGGTGTATAATCTAAAGATTTCCACAGAAGCTGAGCAACAGTAGTTGCTGTTTCCTCCCATAAGGGTACATAACCATGACAGCTTCAGAAGCTTCTGTCCTTCAGGTGTTCATCATCACCTCTGTATCAACAAATGAATTTCTGAGTGTTCCTCCTGTGTTTCAGTAGTTTAAATGAGCCATTGAAATGAGGTGGGTGTGTTCAGATATATCTCATATCTCCATTGTTAGTATTGTACTGGATATACTATCTATAATTATAGTCTGCTTTATTTGATAAGGCTGGTAATGAACACACAGGCTAGTAATTTTTTTCAAGCTAGTCTTGGAACCAAATGTTCACTCACCAAAGTACATGTCCACATGCACTACTGGGGTCAGTGTCCCAACAGCCCTTAGCCCTTAGACCAAAAGACTTCCCTCTAAGTCATACTTCTTAGGCTGTTGAGTGAGTGAGGAAGAACTTTAAGACCAAGAAGAAATAATTTGTAGGTGGGCAGCATTCAGGCTGGGGAAGATTTCATTCTAGGGAACCTGAAAATTTGTCATGTGGCGGTTTTCTCCAACGTACCCTTGTGTTGTGAGGTGAGGTTGCTGACAGTTCATGAGTATCCACAGACTTTTGTATTGTTTCCCAAGGATTTGCAATTTTATAGCAATCATACAGGCGTATGCTGAATCGTCATATTCACATAGCAGACTGTGTATTGTTTATCCTGTGTGATAGCTGCTATCTTAGAAGAAATAAATCAGTGCCTGCCTCACACAGAAGAGAACTACTCAGGGAAAAAAAGAAGTGGTCTTGATGTGAAAAAATACTTTCTTTTTTCATGAAACATAGTGAAGTCATAGAAACCATTATCTTATGAAGAAAATGTGAGCTTTTTTGACCCACTGGATATGAAAGTTAATAGGATAAGGTTTAATTAGCACAAACCAATATATACAAACAAGAATGCAGGGAACTAGTATTTTATTAAAGTATCATGATTCTTTGTAGGAGTCAAACTTGGAAATAAAATATTGCATCAAACTCGAACTTAAGGAGTCATTTTTATACTAATCATTCAACCATGATTTATTTTTATTTGTATCTAATCTGTTTGTAGTTCTTCATGCGTATTTCTGTCTTTATATTCGTAACTAAATGTATATTCCAAATGCAAAGATTTTGCTTTTCATGAAAGTGCAGATAAAACTTAATGTACATTTATTTTACAAGTATTTTAATTAAAACCTCACTTGTTTTTCTTAAAAGATGCCAGTGGTACATAAAGGCTAAAATGAAATCTGAAGAGAAAAGAAGGGCTCATTTGCAAAATGGAGATGGTAAGTATTTCAACACTGTTACATAATATCTATATCACGTTTTAAATTAAGAACATTCATTATTTTCTGTACAGCATTTGCCCTTCATGTTTAATCTGACTGTTTGAATAGTTCCTTACTGTCTGCACCATCAAGGGTGTTTATTTTTATTTGTACTTCAACAATTTCACTGAATTCACTCTAGTTAATAAGTTGGGAGGGGGGAGGGTTATATTCTATTAATAATATTTATCACTTTTTCAGGTATATTTCTTTGAATTCTCAACTAGTCTGGACCATACTGAATTTCTGCCTCAAAATTCCTCTCCTGGTGACTATGTGACTTATATTTATCCAGTTCCCTTTGGCTTTAGGGATCTACACTTCCAGCCACGCAAGAAATAAAAACTGCAGTGGGTTACTTTCCCTCATGTTCCTGCTCACTGATCAGTGCAGTGAGAGAAAATCCTAACAGTCTCTCATGGGCAGTATATTAGTTTATTTAGTTTAGTTTAACTACTTGGTTTCAATTACTAGCCTCACTGTTTTATTTTAGAGTAGCTATTTAAAGTTTTTATTTATTCAAAAGGTATTATACAAAGGGTGTTACATTTTAGTCTTTTTCTCTAATTTTTTATAACATCCCTGGAAATACCGCGATCAAGACAGAAGCTGAGTAAAAGAAGTAAAATGTTTTTTCAGGTGATCCCACTATATCCAGCCAAGTGGCTCTTTCTGTCAAGGAAAATAGCACATTTGCCCATAAAAGATACTTCCTAGGAAGATTTGTTTGTCATTTGTTTCCAAATATGGTCAGAAAGGAAAGAAGACAAAAACCTTCCTGCTGGAGAGTTTGATAGATGCCTTCGAGACTGTGACTGCATTTGAGAAAAGCCTCACTCAGGGTCTTTCAGGCCAGAGTAAATGGTGATTGTATTTCATGTTGACACAAAGCTTCATCTCAGAGGTTTCTTACTCATTTGCAGTTATCCCAGCATCAGATTTGAGGGGCAAGTCTTTACTCGTGTATATGCTCCATAAAACCAAGAATAAAGAGGATTTACCCCAGCAGCTAAGACTGTATTGCCAACAATACTCTGTCCTTTACACTGAGCACTTGGCGTCTAAGGAGTGCCTCCTTCATGCTAGCAGCAATCTTGACCTGCCTGCTGACTACCTATAGATTTGGCATCCAGCATCTCCACTTAAAACAATATGTGGGGCTGTGCAGTCTCTTCTGGGATCAGGATAAGGGTGACCTCTCCTAGACTGGATGAATCTGTTTAAAAAAAAGCTCTGCTGCAAAACCTGCACTAGTTGGCATCACCTGTTCCTGTTCCCAGATGTGTCTACACTTTACAGCCTGTGCTTCTGCTGTGTGTGAAAAAAAAACCATCTCCTGCTCATCCTTCCTCTCTCCCTTGGGAACTTGGTGAGAGTCAGAGGAAGATTTCAGGAAATAAACTCTTTGAAGGGAGTTAGAAAGGGGTCCATGGTCTTGCTGATAATATGACATCCCATAATGTCTGGTGTCTTCCCCATTTCTGTGTGGTGTGTATACTCTGTCGGCAGTGGTCCAGATGGTTGTTGCACACTGCTTAATGAAGGCCAGCCACATTCATGTGTCCTGAACATGTGTTCTTCACCTAATGCATTTAGGCTTATCAGATAATGAGGTGCTTTAGACTCGGCTACTAAATGATAAGAGGAAGAAGGTTGAGAGGTACTTAATTCTTTTAAGCGACTCTCTAGACCCAGCTGCATTACCCTCCTCTTATCCTGATTCGTTGATGCATTATCTATATCAACTTCTCTTAATGAATTGAAAGTTTTCCAGAACTTAATCACCACATGGCAGCAGCCTAAAAAAATTCCCATCCAGATAGTCCAAGAGAAACAACATGAGTTCTTGGACATGCCATACTCAAGAACACAAGAGGTTTTAGGCATGCCAGAAAATGATGGCTTGCTGGAGTCTGCCAAAGCAATCTGGCACCAACTCACTATTGCCACGGCCATCTCCAGGGAAGCAGACAGAAATTATCGAAGCCTTGTAAATGGATTTGGATATTTTTGTTCTTGTCTTGCACCTGGCTATCTGGTTGTTCAAGCTGAACAGAAGATAACAAAGCAGCACAGTCCTCTAGGACCCATCCTCAGAGAAAAGGATCTCAAAGACTGGACCTGTTTGACACAAGGAGTGCTCAGCCATTCACCTATAACTGAAAGGAGTGAATTAGAAAGCAGTGTTCTCAAACCAAAGGACAGATTGCTGAAATTGCCCAGTGAGCAGCAAAGGGAAATATAAACTGCTTTGGCAGTGGTCACTGTTAGTCTTCAGGATCTGCTTTTCCGCGTAACATTGAGCCCTCACTTGGTGTCTCTGTAGACACCCTTTCAAGTGACCATCTCAGAGCTCATCTTGTCTCTTGTGACTTGCTGCTGCATTTTCCAGATTTACCAGCTGTACTTGAAGCATTCCTTAAGGATGTGAGCTAAGTGCAGAGACTCCAAGGAGCCTCTTCAGACTAAAATGCTGATTAGCATGTGGAAAGGAAATGCTTCTATAAAAAATTAAAAAAAAAAAGAATTGAACATACTTTGTCTTACCCAAAATAGCATTTTTTCTCAAAACTTAGCTAGGGCTGTTATTTTTTCCTAAGAAGTTGTTTCCCAAAACTTTATTGTCTTCTTAATTTTCCTACCTGAAATGCTATACCTCAGAAGATGCTTGTATTCAGCTGGGACAGAGACAAAACAGCATGAGATTGACACTATCTTATCAGTTGAATACCAAAGACAGTTTTCTAAAGGCCTTTGACTTTTTGTTCCTGTGGGACAGGATAAACTCTGGGACCTGTGTAGCTAGCAAACATGACAGTAACTGAAAAGATGTTTGATGCAGCAATGCACTGCAGCAATCCTAAAGAAGTAGCCGTGCTTTCAGTCACTCAGAACATCTCAGGAGGTTTGTTTCAGATGGTACTTTTGAATGCTTTTGCTAGCATTGGGTTGGCAGAGCCTTGTCCTCTGTCTATGGAGTTGTAACAACCAGCTCTTTAATGTCTCTGAAGTCTCACTTAAAAAAGGATAAAGGCAAATGCTTACGTCTGTGCCCAGTCAGTCTTCGAAGGCTGCCAGCGAATGGGGATAACTGAGGTGCGTTCTACTGTGAAATCAGTAGCAAGCGTTAGTAGTTTTGGGTCATTGTCCTCTTCCGTTGGGTTCTTGAACTTCAAATGTGGGAGATGTAATATATTATTTCCACTCCTTTCAATTGCATCATCAACAATTAAAAAAAAAAAGAGAAAACCATATTGTTACCGTGTGTGAATGTCAAAGAATGCTTGGTTGATCGTATTCTTTCTTTTTTGCAGTACGTTTCCCAGGAGTCAAAACATACATTGATCCAGACACGTATGAAGACCCATCTCTTGCTGTCCATGAGTTTGCAAAGGAGATAGATCCTTCGAGAATTCGCATTGAGAGAGTTATTGGGGCAGGTAAAAGTTCACTCACTTTAAGAAATGTCTCGGCATGGATAGGCTGCTTTTCTCTACTCACTATGATAATGCAAGCGATCAAGTATAGTACAAAATGTGGGCATATTTCAGCTGCAGGTTCACCTCTTGCATCCCTGTTTGTATTTGTCCAAGTGTGTGATGGGGACAGAGAGCAATTACATCTGAACAATTGTTTTAGACCTTGTTCTCATCTCTGGGTTGTTTACCTTGGGTTGAGAACGTTGCATTAGGGATGTAGGCCATTTCACAGCTGTTTGACAATAAGTTTCAGAAGCTCATTAATCCTGTATGAATATTGGCATTTTTTTCTAGGGGAGTTAACAGGCCCCTTGTGTTTTCAGGAATCTTACCCTTTGCTAGTGTGCTATGTTTATAAGCATGTCTAATCTGTGCATTAATTGATATCCCGTTGTCTTAGCTTTGGTTTAATTGTCAGGTTTTGCTACTCAGGAAAATGCTGTGGAAGTGTTCCCGCGCATTCACTTTTGGAAAGCCTTTGCAGGGATAAAGGCTCATGGCTGCTGTCTAGAGTTCACTAGAGGTCCTGGTGGCAGCTCAGTGGTGACAGAAAACACACCTTTGTGATTAACACAACAAAAGTGAAATACTAGAAAAGATCAGAGTCTTGTAAAACCATTTTTTTGCAATTTGTGTTCCGACTCTTCACAGCAGATAGCATTTCATTAATGACCAGGTCCTGAGATTGTTTGCTCTCTGATTTACCCAGTTGTAGTTTACTGAGGACTTTGAGAAATAAGGCTTGAAAAGGGCCTTACAAAGTTACCTAACTAGTGGATCTCGATGCATGGCTTGTGACCAACATGTCATTCAGAAGGCCCACCAACATTTCTCACAGTTATAACAAATTACAACAAAAAACAGACTGACAAGGAGAGTCTGAAGTTCCTGTGATGCGTTACATCCTCTGTGTTGTTAGCTGCACACTATCAATGGCTGGGGAGCATTAATAATTTCTCAGCCCCAAAAGAAAGGGAAGGTGGGAGAACTAAGGGTCTGTAATTTTGATGAACATAGGAACAGAATCCTGAGCTCTAATTTCAGCTCTGAAATTTAATTTCTTCTTGTGAAAGACATTAATACAATACCCGTCTTCAGGTTACACAATATTTCTGTGTCCTTAAGATATTAAGAGTGACTGAGTTTTGTAAATTGCTGTCTTAAAGGTACTTATAATACTGACTACACAGATGTTTTGTCTTCATCTCACTGTAATTTTATTTCAGTAGCAAGAATTAGTATGTTCTATATTCCAGTGCCCATCTTTGAGCTATCCATTCTGGGCTTTCTTTAACAGTTCTGTTTTCTTACTTACTAAGTAAATGTCAACATACAAATGTTGGGGTTTTTTTACCTTATTTACTTTCTCTAACTTTAATACCATCAAGAAAAAAAAATCACAGTACAACAGACTGCAAAAATCAGAGTTACATCTTGTAGAAGGAAGTCAGTGGAAAAAAAAACATTTTCATTTGCTTATAGTGAACCCACCAAAGAACTCATGCTCACAAGTATTGTCAGGAAAACTACTATCAGAAAACCTAATGCACTGCAATCCTTCTTTTTTATCTTTGTTTCATATATCTTAGTTGCTCAGGAAAGGAGAAGTATTTTTCAGTTCAGATCCCTCATTTAATGATACATTACTACGCTGATAGCAATGGAAATGTCTCCAGTGTTGCTAAAAAGTGTTTTATGCCCTGCAAAATGTCATGCAAATAATGTAACAGAAATATAGCCCGGTCTGTTAACAAACAGGGGAGAGAAAGTATCGACCTGAAAATCAGAGAGAAAATTGTTTCACACTGCAGTCCATATCACTCGAGTACTTCAGAGTCTACGTTGTCGCTTAAGCTAGATAATATGTAGCTGGCACTGTGCACCATTGGAATTATGAGCTTGAGAGAGCCCCCAGAGGGCTGACTTCTGCAGAAAATGTTCTATCTGATTTCTTTTCTTTCTTCCTTTTCTTCAGACACACTGCAGTTATCGACATCTTAGATTATAAAGCATATTGTACTACATTCAGCACTGGTATAACTGCTGATTTCAAAGGAGTTGAATACGACAGACGAGGATTGAGCTTATTGATTTTAGTTCAGATGAAAGTTGTGTCCTTATTGTCAACTTAATTCATTTATGAAAATTATTTACTCAGCTTCTCCCTTTTCTTCTATGTGTGGGAGAGTATTTTGCTTTGACTTTTTTTTTTTTCCCTAAAATTTCTTGGGTAACCTGTCATCTTCAAAGATATTTGCCCAACAGGACTTGCAAATTGGTTGCAATGAAATTTAAACCCATTTCCATGCAGGCAAGATACAGGTTAAATGCCATGCCTGGGGCACGGAGAGTACAAATTCTCACAGAGTTCTTTTATAGCTGCTACAAGACATAACATGTCATTATAATTCACAGCAATCCTAAAACTTTCTTCATGCTTTCTCTCTAGTTCTGTATTAAACATTGCAACCAGATAGAAAATGGATTACTTCTCCTAGGAGAATTACTTTTAAAAGATGTTTACAATTTTAACCTAAGTGAAACAAAAAATTAAAATATTCTGCAAAGTGAAACATTAAAAAGTTTTAAGAAGTGAATGAGTAAATTTTTTAAATTTGTTTTGTTTGAACATTTTATTTTAATCAATTATTTTCATTTTGTAACTTTAATTTTTCAGAACAAAAATTATTTCCATTCAAGAACTAGAAGTTTTCATTTTGAAAATGTCAAAGTGGAACATTGCAAATATTTGAAATTTTTTTTCTAGCATTTCTGGTCAAGACAGTTTTTGAAACTGGTCTTTTCCTGAAGGCATTTTCCAATTTGGTTTTTCAATGGAAAAAGTCATTTCCAAAAGCTCTTGATAATTCACTAGTTGCAGTACAGATGGCTTTGATGCTGAAGGAAAGTATTTTTTCTAGTTTCTTTTTTCAGTTTACCTGACTCTGTACCCAAGTTATTTTTTTTGAAGTATTTGGTAATTATAATCTTTATGATATGAATTGAAAATGTAAATTATATTATTTGCTGATAAGTAACCTATCTGAGGATGATACCATCAAATCAGAAGTAATATTTTCAAATAAAGCTACTGATTATCTCATTTCTGATTACAGCACTGTTAAAAGTTAAAATCTCCTTACCTCAGATACACATACACTATAGGCTAAAAAAACAGAGACTTTGTATTTATGACTTTTGTCCTATACTTCAGTCTCTGCTTAGCAGTGCAAAATCTAAGAGCCCCTGAGTCTAATTACCTACTTATGCTCTGTTGTACAGGTACATCTGAATGCTGCACAAGACGTTGGGATTTCTCTGCAATCATTTATTATGTTATATGGACAATTTGGTCTCCTCTTTTGGTGCCAAGTGATGTAAAAAAAAGAGAGCAAATATCTGAAATTCTTGTGTGTACACTGACTGCTCCACATAATGATGTTTTTCCATCAGATACTAAAAACAGGTTCATTAAAGGTGGCAACGAATGGTGATATTGAAAAAGTAGCAAAATCTTCAAGCAGTAACAGCAAACTGGAAAATAGACTTTAGTAGTGACAAAGTTGAAGATGGCACTTGGCCTGCAACAGTGAAAGACATCATAGCCAAAATAAAAAGACAATGTCTATACATTTAATAGTAGATTTAATGAACTTTCCTATTGCAAGTTCATATAATTAGGTAGGTAATAATAGGAAATGAGAAGCAGCAACAGTTTAAGAAAGGATGCTGAGCTTGCAAGATGACTTTGAGAAAAAATGAATTAGTGCAATCTCTTGTTAAACTCCTTTTCAAGTCCTCCTAGTAGACATTTACTGAGCTGGTTTTGAATGCAGCTACTATATTCATTGCAGCCAGGTAATTGAAACTTTGATCTTAGCTCTCCCAGTCTTCCCCTCTGGCATGCTTTTGGTGTTGCAGTACATCTGCAAACTCTCTGAATTACTATCCTTCCTTCTGGTGCTTTGATGAAAGTAAAGCAAGTAAAATACAGACTTTGCAAAGTCCTTTCTAAATTATTCATGCTTTACTTACTCCATGTGTAGACACAAGAGATCTGCATTAAAGTAACAATATCTACACATAAATCCAGATTCAAGATGGGTATGTAGTCAAGTTACTTCCTCTGAGTGGCCTCCCATCATCTCCTACTTTACATCTGATTTATCTGAGAAAAAAAAATACTGTTTTGTGGACCTTTAGATTGAATGAAAGATTCCAGGTTAATAACTGTTAATGGTCTTTTGTTAGTCTACGAATAACTTCTGCTGATATCTTGGTTCAAACTGGAGGGTAAAAGCAGTAGGGGAAACAGGTTACAACCAAAATGGAAATTGCAATTTCATCAATTATTCATAATAGCAAGCAGATTACGATACCAAAGGCAAAGCAGAACCTGTTTGTAAGTGCTTAGCTTGTGTTTCTCATGGTAACATCAACCGAATAAATGGGTATTAATGAAGTTCACATTCTAGCAATAGTTACTGTTTAAATGGTCAAATAGATTAGTCTATTCCCTTTTGTTTTATCCACTACTTGTGACAAAGTTTTACTGTTGTCTAATTTGATATTTCATATTCTTGGACTCAAAACTCTTGACCAAGTGTTTTTTATCACTAGTATTAAATATTCCATGAGATCTCCCTTTGGTTCATTGCAAAGATCACTGGGTGCCTTTTTGCTGGTTCCTACAATTTGTCATTTATTCATTGCTGCAGATTTTCTTCCGATGGTCCCTTTCAGCCTCTCTTCTTATTGAGCTTGCTGCACCTACTGACATGTTACCATATTGTTTAATTTTGTCCTGTCCATGATACTTTTTTCTGCCCCATCACTTCTTGCTCTTTGGTTTAAGGCTTCAGCACCTCTTCATGGAAGGAATTCCAGAGGTGCTTTGTCAAGTCTATCTTAAAAGTTACAATTATCCTTTAAATTTCTTTGTTAAAACATTGAAACTCAAGAAAGAGACCAACTCTTCGATTTTTCACAGAGAGTACCCTATACTCTTTTTATAATCTAAATCTTCTGCCAGATCTCCCACAGGTCTAATGACTAAAACTGGGGAGAAGGAGTTGAGCTGTATTTGATGCTTTGACCTTTCAGTTCTTTTAACAGCAACTGTGTTGAAAGACATTTGTTTCGATCCCATGTAGAAATACCAGACTGCATATCAGACTTTTAAGTGACTGACTTTTCCTGTTTCATTTTAAATAACACATATGTTATGACTGAATGAGAAAAGGGATGTGTGGTTTGCACAGGGTAAGTTTCTAGACTGCTCAATTAGCTTCTTTTTGTATAACATACAGTAAGACGTGTGGGGTTTATATCATTAAACCAGCAATTATTTACACTTCATTACAACTGAACAGACAATGAACTCTATCTCTTTTTCTAGTTATCACCAGCTTTTTCCCTGGAGCAAGGAAAGATGTCGACTTCATTGACATCTGGCTCTTAGCTTCTACTTATTACACATGCAGTCATGAACCTTTACTGCTGCAGGGTCAACATTTGTCTTGTTTATCTTCAAACTTGAGCACTGAGACTTAGATTCTTAGATTTCAAAAATCCCTTTTGTTGAATACATTCCCCTTTGACTTTAAAAACATTCAAAATTATTTATTTGAACAGAAGTGTAGAAAAAATACTCTGGGATCAAATCTTGTCAAGCTCATAGTGTAAAGTTCAGTGCATTAATTTATATCCCTGATCTCCATCTAGTCTAAACCAGAAATGGAAGTTGTTACAGATACCTTAGGTTTCTAAATGTAGCAGTTGTCTGTTCTGTGAGCTGATGATCAAACTGTTTGACATCACATCACAAAAAAATTGCTGTTACTCTTTATATTCACCAGTTTACCAATCCCAGTATCCAAGGGGAGTGAAGTTTATTTCTACCTGTACAAATCATGCACCAAAAAAGGGAAAAGAAACAGGTCAAGGAGAAGACTCGGTGTTCCTTCTCTGCTTTGGATGTTGTGCAGATAATAAATCTTGGGATTTTAAGTCCTTCACTTGCCTCCTTCAGTTTAATTAATTACAAAACACTTCATTAACAGCCGTACTCTTGTATAATCTTCTTGTAGCAGAACTATTTGTTCTATACCCTGTGCTTTCCAAATTATTCATAAAATTAGGTTTTGCCGTTCTGCAGATTTATTGATTGTGAAATCTCATTTAAAATATGAAAATTAAAGCTCTAGTATCTTTGCTTTTCACTGTTTCATCAGAGAAAGAAGTTGAAATTTTTCTCATTTTAGGCATTTAAGTTTGAAGAGCTAGAGTGATGCAATAAGGTCATTGCTTTAGAGATGTGTTCTAGCACTGCTGGATGTATCACAGAATAGAAGATTAATATACCATGTCTCCTTCAAAACGTTCAGATTTCATGCATTTGTTTTATGGTAGGGCTTTAGAAGTCCAAATTAGCTACTACTTTTTCAGTGGCAGTAGTCAGGCAAATGAACTTTTAAGGAGAGCTTTCTAAGAGCTAAAAGTGCAAAATCATGTAGGAAAATCCCTACCCCACTTAGGGCATTTTAAAAAAATAGGTAGAAATCAAAAACAAATGGAGTTTTTTGGTAGAAAGAAGACTTAGGACACTTGGCTTTTGTTAGCTGTTTAAGAAGCTGCTAATTTATTCAAAAGTTTATGTTCAACATCTGTTAATTGTACTCTTGCACTTGATGAAGTCTCTGTTTTGAAGTGAAACACAAGCTATTCAATTGTTTTTTTAATCCTTCCACTCTTCCTGGATCTTATTGACTAATAAAACCTTGTTTTATTTTAGCAGAAGTGACAGAACCTAATAAAACACAAGCTGTATGACAATACCCATTCTAATCCTGTAACATCAGGGAGTTAATATTTTCTGAAGTGCGGCTTCTTTCTTTAATGCCTCTCTCTTCTAAATTCGGTTCATACCTGAAGCCACACTGTTACAGGATAGAGCTCTCTCATTTTATTTTGTTCTATCCTTAAACTTTAAGGAAAACTAATTCAGACAGCACTCAATAGAGGAGGTAACAAACTATTTCCTCCAGTTAAATATATATCTGTTTATAACTCATGGTTTGTTTTTCAACAGTTCTGATTCCAAAATGAGTGGTACAGGGAATTTAGTTTTGCTGTGGAAGTACCCTGCACTGAGAAGTGCTTTGAAATATTTTTGTGAGCATTGTTTTTCATTTACTGAATTATGAAAACTGACCTGCAGGCATCCAGAGTATATTTGGTAAGGGCTATAAATAACTTCTGAGTGGCTTCAAGATCAAAGGAAAGTTGTGATTTCTGTGCAAACTTAGTAAATGTGTAAAGGGAATGCAAGGAGACGTGCAGTCTTCAAAGGCCCTTACATACACAGGAAAACATCAGGTGAAGCAAGTTTTGAGATTCCTCTCATTACACAACTCAGTCCTGATTTGCTGGAACTGTTGACCTTTGGCTGTCTGAACAGTGAAATAAGTAATTAATTTCAAATAGGTATTTAAGTCCATTTAAATAAATCATGTGCAAGTGCTTTTCTGGGGCATAATAACATTAAGTACATTTGAAATGCCTTCTGCAATTGGAGGATAGTCAGGTATTCTGATACTCTCACAGCATTTCTTTTCATATAGGTCTTAGTGTTTGACACCCCTATAGATAGGTATAGCTATAAATAGATATTTTAGATAAATATTTTGCCATCATTAGAATTAAAATCAAAGTGTGATTACATTTCTTATTCATAGCATGCTCAGTTATATCACAAACATATGGATATCAAAGTTGAGTTTCAAAGTGTCAGTAAAGCAAGATGAACCACGCTGTGGAGGGCAGATGGTTTGGCTGTTGCAGTGAAAGTATAAGTCCCCAGGATCTTGTGATGTGGCATAAAGGAAAGGTGATGGTTTGTTTTGAAGTAATACTGAATATTTTGCTTTGCTGGGATGGGATGAAACTCCGGGACTTTAATATCCCATCTGCTATTTCCCCATCCACTTCTACAGGATGTGTGAGTTTCTTGAATATTTTTGTGTTCTTGTTTCACTGACAACTACAGATAACTCTGAACTCTTAAAAAAGACAGCTTTTAAGACAGCTATTGAAGCTTATTTTGAAAAATAAGGTATTTCAGTTCAGTGATCCAAACTGTACTGTAGTTCTTCAGGCACTGTGAATGATCTAACAAATATTTTTTTCTGTTTAAGGTGAGTTTGGAGAAGTGTGCAGTGGACGTCTGAAGACACCAGGAAAAAGAGAAATACCTGTTGCAATCAAAACGCTAAAAGGTGGCTATGTGGACAGGCAGAGAAGAGACTTCTTGAGAGAGGCTAGTATCATGGGACAATTTGATCACCCAAATATAATTCGTCTTGAAGGAGTTGTTACAAAAAGTAAGTTACTGTTAATAGCTTTTGGGGTTTTTTCTCATTCTATGTCATTTAGTATCAAAATTAATCATTACTTCCACATTCAGTATGGCTTGCAATTCTCAGAAGTTGTCCAAATTATAAAGTGCAGCAGAAACTGCAGAGTTTGGGACCATAATAGGAAATCCATAACCTACATTTTTTTTCAATTAGAAATGGGTTTTTTTATTTTTTAATAAAAATACACCTCATTCAAATAAAGGCTTTACAGGTTCTTATGAAACAGCACTGTAGAGTTTGCTTATAGACAAGAGGAAACAGTAGAGAAAACCATAAATGTAACTGAGTTGACAATGAAGTCAAATGGTCATGTCAGGTAGCAGCTGTAGTCTTTTTTTCCTTCAAGCACTCACTTTTTATTTAGTTGTGTTCTACACATTTTGGTACCAGAAGAGATCAATTTCCTATTTTAAGAAATAAAATGTAAACTCTTTAAAACTTATTGTACACCTATCTCTACACCTAGTGCAGCTGCCGAGAGATATCCCTTGCCCCCCTTGAAATGGGGCATTTTTGGTGGGGTTATGGGCTTCTCTGAAGTGCTGAAATATCTAGTTATAATTTAAGTATTAAGTAAAAGTCTTATTAGAATCATAGAATCAGAGAATGGTTTGGGCTGGAAGGGACCTTAGTTTCTTTAATGCCAGCTTTTTTGCAATAATGAATTTAAAAACTCATAAGGTATACTCTTCTCAAAATTAATCATTGCCTTAACTAAGCTGTGTCATTTACTGATTTGCAGTACTTATGTTTCTTTTTAAAAAATCAAGTGTTATGACATAAAACAATGATGTCCTCTTACCATCACATTAAATACAATAAGTATGTTATGAATATTTCCTGTTTTCACCTTGTTGCAATATCAAAAGCTATATTTGGAAAACACAACATATTAGAACAAAGAAGAAATCATAGCTCCAGAACTCATGTCACTGAAAGGGAATTTCAGTAGGTTTATGGGATGACCTTGTTCAAATTTGTCTCTGTGGTTCTAAATTAAGATGAAAAGGGTCCTTTTTTTTTTTCTTCACACAGTAGTGCAAAGATAAATTCATTACTAGTTAGGAATGTTTGGTTACTAGACTAACAGAATCCACTGCATTGCAGGCTTCTGGAAAGATATGGCTTAGTCTCCTCCATTGCTCTCCTGTCAGTAACTGCTCTGCTGACAGCAGACAAGAACACGAGTTAATGCTGGTTGAGTAGCATTGGAGATCTTTGTCAAGTGATGCAAATATGTAGGAACTTCATTGAATGTAGCTCCTTGTTTGATAATGACCAGTATCACAGCAATTACATTCCACCAGTCTTCACCAGCACAGGTAGTTTATGAACCAGTAACACAGTGTGACTAGGATCCATGTGGTGGATCTAGTAGAGTGTGTCTCACTTATGAAAAAGGCTAATGGCTCTGATTTACAAACATTGTTTAAATCCATTTAGCTGGTGCACACAGAGTCCAGTGTAATGTACTTGGCAATGGCATGATTGTTTAATCTTTGCCACATTTATAAATTTTCTTTCTGTAATGTCTCAAGATCTGTCTAGAGAGAAATGGAGGTTACCTGTAGAAAACAGAAACAAACAGATAACTCAGTGCTCCAACATGAGTGTATTTGTTCCTGTTCTACAGGAAAAGTGATTGCAGACAACCTTAAGTCAAGAAGTCATCACTAGCGGTTCAGATTTTCTTTAAGGAGTCAAGAAACTTTATTATTGTTTTTGGAATGTTTGCTTAGAGGTAATGTCAAAATAGTAGGTATGGCTGTTATAGTCACACTGTCCTATAAAAATATACATCTGTTTGAAAGAAAATATTTTTGAGTCAGGCAGGTTTAAAAACAATAAAACAATTATGCAGCAATAATTATAGAATGAAAAAAATACTAGTTATCAACAAATTTCACCCTCAGGCATGGAAAGTAGAAGTTATATAAAGTGTAAAGGACAAAGTTGTGCAGTACTGCTCTGCTGCAGGGAAGAAGCTGGGAGGCAGGCTGAGCAGTGGACACATGCACTCTGCAATGCTTCTCTTCTACCAGTTTATCTTTAGGATGTTACCTTGCTTTTATACTGCCCCATCTGTGGTATTTAGAGAATAACATGGCTTCAGCTGGGAGCAGAACAGTTACCTTGCATTTTACTAAATCCTATATCTAGGATGGCACAAGCCAAGATGGGACAGAAATTTCCTAGAACTCCTGTAAAAGTGAGGCAGAACATTGTCCTAGCCAAGTTATTTATGTAATGATAGCATGACTAAAAGGTGTTTTGTGTTAAAACTTAGATTAATAACAGCAGAAACTATTTATCTGATGTTCATTACAGTTCTGCACATTGGATGCAGTGAATTTGATCAATAGACGTGATTCTGTGATTCTGTAATGCTGTTCTTAGCACATACTTTCCCCTTTGTAACCATTAGGCATTAACTTCTAGCAGTTGCTGATATATATTGCATCAGTTTGTAAGCAGTACTTTCCATTACAGTGTCATTGACTATTGAACAAAAAAGAAAAAGGATTTGATTGCAATAAGCAGAAGTGCTCTACCAAGTCAATAGCTATTGACTGGGGCAATAACAAATTTGCCTGTTCATTACAAATGAGATCTTTTATCTGGTGCTACCAGCTAAGCAGATATTAACTTTTAAATGATACTGTTTTCAAAATTGCTATGGAGTATATACTGTACAGGATGAAAAAATGCTAAACTAAGCCTGCTAAGAAGTAGGTATGAAGGAGAGTTTTAATCCCCTTTTCTGATTGCCTCGTTTCTCATTTGCCCTAACTGCAGTCCCTAATCACAGAGAGCAGCAGGCAGAACAGTTGCTGTAGCACAAGCTTTCTGTTAGCAGAGAGTTCATTTCAAGGGCAGTTTGCTGGGGCAAGGCAAATACACTAGCACAGAATCTGGATCCAATAGTTCACTTATATTACTAATCAGAAGTCACAGAGGAAACTTAATTCCTGTTTGGTTTGTTTTAGCAACACCATTCCTTGTCTAGTTTGCCACAAAAGGCTGCTTATTGCCTTGCAAATTGATGAGAGATGTTTAGGCACTTTGTAAAAACATCCACGTTTCCCTTTCAGGTCATATTAGCACAATGATAATTTTGGGGCCTCTTCTTGGATGTGTCAGGGCATGCAAAATAAAGAGTTGAAAGTTAGAGCTGTGGCTGTGACTGCTGTAACACAGACAAAACTAAGCACCTATAGCCTTCTTGCAAAATAGGTTACCCTTCATGAACTGGTATTCAAAGAACACAATTAATGTTGGTACTTCTGAGTTATTTTTATGCATGCATGTGTGTGGCTAATTGAGATAACACATACAAACTACCATGCTTTCTGTTTGTTGAAGGTTGCTGCCAAAAATTAAGAATACACAATACTTAATTCTCAATAGCACATAGGTAAAAGAAATTAGCTGTTAAACCTCTGGAATTTATTTTATTTTTCATTCATTACAAGGTGACATTTTTTTTGCAAAAATTAAAGGGCTATTATGGTTTCCTGAAGTTCAAATCAGTCACATTTTTGTGTTCTGCTTTTCTGTTTTGCATCTACCAAGCTATACATTATAACTGCGACTCTGCTGTAACATGTTCCACAGAACGATAAACAATGAAGGGAAAGCTTATTGTCAAACAGCTGACATCTTGTTAGCAGCAGCTTATTCTGACCATGATACACTAACACACGTTCTCCAGGATCCTTTGCCTTCAGATGTCTCTGTTCAGACATGTAGGACCTGAGTTACAAAGATATTTAGATGCTTTGATGTGAGATGTGGTTCAAGTAGGAAAATAGGTGACAGCAGTCGTTCTTACCGACAGCCATAAAAAGATAGTCTAGAAATAGATTTTTTTTTTTTCTTTTTAAGGAAAAGCATGGTCATTTGCATAATTAGCATAATTATTAACTCCGCGTGATTGCATTTCTATAGATCTTCTGAATAAATAATGCCATTTCTTCCTCCACTGTTAAAGTAGAGAAGAATATGGTACACTAAGTTAAAAGGCAAGACAGTTATAGTGTGTAGGTGATATATGAAGGGTTGGGGCTTTTTTTAACAACTGTAACCAGAAGATTTAATGAACAGAGGGAGACATTGCACTGTGCTGACAGGTTCCCTGCAACAACGTGGCTGATCCATTGCCTGTGTAGGAGAACCATATGAGCAATGAGAACAATTATAAATTACAATTGAAACTGCAGTTGACAGGTAAAGGAGTGAAGGGGTTAAAGAGTGCATATAAAGCAATCAATAATCTTGATTCACAAGTTGTGTTTGGTTGATTTATTTTGATAACTGTACATTCATTTCTTATTCTTTATACGTGTATTGGTTAAGTCCTATAGCAACTTTGCTGTTGCTAAATCTTTGCTGAGAAGTGAGGTGCTCTCATTGAAATTAATACCAAGCATGCTGAGTTTGAGAGTAATTGATAACAATAGCTAAGAGAAGCTGTGCTGCATTTTAGAGCCTCGCAGAGTTAGATTATATCAGAAGCATTGTTTGGTAAGCTTCAACCTAATTGTTAAATATTACAGTACTCTCAAAACTGAAGCAGGGTTGTGTCCTTTTAAAAAAAGGCAAATTAAATAAATGCTTAACTTCATAGTATTTTTCAACAGTAGATCATTCTCTTGTAATTCACAGAATATACAGCATTGGGCTGTGAAGGACACTGAGACGTCATCTGGTTCATTTTCCTGCCCCAAGGCAGAATCAATTACAGTTAAATTAGTCTGGATAGAAGGTTGCCTATCCTGTTCTCAGAAACCTCTCCTAGTGAAGATTTCACAAGCCTCCCTGGGCAATCTGTTGAGTGTTTAACTATCCTTATATTTAACCTTCCTAGTGTTAAATTGGCTTGGTTTGGTTTGGTTTGGTTTGGTTTGGTTTGGTTTTTTTACTGCACTTTAAGGCTATTAATGCTTTTCCTGTCTGTGGTGGAACAGTTTGTGCCTTTCCTCTTTGCAGCAATATTTTACATTTGTAGACCATTATAATGTACACAGTGCTTTTGCCAAGAAAGCTTGGACCAGATGAGATCCCTTCCAACCTGCTATTCTGTGATTCTGTGATATGTCTCTACTGTCTTTGATAAATCACCCAGGTTCTGTCAAGTCTTTTTTCATGGTATATGTTTGCTAGAACTTTGGTTACTCTTAATGCTTTTTTTTGGACTCTTTCCAATCAATTCGTATCTTTTTAAAGTATGGCTTTTAAAAGCAGCCACAGTGGATGCTGAGCTTTACCTTCCTCTACTAAGCAGGAGAGAATCATTGTAAATGTAAACTCTTACTCATCTTTAAATGTACTTGGTTTTCAATAGCAACCATTGTTGGGTTTTATTTTGATTTATTTTTGCCCATAGATCCTCCCCTGTGAAACAACTGGCTGTCTAGTCTTTCTTCCAGGATGTATTTTTGTGGTTGTTTAGTGCCTTCTCCATTGATCTGCTTTGTCTTCACAGAATTTTGTTCTATTTTCTCACACCTTTCCCTAGCCTGTCTTCTGAGCCTAATCTCCGAGAGCTCCTTCTGCTTTGTTTTCTTTCTCAGATTTAGAAACCCACTCTCAGTCCAAACATCCCAGTCATTAATGAGAAAACAGACCAGTAGCAAAAGCTCTGGACCATACTATTGGTATCTTTCCAAGCTGACAGTGAACCACTGAGGACAGTTTCTCAGCTCTTACTATCCTGACTCTGTATTAGTTAACATCAGGACAGGAAAGCACAGTGCGCTTTCTGGGCTGGGACCGGTCTGGGGTATGCATATATAGCGTTACTGTCTCTGCTATCTGTGAGACCTGTTTGTGGCAGGCAGAAATTAGGCTGGCATGGTCTTTGCTCTTCAGAAATGTGTGCAGATTACTTACCACACTGTCATAAATGGCTTCAAGTTGCACCAAGGGCAGTTGAGATTGGATGTGAGGAAGAATTTCTTTGCTGCAAGGGTTCTGAGGCATTGGAAGGGGTTGCCCAGGGCAGTGGTGGAGTCCCCATCCCTGGAGGGATTGAAGAGTCGTGTAGACACAGTGCTGAGGGACATGGGTCAGTGGGGACTGGTCAGTGTTGGGTTCATGGTTGGACTTGATGATCTTAAAGGTCTTTTCCAATTGAGGCAATTATGTGATTCTTACAAGTATTTGCAAATGTTTTAATTATTTTTTCTGGTTCTAAGAAATGAGGTTAGTCTGACTGAGTCATCTTTCTTTTTTAACGCATCGTGTAGTGGCAAACTTTGTGAGGCAAAACTCAATCAAGTAAAATTGAAACTGGTGTAAGTCTTGATACTTGCAACTCTTACACCTGTTTTTTTGTTATCATAAAAACATATGCAGAGCAGCAGTAAAGGAATGAACTGGAAATCAGATTGTTATTACCACATGCAAAAGCTGTTTGTGTGTTCTACTTCATCTTTTCATTAATTTCAGATATAGAGTATAGACAGGATTTTGTTGTATGCCTCAAGGATCATCATGACTGTCATATGCAGTCATATCCATCGACCTGTACTGCCCAGTATTTTGCTTGTGAAATACCTCTCCAGTAACAGGAGTGGCATATATAGCTTAGTTAAATGCCAGTGGATATTACTTGATTCAGGTGTTGCCATGTCTGGTTGATTAGAAAACCAGAAAAGACAAAATACTTTAAAAAAAATATACACCTATATTCATTGCAATAGCTGATTAAAATCAACCTGGAAAACCCTTCTGCCTCAGTTTTGCAAATTCAACCAAGAATTTTGAGTGATAATAAATTTTTCACAAATACAGCTTTCTTTGAAAGTTTCATAATGGAGCTGCTGAGTGTGAGATTGCAAACCATGTAAAATCAGGTATGAATGGTAGGAATGTCAGAAAATGAAATGGGCAATGTGTTTGAATTACCAAGAGAGAATAAATAGACTAAGCAGTAAGATCAGAGAGAATATTGATGGAATTAGAAAATAGCAAAGCAATGAATTATTATATAGACACCAGGAATTTAGCCGATGTTCATTTGGAGCATGTTAGCTATGAAGTGTGGAAGATAAAGCAACTGAATTAGTACAGGCAACAATAATAAAAAACAAATTTAAAATAATTTATTGTTTCTTCACTGCCAAGAGAAAATAATTTTATTGATTTTGGCCATAGTATAGGAACATAGATGGGCAGTTTCCTGACACAGAGCAGCCTAAGAATTAAAAACTTAACCATATCCTCGTGGAGAAATGTCTAGTATATATAGAATATATCTGCCAAACTTCAAATCACAAGAATTATTATCTGAAGGTAGGAAATGAATGTCCTTAACTACACCTAATCAGCACAACTATGATACTGTAACCTGGGGAAACTTGTGGAAAGTACCAAGCAAAAAGAGTTAAATCACAGAATACGATTTAGAATACAAGCTTGTATGGATCATGATCACAGAATCATAGAATCATTTTGGTTAGAAAAGACCTTTAAGATCATCAAATCCAACCATTAACCTAACGCTGCCGAGTCCACCGCTAAGCCATGTCCCTAATACCAAGGAAGGAATACAGCTGCTTCTTGAAGTGACAAGAGGAAGGATGGCAGACATAGTCATGGTGACTGTTAAGGACCCGTTGTTACTTTTGTTAGGAGAAACAGCTGCCATTCTCACTGGCTTAATTAAAGTCAAACTGACATGAATGTACCAAATAATATATCTGTGGTGCTTTCAGTTTGATACAAGTTATTTGTAGTGTATTATCATAACGTTGTCTAAAGTTTGCTTGTGGCTGGAGAGTTCTTGTTCACCCTCATGGTTTTGTTTGCATTTCTCCAATTTTTTGGATAAGCCTACTGCCCATGTGTATGAAAGGGTTGTTGTACAGACTCACAAGTTCATTTATGGCCATTACAACTAAATAATTTAATAACGCTGGAACCTAGTTACAGAGGAGTTGTCAAATGTAGTGAATATTATAAATAATATTAATCTTCTCTAGTCCAATGGATTTTAGGTATCTTAAGGATGCAGGTAGGTATCTCAGTACTTCTGCAAACCTCTGAAAATGCATAAGTCTTATTAAAGTAAACAAGTACAAGATAGCAACAAGAATTTTTTGGTAAGTTGAGATCACAATCATAGAATAGTTTGGGTTGGGAGGGACCTTTAAAGCTCATCTAGTACAGCCCCCCTGCAGGGAGCAGGGACATCTTCAACTAAATCAGGTTGCTCAGAGCCCGGTCCAATCTGACCTTGAATGTTTCCAGGGATGAGACATCTACCACTTCTCTGGGCAACCTGTGCCAGTGTTTCAGCACCCTCATCATAAAAAATTTCTTCCTTATATCTAGTGTAAATCTCCCCTCTTTTAGTTTAAAACCATTGCCTCTTGTCCTATCCCATCCCCATCTTTCTTATAAGACTCTCTTAGACACTGGAAGTTTGCTATAAGGTCTCCCTGGAGCCTTCTCTTCTCCAGGCTGAACAGCCCCAACTCTCTCAGCTTGTCCTCATTGGAGAGGTGCTCCAGTCCTTTGATCATCCTGGTGGCCCTCCTCTGGAATCCTTCCAGTAATGAATATTCAAGGATTCATTATTCAGGGATGAATAATGTCTTCATACCCTGCTGTGTATCTGTGTTGCATAAGGCAGGTGTAAGTGCCTGGCAACGCAAGGGGTGGGAAATTGAATGCATTAGCCTAATTCAACTAATATGCAAAGTTACATAGATCAGCTTATGCAAGACCAACATCAGTAAGTAGTTGAAGGGGGAATGCCAGCAGTGCACTACAGGTCAATATGTAAGGACAAATTATGGTCGTTAGATTTACCAGAACTACAGTAAGGAAGAGCCTTGTTACCAATCTCCTGTCACCCCAAAATCGAGAGACCAGCAGACCTAGGGAACTGCTAGTTCAGCAGGTAGTTAACAGTAGTGGTTGTCCAGATGTCACACATGCTTTATGGTATAAAACCCTACATCAAGAAGTTGTATTGTGATCTTTACTACAGCTCAAAGGCTCATACCTAAATTTATAATTGAAGGCAACAAGATTGAGATAGCTTTAACAGCAGATTCATATGAAGAAGAAGAATTAAAATATACATGATGTATATATATCATAAATTATCTGATATCAAACATGAGAATTGGATGTGAGGAAAATAAACTTTTGGTTATTTACAACATCATCTTCTTTCTAATGGAAGGACTGCTCTAAACAAATTATAGTTTAATGCTTTGGATGGGACATAAAGAGAGCAGAAGAAAAAAGAAAGGAACTTCTTGAGCAGGAGGTAATACCAGTTTGTTTTAGCAAAGTGTAAATAGGTTTCTCTAAGTAAGGAAGAGTTTCACTTTATCTCAAACCAGACACATCCTCCTCATGCAAGAATCAAAGCACTTGTGTAGAATGTTGCCAGCTGGGACACGCTTCCCACATACAGATTCATTTTCCAGTATACAGACGTAAAAGCTGCTGAAAGTAACCATTTTCAGTAATTAGTGAGAAATCTTTGAAATTTGGAAGCAGAACAGCCATACTGTGCAATGAAAATCTGTTCAGACCTGTTTGAGCTATAGTCTTTTGAAGGCTGCCATGTGTTTTCTGTGTTCTGCTCCAGAGATCAAGTGAGAACTTTAATGACAGAGGTTTGCAGTGAACACAAGCCCACGCATTTTGCTTCCTGGTCTCACTCAGCATTGCAGCTCTAGCCAAGGCAGATAAATTATTTTTGCTTCCACCATTCTTTTAGCACTTTTAGCATTGAAGCAATGGCATCATTTTAATAGAGTTTTCATCTGTAAACTGTTGATTCACAATCTATTCACTTAGCTCATCACTACATTCTTTGTATATTCCTGACCTCCAGATTCCTTTCTTTACTTCCTCTCTACTGTAAGTCTTGCTGTATCCATTTCACAGACTATAATTATCTTTCTGATTCTTAATGCATACATAGTTCAGGTTCCAGATGAATAAATAATTTAGATGCAAACTGTCTGGGATTCATTCCAGACTCTTGAAGTTTTAGTTGGAAATACAGTTTGCAAAAAATACCACTTCTTAAATCTTACAGTTCTTCACAAATGAGCGTAGCCTTGGCACTGCTTATAAATCAGGAGTAGATGATAAAACTGTTAAGGGGGACACAACTGAAAGAGAGAAGCAATGTGCAAAAAAAATACAGTTTTTTAAAAAACCACAGTTAGATGGTGTGAGTTTACAGAGTATTCAGTTTAGGTATGTTCTTAATCGAAGCATAAAACACTAATGACAATCCTGTGAACATATTTTAAGAGGTAAATTAACTCAGTCTGACATTCCAGAATAGATTGATGACTACATCAATCGGTAAATATTGTCATTTTTCTACTAAACTTTAACAAGGTAATTCCTACTGAATAAAATTTGAAAGTAAATAAGTTTAGCTGATAATGACTTCTGTTCAGTATTTCAACTAGAGAAGCATAGTACAGAATTTACATAATAGTAAAAATCTGAAACAAACTACTGTAGTTTGTGGAATTCAAATAATTTATTTCCTTTCTTCCTGAAACAACAGAAGCTTCTTAATTTCTCCCTAAACTGATAATAACCACTTTGGAAATGAGGCTCCACTCTTTCCTGTTTCTTTTTTCCTCTCAGCTGTAGTTGAGTACAATCTTCAGCATGTTAACACCATTTTGCTGTTTTAGGCAAGACTGGCAATTTACTTCCACTTTTCAGTTGATGACTTTATAAACACTGAAAAATGTGACTCCGTGGCCTATTTAAACACTGGCTGCCCCATATTCATCTTGCCAGAATCTCTCTTGCCAAATGTAGCACAAGGAAGATCAGATGAAAGAGATTTTACTGCATGGCATTCACCCTAACACCAAGTGGTCTTTGAGCTTGAGAGAAAATCATCTGAATACACTGATATCCTCAAAGACATAATTAACAAGCACAGTTAATTCTCTTTGGTCTGTAGCAGAGTGCCCGTGCATATGCCGAAGCCCATCAGACAGCTACAGGAGCTGCCTACAACCTGGCTTCTGACATGGGTGTGTGCTGGGACACCTTCCTTGAGCCTAGGCACAGAGATTCTTTTAACTAGCATATAGATTTGTAAATGTAAACCAGTATATAATACATTTGTAATCAAATCATTTATCCGAGGTCACAACAATGATAGCAATCTTCCTACCCAATCTTGGCATGACTTATTTGAGGGAATCACTTGGTGTTTGTAACCAAGAAGAAAATCAAACCTTTGTGCTTAATTTCCTTGATGGTAGTGAAATGTGAATTGTGAATGGTATGAGTGTGAATAGTGAAAGGAATCTTCACTCACAATTTATACTCTACATTTGTTTAACAAAAAATCACTTTTTGTTAGTTGACTCTTTGGAACTTCAGCTCCAAGTGTTTTTCTTAACTGAAAACAGCAAATCTTTTTCAGTGATACTAATTGCTGTCTAAAAGTGGAGAGCATTTATCTCCTACTCCCTGTTCATACCGTTATAGGCTAGCAAGGCTAAAAGAGTAGATAATCAGAGCTTTAATTGCAGAGCTGCAGAATTTACAGCAGGCTGCATGAATACATTCATCTTCAGATGTCACCCATGAAAAGCTATTTCACTCATTAAATTAAAACTCACTGCAATTTTTAAACATGAAGTACAAAATTAAAACCTATTATATCTTTTTATGGAAATACCATGAAAAAGAACATCTGAAAATTTAAAAAGCCCTGAAACTTCTTAACCATCCCATTTATAAGACCCCATCAACATTTAATATGGGAGGTTCCTGTCTTAAAGGATGAAGATTTCCATATCATAGGAATGCTCAGATTTTACTCAGGGTCTTTCCTTCCAAAATCACAAAAATTGGATGATCAAAAGACAACTGAAATGAAATTCATATTGCTAGTTATTAATTGGCTAATCATTCCCCAAAATCATGATGTGCACATAATAAATCACAAAGGGTTTGGCCAATATTGCAGGTTTTGTTTTTTCTGTTGTGAATGAGAACTATAATTTTAAAGTATTTTGTTTCCAGCTAATTTGATAATACATGTGTGATCATGGAACCCAAATGTACAGCATACAGTGCTTGGAACAGCATTCTGGGTATCATACATAACTATAAATACATAAAGATTTCAGAGTACTTGTTTAGCATTGTGCTAAAGCTATTTTCAGTTTAAGCACTGACTGAAAAATACTTACCTAATAGACAGCTTAAACACACACAGATTGTTTTATCCATTAACAGAAGCACAGTATTTCCAATTACTATTCCATTAAGACTACAAAGATGACTCAACACAACAGTTGTTATTGCTGTTAAAAGCCTTAATCATATTAATATTGTCACACTAGTCTTCTCAGCAACCAGAACTTCAGTTTGCACTGACATTTAACACATCACAAAATAAATGGCTACAGTGTTTGTAGAACTCTTTTCAAGTGATTTCCTTCATTTTTTTCCCCCCAAATTGCCTGCTTGTCTAGAAGCAGCAAGGGAAATTAAATTAAATGTTAATATTCTACCCACATATTCTGTAACTTCCATTAGTTCCTCCTTAGGAATTGTAAGCTTCTTTCAGTATTTGCTTTTTCTCCCAGAGAAGTCATAAGTAAAGCAAAAACTTGCTGTAATTGGGATTTTCTAAAATAGTCTCATTCTATGTATATATTCCCAAGTCTGGATTTATTCCCATCTACCAATAAACAAATAAGAGAACTCCAGCACTTCAGGTTCCTAGGAAAGCATTGTCTTTATTGATATAGAAAAGCAGACCTTTTAAAATATTTTCAACAAAAACTAACTTATAGCAGTCTACTTTTCAGAAATCAGGCCAAAACATGTAGATGTTTTATTATTCCCAAACCAGTGAAATTAAGGAAATTCAGCATACTCTAAATCTCCAGACTGATGCATTCAAAATAGTTAAAATTAATTAGGTCCATGATTTCTAAATGTACTGAAAATATGATCCAACAAATTAATCAGGGATAAATTTTAGCCCTACTTCTGATATTTTTTTCCATTCCAAGTCAAGCTTTTTGTATGCTCTACAAAATCTGCCATCATAATTCAAAGTTTTATAAAGCCATTCCTCATTAAAACCTTCCATATGTTCCCCCATACAAAAATATGAAGTAACGTACAATTCCTGGTGGTCTAGAAAGGATAAATTAATAAAAACACGTGAGAGAGAAGTCAACCAGTTTTTAGTACTTTCCATAATGGATCTATTACAAATAATTTTTGAAAAAATGCTCTAACCCTTCTTCTAGTTTCCCTGAGGAAACACCAGTAACAATAAAAACCAGGTTTTATTTTCAAATGGAAGGTGCTCGTAACAGCAGCCAGCCTTCTCCTAGACATTGAGTGATAACATTGGATAATTCCCCAATTCAGAAGCAGGAAAACTCTTTCTACATTCTGTTCTCTAGTATTTCATTACTAGATATTACAGTCCTGCCTTCATGAGAGTGCAATTATGTGTGAAAACATCTTGAAGTCATTCCGTTGCTTCCTGCCAAACTGAACACAGAAGTTCATTAGAGCCCTTTGACTCACTTCCCCTAAGCCTTCATCTGCAGAGTTCCTAAGACATTTTTCTTAGCTGTATTTTACAATCCCTGTATGAAAAGCATCCAGACAACTGACTATATAGAAACAAATATCAGCGGGTTTTTACATTAAATGCACTTACTGTGCATTTGTCCTTTTTTCCACATTCTCAACAAAATCTATGGGAAAAGAATAACAAACAGAAGGCTTGTTTTGATGGGACTCATAAAGGATGGTACTAGTAAGAAGAAATAACTGACAGTAATTGTGACCTCTATGGAACATCTCCTTCTAGTTTATTAAATTAAGCAGGCAAATAGCTCATTCTGAATATCAAGCTGGTAGATTCCCAGAAATACACAGCACCTGAAATGGTCAATTCCACATGCAGAAAGCATTGGATCAGGTTAAAGTGTAATAAATAAAAACCAACAACAACAACCAACAGGGCTGAAGAACAATCTGCATCTTCAGGAGGCTTTCTAACCTTCTTCAGCCAGGTCATAAGACACAATGCAGAGACTTTAGAAATGTTCTCCTTTTTAAAAGCGAATCTCCACAAGCTGCACTAAGGTCCAACAAGTACAATAGTTATAGGGTTTTTTTTAAAGTGCCTAATTTGCTCCCAGCATGACATGGGGACCAAGGCACAAACAAACAAGCTGGTGGCCCTGCCTACCTGTACCTGCACAATTTAGCAGCTTCAGATCCCATCCCCGTGAGTCCTGCGGGCCTAGGGGCTGTCATGGCATCAGCTCAAGTGCTGCTGATGGTGGGAGGGCAAAGAAGCCAGCAGCTGGTGAAGAGCAAAGGGTGGGATGTGGGCCCCTGAGGACATGTGTTTTGAGTAATGTATGTGTAACATGTTTCACTCTAGTCCATTGTGTTCCGCTGGTCTTTCACCAGGTGTGTTTGGTGCCATTCTCTTCATCCATCCATCCATTCATCAGTTCAGTACTTTTGTTGATCAACATGGCAGAACTTCCCTTTGTAGATCTAGGACTCTTCAGCACAGTTACATTGCTGCTAGCCCCAGGCCGTGGGATGTGCCTTTGCTGTGGGGAGAAGTGGCTGTTCCTTCTGGCTGGCCATGCTGTCACGATGCAAGTGCTACTAAATGTGTGTGAATTCATGTGTGTGCTCTGGAGCTGAGCTAAGCATAAGTATTTCATTGACCCAGCTATCTACTCTGCCTTTCTGCTCTGTGTGATACCACGCTTCTAAAACCATGCCAGTTTAGGATGCGATACAAGTGATTTCCCTAACAAATCCTACCATTTGTGGGATGATATTCCCCCTGGAACAACAGATGAAAGAGGAAAGCAGGCTAATTGATTCAGCACTCTCCCTCTGCCTCTGAGCACAGGCACTTAGCTGTAACCATTGTGAAACAGAAGAATTTATGCTTAGTTATAAACTAGTATCACAGAGCTCAGGAAGTGGTGGATACTTCATGAACTGTCAGCTCTTCAGGGTATTACCATATAGTTTTACTGTTTTAATGCACTTTTCCAGCTAATATCTGTAACCAATGTAATTTCCCATGTTAAAAAGGCATGATGTTCATGGTTTATAAGTATGGAATGGGGAGAGGTTGGGGTTTTTTTATTTTAAAACCATGCCTGTACACTGAGAAATAGCAGCTGTATTTCAGTATATTCAGAAATATTCATCTCTCCTTTTCCCAATTTAGAACCAGTAAGACCTTATATGAAAATCTCTTCCTGTTACAGTAACTCCACCCACTGCTAAATAATGAGTGTTAATTTTTACACAAAAAAACCAGAATGGGTGTAAAGCACTAGTCTCTGTGTAATGTGCACTGGCAGAATGGCATTTCTCGAGAAAGTTTTTTGGCTAAAGAAATAAGATCCTAGCATCTTGCAAATGTCCAGTGTGGTTGCTTTAAAGAGATAGTTTAAATTAAGCATTTAGATTTCCATTGCTAGCATATACCTCTGAAAAATTTGTATTGTTTTTTGAAATTTGGAGTGTAAAGCAGCAGGATATAAAGAAGCAGGCACATTTTTGGTGGACTTTTTCTTTAGCTAAGCATGGTTCCAGTTTGGAAAAGGAAGACTATATCTTCATTGTCCAACTAAAAATAACCAAACCTCTTCAGACAGAGGGAAATGCAATTCTTTTAATTGATTTCCACACATAAGTTCATAATACTTCTCAGAAATATTTCTGAGATGGTGTTTTCTCTTTAATAGCATGCTCCCACCTCCCTTCTTCTTTGTTGTGTTAGCAGAGAGCTTTCTCCCCTTCTGTCTTGAAGACAATTTTTTTTGATGCACGTTTTCTTTCAAATATGTTATGAGTGGTTGTACAAACAAGTGAAAATTTGAGTGAAGCTGTTGCCGGATACTGACCAGGGCAGAATGTTACCAACCTTGTCCTTTTCAGAAGCTGTTTGTGGACTTCTAGAAGAGACTAAAAGAGATCTGGTTCATGTAATTCTGTGTTCTACTTGATCAGAGATATTTTTAAGGTGACAGTGGACTGTTTTGATGGGATTCAGTTCCCTAAAATGGCACTAAATGCCTACTCTTAGATACCAAACTGCTGCTTTGCCTCTTGCTCTCACTCTCAAAGAGTTCAAATCTCCTGCAGATCTTGTCATGTCTGCCACTCAAATGTGAATGTCTCAGATTTTCTACAGTGTCTCAAATGACACAAAGCATTTATGCTTAAGCAACAGAATCCTACGCTTTTCAGCGAGAGAAAAACATTATTTATATGTATCCCTTTAGTCGTTTGCTGCCTGTGAAGCCTCAATAATTTTAGCACTTGAACTATATTTGTATTATTCACAGATTGCATTGCTCAAAAATTTGCTGCTCCTTGTTTTTATTTCTGAATGTAAAATGAGTGAAATAAATTTGGGTTTGTCTCCATCACTTTCTATAACAAAGCACCTTCTTGTAACACCGCTAGGAAACTTGAGTTATTTGCCATTTAACGCCATTTAAATGTAGGAAAATGTCAGTGGTGAAGCTCAAGCTGTTTGGCTTTTCTGAAGGTCTGTACATATGGCTTGTGACTCACAGTGGGTGTACTTTATGGTTGGTATAATTCATATTTTGAAACAGAGAAGCAAAGTTTTATTTGGGAATTCTTCATATGTTCATTATTTAGTCTTCATGTTTTAAGGTGCTGTTTAGTGCCAAACGTCTTGGAGTTTATGGAACAATTTTCCATTTTAAAATTGAATTTCTGTGTATTGCATTCTAGACTGTCTCTGATCACTTCTGAAAATATTTTAAATTACAGCCATAGAGTTTGGAAACACTTTTGACAAGAGTGCCAAAAAGTTAGGCTTTTGTGGAGTGGACAGAGGGAAAACTTTTATGCCTTATCTTTAACCATCAGATATAAAAATACTACATCCAGAACATTAATTAAATTAATTCTTTTTCCACAGACTGTAGCAGGTCTAATAATAAATTTAAAGGGCAAGTGAGGAATGGATTGAGGAGAAACAATAGAAATCTTGCTTGAAAATAGAAGAGAAAAATTCCAAGCTCTCTCAGGGTACTTCAAGTTCAGCAAATACATATGTGTGTTCTGAGGCTAAATTTTCTTCACTACATTTTTATTAGTTAAAAGAAAATCCCAACTGTTGCATAAATTTTAAAACAGTCATTTGTTTTTCTCATCCTGTATAAATACTAAGATGTTTTTAATCACTTAAAAGAACTACTATGAAATACCTGCAAGACAACAAAAACAAACTTGACGTTGCCTAAATTTTTGGATGGATGCTTGCTTGATGTACTTGCAAAAATACACCAATTTTTCTGATTGGCAATTGAAGTTTATTGCAAGATGAGAGAATCTTGTCTATGCTTTTAAACAAGATGTGTAGAGCTCTCATTTCAGATCCATCTTTGATGCTGGCATTCACTGAGCACTAACATGAGCAAGCTGAAATGCTGCCTCTAGATCTCTGTACATAGGCTGAAAGCTGAAACACTGGATCAAATGATAAAGAGGCCTTATTTATCATCACTATAGTAGATGTGTCACAAGTACTTATTTTAAAAGTGGTGGATGAGATAATCTCTGTTTCCAGAAATAAAACTGTACATTTAGGCAATGAGAAGAATAGAGTTCATTCTATTGAGAGCATAAAATATGTAAAACTTCTGGTGAGAGCAAAGCAAAGGGGCCATGTCTATACTCCTGGCTTTTGCCTGCATCAATATATTGACAAGTGTTGGCAGATGCGATGGAAGCTCTGACTGATGTAGCTGCCATGCCACAGAAGTCAGTGATGTAGCTGCAAATTCTGGTTCCCCTTCTCCCCTTGCCTGACATGACTTTTGTTAGGTGGTTTTTCAGGTGGCTTTAAAATACTCATATAAAACACAGCTTTGCTGGTATAGCTTCACCTCTACTGGTCTCTCTTTGATTTGTATACAAAAGTGTAAAATGCCTCTATAGTAGAGTCATTTGGAATGCATTATGAATATTCAATAGGTGTAATTTGCCTTTAAAATATTGAATTTTTTCCATTCCTCCTAGAAATGCTGGCATTCTCCATTTGCAAAGTATGGAGATAACAACCTCCTTCTGGTTAAAGCTGTGTATTTTATGACTTGATTAAAAAGCAAACAAAGACTTTTAACTGCCTTTTATAAGATCTGTTCTGGTGAAACCACTGTTAACTTTACAGAGATTTGGTTATTCTTTCTTTAAACAGTCAACTTCTTTTATTAGCCAAAGAATAAGTCTTTGATTAATGATCATTTTTATCTCTTTGAAAGGATCCTTTCCGACCATTGGGGTGAAGTCTCTTTCGAGATTCCTGAGGGCGGGATTTTTAAATAGCATCCTGGCCTCACATCCAGTGTCAGGGGGTGGATCTTTACCCCCCAGCATTTCCTCTGGTAGGTATTCCAGCCTATTCCCCCACATCAGTTTTTCCCTTCACCCTTTGCCCCATCTCTCCATACATCTCAGGGAAACAAAATTTGGTATTGGTCAGCCAGGGAGATTAGATGTCTCTTCCAATAAACAGCCAAAACAAAAGGAAATGGAAAAGTAAATTAGTTTTCTGGAACCAGCTGTTTTCTTGAATCAATATATAGGAGAAATTGTGAGGGAAACTGATCTGTAGTTAAGTGGTCAGCCTAAATATTGGAGGAGCGGGCCCGGTATCGTCTAGTCCTACACTTCGTGAGGCATGCCCATACGCACCAGGGAAACATCATTTTAAAAATGCCTCTATAAAATCCCAAATTTTTATGTGACTCTGTGACACTTCCTAAAAATTTACATTCCTTTGTTCAAACATAGAAGCAAAAGAAATTTGGAAAAGCAAAATTTAATTATGTACTGATGTACTGTTTAAATCCTTTGTATGCTTCTGTAGTTGCAACTTGTATCTCATGAAAACCACTTTAACTTTTTTTTAATAACTTTTATCACAATTTGAACTACTATAATCCTCTCAAAATGAGAGAGAAACTCACGTTGTTTATGTTGCCAGCACTGTCTCTGGCAAGGTCCCCAGCAGAGGCACAGCCGTATGATGGCACCAGGGACCCCAAAAGGTTGAATGTAGGCCAAGGATGAGAACACCATGCCAAGTGAATGGGCTGCTGTCAGATACTGGGCTGAAACAGGGAAGAAGCACAGGTTAGAGGCATCCTTTCTCACAAAGGCTTTATCTGTTATCCATTCTCTTCTGGAGTCATTAACCACCATCTTCCACCAAAGCTAATAAATGGAGACTACATACATGTATCTTAATTATTCTTGAAACTGAATCAAAGTTCAGTTCTGTTCCTTTCCAAACTATATATTTCTATGTAAAATTAATCTGTACATGGGCTAATGTCACACTTGTATCTTTTCAGGACATCTTATGCGTAATGTTAATTACAGTTTTTCTTAAAGAGGAAAAGTCTCTTAGGGTAAAAGTAGGGAGAAAATTGAAAAACTACATAATTTTTTTATTTGTTATACAAAAGAAACTGTTCTACTTCTCTATGCTCCATTTTATCTATTGCAATAATTGTAGGCCTCATTAATACAAGATTATTCTTTTTGGTTTGGTTTTTTTTTAAGTGCTATTCTTTCTTTGTTTACTTTCTTTCTTTGAATAGAAGCTTCTCAGCAACTTTTATGTCTTTTGATTCTTTGGGTGGGTCTTGTCAACAGTTTGTACAATGCTTTTTCTCCTTGGGATATCTCAGCGTTTCATGGCCCTTAGGCCATGACAATCAGCATCATGATGAGATTGGTGTTTATAACCAAACAACTAGGGAAGAGGAAATACTCTAAGCCTCATAAAATTCTCTGTTTTGAAGATAGTGTTCTGTGTAGCATATCACTGATTCTGTTAGATTACAAATGGCTTAACTGCACTGGTGAACTGGCTCCTCACCTACATACCTACCCACGAGTTTATTTGGTAAGGTTCTCAGGACTGTTTTTTTCAGGGTGCTTGTAAAGATTTTTATCACAGTTTTTGGCCTTAAATCTTAACTCTTAAATGTGGTTTGTTTAATATAGCTGGTTCATAGTTTCTTGCTATTAAATGTGTTTTACTAAGCATTCCTATTCAACCTGATGAATTATGCCAAACAGGGCAAACAGACCCTAGCAAGGTAATGGAAAAAAAAATGTGATTGTTTGATCATGACAACAACAACAACAAAAAAAGAGCCAAGCAGCAACTCCACAGAAATGAAGAGACTGCCCATGCAAAGTGAGGATTGTCAGGTAGTTGGAAGCCAATGAAGAACTGTAATAAATCCAATGGACAAGATGTGTTCCTTTGAGAAAGAGTGCTTGTGGGGTCCAGGTGGCATGAAACACCGCAGTAGAAGTCAGAAATTGCTGTTAACAAATATACCCTAACAATCTTATCTGGAGTGCTGCTATTTAACTCTTCCTTTATTATTTTCTCATATTTGTATTTACATTAAGCACAATCTTACTTCTGAATTGCCTGTCTTTGTGACAGAGGTGACCAAAAGATGCCATTTCCATTTCATGATAACTAAGTTGCTAAAACCAGTGCTAAAATGTGCTGTACACGTGAGCAAAAAACCCCATAGATTAACTGCATTTTTTGCCAAAACAAAAAAAAAATCTGTTGAAGAGAGTGCTGATCCAGGATGTGAGAGTCAGAACTGAATCTCTTACTATGCATCCCTCAGTGGAAAATACAAGTTCATCCTTGAATCCTTCATCACTTTAGTACAAACAGAGATAGGACGTACTCTTTGTTCCTTTGTATTGAAAACCACTGCACTAAACACCTGACCTTTTTTCCTCTACCAAGGAACAAAGACGCCTAAGGCAACAATCCTCCAAGAAGGTATTTAAGCAGTGATATCTCTGTTATCTTGGCATCCTCTGGCAGGCAAAATCAACTGCCCACTGCAGTTTTGGTGGTGTCCCCGAGATCTCTGGTTAGAAGGGAGAGGGTTGCTGCTTGTGTACTGCTATGGGAGGGAAGCATGCAGCCTTGGATAGCACAGTGACCCCACCTCCATTCTCTGAGATGTTGGGCTCATGTTGGACAGTAGCTTTCATAAGCCTAACAGAAGTACTTAACATTTAATAACTTTGCTGAATTATAACCTAATTGCTTCATATGTAGCTTATGTGTAAGATTTCAGTGAATTTAACTACATAACTATAAATGCCTGCATTATTCTCCCTTTAGGGTCATTGGGAACAAAGATAATGAGATGGTTTTTATTTACCAAAACTTTTAACTCCAACTAAGTGGCAGATTTACTTCAAAATAGTCAGAAAATTTATTCTTTACTAAAGACAAAATGTTTTACATCTTTTTTTTTTACAAAATTCCCCACAGATGTTTTAAGGGAAACACAGAACTAAGCTGGAAAGCCTGCTATAAATAAGTATCTGGAGAACAGCTTGGCAGGGCCAGGTAGCTGTTGATTTCCTTTTTTTCCCTTTATAATTTTCACTCAATATTTGAGGGAAGTGTATTTCTTTTACCATTGCACTTGCAGCTGATGTTCAGTTTTGTGTAATTTGGTGTCTGCTTTTGCACTGTGCAGAGGTTCACTAATGTAAAAGGTATCCTCATTTAGCCAACTTAAAGATTAATTTATGCTGCTGGCACAGGGCATTACATCTTTCTGCATAAATAGATTGCCTCAAGTGTAGGTGTTTTTTAAGCCTAGACATACCTATGCTAATGCAATTGTGCTTGATAACTTGATAGTTACATCAAAAGTCTGTCACTGCTATACAGCCATTTCACTGGAAGCAAAGCTTTCAGCAGGCTTCCAAATATCTATCCTAGATTTTTGCAAAAACAAGCCCATTTTCAGACAATAGCTTCCTTTTGATTTAGCTATCAATGATGTCACAAATTACTTGGTTTCTAATTATCCCACCTGGTAGCAGTACATTTTTACATGACTTAGTTGATATAGGTCCACAATGACAGATGGATCCACATAAGCAAAAAGTACTTTTTCTCAACTGCTGGCCTTGCATATATTAAATCAAATTCTTAAACCACTTAGCAGTTGACACTCCTCATCATACTTACACTGGGCTGTGGAAGCTTACCCCTTCCTTCATAATTACACATACACACACAAACATACCCTTATATATGGATGTTGTGAAAAAAGAAATAACTAAATTGTCAGTGCTGCATCTATTTCTTAAAATTCCAACTCTTCCAAAGTAAGCACAGTGGTGTTTGCTCCATTTTGGGAAAATTCTTAGCTTACTACTCTTGCTGGGTATTGGCAGCTCCTGATCAATCCCGTGTAAAGTGTTTGTTATGTAAATGCATCCCCATATTGCCTGGCAGAAGTTACAGACAGAAAAATTTATGGTATGCTGCTGTCTTTGAGGAGTGTTAGATTGTTAAGCTTGCTGAGTTGAAAAGGGAGGGAGGGAAAGCAAATACCTTTCCTACTGTTTCTTTCAAGCTAAACTCCTTTCCTGAGTTTTTCTGTTGACAAGAACATCTAGAGATGGGTGTCAGGCTATGAGAAACCTTGGAAAAGTTCCTGTTAAGTGAATGTCCTAGACCCCCGTCAAATTAGCAAAAAAATTAGGCTTGATGAAACAATCCACCCCTGTGAACCTCAAAAAAATATATTATATGCAAGAAATGAGGATACACTTACTTTCCAGAAACTTAGAAGTGATACAGGACAATTTGCTCCCTGCTGTCTTGGACTAGATAATGACAGGACTCCTCCTCCACATAAAGTACATTATACAGAGGATATCCCCTTTTCAGTGTTTTCCTGCCTGCTTGTCTATGACTGCTTGTCTAACAAACATTGTAATGTTCTCATTTATTTCAGGGAGCTTCTGAAAAAAATTCAGACATAACTGTAGATGATTACCAATTTTCCTTTCTTCAAAATTAATATTTTATTACAATTTCCAAGTGCACCTGAGTGAGCCCATTATACTTGATATTGTATAAACTGACAATTGAAAGCAAATTGTATTGACAGACCATTATT
Source organism: Caprimulgus europaeus (assembly GCA_907165065.1). The sequence continues at coordinate 6,036,545 of OU015523.1, read as the reverse complement.
GAACAAAATTACTCAACAAGAACCATCAAGGAGCAATTGTTCATAGTGAAACTCAACTATAATTATGGTACTCCAATAATGAGAAAAGTAACTTCTAATTTTTTTTTTTCAGTTAATGCATTTTTCCCTGTTCTCAATTCCAACACCTAAACTGCTGTGTTTGTTGTTGAATGAAAATTGCTAACCCTTTCTCTAACAAATTGATTCCTTTATTGCATATGAATTTTCTAGCATATCTGAGCCAAATGACTCTTCCAGTTTATTGTTTCCAGCCTCGGCGCTATCTCTCTGCCATCTCTAGCCTATAAACCCTACAACTAATGCGTAATGGCATGTCTTTTCTGAGGATGGAAATTCAAATGTATATGGACTTTTCCATTAGACAGTCAGGGAGCACTTCTGAACCAAACTATGGATGAACAGTATGTAACATAAATAGTGAGAGAAAATTTTTGTGTGTGTGCTGGTCCGTTAGGATTTAGCTTGAATGGTACAACTGGGATTAAGCTCTGAGTGTAAAATCACAGAATCACAGAGTGTTGTGAGTGGGAGGGACCCCCAGGGATCATCGAGTCCAACTCCTGTCCCTGCACAGGACAAGCCAAACATTCAGACCATGTCCCTGAGGGCACAGGTTGGCCAAATGCTGCTGGAATCTTGTCAGGCTTGGTGCCGTGAGCACCTCCCTGGGGAGCCTGTGCCAGTGCTCCACCACCCTCTGCCTCAAGAACCTTTTCCTCATGGCCAACCTCACCCTCCCCTGCCACATCTTCCTGCCATGTCCTCTGCTCCTGGCGTTGGTGGCCAGAGAGAAGAGCTCAGCGCCTGCCCCTCCTCTGCCCCTTGGGAGGAAGTTCCAGAGCACCATGAGATCTCCTCTCGGTCTCCTCTTCTCCAGGCTGAACAAACCAAGTGACTTCAGCTTCTCCTCATACCCTTCCCCTCTAAACCCTTCCCCAATTCTGTGTCCCTCCTCTGGACACTCTCCAGCAGCTTTAGATCCTTTTTATTCTATGGCACCCAAAACTGGCCCCAGCACTGGAGGTGAGGCCACACCAGTGCAGAGCAGAGCGGGATGGTCACAAGATCGTTATTCTCCACTCTTGCTAAATAGTTAATTTCATGCTCAAATGGTCATCATAAACAATCCCAAACGTTTTAGCCCTAGAAGTTCAGAAAAGTTTATTTGAATATGTGGTCATTTTTACATAATATGCACTATTGTTGCATATTTTTTTAAATCTGACTATAGAAAATGTGGTAATTTATTGTAACACACATGTGAATTGATAAATAATCCAAAAATGCCCTGACATTTCAGAATAGGATTAAAATAATACTTAGAATAGGATTAAAGTAATACCTTAACAATGTTGTTACACCTATGAAAGCACAAAAACATGTTTTACTGTAACATTACATAGGCAATTTTTTTTATTTTGCTCATTTTCAAATTTCAGTTGTAGCTTCCAGCTTCTAAATATGACTCACCTACAATAATGGGTAAATTCACAATAGACATTAAATAAGCTTTGTTCCTTATGTCCCATAAGTACCTGTTGTGTATCATGGCATACTGAAGATTGATGAAGTACAGAAGCCCCTGATACACAGACTTAATTTTGTTTAAATTCCTTTACATGCTCTGGGGTCATTAGAGCAAGTGATCCTTGATGCAGTCAGACTCTGTGGACTAATTTTAAACCAAAGAACATCCCTTGCTCTTTCCACAAGAGGATATAGAGTGTTATGAACATTGAAAATGTTAAGAGTGACTTATAGGTGAAATGTCATTAGATCAAGGGAAATACACTGAAATTCAGTTATTAAAAGAAGTGAGGTGAATTGTTTTGGTTACTCTGACTAGGCAAAAGTACCTCTCAAACTGAATCTGATCAGAATCTGCTGTTTATTATGGATTTTTTTTTTTCTTCAGTGCTAAAGTGAAGGTTCTGGAATTTTTAGGGTTCTAAGTCAAATTTCAAGCAATATAAACCTTATGCCAGAATCAGATCTATTAAAAGCTGTCTGGAAAGTATAAATACAGGGGGAAAAACAATCAAAATGGTATAGTTTTAGCCACTATTTCTCCCTTAACTACTCAACCTCCAACTAGTAATAAACAACTATTTCTTCTGGTTTTACCTACACTGCACTCCATTTGCTCCTCTTACAGAAAGACAAGGATAAGAAAACTAGGCATGGAAACAGCACAACTGCTTTCTCTTTACAGTTCTACTTATCTTCTCTCAAAACCTTCCAGAACATCTTTTATAGGCACACTGGAGGATATGAATTAAGGGTTGCAGAAGCAGCATGCCAGAGACTTATAAAACTTCTGTTGTCCAAAGCACATTCTCCGTTTGCCATGTAAGAAACCAGAACTGTTTGCAGTGCTTGTTGCTGCAGGAGGGCAGACACAGAGGATTTGAGAAGGTATTTTAGAAGTATATATACAGACTTTTCCTGGCTTCCAACACATACAAACAGGCATAAATTCTTGCCAGTGAGTTACAGGGTAGTGAGTGGAAAAGTATTTCATATAAAATTACAGAAAAACAGCTCAGAGAACAGTATCTTTGGATTGTGTTGATACAATAAATATTCTGCAGCTAGCAGTGACAGCTATCTGGCCATTGTTTACAATAACTTATGCTTACTCATGTATTTAATATTTTTATGAATTGATTTTGCAAAGGTATCTTCCCTTGATTAAACTAAATTAACTTATGAAAAGTAGTATATAGATACAGGAAAATAGAAAGCCCTAAGAGCAAGATAATTAGGCTCTATCTGTGTGATTTCCTGTAAGATCAGGATGTATATATGTTAATGCTATCCTGTTTGCTGGCTTCTGAAGTCTCAAGAAGGGGGTTGGAACTGCAAGTTGTATTTTTTTAAGGCTGCTTGGAACACGGTCTTAGTCAGGGACCTTCTGTAACGGAAGTCAGTAATGCCAGTGGGATGGCTCAAACATCCCATTGGCTTCCTGTGTGTTGATGTGGGCTAATAATACAAAACCCAGCTGACAGTTTTTTACAGTTGCTTTTTACCTAATCATTAGTTTTCTTTCTTTTTTTTTTCCTCCATTGGTTTTATGTTATGGAAAAACAGAATTCTTTTTATTTGCTGAAATTAGTTCTCCTCTGATGCATACAAATACATGGTTATTAGTAGCAGGAGTGAAGGAGCTGCAGTGCCGTGGGCAGTGGTTCTCCTATTTGAAGCAGTATGTAAGGAATGGAACCAGTGGGAGATCTAGGAATGCCTTCTGAGCCCTGGGCATTTCCTTGAGGGACACAGAGTTTTCCTGTGGGTGCTTTGCACACTGTTGGAGCGCTGAAAAGCCCAGCACTACCTAAGGGAGTGCCGGTACATTTTGCTCTGTTAGTTTTAACTCTTCAGCTTTAGCAGGAGGTAAGTTAGTGGGGAATCAAAAGCAGAACATGGCTTTGGAGTGAAAAAAAAGCCTGGTAAGGAGATAGTTTTCTGGGACATATGAATTGTCACCTGCAGAAGTGATGGTGCAGTATTTTCTTATATGAACTAGAAAATAGATTCCAACCTTTGCTGATTTAAGTGGAAGAATAAGTATCCTGTGTTTATGTTAACAGATCTATTTCCATAATGGGTATTAAAAATTTCATTATAAGTAAAGACTGTAGAAATGAACATGTACTAACTGTATTCTTTCTGGAGGATTAATCTCACATTAAAAATTCATTAAAGTGGGCTTTGTTGCATTATTTAAAATGACAACAGGAGGCAACAAGCTGATTATTTTGTCACTGATATGACACTTCAAATTCTCCTCCTTATTCATCGCTCTACCACTCAATTCAATTACACACTATCAAAATTGTGTGTTGTGGAAGAAAAAGAGAAAGAAAACTAAAAATATATACAATGTGAGTTTAAAATATAATTGGTATTTTACATTATTCTGCAATGTTTGGCTTTCTTTTTTGTTTTTTGCACTTCTGCTTATTGAAAAAAAATGTCAAGCAGATTTTATCAACAGAATATGCCAAAAATATTCTGAAGTGGCATGACATCAATACAGATTGTCATTTGTGCTGATTTTATTTGAATGGCATTGCAGTACAGCTGGGTGGGACAATTCCAGTGAAGAATTCCTTAGGGAAGAAACTTCACCTTGTGAAAACCAGTCAGCCTCTTGTCACCAGGTAGTAGTTGCATCAAAACAATGAATAACCCCTGCACATTCTACATGTTCATCTTTGTTCTGAGGAATGCAATTCATGTCCTTTTCCTGCATCATGCCAAGCACTGATGCTGCTCTTGTGTGTTCAGTCTGGCTTTCTGAGATGGTGGGAGTCTGAAATGCATCTGCCAGAGCCAGAGTTCCTCCGTGTGCAAGGAGGGGAAGCTGCTTTAGCCAATATCCCACGCATTTGTCTGGGGTGGGACTATTTATAGTTTCACAGAAAATATGAAAGCAGTGAATGTGGCTATGGTATCAGTATATGTCATGTATAAATAGAGTCATATTTCATATTGTGATCTTAAGTATGTAGTAAAATGATAAATTTGTTACACTAAGGTGCTGCAAATGCTAAATGGGATATAAATAGTGAGTAAAATCCATATTTGGGGTTAAAGCTATTGCCTCAGAACACTATATAATTCCTCTACTTTAAAATTCTATTTTCTCAGAGCTCCCTACTCCAGCACTGCTAGGTATCTAAAACTGCTGCAAGGATGATTTGTTTGACTGCTTTGATCATTGACTCCATCTTCAAACCTTTTTATATTTTATCCTCCCCGAATTCACACATGAAGTTGTGTCTCTCCTTCAGCAGCATCTGCAGTCACTGGAAGCTGCTGTGTAGCAGTGGTTTTTACTATATCTTCAAGCAACCGAAACAATAGAGACATTTTTGATCTAGAGGTACTCCAAAGACAAATACTATGCTGACTAAAAGTCTCACTGCACTGCCTGTCACAGTCCAGCTTGGAATACATACATATCTTCAGTGTTACTTTAAACTTTCAGACAAAATAGGATGGGTTTTATCAAGTGCTGGCACAATGGTTGGGATCCAGATTTAAGATTTTTGCTTAAGACAATCAAATGATGGATCTGGGTTCATTTTTGTGGTGTCTTGACACATCTTGCATCAAGTTCATTTGAGATTCAGGTAGGGTGGAGAGGGATACAGACTGAGTCTGTAGGAAGCTATCAGCTAAGTGAGTAAATTTATGGTTCACCAAAATTCCTGAACACTTAATGATATATTGATCTCCCAATATACAGTGACATATTTGAAGACAAATGCTGCTTATTTTGGTGTATTTACCAGATCATGCCATTCCAGTGCTATCATGTGGAAGAGCTGGTTTAGTGTTAAGGCATATACAACACATCGAGCAGTTCAAAAACTCATTACCATTATCCAGTGAAAAATACTGAAATCTCTTTTTTAAATCCACAGATAGATGCATACAGATGCACTTCACAGTTACTTTCACCTAGAAGTTCATACTGTTTGTCTGAGCAAAATGAAGTACAGTTTGTTGGGGGTTTTTTGGAGGGGGCAATATTTTGTGAGACAACGTAGAAGAGTTAAAAGTTGCTTTTACAAAATATATGTAAAAATAATTGCGTTGAAAGATATGAATCTAAGGAGGATAAAAGATGTAATGAGAGCATATGAGCCTCTAAAGAACCTTACAAAATAGCTTCCAGAAAGTGCAGGGTACCAAAGGAAACAAGGAGCACTGTTTTGAAGCTCAATAGCTGCATTTGTTGTTCTCTTCAAATGCATAATGATGTTTTAGTTGTTGATTTACCTGAAAAGATAAATTTATAGGTAATTTATGACCAAATATGTAAACTGAAAGCCAGCTTTACATCCCTGTTTATTGCAAGATGCTGGTGTCTGCAGCAATTTAGAAATTACTACTTGCTTGAGAGAGTTCTGCATATAGTGAGATCCTCTAGCATCAGGCTGCCATTTGTTTAGTTCTCTGGATTATAGAATATTCCTTTCACATGGACATGTCAGCCCCTTGACAGCAAATGGTAAAGGTAAGGGAATCTAGCTGATGCATGTGCTTGAAACTAAACAGACTAAGCTATACAACTAGTCATCATTAGCAAGCTGAAGTAAAGAAAACATTAATTTTTAAAATGCTGTGATTTCTAAGAGCTTAAAAGTGATGTATTTTTTAAGCTTATAAAGCAAAACTAGGGTATAACCAATGGATGCAGATGAATATAAATTGATTTGGTGGCAGATGCACATCTGCAGCTGAGACCAAACATTCAATTAAAAAAAAACCAAGCTGGTAATTCTTCACATTTCAGAAGGGCTATCCAAAAAGACTATTAAGGCATCTGAGAATTTTCACACACAAAAAAATGTACGTCTGTGCCAACATTATGAAGTGCTATTTTATTCATTGAGGAAATAAATATGAGAGTGAATAGAGAAAGAACAGCAAATTTTGTTAGAAGAAGTGAGAGAATTGTGAGGAACTCCTGAAAGACTAGACTAAACTACGTGGATGAGCATCACCAGGGTACCTGGAACTCCAGGTTGACCTGCTTGGGAAGGAACTGAGAAATGGCTCATTCACTTTTTTAAATTCAATTTAATTGTAGCAGCTCAGGAGAAACACCTGGCAGGGGATTATTGTATATTGTGGACAGTTTAATGAGCATTTCCACTGTTAACCAAACTGAACAGAAAGTTAGCATGTACAGAAACGGACAGTTGGGCTGGAACAATCATTATGCCCTTCTGAGCTTTCTCACCCTGAACACTGTGTTTGTTTCTTATCCCCTCATGCAAATAAAACACAAAAATAATTTGAGAGGTAGAGAAAAAAAAAAAGGTCATGAAAGAGGCTTCCTTTAGATACAGCTAGTGTTGTGTTGGGCAAGTGAAATGGGCAGATTGTGGTGTCACCACTTGGCACACCCCAGTTTCACACAAACCCCAAAAGAGACAGGCATTCTCGGGAACTTAAGAAAAGTTTTAAGACTTTTTACCTCCTTCCCAATCTTGCTAACATACTTAATTCATTACATTATTTTTTTCCATATAATAGAATGGCTCCTTTGTAACATTAACAGTTGTAAAAAACTTCTTGCTATGTAGCCTGATTAGGATGGTAATTGGGCCTCTCTTGTCAAGCACTTCAAGAGTGGTAGGTTATTCCTGGTATCAGAAGTGAAATAGTATTTAGTTAAGTATCCACTTGAAAAGTTACCTTCAGATTTGGACATTCTTTTAAGAACTAAATGAAACCTGCTGTTCTACTTCTGTTTGGCTGTGATCCCACCCTGGAAGCATATACAAAAGCTGTGCTAGTTGAATAAAACTTTGATTTCAATAACATGGTGCATATGTCATGTGTGTACAAATATATTAATTCAGAGTTTTGCTAGGTTATACACAGGAGAGCTCTTTTTTGTGACATCCCCTTCTATCTGTCTGTGTGCAACTAAATCATTGAGATATTTTTCTTCGAGATGAAAATAATGGCACTGAGTTTGTAATTTCTTGGACATGATTTATGAATATTTGTTTTTTCCTTCATGTGAATATATTCCAAAATGTTACACAGCAAGTGTTGCTATTTGGAAATAGCAAAAAAAAAATATTTCTTGGAGAATAACACAGGGAATTGTGTTTGTGATACAAACGAGGATTTTGAAAATGGGGAACATACTTAACTACTGTGAATAATTTGTGTGTAACAGTTGGAATTCTAAAAGTCCCATAATATATCTATAATTGTAATGTGTTTCTTTCCTGTTTTGCAGGCAGACCAGTAATGATTGTAGTTGAATACATGGAGAATGGATCCCTTGACTCCTTTCTGCGGGTGAGGTGCCATTTCTGATGACATTTGAATAAGACACCATTCTAGGTTATGATTTTAAATCATTTATCATAGATTAATTTCTACATAATGTTATTCATGGATTTTTAGTGAAGAACAGAAGCAGTTTCCCTAGGGTACATTTCTAAGGTACAGTGATACATTAGAGCATAGCTGGAAAAAAAAGATTTAAACTTAAGAATATAATTGATTTCTTCTACAAAAGTAGTTCCCCTATTTAGCAAAATGTTTTTCAAATACCATTTTTCTAAGGAACAGATAAATTGAAGCAGAAATGCCTAGCCTTATGGAAGTGGTTCATTTTTCTCAATCACCTTCAAAAATACTTTGCTGTGATTTTTTTTGGTTAGTGAAGTGTAGAATAGACTCAGTAATTGATTTATAATTATTTATGGTTACTTGCATTTAACAAATTGAATTAGAAAACAGTTCATGGGTGAAATGCCCTGGCATTAATTAACCCCCAAAGGTCACTAATAAACATTAAAGAAGGGCTACAGAAAGCATGAATAATGTGTTGGCACAATTGTATTTAATTTTTCTTGTAAAAGTAGAGGGGAAGGATGACCCCCTAAGCTAAACTTAGCCTGAAATGGTATCATCTTTGTTAACCCCTGGAAACGCTCCAAAGGCCCACTGACATAAGACCCTGTGTGAATAATTTGATTGTCAAGTATTTCAAATTTGTCTTAAAAAGTAAATACCAGTCTTTGCTAGCCCACTGCCTTGCCATTGCCATCTTGCAGAACAGCAAAGCTGGGGTTGTAGGCAGGAGCAGGGTGGGGGATCGGGGGACTGTGGTTTTGTGGACTTGTTTGAAAGGGTGTCCCCAGTGCAAAGGAGAGGTGTTCTACAAGGAGCTGTGATAATATTAGCAGGAAAATCAACATGGTGATGATGATCAGGGATGTTATGGTGTCAGGAAGAAGGAATTGCTAAGAGAAAAGGGTGAATAAGCAGGAGGAGAAGAACTACCAACACTTTAGAAAGACTAGATCAGTGAGAGGGAGAGGAAGTCATACAGAGAGTAGTTGTTTGATAGCAGGTCAAGAAAGAGGTAGCCACAAGAGGAGAAAAACATCTGGAACAGAGGATAATAACCTGAGAACACATCAGAGCCATTATCTTAGATATTTCTAGACATTGTTTCTACCTTCCTTTTGCTTTTGATTAATCCATTGTATTTTTCTTCTCTAGCATTTCCTGCCGTCCTCTTCATCAACTCTCCCAAATATTATTTTTTTTTAATTTTCCTTTGTAAAGACACATGACAGACACCTGCTGTGTTGTCAGAAACACACCAGTTTCTGGTGAGAATTTGCTGATCTCTCAAAATGGAGTTATTTCTCTGGAGAGAGTTTAGTATCATCAAGTTCTTCTTAGAAACTGGGTAGGTTTTAAAAATCACCCCTGTTGCCTTTCTGGCTCATCTTTCTGTTTATCTGCAGCAGAAAGATTGCCACTGATTTGAGTACCTGGGTCTTCCCTGGTCTGTAATCTTTCAGCAGTGCCCCAGGAAGACTTGCCTGGGCCTGAAACTCCATTCTGTGCATGTGCGTGCCTGTGTGTGTGTGTGCAGGATTGCATTGAAGAGAATAAAACCAAACACTGAAATAATTCATGAGAGAAAATTACTTTTCTCTGAATTGCTCTAGTTTGGTACCCATATTCCAATTATTCTTCACACACATTTATTTATCAGAATAGTTACTATTTATTAGGATACTTTAACAGAAACTGACATCAGCATAATTTTGATGTTATTGGGAAGCAATACTTCTCACATTGCATCAGATATATTTGTAGGCAAAACTGCTGAGGGGAAATGTGAGCTAATCATTTCTGCAGCTGGTTTCCATGTATATTCTTTTAGAGTTTCAATTCACACTTCAGATATGGTTTATTATTCTAAAATTATTTCTAAAAGGACTAATATTCAGCACCCCAAAGCACTGTAGATATATCATCAGCATTTCTGTTAATAATTAGCAGAGCAAATGACTACAAAGTAACCTATTTAAAAAGAAATCCAGCTGCTTCATTAATAATAATTGTTTCCTGCAGATATAAGTCTACAGTTTTAAAAGCTTTTATGAAGATATGAAGAAGAGGGGTTTATCTTTAGCAATCCTAATGAAAGGTGCTCAGTGAATGTAACCATTCTTATATGGTGAGATTTGGAAGGGCTTATAAGATAGTCTGTCTTATTATTTAAAAGAATCACATATTACAGTGCAAAGTGTTTTACACATTATAACCTGCAAAAATTAACCAACACATTTTTCAAACCTGGCCTTCTCCAAAAGCCTGCAAAAATGGGTCAATATTACATTTTCAAAGTGAAATTCTTATGATGAACCATGTGAGTGTATTCCAGAAGAAAGACTCTTTGTGGAATACATTTGCCATAAGCCTCCCCACAGCCTTAGTGGGATGTTAGCTTTCCTGACAGTATGAGTTGTGCAAGGAATCATAAACTCCAATTAAAACTCCCCTTGACCCCTAAACCCTAAAGTCTTAATAGCCTTTGCTTCCTTCCTTTATAGATGGGGAAATAAAGCACCAAGATGTTAAGTAATCTGCAGAGTATTGTGCACAAAGTGCATAGCAGAGAGTAGAAATGAAATCAGTTCCCCTGGATTCCCGGCCAGCAGCTTGTACTCATCCTTCATCTTATTTAGTGCTGTATTTTGGTTGTAATTATGTGGCCAAGTCCCCAAACCAGTGCCTTACTTTCTGCTATTTGTATGAATTAAACAGCAAGCTCAGCTAGATTATGTCTTCTCACCATACAAAATAGCCTGCATGCTGGCTGCTAACTTTGAGCTTTTGGGGGAAAAAAAGATTGGCATGTACTTGCAATATGAAGATGCTTCAGATATATTCTTAGTGGAAAAGCATCAGCTAATTAGAACCAATTCTGTAAGATGATGGTAATTAATTACAGCAATTGTGCACCACCAGACAACTTAAATTGCTGGAGACACTTGACACTCAATTTTCCTCAGAAATCCTGCATTATTTTTGCAATTATAGAAAACTCATTTCCATATGATGAAACTCAGTTATCTTTTTTTCTCCTAGAAGATTGATACATGCAAGTTAATAATCCCACAAAAGTACACATAAAATTTGCTGTGAAGCAAATGCTCATTTGACTAGAAATAAGGTACATGTGAGTTCATTTCTGTTAACACTTGGAGAGGTTTCTCTGGAGAAGGATGTGAGCTTCCAGCTTGGTATTTCCTCAGGGGTCTGAAGCTCTTCTTTCAGTATTACTCTGACAGTTGCCAGGTAGGTCTAATCTATGCTTGGAAAGAAAGTGGCTAATGCTTCAGCTTGGGTAATTGAGGAGATCCAGGAACAATTTCCTATTACCAACTTCACACACAGACTTTAGATGGGACACATTGTCTTCATGTTCCAGTCACCTGCCTGTGTAAAGGAGATCTTGGCAATCACTTATTCTGCAAACGTATGAGGAAAATAATAAACACACAGAGAGCTGAAAGGGCAGCTATCAATGTTGATAGAAAGATGTACCAGTAATTAGAAAGGATAGTTGCAGTCAGATATGTTTGCTCAGGCTTGTTGATAGAGAGCATAGAAGATACAAGGAAGACAACCAAAGGAGATGCATAAGCATGGCCATGACTAAGTAAACCACATGGGTTCACTGCTTGGTGATCTTGCAGTCTTCAAACATGACATAGGTGCAATTCCATTTTGCTGAGGGAAAAAAGAGATGAGTGCCATGTTGTACCCAAGCCCGTGCAGTAGTTCAGAGGGTAATGCAGTAACATAACCCAGATCTGAATTCCACTTTCACTCCTTAGCTGTTTGTGCTGGACACCACAACATTTCCCTCAGGCTTGCCTGCCAGACGATTGCAATAATTCCTATAAAAGACCTTTGCCCAAAGGCTGGTCCTTTCACCCTGATATACCTTCCCTGGTTCAGCCCACTCTTGAAGTAGATGCCTCACAGACTTATGGAGCTATTAAGAGTTAAATCTCATCTACTGTTTTCACAGCTCCATGTAAAGGGTCATTTGTGCCTAAAGTAATCCAGTTCAGCATCCCGTAGGAAGGAATGGGGTGATTAGGAGGCTTGGTGGCTTGTGTGTTTAGGGGAACTACTGCTTCTTGGGTTCAGTTGCACAGAAAGCAGCCTGGAGAGCATCTGCTGGCTGTGGTCTGTGCTCACTCTCCTCATGAATTGTTCAGTATGGGCATGGATTTAAGACAGAGAAAAGGAACACAGAAGTTGACTTTTGGGGATGTTTGTTTGTGGGTGGCTACCTAGAATCATGCAAAACAAACCAAAAAAAACTATCACCAGAGTACTTGAACTTCTTTCAGTATTTTTCTGCAGCTGTAAGACTACCAGACTGTCAGTGTTTTGTTCCTGCTCGGTGTCCAAGGTGGGCTAACCAGTAGTCAGTGCAGTGAGGCAAGAACCAGGGACACAGCAATATGAACCAGATGAGAACTCATGGTGTTGCGGCACGTTCTGTAGCAGGCCTGATACTAAAATACTCTACCAGCTGTACCCACTGCACTGTGTGTGCTCACTCTTCTTTATTAGGAAGGGAATATGCACTCTCCAGAGATCAGTGTGGGAAAGAGAGCTCCTCAGAGCTTGCAGCATTTTCCCTTAACTGTACCCTGAAGAGATAGATGATTAGGTTTGAAGGATGCTCCAGTCTTGCCCAGTTTTGTGAATCTCTGAGCTGTAGGAGGAAGGGATTCATCTACCTAAGGTAATCATTGGGTCATCTTGCTTTCTTCAGTGTTACTGTTTGCAATAGTAATGCTTCTCTTCCTACCTAAAAACTTGTGGCTGTTATATTTCCTTTCACATCAGAAAATTAAAATACTTGTAAAAAAAATTTATTTTCAGGCCTGCATAGTAGGTAAAAATACTGTAAAACAGATTTTGTTCTTCCAAAGAAAATATTTTCTAAAGATTCTATAAAAAGTATTCTTAACTGCCTTAGAGCACCAACTGCAGCAGATTGTACAACAAATGAAACCCTGGAATTCATCACCAAATTTTAATCCCTTGAGGCCCGTCTAGCAGCGGCTAAGATAAAATATGTGAAAAAAAATGTTACTAGAAGGAGAAAATATTATGATATATTGGTCTTTCATGCAGTAATCATTATTAAGTTATTCTCAGAGCAGCTTTGCTATCAGGCTCACCCTTTTTTCAACTAAAGTTTAGATGCTGCAGCAGATACCTACATTTAGTTAGGGGGGAAAGGGAGAAAAGATAAAAATGAAGACTTGTAGGAAGTTCTCCAAACTGATGTTGTAAATTACGTGTTGTATATCCATCTAACATGGCCTCACTAGACAGTCAGCTTTGGGGAAAAGAGGCCAGATGGCCTTTCTTAAGTTTAATGGTTGGTGTTATTATTTATCTGCATCCAGAGAGACAACAACATTAGAGCTCATAACTAATAGGCCTTCTTTTACTTTCACATGCAACATTCACGTGCACTTTTATATATTGAATACATGTTCCTTTCCTGGTGGGATAAAGGTGGCATTTTGCTTTCAAAAATGACTCTGTAAAGCAGAAAACCTGCACTAGAGACTGCTGATACCAATATTTTTTTTCTGCACCAAAAAACAGATTGAGCAATGAGAAACTGAGTTTGAATTAATGTGATACCTTAATAGTGAAATTGTAAGCAGCATGTATTTATGTGATCTAAGATTACACAGGGAAGCTGTCGCTGATGCTACAGAGCCAACATTTGTTCTCAAGCAATGTCTCAGGCGTCTAAAAGGAGGTAGGAAACAGTATTTCTGATACTGCTGTGAGAAGTTCACTTAGAAATTCTGTGTATTTTTAATCACTGTAGATATTCTGAGCAACAATAAATTTATTACAAACTGTCTTGTATTCAAAGCCAAAAAGAATTTTATAGGTAATGTGCTCACTTTCAATGTGCTCTTTATCTTTGTGAATTTGTGGAGAACAAGTAAGAAACCAGGAGATGAGAACAGAGTCACTGTCATCCATGTCTATAAAAAGAAGGCAAAAGAGAAACCAAGAAACTACAGGCCAGTCAGCTTAATGTCAACTGCTGTAACATTTCTGGAAGAAATTATCAAAAAAGTATTTATGAGCACCTCAAAGATAACAGGGAGACAAGGATGAGCCAACATGGGTTTGTCAAGAGAAAAACTATGCCTGTCTGGTTTCCTTTTGCAACAGGTTGCAGGCTTTGTGAGTATGGGAGAAGCAGTTAACATCATAAATCAAAATTCCATGGGCTTGTAGAAAAACACTGAACTAGTGCACACTGGAGCTGGAAACTAGAGGGTCAAAGCAATGAGAGAAACTTAAGAGTATCATCCTTCCTCCCCTGAAGTAACTGTCCCTTGTCACCAGCCCATTCTACATTGGTGCTATTGAAAGGTCTGTAGCAGGAGAAGAATATTTCATGTACGTAAGGTTTTCAAAGGCGAGCTGTAGCTGAATGAAAAAACAACATTTTTTTTTCAGGGCATTTGCAGGGCTGCATAAATGGAATGGCAACTACTCAAATATTGCATCTGTACTCAGCTGATGAGAAAAGTTTATTTAGCAAAGCCATTAAAGCCTGATTAAAATTTGATGGGATGATAGGATAAATGTGGTGAGTCCACTGGGGGCTGAATTGCTGCCAGTATTGATTAACACCCTTAACACCCCAGTGGGAATCCTATCAAAAGCATATTTCAAATCTAAGCCATGGGAATCAGAATAAAGCCCTGGATAACAACTGCCACATCGTTCAGATGAGTGGTTTATGTCCCTATATGGCAGGCGAGTTAATGAGATAATGGAAAGTTGCCAAAGGATTGGGTTGACTCGCGCAGGGATTTGCAAATACTGAAAATATGAGGCCAGATTCATACCTGGTATAATTTCACCAATTTAGTTGAATTTTCCAAGGGTTAAATATGGTCCATAGTCTTTGTCCTGGTCACCTTAAATCAGACAAATATTTTGACATATTGGAAGATAACAGTTTATAGATTGTAAGGGAATACAACCAGCGTGGAAACTGATGCAGAAGTCTGTAATGAGAGACTTGAGAGAGAGAAGATTGTTTTGCTGACAGGAATAATGTGGCTGTTCCAACTGCAAGGTTGGCAATGAAACTGTATAAAACCAAGCATGAGAAGGGACAGAGGAGAATAGATGTAGAAGAGAATTCAGAGAAATATACAGAGGGAGAAGGAGGACAGATTAAAATTGCAACCAGTAGGTTAGCAAGTCTGTCATTTCTTTAAAGGTGGAGATAAGAAGCTTGAACTTTTTGTGTCAAGGCAGAAGCCCAAAGAAATTTGAAAGAAGCAGGGAGAGAATGGCAAAAGCATGAGATTGTTTTTAAGCCAGGCATTTCTGCTATAAGGCAAATACTGAGATTTGGAAAGAGCAGAAAAAGGTTATGTTTTATGAAAAATCAGTCAAGCATGGTCTAGATTTGAAAGAGCACAAATTTAAAAAGGAAGGAATGAATGCTTGTGATTCAGGAGGACAAAAGGTTAAGGGAGGTGTTGCAGGTGATCCTGAGGTTTGTTTGAAACAACAACGGAGCTGTTAAGGATGATAAGGAGGGGGTAAAATCTTGAGGTTTGGGGGGTTGGTTTTGTTTGGTGCTTTGTTGCTGGGGTGAGGGGGGCTTGACTGGTTGTTTTGCCAAGGTCAGTCAGGTGTTTTGTTCCAAATCCTAATTCTACAGCTAACTAAAAAAAAGTTATCCATACAGGGTGTGAAGAGTATTAATTGTTTGCAACCACCTTAATAAATTTAGAGTCAGTTGTGCATTTAGAATTATTAAATAAAAAGCAAAACCCAAATCCTGTGTGGCTTCATTACAGAAAATATTGGATAGGGTTCATGTACATCCTTTATTGGGAGAGGCTTAAAGTATTTAAGAATATTCTCTTTTACCTCTCTTTGCTTAATTGCGAGATGGCAAGTTTTTATTTAAATATGTGGTACTGGAATGTTTTGGTCTCTGAGAGGTTCCCCTTATTCTTGTAGTAGGGACCTGTAATAGGGAATGTCATAGGCCCAGAACAGGGGGTGGCCTTTTGTAAAGTATCTGATTGTCACACTTGTGTCTTGACCCTCAGCTGAGTGTCATCTGCAGAACTAATTGCTTACAGGTGGCTTCGGTGGAGACAACACAGGAAGTTGCTTATGGTTGTGACAGGACTGGTTAGAGGGATCTGCCTCTACTGTTGCATGGGGAATTGAGAGACAAAAAGGCTTCAGAGCACTGGTGTAAGAGGAAAGGTTGCTATGACTCAGTTATAAATAGCTGGATTCAGAGAGGTATCCTTGAAAGTGCTTTGTTTGGCAAAGTCTATGGTATGACTGTGGTGTTCAGCCACTGATGGAAGCATGGCTCCTTAAATACAGGCATGGCTGAGAAGTATGATGAGGCTGGGAGGTGTTCTAGATGGTAAGGTTTGTTACTATCTCAATTTTTACATTCTGATATGTTGGCTTAGAATAGCAGCTTGGGAACCTCATTATATCTTTCTTTTACTTTTTTTTTGTAGTTTTTTTTGTCTTTAGTAGTACTGGTCAGTAGCTGGTTAATATTGCCCATAATGCAGGTTTTTCATATACTGCTGCACCTGGACTTTTCTTCCAACTGATTTTATGAAAGGAATTTAAAAAGTTTTGAGACACTCCACAAGTTCTACAAATTGCAGAATCCACGTTGTTCCGGCCTTTTCTGTTTGCTGTGTTTCTGTTTGTATCCCATAGAATTTAAATGAAGAATAGTGACATTAGGAACTAGTTCCTCTAACTTCATTATAGGCAAACAACTTTTTCAGCTTAGCAGGCTGTTATGCACAGCAAATGACTTATCATTTAAGAATGTATTATTGTTTGATTTAAGTATGTGTATAATATATATGAGGTAGATCCTGGTCTGGTATTGCTTCATCTCAGGAGATGGATTAATAACAGGAGAAGCAAGTAACACCAAGCCTCTTCCTGTCTGGGGTTTTGTGGTTGGATAGCTGGTTTGTTTGTGGGGTTTTTGGTAACCTTAGTTATATTTGAGTAGTAATTCCATATTTCTCTACATGTTTATGGCCTGACTAGCTAGATATAGGTCCTAAATAATTGAATCCTGATGGAAATGCTGAAATAATTTGCTGATCAGGGATAAAATTAAGCATATCTATACAGTTTAGCCTGTTGCTTTGCTGAATCTAATGAATTTACTGTAGACTTCTCCCTGACAAAAATAATCTTTCTTAAATGTATGAGCTAAGCAGTAGAAATGTCCTGAATGCTGATCAGGACACTGCTACTTGTCTGTAGCCCAGTGCTGGAGGTGTTGAAAGAGAAAATAGCAAGTTAACTTGCTTGCAGGGAAGAGGTTTTTTTATATAGCTATTCCTGCTGCCATAAAAGCCTGGCTCACTGAATAATCCATGAGAGGCTAAATGTCTGCCAGCTGAGGTCACAAAAATACTGCTGTAAGCATTACATAGGGCAGACCTAAACCAGGCAAAAAGCCCATAATCACATTTCCATACAGGTACTCACTTGGTCCCTACTGCCATATAATTCAGATCTGATTTAGGACACACAGAAGTGTTAACTGAGGCCCACCAGACTGACCAGATGGACAAATGTGGTTAGCAGTGTAACTCTAATTTACATGTTCAATTCCAATAGATTTCAGCAGGAATTAAGCAGTTTAATGAATTTGTGGATCTGGGCTTAATGGGCTTAGACATCCAGGAAGACTTTGGAAAAGCTACACATGACCCCTGAATTTCAGCCCAAAGCTCCTTTTTAATCTAGTGTTCAGAGATTATATTGTGTTAGGTGCAGAACAGGCATGAGGTAAAGCCCCAAACTTTTTCCAGGTTTGGGGTTTTTTTTAAAACAAACAGCTCTTCCCCCCACCCCTGAAAAAAAACCCCAGAAGTGAGGTAACAGCAGTACCTCATGCAGACAATCAAAGCTGAGGCAATAAAAATTGAGCTTTATGTTTCCTTAGGCCATGGAGTAAGAGATTAAGGGAAAGCATTTTCCAGTGTGTTATCATCCTTCTATTAAAAATAGTGATTGGGGAAAGTGTTCTTAGTAATTGAGGTTAAAAGATAATAAATGCTGTCAGTAGAAAAACTGTAGAGAGTGTAAAAATGTGGAAGAAAAGGGAGGATGAACTGCACAATGAGAAATGGGATAGTGCTGAGCACTCACTGCTGAGCAAGTTAAATACTTGAGAAGACAAGCTTGCAGCAGGCAGATTGGCTGGATAGGTTACAAATGTATTTTAAAATTGGGCTGTAGTTAATATCACTAGTAAAAAATCTATGAAAATTAGCTCATTTCTTTGAATGTTCATCTCTACTTGCAGAAGCATGACGGCCACTTCACAGTCATCCAGCTGGTTGGCATGCTGCGGGGGATTGCATCTGGCATGAGGTACCTCTCGGACATGGGCTACGTACACCGTGATCTGGCAGCCCGTAATATCTTGGTCAACAGCAACCTCATGTGTAAAGTGTCCGATTTTGGTTTGTCACGAGTGTTGGAGGACGATCCTGAGGCTGCTTACACAACAAGCGTAAGTTTGACCTGATGTGAACAGTTGATTGCTTTGTGCCTCTTTCATTCCACTCTCAGAATTCTCTATGCTATGGGAACAGTAGTTTGGATTGGCTTTGTTCCATTCTCGGTCCATGTGGTTTAATAACCCTGCCAGT
Organism: Caprimulgus europaeus; assembly: GCA_907165065.1. The sequence goes on along the minus strand of OU015523.1, from coordinate 6,017,919 downwards.
GTGTTTAAAGGAAGTTGTTCTGATTTTTGGCTAATAGATGTATAATAAACTCTAGTAAAAGGGGTTTTTTTAAGCAAATATGCAGGTCTAAGTGGGAGACCTTTTCCATTCTTGTTTGGATTTTGCTGTTTGGGTTGGTTGGGTTTTTTTTCCCCACATCATTTCCCCTTTAGCTAACTTGTGTTCATTTACAAAGATAGGGGTTTTCTTTAAAGTAGGGAGGATGGGAGGAGAAGAGAATCCTTTTAAAAGGATGGGAGAGGAGAGAATCTCACCAATTCTGCTGTCAGAAGCATGGTGCCAAGCCTTGCATTCATAAATTCAAATTTTCATTTTATTGTATTTAAGTTTACTTTCTAATAGGATGTGTAAGACCTTTCTTTCAAGGTTTAAGTTTCATTTAATCAATACTTAAATTTCTTATGTGATGCAAGGAAATTGTTATAGTCAAATGGGTTTTGGGTGGGTTTTTTGTTTGGTTTGTGGTTTTGGGGTTGGGAGCAGTTTCCACTGAAGTAAAAAAAATAATCCTTGAACATGGAGGTGCTTGTTCAAATTTGACTTGGAAGAAGAAGGTGAATTGCAGCTGCAGTATGAAGAAGGTAGGGAAAGGAGTGTGTTGCTGCTAATAAAATTACAAGTTCAGATACAGTATTTTTTCACCATAACAAAATGTTCAGTTGCATTCCTGTTATGATCATTACCACAACATTAAGAATCTTAGCTAATTATAAGCTGATTTTAAGTAACTTCATACCTATCACTGAAGCTAAAATTATTTCAGAGTCAGAGCGCATTCACATTAGTAATCTCACAAAATGTATAGAACTTGTGTGTTCCCATGATAGGGCACAGTGGCAGAATTCTGATAGAGATAATAAATCAGCATTAAATAATTTATTTCCACCTTTTTTCTTTTTTACTTTAAAAAGTGATGTATGGCCAAAGTAAGGAACTCATCTAATTTAACTGTATTGTAGTAAATACTCTGGTGTATCCGTTAAATTCAACATAGCTATTATAATGGGATTACAGATCTTTTATAAGTATTTTTGGGTTTTTAGTTTAAGCCTAAAATAGGTGTGTTTTGATAAATTCACTGTAAATTCCACTTCTTAGAACAAGGTCTAAGCAGAATTGCGAGGTGACTAGAGGAAAACAAGTCACTTTGCAAGGTTTTTTATCAGGGTTAATATGCAAGCTAGGGAAAATAAATTTTTTTTAAAAATCATAGCTATTTTCCTTTTATAGGGGAGACTTCCTCCATTTAGTTCTCAAAACCTCTTTTGCCTCACAGTATGAGGCTTGAGAGGAAAAATAAACCTAACTGCAGCTTAACAAGCTATCAGGTGTTGGCTGAGCCTCGCTAATTGTCTGTGGGAGTGTGCTCAGCTGGCAGCAAATGCCCCAGTGACAGGCAAGTGAACTTACATTGCTCAGCACTGATCGTGGGCTAATCAGCTCAGCTGGTGGAAGGCACTGGAAATTGCCAAGCAGTCTCTCCCAGTTAGGTTCAGGAAAAAATACCAAATGATAGTTTGAGGCTTTCAGCTACTATTTATCCTGAAAGTTTCTCATAGATACCAATACTGAACAATTAGTTTTCCAGAATAGTTAGTGCCTGCCTCTTTCATCATAGCCAGAGCTGCTTTTAATCAGGAAATGCTACTTTGTTAAAAAAATACATATATATATATATATATTTAGAAGACAGGACAGGCTTTGATGGAATGCTCACTATTTCCCATTGGGTCACCTAGCTGGATAACATGAGAGTTTGTGAGGCAGCTGTTGTAGGTGGAACACCTCCGAGCTGTTGCTTCAGTCCTCCAAGGTTGCAACCACGTGCTGTACCATAAGCAGGTATTTATAGCATGTCCATCAGGATCCTGCAAATAAGGAGGGGACATGACAGAGGCTGATAGCCAGTGGCAGGACCCTGTGTGAGCCAGATGTTTAAGGTGAATCTGCTTTGACCATGAATTCCATGAAGAAGATCAAAAAGCTTTGAAACTCAGGTGGGAAAATGCTTTATTTCATTATAATATGAACTAGAAATGGTGTAAGTAGGAAGGATTCAAAGCAGAAAAGTAAGGCATAATAAAAATTAAAAGTTTTTTAGACCTCTCATTCCTTCACCCCTAGCCCCCTGTTTTTGCAAGTGGGCCTTCACATCCAGAGTGGCAATCACTGTGGCTGAGTCTGCCCAGTTCTCTTCTGTCATCTCCAGTCCTTAAGAAATGTCTTTCCCTCATCCCTGAGGGCAGGCTGACTTCTGTACGATCCAGTGATAGCCACGTTTTCTGTGGGATGCTCTTGCCTGACATATGCTCCATCCTCAGGTCTTGCTCCCCTTGAGCAGGTCCAGTAGATGTTCCCTGAAGGAGTTCAATAGCCTTGTCACTTTTTTAAGGGAACATAGCACAATTATGACCAAAAGAGGGAAGGAAATAAAGAAATACTTGTCACAGCAGCTGTGGGCGACTCAGTGAACACTTTCAACCTTTAAGCAGTCTTTCACAGTGAGAAAATAATAGAACCCCACACTGGATCTCATGTCTTCTCTGCTTTCACTGACCATCATTATGTTATTGTCCTGTCTCCTCATCATGAACATCTTCCCAACAGCAGGCTATGTGTATTACTAGAGGTTTTTATAGAATCTATCTAGTTCCATACTGGGCTTTTGCCATATGAAGGTTAAAACCTCGGTGCATTCACAAAGGTTCTGGTGCTTTTAGAATTTGTGTTTCCTCTCCACAGGGATTTTTGTTGATAACAGCCCAGTACCCGTAGCTACAAGAAATCCATAGAGTGGGTCTGTATCTTGAATAGTATTATTTTTAGGCTCACATCTCCTATTACACCACTGTCTGTCAGTGCTCAGAGGAAACTGTGATTTTGGTTTTTTTATTCCTGTTTTTGTCTTAGTCCCAGTGTCAGAAATAGAATAGTACAATTGAATGTTTTGTTTGGAAACAAGAGCTGCAAGACAACCTAAACCAATCAGAAACCAAAAATTAGAATTTTATATCCACACACCTGTGATGCTGTGGTCAATACTATGTGAAAACATTCCAGGACATAAAAATTGTAAATTGATGCAAAAGACAAATCAAATTTTATAAAGCTGACATGTTCTGTGGCACCCTCAGTAAAACAAGCTGAAAGGCTTTCTCACCTTGTGGATTGACCATGTCTGAGCAGGCACAACCCTGAGTCAGATGACCAGCATCTTCCTGTTGTCATCCAATAAACATATCTTCCTCTTTACTCACTGCTTTAGAATAGACCTTACACTCTTTCTGTTGGCACCTCCTCCTACATGAAGGGTAAAGAACAGGAATCAAAGTCTAGGAAATGCAGTAACACTGATAGGGAAAATCTGGAAAGGAAACCTCCTAGAAAGCGGCTGCATCCTGTGCTCACACTGAAACACTACTTTGGAGACTGTATTTGATTAAGTAGTGATGGAAAAACTGACAAATGCCCCAAAGTAACACAGTTAAAAGTCACTATATTTCCCAAGAATTTTGGACTGATGCTATGGGTTGAAGAGCTGTTGAGTGCTTTAAACGGTACATGGAAAGACTGAAATCTCAGAAAACAGCTTTTTGACTTCCATGAAGGCTTTGGAGGTTTTTTGTACTCCAGCCTATTAAAGCAAAGAATATAAATAACTTTTTGATAAGAGGCTTGGTAGGAAATAAGAGATTGGCCTCTTATTCCTCTGTTTTCTCTCAGGAATTGTAAAATATAGAGAAGATAAAATTTTAGAACAGGAAGAAGGAAATAAGAGCTAGGAACATCCGACTGCCAATCTCTGAGTTTCAGACTGATCAGGAAATGATAAGGTAAATTTTGGGATAACTGAATAGCATAGGTTTTTTCCATGGAGACAAAATTTTAATTTTTAGTAGTGGTTTCCAAGGCAACAGTAGCTCATAAAAAAAAAAAAAAAAGCATTTCTAGTATATAAACAAGCATTCCTGTCAATACAGAGGACACCTGTATTGGGTGTTCTTGCACCCCTGTTTGCAGAAAGACTATGTTATATGATGTAAATTCATTTAGTTTAAAACATAATCGGAGTTCACCTGCATTTCAGAAAGAAATGAGCCTACAGGAAGACTTTTTACATGTAGTAAAATGTGTGTGTATATATATATATATATATATACACATATATATATAATCAGAACAGGATCTATAGCAGTACTGCAAAAAGAACTAAACAGGTATTTCCATTAAAGGTAACCTCTTCGTATTCTGTGTTAAATCTGTTTTTTAGTGAGACAAAAAGCTGCCCCTAACTGAATTGTATGATACATAAATAAATATATTATAGATTTCTCTCTCTTATCAGTTGTATTTGTGAATTCAGCCTTAATATATAACATATTTTCTTCCTTCTGGAATACTAGTTAGAGAATTGATTTATTGCATTGCATCTAGTGAATCATTTGATGAACTTTACAAGTCTGACTCTTCTCAAGAGAGTTGGATAAAATACCCAACCCATGGAAATTTCAAGCTGAGATTAATTAGAGGAGCAAAAATTTGGGAGGATCAGGATGAGGACTTAATATTATTTACTTTGTTACATAATTCCCATATGTCAAGACACTTTCCACTTTCTCTTACTTGTACACAAATAATGGGTATGGGGGAGAAGGTTTAACATGCTAAAAAGTGAAACTGCAGGCAAATTATTTTCTAGTTAATTTAGGATTTCAAATGAGTTTCTGAATGATCTGAGTGCTGTAACAAGCATATCACCTAGACATCTAAGAATCTGCTTAAACAGAGACAATGGATTAAATTGATTATTGGCAGCCATTTAGAAAGAGGAAGAGGAGATAGAGGTTGTGTACCGTCAAGATCTGTATTAACCTGTTTTCTTGAAAACTAATTGGTGACATAAGGCTGAGCACCATCATTGTCAACTAGTTAATTCACACTGGTGAGTCTCATAGCTAGGTTAAACATTTGGCTCAGATGATCACTGGAAACACACGATGTTGAGTCGTGAATGGTCTAGGTCAGAAATGTGCACTCCTGTCTTATAAAGTACAAAAATAAAGGTATGTCAAATTAAGTGAAATGATGAGAAATTCAAAACTATTTTAAAGATGGGTATCACACTGTGTGTAATTGCCCCAGAAAAGCATTTGGGCCAAGGTCTCAACAAGATTTATTTTAAAAAAAAAAAAAAAGGGGGGGGGGGGGGGGGGGGCGTGGGGCAGTGTTGAATATTCTTAGGAAGAAATAATATCGAGTTACTGCAGTCGATAACAATATTAAAGAGATATGGAAGTTCATATTTCAGCCTAGGGAAGGAAGGAGGACAGGAAGAAAACAAATATGAAAGAGAGAAGTAGCAGAGTGGATTACTTTCAAGCTTTCACACCTTTCTCTGAAATATCTGATATGGCTGCTGCTGCAGGTTCCAGGATTAGAGCATCTTGGGTTTGATTGACTATGGCAATTCTTGCTTCAAACATTAAGAGTAACTGTAACCAACAAAATAAACTGTGGATGTGCAGGATGTCTGTCTGTAAAAGCCCTTGAATCAGGATTGCAGCTGTCTAACACACGTGCCCTAACTCACACAGAAGGGGCTGTGCAGGATTCACACCGGGAAATGCTGTGCCACGTGCTGCATGGGTGCAAGATAAATCAACGTGTCGCATCCTGTGCTCAAGATTTTTCAGTAAGACATTGCTTTTAAGTAGTTTCATTCTGCCAAATGCAGTTGTTAGTGAAAGTGGTGACAAAATGTGACTGTGGGAATCAAAATCCAAATGGAAACTATTACGTGGTGGGATACAATCCAACAGAAAAACTCTAGGAATAATTTTGAGAAATAGTGTGCAGCAGTAAAAACAGGCAGACCAGGGCGAGCATAGACATCTGCAGTGGTTTAAAACACTTTTTGTGGCACTATTGAAACTTAGTATAGAATATCAAATGTATATAAATCACTGTTATGGGGAGAACATAACAGAGATCAAAAAGGATAAGAGAAGGAAGGAGGCAGAGGCTATCATTTAGTATTTTAGCAGTGCAAATAGCAACAAAAATTAGCCAAGGTAATTTTTGTAGATACAATGACTGGTACAAAAAGCTCTCTATTTAAAAAAATAAATAAATACATTTGTAAGAAAAAGCCACTGGAGTGGATCTTAATGATCAGCTTAAATAACAGCTGACACAACAGAAGATCATGGAAAAGAACTGGGGAGAAAGCTAGCCTACAAAAATGCATCTGTAATTTCTCTATAGTTTGGCTATGGTCAAAAGCAAGCAATGAGAGAGCAAATGAAAAATGCCAGGCCAAGGGCTTTTCTAAGCCAACATAGGAAAGATTAAATTAGATAGGTTCTTCAACTAGATCTTGAATGTTAGAATGCTGATCTGGAAATGTATCTTAATCTAATTAATTCAAGTTTTGTTACTTGACTGCAGAATGCAGTGATATGATTTGCCTTTTCAAATAAAATTGATCCCTAGTTTACTTTCAAAAGCAAAAAAAAAAAAAGGGTATTTTTCATTGTTACACTTTTCTGCAATGCTGAGTTTCTGATTTTGCTTTGTAGTTGTCACACACCGTTAGGGGAATACTACCTGGCTTTATTTTTTAGTTCAGCTATGAAGAAACACTAAATAAAATATGCATCATCAAAGGCTAGGTAGGGGTTTATGAGACCATTGTGGTTTTTTTATTTCATTCTTTGGTCTTAGATTCAAAACAGAATTTAGAAAATAATTGATGCAACTTTGTGTGTCCTGTATCTATCTTTAAAAATCTACTTTCCAATTTGTAGTTTAATCCCATAATATACAATTGTTCCTTCTTTGGGAAATTCAGGTTTCATCAGCAGGAGATACTGATTTGTTTAAGGGGTTTGAGCTGTGCCTGTTTGGTACATGGCCAGCCAAAGATGTGAAGCAGCTACACAAATATTACCTGTGCAAAGGGAAGAGGCTTTTTTAGCAGACACGTTTTGCTGTTAAATTTCCTTCTGCATAGCTGGTTGCAGCGTTGCTCAGTCCCTGCTGGTAGACAATGTGAAAAGGAGTACAACTATAAAAAGAATTGCTATCTAGAAAAGAAATGAGGGTAAGATAGGATGCCTCTAGAGTTGGCATCCTTCAAAAGGTGGCTGTTTGGGACCATACTGTTGTCTTCAGGGTATTTAGCAACCTGCTGATCATCTCTCTTTATCTCTACAAAAAATTGTCATTAAATGTCTGCATAAAGCTGCAAAGTGAGATTTTTGGGGGTTTTTTCCTCCAGACAACTTATATTTTGAAAAGTTTTAAATGTTATTTTCAGACCTATAATTGTCATTGTTTCTGGTAACCTAATGATCTGATCAGTGCTTTGGAGAAGGCAGAGGTAGAGTTGGTTTCCACCCAGGGCTTAAATAATACCTAAGAAGAAAATTCAAAATATGCCTAAGAAGAAAATTAGAAGTATGTTTTACTTCTGCTGTAGCCTAGAATGAAGGATTATTCATCAAGTGTGTCAAAGCACTGACTGGTTTTAACATCACCAAGGCTGCTGTTATCTAATTAACTGATAGAGCATCTAGACAGTTATTTTGGGGGGAAATGATCCTTTCTTCTTTTTTGGTATATAGCTAGTGACGAAAAAAAGTTCTCCCCCTGCCAGTGTTCTCTCATAATCATGAATGTTAAGTCTGGCTTTGGTATAAGCTTCAAAATTTACAGATATTGGGCCCATATAAATAGGCAATTCTACTCTGAGCAAATTTTAAATAGCTATGCAAGGACAGAGGAGAGGGGGGAAAAAAAGCCAATGCTCTTGAAAATAATTTCTGAAATAATAGTTAAATTATTCTAAATCTCAGAAAGCTACAGGTGATATTTTCAGAAAGACTACAAATTGACCAAGGCACCAAAGTTATTGACCTGGGAACCTTGGAAACTTCTGTTTGTGCACTCTGCTCTCCTCCCTTCTAGCTATGTCTCTGGAATCCAAGTCCAGTGAAGTTAAGCAGTATACCAACACATGTGTATGTACTACATACTTCCTACCATAAGCAATCATAGCTTTTTATTCTTAATTCCTTATACTGCTGACAAGTTATTGTTTTAAACTAACAATTATCAGAATATTAATCTAATTTCAAACAGCTGTTTTTTAGCTGCATATGGACTTGATTGCATGCATTTGTAATTGTTTAATTTTTAATCAGAATTGGCATTTTTGAACTATAATTGAAGAAGCTATTGTAAACATGCAGAACATACACATTTTAGCAATACTTCATTGCACTTAGAATAATACCATCCACACTTGAGATTAAAAATGTAGGAGTACTGACATAAAATAAGAGTTATTGCTTTGTTGCTAATTATGTGAATGAATATAACCCTGAACACCTGGTTTGTTAGGCTATTGCTAATAATGGACCACTGTTTACTTGGTATTTTAATATTCAAAGTATTGAGCAGGGTGTAGTGTATTATAAAATATTTAACTGTGTTAAATAAATTGGAACATACCTGCAGTATGCACAGCTCCTGATATGCTCTTTAATGAATTTAAAGCCAGTCTGTTAAAGTCAGAGCTGTTGCTTTCAGTACCATGACAGCTGCCACTAATTACTATAGGATATAGTATTTAAATATATAGAATAAGTGGAACAAGCTTCTGAAAGCTGTGAAAAAGAACATAATTTAGTCATATTTTGTTGGGTTCTTGTTTTTTTTTTCTCATTCAAGGTTAGTGGTACCTTTTAAAGACAGGTTAAGAGACTAAATTTGTTTACTGTGTGGTATTGAAGTCACAAGAGGTAAGTGATTCATTGGGAAAAGAAAACCATTCAGCTCAGTGATCCAAACAGCTCAGCTTCAACTCTGTTATAGGTGGAAGGAAATAAGATCTGGGTGATTTTTTGCTTTCATTTGTTGCACCACTCTCCAAGGGAATTTATGATCTATATTAAATAATGCTGTAAAAAGTAACTTCTCTGCATATTGCCATATAAAACTTCTTGGTTGAATATTTGAAGCAGGTTAAAAATTTGAAGCAGTTGGCTTCACCAGGCTTTTGTAAAGCTTCATAATTAAATCTTGACACATTTCACAGTAGGATGTAATTCTTGTGTGTTATGTCCTTGAGTACAGTCAAATGAATTCCTGACTCTAGTCCAATATAGGAGTAAATTAAAACAAAAAAACCCCACTTGTTAGACTTGGTTATTTAAAAGCAGTCAGTTTTCAGGCATAGTCAGATGCAGATTTTAAAGCCCACAGGCAAGGAACCTTGAGAAGAGTTGTTTCATACTGTGTCTTTAGGTGCTACAAGAGATCATTTATGTTTCTGCCTCAATTTTCCCCTGCTTGCACTGTGTTTGGTACTGAGCAAGCTGCGTCAACTGGAGAGCAAACAATTATGATGCTGGAAGAGACCAGAAATTCTCAGCAACACTGCTAGACCATGGTGCATTTATTTTTTTTAGAATTGGAAATTCCTGTGTAATAATAACCCAAAACTTGGATGTGCCTGTTTTTATTGGGGTTTTTTGATGTATGTTTTTTTTTCTTTCATCTGGTTCCAGAGGAATTATACTACACTGTATTTGCATGTGACTGGTTAGTCTTGTATTTCCTAATTATTTTTATCAATGTCAAATTTATCAAATTAGAAAGAGGCATTAAAATTTTAGAGGCATTATTTATGTTGTTCTTTAATGAAAATAAAAATGTTAATGTAGAAAACAAATTCTGTTAATTTAGCAAGGACTTGACCCTAACTGGTTTTTAGCCTGGAATTCTGACATCCAACCTTCAAGACACAGATCTGGGGAAAACCAAGATCCCACTTCTTCCTTATTTATGGAGGACTTTCAGGATGTTTTGGTTAGTTGATTGGGATTTTTTTTGGATGAGGATCAATGTTAATATATAATGCCACCTGAAGGAGACAATCAAGAAATGAGGGAGAGGAGGGAGCAGAGGGCTTGCAATAGTACAAGGGAGGAAAGAAAACCTGACACTTCTGAAACTAAAGAGAGTTTGTATCAGTTTTGTTTTGATTTTATTATAAGCTCATGTTTGCTTAAGATAGTCACTCACAAAAAGAGCAAGTAGGGGCTTTTGTGGGAAATGCATAAGTGTCATGGAGATGCTGAAGTCCAATTTATACAGCTTTATGAATAGGTTTGGATGCAGGATGCTCTGAGGAAAACCTCAGGTGTAGTAGTTTTCTGAGCCTTGGTCTTCTGCAGTATGAGTAACCTTCTCCATAGCTGTATTAATCAAAGAAAATCAGTTCCATGTTCTTGTTCCTATGGCACCTCTCTGCCTCACCTGAAAGTAAAAGAAAGGAGGAGGAAGTGATACTGCTCTTTCAAATCTGATTGCAAATCCTGAAGCTGGCTGAACTTTGACTGTAGTTTTTAGCATTTACTTTGTAAGACTACAAGGTCCTAGGCTGACACTTGATAAAAGCTGCAGGCTTTTCATTTTCAAGGACTTGCCCTTTAAAAATCTTAAGTTTAATTTCACAGTCAAAGATGGTATCATGCTATTATCTGGCTGAACAGTACAGCTGCTCGCTTCCCCGGCTAATATTTAATGGTTCAGAAGGTTTAGGATGCATTAATGATGGAAGAGCTCTCAGATAAAAAAGAAATATCTTTTCACATTGTTTAACTACTGTTCTTTATATAAAGGAATCTTGCAGAGGGTAGACCCAGCTAAATATGAAAGGGTGGAGTTGTAGCTTGGTATGATTTCAGCTTCTGTGCTGCAGTGTGTAGTGTTCATATTCCACCATCTCCCCCTCACCCTTCAGGGACATCCTCTGGTCTGACTGCTGCTGGTGTCAGGGTTTTGATATTCACTTCAGCTAGAAGAAGGAAGCCAAAGCCATGCATGTCTCGCATGCTTATGAATTTCTCTGCTCACTTTGATACTTACTCTTAATATTTTTCCTGTATGTGATATCAAAGTTGTTGTAAATGGGATTCTGTAATTGCAGAAGGAAGTTTCTGAAGCAAAACAGACATACATGTAAAACTTAATCTACTTTCATATTTCTGTAATAGAATTGTGAACTTAGGAACAAGACTGACCTAGTTATTCACCAAAATTAATCCCCAGTGAAATCAACTAGAGAAATTTCTGCTGACCATGCAGGAATTGCAGTTTGCCCTAAATCAGAAGGAAAACTGTAGAAAAAAATTATTAATTGTTGCCTGTTTGCTTAGAAGAATGAAAGCCAAATTATTTTCAGTCACACAGAAGCCTTTGGGAATCTCTCTTGTGCACTTTTCTGTATTTATCAGATTTCCCAAACTTTGCAGTGGTAAGCTTACTCTTTTTAGTCTTGCCTGTTGGCAGATTTGCAAGATAGCAGCTCCTTGCCCAGCTGGGAGTTCTTCCCTTCATTATACACATGAGGGGTGCAGGGGATGATTCCCAGTTTACTGTTACTGTGGTTTCCTTTAAACAGAATGCCGCAGGAATATTGCAGCACAGTGGTTGTCTGTCTTAAAAACATGTTAGACCTAGATTTGTATGACTCTGATAAATCTAGGTCAGACATCATAGTCTTTGCTCAGTACTTATTCAGGCAAAACTCCCATTGGCTTCAACTAGAGTTTTGCCTGACTAAGCACTGTGGGATTTTGCCCTTAGTATCTAAAATATTTGATCTGTTCCTTGCGCTTTGGAAGCTTTCTAGAAGCAAATGGTATGTCTTGTCCTTGACTGCCCCGTTGTGGCTGTATCATCATCAACTTAAAAGGTGGCAGAATCTTCCATTTCCTGACATTAAGTGTATCTTCATTGTCAGCATATTTAAAAACAAACAAACAAACAACTTCATATTTATTATATTTAATGTAATTAAAAATCTGTGAGTATTAACTCTGTGTATTACTGCATGACAAGGAAATGTGTTATTTTATATTTTAGGTTCCTTGTTCCCCTTGTTTCTGCCCTAGAGATTCAGATTTTTGTTTTCAGTTATAGGGTTTTTTGGGAAAAAGTTAATCTTTTCTCTTAAGAAATCTCTGGCTTTTTGTTCTCTCTTATTAAAAGTTTCCCAGGTTCATATCCCTGCTCATTCCATACAAGGCTTTTGGTTCAAATGTCAGAAATCCATTCAATGACAGTTAGGACCAGTTTTGGGCTGGTTTTAGGTTGTTTGTTTTTTTCCCCACAAGGAAGCCATCAAATGAACATGCTTCATTGACCTCACCAAGAAATGTGCAGTATTTGGAAATCAAAAAGAGCATATAAAAACTTTAAACCACATGGAGGAACTAGTTCTTAGTAATGTGGCCATGCTTACTGCCTTGACTTCTGCATGGTTTTTCTCAAATGAGCTGAAGGGCATTTAGAGATGAGACTTGCCATCCTCTTCCACAATACCACATCACTAACTGTGCTTTCATTTCTGCTCTAATTTCTAGCTGCCTCTATCTTCACTCTCAGTGCATTACCTAGTGCTACTCCCTCTCTTTTCACTTTTCATTGTATCTTGTTCTGTATTGGACCCTCCAACTGGAACTATCACACTTTTTCCATCAGGCATTCTGCTTTCAATTTAAATTCCCTCTTAAAGATACACATCTGGGGTTTTAATGTAAACTCTCTTGAATAAAAATGCAGTCACCCTACTCCTTACTTTAAAAAAAAAGCTCTAGGGTAAATCTCGTAATAAATGTGCTACACATCTCCTTAGAAGCTTTCTATCCTTACTTAGGCTGAACAGCTCCCAAATCTTCAGTGCTTCCACCGAGATAAATACTTCTAGTCATGGATAAGCTGTTACTCAACATGAACAATTAGCTTGAGCGTGCAGGCTCTTTCTTCCACTGCAGCACTCACTGCCAATGCAGAAGTATATTTGGTAAAGTCAGTTGTAGCCTGAGAAAAACATAGCAGACCCATTTCTTCAAAATGAGGAAACTGTAACAATATTGTGAGAACTCAGACATATTTACCTCTCTTTGCTCAGATTCCCTTTACATTCTTTATAAAAACATACCCAGCAAACTCGAAGAAAAAAAATTTTATGCCAAAATCTTGCAACTCAACCACCACCCTTAACCATTCATCTTTAGCAATGTTGTGGTTATGTTTAACTTATTTTATTTTAAAACAGAGGGGCTTGTCAGTGCAGATATAATCCCAGAATTACAGGAGCAGTGCTATTGATTAAACCCTTAGACAGACATAGAATCATTTAGGCTGGAAAAGACTTTAAAGGTCATTGAGTCCAACTGCAGACTTAACATAGCCAAGTCCACCTCTAAACTATATCCCTAAGCACCATATCTACACATCTTTTAAATACATCCAAGGATGGTCACTCAACCACTTCCCTGGGATGCCTGTTCCAGTGCTTAACAACCCTTTTGGTGAAGAAATGTTTCCTAATATCTAATCTAAACCTTCTGTGGCACAAATCTGGCTTCTCAAGAGCTCATCTCTGCACCATGTTGCTTTATGTTGTAGATGTGCTGATACTGGATATTTCCAGCTAAAGCAGGAAGGCACACTTTATACCATATAAATGGATTATTTGTTATAAGAAATAAATCTCCTGGACTAGGGTTATTATCAGAAAGATTGAAAAACTTTCTGGTATCCCTTTAGTCTCCTGATCAAATTGCCTTTGTTCGTGGTACAGCAGAGTTACAATAAGAAGAGGTGTAGGAAAAAGAGAGCAAGTAGAAAGATACACCTAAAAGCTGTGACTAACAAAAGGAATATATTTCATTGTATAGTATTGCTTCTGAAATTTGCTCAGTTCATAGAATAAAGAAGGGGAAGAAAACCCACACCGCAATGCACTGTAAATTATTCAGTGAAATTAATGCAGAAAGTCTGCAGTGTGTGTGCAGACTTTCTTTTCAAAGTCTTTTCTAAATGGGAGCTGCAGAAGGTTCATGAAACTGTCATGCCCATAAATTATTTAGCAGATTTGCTACGCTCTTCTTGAAAGAAATATACTGGGATCCATAGCTGTAGTAATTTGTTGACTTTTTAATATCTGGTTGTTTCTTTGCAATTGCATGTAGAACATTTGGCCTCCATCACAAAAAACTCCAATAGTATCTGCTTCTTAATCAGGAAGGATAATGAGGGAGGGGTTGTATATGTTTTTGGCATTAACTGGCCTCCCCAGAACAGTAATATCCCATTGCTGTGTTTAGGTGACAGAACCATCTACAGTGTCATTTGACATGCAGAGAATACCATGTTTCCGTGGTTAAATATTTTAACATCAGCAGGAATTCTTTTGGATTTCCCCTTTCTCAGGGCTTTACCTTTAAGTCCCTATCAGTAATCGGGGAGAAAAAGTTTGTTACAGGACCTTTAGTCAGCCAGAACTTGAGGTAAATGAGTAGATCTTGCTTGCAGGTTAGGCTTAATCAATGACTTTATGAATTCTACCAACCCCTTTTCATCTCTAGGAAGTTCTTCCTTTCCTCTCTGAGGTTTGGCTGCCTATTCCTCGGTACACATTTTTCCAGCTCAGCATGAACCTCTCAAGGCTGTCACTTACCTGCTACATCTTACATTCTGCCAACACATCTCTTCCTGACCAGAGTCAGTAACACTCCAAGCCCAAGGGGTCTCCATCAGAAGACAGGCTGTAGGTAACACAGCCACTCCCAGGGCTCTCACCTCACTTTTCTACAAGAAATAATTGTAAACAAAAAATAGTGAAAACTCAAAATATCTGTCATGTGGGTTTGCTGCCTTTTTCCTGGATTGTCTTCTAAAAAGACCTCCTATTACTCCTTCTTCTGACTGAATAGCCAAGAAGGATGCTCAGAGAGCACAACAGTGAAGCTCTGACTTCAAGCATACATTTTCTTAGGCTATACCTGAAGGCAGAGCCGAGTCCCAGTTGAAAGTGTATTAGAGATTCAGTTATAGGAACCTACTCATTTTAGTATACTTTTTATTATATTTATTTGAGATAGCAAAACTGTATAAGAAATTGCTTACTGGCTTCCTTGACAAGATTTTTTTCTGTGTGGGAAGGTTTGTCACAATGGAAGTCTCAGAGAAGACAGCAGAAGCTTTTTTTGACTCTCCGTGGTGTGACACCTTTTAGAGTTTGCTGCCCTATCCATCTGACCTATACTTTTTCCCATGCCCTACATATCCAGTCACATCAGAAATCCTGTTCCACATGGTAGTTATGCTTTGGGGATGTGTACTTTCCTCCATAGATAAGGTACACAAATGAGAACATTTGATGCATGGACACCTTTGTTCCAAGTTAATGCTATGCCCCAAGGAAACCCCTGAATTCCTGCTGGTTTCTCAGTTGTAAGAAGGCAGGGACTGTTGCTTGAGACAGCTTTTGTCCTTTTGCAGGTGATTTTTTTTTTATTACTATTTTTTTTTAATTTAGTATCCCTACCAGTGCCAGTGTGGAACCTCAGGGCAAAGGTAGCAAGCTCTTACATGACTCTTGACAGCAAATTTAGACAAGGTTCCTTTGACTGGCCCCTCTGCAAGCCTTTCTGCTTTACAAAACAGTTGGCTAAGTACTGTTTGCTGCTTGTTTTTCTTTTTAAAGTCCGTGTAGCTGTCAGTTCAGCCTTGCCTTTTGACCAGGTGTTGTGAAATCAGGCTGTTATATGATTGATTCCCATGATCTCCTAAGAGTTGCAGATGGCAAGGTAATAAGTTGTATGTTCTCTGTGTGGAGATACACAGGACTAGAAATGGGTATATCGTACTGGAGTTACAAATGCTTGTGTATTATGAGGTGTTTAGATAAAAACAAAAAACCCCTCTTGCTACCACACTTTTTCACTTAACTTTCCACATGAATAGTGCTATAGTGCTCTCAAGCTTTAAACATGGAAACATAAGGATTTGAAATGAAAGTTTGGCATTGTTACCGTCCTGCATACCACAATTACATCTTTTTCAACATTGTTGAACGTTGAAATTATTTTTCAACATTGTCACGAGTTTTTGCTTTTAGGTTTCTGTCCATGGTGTGATGCATTATCCTGGGCTTTTTTCAGAGACTTGTTTATAACAATAGTCAAAGGTATTTGTTTTAGCCACCTATACATCAGCCAACACTCTTTGGTGATATATACAGTAAAAAGTGTATAAAACACATGAAGTCATAAGTAAAGGTTGATGTGACATACTGAAGACTCGATAAAATAAAAGACTTTAACTCAGGCTTTAGAAGTTTTCCTCAGAAGATCTGGCCTGTTAAGAGGAACAGCAACACTGCACACTCCAATTTGTGTGTAGAAATTTAATTACAGCAGACACGCAGGCAGGGCTCCACACACTGCTTGCATCTTTTTGTTTGGGAGGAACCAACTCTTGAAATAATCATGGGTCTGAAATGCTGATTTTTTTTTATTTTAACCTCTAGTTCTTTTAACAGTAACAAATTTCTTAAAACTTACCCTTTAAAAGATCCCCCCTGAAAGTACTAGTTAAAAAAAGTGAACTTTTGCAATTTCAGTCATAATTTTTTTCATGGAGGACAGGGCAGGGACAAGCGTTTATGAGGCAACTGCCTATCTCCACCCAAAATCTTATTCTATTATTAGAGGTGTGTACTTTGGTAGATTTTCTGTGAGAAGAGGCTATTTTTCATAGTTAATATGCACACAACTCTTCCTGGTAGCTGTGCAACAGCAGCTTTATAGTCCATATGTACAGCACCTCAGAGCTGTTAAGTGTTCCTGTAGGTTTCATACACATCATACGTTTTTATTTGCAGTTGCTGTGTTGCTAACCTGCCCATGGAGCTGGCTGTTTGCTGCTCATGAACAATTTCTTCTTGTATGCACGTGTATTCTTTTCTTTATGTCAGAGTGTTTCAAAATACCCAATCCCAATTTTCTGTCCTATTAAGTTTTTATAGGCCAGTATCTTTCAGTAACATAATAGAAGTTGATAGGACCTTGTCAGGATTCTGGGAGGGTTATTATGAGCCATCACAATCATCTCATTTCTCCCCAGATACTAAATATAATTTAACATTTTATCCCATGTTAAGTATAACTACTTCTACCTGTCTCATTGTTTATAACAAAATGTACATCTTGTCACAATAGGGAAAACTACAAAGAAATCTTCAAACAAGAAAATCTCTTGTGATGAGGCATGGAGACCACAAGGATTTTTCCCCTTTCCCTATTTTTGCCTTTTTCACTTTGCTTCATGCTTTGCATCAACATATCAAAAGTAAAGAGCTATAGACAGCGTAGGTGAGAGGACTTACCTGACCTTACTGATTGCTTATACAGGATCATGACACTGTAGATGAAGCAAACCGTGATGTTTATCCTAGAAGTGGACCAAATGCCGTGTGTTCATTAGAACATCTGTGAATTTGGCTTGATGACAAGTCCCAGAGCAACACATTAAAGCCAACATTTTGTTCCTGCAGCTTAGTAGCAGTGATGTGAGTTTAATCAAATTGATGATAAGAGGAACAAAATTTAATGAAAAATAAAAGCCTCAAATGCAAGCCTAAAACATGAAACTGATTTTTCATCATGAAAGTTAGCATGCAGGTTGAGTAACAAAAGTTGTTTTTAGCTTCCTTTCTGATCTCTTGAGCTGAATCGAAAAAGAAAATGGGACAGATTGTGTTCTTGGAGGTTAAATATTTTTCTGCTGGTTTCATGGTGTTTACAAAGATCAGAGATAGACCAACACCATTGTACTTTGGGAGACACACCACAGTGTTGCACTGAGGAAAGGTTTTGATTTATCATAGTGAATTTGATTCATTTTTTAACAGTCTAGAGATTTATATGTGTTACTGACGCTTAATAACTTTAGCAACGTTTCTCAATTGTATATGGAATATACTGCTAGGACTGGCATGTATTATATTGTTTTGAGGTGAAATTGTTAGAGATAATACTTTTCCTTGTGTCCTATACTTTGTCCTGTCCTGGTGAGGTGCATGTTGTGAGAAGACTTTTGATTTTTCTGTACTAAAACAAAACTGGTTCCTCTATGTCTATAATTATTTCAAGAATTCCTATAAATCTATATGATAATTTTTACTTCAGTGAACAGGCTGGAAAGGAGAAAGGTATCTGTGTAAACATTCATGGCAGTTGACTGTTAGCTTGTTTTTCTATTTTTATAATGACAAAATCCACCCTAAAGCTCTCTCCACTGTGAGATGAAGGCACAGCCCAGAAAACCAACAACTGCATCAGCTGGAACTTAATCTCAGAGGTTCTTGCTCTTTTACCTTGCAGTTTTACCCATCATCAATCATTTACAGCCTGTTTTCAGTAACAGTGAGCATCTAGAAATCCAGTTATTGCCAGTGGGAGTTGCAGGTATTCAGCATCTTTGACAATCTTCAACCTCTGTCTCTGTTTTTCCTACTGTTAAATGGAGACAGAAGCTTCTTCAGAGGGTTGCCACGAGAGTAATTAGTCATGAGCTGTAAAGTGCTCTGAAGAGCAAAATGGCTAAGCAGTGTTATTGCACTGTTTTAATGTTTAACGAATTTCAGCAAAATCACCTCTTGTTTTTGGCAATGCTTAGAAAATACAAAGTGTGAAAAACAGCTTTTCCTAATTTGGTTACAGTGCTTGGAAAAATCATTATTGGTCAGCATACCTCAAACAAATGCTTTATAGGTTTTTGTGTAATTGTGAAGACAATTGGGGAACAATACAAAGACAAGCTTGTTTTTCTGACTCTAGATTTTTGTACGGTACATCTGCTGTGATCACCATGAATCTAAAGGCGGCAGTTTCAACCCTGAGCTTTTTAACTCTCAAATGCCAAAACAAACAACACAATTTCAATATCCTCATGCTTATTTTTGGTAGCCTTTTTAATGCAGCAGCAATTGTCCGTGTCTCATTGCTGAAAATCTTAAACAACTGATGGTTTTTGAAGCACTTTAAAAAGACCAAATGTGCAATAAAATATCATGGCTTTAGTCAATGGACACACTGTGTGACTTGCAAAAAGCGATACACATGAAAAAGCTGATCAGTCCATTGCTTCCATTAACTCTGTATAGCTGTGAGAAGTTGAAGACTTTTTTTTTTCCCTATTCTTTTTTGTTTGTTTTTCTGAGTTCTCTGCATGAAATGGGGAGGGAGGTAGCTAGAAAGACCAAGAGTGTGCCATCAACAACTCTGTTTAGACAAATGAGATCATGATCACTCCAGCACCTCAAAGGGAACCTGGAGTGGAAAACAGGAGCTTCAGAAATAGTGTTTGGGGCAAGCGAGGGAACATCTATTCACGTGTGGATGGCTAGACAGCTAGCTGCAATCACATCTCCTCTGGAAACAAAGAGAGTGACAAGAAGTGAGTGAGATACTGCCACTAAGAATAATGCCTGAAACGATGGAACAAGAGATAAAGATGTTGGAGTGAGTGAATCCTATGGCCTCAGACAGATTAGGGCTGGAGATGTACTCTTTTTCAGCCAAGATAAATCAGCAGAAGCAGTAGTAGGTACATTTAAAAGCCAAACATCTCTAGCACCCACTTGTATTTTAGAAACAGCAAAAGTTCCTTAATTAAAGATCACTTGTAGCACATCAGAGCAAAACTGAGGACTGGATGTGAAGAGAAGAATATTGAATCCAGGCACTAAAATGTGAGGGCCCAGCAAACAACTCCAGTACCCAGCGCTGATGTAAGTGATGACCAAGAGAATGACCACGTTGGTGGGTGAGTATCCTGTGCACGTCCTGTGGGGTGCAGCACAGAAAGACAAGTCAGAAAGGGCAATGAAGGGCTTCCTTTCTGGATGCTACATCTTATCCTAGGGAGAAAACATTGCATTTGTGTGTCTGATTTTTCCTTTTAATTGTTTTTTATGTTGTCGGTGATTGTGTGATTGGGATCAGGGGACATTGCATTCTTGATGTTTGGCTGTTGTGCTAAACATGCAGTCTCATCTCCCTTTCATTAGTCATAGGAATACATGCTGTGGAGATATTGATGTCCTAGCCATGGGAAAAGTTTCAGAGAGTATGCCAGAAGGTGTGGAAATTTGTTAAGGAGGATAGATGGCTCATCTATATCAATTTCCCAGAGCACATTCTTGAGGTTGTAATTAGTGAGCTCTCTTGTACCTGGAATAAATCAAGTAGTGTTCTGGAAATTGCTGATAAGGGATGGTGGCTTCTTTTCACTGTTGTTTTTGGTGGTGGTAAATCACTGGACACTGAGTGTACCTGACAAGTTTTTCACCTTGACACCACTGTTTTTACCAGGTTTAAGTATGATACTCATCCTTTGCACAATTCAACTTTGTTCTTTAGTTCTTTAACCCAAACTAAGGGGACCCTGTGGGTTGTTGGGAATTGCAGAGAATGATCATCAGCCTGCCCCAGAAATTTTCCAGTCTACACCAAAACAAGCAATGGAGGGATGCATGTGCTATAAAATATACTCTACTTTGTAGTCTTAAAATGGGTGATGTTTTGCTTAGATTCTCACTCTTGAAGTGATGTGAATTTCTGGTTCTGAAGACGGGCTTGAACTTTAGCTCTTTACACAGAAGATCTTAAAAATAAGGAATCAAAACCATGCATTAGTATTCTACAACTTCATACTTCATTGATATCAAAACCTTGGCCTTTATTTCCTTGAGTATACAAGGTCATAATCCAGAAATCAAGGGGAGCAAATTTGTAAACAAGAGTAAATTAACAACTATCTATAGACAAAGGTGAAAAATGTTTTTTCCTAAAATGTTATTAAGTTCTGCTGAATGCTTTTGATTTACTCTCTCTTCCCCAATGCTTTGATCTGAAAGAGTTTGCCTTCAGATGTTGCAGCTGTGCTGGAAGCTGCCTGTTGGACTGCATGTTGCTGTGCTGTCCACCAGAAGAGCTTTATAAATCTATTTACTATATATGAATATGTGCATATATTTCTTTTTCAGTACATAAATGTAACTGAGATGAGTGGGGGGAAAAAAAAACCCCAACTCAGTGCACAGGCCTTTTTTTATAGCACAAAAAGAGCCTTCCTGCAGAAGTTGCACTCAGATATTACGCAAGCTGGCCATGTAAACACGACTGCCATGCATCTGTGCCATAAGGCAAGAGTTCAGCCAGCTTTGCCATGACTTAGCAAGATGCATGTGATTAATCTGCATGAAGCTTGACTGCTAAAAAATATTGAAATTGATGCCTCTCAATAAATTTGTGGTTTAAAAAAAAAAAGTGTCATTTGCCAATCTACCTCTGCTAAATTAAGAATTCTAATTTTTTTTTTTTTTAAAAAGGACAAAACTCATTTTTTCACTTCTGAACTAGGTAGATTTTTTTAGTGAAATAAACACACTGGCTTTTTTAATGTGTAAAGACACTCTAAAAGGTCAAAACAAGTTTCAGCTACTTTGATGAAGCTTCTTGGTGAATTCATGAAGGTAATGCAAAAGTCATCACTGCTTAGAGGGTATATAGCAATTTATATAAATTACTACTCCAAGATAAACCACAGCTGGTCTAGCACCAGTGGCAAGTCTGATGTCAGAGAATAATCACATCTCTCATTATGCCATGTATCTTCTTACCTTTGTATTACACTATGCTGTTAAACAAAGTACCCCTGAGGGCTGTTTATCCCTAGATAATAGTTTCTACTGTTAAGTACTACTTCATCAAAATGTTTCTTTCTGATGATGTCTTACTGTAATATATCATGGAAGTGACAACTGATGTATTATATGATAAAGTAAAATATCCCCTGAGCAAGGTACAGGGATGATAAATTATGTTAATATGTTATTCCCATTATGTTATCATCAGTCAGATAATGACTTAGTATGATGCATCATCAGGAAAAGATAATCTAATAGTGGGTTACTCAAAACTTTATGCCATCTGGGGAATACAAGGAGTAAATTCAACTGACTGATAGGATAGAAGGTATCTCAGTGCCACAATTCATGAACAGCTTAAATTAAGATGTATCAAGATATAGAAAAGTAGTACAAAAGTCTAGGAAGGGTAATACTAAGAAATGTCGCTGTTGTAAAGGTCAGAAGCAGATTCTCAGTGTCTGCAAATGAAGATTACACTGGTATAAACACTATATATTAAATTGGCACTGAAATTAGTATGACTGGAGCTACCATCGGTCAGTGCTGTGTCCTGCTAAGCTAGTGGTGATCCTGAAATAGAAACCAACTTGACGTTCAGTGCCCTCTATTCAGACAGCTGACAGAGATTTAGCTGAACATGAGTATCTGCAGGAATGCTCAACCACATTTCTGTGCCAAACTATTCATCATCAAACAGATGGTTATCCTATTATTCAATAATTTGCATGCTGCCACGCTGCAGTGACCCATGGACGATACCAGTATGTCACTAAACCAAACAGAAATATCAGAGAAACTTTGTTGTGAAGCAGCCCCTGACTTGGACTGAAAACTACTGTCACGTGTTCATTTTTGGTATTTTTTTGGTGATACTCTTCATTGATGTTAGTGCAGTTATGGTATGATGGTATGTTATAACTTCTGCTGTAACAGGATACCTTCCTTGGTCAGATGATAGGGAAAAGTTTATTTCACAAGAAGCAAATTAATGCTTCTTAGTTAAAAAAAAAATGAAGCCTATGTCCTAGGGCTCCATTACACACATCAACTGCATTTCCATGTTACGGTTATCCTAGTTCTCAGGCTGTCTTCTACAACCACAAGAGCATAACTTCTGGTCTTCCCAGAGTCTCCCCATGGCACTTCAACAGAACCTCCAGCTTCTTGCTGTGCTCCACCAGTTTCACTCCCATGGTCAGGCTTAGATCCCTCTCATGTCCCTGTGGTCTCATACAATATCAAATTACTCGTAAACCTCTTCCACATCTCTATACCTATTTCTCCAGTAGTCCAAATATTTGCCTAGTTTGCCAGCTGGGCAAGTGGCAGCGTGTTGTGCCTGACGTTGTGCAGCCTGATCGGCCACTGAGCCCCACAGCCTTGTAGCTGTGGGCTGGTCCAGAAGAACATCTGCATACTGAGCTCTCCTGCTTTTCCATCAGGAGCAATACTCTAATCTCTCTCCTTTGCTTAGGTATGGTTTTTCAGTAAGTATGTAGGAGATCAGGAAGGGAAATCAGGAAATCAGCTGCCTAAATGTGAAGGTCCAGTGCCCTCCAAGATATCATGGGGAACCAGAGATCTCTGTAGAGGACTGGCAGACACAAGTCGGTGTGAAACCTGCATTTTCCTAAAGACACAGCTAGTGAGCAAGTGATAGTGCCTCGAGGGACAGGAGACACCATGTTTAGGTGACCTGATCTAGCCTTTGATGTCTTTCCTGTCTCTACCTTTCTGCTATCTTGAAACTGCAAGTGGTTCTAAGCTCCTAGCCTAGGGGTTGGCTGACACAGACGTGCCAGCAGTGCAGCTGTGGCTCCTACACCTCCTTTCTTTGGAAAACCAACAGGGTGGCACTGGGAGCACTCTGGTCTAGTGCAGGAGAAACAGCTGTTACCATCCTCTTCTCTGCTGACCCTCATTGCTGACCTTGGCCTCAGCAAGCTGTTCCTCACCTTCCTCTCCCCCTGTCCCCAGATGGGAAGGCAGGAGATGGTGCCCAGTGTTTGACAGGTCCCTGCTCCCTGTCGTGCTTCTCGACCCATGGTCGTGGACTCAGCTGCTTCACCTTCATCAGCATCTGTTCTCCCAGCTCCCCTGCAATATATAAAAAATACTTTAATGCAGTATGTGGGCTCACTTAGAGACATGAAACTTGTGTGCTTCCCAACAGCCTGGGAATACTTTCATTCCCTTTTTTTTTTTTCCCCCATAAGTTAAATTATTGATGATAAAAGATATGAGACCAAAATCTTTACAAGGTAGTGTCACCCCTCCATGGAGCAAGCATGAGACCTCCACACACTCACCCAGGAAGCAGCCCCCACTCTCCCAGGGCAGTACTTTCACAGATAACAGTCTGCCAGTTTATCTCCTCAGTTCTTGATCCTTTTTCTGTTGCTAAAACTTACAGTAGAACTATTTAGTCCCTTTTGTCAAAGGCTTTAGTCATAAAGGACATCTGTAATTGTGGGGGTCCTGTACAAAGACGTAGAAATGCAGTCATATAATCAACAACAAAAAAAAAATGTCTTGTTATCCTTCAGAGAGCCATCTACAACGACAGTCTCACATCAAAGAACACCTCACTTTGAGTGCCTTTTAAACTTCTTCATTTTCATTAACTTTCTCTCCCCCAAAATTCTGCTAACACGTTCATCATCCACTTTTTTCCAGTTACACTCGTACACCATGTGTTTGTTTTTGCCTACACAAGTGAACTGAGATGAGAGGAAGGGGATGATGATCAAACTCAGCCAAGTGCTTTCGAGCTGAGTAGCACGTCTCCAAAATTCAAGCAAGTAGCGAATTCCGAGGAGGACTGTAATAAGAGAGCACATGTGCAGTGATGCATTCTCAGCTCTAGTTATT
Organism: Caprimulgus europaeus; assembly: GCA_907165065.1. The sequence continues at coordinate 5,993,450 of OU015523.1, read as the reverse complement.
GAACTTTTAGCAGTCTGTGGCCCAAAGACTTCTTTAAATCAGAAGTAGGACTTTATATAGAGTATCTTTCATGCACACTTCTTTTCTATGTTTGTCTAGTTGCTTTTCTTAGATGTTTGTATTTTTGAAGTCCACAACATCCCATAGCAATGTTTCCTTGTAAAAAATAAAAAACCCCCTAAAACCACCCTTTTGTTGATGTTTTTAATCTGCTACTTGCCACTCACATTTAAATGCACCCTAGTTCTATGCTCTTCACCTATTATCTGCTCCATTATATTCAGGGTTGTATAGACCTTTTTTCATTTCTTTTATGCCATACCTTTGAACATCCATCATGTCTTTTCCTACAGGTCTGTTAGTTTCAGTGTATCCTTTTGGGATGAGGGATCAAGACTGCAATCAGTAAACAACATGTAGGAATACCCTAGGTTTCAACAGTGCCATACTTTCTATTTTTCCTGATCATTTAATTTCATTTCATTTTTTCCCTTTAGTCTGCTCTTGAACACGGAGTTGATAATGTTACAGAGCCATCTATCTGTTATAACCACAGGATGGGTCTTGAGCAGTGACAGCTTCGTGCAGAGTCCTGTTATTTTTTAATGTAAAGTTAGGAGCATTTTATTCTGTGTGCATCACTATGATACTGAATTTTGTGCCATTTTATCACTTGGCAACTCAGCATTACAAGATTCTTTGGCAAATTTTTGTGGTCAATTATCTTTACTACCATGAATATGTTTGAATGCTAGCACAATTTTACCTATTCACTCTCCAGCCTCTATTGTAGATTCTTTTCTACACTGCCAGCAGAACATGAGCATTGGTCCCTGGGGGATGCCACTCTGAAAACTGACCTTTTCTTTCTGACTTTCCCATCTTTTGACCAGCTACTTATCCATGAATTGACTGACTCCTAAAGAACCAGCAAACTGGATAAAATGAGAAGTGACCTCACAAAAATGTGAGCAGAACACTTAATTCATCAGTGTCTAAGATACCAGTTCTCCTCTGGACTTCCTGATGCAGCTGGGATGACACCTGAAGCAATGGTCCTTGCAGAATAGCTCAGCCTCATGATAGTTGTGACCATCACCATCTGTCTATGTGTGGCACTGTAACTCTCAAAAGAGAAGCCTGAAGCCTGCTTTTTGTGGTGTTTAAGTTGTTTCTAGAATAAAATTTTGAAGCAGCCTTGCATAAATAAAACGTAGCGCACCCCAGAGCAAGCTCTATATGAATTCAGTATCCAGGTTCCCACAGTCTCTCTAGCACAGCATCCCAAGGAATGGAACATTTAAAAAGTACACTGGAGACAGGGCCACAGCCTACATGGTGTTAATTTTGCATTTCAATCCATTTCTCTTTGTCCTCAATTTTCAAGTTTCCCTATGCTTCTGTGTTTTTTAGTGGCCACTCCTAATTGCATGGTGTGGAAGGAATTACGGCAGGGGTTCAGGGACAAGGCAGTGAAGTGTGAATGATCTGGCTATTATGGCAGCACAGAGAGATGTCACTTGATTACCGAAACATGGGAGCTGTTTCCTGTGCATCTCAGCTGGATATGTGTGTGGAAATCGCTAGCTGTGAAATTGTTAATGGTAGTTAATAACAGGAAGAGTTCAAGCAGCGCATGGTAACTGTTTCCTTCTGATCCAATAATAAATAGTTTGTGAAACCCTGGGCAGCTCAGGGGCGTCATTTCAGCAACAAGTCTTTGTTGATGCTTTTAAGAATGCATAGTGCCTAGTAACAAGTTTTTTAGTTGGTTTTTTTTCTAATTTAAATTATTTGTTTTTAGAGAAATATTGGTGTTCAGTAACTTAGTTCTGCTGTAAGAATAGTCCATGTAGCAAATTCCTTTGTTACAGAGTTGTGCAACATAAGGCATCCTCCAAATAAGCATCTCAGAACAAATCTCTCTCACCTTTTCTGTTGATTTCAGTAGGACTATGATAGGCTCTGGATGTGCAGATTGAAGGACTCTGTAGGAGTAACATTCAAGAAATTGGTTATGGCTGTAATGTGAGCTGTGCTGACACAGCTGGCAGAATAGCTTGAAATTGATGCTCTTGAAAAGAGAGAGATCTTTGCCAGAAATATTAGTTTCAAAAAAACAAAACCATTTTTTTTCCTATCATTACTGTCAAGTAGTGCTATAGTTTCTCAACTGGTTATGGTAGAGATGAACAGTTCTGATATTTAGTTTCAGAAAAGGAATGGGTTTCTCTGTTACTGAGGGTCAAGCACCCAGTACTGTAAAATTCACTGGTGCATTCTTAATCCTACAGAAATGCAAAGTCTCACTCTTGAAAATGTTATGAGACTCCTTGGTCCCACCAGTCTCACCATTACCTATCAAAAGACCAGTCTCAAAGAGGTTTTGCAAAATACTTGTGTTTATCTGTCTTTGTACAGTTGCTTAGTTCTTACCAGGGCTCTGAGGACACCGTCAGACCTTACTGGCCTGCCCTGGCCTCTCCTGGGACTTCTCAACCCTGCCCAGAGGCCCAGAACCCTATTTCAGCTCAGCCTGGGGCCCTCAATCCCTGCTCCAGTGACACTGCAGCTGGCCAGCCCCACCTCTGTTGGACTGAAGTTGTTTGGATTCACTGGGTTCATCTTGCCTCAGCTCTCCTACCCTTAGGGAGCAGCCCCACACTTGCTGATCTCTGCCAGCTCTAGCTGCCTGTGCTGATGTGGAAAGCAGTTAACTTCTGAAAGCTGAATCTTTTTTCTCTTTCCTGTCTTTCCCTTCTTCCTCTTCACTTTCTCCCTCCTTCCTCTTCCAAAAAGAAGCTTTCAGCTCTGAAAGAGTGGGACCTCTGCCCGTTCTCAACCACAGCCCTCTTTTGCTTGATCTCTGGAACAAACTACTTTGTTCACTTCAAAACTAAACAAATACATGTTCTTAAATAAAAGAGTAAAAACCTTGGCTCTTTGAGTGAGCATTTTGTAGATGAAGGCATCATGGCTAACAAGAAAAGATGTCTGTAGCCCACTTAGTGATACAAAAAAGACAATGGTATCAACCACTTGTATTTGGTAGTTTGCTGTCATTGTATAAAGTTCTTTCATGTTTTCTTGACAGCGCAATTTAACGCAGGACAGATGTTAAATGGTCAGAAATATTCATCACCATTTTGCTTATGTGGATTTGGAGGGTCAAAGCTATGCATTTTTATCAGACTTTTTATTATCTTTCAACCCAAGTAAAGATCAATGCCTCAGAACAGGCAAGGGACTGCATGTTGAAGTGTTTTGTTTCAAAGGAAATGCAGCTGCTACTGAGAATCCCAGCTGTTCCAGAGAGCATTCCTGATTTAATAATTCTTCAATTTTTAGCAAAGTAATATTTTAATTCTTTAATTTTTGAACTAAAAGATGATAGGGCAGGATATATGTGTTTTTCTGGAGGTTTTGTGTGTATGTATGTATACCACTAACGGATTCATCTTACAGGTAAACTTTATGGAGACAAAATGAGAGGTTGGGTGGAATATTTTGGAGAAGCATCCCATAATGTTAACACCAGTCAGCGTTAAGTGTTTCTGATGATCTGTGGACAAATGATTCATCTTGGCTGTTTTAGTTCTGCCAATATAGAAACATAGAATTGTTTGGTTGGAAAGAGATCACTGAGTCCAACCGTACCTTATCGTATATCTTACCTTATCTTAAGCACTGATTGTCTCCATCCATCAGCAGCTTCCCCTCTTTTAGAAGACACAAATATATGTGTGCTGTAGGGGTTAACATTCACTAAAATAACATACTGGCAAAATCAAAAATAACTTGTTCTGAAAAACTGGATAGCTAACTTGGGGGGGGAAGAGGACATCAAGTTCCACATATTTAACTTCAGAATTGTTAATCAGGATATTTGAAAGAAAATTAATATTCTTCCAGAGATTAAAAGAAAATCCAGTCTTTTTGAAAATCAGAGGGTTTTGTTCATTTCAGTTCTGAGGGAAATGAAAGACTGTTAGAACTGACTGGAATTGGGCATAATGAGAGCAAATTCTGAAATGCCTTTTCAGAGCAGTTTTGTTATCTTGCCATGAAGTTTCTCTGATATTCCAACAAACACTGGAGAAGACCATTGATAATACTGAATAGTTCTAAATTATGATTTGAGGATGCTAAATTCTAACTATTTGTAACTTTGCACATGAAAAAATTGATTCATATGCTCAAATAAAAGCATCACTCCAGGAAAGTGGCATAAGGCTTTTGTACAGAATGATGAATTGTCTAATATTTAAAACTAATCTCTTGTTACTTTTGTCTCTCTTCACTCTGAAGTTTGGTTTTTGGCTTGTTTTGGGGGTTGGTTTTTTTCGCATTTCTCTCATTTGGAGTGGAGAAAAAGACAGATACTAAACCCATGTCATGGAAAATTATTACACAATTCAGCAACATCAAACATAAAGGAATAGTAAGGGACAGATGCATAGAAATTACTGAGCCAGATTAGACTGATGCTGCACGTAGCTGAGTACATTTTGTCCCAGGAACAGACAGTTGTAGATGTCTGTGCCCCTGGAACTGATGGGTTTGCACCCCAGCGTTTAGTATAACCGCAGCCAGCTCTGTGACAGTCCCTCTGCAGGGTCTGTCATTCAAGAAGAACACAGAAGAGGCTGTTCAGCAGAAATAGGTGTCGTTTCACATCACTGCTAGTTCTGGGACACCGTTGGTCTGAGGCACTGGGTGTGCTTCTGGCTGTTTGTGTGTGTCGGTGTCTCTGCACGTCCAGTCAAAGCTCTTACATCTTACCTTCACTTTTATATCTCAGGCTCTCTGTGGTACCACTCCTTGCTTTAATTAGCTAGCAGGGTCTGACAAAAGTTCTGGGCATCTAACAGGTTTCTTCTTTGCTTCTGTGCCCTCTCTGTTGTTTTTGGCATTGTGTGTTTTGAGCTTGTTGAGACATCCCGACCTTCGTCTTGGTAGAACAACGGGCCGTAGCTGCCAGTTACATTGTTCTGCTGGATCTGTAAAGTATGTTTAAATATTTAATTAAAGAAACTCTTAATGCCTCCTGCTTTTAAAAAGATGTCTAACATGTTAAATAAGATTTAAAAAAAATCAAATGGGAGATGGCAAAAACGCAGCTGTGGCCTGCTGGACCAGATACGGTGTCAGCTGCCCTGCTGGGCTCTTTTCACATAACAGATCATAAGCACTTTTGGTTGCTGTAAGCTCAAAGAAGAGATGGCATTTTGGAAAGACTGTCTCTCTCATGAATAATTAGAGGTAAAGAATGAGGCATTCTGCAACATGCAGCTCCAATTCTGTCTTTTTAAATGTGTGGCAAATAGTGCCGTTGCCAGCTCGGTAGAGAAAGCGAGCGTGTGTGTGGGTGTGGATGGGCGAGGGGGTAAATTTCATTTCAAGGGCTGATCTCTAAACAGTTCCACAAGCTAAGCAAAGTGAGCCTAATATTCTAATTCCAAGGGGATGCTTGAGACTGCATAGTAAAATTGCTTATTAAATTACAATCAGGAAAAAAAATCAGGAGATAGACACTATTCAGCTGTCAGCATAGAGGGGGAAAAAAGGCTGAATTCAGATTATTTGAATAGCAGTGTTAGTGTTCTTTTACTATGTGAAAATAAAATTAGCTTGTCATTGATATTATCAACATATGAGATGAGGCAGAAATACAATTTGGTTCCTAATACCCCTTCTGCCTCTTCTCCAGACCCCCCAAAAGAGAGAATATAACCTAAAATGGGCTTGCATAAGGGCTTTCTGGTAAAGGGAGCTGTGACAGGTTTCATTGCTACAGTAGTAAAACGTAGATGATTTATAAATTATCTTAATTTGAAGGTGGGGCATTGTGCAAACAGTATTGCATTTATTATTTTCCCAGTTAGATCAAAAGGTAAGAAGCTGTGTCCAGTATCAGTAACACTGTTTATTGCTCTGATCAGAAACAGGAAATAGTTTCAGCTACTCTAAACCTTATGTGTTCTTTCATTATGCATGAGCAGCTATTTCGACTGTTCACTCATATACATCTCTTAAGGCAGTCATATTGCAGTCTCCACCTTCTGAGTGGCTTTCAAATAAATGAAACAACTTTTTTGCATAGAAAGATATTCTGCAAACATAATTAAGTATTGAAATCTACATTTTTATGAATATAACATCTTCATACATAAGATGAATCCATTGTAAAAATTTTAGAGGTTTTGCTTCACTTTGTCATTAGAGCCAGCATAAAAGAATTTTATTTTACATTATAACACTGAACACATCTTATGCCCTTGAACATGAACTGCCTTGAATTTTGCCAAGACTCTGCTCTCCATTCTCATCTTCACACTCAATGAGCCACTCGTGTTTCAGTCCAAAAGGCATCAGTCAGTAAAAGCGTATCACAAACCTAGTTGTAGAGTCAAATCAGATTCCTTAAAGCTCATTTATATTTAGCCAGTAGTCATAAATCTAGCTGCAAATGCTGCTCAAGGTGTGACCTCTTTTTTCAGTATAATTTGGGAATAATCAGGTTTATGAAAAGGATACACTTTAAAAAATAATTTTCCTATTATGTTACAGACATTAAAAATAAAATCTCTGAATACCCAAACACCTTATTTGCATGTCTAGATTTATGTTCTGCCTACAAGTAGATATTTAATTATTAACATAAGACTTTTAATTAAAATTTAAAAAATAATAAATGATTAATAAAACTTTCCAAATTAGAAATCTGGCTCATAGTAAATTTGTTGTTTCATCAGTTTGTCTTGATAAACAAAGTCTTACAGTCACACAACTAACGAAACTGGTAGACTTTTTTTCCTGTCATCTACCAAGATCTCTGATAAGGAAAGAAAATATGGAATTATTTCTTTTGCATCCTCCCTCAAATGCTGGTGTCACTTCAGAAAGTATCTTGAGTGGACATAAAGCAAAAGGCAGCAAAGGGGATTGCCTGGGAAGCCGAGGTTTAGATAGTGAACTCTTGTGTTGGAACAAGTGTATCATCTTCTGGATCATTTGTCAGCCAGGACTGATAGGCTGCTGACAAGGGAGGGCTTTGAGGGTGTCTCTTGTGATATAGATCAGCAGGAATGTTGTTTACCTTTTAAAAAGTGCTTATGTCCAGGGCCAAAGAAGGAGTTAAATGCTTACCAGGACCCTGTGACTTAGGCCAGGAAAATATTGTCTCCAGAAACCTGCAGAAGCCGGGGATCTAAGAATGGAATTACATAAGTTTGGCAATAAAATGTTTTAAAATAAAGAACTAAACCTGATAAAGGACTCAGCCTGATCCAGTAAAAAGGATGAGGCTCATAACTCTGTGGTGTGAGGATATATTTTGAACTACACTCTGCAGTTAGACCCTAAAACTGCCTGTTTCTCAGAGGACACTTCCGTTTGGTTGGACAGCTCAGTGTGTAGTATACATTTGGGGCACTGAATATCTAAATCTTGCACTGTCCCAGGACGCTTGGACTCACATATCCCACCCTAACACCATTGCATCTAGCCCATGAGATCAAACACCAAATGCTCTTACCCAATTTGTTTAGAAGGTTTAAATATTCCCTGAGGAAGAGACAAAAAATTAGCCTGGTCTTTCCTTGGAGAATGTCCTATCACAAACCTCTTTGCCATCCTGTTTCTCCATCCTCATACCCATAGCTCTCAAGAGGAAGAGCTGTACCAGGAAGGGACTAGGAGCACCACACCCAGCAGTGCTGGCTGGGGCAGGCTCAGAGATGGCAGCAGGTGGGGCGTAAAGTTCTTTGCACCTCTGCCATGCCAGAGGAGTGATCCAGCCACCAGGGTACTGGATCAAGAAGAGGGGATAGGGGGTGTTTGGAGAAAAAAAATACAAAATAAAGCATTACCTTTACCTTACTACTGCTAAAATCAGTAGGTGGTTTGCCACTGAATTCAACCACAACTGGCAAAGCAAAGGCTTTTAAAAGCTGTTTTTAAAAAAAGGCTTTTAAAACAAAGGCTTTTAAAAAGCAGCTGCAAAAAATGTATCATCACAGAAAGGGCATCTTAACCATCATACAATGTAAATGTTAACCATACATGTTTCATCAGCAGGTGGTGCTCAGTGATGAGAAGTTAGCTTACTGGCACGTCACCAGACACAGAGCTTTGCCTCTGAACACTTTTTGGTAGAACAAGCGTCTTCTCAGTCAGTTGAAGTCAGGCATCGACAAGAAGCAGACAATTTTTAATATATGCAAAGCAAATTAAGAGAGATTTACATACTTGTTTTTAATTGTGGCTTCTCTTCAATTGCCAAATGGATGTTCTAGTTCATTTCTTCTTTTGTTTCTGACAGAAATAATTACAACACTGAGCAGAATCTATTACTGCTTGTTGAAACCAACGACTGCTGTGAGCTCGGCTCTACTGACTGCCTCCTTCTACCATCTAGTGGCACCTTAAGCATCCTGCTTTCTCTCTCTACTTATGTAAAGTTATATGGAGAATGATAATAAATGTATACTTTTGAAAAGAGAAATGTATCTGGGAAAGAAATACTTAGTTGTTAAGAAGGAAAATAGTTTTCATACATAAACTATTTATGGGAGAATAAACCAGGTTCAATGGTATAAACTACTAATATCAGAGAAAAATTCTATATACTGTGGTCTTGTAAAGAGTAAGTCAGGTTTGTTGATTGAATTCTTACAGATTTTTTTTTTGTAGTAGTAGTTTAAGTTGAAAGCTGCAGAATGAAACTATTCAATATCCTAAGGAAACACCTATTAGAAGCACACTGGTTTGCTGTTTACCTGGTTATCTAAAGGGCACAACAAAAATTTAAAGAGATTATCAAGAGTAAAGAATAATAGAAAGGCTACAGTTTCCTTTCTGCTTGCATAATTTTATTAAGTGCTTTCAGTGCTCCATTTTGCAACAGAGCTTTCTATTTCATTTAAGGAAAAAGATTAAATGTCAATGTACTGGGAGTTTCAGGCTTGGGATATTTTCAGTCAAAAGGCATCTTCTGACTAATTAAATGACTGAACAAACATGAGTCATCTAAAATGCTTTCTGTTCTTTGAACTGACATTTCTTTTTTTCACAAAGTGCTGGTTTTGGTGAATTAGGTTACAAATGAAACCAGATTTTTCTCAAATTCTGAAAAAGTTATATTTCTTCCTTTTCACTTGCAGCAAATTGACAAGGCAAATTGACAGAAGGCGGAATGTAGAATCTCAGCATCCAGGATTCCTTTTGTTTTCTTTTCTTTTAAACATTTGCTGTTCTGTATTCTGGTCATATTGTGAAGTTGTCAACGTATTTTCCAGGGTGGAAAAATCCCCATAAGGTGGACTGCTCCTGAAGCCATAGCTTATCGGAAGTTCTCTTCGGCAAGTGACGCGTGGAGCTACGGGATTGTAATGTGGGAGGTGATGTCCTACGGTGAGAGACCGTACTGGGAGATGTCCAACCAGGATGTAAGTACTGCCACAGACTAATCTGTGAGTTGTTGAAATGTTCCTTGAAAAAGATTGTCACCCCCTGCCCTGCTTTGCTTTCTCATTCACTTTCTAGACTGGAACCTCAACTTATTTAAATCAGCATAACTCTATCAACCTCAGTGGGAGAGTTGACTCGTGAAACCTGAAGAACTGTCCCTCTATAACTGAAACCTTGACTAGCTTCCTCCTATGGAATAAAGACATATTACAAAGAGTCATAGCCAGCTTGAGAGGTTCTGATGCTGACTAGATGTGGATTTCACCCAAATCCCTGGGAATCTGCATCAGATACGCAAGTTGATACAATTCTCAGTCAAGCTATAAATCAAAACTTGAGGGAACACTGGAACTACTCTGACGATAAAGTAGTCCCATTATCTGCAGTCCTGTCTGAGAGTACCCTTCAATGGGCATGCATGGTTATATTCTGAAAGAGTTAAGCTGCCATGAGAAATGTATTTGCTAATTCTTCTTTCTAAGAATTAAATGCAATTTTTTTTCCTTAAAAATTATGTGTAGGCTTAGCTGCAGTGCAGGACAATAGTCCTTCGTAACAAGTCAGTTTTCTTCTGACATTTTTTTGTGAAAGTTGTGGCCAAAAAAACCTTTCTATTAAAACAACACACATTTCCTTCTAGTAGGGTTGAAGGCTTGTCCTAGAAAATGAAGCATGGGAAAGGGGGAATGCCTTTTTCTCCACTACAGTTTAAATCTTCACTAATTCTCTTGTTTGACTGATCCCCATGACAGCTCAAACTGGTATATTCAGTCTTCACACCAGTCATCAGTCTGTGTGTCAAAATGCAGAATATCAGTCAGCCCATCTTAACCTCTCTCATATATGTGCCCAGAATACCTCTGTTTTGGTTCTGAAGAGTTGACAACTTTTCCCAGATGGCTCTTTTTATATTGTTGTTAAGTCATTCAGCTGTTCAAGTCTAGTTGCTTGTTAGGGTTGATCAGTCATTTGGGGATAAGGATCTGAGAGAGACTTTCATTTAAAAAACATCATTTCACAGTGTTTCAGGAAGAAAAGAAAAAAAACCAACCAAACCACTCAGAAAAGACTAGCAGAACTAATAAAGCCTTATTCCCTTTAGAATTGTTCTCTACAGCCTCACCAGTACTATAATCCTAGGTCTCTCCAGCATTTACCTTATGAGTGTAGTCTTTGGAATTAGACCACCTCTCCCATACATCCTTCTCCCCTGACAATGCCTACAGTCTCCATCCTTCCTCCACACATCTACCCGCCAGCAGCTCAGCTCCCTGCTGTGCTGCCTTCAGCCTGTTCTCTTCCCCTCCATCACAAGCTACGGCCATGCCAGTGGTGAGAATTCAGAAAGCAACCCCTCCATTTAGAGTATACGAATTATTCTGCTACAGCACGAGGACAGCAGCTTTTAATTGATCCTACATTCAAAATACAAGTATCTTGATACAGAATAATGATGTGGGCCCTGTGGCTGCTGCTCATGCTAATGATGCTGACTCCTGGGGGCTTTCCCTGCAGTTCAGCAGCACACAGCACAAAGGACTGCTTTTCTCTGGAGCCCTACTCACAGGCTTTCAGCGCCAAAATGTTCACAGTGAGTACCTGTGACCTTCTAAACACATTTAGTGACTCCAAATGTCACTGGGAAATTTGAAGTTATTAGATGTACCGTAAAGCTTACTTTGCTGGCTGTTGGGATATATGTTTTAGTATAATAAATTACCCTGAATTCACAGGAGCTTATTTTGCAGAATAATAGGGCTTTCCCAAAGGTCAGTGATACTGTACATATGCAGGGAAAGTAACAGAGAGGGGCACGTACTAAACAGATTCATAAAAGACACATTATGCAAACAACTGTTGAGAAGGTCTTGCATAAGTACAGACAGAGGTTCTGCTACAACAAAGTACCTGTTGTAATTAACTATTACAACACTTTGTGTTTTGCTCAAATTAAAATGTTTCTCTAGTTAGCAATAAAAAAAATTATTTAATTGAGTGGGTTTTTTGTAAAGTACCATAAGTTTTCCAACTTCACACAACTGGGTCTATTTTTTTTCACATTCCATCTTACAAATTGCTTTTCTAATTAAAGAACTTTGGGAAATTAATTCTCTTTCTCAGACCATGGCCAAGTGAGTGATGTTTTGAGTGGCTGCCAGTGAAACGTTCATTTCTTACATGCATAACAGAGAAGCCAGTGATATGCCCAGCCTTACCCAATGGGAGGCAGTGGTAGGGGAAGCGAATTCAGCTCTCTCTGACACGGTGCCTGTTTGCCATGTGAACACATCTGCAGTCAGATGAACTCAGTCTGCCAAGAGTCTCTTGTCTGACCCCTCAGTCACAGCAATCAAATCATGAGGAGCCAGCACAGGTAGCACAGTCTGAGCTAACACAAAAACAAGTGTTACACTGATACCTCTCATCTAAATAAACCCAATCTGATTTTCAGGAATTACAGCTGTTTGCAAGTACCCATCAGGTCAGTGCAACCTGGAGAGACCCAATGCCTCTGCAGATCTAGTGTCCTCTACTTATCCCTGCAAATTCCTAAGCAGGGGTTTGGAAGCTGAACTCTAGGCAACTGGGTTTGAAAATGTCTCTCATAAATTTTAATACTGTACTTGGTATATTGTAGCGGTTTAAAAATGTTGCTAACTTTGAGAAATGTTCTTGTTTAAGTAAATAACCATTTTATTATTGTGGTAAGTCACTTCAGACCTGTGTTGGTGCTGATTAATGCACTTCTTAGATGTGTGGCAGGCAGCAGAGGTGTCCATTAATTAGGGCTGCTGCACAGTCTGTCATGTCTTATTGCTTAATTAATAAACATTAGCTGAGATATTGAACTTTCCGAGGAAACTAGTGTACTGATGAACAGATTGTGCTAAGAGCCTGGCTTGCTAATGCTCATATGAGGAAAGGAAGATTTATATTCCATGCATTTGGTTTGTAGAGCAGCTGTGAGTGAAATCTACTGGGACACCTGTTAGAGGCCACTGTATAAATCAGTGCATGTTGCAGAACTACAGGGGTTTTTTTTAAAAAAAGGAATATTTAATGGATTGTAATCAATATGCAAGAAAACTACTGTAGCAAAAAGAATGCAAGTCTGTACACTTATGAAGGTTTCTTGTAATAGTAAAAATAACTTACCCTAATATAGTTCTTTCAACCCACAGATATCAAAACACTTGGCAGGCAGCTGTACCATGAGGCATGAGCAGCTGCCTCTCCCTCCTGGTAGATTTTTCAGGTGTCAGCAGGACACAGGGACAATGTCCCTCTGGACTCTCTTCTGTCTCAGTCTCATTAAAAAATCTGTCAGTTAACTTTGGAAAGCAAAAATCTATGTTACTGTTAATAACAAAACTATCAGGATGTTTACAGCTTAATTTTCAGATGCCATTTTTGCCAATTTCAGATCTTTTTGAAACTAAACATACATAAATTTTACGTAGAAGTCCATAAAATATTTTTCAGATTATTTTGGTATCATAATTAATATTTAATATTGACTCTGTCTTTGACTTTTCCAGCTATGTCTACCATCAAACAAAAATGATAAAATGTATTTAACAAACCCCAGTGTTATATTAATCTGTGTACTCAAATACATAAAAGAATGGCCTCTTTATAAACATAAAAGCCTAACTATTAAAAGGCACTGAAATAACTAATTAACTTTAAAAAATATTCCCTTTCCCCTATAATTTATATTCTCACCTGACAAAAAGATTTACTTGTAAAAATACATCCTGCCCATTTTACTCACCTTCATGCTGACCCACAAGACCTTCTAAAGAGCTTTAAACACTCATCGCTGAAAAGAAACCTACAGCCTCTTTCTTCTTATTTGATTGCAGCCCAGAATATTTGCATGTTTTCCTCCTTTTCATAGCCATGAAGTGTTCAACACAAACCAGACCTAGAGAGCAGTAATCAGCCTTTCTGTTAGCAGACTTGAGGCTTCATATGTAGAGGAACTAAGCTCATGTTCCTGTTCTTTTGGCTTGAAATAGCTGGGACATTGATTTGCCAGTGTGGAAAGAGTTACCCTGATTGCTAGCACTGTTGCTGTTTCATTCTTGTGGAACAAACATTTAGGCCCTTTCACAATTAATGTGGTGCTTCTTCTTATATAATATCTAATAACATATTACCAAGAAAAATGTAATCCTTCCCTTTTAGATATATGGATATTTAGTTCCTCTGTTCAGAGGTAGGTGCTATGCAAGTAGCGAAGCAGGAGGACAGAATAAGGAACTAAAAAGCTCTAATTCTTCCTTTGAGACTTGATTCCCATTGCAGTATTAGACACTTACCACATCTTTAGCTTCTTAGACTCTAAAAATAATAGTTGCCACACAAGGGATACTAATGAGGCAATATTTTCAGTTTATTTTTAAAAAGTGATGATATTAATGAGAAATTATAATTATCTCAGTAGCAGCTGGCATTTCTCTTCATACTGAAATGTTCCTTTTGAACAAGAGAGGAAACTAAATGCACTGTAACTTCTTTTTCAAAGATGTAGTAAAATAGAGTGTGTCAAAGAAAATAAAATGTCTGGGAAATTGTAGTTGCTTTTGGTTCTTTTTCCTGAATATTTCAGAAAAACCTCATCAGCTCTCTATTGTGTTGAGTGAATGCTATGTCTCATAAAAGTAGAGAAGCTTTTCCTTTCCTTTAAAAACAAAATGCCTTTCAGAAATTAATCATTTGCAACAGGTACAATTAAAAGTAAAGATTATGATGTCTGCATTTCTGGGCTGCTAAAGATTGCCTTTTCAGGGACAAGGATCAACTAAGCTACACCCCACACTGTAACAAGCACCTCTGTTCTATGAAGCCACTTTGGACAGGCTGCTTGAGATCCATATTTTTGATAGTTTTGTGAATACAATTTCATGCACATGGGGTTGAATTTCACCCATTCTGAGTCTGCAAGAGGAGCAATCTGGGGGCATATCCATCATTAGGAGATGGGTTTAGAGGAAATATTTCTCTGTCAGCCTGAGGGTATTTTTTTCCTATAGCAGCCATTTTGGCAGCCTGGATTTTGGAGCACTGAAATAAATCCCAGGGAAATAAACAAGTAGCCAGAAAGGCGGGGGGAAGGATTATCATATCATTTACTGCTAGATATCACCTCTGTATGTGCGTGGCCAGTCCTGTCTGCACGTATCTGATCTGTCAGTACTCACAGGCACATTAAATGCAGGGATCCCTATGGCAAACTGGTGCCTCTGGAGTAACCTGTGCTTCCCAGCGCTGTTGCCGATGGGTCTGTAACTTACCCCGTGCAAATCCAACTCCCTGCCACAGGAAGAGAGTCAGAGTGAGTTGTGGACTTCACTTATAAGAGAGATGTAATAATATATTTATTGACATAAAACAGTGAACTATCAAGGTTCAAAAGTTAATGCAACATTAATTTAACAGGATTTGCTGGCGAGGTTCACTTGATTGTTTACTGCAGAGAGGACAGGGTCAGACAAAACTGTCAGGGAGACCCTCCCATTGAGTCATAAGGTTTTGGAAAGGACCCCCTTGCTTTCTAAACTCCTTCTCAGAGAGGAGTCTAGATTCAGTCTTAGTCCCAGACTTGATCAACAGTTTATAGCTAAAGGATTATATATAGATATATATATATATATATATATATATATATGGGCAATCAATCCTTTATACCACTTAACTAAGATTTTTCAGTTTAGCATGCTTTAGGAATCTCTCAGCCTGGAGGAATAACTTGGAGAGGTGTCCCTCCTCAAGGTTAAGGCTATATGCTGTAGGACCAAGTCACCTCGCTTTATAAAACTCCAACACCCAGCTATGTACAGCTACAAGAGCCTTGTTCCATTCTCTACTGTGCCATGAAGGGGAGCTAAGGCCCTAATGCAGCTTCATTATTCTTCTTTATTTGCATAATGCTTGCAGCATAAGCATTAGGCATTGCTAAATGGAGCCAACAACATTAATTCAGAATTCAAAAAGAGAATGAGGATATATTCCTGGATAATACGATTGAATGTACTGAAGCTACAGCTAGTGCTATAAAGCATTGATTTGCTGTACCCAGGTTAATGTACCCCCTTCCAGCTGCATTAATGTGCCTGCAGCACCTACATACATCTGTGTGAAAATGAGCAATGTCTCCTTAAAGCAGAGCGGGTATAAATGCAGTAGGTATGTTTCTCATAAGTGCACTGTGCTGTTATAAATATTGTGTACAATCATTTGTATTCTAGGAAACATTTAGCATTGGCTGGATTTTTATGTGGAAGGTTTATGTGAGCGTGGTAGGGTTGATCTTTTTCCTAGCTTTGGTTTTGATCGGCCACTTAATATCCTTCCATTCTTTTACATACAAGAAATCCTGACTATGTAATTTCTGTCATCATCCCCACTGCTACCACCACTCATTTCAGAATTTATTAACCTTGCCTCTTATTTTTTAAACCTTACATGGTTTAAAATCCAGCCAGCTTTTCATAGACCTTACCTATTTTTGTTACCTTCCATCATGCAGGGCTCCTAACGTTCTTTTCAGACAATGTTTTGTTACTAGTGTGACTAAAAATAAGCCTCCCTACTCTGATCAAATGTCATTTTTCATACATGTGATTTATCTGTGACACCAGATCTCTTTCTTTCCAAATGCTGACCAAACATGTTTTCCACATCTGAATCTCAAAGTTTTACTCCCTTCAGGGTATATGGTAACACCATCATTTTATTAACTTTTGGTTAGTCATAAACAACTTGGACATCCAGGTTGTTGCGAGGGGCTGTGCAAAATAATGTGCTTTGTTGTAACTCGGTGTGTGGGACCTAATTAATCATACTCTTATGATCAGCAGAAACATATTATCACCAAGTAAATTTTCCAAGTGCTGCCATGTGTATTTGTAGTGCTTGATTATATCATGGCATTGCTCCACACTAACACTTTGTCAGGATGCAAATATTAGAGCATCCCAGTGTGCAGTGGCCGTACGAGGTTGGCTTGTGGCCCTGTGACCCCATTCAGTACCACATCGACCTGCAGGCAGATGAAAACGAGAGTGATCCTGGTTAGTTCTTTCTTCTCCTCCTCCTTTCTTTCTTTGAAGGGGATGGCCAGAGAGCCTAAAAAAGTGCCTACTGTGTTTCATGTGCCTACAAAATACTTCACATCTCCTCTGGTCACACTCCTGCCAGTCCTGATTCCTTGAGTGATGCCCTGGAAATGCATAAAGTGAGGATGGCTGTGCTGTTAATTGTTACTGCTGGTTTCTAATTGTCAACGTTACACTGTCCCTTCAGCATTTAACTCTAATGCATTGTATTTCTTTAGGTCATACTGTCTATTGAAGAAGGCTACAGGCTTCCAGCTCCCATGGGCTGCCCAGCTTCTCTTCACCAACTAATGCTTCACTGCTGGCAGAAGGAGAGGAACCACCGTCCAAAATTTAGTGACATTGTCAGCTTCCTAGACAAACTGATCCGCAATCCCAGCACCCTTCATACCCTCGTGGAGGACATACTTGTGTAAGACTTTTTGATCTTTTTTTCCTTTTATAAAGCATGGTGGCTATCATTAGATGTTTTAGGGCATTAAGTAGGGGTGGGAGAGAGCCATAACGTTCTGAATTCACAAATTCAAATAACTTTAATTCTCTTTTAGAGTTTGGTTTATTGTTACTAAACTGTTGTAGAAGGACTGTTTTTCTCACGTCATGCAGGTTATATTAGATATTTTTCCTTTTTTTTTGTCTGAGCTCTGTTTGTGCACTGTCTATCCTTAATCTTTCTGAATCTCTTTGTTCTTTTTTTTTTTTGTGCTTCTCCTGTGTGCTTATTTTCTCTTTGTAATTTTTTTCTCTATTCAACAGCCTGTCTCTCCATCTGACAGTGCTCAAGCAATTGCTGAACTGCCTTGGAGTAATTTCCTGCAGAAAGTAGTTGTGTCTTAGCTTGCTAAATCTTTGTTTATCTGCAGAAGAATGGCAACAGTGACCAAATAAGAGATTATGGCATTACCATTCCACAACAAATTCTTGATACTGTTGCCCAAAGTTTTTTCCATTAATAATATTACAGAAATTAATGCAGCCACAGGAAAAACAAGGCTGTGGTGGGCAAATTTGTCAATTTTTGTATTAAGCTGTCCCTGGATATCAGCTGAAAATCATGAAGGTCCAGGTGGCCTCACTCTCTTCATTAGGTGAAATTCACCTTAAGATAAAGATGCTTTCATAGAAACCCCCTGGATTTATAAGGAGTTCGTAAGGCCTGGGGGAGTCTTTCAGTGGGTTAAGAGGGTTTTTTATATGATTTGGAGAAGGGCTGAGCAACAAGGCAAAGACTGAGGCTGGTACCTTGCTGTGGGAAAGGCTGAATGGAGAGGTTACTAGGAAAATCTAGTGAGACTTGTGGAATTTAATGCCCATGCACTGGAGTTAGTGGTCTTTATGTGTGTGTGCATAGATATATATATATATATATATATGACTTGCTACTTGTACCCTGGTCACTTTATTTAGCATCAGAATAATGCATTTTTATCTGTTCTTATTTTAAAATATTACTTAAGATCTAAAAACTTAATGCCTGTTTTCCTGCAGTCAAGCTCCTATTGAGCTCACCTGCTTGGAAAAGTTTTTCCATTTGTTTGGGAAACCTTGATGCAGTCAATCTGAATGATTATTGTCTTAAGTTACGAGGTCAACAGTTATTCTATAGAATCAGGTGGGAAGGGACCTTGGTAGATCTTTAATCAAGGTTTATACTTAATGGTGTTCTCCTGCCCTTTGGTTTATCTCTCTATAATTTTGATAATATGAATGAAAATCAGTCTGTTTAATGTATTTGAATATGTGTGGTTTAAATTTGGTACGTTAAGATACAGAGGTGTGTTGCTTCCTACATTATATATGAGTCGTGTTCCATCAGTTGACATTGGTTGGCTTTTGCTATCTAAATTTTAATTATAAATAAATTATATCTTTCTCCTAAAGGCTATCATAAAGCCTTTATAAACAACAGTGTGTTTCTTCCTGCATTCTGTTCCTACAGTTTCTCTACACAAAATGTACAAAATCAGTGGAAGTTGTGAGTCCTCACCAGTGCACAACAGAAGACTGGAAATATATGCCCCAAAATTGGAATCTTTTTTCTTTCCATCTTTAATCTACATAATTCTATGTAAAATCAAAGATATAAAATGTTATTCTTTTTGCTTCTTTTAGAGTTAGTTTTAGGTTTTGAACACTGTAATCAACCTATTCCCATTCCATAATGGTATAGCAGTAAGAAGCCATTTGGGTTTTTTTGTAGATAAATGTAAAAATCATCTTGCAGTGTTTTAACATTTTAAAATTAGATCTCATGTTAAAATTTGGTTTATTTTACTCTACTTTGACTACTGTATTTACAAATTATTATCATCCTGAACATAAAAGATCCAGAAGGAAATGCTGTGTGGGAACAAAAATAAGAGCAGTGGGAGAGGTCTGTTCCTCAGTTTGTGGCTGAGCTGCAGTGCTTTAAAAAAAAATGTCTAGTTTAGGTAGTGCAGCTTGGTAAGTTTTAGACAACAGATTAAAGAGATCTGCAGTTAAGAACTGACTTTTACAGCTCAGGCTCCTCTCTCATTCCTTCTGCCTTTTCATAAAAGCAATGTCTCCCAAAGTAAATCAAGTCTGGTACTGCTTTGGTAACCTTTGCATTTTGTTTTTACAGAATGCCAGATTCACCTGGTGAAGTTGTAGAATATCCTTTGTTTGTTTCAGTCAGTGACTGGCTAGACTCCATAAAAATGGGTCAGTATAAAAATAACTTCATGGCAGCAGGTTTCACAACTTTGGATATGGTTTCAAGAATGAGTATTGAGTAAGTATGTAATCTATTATCCTACAGTGACTAATCAATCTGAATTTCTTTGGATGCTGCAGTGATGTAATTATCATGATGTATGGAACAGTACTTTCATTTCCTTTAAGCTAATAAAAGACAAATACAGTTTTTTACCAAAACAATGCAGGAAAAAGATGTGATTAAGAGACCCAGATCTGACAGTTTAATTCTGTGACCATACCAAACACTGCCAAAGGTCAGGCAGAGAACATCCTTAACTGTTTCTTGGGGAATCAGTTTTGATCTAGACCACTGAAATCAGTGGCAAAAATCTTTTCTTACTTTGCTCTGGAAATCATCAAGCCTATGTCAGTCCTCACGAGGAAGTTGTTCCACACCTTGC
Source organism: Caprimulgus europaeus (assembly GCA_907165065.1). The sequence continues at coordinate 5,973,733 of OU015523.1, read as the reverse complement.
TGCCCTTCTTCAACTGTCTCTGAATCCCCTCTGTCATGTTTGAAATGACAACAGTGCACTCAGGGTATCAGGGTTTGGGCAAAGTACAGATTGCTATGGTAGCATAATGATACAATCTATTTTGTTCTCTATTCCCTTCCCAATTATTCCTAATCTTTTATTTGATGCTGAGACTATCTGTATTAATAATGGTGAGGCTATCTGTATTAATAATGGTGAGACTATCTGTATTAATAATGGCAGTGGTCAGTTAAGACTCTGTAATTCTACATGTGAAGTTAGGACTGGTTTTCTCCCATGTGTATCACTTTACATTCACCTATGTTGAATTTAATCTGCTTTAATCTGTACAGTCACTTAGCCTTATAAGATTGTTCTAAAGCTCTTCACATCCATCCCTTTCCCTTACTGCCCTGAACAATTCAGTCTCACCCACTGTCTTCTTTACCTCTGTGCTCACCTGTTTTTCCAGTCCATTTACTGATTTGTTAAACAGTAATGTTCAAAATTATCTCGGTTTCCTGCAGATTTCCACTGATGACTACATTGTAAAACCTGACAACTTACTCCTACCCTTCTGCCTTTCAACCATTTTAAGTCACTCAAAGACCTTCTTATGCCATAGCTCTTTATTTTCCTTAAAAAGCTTAAGCTTTGATGAGGAATCTTCTCTAAAGCTTTTGGAAATCTAAATAAGGTGTATGAAGTGAATCACCTTCCTCCACATGTATGCTGACTCCCCCATTGGAAACCAATAATTTTATAAAACAAGACTTCTCTTTGCAAAGACCATGGTGATTCAAGTAGATAATTTATCCAAGCATCCAATAATTCTCTACTGTAGTTTCTGTTATGCCCTGTAATGATTTCAAGCTCGCAGGTCTGTAGTTCCCCAGATCTCCCCTGGAAACCTTTTATTTTGCCTGGCACCACTCTCCATGCCTCAGGCACCAAGAAATTTTTAAGCAAGTGTAGCACAGCTGAAACCTTCCTCTCTCACATCCCTGTTAGTAATTCCACTACTTTATCCTTGAATTCTTTTAAAACTCTTGACTAAATATAGTCTTATTCTGGAGGTGGGTTGTTGCTTGTTTTTTCAGTTTGTCCTATCACCTCTCCTGCAGTCACTTCAGCTTCAGACAGATCCTCTGACAAGTACTCCAGAAATGTTCTAGCATGAGAGTTACTCCATTTCTTCCACAGTGAATATCAACTCAAATAGTTGTCTTCTCCCAGTGGCCAGTCCTTCAGTGCTACCCTAACCATCATTAGACTCTACAGACACTCTGGCAGGCTTCTTGTACCCCAGTGAGATTGCAAAAAGATTTATTATGAGTTTTATTATTACATGTCTTTTTCTGTTTTTTCCTCGAATTTTTTTTTTCAGCCTGCCTTTCTGTGCTTTTACAGATAATCTGCTTAAGGTTATCATCCTTTCTGCTTGCTTTCTTTAGATACCAAATCAGCTTTTTGAAAGATTCCTTCTTTCTTCAAATAACCTCTGTTACACTTGGCCTGCTGGCTTCTCTCTCAGTTTTATCAGGCCTTCCTTGATAAGTGCTATGCATTGTTTCTGCATTTCTGATATCACTTCCCCCCCAGGAAGGTTTATTCTTTTATCTGGCTCTTTTTAGCTTCTGAGATCCTCAGTATTTTTGCATAGTTCTTGCTGACCTTAAGTGTTGTGTATCATCCCCCATGTGGATGTGAGGCCCAAGTACACAATAGTTGCTGCTATCCAGTGGCTTTTCATCTGGAGGATACAGAGCCAAGTATCTTCAACTGCAAATCTGAAACTCATAAAGGTCATGTCTCATCCCACAGCCTCCTTTACTGGCTATAACATCAAACAATTTCTGAGGGTATCTAAACAGGCAATGACTATGCCATGTCCCAGCATGGGATTTGCACAATTGACAAGGCATATCTGAAGTTTCCTGCCCTCGCCACCTCTGTGATCTTTCTCAGCACATTGCAGTTGGTGATGTTTAGGGAACAGAACTAGTGGATTGTGCTGGGCACTGAGGGCTGTTGACTTCATTCCTGCCAGGAATGTCTGGCTCTGTGGGTGAGCTACAGGGTGCTGATCTTGATGAGATGGAGAGAAATCTGGGTGGAGCTGGAAGATTCACTGCTATTCTGATCTTTAGATCATCTCTCGCCACTATTCCCCAAACCATCAGGAGCACAGCCTCTGTTATTTCAGCCTCAGGACTACAACAGTGAGGGAAAACATTTGCTACTAACACATGCCTAAAAATGGGCTATTAGCCCAACCTCTTAGGTTCTTCCATGAGATTTGGAAAAATTATTTGACTGTTGGTCAGATACCAGTGCTCTCACTACAAGATTATTTTTTTTCTTAAATGGCTGTCTTTGAACAAATTTGGAATCAACAGATACAGAAAACTTGAACATTTGCAGCATTCTTCTATGTCCCAGTCAGAAAAGTAAACTGTTTCTGAAGTAGAACAATTCATCATATATTTATGGTCTTTTGTGTGCAAGATGTTTTACTCGCATGCAAGATGAGACTTTTTATTTTGCAGCGACGTTAGAAGAATTGGAGTTGTTCTCATTGGACACCAGAGACGAATAGTCAGCAGTTTACAGACTTTGCGGTTACACATGATGCACATACAGGAGAAAGGATTTCACGTATGAAAGTACCAGAATCAACTGTGTTTTGTGCCTCAGCATTTCTAAAACGGAAAAATATTCTCATTCTTCCCTTCTGCTCTTCCCAACTTCAAGAACTGCAGTCTCCTGTTCAGATTATAAAAGTACTTTCTATGTTAATGCTTCCAAACTGGAATTTTTAATCACACTGCATAGCTCCTCCGCCAGTTATCTGCCGATAAAATCCTGGCCTCCTGCAAGACTCTCACTACACTTTGATGAGTAACTCAGCATGGATGTGTAACTTTGTATAACAGTATTTGGGAAACTTTCATGAACTTACTTGAAAGTAGTAATCTATTTGGCCTGGTGTGGCTTCTTTATTGATGTATTTAGAGTTTGCTGGTAGATCAAAAAGTATTTGACTTCTTTCATGTTCTGTGACCATGTAACTTCCAATACCAAATGTGCAATCAAGAAGAATTTTGACAAATATTTATTTTATTTCTTAATTAAATCCAAATGTATGGGTCCTATCATTATATTACTTTATAATAGTTTAAATGCTGGTAAGCCAGTGCCTCAAAACGTTAGTATTGTTTGCAGAAATGACTGATGGGTTTATGTAGTGAGTTTTCATTGTGTGGATAATTGGGAGGATAGCGAGAGAAATCTTTGAAATCTTAAGGTCCTTGATTTTTAATTACTTTAGCACTTGACACTTTTTATGCTTTAAATGTTAGATTAGGTTGGAAAACTTGTTCATCTTTGGGATTCTTCCTCATCCTAGACTTTTTTTTTTTAATACTTGTCATTTGCTTCTACTACATGGCAAATATTCACTGGAAAAATGATTGTAACATTTCCATAACCACGTGTAAAACATGGTTGTCAGCTATGTCGTGGCCACATACACTTCTCAAAGCTTTCTGTTCCAAAATTTCAGGCCTCTGCTGCTTGTACTAAGCATAATCTCCACCGGTGGTAGTAGACCTCAGAGGGCCCAACCATCCATCAGTGGGGTCATGTGCTTATTCCCAGAGGAGCAGGCTGGCCAGATCATCCTGCAGTTGAGGGCAGTGGTACAACCACCCACTAATGCTGGAAGTTACACGCTGCGGTATTCAGTTATCTTGTACATAGGCAGAAAAGGAGATGTAGGACAGCAGTGTCACAAAATGTTGCCTTGAATCTACTTCTAACTGCTTTTAGAAGTAAAAAGCAGACTCTGCTGAAATGGAGCTCTGGTTACTACAGGCTAGATCTTCATTTAGTACAGGTATCTAAATGACATCGAAGACCTTTAGAACTCTTCAATAGCCATATTTACATGCAAGAAAATGGCTGCAAAGGCCTAACATAATATTTGTACCTCTCTAAGACTTACAGCTTTCATGTTTTATTCAAACAACTCCCACAGACGCGCTGGGCTACATTTCCAAACTTTTGCATGGGATATGCGCTACTGGGAAGAGGGGAACGAGCGCATGTCTGCATGCTGGAGCGGTGGCGCACAGATCTACGTGCATGCCACATGTAAACCGGGTGCAGATGCTTTTGTTGATTTATACATCGTTTGCAGGGTGGTTTTGAGTTACGTGGCATTCCAATATACTCAAGCATTACAACTCTTCTGTTACAATGTGCATTGGGGTAATTAGTGTAATGTATGTGTATATCAAAATGAAATAACTATGTAATCATAATGATATTTGCTGCTGAATTTACAGCTTGGAAATTAAAAGGTATTTCCTAACTCTTGGGAAAGGTTGCCATTGTATACTGGTGGCAAAGAAGGAATATCAGAAAGCAACTCGGAAAAGATTATGCTTCCAATCAGTTCACAGAGTAAGACATGCTAGGCCTGATTCACTGTTGTCACTCTATGTTAGAATAAGTGCATTAATTTAAGTGGGATAACAGTACTGCACTGAGTAAATTTTCCTTTCTTTCATTAAAAAAAAGAAAAAAAAAACAGATTAAACTGAGGAACAGGTTTTCTAACGATCAGGATTCACCAGTGTTCTGCAATGCCAATTTGATGAGTTTGTTCAAAGAAGGGCAGTGCCACTCCTGTTCTAGCTACAAAGATGATTTTGCCAGTGTGAGCAGTCCCGCTGAGCTCAGTAGGGCTGTACAAGCATGTGCATTGCGCAGGGTCACGGGCCTTTAGTGGGGAAAAAAGCGTTTGTTCTTTTCTGTCTGTCACTTGAAAAATTCTGCCCCAATTCCACATCTGAATAATTTTTCAGTAAAGGTTCCATTATGGAAATAAAACCATACTTATCCTAAGCCTTTTTAAAAACACTGTAATCACATAGTAATTTAAAAGTTTATTTTCCTTTATCATTTTATTATCCGTTTTGCCTGTCATTGCTTCCATGGCCAACAATGTGACGCCTGTGGAAGAAGCCTCTCTCACAATTAAATACATCACTGAGGAGGTACGAGTCTGTTATTTCTTAATGGGGTTTCAAAATTACTCATAACTAATCCAAACTATGCCTGTGCACTTTTAAATCCTCACTTGCACGTTTATTCATTCTTGGTAGTGTGGATGCAGAGCGGGACGTTACATGCACACAACCTGGATATATTTCATGGTAATTAATTTCCAAATTTATCACACTGCTGAAAATATATTTTCAATAGAGAAAAAAAAAATATAACAATATTAAAACATTTATTAATCAGATATATTTTTTATATAAACAAGAGTTTGGGTAACCAGAAAGGAAAGAACAAGGGATTCTTTGGATGAGGACATTTATTAAAAACATTGTAAATCCAGGATTTTGTGGGTTTATATGCCTTGGTTTTTTGTTGTTGTGGTGGTGCAGTATGACACTTTTATAATAGTTATCTTGATCAAATTTACATTTTCCCTATTTTGGAAATATTTTATTTGCTCTTGCTCTGATTCCAAGCCTACTCTTGGTTTTTGGGGGAGAGTGTCTTAATTTTTTAATTTAAAAACAAACAAAAAACCAACAGGTGTTATTTTTCAAATGTGAGCTTCATTCTGTGCAGACCACAAACGTGTATGTGAAATTAGAGGAACTTTCTTTGTTACAGGGGGTACTTTCTTCGGGTGAAACTTAGCTCTGTTTAGTTATCATGCATATTGCAGTGTGTGGTTAAGAATTTGAATTTTAAAAATTTAAGCAGTAGAAGTAGACTGTTTTTGAGAATCTGGCCCACATTGCAGGGTGCTTCTTGACTAAAAGTACTCATTAAAAGTTCACAAAATAAAGTGTGCATGATATACAAGCCAAAAAAAAAAGGGGGGGGCGGTCGGGCATTAAAATGTGGACATAAGGAAATAGTTCTAAGTTATTTACAAGTAAGATCCATGTGTAGGTTTTTCTCACAGATCTGAGTGTTGCTTATCTAGAATAAAATCCATCCATCTGTACTGTTACCACTACTCATGTATCACTGGAGCCTCCAAAACATAGTTTAAGTGAGGGCCTTGACTGCTGAGCAGGACCAGGTTAGTGTCTCCTGGCCGACATGCGCGCTGCCCCAGCTGCACATCATGTGCCAACCACAGTCCTTCCAAAGTTCACTGACAAGCACCATGGATGTCCATGCAGCCAAGTGGGGTGGTCATCTAACGTGGAAACCCTATCAGTCATCCTTACTCAACCTATCCTCACTTGTCAGTCAGAGCCCTCAAACCTATTGGGAGGAATTCTTCTCATCTAATTTTGGAGGTCATCTGAGGTTCCCTTTCAATCCATGTGTGCCCTTGTAGGATGTGAGTCATCTAAGAAATGTAATTATTTACTTCTGGGTTAGATGAATTGTGACAAAGAAGTACCTGTTTCTCTGCATTCAAAGAGAACAAAATAAGTAGCTCGTGTCCAGGCATCTGTCTTTGGTCAGGTGAATCTCATGCATGGATTGTATCCAGTCCTTAGGCTGAACCTTTAAAAAAGTTCATAATGGCTGGTGTTAAAATTGAACAACAGCAGAAAGTTTAGTAGATTTTGCTCATTAAGTATTTGCACATTGGAATTACTGAGAAGCAAAGGGACTCCATGAGGTGAAAGGAAGAGTATTGAGCGATGTAATTTAATTTTTTCTTAAACAAAAGTTACCCTTTTTGTTTTCCATGAATGTAAATTCAGTGTCTGTCCAGTAAAAGCTTAGACACACGCTATGCTTTAAGACATCAGCCAAGGTCCTTCAGCATAAGGCAACCCTCTGATTGCAAATAGCGCACTCAACAATAGGTTCAAATAAATTAATTGCTCTAGACAAAGCATTCTGTGTCCAAACTTCTGGGTTGATATTAGCTGGATTATTTTGACATGAAACTGTAGTACTTTGATTTTTCTGTAATTTAAGACTGACTATCCATTTTCCATTTTTTATCTTTTCCAATGCAGATTCATACAGGATCCAAAGGTGGGTCATAAGTAATGTACAGGCAGCCTTTACTCAGATGCAGTAGAGATTTCCCATGGGGAAGAGGTGGGACTGTGGAGGTGCCTAGTAAGACTGTATTAACCACAGCAATTTCCATGTTAGAATGACCCCATGGGACTATCAGCCACCAAGGTAAAGCAGCATAGAACATACTTTAACTTCTGTTGAAGACCAGTTGCTAAATTTCAGCTGGCTCCATTGCAAACTGCAATATGTATTTGGCTGTTTTAATTTTAGCTCTTTAACATTCTCACAGCTGAGAATTTCATTTAGGAACACAGGGTACCTGTACTTACCCTGTCATGGGCTCAGCCTATCTTGGAATGTGTTCCACAGAGAGTGGAAAGGAAGACTCACTTCTAACACAGTCCAACTCATCTTTTAGAGTAAAAAAAGTTAGAGTCATAATAAAAAGTCTGTCTTCCACTTCATCTTCTAGGAAAAGTGTTAAAAATAGAGATAGTTCACTTATGGCATTTGCACATGGTTGAAGAGCACTGCATTCTGTTAAACAGTTTTCTTCCAGAATACCCTTGTTCACCAGATGTAATTGATCTTTCCTGAATAAATGGCAAACATATTTTTTTTTATGGTACTATTATTATTTTTTGAGAGTGGGAGAAAAATGTGTTGGGCTAGGCTAACACTTAGTAGGACAGTGATCTTGAAATCTCCTGGAGAGACAAATGAATCAGCACTGAAAAGGAAAAATAAAAATCCCCAAAGCCTACAGTAAGGTGAAAAAGGAAGAACTGTGTCTATTGTGCTAAGGATCTCCAACAAAAAGCAAGAGAGTTGCCTAAGACAGTTCCATGCACTTACAGCTCACAAATATTTTCTATCGTCATACAGTGTGTTCAGTAGTGCACACTGCTCGTACGTGAGTGCTATGGTTGTATATAGTTCCTCAGATTATGGACCAGGTTCTGTTGAGCACATGATGGATGCAAAATATTTGTTTATATGTACATAAAGAATTGTAAATAGAATGTATATCATAATGTCTGGGATTTTTCAAACCTAGAGAATTAATTACCTAACTCCCAGTGACACTAATGGGGTTGATCTGCTCCATTGGCTTTCAAAATTTTAATGGCATGCACTGTATGTGTATAGTACTTCCCAAACTTCCTTGGCTTGTTATCTGGAAATGGACAGCCTCTCCTTTCCTCCACAGGCAGAAAAAAACACATTTTCAAACTGGCCTGGTCACCTGTTGCTGACCCTTCTACCACCACCACACCAAACCCTTTTCTACTGATTCTTTTCCACACAACTAATTACTGTAGAAACTGCCAGTGATCATAAAGGGGAAGCAAGGTGCCCATAAGCCAGCATCTTCAGTAAGATGTAGTCCATGCTATAAAAAGTCTGAGTCCCTCTGCTGAAGTCACCAAAGATGTTTGAACAGTATATAAATTATTTTATTTTAAATGGCCATTTATAGGCGCTTATGATGTTAAAATGGGGGCAATTTCTAAGGGAATATGAGTAAGGATATGCCAGCATATAGTATAAAAAAATGTGCTGAATTTTAGAAGGGAAAACCAACAAAAATTGTTGATGAAAAAACATGAGGTTAAAAAAATAATTAGTTAAAATAATTTTCATATTTTATATGTTAAATAATATCACATCAGTTCAGTTAAATATACTTGTGTGTATGTTTCTTTAAATATTCTACATGAGTATTTCTTACCTTTCTTTCCTGCAAGAGATTTCCCATGTTTCTCTTCCAGAAAGGTTTGCCATATTATCTGATTTTTCATACCTGTGTAATGAAACTGGAATAACAAATCCCAAATCATGACACTGAAGATACAGAAAAAAAATTTAAAAGATCAGTCTCAAAATAATTTGAGTTTTCACACCTGTTCTACTTTGTTTCTCTCCAAATGTCTGACCTATTTCTAAGCACCTGAGCACTTTGACTAGCAGGTAACTACACGTGTGTCTCAGTAATAATGTATGTGCTGTGCCATGCTCAGAAACTCCTGAATCTGGAAACAGTCACATATTTGTGCAGATTAATTCATATAAGGAGGATGGTGAAAAATGAGACTATTTACATGAGTAGAGTTAGGCATAAAGGACTAACAAATCCAAGTCCCTATAAATTATTTGTAAGGCAGCATGAGATTATGTGTTTTGTAACTTTTTTTTTAACTTCAGAACCACATATGGTTTCCTTGAGGAGTCCAGTATCTTAATTGATCTTCTCACAGAGCCTCCTGCACATGTTGTTCTTGGTACATGAGGAGATACTGCTGATTGTTTTCTACATTTGGGAAATATGACACGTTTTGGGGAATATTCATCTCTAACATCATCAAGCTGATTACAAATTTGTGAATAAACCATAATATTATACTAATATTTCTCATTATTGACAATTCAGTGAAAAACTGCTAAGCAGCAGCATGTATGTTGAGTGGTAGATAAGCCAAAACCTTGAAAATTGAGAGAAAATTCACAAATCAATGGGAAATCTAGCTCTCTGTATTATGAACTATGTGATGCCTGGGGCCTTGGTTGTATAGAAAGCAACCTTGATTCTATGATCTGGAAAATCAAATTTGAGGGAAATCTGCACTGGAATCCAAATAATCATTTCTGGTTGTGAATGATGAAAAAGAGCCCTTTGAAACACTCAAGGGACTATTTTAATGGTATCATCACAGCGTAATGCTCTGAGGTTCCTCTACTACAGTGACAGGCAAAAATCCAGTTGCTGGTTTTCCAGAGTCCAGCCTATGACAAAATCCTGGTAAAACTGTCATCATTTAAATTAGACACAACTATATAACTGAAAGACTATTTGTTCTTGTAGCATATTGGCTTTTTTGAAAGGAACCTGAATAAATTTAGAGTACAGCCATCTGGTTAAGAGTGGCTTTCAAACTGAATTTTCATTTTTCTGTCATTCAGACCGAGATCTACTTGAGAATGATTAAGAGGCAAAAAGGAAAAGCAAAATGGGACTCTTTTCTTTTGAAGCTGAATGTTCTGAGCTGTATAACTTACCATCACAGTCCCTTTATGTACAATAGGACCAGCTGAGAAAGGCAAAGTGCAGCCAGTGTTTTAAATATAGAGATTATTTTAATTACTAAATGCCAGCTTTGGAATTTCCATTTTTGTCTTGGGAAGATTCTGTTCTAAAACACCAGGTATTTCCAAATCCTACTGAAAGCTTTTAATAAACTTCTTGATGGAGTATTTCCTGGGACAATGATGTAACTGTGAGGAATTAAATGTTTCAGTGTCAATAGGCACAGTCTTGCTGTGACCAAAATTGACAGGAGTTTGTTACTGACTTCAGTGCCCTACGTTGCACATACAGGTTGTAGGATCCAGCTCTCCAGATTCTCCTTTCCTGCATCCCACTACTGGTCATGACTGATTTATTGTTCAAGAACCAGCATTTACTAAGACACATGCTGTCTTGTCATTCAAATGTATCACTCAAACTTTCTGCTTGTTTTAATTTCTCTGTTGAGAGTTTCTGGTTGAGATATAGGTTGGTTGTTCAGGGAATGATTCAGAAATCAGTTAAATCCATAAAAAGCTGTCAACAGACTGAAACAGGTTTTGGATCAAGGACTTCTCTAGATTTGCATGGAATGGATGGCCTCATTTGGTATAGAAGAGAGTGCACTGAGCATGAAATACAATGCTGCTACCTCAGGAATGTGATAAACCAGATTATGGTTACCTTCAACATGGCAGAGCTGAACTGCAAGGTACAAAAGGTTGTTGCTGCGCTGCTGTTTTAACTGAAATGGGCTCCCGTCACTGAGTTTGGAGTAAGTGTTTAAAAAGACCCACACAACTAATAGAGTATCTAACAGAAATGCTTTTGGGGTTCTTTCTCCCCCTAGAAAATTCCCCAAACTCCTGGATTTAAATTCAGGATAAAACCACCTTCCCCATCAAACAAACAGAACCTACAAAAAAATAGGATTTGTCTAGCTTTCTCTTTTTCCTAAACATATACCATTATGCAATGTGATCTCTCCTTCATGTAGCAGTTCTCGCTGGTTATTTGCCTCTTTGAACAAGTTGTTTCATATTCCTAACGCATTACAGTGTTGACTTTTGAGATTTGCCAGTTAATGAAAGGCACAGTAGCAAATAAAATAACTAATGCCCTCCTAGTGGTACTGTTTACTGGACTTTTTCATTAATTCCCTATCTCAAGAAAACTATCCTGCTCTAAAATTCCTAACATGTAAACTTGTATGCATTTTAAAGCTTATGGCTACGATTCCCTATCTGCCTCTCCCCAAGAAACAGCTTTGAATTGGCAGTGTAGCATTTTTAATGCCATTTTTTTTGCAGCAGTTTCCACTCCCAACTCTTCTGCATAAGATAGAGAGTGTGATTTCAGATTAAAAGTGGGAAAGTTGTTTCTTGGTTACCTCTGGTGAAGGAACTGGATTCAGTCAGTCCTTCAGTGTATGTTGCTCTTACCTACAGCCTTGTGTCTGCTTCTGTTGAGGCCAACGTCAGAATTCTCTGATGGCATCAGTGATGTCACGCACGGTGATGCCACGACTGAAAACCCACAGACTAACAAAAAGGGCTTTTTCTTGTTTGGTGAGGTACAGCTCCTGTTGGCTTTGGTAACAACGACAGGTACTTTGTACTTCTTAGGATTGCACCTGCAGCTTAATAAGGAAAATAAAAAATGTTTAAAAGACCATGTGAAACTCTTTACTGAAAGGCAATATAATTTTTTCTAGCAAACCAACCTTCCTTCTTTTGTCATCAGCGTGTTTTTTTCTTTAAAAAAACATGAACAAAACAAACACTAAAAATACTTTCACTTACAGAAAAGATGCAAGAAAAATATTTGAGTACCTTCCAAAAATTAGCTTGGATTCTCTGTTCAAAGATAACGTGGTTGGTATGTTTTCTCAGGATGGCCTCTGTTTCTGTGTGTTGGTTTTAAACGTATCTGAATTAAAAGAGGTTTTAATCTGTCTTTTCTGTGAAATTAGATTGCACACAACTAAATATACTTGCTCTCCATAGTTTACTGTTTTAGCATAGCCATAAAATGTATCAATGTATGTGTATATATGAATAACTATTTGATGACAGACACTTTAGATTATATATTTAAGCAGCCATGTCAAAACTTTAAAGAGAGATGGCTTCAAAAGTAACAATATAATCATAATACTCACAAACTATTTTACAAACAAACCGTGGCCTCAGCACAGATCTCATCTCCTTATCAGTAGTCTGAAGCCCACTTTTTCTTTAAAGATCCCAGATAACATTTGTTTTGTGTTGCTTCTTTTCCTCTTACCAAGATGTATTTGAATAGTGACAGCTACCTGTGACTCAGTCTTCACCATTCACCTCCCAGAAAAGCAGCCGTGGTACCGCACCTCCACGTTTTATCTTCGTCGCTCTGAACTCTGTGTGTAGCACTGCACACAGCAAGCACCATCCACTCATTCTGAGAGACTGAACATTTCACAGCTGGTATCATTGGTTTCCCCCTGGGACTGCCTCACTGTTCAAAATGACTTTTTTTCACCTAATACATCTCCAATACATATTCCCACTGCATTTTTCTTTTTGCCAGTTTATAACAGTATTGTAGGAATAGCCATGAAATTAAAAGCTTAATATACTGATTTGCAGTCCCAAGGGGAAATTACATTAGAAGTTAAGTTGTTATTATTTACTAAAAAGTGGTGTTATCTTTCCTTTTTTATTATTATTCTATTCCTATGATGATACGATGTTCCATGTAAATTTTCATGTGCTGGCATGCCTACAAGTTAATAGTGTAATAGAATGCTCAGCTCTCAACATTAGGGTGTTTTTATGGTGAATTGCATTACATATGCCATCTCTTTGCAGAAAGAATATGGGGTTTGGCAAAGCTACCTGCTGAGCAACATAATAAGATTTTTGTACAACGTACAAGTTACTGATTATTATTGTATTTTATTTTTCTATGATTTCCTAAGAGGCATTATCAGGTCTTACAGATGGCGTAAGCCTGTTTATTAAGATATTTATTAGCAAAATAAAAGTTACAGTACTGGTGGTTATTTTTGAGTTAATGGTGTTTGTTTTGCCTTAAGTTACTAATATAATGATACACGGTGAAGCCTGTCATACATGATCATGCAAAAAAAAAAAACCCCAGCTGCTTAACACAGGGTGGTGTACTAATAAAGATGGACCAGCAATATGTTCTGACACTTGAGATGCTTCAGGGTGGTGGTGTGTTTTGTTTTCCAGCTAAAGAATGCTTAATCTTAGTGGCCTTTTCTGTGCTTACCACTGGGCATTTATGCTCTGACAAACGCCTTGTCAAAATGCACATGCAGTTAACAACATCAGGAAAAAACTGTACACATTAGAAGTTCCAAACAGCAGCACTTTCTCCTTCTGGGAATCTGAATTTCACATAGATTTTATTTTTGTGGTATTAAGGTTCTGCAGTATTTTTCACCCTCCTTATGGTGGGTCACTGAGCCATGCAACTCTTTCTCTAGTGTTTCTCAAAACTCTCACTGACAAATGCAGTTTTAAAACTGATCATATTGTGTCAATGCCAGGATAATACACAGAGATTCACAAAGAAGTCAATGCCATATACCATAATCAGACCCTACCTCAGAAAGTTTAAAATTAAAACTAGCCTTTCATTTCATAACACCATATGCATGCAATACAAGACTGAACAGAAGCATGCACACATTAAAAGGAAATGAATGTCAGAAGTCCCCAGTCCATTTCATCCTGGGTATTTAACATGGGAAGAGCTTTCCCACTAAGGTCCGTCAGGTTTAACATAGCAAAGAATTAATATTTCATTTTAGATCTGGTTACAGAAAAGCCTTTGCCATCCTTCATTCTTTGTTGAGTTTAGAACTAGTTCTTATATATGGGCTGATTTCAACATAAGAAATAGAAAATTACACCCTCCTCTAACACACACTTACCCTACAGCCTGATGAGCTCTTAGAAAGTGCTTCAACCCAGAATTTCACTGTGAGGTTCGTGCTACTTGCTTTTCCTTTAATGGCTCATAAAGTCACTATGAGGGAATCTCATCTTCTAGTCAGAACCTTTCTGGGCATAGGGAAGTCATGAAATCATGATTGCAATTTACCTCAAACCTTTGATAATAAACTAAGCAACAATAAGAATTAGAAAGCCAAACAACAGACAAAACATTGGTGGTATTTTTAATCTTTGAAATTAAACACGAAGCACCTTGTAACTGGGAGCTTCTGACTTAAGATTTTTGGCAAAAAGAACTGTCCGGTTGCTATCAAACAGCTATTTCCACTCCTCGCACTCCTCTCCCCAGGGCAGAAGTTGAGACAGTGACTGAAAGCTGTGTTCAGCATCTGTGAAACTAGACCAGTGTTTTTCAAAATGAAGGGTGGAGCTCCACGAAGGAGAATTGCTTCTTCAAGCCGAGGAGCATTAATAGTAATTCCCCTCTTTTGGGAAGCAGAAGCAGAACTGTGCACTCCACTCCTTGCTCATTGCTAATCTTTGTTCAAAGTGAAGGACAGACCTAAAAATACTCTTAAAATGTGGAATTACAGAAGTATCAAATTGTACTGAGGGAAGCATAAGAGTCAGAGTTGCCACCTCAGGTTGGTTTGCACTGCCAGTCTGGGAGGGATGAGGATGGGAGAGCAGGCAGAGCTGCCTCAGCTTCTGCTTGACCATGCAGGGCCTGCAGTGGGGAGCATCGCTCTGAACACAGGGAGCGGTGTGTGAACAGCCTTTGACATCCCGTGAGTACCTCAGCTGAGGTGAGAGAGCCAGGAAAGCTCCTGCTGCTGTTCAGGTTAAAACACGAGGAGTCTTTTAAAGTGCTGAGTAACTGCAGCAGCATGGGAAGTCACAGCGCTCACTTTCACAGAGTTGAGAACTACTTTGGCAGCTAAATGTAAGTATGTGGTAGAAAAAAAACCAACTGGGTTTTAGTTTATAAATGCTCCTGTTTGGAGCTCATTTTAAGTGATTTCAGTAATTTTAAGTTTGTACAGCAGACCCAGAACCAGTCTGACTGTGCTACATGGCAAAAATGACCACAGTGTTTCTAGACACTGTGTCTTGGCTGAGCAAGCTGCCTTCGTCCCAAACCCCAGCTGCTGCCATTACCTGACAGGTCTATTTAAGATTTTCCCTGAACATCTGCCTCCTTAAGAACAGGAGTTGGAACACCTTTAATGGTGTTTTCTGTTAGGCTTTCCTTCCTACATTAATTGTAATTCCCAGGAGGATTTATCTGAGCACTCCTGGCTATCCATACAGAGTAGGGAATGAGAAGCTGGGGAGCAGCCCTGCAGAGAGGGACCTGGGGGTTCTGGTCCATGGCAAGTTGAACATGAGCCAACAGTGTGTCCTGGCAGCCAAGAGGGACCCCCGTGTCCTGGCAGCACCCAGCACTGCACTGCGAGCCGGGCCAGGGAGGGGATCGTCCCGCTCTGCTCTGCACTGGGGCGGCCTCACCTCCAGCACTGGGGGCAGCTTGGGCACCACAGGGTAAAAAGGATCTAAAGCTGCTGGGGAGAGTCCAGAGGAGAGACACAACATTGGGGAAGGGTTTAGAGGGGAAGGGTATGAGGAGAGGCTGAAGTCACTTGGTTTGTTCAGCCTGGAGGAGACTGAGAGGAGATCTCATGGCGGTCTGGAACTTCCTCCCAAGGGGCAGAGGAGGGGCAGGCACTGAGCTCTCCTCTCTGGCCACCAACGCCAGGAGCAGAGGCCATGGCAGGAAGATGTGCCAGGGGAGGGTGAGGTTGGCCATGAGGAAAAGGTTCTTGAGGCAGAGGGTGGTGGAGCACTGGCACAGGCTCCCCAGGGAGGTGCTCATGGCACCAAGCCTGACAAGATTCCAGCAGCATTTGGCCAACACGTGCCCTCAGGGACATGGTCTGAATGTTGGGCTCGTCCTGTGCAGGGACAGGAGTTGGACTCCATGATCCCGGGGGTCCCTTCCCACTCACAACATTCTATGGTTCTATGATTCTTGTTGCAGCTGTGCCAGAAAGAGGAGCAGGGTCGGAAAAAACTGGCAGAGGCACTGGGCACAGCGAGGGAAATGGCCGCGGTCTGTACGTGTGATCACTGTGCAGCGCCTACCCGGTGTCGGTGACAGGCGGCCGGACACAGCCCCTCCCGGCGCGCGCTCCCCTCAGAGCTCCCGCGGCCGTTGGGCTGACACGGAGGGCGGGGCCTCGGCTCGCGCACCGCCCCGCTCGGGGTCGCGCGGGCTGGCCGGAAAGGGCGGGGCTGCTGAGGGGTCGCGCGAGGAGGCGGGGCGCGGCCTGGCCGGGGAAGGGCTCGGCGGGGGCGGGGCTGTGGTTTCCTTGGCAACGGCGCAGGCGGCGGCGGCTGGTGACGGCGGCCGGGCCCGGCCGACATCTCACGGGCCCAGGTCTGTGCTGCGGCCGGGGCCGGGGGGGAGTGCGGGAGCTAGCGCCGCGGGGCGCTGCCTGGGCACCGGCCAGCCCTGGCTTCCTGTGGGGGAGCGTGGTCGGGGAGCCCTGCCCCACCGGCACGGAGCTGCTCCTCTCCTGGGGCCCTCGCACCCGCCCTGACCGAGGGGATCCGCACCCGCTGCCTGTTGCCGCGGCAGCCGGGGGCGGCCCTGCCCGGGGCGGCTCAGGGCCTCGGGGCAGGAGCGGCCGGTGTGAGGGGTGCGGCTGAGGGGGGCTCGGCGACGGGAAGGAAAGCCCCGTCCTGGCAGCGGCGAGCGTCCCGGCCGCCATCCCGGCTGCCCAGGGGCTTCTCGGCTCTGGCCCAGGCGCTGCTGGGGGTCTGCTGGGCCCTGCCTCCTCACCCACTGAGTGCGGTGGGACTGGGGGTCCTGAGGGAAAACGAAAAAATACTGTAAGTGGAGTTTTAAATGGTGCTAATCTGCCAGGGCCGTGGGCAGCCTTGGTATCTCAGCGTTTACATTTGAGTAATCCATGTGAATTGAATGGAGCATGTCCAGAGAAGGGCAACGGAGCTGGAGAAGGGTCTGGAGCACAAGTGTGATGAGTTCATGGCTGAGGGAGCTGGGGTTGTTGAGCCTGGAGAAAAGGAGGCTGAGGAGAGACCTTCCGGCTCTGTCCAACTCCCTGAAAGGAGGGTGGAGAGAGGTGGGGGTGGGTCTGTTCAACCAAGGGACAGGACAAGAGGAAATGGCCTCAAGTTGCGCCAAGGGCAGTTGAGATGGGATGTGAGGAAGAATTTCTTTGCTGAAAGGGTTGTCAGGCATTGGAAGGGGTTGCCCAGGGCAGTGGTGGAGTCCCCATCCCTGGAGGGATTGAAGAGTTGTGTAGACACAGTGCTGAGGGACATGGGTTAGTTGGGGACTTGTCAGTGTTGGGTTAATTGGACTTGATGATCTTAAAGGTCTTTTTCAATCAAGGCAATTCTGGGATTTATAGTGCCATTTAGTTTGGAAGGGACCTCTGCAGGCCATCTGCTCTGACCACCTCAAAAACTCATAACCATGACAGAGTGCTGTACATAGCACTCTCTGCATTGTGGCTTTCAGCTGAGCATGCTGGTAACTGGAGTAGCAGGTTGCAGTGTGTTCCTTAGCAGCCAGTGGCATCTCTCAGGGGAGCTGGGCCACTCACCTGGCTCTGCTCCCTAGCAGCAGGTTGCTGCTTCCCTGAATGCTTTACATGACGGGTTTATCTGCAGCAGTTTTGGGAACCACAGTATAAAAAGGATCTAAAGCTGCTGGAGAGTGTCCAGAGGAGGGACACAACATTGGGGAAGGGTTTAGAGGGGAAGGTGTGCGAGGAGAGGCTGAAGTCACTTGGTTTGTTCAGCCTGGAGAAGAGGAGACTGAGAGGAGATCTCATGGCGGTCTGGAACTTCCTCCCAAGGGGCAGAGGAGGGGCAGGCGCTGAGCTCTTCTCTCTGGCCACCAACGCCAGGAGCAGAGGACATGGCAGGAAGATGTGGCAGGGGAGGGTGAGGTTGGCCATGAGGAAAAGGTTCTTGAGGCAGAGGGTGGTGGAGCACTGGCACAGGCTCCCCAGGGAGGTGCTCATGGCACCAAGCCTGACAAGATTCCAGCAGCATTTGGCCAACATGTGCCCTCAGGGACATGATCTGAATGTTGGGCTTGTCCTGTGCAGGGACAGGAGTTGGACTCCATGATCCTCGTGGGTCCCTTCCCACTCACAACATTCTATGAAGCTGGTTCGGCACAAGTGTCAGTCACTGATGCCTCAGGCAGACGTACAGTTCTTGGTAAAGGTTTATGGAGTTTGATAAGTTCCTGGACCAAATTCTGTCTTAAATAGTTTTAAGAGGTGTGTAACATATGCTGTATAGCATCATAGGCTCAGTATCAGGCAGCAAAAAGCTGTGTCAGCTGAAAGTGCTGTAATTCTTCACAGCTGAGAAAAACAGTGAGGGGGAAAAAAGAGGGAGAACAAGAAGTCAAGTGTGTGTATTTCCCATTGTATTCTTAAATAATGACTTTGACAACTGTTATGAAAACCTACTAGGAAAAAAATGGTTGTTATTAAAATGTTGCTAGGAACTGTTGTCAATGAATGTGTATTTAGGCTTTTGGGTTTAAAAGTGAAGCCCTAAAAAGTGCTTGCATCTTCTCCTTTTCCATTTTACAAGTAGCTGCAAGGAATTTTTTTGGACTTTATAATCTAGAATATATAGATAAGGCTCTTGATTGGACTAGAAAGTAATGTGTTTTGGAGCAGGGTTTTGTCAGGTTAATTTCATAATAAGCTTTTATCTGCTTTCAGAGTTGTATGTATTTAAAAAAGGAGTGATGTATAAACCAAAGTGAGTTAAAAGAAAATTAATGTTTTTTCTTTGAGAGAATCGCTATAACTAATGTTGGGCTTGTTTAATCTAATGACAACTGTGTGTAGCTGTTGCACACACAGCCGCTCTGTAGATCACTCCCAGTCTTGAATCAAGATGCACTAGATAAAGCTTTAAAAAGGATCTATATTTTAAAAGATCATACAGTAAACAAAGGTGATGTTGTACATGGCTATTAAATGCAAATATTTTAAGATTATTTCTATTAAATTGCAATTATTCATAATTTGGTCATCAGTTAGTGAAAAAGTGAGACCAAATACTTGTCATTCATGTTTTTTTCCTCTTATTCCTCCTGCCAGGATTTTCTGGTGTCATTAAGATCATGATCGAGTTGTCCAGTGCTGTGGGTTTTTGTTTGTTTTCTTTATTAAGAAAAAAAGCAACCTTTACCACTCCACAGAATTCCTCTGGCATTAATTAAATGCTTTATTATTGAACAAGTAACAAATCTTTCAGTTGTCCAATTGCTGAAATTATTCTTAGTGGAATTCATTCAGGCTAGACAAGGGTTATCCTCTTTGCAAATTATGTTCAGCCGTGTACTGCAGGGGAACACATGAGGTAAGCTCCTTCAAATATCCGGCTGCCAAGTAACTTCAGGCGGTGTCTGGGCAGGAGCAGACCTTTGGCATCTACCTGACATGTGGGTGAGTGTTATGGTGTCTGGCCTCATGTCTGTTGGATCTGTTCTAAATCAGTTTCTATTTGGAGTGAATGAGTTCCTAATTTATACACGTTAATATCAACAAAGCCTGTTCCAATTAGAGTGTGAATTGAATTGACAGAGGGCACTTTATTTACTTCAGGGTTCAGTAAGTTACGTAGCAGGTGCTGAAGAGGGAAAATACTGTTTTGCTTTATTGTCTAAATTATGATGGCTGACTGGACTACTGATGATTTGAACTAAAATGTGATGCTCTTCCTTTTTGTCCTTTTTTTTCCAGTTTGGTGGAAGGTAAGGAGGCATTGCAATTGTTTGGATTGCTCAGAAGGATGGCAGCCTCGCAGCCCAGTGAATCAAGGACATAGGCAGGGCTATAAACAGCCAATCTACTTTTGTATCGAGGCTTCTCTGCGCTGTAATCAGCTTACCCTCCATTTGCTTAGTGTGCCAAGCAAACCTGCTGTGGCAGAGCGTGGATAATGGCTTGTTCACACCATCCCTTTAAAAAGTTTAAGGGCTGCTTAGCCACATGCCCACCTACTGCGCTAACGCTGCTGTAGATAACAACAATTTTCCAACAGCTATTTCCTTCTCTGATTTTCCTGAACAACAGGTGATCCCTGTGTATTTGAGCCAGGATTATGGGATTGTTTGACAAGCTGGCAGGATGGCTTGGGCTGAAGAAGAAGGAGGTTCACGTTTTGTGCCTTGGCTTGGACAATAGCGGCAAAACGACGATCATAAATAAACTTAAACCTTCAAATGTAAGTAGCCTGCTTAGCTCACTGCTTATGTTTTCACTGCAGAGTTGATGTTTGTTTAAACTGGTTTTGCATGCTGTTATATTAAACATGGCCATGAAAAAGATATGAAGAGCTTTTTGATTTAGTTCAGTAGAACAGTTATATTTTAAGAGTTTCCAACTAAAACTAAATGTAGGCATTCACATGCATGTTACAAAAACATTTCCCAAAAAAACACTGTTAATGTGGATATGTTTTTCTAAGATCACCCAATAAGGAAGGGTTTGTGATGGTTGAAATCAGGATCTGAAAGAGTTTTCTTAAGTTACTTAAATAATTGCTACAGGATAACAATTCCAAGTGAAGTGTCAAACACGTAGATTAATGCAGTCATAACACAACTTGTACTTGTCTACGTTTATCATGTTTATTTTCATCTTTTCCTGAGAAATTATAAGTATATAATAAAAAATAAAATAGGAAATAATGTGAAGCTCAACACTTAATGGTGAATTCATCATTTTTAAAGCAGAATAGCTTTCAAAGTAAATAGCATTTATACCTGCAGTTCATTCATCCAGTGAAAAGTGTTTGAGACCATTAAGAGTGCATTGTATTCTGAGCAAAATTTGAAGTAGGATTACCTTGTTTCTAGGTATGTATATGGAATAGAAGTGGATAATTTTGGTAGGCGTGTTCAAAGCCAGAGGTGTGTGCATGTTGTTTATATGCATCTGGGAAACCATGATTTCTGCTCTTTACATCAGGACACAAGTTTTGGTTTTTAATTTCCATTGAACTTTTCAGGAAGGGTACCACTGGCTATTGTTTAAAAGTGTAACATAGCAAAGAATCTGCTACTCTCCCATTCTTCCACTGAAAATTAAATAGATTTATAAACAAAGACTATAAACTGTATACTATCTGCTGACAGTCATTTGAGGGAAATGCTACAATTTGTACCAGGCAAATTATATATTTATGTAATTTTTGAGACCTTTATTGTAGCAGGGTTTTAATATCATGCCTTAAGCAGTAAAGGATTCCTAACTAGAGTTGAATGCAGACTTCAAGATTTATCACAATAATAGGTATTAAAGAAGGTCCTAGGGGAATTACACAAGTAGAGTAAATAGAATTTGTTTGCTTTACTGTAGATTGTGTAATGAGAGTTTACTTCTGAATGTTTTCATTTGGTGTGATGCTTTAGGAGAGTGGCTTTGCATACAACTCAGGTTAAGTCCTACCCTTGTAAGGCATGACAAATTCTCTAATGCACAACAAATGTCATTAGATCAGACTTGATTAAATTGTTTATTTTTAGTAAGTTCAATGGACAGATGATTTTCAGCTTTGGATCAACCCAGTCTTCTTAAGAACTGCTACTTTGCCCTAGGAGCAATATATTAGGTGTCTGGCAAACACAAGCGCTTCTCCATCTGTTTGCAGTTGTTTCTTCTGGGCCTGATAAATACTTTTAAAATAAATTTTAAAGAAATAACACCTCTTCTACTCTGCACAAATTTTCCCTTGGTGACAGGAACTGTTGACTAAACTGTGTGCGGTGGTGGAATGCTATTTTCATAACGAAGCTGCAGATGAACAAGCTAAGCTTGCCGCAGTTGTATGCGAGGAGTCACTTCTTATAGTGGTTTTTAATAAGGGCTCTAGGAAGTGTGTAAAAAGATTGCATGTCACTTTCTTGGACAGCTCTGTAATCTAAGGAATGTCACTTTTCCTTCTGCTCAATATCGATGCTTCTTAAAGGAGCTATTCTGTTGTAGCTACTTAGCTGTTAGGTTCCTTGGCTAGCTTAGCAGTAAACCTGGTTTTCAGACAGATCTGTTAATAATGCTTTATGTTGTGGCCATTCCTCTGGTAACTGGTGATTTCTCCCAGTGGTCTAGTAGTTTGTGTAGCACTATGGTTAGACCAGTCTGCTGTGTAATTCCCAAAGTCAGAGACTCCTCCAGCCTGTGGACGGAAGCTGGGAGTATGGCCAATGTAATATCTTGATAGAAGTCCACCCTCTTTTATCTAAGAGGCTTAGGGTATTGTGCAGACTTGTTTGGATTGACATTGTGATTTCCAAAGAGCACAAATATTGTGAACTTTGACCTCAGTCCTAATCTTCAAGCTGTTACCTTCCAGGTTAACCTATCTCCTTTTTATTTTATAGGTAATATCCACACACACATGTAACACAGACTAATGTAAAGGGTGGAATCTCACTTTTGAGGCTAAAATGTCTTTAGTGTTCTTGTCCAGTAGCATTCACTGTATTTCCTAGAAAATACAAAACCTTGATTTTCAATTACTGTACCTTTGTGGGAATTTTTTAAATATAAAGTATCTGGATTTGTAGAAAGTTTTCATATTACACAGTTTGGGGAATAGTAGATCTGTACTGTATTCATGTTTCAAATATATTTAAATATTTCCATTTTCTAACCTGATTGTAAATTTGTACTTTCTTTCCTTTAAAGGCTCAAACTCAGGACATCGTTCCAACGATAGGATTCACTATAGAGAAATTCAAAACATCGAGGTAGTAGTTTCTTTTACATTCTGCATTTAACAATAGTAATTAATATACAATAGTTGGACTTAATTACCTCTTTCAGTGGGATGTAACTGAGTATAATGTGTGGTGGTATAATGATGTGACATGCAGTTTGCCAAAATGTTGTTATTACCCAGGAGTCCTCATCACGATCCAGGACTGACAATGTTAGAATATATTGTATGTTTTGTGCTGCTATAAAACTATGTATGTATGTATGTGTAAAACAAACAAAACCAAAACAGAAAACCAGTAGTGTGTATAAGCATCTGATTTCTGTCTGTTAAGAATTTCAGGGCAGGGCACTGTTACAGACTTGAGGAGAGACAGTTGCTTAGGTGGTAACCTATATTCCATTAGGCACTCTCACTGGAGAGACTGTGAAGAGATTGCAGGCTAATCTCATTAAATGAAAAATGGTGGCTGCAGCATTAGCAATGTAAAGATGGCAGGGTCAAAGGTCAGGAACAGGAGGAAGAAATCATTAGCTGATTGAAGGCTAAGATTTAGAAAAGGAATGTCGTGAGACAAAGATACTTCAAGGAGGTAACATTAGGTATTATTTTATTATTCTGTAGCCTTCACAGTGTATTTTGTTAGTCTTCAAACCAAGCAGCATACCCCACCAGAGAGATCTGCAAGAAAATTGCTTATTCCTTGAGCTGATGCGTGGGATTGATAAGTTCCATATTTTTATAGGAGGCTCAACAACTGTGTTGTGTCTCAGTAAAGCACATAAGACAGGTTTGGGGTTTGGCTGTGTGAGAATGTAAATCAATTTGTATTGCTTTCCTTTATTCTGATCCTGTAATAGGAGAGCTGACCTGCAAATAGACCATGTAGAATGATTAAACAACCAAACAAACCCACAACCCACCCCAAAACCTCATTAATCTAATATTACAATCAAAACATCGTTGAGGGTTGCTAATAACTTCATACAGGGCAGAGCAGCTGGTCTAGAATCAGATAAAGTCTGGACATAGAGCAGAAAGGTGTTTGGAGAGCTTCCTTTTCTAAACCCCCTCATTTTGGTGTGGCCTCCACTTAGGGAGCTGTTTGGGACTAGCTGAAACAGGAAATCAATGTTGCCTCTGTAGATGTTTCAGGAGTGGACCAGAATTTTTTGTAATGTTCTTTAAGCTGACTTGCTATATTTAGCATTTGGGTGAAATCTCAAAGTTATGAAGACTACCCTTTGTAGCTTGGTCACCTGAGGTCACCTGTCATTACCAGAATATGACCTTTTTCTGAAGGTGGATTTTAAAAATTTTATTGTTTTAAAAAGCCTTTTATTTTGCATACAGAAGCCTTTGGATGTTACTGATGCCTGTCTAGGGACAGAAGGGACAGAATTTAAGAAAGGCTGTGGTTGAAGTCATGGCTAATCTGAATTTCATTTACTTAACATTGTAAATAATATTCGATACTAACATAAAAAGAGAGGCTGAATGGAAGCTTATTTCATATTTAATGTAACTTTTTATAATTGGTTTAGTTCTTTTATTCAGAGAATAAACAAACACATTTTCCTTTGTGAAATATTTCTATAAGACCACAAAACTGGGTAGGATAGTTTGAAGGAAGCTAAAGTAACCCAATTTCCTTTGGGAATCTTTCCCAGTTGATTTGGATTCAAGTTGATCTGACTTTTTTCTGTCAGGGTAGCAAAGAAAATAGTTTGGGTTTTGTTCTTTGTTTCTGTGCCTCATACACTTCTTTTTTTGCAGTTTATCTTTCACAGTATTTGATATGTCAGGTCAAGGGAGATACAGAAACCTCTGGGAACATTACTACAAGTAAGCTTATTATTTATTTTAAAGCACTGCTGTTTGTCTTAGCTGTCCTGTATGTTATTCAAATAGAAGTCTGATAATATCTAGTGGTTAGAAATGATTCAGAGAAGACTTACACCTGGTGTTTGACAAAAGGTCTTTCTGGGTAAAATAGAACTTTTCTTTTCTAAAAAATGAAAATTTTTATATGCAGTTAATCAGCATGCTTTTGGGGACATCTTCTTGCCTTAAAGACTGAGGGAGCATACTAGAGAGAGGATTTAAATGTTGAAACCTGAAAACCAATCTTGTAAGAGAGCACTAAGATGGGTTAGGTTTCCTATTTTTCTGTTCTTCTGCAGGTAAGTGACTTAAGACCCAGAAGATATTGGTTGATGGCTGTGATTTTTAGAGGTGAGGGAAATTAACCTCAGAGAATGAAGCACATGTAACTAACAATTTGACCCAGTATTCTTAGTTATTATTTATTAAGCAGGATATTCACTGCACTTTCTAACACTATGGTATTGCCTTATTGGTAATCGGCACCATTCTCTGTTTTTTCTAGCTTCTAGTGAAACTTGAATCTTCATTTCTGTTGTCTCATTGTTATTCTGGAATACCTGATGCTGACCTAAATAAGGTGAACAGTAGTAAACCACGCAGAAATAGCTTGGAGAAAAAAAACAAATAAAATCTGAAGATTATAATACTGATTAAATATTAATATTTAATGTGATAGAGCTTAAAGTATTCTTTAATTGGAGATTAACACTTCATCTGCTTTCTGTGCAGAATATGTGTTAGCAAATTGAAAACTTGTTGTGTGAGTAGATCATCTTCATTGTTCCAGGGTGTTAGATGTCTCCCAAATCTTTTGGATTTCAATAACTGATGCACCTTAGGCTGCTCCCAAAATGCTAGCTGGCTGCCTCATAAGCAGAAAATTTTTCTGATTGCTGCATTTACTGCAGTAACTTCTCCTTTGTGTGGTACAAACGTCTTCTGTTTTTCATCTCCTTAACAGCGAGGGAGTTTCTTAGGTAATGCTGACAGTGAAATGTGCACTTGTCTCCACCTCTATTCCTGATCCAGTGCAGTAGTCACACACTTAACCTTAACTTCTAAGAATAATATAAAAATAATAATGTGCTATTCAGTTTATAAAGTTAAGCAAGATTTAATTTTGCAAGAATTGCAAAATGGCAATCAAATCTAATCAACTCTGAAGCTTGCCCTTTTCTTCTGTTTGGCTTGAAAC
Source organism: Caprimulgus europaeus (assembly GCA_907165065.1). Next base: position 5,947,818 of record OU015523.1, on the reverse strand, counting down.
GATCTTCTAGGATGTCCTCAAAGTATACTTGCCTTAAAGATATGTAAACTCATGTTCTGTCCCTATTACTGTCACTTGTTTGTGAGGTTATTTTTTGGTAGTAAATACATGTTAGGACTCTGATTTCTCTAGAAAAATACTATATGCTTATAAAAATTACTTAGGTATTTTCAGCTGATAGGCAAAAGCTTTATTTGCTATTAAAATTCTTCTGTACTCCAAAAAAGAATGGACCTTCTCATACAGTCTTAGGCTGTTCAAATTATTTCTGTTTTTCAATAGGTGTAGGACTGTTTCTTATCAAAATACAAAAGCAGATGGTGCTGCAGGGTGAAGAATGCACCCATAATGCTCTCTCAGAGAAATGGAAAATTAAGAAGTGAATATTTCATTAAAATGGAAATTAAAAATACTTTTTGTGGGTGTTTATAACTGTTCATCTGAATTTCTACAAAAATCTCTCTTGATATTTTCTTTCTCTGTCTGACTACACTGTCAGAATAGCAGTTAGTTACATTTTCAGAGTTCATTTTTCAGCCTCAGTAGTGAAATCAAGCTTTTCTGACAGGTCTGTGTAGACTGAACCTTGTATGAGTCACACAGCCAACAACCTCATGTCTCAAAAAATTATGCAGGTTACCAAAAGACTGAATTTCAGAAATAAAACTGGATTAAAATGTTAATGGTAACAATAGAAATTAGGGGGAAGAAAAATCAGGCTTGTTTGCACTTTCTTGGGAATTTCTTCTGAAGCCTTTTCTTAATCACAGTTTAAGAGAACCTATAATTTGCCTCTTTGCTCTCTTTATGTTATGCAGAGAAGGCCAAGCCATTATTTTTGTCATTGATAGCAGTGACAAATTAAGAATGGTTGTGGCCAAAGAAGAACTTGACACCCTTCTGAATCATCCAGGTGAGGAGGCTTTTTTCCCCTTCTGTCTCCATATTTGTTATGTTGTCTTAAGAAAAACCCTTATCTGACACATTCTGCATTTTGAATACTTTGCAAATATTTTAGTCATTCATGGATACTATGACAATAAGTCTTCAATAGGTTTGGGGGGTTTTTTAATACCTATTCACATTTACAGACTTGATGATACTTCAGTTGTATTGTCTCTTATTAATCAATATAGATCAAAAGTTGCATTGTTTTGAGGAAGAACAGACTTGGACCCTTTGGAAGCTGGAGAGCCTGTATGTGATGATGAACACATACAAAAATGTATCTCCCTGTCTGGATTTTTCCATGAAGACAGCTAATTCTTTTAACATAACTTTTAATTTATTTTTTTCATCTTCATTATCTTTTATTATTATGCTTTATCAGAAATAAGGAGGGGTCATTATACCAGTCAGTTTCAGTTGCTTATAGAAGGATACATGGGATAGCAGAGGATATGAGAGCATTCATGATCAGGGGGGTTGGTTTTAAGGTGTTTGTTTTGTTTTTTCACAAGGCTACACTTTTTTAAGTTAAGTTCTGAGATCAATCAATTCTTTGTCATTCCATATAGTCAACATTACTGGAATGTTTTTACAAGCACTATGCAATTTTGTTTTTCAGCACTTTAGGGAGTTGCTCTGACAAACCAGATTATAACACTACATGCAGGAAATCTAAAAGTTAAATAATCCTGTAATTTCTTATTTATTTATTAAGCTGGTAGAAACTTAGCTTGTGAGGTTACCATGCTGAAAGTAAGAAAGGAGAAGCTGACTTGCATTTCTAATCAAGACAAGTAGTATGTGATAGGGGCAGTTGTGTTACTGTGATTTTATTTTCCATGGAGACTGCCTGTAATACATTATTTTATCAACAATGATGCTGTAGCTGAGTGTGTGTGAGCTGACTGGTCCCTCTTTGTTTCATGTTCAAGGGTCTGGGCCGCTTCAAATGCAGAAAAGACAGTCTTGCAAAGGTCAAAGGGAAGGATGAGAGTGAGCTAAAGGCTGCAGGTGGATTTCATAGAGGCCAGGGAACTTTGTACCAAAGCAGGCGTTAACCACAGTGGTAAAAGGTGGTTCAGTTGGTAAATGGAAACCACACAGGTTTTCAAGGGTGGGAAAGTAAAGATTGCTGTAAGGAGTTAGTAGTTAGTTAGAAGGCAAAAGAGTGAAAATTTTAAGACTGAGGAGATGCAAGCTTAGGTGGGGCTTTTCATTTAGGCGTCAATACGTTATTAAATCTGATCTAGCAGGTCAGCAGGGTTCATTTGATGTGTTTGTGTCTCCAGTTCTGAAAGACCATGGCTCTGGCCACCTGGTACCTTCCCTAGAACCAGGAAAGGGCAGTTTTGTATTTCTGCCTTGGAGCTGCTCAGCTGAAATGCAGCAACAGTGTTCCCATGTTATCATTCTGAATTTTGATAGGTTACATCTGAGAGAACCAAAGAGAATGAAAAGTTCTTCTAATAGAAATGTTTGATAAAAGTAGCTGTTAAAAGAATCAATATATAACTGTTTTACTGTATCAATATTTTTATTTGTATTGCTCTTCTGCTTTTCTTCCTGCATACCCTACTGTCTCCCCATCCCTGCTTCTGCCTCTGGGAACCTCCTGGAGTGGTTTAAATTTGCATGTTTACTTAAGGTTTAAATGGATGCAGGATAACAACCTTGAATCAATTCCTGTCTGAAAATCTCAGCAATCCTTCAGTAAAACAGTTCCCTCTCTTTTTGCTGGACTTTGGTTGGGGTTGTCAGGTGAAAGGGAATGTGTACTGTGAAGCATTGGCAGGGTTAGAAGTTGTGTTAGCTGCAACTGTTTTGTGAATCATAACTATAAATTATTTTTGCTTACATAAGTGAACAGTGCATTCTACAAGTAACAGCTTGTTTAATGATCACTGGGGGCTTGGGGGGTGGGTTTTGTTGTTGGGGTTTTTTTAACCAACTTCATTCTTCAGCATTTTGCAAGATAGTAGTCTGTAGGTTACTTGGTTTAGATATTGACTCTTGGGTCACTTGACCTCCAGCACATGCTTCTAAAACAAACAGAAATTCCTATAAATTTGAAACTCTCCGTATAAAATTACACATCTCACATATCTAGTGTCTGGGATTTATTTTTTTAATGTGTTAACTCATAACTGCTTGCAACTAGAAAATGTTAGCTTTCCATGAATAACTGCAAAAAGTGGGGCAGGGGAAATACTGCATAGTAGGAAACAATGTGATAAGGCAGGAAATAATGAACATTTCTGTGACCAACACTTTATCTTGAAGTGTAGATTTATGCATTTGTGTGGGTAGGTTGTGCCCTTTTTAATTGCTTTAAAAAAAAAAAATCACTGAGAATTCCTTGATTAACTTGTCTATTTGCATATGTGATACCAGCTAATTTCTGTGGTTTTAATTTATCCATAATCTGCAACCTGTGGGTACCAGAATTCATTTAATTATACTAGAGATGAATGTAAAAGTTTAAATCAGGAGACACCAGAGCTGTTCAACTATGGAATCAAAACAGAGAGTTTAATGATACTCTAGGCTTGTATTTTGAGGCTTTTAATTTGTGTTAGGGGATACTGGAGGGGAAAAAAAAGCTCCAGTGGTTCAAACCACTTCAGCATTGACAGTTTGGGCTTTTTTTATTTTTGTTCCCCCCCTCCCTCCCCCCAACTCCCCACCAGGGGCAGTGGGCTTATGTTTGAAGTTTTTTAATAAATCTTTAGCTTGTTTCTTATGTGAAATAACCTTTTTTTAAAAAGAAAAAAATAAATTTGTTTTACTATTTAAAAAAAAAAGCCTGTATAGCAACATTCACCATAGGAGGAATTTTAAGTTCTTTTCCCATCAAGAATTGATTGATAGACTCAAATCTAGATTTTCTCTAATGCTGTAATTCATTCTTTGTTTAAATAATACAAAAAATTCTTACAGTTAGTCTTGGTGCTGGTGATTTTTTGGCAGTTTTAGATCTCTCAGGTTGAGCAGAGTATACTTTGTTTCCTTCCAGTGACTCTCTAGTCTTTTGTGGTAATCAGCAAGGCTTATGCTTGTGAATGTGTAAGTATGCCAGAAATTGCCAGTGTGCTTGGTTTGGTCTGTAGTTCTCACTGCTAGCTGAGAAGAGCTGCTGGAAAATAAGTCCTTCAGGTGAAGGTAGGAAAAAGGATGTCCAGATATGTGCATTGTTTTCCTATTTTATGAATTTTATGAAGTCATGGATGCTCTCCAGGATGCTAAAAGCATAATTCTAACTACCCTTAAGCAACTACTATTGTGAGGCTATCTATTTTTTTTGTTCATTTTACACATCCAGTCCTCACTACACAGAGATGTGTGATATTTGTAGGCAGTTGTTTGATCTCCTGTTCCTCAGCTTCACCAGCAAATTCTACCTACAGCTAGAAATGTATGTATAAGGTAGGGGGAGAGGGGGTGGAAGATCCCAAAGCCTGCCAAAAAGTTTGTGTGAGCATTCTTGAGGCATGCATCAGACCCAACAGTGTGCATCTTGGTAGGATACAACCTTCAGAGAATTGCAGTTATAGGTGATCAAGATATTTTCCTGTATTGTTTGTAGCTTATTAGATGTAGAGATTAATAAATGTTCCATAATGTCATGATAGTTCTGTTTCTGCTCGTGCCTAGATATTAAGCACCGTCGGCTGCCTATTCTCTTCTTTGCGAACAAGATGGACCTCAGGGACGCAATATCATCTGTGAAAGTATCTCAGTTACTGTCATTAGAAAACATCAAAGACAAGCCCTGGCATATCTGGTAAATTTCCCATTTTCTACCCTTTTATTGGTATTACTTGGTAAATTCATATTTTAGCTCCATCATGCCACTCAGTATTAATTTATTGTATAGCATAAATTAAATCAGCCGGATAAAATGCTGTGCCGCCACATGTGGAAGCAGTGGTAATATTACAATACTTGCTACAAAACTCGTTTTAAATGCACAATGCACTCATGCAGACTGTGTCTTGAAAATTTTCACAATAGAACTGTTACCCACATAATGAAATGGTGGACTTCTAGTGAAATCAGAAAGCAGTGTTCTTATCAGAAGAATAGCTGCTGTTATTTTTTGCTGGCACATTCAGTAGAATTGTTATCAGAGTGCTGCTGCTTGTTTGTCTTGCAGATTTCAGAATATCAACAGTAAAACTTTTAGAATTATTTTTTTCCCACTCTAGAGATGCTTTAGTAAACTACTGTTGGAAGGCCATTTGGTAAACTGCTCTCATGTGAATTCAGAGGGACACCATACTCTTCATATCGTGTAATGTTTGAGGGGGTTTTTGGTTGTAGGAGGTAGTGTCCTTTCTTTCTGAAAGATGTAAGCTTTCATGTAAGTGGAATGATTTTGTGCCAGTGTTCACAAGGAAAAAACTCTCCTTTTATCAGAAGTGTTTTAGATAGTGTTTTTTAGTTAGATTTTTGTCTAAAGTTCTCAGATGCTATAAATAAAAGTTAAATCAGCAGCTAAATGCTGCTAAAAACTACAGACTTTATTTTAGACCCTTTAATATTAAACTTGATTACCTGGGCTTTGTTTTGGGGTCACTGCTTTTTGTCTTCAAAGTTACACTGATGAATTCCCAGGGCTCCTTGAGAGCTAATTTTATAGCTAATCTGGACTGTTACTGTCCAGTGAATCTGGACAGTAGCAGTCCAGATTCCCTGCTGTGCTAGTTTTCGTAAGCTGAAGAATGACAGGCCTTTAAACAGTTACACCCCTGTGATTAAAAAGGCAGATTTACACTGTTCTCAGTGTAGACTAATATTAATACATATTAAAGGACATTCCTAAGGTTGCTGTTACAATGAAGAGTGTATGCACCATGCTTTCTTCCTCCAGTACTCCAGCATTCTTGTCATGCATTGGAACTGCATGGGAGGATGGTTGGACTTGATGATCTTAAGGATCTTTTCCAACCTAAATTTGTCACTGTTGTTGTAGGTAGTAAACAACTTTTATAGCAAAGTCTGAGGAGAGAGTTACCAAAGTGAAGGTACTGCAGAACAAGGTGGCTGCCTTGTGTGGGAGCTCTTCCACACCCTTCACATTCTAGGAATGATTCCTCTGCCTTGAAACTGGAATTAAAATAGATCACACCTTGAAATGGTGTTTCCATAGTGGGAAGAATACATGTCTAGAATACATCTTCTGAGAAGCAGCCTTCTCCATGTGAACAGAACTTTAAGTAAACTCTACTTGATGCAACTTTGCAATTCTGTAAATTACAAGTATAGTGATGACTCCACTAAAACTGGTGTTTTTACAATGTTTTCATAATTTGATTTATTTCCTTCAGTGCCAGCGATGCTCTTAAAGGTGAAGGATTACAAGAAGGTGTGGACTGGCTCCAAGGTATATCATATGTAATTCTCTTGCTCTATTTTCATTTTGTTAAACTTTTGTCATTTTTTTAAGGTTTTTTCTTTATTATTTCCTTTGTTTTCTTTCTGTCCACTTCTGCTGTCAGATCAAATTACACAGTGAGTACTGATGCTCTGTCTCATATTTGCCTTTCATTTACCTCCTTAACATACACAAAAGATCATGTCAGTTTCTCTGACAAAAGTGCTACTATGGAATAGTAATGCATACTATTGCAAACAGTGTAACACTTTTGTGTAAATAGTAATAATGCCAGCTCCTGTGCTTCAGTTTATTCTTGTGGTAATTCAGTTTGTTCTTTAATTTATTCTACTGTCCTGTCCCAGTTTTCCATAACTTAATGTTCTGTATCAGGAAATGGTGAGTAAGCAGGCTACAAAAATAAGCAAAGTACACAGACAAATACACTAGTTTTGATTCTTCAACTTCAGTTCTTTAATGTAGAGCCAAAATAAGAACAGCTGACATTATAATGATCATAGCACATGCAGACACTCATAAGTATGTAGAAAATTGTAGATCCAGCTTAGATATATATTACATACACATTTTTATTTAGAAACTTTGTATGGATGCTGTATATCCTTCTGTTGTATGTCAGTAAGGATCTGGTCTCTTTTGTCCTCCTGTGTAGTGCTAAATGTATAGAGCAGTGAAGTGTGGCATTGTTTTGGTAGACTCATCCTAATTTTAACTCCCTAATTTACGTGGCTTACATTGTGAGTGTGTTAGGTAGTGTACTGTAACCTGAATCTGCAAGCCGGTGTCTCTGCTGGAGTGTTCTGTGCTGTGGTACCCGCTAGATGTCAGCGATGCTCCAGAGTCAGTGGCACTAAACTGTCCTTCGAAATGCAGCTAAATAACATCCAGCATTATCCCCGATTTAACATGTCTTCATTTATCTATGGCTACCACACTGTTCTTTCTTAATTAGAAAGAGATGGGTTATTTTCCCGTGTTACTACAGAATACAAAAACATTTGGTCATGTTCTCGGAGGAAGGGATACTAGCCAAAAATGGTCTTTACAAAGAGATTTACTGCCCTACAGAATAGCAGTGGTGCATCCTCCACCATCTAAAAGAGTTCTGTGGTGGGGAACTAGCATCCTAGTACTGAGTTTCCTTCACTGCTGTATCCTGTTCTCATAGAGACAGATTCCAAATCACATACTTTTTCCTAATTTCAGGCATAGTTCTGATTTTGTAATATTTTCCTGTGATTTTCAGGGTCTCTGCTTATCTTTGAGGAAGCTTCTAAGTTTCAATTCAAATTCTGAGTTGATGGTTTTGTACATAGCTTCAAGCTACTTAAAAGGATCTCCAATGGTTGTCTGACTATCTTCTGACAAAATATTTAAGCTGTATATGTAGATTTTTAAGCTCAGTAAGCAGGTGCTTCTGCTGTCACACACTTACATAGCGCTTCATAGCTGTTCACTTCTCACAGATTGCTAAACTCCTTGGGAAGTGGCTGTGCCCCTGTACTCGGCACTGGTGAGGCTGCACCTCAAGTACTGTTGGGCCCTTCACTCCAAGAAGGGCATTGAGTTGCTGGAGCGTGTCCAGAGAAGGGCAGCAGAGGTGGGGAAGGGTCTGGAGCACAAGTGTGCTGAGTTCCCGGCTGAGGGAACTGGGGTTGTTGAGCTTGGAAAAAAGGAGGCTGAGGGGAGACCTTCTGGCTCTCTACAACTATCTGAAAGGAGGGTGCAGAGAGGTGGGGGTGGGTCTCTTCTCCCACATAACAAGTGACAGGACAAGAGGAAATGGCCTTAAGTTACACCAAGGGAGGTTTAGGTTGGATATTAGGAAAATATTCTTCACTCAAATGGTTGTCAAGCATTGGAACAGGCTGCCCAGGGAAGTGGTGGAGTCACCATCCCTGGAGGTGTTTAAAGGACAGGTAGATGTGGTACTTGGAGACATGGTTTAGTGGTAAACTTGGCAATGCTAGGTTTGTGGTTGGACTAGATGATCATAGTGGTCTTTTCCAACCAAACTATTTGATGATTCTATGATTTTCTGAGCTGAAATTCTTCATGGATGGGCTTTTTCTAAAACTTTCCTTTAACTCCCTGTCTTAGTGTCCCCAAAAGCTTAAGAGGGGTTAGGTTTCAACTGCATTATTGTCTAAGCACATGCAGTTTGACAGTTATACTTTTAATGGATAAAGAGTTTGATATTTCAACAACAAATGCTTACTCTTCCTCATTCCTAGAGCACTAGATGGAAATATTTGGAACAACTCTGAAATTATAGTGGTCCCTAAATCACAGCCTGTGGATGCCACAAAATTTAGTGGAGGAAATGACACCTGGTTAAGGAATGCACAGTTCTCCTTGTCAACAGCCATGTTTTCCTTAGTTACCTTTTGCAGACCCATTTCAGGTAGTTCACAGATTTGGGGTGGCAGGGGCAGAAGGTTTTGCCTTTTTTTTTTTCCCTAGTGAAGGCTGAGTTTGCATATTCCCCTATTTTGTATTTGGATTACTATTGCAACAACACATCATTGGTAGGATAAAGCTAACCTGTCTCACAGCAGTCTAAGCCAGGCTCATGTTCCCTACTAGTGAGGGAAATTGTGCTGACTTCCACATTTCTCATGTGAGTTATTCCAAAACAAACTTCACATCTTTTGCTGTTGGGGAGTTAGTTCATGTTCAGTTGTGTGGAAGCTGAAATGTGTACAAGGAACTGAAATGTGTACTTCATAAAGTAAACTTAAAGGCCTTGTTCTCATCAAAATTACCTTACAAGCCCAAAAATTATAAAAATTGGGTTATACCAAAGAGTCTTCCCATTTAATTAGCCACATTTGAGGGAAACAACTTGGCTGAAGAAGAATTTCAGAAGTGGAAGAGAGAGCAAGTTGAAAACTCCAACTTCATATCCCTCATTCTTGTAATTACTCCAGAATATCTCTTGGTGTAGTTCTGTAACCTGGACAATACTGGGTTATGTTTTCAAAAAGCAAAATACAGCAAGAATTCATCTTGTGTTAAGACTAGCTGTTTCTTTTTCTTAACAGATCAAATCCAAGCAATGAAGACGTGAGAGATTAATAAAAGCTGTATGGCGTTCTTTTACAAACTTTGTCACTAGGTGTACAAGTTCCTGGGAAAGGAAGAATGCTTTCAAGAAAATGAACACTTCACCTAAAACATACTGTGCTGAATTGTTTCCTTTTAGTATCTCTTCCAGGAAAACTGAATGTAGACAGTATAGCACCTCAGGTATGCACATTGATGAGTTAAATTGAATCTTGTGACTGGAGAGCATATTTAAAAAAAATAATAATAATTGTGTTAACAATAAACATCTGCATTCATTTGAGTTTTAGGTGATAATTAGCCATCAGGAAATGCCCCTCTGTTTTTTGAGGGGGCACCTTTTGACTAAATGGGAATTCTTATTTTTCTGAGAAAGAATAATCAGCACTTCCTGAAATACAGCTGCATGAGATACCTACTGACTGATTTTAGGTGCCCATTTTTAGGTATCTCTGCAATTTTTTTATTTGTAAAGTTTGATGTTGGGTTTTTAGTAACCATCTACAGTAGGCTTCTAGAGGAATATTTTGATTTATGATACAAAGATTCAAATATTCAGTGTATTTGTTATAGATTATTGCAGATCTTTTTAAGGAACTGCTTTTAATGAAATGTTATGAATTGTTTTTGTGATATGCCATGGTCATATTTGCATTCTCATCAATAAAATTCAAATATACAACATGCCATGGTTTTGGTTTTTAACTTAAATATGTTCATTTATGGTCTTCACATCATAGAGATTTTTGTTTTTGTTAGTTTCATTTGGAATATGTTTTTCCAATGGAAATAGCACTGTATACTGTCATAAAATGGTATCTCTTTTGCCAAGCTTTTTTTTTAATTGCACACATTTGTTACACTTTCTAATAAACTAGGCTGCTCCTCCAGATACTTAAGGAACATATGGCTGAAAGTTTAAATTTTGGAAACACAGTTAAGGGACAGTTCACTAGTTTACTAGGTCATTAATATGAAATATGTCTTTTGTGGTGTATAAAAACTGTTTTACTTTGGAGAATAATTTTTAATAAACTTTCTGACTTCAAAGAGGTACCATAGGTAACAAATTAAGCCAATGCTAAGAATTTTATTTTTGTCATGCCACCTCTTCCCCTTTAATCCCTCCTCCCTTGTCAGAGAACCAAGCAGAGTGGTACTGGGAATGCTGAAGACTGTATTTAACTGTGTGATTAGCTGATTCCTGTGGGAGATGTAATATGGAGGTCTTGCAAAAGCTTTTTTTTCCCTCCCTTATTAGCATATAAAACACAAACATTCTGTGAGCTTGCCTTCTAGGGCTCACTCTGTAGAGGAGCATTTGGAGCAAAGTGACCTGCCTGAAATGGTAGAACAGTTTCATGTAGTTTCAGTTATAATTAAACAGTTAAAGTTAACTCCCCTGCTCTGTTAGAGGGAACTAAGTCTTACTGCAGAAAAACCTTTCTTACAGGATACTATGATTCTGACAGTTCAGTTTGTCGTGAAAGTATTTACCTTTCCTGTCTTTTTCTGTGACACCTTTAACCTTCTGTCAACTCTGAATCGAAATATCTACACAAAATAAAATACAAAGGAGAAAAATCATATATAATTGAGATGTTTTTTTAACTCTGAATTGTGGGGAAGATAATCTTCTGGTTTGCTTTGTGTTGGATAATACAGTAACAAAAATAAGGCTTGTTGGAAACATCTTTTGCTGAGTATAAGTATTTTGTAATTATTTTGGTTCACATATATAGCTTATTTAAATTAAACATTTAATTTTAAGTTGGCATGAATTTTTTTTCTACCAAAGAAAATTTAAGTTCTTACATAAAATCTATCTGTATTTATGACTTTCTTGAATAATCTGGACCTTGATGGCTTTCTAATTATTTTTTGTTTGTTTATGTTGGACTACACAAAGTACAATGTTTATCTTATGGATTGCCTTTACTATTATGGGAAGCTGTTTGAACCTACTGCTTTGTTCCACAAATCTGAGGAAAGTCCCCTGTTGCCTTTTACTTTTTGCTTTCTGATGTGGTTAGCAAGCCCTTTTTGAAAACAGCAGTTAATTATTTATGTTGATTGTTGTTCCCCTTCTTGTTTTTTGGGGGGTTTTTTTAAGTTTTGTTTTTTTTCTTGAGCAGCTCTTTCTGTTCCCTTCCTCCCAGGAGATTGGGCTGGATGGAGGCCTGTTGGAAGGAGAGGAATGGGGACAGTCTTGTTAGTAAAATGCTTGATTATTTTATTTTATTTTATTTTATTTTATTTTATTTTATTTTATTTTATTTTATTTTATTTTATTTTATTTTATTTTATTTTATTTATTTTCTCCTCATTACTGCTTCAGCCACTACTTGTTTCTCACTTCTAGAGCATTTGTGATCATTCTGTGAACATAAAACTACCGGAGGGATGTCTGCATGTTCACCACTTCTCCTCCCATGGTGTATAGGTTCCTAACACAGTTGCTACAGCCTTGAGTTGCTCTGATGACATTGAATTTGGTACAAGGATCATATATTCCACAGAAGCTTCAGCTTTCCACCCCCCACAATGTTATGTGCTGTTGCTTTTGTGCACTAGGCACACTGCCCTCCCACGTACTTATTAATTTCCTTAAGGTATGCCAGGTAGTGCTGCAGACTGTAGCATTTTCAGGTAAAATGTGAGGCAGTCATTCTCGCATACAAAGTGTTGCCTTCTACATCTCTTCTTTACCAAGTGGGGGCTATCAGGTAAAGGTGTAAATCCTGATTCTTTCCAGCCTTGCCTCTCTGGTACTGGAGACATGAGTCCATGGGAACTTCATGTGTTTAACCTGTAGCTGCTTGCAGGTTTGCTGAGAGTCTGCGTGGCCTGAAGACTCCTGGGCAATTTTCTGTTACGTGAGTGCAGTTCTTAGTGTTAGGATATAAATGTAAAAGATCCTTCATTTAATCTCAGCCCTCTAACTATAATATGCTTGGGTTTTTATTTACTAATAAGAAAGATAAGCTGCTGTGAAAGGCTAGACATAACAGCTCAGCTGCACTGGTTGGTTGTCTCCAGGTATGGAGCTAATAGGGATGTGCTAATAGGTGGAATTGTAATGTTGCATTGCAGTGCTTCCTCAAAACAGCTGTGCAACCCTCTGTCTCAGAAAGCAGCTCATCACCTAGAAGCTCTAACTAGGAAGTAACATTTCATTAGTAATAAGAAATAAAATTAATGTTGATTCAAAATACTTGTCCTTAAAAGCAAACATTTCTACATTTCTTATGCCAAGAAATACAGTTTAATCTTAAAGTTTTCTTTTTTTTTTTTTTTAAACTTAAGTTTTACTTGTTTGGGAAATCACTCTCCTTACGATTAATTTCTGTCATCCACTTTAATTCTTTCTGGCCTGCCTTATTTCTGTTTAACAGAAATCCTTAGGACTCTTGCTCTTAAACTGTCTGGTCTCTTCCTTTTAACTTCTGCCAAGTACTCTGCTAGTGAAACTTTGCAGCTCCCATCCCTGTTGTTTCTTTTGAGAAACAAAATAGATAATGAGAGAAGGTCACAGAAGAGTGGAATAAAAAAAGCAAAAAAAGGGGACTACCGAGAAAAGGCTTCAACTCTTCTCTTTGAGAAAGGTAAGGAAAGTTTGCTTTGAAAGGTTAATTTTATATGCCCTGATCTTTTTAAATTATTATTGCACAGCCCATATTTGACTGTTTAAATTATAAAATGCATTGTTACTATGCAAAAGTATTATTATGTGTGCTAGCTAATCAGAATTCAGGACTTACAATGCTGTCCTATAACAAATGCCAAGTGTTTTTAGTAATATTCTGTAACCATACTTTAGTTCTGAGGCTCTGTAGCTCCTGTCACAGCAAGTTACATCATGAAAGCACCTGTGTTGGTGTGAACCAGTACTTTATAATTAATTTACCCATGTTCAGTCAGTTGGATTGCTACTTAATTGGCTGAATATTTCGAGCTGTATTGTTTGCAGAAGTACAGTGTGTATGTGCTAAAGTACTGTTCTCTCTCAGTGGATGTCCGGATCTCACCATGCCAATCAGCCATGTTGACTTTTTCCATTTTTCTAGTGATAACATGAAGCCCAATCCCACTACCCTTTTCCAAAATCAATCCTTAAAATGAAAAGTAGGCTGTTAATATCTCTTTTGTATCATTAAATGATCTTATGTCTTACAAATTGCTTATCAGAAGATGAAGTCGTATTGATCGGGCACAAACTCACAAGGGACCCCAAGTAATTTCTAAGTGATTCAGGGGGCACCCTTGAAGATCAGGTTAACTTGTTTAGAAAAAGAAGTGTAAATTTAGATACTTCATGATAAGTAGTCTTTTTAAAAACAGCTTTGTGGAGATCAGTAAGTGGACTGTAGGCCTAGCAAGGTAGTTATTGGACTAAATTCAGTTTGCTGAAGACTTGCCTGACAGTTGTCAGTAAAGGGAAGAAAAGACAGTAAGGAAAGGATGGATGAAATCAAGGAAATTGAGATGTGTGCAAGAAGTTTGTTTGGGCTGAAGTAGAGTCATGAATATTAAAGACATCCAAGGCTCTCAGAGGCTCAATGAAGTAACCATGGTAAATGACTGAAGTGGATGCTTGGCAATACAGGCTCCCTAGTAAGGAGAGCAGCCCCATCAAACTGCTTTTGTAGAGCAAGGTAGTTGGTGCTGAGGACCTGGTGTCCCCAGTCTGTGTGTTTCTGTGTTTCCTTCAGCCTTGCTCCTTTCTGGCCCTCCAGACCAAGTGGACCACGCTGGGTGCATTCTGAACTTTCCAGTGTAGTTTCATCCAAACAGAATTCAGTTTGTGTACTCCCAGCCTCCTTTGCAATGTAAACAAAAGCACTGTTAACGAGGATGATCTTTAAAGTACCCTCATGACCTGAGCTAATGCCCTAGTGTAGGCATGCCTGTACAAAATTAAGAGGGAAACAATTACAAAGTTTTAAAACCATGGAGTTGAAACCACGTAAAAGAATAGCAGAACTTGGCAAGAGGTCTCCAGGTGCCGAGGTTGCCCAGGAATAATTCCAATGAAATATCTGGTAAAAAATCAGTTTGTAGTATAGTCCAGTTGGAACTGGGTAAATTTATTCCACTAATAAAGGGTATAATCATTAGACAGGGATTAAGTGGTAACACTTCCAGTTTAGACAAAATGGTATAATGTGATTTGTGAAAAAAATAGGCAATCATGAGTAAAAAAGAGTTATTATCAGCTGTCAGGCATCATTGCTGTTCCTGGCATTGTCTGTATATACGACTGCGTAGGTTCAAAGGTGTTATTAGGGAAAAAAGTTTGCAACGGTTTGGTTTGGTTTGGGTTCTTGTTTTTTTTTTTACTTAAAGTCTCACTCTGCAAGTAAATCTCTCCATAGTTTAATCTTATCCACCAACATTTTTTAGCGTAAACTGAAAAGGGGAAAAAAAGTGTCTAAAAATTCATGTAACAACAGATTAAGTCAATGAACCAGAAAGTATATGCTGTTTTCAATGGTAATAATATTCAAAAAATGTTTTCATAATTTATTATAATATCAGTGGATCACATTGAAGCATCTTGGTCCCAATTTAACATCTTTTGTCTGATTTTGTTGGACAGTAGTTACATTCTTGCTTTGGAGTAGTAAGGATGGATGAAGGGTTTCTTCTCAAAGGTAGAATGTTTCTGCTGGGAAAGGTGATGCTTTTCTTTTGTAATATTTCCCCCCCCCCTTCTTTCCTCTCTTTTTAGGGGATCTTTAACATTCTTAAGGTAGTTTTCAAAGGGAAAGTGTTACTCTATTTTGAGGTGCCCAGAACCCATAGGTAATTCTCTGGTTTTTAAGTCCTCTGCTGAGGTTTAAATTAAGAGCAAGTTAATGCTCTAAAAAACTGTTGGCAGCAGTTTCAAAGCAGACTGAATTGATCTATAAACTAATCCAGTCTAGTGGTTAGAATGTATTGCTGTGTATTGCAATTAAGGTTTGAGCTTTACTGTTTCTTTAATTGGTAGCATTATAAAATAAGAACAATAAATTTTATCTTAGAAAGCAATTGCAGAATAGCCACTTCAGTGTTGCCTTACCAATATCAGCATATGTAAAGACTTTTTGTGTTGTAGCATTACAGTTTCTGGAAATTAAAAGACATCCAAAATCAACTAGTTTAAGTTGTAGGAATATTTTTGAGTACCAGATTCCCTTTTTACCCATTTCATAGCTGTTTAAGTACTATTTAGTTCTCTTGTCTACTCTATGTTATGCACTGGTTCAAAAAAGGATTAAAAAAACTCTTTTTGTGGGTAATAAGTGCCATACTTTCCTTGAGGTGTCTGTTCTGTCATCATATCAGGTAATGCATTTTTATAAATAAGCTCTTGATTTATGCAGGATACAAAAAGATCTACATGTAGCAATGCCTAAGTTTTTAAGTGGATAACAGTTGATCTGATGTTGGTGTCACACTAAAGAGGAGCATTTCAATCAGTTCCCAATATGAAGAAAAGTTTACAGCTTTATTCAGGGAATCAGTTTAATGAAGAGATGATGTGAACCTTTCTTTTCAGCAGCAGTTCAGCACACCCTGAACAAAATCTGGAAAAACTGCTATACATCTAATATTTATGAGCTACCATAAATGCATCCTATAATATGCTATCTTCATTGTAGGGAAACCTCTTTAGTCTTATTACTCATGTTTTATTGGACTAAAGATGTACATTGCGTAGAAAAAATACTTCTGAAGAACAACATCAGATAAAAAGACCGCTGAAAAAAGCCTTTTTCCTCTGGCTTCAATAACAATGAATGCTTGAGTAAGGAAATGTGGATTATTCAGAATTTTTTGTTCTTGGTATTAAGAGAAATCTTTCCCTTACTAAGGGTTCTGTTGTATTTGGCTTTAAAAAAAGGGAGGGCTGGGGGGTGTCAGTTATGCTGTTACTTATCCAGCTAACCAGGCATAGTCTAGTCATGGTCACTTGCATTCTTACAAACTTGGCTTTAATATTTCTGTCTTACCCTTTTTCTGTATGCTGTACACAATGTTTACTGTTATGTGAAATTTGTATGCCAAGAATTAGACTCTGTTTTTCTGTTTGTTCTGTAATAACATTGAAGTATTTTCTGCCTGTTTGGAATAACTTATGGATGTAATTTGTATACATAAGAAAAGGTCTCTTCTTCCTTTACTTTTTTTTTTTTTTTCTTTTCTGGAAGCTTAAATGGAGACAAAAATAAGTTGTTCCATGAAACCAGATGGGAATCTGCAACATTTGCAGCCAAAAGCTTTTATGATCCTGTTTGTCTCAAACCCGCAAGAATTCTGCTTGTTAGAGCTTGGTGTACTTACAGTCATTTTTACATACAGAATATTCTGCAGTGGACACTATAGGTGATTCTTCCTTTTGCAATATACTAATACCTGTGCTCGCTGTGAATGTGGTAAGGGTTTATTTTTTTATATATATATTCTAATTTTCAAACATTTTGCATAATGTTTTATAAAGGACTCAGATCTTTTGGTTAAAAAGTATTCTGTGTTGTGAAATCCAGCAGGATAGACAAAGGGCTGGAGTTTGTGTGTCTCAGACAGTGTTTTGTAGTCAGTGGTTCTAGGAAGCCTTGGGGTCCAGGGACTAGTTTTAAGAAATCCTTGAAGGGTAGCTAAAAAAGGCAAGTCTGCTGTCCAGAGGCTTAAATTTACTGTACATAGGCATGCACCACAATTCAAAGCTGCTTTGTAATCTGTGAATTAAAAACATACTTTTATGTACATGCATGGAAATAGGGTAAGCCTTTAGAATATTAGTAATTTGATTTGATATTTGAAAGTGTGTAGATTTGTGCAGAAAGGTGTATATTCCTTTTTTAACTACAAATCTGATTTTAAAAAAGACATTTTAGATGGAAAAATGTTAAATTAATTACAATATACAAATTGTTGGTTATGTATGTCATGGATTTTCTTTATTTGCATGTAAGACCTCTTTCTGAAAGCTCTTGCATTCTTCTGGACACTAAATTGTGTTGCTCTTTACCATATATACAGTATATGTCAGAAAGTGGATGAGATTGGCTTACTGAAGCATTCTGTTTAACCATCATTTTTCTAGTAAGGGTGGCGGTGAGTAGACAGATCGGCTTAGCAAGGAAGCATAACCCAGAATAGGATGGTTTTACAGAAACCTCATTATATGAAATGCAGATTTTCTTGAGCTCCCATTAGGGCAGGGTGTTTTGCAATGATTAGCATTGGTAAGCGTACGAGTTTCATCTTTGTATTCACACAAGAGTAATTAATATGAGGTGCTATCAAAAATGTCTTGAAACCCTTCCAGACAAGCTGAAAGTTATCAATTCTGTTGGAATTAACAGAAAAGGACTTTGGTCCTCATCTAGAGTAGTTAGGTGCATACACACCACCATAGTGTGAAGCTTCTGAATGCTTTTTGCTCCATGCCCAGGTGCAGCAAGAGTCTATTTTTTTTTTTTAAATAGGTTCTTTAGGTGTGTTGGTCACTTTTTTTTGTTCTTTACAATTACTTTTTCATTTTAGCACTTCAGCTACTGGGTAAAGGTAAATGTCACAAATTATAGCATGGAAAACAAATGGGAGAGGCCTTCCAAAAAGTTGATTTAAAGATTTCAGTTACTACACTGAACTTTGGCCATAGGTGGCAAAGTGTATAAATCTCATCCAAATAATAACGAACACAGTCAGAGCTCTCAGTAACTGCAGTTAACACCATGAGTCATTTCCAGCTGTCTTCTCCAGACACAGAGGCATTTCAACAATAGCAGCTGACCATGTGGCTTTCTTTTAAACCATTATCAGTAAATCAAATGGAGGAACTGTGCATTCACAGCTAAAGGATGAGGATTGCTGGAAGCTGCGCAGTGCATGCTTTACAGCAGAAGGTCGTAGCTAGATAGAAAATACAGCCTAGAAATCCTTGCTAATATGCTTCATCTGTGTAATAACATATCTAAGACCCAAATCTTCAATTCTGTTGTTTGCTTTCATTTTAGAATAAGCATAGATTAGAGATTTTTGAAGTCATCAGGATTTGTTTCAACATCTGGACAACTGACATTATCAAAAATGATTAGGAAGCATTACAGGTGGTGACTTTGTTACATGTATTTATTAATTCATGGTTTCACACCACCTATTAGAAACCTTGTCATAATATATTATATACTGGCAAGGAAGAATATAGGTAAGGGACCATCCATTATTAAAATACTATTGCTATTTGTGCCACATCTACCTATAGACATAGTCTGTAAGAGCCTGGAAAATGGGATTGCCTATTAACAAAAAAAAGTAGCCAAGACAGACAAAATATTTTAATAGATAAATGCATTATACATGTATGAAACAGAAAACTGAACTATGCTTTTGTTTATTAGGGTTGTACCTCAAAACATAAGACCATTTCTTATTGTAGTGGTCCAACAATGCAAACAGTTCGAGAATAGGTTTGTTTTGGTTTGGTTTTTTTCATTTAATAGTGCTAAAATGTGCTTGCAGGGAAGTGTTTAGTTTTCTCCCTTAGTTATGACTCTAAAGTATCAGAAAAGTTCTAAAACTAGGTGTGAGAGGAGGGCTTTTCATACACCAGTATGCTGGAAACTCACTTTCCTTTTTGGTATCAAAACAAAAGATTTGACTGAAGATTTTAAAGACCCATAAAAGGGAGGAAATTCAGAAAGCACAATTAAAATTTCACCATCTGCTCACTCTAAAGCAGTAAAGAGAAGGGGGAGGTTTCCCTCATGCACAACCATTATAATCTGAATTGCAGTAGAAAATCAGTGAATACGGAATAGGCACAGCACCCCCCCCTGTCTTATTTGAAATACTGATTCAAGGGGAACTTTGGGCAGGATGAACTATGAAAGAAAAAAATGTATTGAGAGCCTCAGCTTGACATTTTCCTCTGCCATTATTTCCCTCTGCAACTGTGTTTTAATGGCTTCTCAGTGCCTTGGGCAATGCAATATTACCTCGTATGGGCCACATGTGAGTACTCGACTCTGAGGCAGAAAGGAACCTGTTTCCCCCATCTGTCTTGGCCTGCGTGTGTGGGCACTGCTGTTCATGCTGACAGCTGTGTTAATATGGGAGGCCACCTGCCACATGGTAGATCTTGCATCTTTGGGTAAAAGCCTAACTTTTCCCCCTTTGTGGAAAGTGTTGATGGCTAAAACTGGGTTCCTGTTGGCAACTCTGCTGGCAGTTTCCATTTTATTATTTTAAATGTGTCAAGGATACATACTTGTAAGCCATGTTGTACTTAGTTACGGCAGGGTACACAAAAAGAAAGGGATTCTGTAATCTGGGCCATGTCAATATTGTATATTGATGTAGTTTAACTACTTTGATTAGAATTTACTTACGTGCCTCCAGTAGAACTGCCATTTGTTACGCTTCTGTATTTTCTGCTTTTAGATGCAGTGAAGAAAAGAGAAATAGATTTGAGTACCAAATGTTACTGTTTGGGATTAGCATTTCTGATTAGGTCGTCCCTTTGTTCCTGGACAAGCACAGCCCTGGTAATGCTTCATGCTGCACTGTGATGCCCCCGCGGGCACCTCGCTGATGGAGTGTGGACAGATTTTGGATGCAGCTAGGTGTTTTGACTGCCTCTGTCTCTGTGTGCAAACCACTCAGCATATTAGACTTAACTACATCCTGAGGTGGTTATGGGGGATTAATTAATGCTTAAATCCTTTGAAGACACCAGATGCTTTGTAAATGCTAATTATTATATTCAAGTTTGCTACAGCTTAGGGATTAGACCTTACTTAAGCAATAGGTAGGAAAGCTGTGAGATGTACATGGCAAAGAAGAATTAAAAGTTATAAACAGTCACTGAGAACCCAAGTCTCCCAGCAGCCTGTTTGTGGAGTCCCAATAAATTGCCACTCTTCTAATTTGGTTTTGGAGCCTTAATTACTTTTATTTTATATGTCAGAGTGTCTCATCTATAATGTTCCACAGCGGCTGCTGCTGCATTTTGTAGTTTTAACCCTGATTGTCATTTCCCTGAGAAGGGACAACTATGTGTAGGCACTCTCAAAACGTGGTTTCTTTTTTCTCTATACTGTTCTGGAATGAAACCTTTCCTATTTTTGTGCTAGGTTTGGGGCATCTGTATCACTGAAAGAATTGTTTGCTCCTTGTCCAGACACTGAAAATTAGGCAGGACCTTGTGTAGTAAGTGCTGGTCCCCTGAATAAGGTTTGTGACTGGTAAATATACCATGAGAAAGCTACTTTTTGTACACTGAAACAACTGGCTAGTCCCAACTCTGACTGGTAAAGGTATAAGTACATGTCCAATATCTACCTGTATCTGTGTTTTTAAAATCCACATCAAGAGCTATGAGAGACCTGGACAATACAAAGGGCAACTCTCTGCACATTTCCTAAAGATTTTGCTCATAGGTGAGGCAGTGGAAAGTAGATGGAAAAATAGCCAACAGTTTATTTCCAGGATGTTTTATTGCTGCTGCTCTGCAGATGGGCCTAGAGTACCAGCTTCACATCCACCCCAAGTTGCAGCCACAGCAGGCTGACAGTATGGCACAGCAGTAAAGAATATGGGCAAAGAGGCCTTGGGTATAGAGGGTGGGGGGTTGAGGTGAATGAATGGAAAAAAAAATCTTAAAAGAGATGAGCACTGGCAGAGGTTGCCCAGAGGCTGTGGAGTCTCCATCCTTGGAGATATTCAAAAGCTGTCTGGACATGGTCATGGGCAGCCTGTTCTAGGTGTCCCTGCTCAAGCAGGAGGCTTGGACCAGGTGACCTCCCAAGGTCCCTTACAACCTCTGCCACTCCGATTCTGTGAGATGGCACGATGCAAAAAGGAGCTGATAAAAAGGTGTGAGGTGTAGGCAGCCACAAAGAACAGCAGAGATGCTCATCCAGATGAGAAAGATGAAAGTGTGGTTCTGAATTTTTAAAATCCTAACATCAAGGTTGGTCTCCGTTACCAGAAATTCAGTCAGTGAATCAATAAGGTTTTGTGAATTACCTGTATCTAAAAAAATGAGGATAATATTTGTCACCAGGTTGTTGCAATGGCAAGGTCAGCTCTGTTGGTAGTGATAGTTCGATGTTAATTCAAGGGAGGCCACAGTCCTCTGAGGGAGAAAAAATATGGTTTCAGTATTTAAAAAAAAAAAAACCAAAACTTTCTAGGAAGAAGTCTTTTGAAAAAGTGGGAGAACCCCTTTGCTCCAAGTCACTTCAAGGGCAAGAATGGCCCGAACTTGCCCTCAGGTGCCGGAGGGAGAGGGGTGGTGACAGGGCCAGGCTGCTGCTGCTGCTGTGTCCCTCCATTTGATGGAAAGGTCGGGCAGTGCTGGCCCCACCACCATGTTCTGGGTGAAGCCAGTTACTGACTTTGCCCTGACAGACCTGCGCAGGATCCCAAAGCTGGCACGAGTTAAAAACAGGCGGCTGGCGCTGGTGTCGGCAGCCAGTCAGGAGGACACATTCTCAAGGATGTCTGTCCCTTTTCTTACAGAGTTAATTTTCACTTCTGATCTTTTCTCTTTGTTCACGCTAATTATGATACATTAACTTTAAAAAAACGACACAAAACCGAACCAAACACCCTTCCTCGGGAGGAGTCGGCGGGTGGTGCTTCCCCCTCTCACTGCCATCGCCTTCCACCCCGCTGCTCGTCCTTCAGCCGCGGGGCAGGACGGTGCCGGAGCTCGGAGAGCGGGGAAACACCTTCTCCTGGCCCAGGAGCCACCCTCCCGCCTTCCTCGGGCCCGAGCCGCGGCCGCCTCGCCGCCGAGAAGAGGCGGGCGGGTTGAGGCGGAGCGGAGGCGGAGCGGTGGCCGCCCCCGCCGGGGTAGGAGAGAGGCGTTCGGCACTGCTGCCTCCCGCCGCCGCGGGGACTCGGGTGCCGGGCGGCTGCTGGCGGTGCCTCCCGTCCCGTCAGCGGAGATGTCTGGCGGGGGTAGCCGGCGGCGGGCCGGGCCCTCCTGGCACAGCACCTTCTCCCGCTTCTTCGGCAGGAGCCCACCCGGCGAGGGGACGGTGGCGGCGGCGCACAGGTACGTGCAGACGGGACGGGGCCGAGGACTTGGTCAGCTGCCCTCGGGCCGGGGAACGGGGGAAGCGGAGCCGTGGCAGACGTTGCGACGCGAGTGGATGAGGGAGGAAGGGAAAAGAGCGCGGTGTGCTCCCCTCACGGCGGGGGTTGGGGGCCCTGCCCGGCCGTCCCGGGGGTGAGGCGGGTGTCGCCCGGCGGGTTAGGGGCAGGCGCGGGCCTCGGGAGCAGCCCCGCGGCAGGGAGAGCGGCGGCCCCGGCCGGGCGGCGGTTGTGACGGGGAGTGTGAACCGGGCTGTGGGGCGGGTTGGCCTGGCTGCCGGCAGCGCCTGAGCTGGCGGTGGCGGGGCAGGGCAGGTCCCCAGCGCCGGAACCTGCGGGGGTTTTGCTGAGGGTTGGCCGGGCCGGTGTCCCGCCAGTCGCCGTCCCCAGACCCGCCGATATCGGCCGGGCTCGGTCCAGCCACGGGGCCCTGGGTGTGCTGGAACGGGGCGGCTCAGGGGCTGCCCCCGAGCCCCGGCTGGGGTGGTGGGGCTGCCTCACCCCCTTCTTCCTCCGCTCGCAGCCCCTTCCTTGGAAACTGAAAGCGGGGCAGAGCGCTGAGGTCTGTGGGGGGTTTGGGGTTTGGTTTGGTTTGTTTCTTTGGAGTTGTTTTTTTTTCTTTTCAGGTTTCATGCTTACAGCTTTCTTTTGCACTGGTGTAAATCAGATGTTAATGCGATATAAATATTACAGATGTGTTGAAGTCTCAATGCAAAATTTGTGGTTTATAGAAACCTGGTTATTAATAATTATTTTTTAGTGCAGAGAGAGACTTTACAAGATGAAAAGGTTTGGAAACTTCTTGTGTATTTGTTCTTCTTCCTTTTTTTCTTTTTTTCTTTTTTTTTTCCCTGGTGGCTGATTTTTTTGTGTCCATAGGAAAGAAGCACAGATAAAGTTCCCTTCTGTTTCTCATGCAGTCTTATTATTGGCCCTAGTTAATTAGGAGATTTTTGTGGTGAAAGGGTGCCAGCTGACTAGGCCTTATTTCCTCAGGTGTAGTGTTTATTTTTTGCTTTTAACATGTTGGTTTTAAC
Source organism: Caprimulgus europaeus (assembly GCA_907165065.1). The sequence continues at coordinate 5,924,277 of OU015523.1, read as the reverse complement.
CTTTAAGTTATTCTTGATACTGCATAGATTTGTGTTTAAACCAGCAGACAAGTAAGTACAGTTTAATCAGACAGAGTGTTGATATCATAGTAGTTCTTTCAGTGAAAAACTTGAGGATCTTGCTTAGCATCTTCTCAGCAATCATGAAAAATAGCAGAGCATATTGCTATCTTATACTGGCCATCTTAAGTGGTCTCATAAATGCTCCGTGAAGATTTTTTACTTTGAGGGTTTTGGTTTACTGTAAGCATTTGATGCACCAGTTCATCACCAAAGTTCTACTGGCCTTTCGTGAGTATAAAAATTGCTTTTTATTTTCTGAAAAAGAAAATAAAAAATCAGGAGCAAGGCTGCTGAATCAAAGGCATCTTTACAGTCACAAGAGTAGTGTGGCTATTAGGTCTGGCAGGAGCATGTAAGATATGGGAGAAGGAAAAGGCTTGGACTTCAGGCTGAAGACCTGAAGAAGCAATAGGAGAGGTCTCGTTGGACTCCTCGCCAGCTCCCTGCAGCTGTGGTTCGGAATGAACAAAAAGGCATAGCGGTCGCCTTGGTAAGGTGGAGGGTGATGCTGGTTCAGTGGTTTGTGCACTAAATAGCCTGTCTGTAGGTAGCACTCATGGTAGACCTGCTCCACTTAACTTGGGGCTGGAGTCTATTATCTTTATCTAAATCACAGTTTCATTTCCTGCAGCCAAGAGCTTTTGCTTTATTAGGAAGCTGGGATAGTCCACGTCGATATGAAAAGTCTCAGGCCTCTTGGTCTTGTTCTTCAACCCCTCACACGGTGAGCTGGAGGGTGGTACCCGTGATTCCTCTCTAAAGTAGAAGCAAGCAAAACCTCTCCTGCTCTGAGGAGTTCAATTCAGTATGTTAAGGAGCTTTTTTTGGTTGTTGTTGCTGCAGCGTGGCACGTTAGTCAGGAATGCTGATGTTCTCGTATGTGGTTTCCAGTGGTAGCCTTCTTCACAGAGGAGCGTAATTGCATACATTAAACAGCGCTGGGTTGGGATGAGTGCCCCAGGTTTGCTCATCATGTTTATTTAGTGAGCTTGGCCGTGTAGAAGAATGGATCACGGAACAAAGCGTGTGTGTGGGGAGGGGGAACCAAGGCTGCTTTGGATGTTTATTGTTAAGGTGTGGAGTACGTGGGACAGAGTTGGGGAGTATGTCTTTTGTGAAGTGTTGTGAGAAATGTATACACCAGGATGGTTAATTTCCCGTTCAGATTATCAGTATAGTATATATTGGAACCAGGTCAAATTTGAAATATATAGAAAGAAACTTTTGTATGGAAATATTTTACCTAGCATTGGGTTTCAAAAAAGCAGAACACCTCAGTAAAGGGGGTGGGAGAGGGAGCAGTGTGTTACACAGGGCTGAATGCACCCTGGAGACACACATCATGCTTAGTGCCTGTGCAGAACACAACCGTTTCCTCAGTTTTAAAAGTGTGCAGGTATGAGCCTGGGTATGTCCAAAAGTCATTCTCCATCTGCTCCCACAAGTTAGGCAAACTCAGCTGGATGGGAGTCCCCAGCTTTCCTTCCCCCAACCCCACAACTGCCCCTCAGCTCAGTGGGGTGCAGAGCTCTTGCCTGTTCTTGCTCCAGGCACCGTGTTCAGACTTACCTTTAAAAAAACAAAAAACAAAACCCAAACCTACTGTGGCCCTGGTTTAAAATGGGAGGAAGGGAAGGGATGAATTACACTGTTTGTTAATCAGTGTCTTGGACTCTTTGGAGAACCTCATTTGATGAAGAGCTTATGGCTTATGTTAATAACTTGCCCTTACAGCAATTTGTAGCTCTGATGAACATGAGAATTGCTGGAGGCTTGCTTACTTGTGGAAAAAACAACCCACGTAGATTAGTTGTAAGTTTCATGGCAGCAAAAAGCACAGCACATGTGTTAAGGGCTTACTTGGCTTTTACATAAAATGTAGACAAACATGAGGTATCTCCAACCGAGAGCTTGCCTGCATAAGTGTGTTCTTCAGAGTTGGGGCTGCTTTGAACAAGGGCCTCGGTGCTTTACATCCCAGTTCTTTATCATTAACTTCCATCGAAGGCAGTCATTATGCTCTACTCAGCTATTTGCTATTTTCAATAACACAAAATTGATTATTTGTTACTGCAGCATTTGTCCTGGAGCAGTGTAAGTCCCCAGGGTGAAAGAAATCCCATTTAATTTTCACAATTATAATAAAAGTCTTATTTATTTATTTATTTATTTAAATGCATGTTTCTTTAGTCCATGGGGATGAAGACACAGCTTGTACAGTGTAAGTCAATCCACTGCAGATTCTTTCAGAAATACGCAGCTTCCGTGGCTGAGCAATTGTTGTGTTGCAAATAAATGTGACATTTCAGGTCATGTTAGAAGCTGACAAGGAGGTGTGACACTTTTCACTGATCACTTTAACCCAGAGCTACCACCAAAATCTCCTTTGAACTACAGATGTGCTGTATTAGTTATTCTGTATATTGTTTAACAGGTTCATTTGAAGTTTATCTTTTTCCCTCCAAGTGCTGTTGCTTGGTTGGTCAAATGACTCCTGGTGCAAGTCAGCCTTTGTTGCATTTATCCAGATATTTCTTCTGCATCGCTGAAGTGTACCAGAGACATCAAACAGGGAAGAGCAACCTTTTATTTGGTTTTAGAGGGCTTTTTTTATTATTTTTTTTTTCAGGCCGAGATTATTGTTCCGTTCATCCATTAGTTTCTAACTAAGAGCTTTCAGAGGTGGAAGAACTTTGTTTATTCTGCCTGAGGAGAGATTAGAGAGTCTCTTTCTTCCTCTGGGACTGCCAGTCATTGTTCCTGTTTACAAAGAACATGTATTTTTGTAATTGTGAAAACTGTGCGTTTGGGGACAGCTGGGAATTGATTGAAAGGGGAGTAATACATTTCAAACTTACTTATTTTGAAGTTACTACCTCCTGACTGGTTTTGATTCAGATACCATTAGCATCTTTGAAGAAATCCATTATGTGCTAGAAAAATCAGTCTCTGCTTTCTAATAAAGAAACTTTTTCTTCAGAAAGGCAGAGCAGGAAATTTTTGTTGTTGTTGTAAAATTTTAACTCATTTGTGAGCGAACATCAGGGATGACAGCTCGTGGAACCAGCAAGCAGAATACTCCAACCATACAGAACAATTCAGATCAGATTTACCTAAGCAAGATGCATTATGAACATTTTAGGTTCACTTGTTAATTTGGCGTTTTTTTTGTTTCTTTTTTGCTTCTTAGATTTTTCTGTTACGACTTTAATTGCAGGACAATTCCAAACAGTATCAGAGGCCTTGGTTCAGCAGGGGACCAAAGTGGTTGTTTGTAATTAAACAAGTAAATAGTTCTGTGCTCTATAGTGGGACTACTTGTTTGATTAGAGTTAGGCACATACCTAGATGTCTCATGGGGCTGAGAGCAGAAGGAGCAAGCCCAGCAGCTGGCTGTGTATGTGTTAGACATTTCCTAAAGGAAATGTTACAGTATTCATTATAATAGTAGTGCTCCTTGGAAGAAACAAAAGTGACGTATTTTTTTCCACTATTTTAAATGTTAACAGTATTGTCTCCTTTCCAATTATTGGCATAACTGCTAGAGTCAATATAAAAAATGTTTCCAAAACAGCTTTGGGTCTTTGGGTTTAAGAAACAGTTTTGCAAAGATGAAAACCTCTCAGTCGTCTTCTGGTAAACAAAGGGCTCACAGGTGGGGAAAAAAAACCCCAAAAACCAACAAAAAAAAATCAGAAACGTGAGGATTGTGTTTCAGTTACTGCATAGTGTCATACTTCCACACAGTAGCACAGTACTATGTTGCTTAGGCTTTCCAGGGGGTATTAATGCATCTATTTTTCTGCTATTTTAATTTCTAAAATAATTTTCATAGATTCTAACCAACTTTACAGTATGACTTTTGAAGACTTTTAAGGTCAGAAGCGTGGGTTCCCTTAGTCATTTCACTTTCTTGTGTCAATTTTGCAACAAAAAACACAGTCTCTAATTGTGTTGTGTTAATGTGATTTCATAGCTTGCCTTATTTTGAGGTGGAGTCTTGATTTTCTGAATGTTCCAATGTTTCTTAAATTGCTAAAATATTTTACTGAAGGCAGTATATCTACTTAAGCAGTTTGGATGTCTTAGGGCCTAAGTGTATGGACATTGTGGATCTGTGCTTCATCTCTAGAGAGTGTTTTGTTGAGAAGAATATAGGAGGAAGTATTTCTTGTGAGCACATGAAGAGCAAATGCAGAAAGAATTCCAGTGACAACAGTCTATTTTCATCAATTAAATGCTACAGATTGAGCCATCACATTTATTTTGATTGAATGCTTTCGACACAAAAAAGGGATCCTTCCAGGAATGACTGGAAAGTGTCTGTAGGGAACTTCTTGATGTATATTTTGTGAGTATGAAATGGGAGAACAGGAGAAGTATTTCCTTGTGTTGAACTTGTAGCCTTGTGTGCCTCTACCAAGAGTTTTCTGTCCCAGGCTGACTAGAAGAGCTCACTGCATTTTCCTGGTGACACCAGCCTCTCTTGCTTGTTTTTTCCTGGATGCTTCTTCTTAATGACATCTTTTAAAAATTCTGTTATGCTCTGTTTATCAGGAGGACAGCAGTTGCTGCTGCTTTAAAGCTTTCCTGGATTATTTTTTTTAATATCTCCTGTTTTCATGCCATTTGTAAGTACCATTGTTGATCCCCAATCCTGCAAACATGTCATTTGAAAACAATTTTATAATAGGCTGACTGGTCTGTTCTCCATTAACTCAATAATTTTAACCTTAATAAATTTAAGTAGTTTATCAATCTGTTTCTGATATTATACCAAGTTTATGTGGTAGTGGCCAGTATCATATTGATTTCATTTATTTCACAAGAATGTTGTGAACTTTAACAGATCAGACTGGCATATATGGAGCAGATCCTACATTAATGTTGATTACTATGCTTGACAGATGCCAGAAGAAAAACCTTGATGTAATCTGGTATAATCCTACTGCCTAATATTGAAGTAGGCTCTTCTCAGAAACATTTTTATTTCTCTCCTCTAGCTGTTGTATGGCTGTTCAATTCCCTCCCATGTAAAACAGAAGTTATTCAGCAAGGGTGATCACAGGCCACCATACTTACTTCACTTAGTTCTAGCCTTTAAACTTAAAGGTTCTTGTTCAATATAAAGACATGGTTTGGTTCTTGCATTTTTCATGTAAATTTTCATTGTAAAATAGGGCATGTCTGTGATTTTATAACATCTTTATTTGCCATGATATTTTTAGTTGCATTTTGAAAGAGGATTAAAAAAATCTCTTTGTTTTATACTAACACGCTCTATGTAGCTCAAATAGTCTGTGACACAGCGCTGCTAACACAGAACATGAAGCTGACCTAGCTTTGCCACACAAGCAAAGAACAGGATGTAAATAAGCAGCATAAACAGGTCTGAGAGGAAAAAGTGTTTCAGTTAAAACAATCCAAATTGCTTAATGCTGTCTGTAATCCAGCCAGTTTTCGAAGTGGGAGAGTTTAATTGAATATAATACCTCTTGTGCTATTCCAACACTTAATCAGCTGATTGTAACACTCCTGTTGCCTAAGTTCCTGCCTCCTCCTCCTGGTTCAATTTTCTCCTTCCTTACCTTTCTCTGCTTTCTGTTCTTTTTCCTCCACTTCCCTCCTTATTTTTTTTTAAATGAAACAGCAGTTCGCTTTCCTTTGACCCTCTGATTTCAAACTCTCTAACTTGTTTTAATTTCCATTTATCTTAACGTCTTTACTGCTCCTCCCCTACATGTGTGGCCTAAGCTAAAGCACAGATGTAGGAGCCAGGAACTTCACATACAGATTTCTGTGCAAACACTCTCTCTTCAAGACAAGCCCCAGCAGCCTTGCTGGAGACTAGGGGAAGACTTTGACACTGCTGCTACCATTTGGTTTCCCGGGAACAGTGTTAGCCTTGGGAATCTTGCTGAGAAGTTGGATGAAATTTTTCATTTTGAAGCTTTTCAGAAAGGGCAATGTTCTGTTTTGGGGAGGAGGGGAAGAGAGGAAAGAGCACTTTATTCATTACTGTTTTCTGCTGGAATGCTAGCATCTTTATTTTCTGATAAAATACTAATGTATTTTAACTGTCATTTGATGCAGAAGGCAGTTTTTAGGAACCTTCATTGATTTCCTCACAAATCTAAGACACATCTTATTGCCACTGGGCCTTACAATAATGTTCTCCTTTTGTTTCATTTAACAAATATTTAGTGTACCCCTGCTCATGTCATTCAATATTCCCTCCATAGATCTGGTTCTGATAGTTCTGATCAGGTTCCTGGCTGCACGGTGCACGAATGACTTCACAAGTGTGACGTCAGTTTCTAGAGTAAAGTGTTGTTATTTCACTTTTAGGTTTATTGTATTTGGTTGGATTAAAGGAGAAGGATTGAAAAGTTGATTTACCAAGGCTTCCAGGTGACCTGAGAAGTTAATAAGCATTACATTGATACTAACATCACTGAAGGATGGGAGTTTTCAAACTCGGTTTTGTTTATGAGATTACAGCTTCAGTTGACAGACTGCTGAAATAGCATCCTTAGACTCCATAAGGCATCTGACTTTGTGCTGATGCTCCAATTAAAATATTGCAAGTGTAATGGCAGGACATTCTTTTTATGTCCCTCCATGTGGCTAAGAATTGACATATGGAGGGACATAAAAAGATCAGATGTGAAAAATAATTTTCTACTTGATGTACTTGAAAAAAAAAATGAAAATGGTGTATTTTTAATGAATTTTTTTATGTGTTCACAAATAATTTGAAAGAAGACAAAACTGTAGCATGTGGAGCTTGCAGATGCCTAGAGCAAAAGGTATGGGAATCACCATGTAGATGACAACATCAAAAGCAGACTAAGTTGCCACAGTTGACAGTCAGCTGAACATCAGGTGCCAAAGCCAAGTGGTGGCTTGGAAAGAAAATGTGATTTTTGGATGTATAAATAGCAAAGTACATGTATTCTGTGGGTGAACTTTGGTTACTAGAGTACTGAATCTAGTTACGGTGTCCACAAAAGATGCTGACAAACTAAAAAGGTCTCTGAGAAGAGCTCCAGAACAATTTGATGTCTGGAAAACCTCCCTCACAGAATAGAATTAAGTAGCTCAATGGCATTTAGTTAGTCTAAGAGAAGATTTTGAAATGATAGGGTTACAGTTTGAGGAATGACTCTGCCTCAAGGTATATGACTGCAAGGGAAATGAGAGTTAAGTGCTTCATGTCACAGAAGAGCTGTGCCTTGAAGAGGATATTTGAACCCAAAGCCTTTGTAATCTGTCCCACATAGATGTAGGTCGATCCCGTAGCTGAGAGATGAGGCTTGAAAAATCAGACTGGGAAGCCTAATTTTCAGTAGTGAATTTAGTAGTAGTTTACATGGAAGCATCTTATTTACAAATGCAATAGATTTTCCATTGCTTAATGTTTTTTAATCAAAACTCATATCTTTTGGTCAGATGTTAAAGGCTTCCCACAGGTCTCCTGTGGTGAAATTTTGTAATCTAGATTATGCAGGAGGCCAGTTTCAGTAATCATAAGAGTCTGTATGGCAAGTAGGGCAACTGGTATATAGAGGAAAATACTGCTCAAAAGGTCTGAATTTTTAGCAGTCATCTTTTTAATTACCACTTGGAAGCCGGAACAGAGAAGAAACCAATCCTAGCTAACATATGGCTCTTTGCAGATGTGTGATAAAAGTTCCATGAGCGTTACTGGTCTGTGCGTGTGGTTTGAGAATCCCTGTAATGTGCTGAAACTTCACGGAGATTTTGGCCTTGCACATCCATATTTGATAGTATTATTTCACTTGTGGTTTTCTGCTCATTTGTATTCTTCAAGGAGGCTCTCGCCCAGATGGATTTTGAAGTCCTAGGTGATGAGATCCTTGTTAGCAATCTTTGTTCTGCTGTTGAGATATCCTTCTGGAAGCTCACCACTGAACGTGTCACTGTGTTGGCACTAAGTAAAATTGTCAAGAAGTCATGACATCAAAACTAGAAGAGGTGTTACTTCCCAGAGAGGAGCACTATTTTGTTTAGAGAGAGTTAAAAGGCAAGGGTCAGGAACTGGCATTACACCCCAGAATGCTGAAATAAAGGAACTAGCAAGAAAGGAAACCTAGAAATGACATTAGCCTAAGTGAGGACTCCAGCAGAGAGTGAATTGTATCAACATTCCCCAAAAATACATCATCTTGAGGAAGACTCTTTAGAATATACCAGGAAGGAGGTGTCATAAGTGATGTCATGAAACCTGGATAGATAGATGCACGTATAGGTCAGGCTTAGTTTATTAACATTATGTTACTAAAGCCAAATGTAGAAGCTTTTTGCCTCTTGGCGCCCTGGAGCATCTTTTTGGTTGGGCATTGCTTATTCTCTCACCATTAAAAGTCATCACATTGAATGGCTAAATGGGCTCTGAGCTAATCTGAAGAGAAGACCATTTTAAAACCAAGTAATGCTAGCCTAATGCAGTAGGAGAGAGGGTTTGACTGTTCAAGGAGTCATCTGTCCGTGAGGAGAGAGAGAGAGAGATGGCAAGATCCCAGAGCACTCGCCTGTCTGGTGACATCTGGACTGCACGAGAGGTAAATGCTGCAGCTGCTGCTGCGCTGGGAGAGACTTTGCTTCTAAGCAGTGGGAGAAGGAGGGAGGGTTGACATGCAGAAGTGCTGTTGCAGTGCTGTCTGAGATGAGCTTTAGCTAGCTGTCCCTGTTTCCCTAAGAGACAGCCCGTTCATTTCCCCCTTCCCAAACAGCAATCAGCAGCCTGTACCTTCTCCTTGTCAAAGGAACCTAAAATGTCACAGCGGTTACTTTCGGTTTGGCGAGCTCCGCGTCTGGTCAGTCCCATCAGAGCTTGCAGGTTTGTGCTATACTGCCCTTGCATGCTGTCTTTAGCTTGTTTTTTTTTATCTGACACAACACATTCCCAATCTGCTGCGTGCATAACATGGGTGGGGTAGATTAATAAAGGAAGGAGGGGATGGGCTTTTAATTTGCAAGTTCCAAGGGATTGTTATGAAGGCTGAGGATGGAGGAAGCAGACTTCTCGCACCATGCAGAGATGCCATGAGGGCCTTTTGAAGATCTGACTGTAATTGTCTTGTTTTGGTTTTAGAGGCAGTTGGAAAAGATCTCACAAACTGTGTACTTAAATTTGCTCCATTAAATTGATTTTTTTCTTGACTGTAATCTCTTATGTACATTACCTAAGCTGAGGTTGTGCACCTCTGCTTGCATGTGTCTATTTTTTGTGTGAGCAACAATGCAGAATGTTTGTCTCTCACATGAGAATCTCTAACCTCTCGTGCATAAGTGTAATGATTAAAAACTTGGACCACAAATCTGCTTCTGATTCAGACACCACCTGTCCAAGTATTACAGAAAGGTCAAAACAGATTTTCAGCAGCAGAGGAACAGAAAGTGTTAGAAAAATCACACAGAGAAAGGTTTGCAGGCAAGATACAGAATGGGATCTTTATAACCTTGAGTTTAATCTTGATTATTTAAAGAATAGGAGTGATGCTAATCAGGTTAGGCATGCTGGCAGGACAGTAGGGAAGAGCAGCAAGACAATGAAGGAGAAGAGATCCCTCCACTTTCATTGGAGATTAATCTGTCTGTGTTCAGTATATTAACCTGTAAGAGAAAAAGGGATGTCTGGCAGAAATAGCAACAGGAAGGCGGTAGATGACATGTTTGAGAAGTAGTCAAGAGGCTAGTTTCCAGGTGTCTAGTCTTAGCTTTAACAGTGTCTTTATTATTCAGGGTGTTATTTAATATTTCCATGCCCCCCCCCTTTTTTAATCTATAAAGTAGTATCTGCCTAAATACATAAACAATATATATTTGTACATGTTGTGGCAATTTGTAAATGACTGCCTGTATAGTTTAGAAGTCCATGGACACAAGCTGGTGGGGCAGAGATGTTTTCTGTATTCCTAGGATCACGCTTTGCTTTTCCACTTCTTAAAAGCAACTACAAAGTAGATTCAAAACTTGTGTTAGTAGAGTGCTGTTGCTGGGTATATAGTGTAACAACAGTAGTTTGTGAAGCATTTGTGAAGAAGTTGTTTGTGAAGAAGTTGAAGATTCATGAGATTCATCTTCCTAATTTAACAAGTGCTGAAACACCCTCCAAGAGCTGGCTGGTCTAGCAAAGCCAGATGGATGGTTAAGCACAAGCCTGACTTTAGATGTGCTCAGCTGGAGATAGCATGCTCAGAACCTGCCATGGCAAAGACTCCAAAAATGCACCAGTTTGGAGAAGCTTAAAGCAAGGATGAAACTCTGTGGAGCCAAATTTTAATAATACAGATGTATCCCAAATGGCAAGGAGAGGGGAATAAGATCCCTAGTTCATGGTGAGCCTGTATATCCTACCAGTCTGTTGTTTCCAGTTCTTAGCAAAGGTGTAACAATTCAGTGGGGTAATATCATGTAGCTACCAAAGCAACACTTATAATAGTATTTAATTGCAGAGATTGTCCCGTGGGGGAAAAAGAAATATATATAAACTCCCTTGGAATACAGTTCTTGGAAGTATAACATCTAGCCACTAAAGATGGGATAGCATGAGCATATAAAAATGAGGAATGGTTAATTTTTAGCATAAACACTAAATGTCTTATGTATTTCTCAAGAATTAATTTTAATTGTGAATGCTGTAGCTTCATAATTGTGTTCAGTACATCTCTGAATATAGACTTATATGGACAACGTGGGCTTACGTTGCAACATAAGAATGTGTCTGGCATAATTATGTTAGCTTCACTATGTTTGGTTTTTTCTAGGGAGTGTATGGTTGCATGTGGGCCTATGAACTTTACTATTTTATTTTCCTCTTCAGCTAATTTGTTGGGAAAATACTGTGCAGTGTTGCAAAATTTGTGATTAGTGATTTATGTGATTGCTGCAATGATTAGAGGGGGGGAAGCCCTAAAAAAATAGGGGGTTGGTAGTAGGAAGTGGTGTAAGCAGCATCATTTGAGCCCAATGAGCAGTAACCAGCCTGTTCAGTCCCAAGTACCAACTGTGGCACCAGCTACTGTGTCTGTGATGTTCAGGCTGTAGAAGGTCATCTTGACTCTAAAAAGAAGACAATTTTATCCTAAATCATCCAAGAGGCCTCTTTCCAGCAAAGCAAGCTTTTGTGCTGCAAACTTCACTCATTCAGTGCGAGTCATTTGGTTTCAGTTAAGGATCCATTGAACACTGGGCCCTGGCTAAGGGTAGAAGAGGTTCACAAGTGGCTCCAGAGGTGAGGTGAGGTGCACCACGGTTGGGTGGCGTTCATTGCCCCTTCATCTGTGCCGGCACAAATCACTGCACTGTAAACTGGATCATGGGCTTTTCCTGATGGAAACTTCTGCTCCCTTGTTGATTTGATCCAAAACCACGGCCCTACAGAGAGCACTGCTCAGCTGAGTTAGGGGTGGGAGGAGATAGCTGACGTTGAGGAGGAAGGTGTGGAAATTTTTAGAGCTAGTTCTGCTGACAAAGTCAGCATGTTGAGGAACTACACCCTAAAGCAAAAGGTGCAGGAATGTAGAAATGCTAGAATGTAAACCCTGACAGGGTGTGGGGAATGGCTTCCAGGTTTAGGTTTATTTTATGCTGGAAAGTAAAGTTTTGATACTTTTTTTTTTTTTTAATTGTTGATTTTAAGATGCTTATCTGCTGAACTGCATTCTTTCAGTTTTGGTATGTACACTTTGGAATTTCACTAGCTAGGAGAAAGTAATACAGGCATATGTTTCAAATACAAACAAGAAGTAGGAAAGTGAAGAAAGTTTTGTGAAAATAAAAAAACCTAAACTCATGATGTGAAGGGAAGAATATGAGCAAAATGAAGTGCTAAAATAATAGGTTGCTGGTGATCTGTGCTGGCAATACTTGATGAAAGCAAGGATCTCATTTGTGGTCTGCAGACCAGTTCCATAAAGAGTGATATCCTGAAGCCAGGAAGAATGTCTGGTGGAGATCAACCTCATTATTCCACTCTTAAGTACAGGAAATTCCTGTTCATGTCAAGTGTATCAGCATCAGGAAAAGCTGTGCAGATCTGAGAAGGGTGTTTTTTTATAAAAAAAAAAAAAAATACTAGGAGGGAGAAAATAAGTTACTTAGAAAAACGCGCTTCTATCAGTGTGCTGGACTGCCCAGCAGTGATTGTGACATCTCCTTCGTGAAACACATTAACAGCTGAAGAAATTAATAGCATAGAATATTAACTCATCTGCCCTGGCTTACAGAGAGGCAAAGAACAGCCAAGACTTTCTGTCTGATGCTCTCCCTGAAAAAGCATCTCTGTGTTTGTGGATGCATGATGAAAGATTACCTGAGGTGATCTGAAAGTACGTGGTTTTCAACTTGAAGAGGGGAAGGAGCTTTTTTGTTTTGATGTATCTAAAAAGATCTGAAAGATCTTAAAAAACTTAATTGCAGGAGAGTTCTGTTCTCAGTTTTATTTAGGGAATGTTGTCTCTGAGCAGCTGAGAGGGAAACTAATATTTAGTCAGACTGGCTTTATATTTTTTTGTGTATATCAACACATATTTAACTCAGATGCCTCATCCACAGTGGGAAGAAAAGCTTTATTTTCAGAAGTCTTACCGAGACATGCTTACCTGTGGTTAGCAGTCAGTAGTAGCAGCAGTGCCAGTACATCTAAACCCTTTCTTCAGATCCTGGCAGAATTTCACCAAAATGCAAATAATTATTTTTAATTTTTATTTAAACAGCTTTTGATTAATCTCTTTATACAGAGTCAGAAATAAGGGCTTGTATGTTTGTCAGTAGCAAAGCCAGGTTTCTAAAACTGAGGAAGAAGAGTTTTTGAAATGATTGTCACTTCGTTGCAATACTGAGCATTTCTGATGTGATCTCTTGGTTCAAAGTTATTTTTCTTCAGCTTGTGATAGGCCATGCAGGAAGTGATCTCTGTCATTAACATCCTCTCTTTTTTTCCTTGATACAGTTTTGCTTTTAAGTTGCATGTAGCATAAAGCTTTTGATTAAAATGTTCTCTCCTGGATTGTGTTTAAGGATTTCTTTAAGAATCAGCGATGGGGGAATGGTTCTCCTCAAAGTTAGGCTCTGAAGAAAATTTGGACCCAGGTGAATTGGCAATAAGGACTCATACATGGCTTTGGACTTGTGATTTTTAAAATGGAGCAGTGGGTGTTGCCTCAGTAATAACAACATGCCTGTTGTCCCCTTTCTAAAATTTCTTCTGAATTTGCTTGCAGCCCCCCATTAGGTGTGATCAGTGAAGGTTTGTTAAATCGAGTCGCTGTGATTTGTGATGATTTCATCTGCCCTGAGTACACTCCAGTCAATCACTGTCCTCAGTGTAAGCACTGGCGGTACCTTCTAGCTGCCAGGCAGCCAGAGCTATGGCAATGGATCCTGCTGTCGTGGATGATTGATGCAGCTGTAGTATCCTTTTCCCAGCAGAAAATAATATATATGCACAGGAAGCTTGTTTTTTTTCAGATGGAAGAGCTGAAATGCTGTGTGCCATTTCTGAATGCTGGAGTGTGAATATCTCTGTATGAGGTGAAACAGGCATTTTGCTTCCATCTTAATCTTTTTCAGTTGCAATATGTGCAGAATATGGGCTATGGTTTGTCAAACATGTTCTTCTGTCCTTCTAAATTAATGCTCTCTTGTGTTTAAATTGAGTGATACTGTGTTGGCTCTGGGGTAGAATTGAATAATGCAAGTCCTCAGTGTTACAAAATATGTTTGTTTTTCAGTTCTGAAAACAAAGGGAATGAAGCCATAAATTTAAAGAGCAACCAAAAGGAAAGCACAACTCTGCCTGCACTTTTGAAGGTAGGATTTTTATTTACTAATACTTAATTGAGCTCAAACCTTCCACCTGTGCTTGAGACTGCTTGCTAGTGTATTCCTGCACTGAAGTGTAGTATCTGATTGTCATATTCTGGATTAGAATACACATCCAGAAAACAAAGACTGGCTGTGCTTCACATCCTAAAACAAAATTTACATCTTTACTTGCATTAGAGAAGTGGGAGTCTGGTGCTAATTCTACATGCAGTTAGCCAGTGAAGAAGGAAGCTAGTATTTTTATCAAACAATGATTTCAGGCATTCTTCTGAAGGACTATTTCTATATAATTTACAAGTATCTAACCAGAAAGTGTTTGCCTGCCTGAAGGTCCACTGGTTGCCAGCCAAAGCACTCTAAAATCTTTCTGCTGAATTCTGTGTGTGTGTTGGCTGTTCTTCACCAGTGTAGTCCATGTTAGTCATACTTGTCTTGTCCTGTAAGCATTTTACTGCAACAAAAAGACATGCTTCTCTGTGGTCAGGGCTTTCTCCTTTGTCACTTGACACAAAATAGTGGTTGCCTATAAAGTTGTGTTTAGATTTAGTCAAATTTCATAAATAATTGTGTACAGGACAGGGCCTGGTGATAACAGCCGTCTTCGTTGCTGTCACATCGTGCCCTGCTCAGAGCCGTTTTAGTGATTCACTCACTGAGCATTTGTGCTTGGTTTTCTGTTCCTTTTTCCTAGTAGTTTTAGTTTAATGCCGATAATATTGTGGCTACTTCCCCAAAAGGGCCTTGCCTAGTCTGCCAGATTTATTTGGGAGTGCAGTAGGCTTCTTAACACGCTGAGATTTCTGTCCTGTGTTGCATTTACTGGGAACTAACGGTGTATGGAGAAGGACGTGGCCGTCTTCTTGTATGGCCTGCAGTCTCTGTGTAGTTGTACCTTCAGTATGTAGGGACTGTTTGGGCTTTGCCAAAGGTCAAGAGACGTTGCAGTTGCCTCTACAAAGACCCAATTCACTCCAACAGGGTTATGAGCTCAAGAACAATTCCATGTCGAATGTAGTTTATCTACATCAAGGTGGAAAACAATGCGGTGACGTTTGTTTGTGGATTCAAGCCAACCCTGTCAGTTCTGAGCTCCTGGAAAATGCCACTGAACTCTTTCCTGTTACTATAAATCATGGACTACTGGTTTTATGCCTTGAAATGCAGGCAGAAAGGATTCTGGTAAACCAGAGGAGATTGTACTACAATAGAAAAAAATTTCTGCATTTAAAGAAAAATAAATCTTATTTTTCTGTGTTGGATCAGTGAAAAAATCCTAAAATAGATTTAACTTTTGAAGAAAGTTTTGACTGAGGAAGGTGAATCTTTTAGCATACATGCACAGAGCTTCAACACCAAGAATTGCTTAAAAGGAAGTATGAAGAGGGCTAGGTCTCAAGGAACAAGCAGGATGTGGAGGTGGAGCAAAGGAAGCATAGCAGGTTTAAGTTACCTAAGAGTATCTCTTTCTTGCCAAAAAGTAAATCTCTCTTTCTTTTTGTTTTTTTTTTTTAATTTAAAAAAGCCCAAATTGAGAATCTTTCCTGCTGAATCTAAATTTGTTGCAGTAAAATCTTCTACTCAGAACTTGTGTTTTTGTAATATTGTACTAAAAGTTGGTGCCAATATTAATGCTGTAAAGTTTTGTTCCAAATATCTGATCTATTTTCTTTGTCTTGCCATAACTTCTTATTTAATTATATTTTGTTTATCCTACATTTAGAAGTCTGAAGTGTAACAGTGTTCTTTACATTGTCTTTGAAATAATACCTGGTGTTTGTATAGGCTTTGTAAGGTGCAGTTTTCGTATTGCTAGAATGTGCTGGCTGTTGAACTGTACCAAGAGCTTCCTGTCCAACTTACTTCCCTCTTTCTTAAGCTGATCAAAAATCTTCTGATACACTTGAACAATTTCATATGAGTAATGAATACTTTTAGCATTATAATTTTATATCATGTTTGCAATGAAGCTACAACTAGATAGTAAAAACTGATTCAGAGGAGGTGGAGAAAGTATTTTCTGCCGCTGGCCCAGACTCCTCCCTTTTTTTTTGTGAAGAAAATATTTTTTATATATATATATTTTTTTTTTTTTTTCTCATACCACTGCTCCCTCCAACACACATTTGCATTTTGGTAACACTACACTGTCCGGTGCCTGACATTGGCCAAAATAATCTGTCCTGTGCAAAGATCACTAGAATGCAGTTAGCTGGAGAAAACTGAGACTGTCTCATTTGCAAGGGATAATGGATGGCATTGAAAGATATTCCAGTTTTATTCATTGAGTCATCAAAGATACTATGGGCTGAAAAAAAACCTGTTTTGTTGTTATGGAAAGTGTACTTTGTGAGGAATGTCTAAATCTATATACCTGCATGGATTGGGTTTGGACAGGTTTCCATACATGTCCCTATCTCTGAACTGTGCTTCTACCTGGTCATTTCAGGTGGAGAGTCATTAAAAGTTGAAACCATATTGTGTCTGTCACCAAGTTAATGTTTCTGGTAGACTTACATGCTGTGATTTTGTATATTCATATAATGGGCCAGGCAAAATAGCTGGGGAACTGTAAGTCTCTGATTTAGCAGCAAAGGTTGGACATCTAAATTACAGCTGACTGGAGCTGGCAAACGTGCTGAGCTATGTGTGGTAGTTCTTTGGCTCTTCTGTGCACTTCAGTTACCAGTTCTGTACTTTACCCCTGCTATTTTTTTTCCCTGTGA
Organism: Caprimulgus europaeus; assembly: GCA_907165065.1. The sequence goes on along the minus strand of OU015523.1, from coordinate 5,907,637 downwards.
TGAAATATTTAGCTCACAGAGGGAGCAAAAGATATTTTAATACCTTATGAAAACATGAAGCCTAATTTCTCTGTACCAAGGTGACTTTATCAATCATCATTTGATCACTTTCAAGAAAATATTACTGAAATAGATTTGCCATGTCTGTTAATTCATTGCCAGAGAGTACACCACCACCTACCACTGTTTATTTACAGATTTTGTTTTGCCTCTCTTTCTTTGAATTAGAGCTGTAAACAGTGCTCTGAGTAAATGCTCCATTTGAGCAATGTGATTGATGAACAGATGGTTGTGTGGATGTAAACAGTTCTTGAACTTCATGTTTTGTGTTCGAAGTATCTACATTGCATCATGTCCAGTACATCTTAGTGTATCATTAACCTCACTTTTAGCACTACAGGGGCTTTGTTTTTAAAAGGCATATTGCAACAGTGCTTCCTGCAAAAGTATGTGAAGGCATCTTTCACAGCTTTTGGTCATACCCTTAAAAGAGATGTTTACAGCACAGGAACTACCACCTGAGCTCTGCCAGGCAGATGCAGAAGTTTGAAAAAGTAAGTACAAATACAATATGCCCAATGTGTAATTTAGACTTTGGTATTTCAATAGCATTAAATATGTTATAATTTGGCCCATAGGCTCAAGCCTGGGTGCCAGTTGCCTGGATTAACTGGAGGCAGTCTCAATCTTCATAGAAAACATAGGAGCAGAAAGTACTGCAAAGATTATCTTGTTTACTCCTCTACCCCAAGGTGAGATCTCTGTATCTATGTCATACCTGTGGAAGTTAGACAAACCTGTTCTCAAAGACCTCCAGGGATGGAGATCTCTAAGATCTCTGCAATTTCACCAGACAACTGTTCTACCGATTTTATAAATCTTATAATTAGAAAGTCTTTTTCTGAGCATCCCATCGAAAGCTTCCTTGCCACAAGTGAAACCTGTAGCTAATTGTCCTCTGAGAAGTGCTTCTGTATGCTGTGAACATGGAGATTAGTCTGTAGCCCTGCTTTCTCCCATGAATTTCATTTCAAGGTAACATGAAGATGGCTGTATTTAAACGGTAGACATGGTATTAAAATTTGATGGCAAGGACTGCAATTACATGATAAGATGGAGACAAGATTCTTTATGGCAACAGGTACAATTTGGAACATGGGAAATTCCAGTCACCTATAGGAATTTTTTTCTTTTTTTCTTTTTAATGACAAGACAAGGGGAAATGTCTTTAAGCTGAAAGAGGGTAGGTTTAGATTAGACATTAGAAAGAAATTCTTTCCTGTGAGGGTGGTCAGACACTGGCCCAGGTTGCCCAGAGAAGCTGTGGCTGCTCCTCCCTGGAAGTGTTCAAGGCCAGGCTGGATGAGGCTTTGAGCAACCTGGTCTAGTGGAAGGTGTCCCTGCTGCTGGCAGGGGGGTTGGAACTGGATGAGCTTTAAGGTCCCTTCCAACCCAAACCAGTCTGGGATTCTATGTTTGTTTGGTTTTTTTTCTTTTCTTTTCCCTCCCTTACCGTAAGGGTGGTCAGGTTGGAACAGGTTGCCCAGGGAAGTTGCAGAATCATAATCCTTGGAAATACTCAGAACACAACTCAATGAAGCCCTGCTCTAACTAGTGCTGCTTGGAGCAGGAGCTTAGACTATGGGACTTCCCCAGCCACATTCCTTTCAGCCTAACTTGTTCTGTAATTCTTTGTCACATCATTTTTCATCCAGTATGTGAATTCACAGAAGTTTTAAGAAAAATTTCCATGGACATAGTGAATATATGTTGCTGTTGTTACTGTCCCTAATTCTGACTTTAGTTTAAGTTCTACAAAAAGTTAGAAATAAAAATTAAGCCCAGTGTCTTAGTTCACTGCATACTTTTCCATATAGCATGGTTTTGTTTCATATTGTCATGGTCTTATTTTATATTGGCTTTATTTCATATCTGTGTTATCTCAGTAACATCTGCTCAGCCTGTGTGTGAGTGCCTGCTGAATGCCTCTGTCTTAGACCTAGTAATTAGAAATCAGAGAGGGGGATTCTTTGTCTTTTGGGAGTCAAGGGAGATGGACTATTCCTGCCAACCATAGCTTTTTAAAAAACTCAGAATTACTTTTTAGAAAATGTTGCTGCCCACAGCAGTGAATGGAAGACAAAACCAAAATGTTTCTGGAGTTTGCATGATCGGGATTTCTCTTGTGGAACCTGAAAGCAGATCTTTTTCTCTTTGGCAACAGTGTAGGCTTCTGTTAAAATGGCATTTTATGGGTGAGCACATAGCACCTTCTGGTTTCCCAGGACACTTTTTCAAATTAATGTTGCTAACAGCTCTGTGTGTTCAGGAAGACATTTCAAGATCATTCTATCTAAAGTCCTCAAAAGTTCCTTTGCCATACTGAAGATTTTTAGGAAGTTTGATCCCAAAATGTGTTTCCCTCTCTACTACTTAAGTTTTTTGAAGAAGGGATCTTGAGCAGGGAACTTCATTTCAAGATGGATGAAAAAAAGAAGGAGCTCAAACCTTGTTGAGTTTTGCACAGAAAACCACCGAGGAGACAGATGAGAAGCAGAAGTGAGGTGCCAGGTGCTACAGCCTGCCAACAGCATATAAGTGCAGGTGGAAATCTCACCCATTCGCAGTGTGCCGCCTGCTTGTGCACGCTTTCTGCGTTAAAAAGGGAATCCTCAAATAAAAGAGAATGAAAATTACTTCATCTTTGTGAAAATATTAAAAGGTAGTGGAAGAGAGAAATTAATACTGGGAGTATTTAAAGGAAAGAACAGAAGTAAAACAGGCAATTTAATTCTTTTCTCTCTGGCTCCGTGCTGGACCTTGTAGTAATAATGCAGTGGTTACACATTGAGAAGTGAGTACCAATTCATAATCTTTAATCAGAGCTTTACAGTAATTTCAGGAGAAAATTCAGAAGGGAGGAATTTTGAAGTAACTCTGCCAATGGTGTAATCAGGATTTTTTAAATTACAAAATTCACTTTGTCATTCTAGAGACTTGCACTGAGTTTACAATTCCCCATAAATGTGACCTTACAGAAACATCATTTCAGATTGTACCTCCTTTTTCTCATTTCAAGTGTTCACCCTTAACACCTTGGTTTTTGTTCCCTTGTCAGTGAAGCTGAGTCTGGATACTTCCTCAGATTTTAGGTGAACACTAGAGTTTCAGAGAACATTTATTTCCTCTTTTCTTTCCTCATCAGACAAATTAAATCTACGTTAAAGACTCTTTGGTGTTTCAACAATTTAAATGGATAAACAAATTTTTAACGTCCCACTGCTGAACTTTGAATGGAAGCTTTCCAAATGTTAGTCACTGAATTTAAATAGGTTTATTTTTAAAAATGCAAAACTGATACAGTTTAACTAAAAGTCCCTTCCTGTTTCACTTTTACTCCTGATTATGAAGATGCCATGATTTCATTAGCTTTCTAGTTAATCTTGTCTTCTGTGCTTGTCATGACCTGATTTTTTTCCTGTCAAAACAAACAGAGAAAGGAGGATGTGGAAGGAAATCTATGTAAGTATAAAAAAGCCAAAATATTCAGAGGTTCAAAACGTCAGTTATTTGTAGAGATGCAGAACTCATCTTTAACTGAAATCCCCCAAACCTACAAGGCTATCTTTGTTAATCTTAGGGGGTTTTTTTCTCTTGTTCAGGTTATTTAAAAACTATTACTTAGTGAAGATGAAACAGTTTTTGACAATGGTGGAGCTCCCTGTGTCATCTCCACCTCCACTCTAATTACTGGCATAAATAGGAAAAATGGACTTTGACCATGTGTTTTTTAAATCCATTTTTCTTGTGAACACTACCATCCATGAACTTTTAGGCTTTCTCTGCTTAGTGTATGTTTACTGTCTGTTAGTATTTTTTCCTGATTTTTTTCTTAATACTATGCCTATTTTCTTAAACAAGTCTTGTTCCTAATCTATGTCTTGCTATGTTCTGGTTCTTCTTCATGAGGTTTCTGTACATATTGCCTCCTGTTGGTTGAAAATGCCTAATTTCTTTTCCTCACAGTAGTAGAAAAAACAAAAGCTGATTTCATGTATGGATTTAGTGTCCCTCAGTGTGTCCCATTCATTGCAAACAAGTGGGAGATTAAACTAAAGATGTTTTAGCCTCCTGGAGAAGGGAAATCTGCTGAAAAACATACAGTAGTGACTCATAGTGGGAGTGTGCTAGTCTGCCAGCAACTCAAGCTATTTCAGTGTGGATTTTGTGTAGCATACAAAATTGACATACTGTATCTGTTCAAATTGAATGAGATGCTCATAATTGTTAAATGAAATGCAGCCATCTTAACTATATTGAAAGGTCAAAGCTAGGGCTAGGAACATGGTTGATTTTCCAGTATTAAAGGTAGCAATGCCTAAAGATGCCATTTTGTGCACCCAACACTTTAATCTGAAACTCTTAAACGATTTCTACACGCTAGCAAACAGAAATTCTGGAGTAGTGATGTGATTTTCTCACATAAGTAAGATATTGGGATATTGGGATTAAATGACTTGTTGAAGGTCAGTGTGGTAAATCAATGATGAAGCTAAAATCCTAATGGGTGGCCGTCTTCTCTCACAACTGCAGCTGAGATGAGGTGGTTAAAGTCCATGAGGTATCCACAGGATATGCAGAATGCCCTCCATCAGCAGACAGCCTGTGCCAGGTCTCCACGCGCTGTCTGGAGTTTCTGCTTGGTAATGAGCATTCATTTGTGGGGAGTAAAATCCGAAATGTCTGGCTGTTGTGGCTGGAAGCTAATTCTTTGTTCACGGAGATCTGTGTTTTAATGCTGTTAATGTTTTCATTTCATTCACTCGTTAGGGCAATAAAAGAGATTGTGTTCTTGGCAGACGGACGTCACCCTGCTGAATGGGAACCTCTGGCAATTTGAACTTTTGCCACTCGACTGCTGAGAGACGGCGGCAGCTACCAGGGCGGCTGTCCCCAGCTGGTACGGGAGGCAAGGCAAACCTGGCAGAGCAAGCCATCCCTCTTCAGGGTGCTGTTGGGCTGCTGGAGCTGCTCTCTGCACTTTGGGGTGGCTGTTCACACCGGTAGCGATGCCTGTGTCTGACTGCGTAGGTGCAGTTAGGCTTTGGGCGTATGCCTGTGCTACAGCCAGGAGTGGATTACAGTCTGGAAACATACCTAGTTCTACTGTAGCATAAATTAGCTCAGATAAGAATCACACTTGAGACATGATATTGTGGGCTTGTCTCCGGAGTCCTGGCTGCCAAGCTTCTCTGTAGTGGTTGCTCCAGCAAGGTGAGACCACACTACTTGACTGCACGGTAGGTACAGCTTCAGTTATCGCTGCAGTCTCTTCAGTCACCTGATTCAAGTCATAATCTTGTTTCACGCTCTGCCTGGCTTCCCCTCTGCACCAGCCTCGTTGCATGTGAGGTCACAGGACCATAGGATAATTCAGGCTGAAGGGACCCCAGGATGTCATCTAGTCCAACCTCCTGCTTAAAGCAGGCACAGCTATAAGGTCAGGCCAGGTTACCCAGGGTTTGCCCAGTGAAACTTTGAGTAACGAGTTACTAAAGGAATAAAAGCTAATTAAAGCTTTATGAAGCATGTCACAAGCAGGAAAGCTCACAGAGAATGGGAAAGGGGAGGCAAGGGGAAGACTGATGACAGTGCATGTACAAAAGGAGCAGAAAGACAACACTACAGCAGGAAAACTTTTTTCCTTGCATCAGCAAGGATCTCAAAGGGGATCTGGCAGGTTTTCATCCAAAAACTATTGTTTGCCTGGTAAGCCTGAGAAACTGTTCAGACTGCTCTGTCATTGGAAGAGGATTTATTATTTTTTTAACTGATGACATGAAGTGTAACTAATGCAAGAGTCACTGGTGTTCTTCCAGTGTTGTGAGTATCAAACTGCTCAGCCTAATTGCAACGCAGATGCAACTGCTCTGTTGAGGTCAGCGAAAGGCCCTGACTGTTGAAAACTGGTGGGATATACCAGGGAAAGGATGGCTTTGCCATTTTTTCCTGAGCATTTGCTGGGGGCTTCTGTCAGAGACAAGCTCAGAGAGAGGATTGGGAAATAATAAGTGAAAGTTATCTCAGTCTTGGCTCATGGAATTGCCATTGTAGTGCTATGTTCGTCAGGCACTTGTGCCTCGAGGCTCCTGCTGTGTCAAAAGCCTCACTGGCTTTACAGATCATGTGCTTTCATCTCAATAATTTGAATGTGGCATTATCTTAAAATACAAACTTAAAAATCTGTAGCAGGAACAGCTTTGTTTGTGTAATGCCTAAACAGTGGTTCAAACTCTGGATTGAGATAATAAAACATCAATAGCTCATGCTGTCTTTTACAGCAAAGGCGAAGTAGAGTGGGGGGGAGAATATATGGAGAATAGGATTGATTATATTGAAGGGAAGAAAGAAGGATTTGCATAGCTTTTGTGTTGGGACTTAATATCCATGTATATCTGCAAGTAAGGATAATGTAAATGCTCTCCAGGGCTTTTTTTTAATGCAAGACACTGTTCATAGTTAAAGGTATGGAAGGAATCTTTCATATTAAAACTTCCTGTTCTTTTGATTTACTAAAAATTAAGTAAGGAAGGGAAGATTAAAGAGGAAGGAAATTCTAAATAGATTTCTGTTTCTGGAAACAGAACTACAAAAAAGCTTTTCATGCAGGGTATGAATTATGCTTACAAATAAGAACTACTGTCTCAGAGCTGCTAGGGTAAGAATTTCACATATAGAGATTTAGCCATATTTGAAGTCTCAGTTCCTAACAGGAAAAAAACCCCACTAGTTCCTGAATAAAAAAAGACTTAAAAAAACAAAACCAAAAACACTCCCTCCAAAGAAAGCTCCAACCATAATACTACACTGCTGACAAGTTTGAATGTAATATTTGTTTTATAGTTAATGCATTTAGCTTTTAACTTCATAGATATTGTACTAATTAATAGAAATGTTTATAGTCTATAACGGTTATATCTGCAGAGAAAATAATAAGATTTGTGTGCACTTCCTGCACTGAGATGCTCTTTTAAATCTGATAAACCTGTGTGAATGATACTAATCACAGAATAAAGGAGAAATGCCCTCCCTCACTTGAAGTTGAATCAAAAACTGGTATTGAGTAATACTGAGGTGCTAAAGTAAAGAAACTAGGACAGGAGAACTTGGAAGTTGACTATGGTATTACCCAATTTTGGAAATTAATTTTTTTCTTGTTTCTGTTTTGTATTTCCATGTGCAAAGTACTCGGTTCCTATGAGATAAAGGTAATTGTTCCAGAGATTCATCCCAGGTTTGCATGCCACTTGCATAGTTTGCCTGGGACTGAAGTTACCAGCCAGCACTGTGGTAGATCTGTAAGCTGCACTGTTGTCTTCATTTCCAGGGGTGGGTTTGAGTAGTGTTGACTTGTAAAGTAGTAAATCCCTGAATACTACAGAGATGATTACATTGCTTTGTGACACATCAGCTATTGATTAGTGCAGTATGTGGGGAAGCAGGTGGGATTTGTCACAGGGGTGATGAAAAAAAAAAGGCTAGAGTTTGACTTAGCACAGTTTTGGAAGTTTACTTGAAAATTTATTGTAGTTGCTTAAGTGCCTTGTCTGTATGAAGAAAATAGAGGTTATATGGATTTCTCAAGGACAAATTAATGCCATTCAATTCCTGTCCTGACATAAACAATTTGATTTTCAGCACATACATCTGATCACTTAATATTAAGCAATTGCATCTACTCTTTGTATGGAAAAGGTGAAAAAATATTGCTTGAAGGCTAAAGACTGCTGCTCCAGTATTGCTAATTATAACTTGCAAGATTTTAAGAAATTGCTGTTCCTTAAGGATTAAACTGTGTGCATTAAAACACTTTTTTCATCATTAACATAATCCTAGATGGACTACTGAAAAAATAAGCCTACTTGCTTATTTTAGGTTACTTGAAACAAATATATCTTCAAGTTGAAACAGGATTATTGTTCTAATTAAAATAGTAGCTTTCTGCTTAAATTGGATGGGTAGGTGTTATCTAATTTGCCACAATTACTCTTATCCAAAGATATTGTTGACACAACTAAAATTTGCCTAGGACTTTTGATTCATGTTCTCCTTTCTCACTCCTGTTGATCAGAATAGGTTTAATCTAAGAAAATTTATTCTGTTTTAATAAACTGCATTAAAACAGGGAATGAAATTACAAGGATTGTGCTGTAAAGATAAAATAGGAAGCAGTGGCATATGGCACCCACTGTGAAGGGTGTGGATGGGGGAGAAGGTGCTCCTCAGAAAATTTTACTCCAGGGAGAAAGCATTTGCAGATCATGAAGCTGAAAACATGGTTACATGTGGTGTTTATGCCAGGGAAGTTGCATCATCTTATTGGGCAGGTGGTCTTGGCAGAAGTAGCATGGGCTTGAGCAGTGGTTCTTGGATCTGTAAGAGGAGCTAACACCAAAGCAATTCAAGGGCATAAATTGGTGAGGAACAGAGCTGGTCTTGACACTGAGGGTAGATGCTCAGCTGAGTTGAGGGAAGAAGTGAACAGGTGGTTTAAATGAGGTGAAGCCCTAGTGCTAATTATTTTCAGTTAGTGGAAACAGCTGATAGGCAGCTCAGAAGGTGGTGGGTGTAGGGTAGTGGTGTGTAGGACCTTGGCTGTATGGAAACCTGTGCAGTTTGAGCCTGGTAGACTGTGGAGCTGTGTGAGACTGCAAAGAGGTTTGGAAATAAAGTTGTGCCTGTGGAGCTGAAGGAAAGCTGGCCAAAAGGTGCAACATGGGGTTGCTAAGGATAAATCTCTGGCATGTGAGTTTGTTTTATCCAAATTCTGATCTTGATTCTCCTGGGTTTTTTACAAGTGCAGTGCAGGTTCCCCTCTGTTTCAGGCTGTGGTGTGTCTGTGTTTTGCTGTGCTGCTCTTGCATATACTTGTAAGCTGAAAACCATTCATCTCACAGGCGTGTAGAGATTTGTTTGTGAAGCTGTTCATTTTGAGTGGATTACAGTCTGAAGTGTCAAAAATTGTTCCTTGCCTCTTCCTCGGGGTTTTTTCTGACAGTTGAAGTAATTGTTCTGCATCTGTCCTTCTGTACTTTGCTTCCACAGCAGCTGCTTTGTGGATCTTCTACCTTATGGAGTCGTTTGGCTTTTTGTAGAATAGGGACCTTTTTAGTACAAAAAAAGAACAGAGCGCAGGGCTTTAATCTTAAAATGAACCTTTGAACAACAGATCTTGTGAAAGGAATACAATGCCTAGGAGCAAATTAAAATTAAGGAATTTCAGAATGTGAGGAAATGGCAGGAAACATCATCTTTATGTGCTTCTTGTATTTATCTTAGGTTTGCCAAAATGAAGAGAAGAACCATTCCACAGAAGAACTTAGTAAGTCTGAAATCCAGGAGGAGCTGAAAAAGGCTAATAGCCTTCCTAGTCTGACTCCTGGGGTGAAAGCAGCAGATAAAGACAAGCAACCTCGAGAAGGTTTTTTTCATTTTCTTGGAAGCCTATTTAATATTGCAACAAAATCTTCTTTGGTGGAATCTAAACCCTCTACCTTCCAAGATGAACCCAACAGATGTGAAAAGGATTTACAGAACACAAATACCCTTCCAGAGCACATGCAGCCAAAGCAACCAAAAACTGAAGAGACTCTGTGTTCTACAGCGAGAATAAAAGAGGATTCTGTAAATAAAGATGATGCCATCCTAAATAACATTAGGAAAGATATCTCACAGGATCTGCAAGGAGGCTGGAAACGATCTGCAGATGCACAAAAGTAAGTTTTATAATTTAGTATTAAATATGTTAACATGTGTGTGTGCACAGAACTAGTTTGACCAAGTTCTGCTGGCTGTATGACATGACTGGAGTGTCCCTGACATGACTTTGTGCAGAACTCTAGTAGCAACTACCTTAAATAAATGAGAAGTTGACTGCAACAAAATACAACTTTAAATAATGTTTTCTTGAAGTCTTCTGACTGTGGATAGATCCAGTGTAGATCTGTCTTAAGTGTTAAGAGAGTTTAAAGATGTGGGATTTAGAAATAAGTTCAGTATTGTAGATCTACTTTAAAAAACAAAAGTGTAAAGATATATATTTATATCTCACTGGTTCAGTGATTTCACTTCTGCAAGTCAGGTTTCCTCATTTTTTAATTATCTTTCCTGGTTTATTTGACTTGCTGATTTTTGTGTATGTGTTTTGTTTCTCCTTGCTCTTTGGGGTTTTCCGGTAATGTAAAGAAGATTATAGAAAATACTTAATTAGCCTAAATATGGAACCACCTTAACAGTCTTGTAATATTTCCAAAAAAATATTTCCAAAACAATGTTGCCAAAGGCACCAGTGTGTGTTTGAGAGTAGAAAAGCAAAAACATTGGCTGTGGTCCATACTGTATATTACAAAATCTCTCTGACCATGGCATAAACATTGGTGATAGTATTCCAAAAACATTTGTGGATGTTATATTGAGTATTTGACTATATGGCAGCCGGTACAGCATGGATTTGGAGCTGGGTGTGTATGTATGCATGTGGTACCTGTCCAGTTTTTGATAGGTGTGTATAATATGGACTTGTCCACAGGCAATGAATCTGTAACTAATGTTTAACTCAGAATTTCAATACTGCCCAGAATATTTCTTTGAAATTTAAACCAAAAGTAAGGATTTGGGGCAACCAGTAATTCTATCACAGTGCTGCTGCTTGTATTGCAGAATGGGAAGATGTACTGAGGAGAAACACCTTTTTTCTTTTTTTTCCTTTTAAGTTTTAAAACTAATTTGAGTTTCACACAGTATATTTATCTGTGGCATGTGAAGTGTTTTATCTCCATATAGGAGGTCAGAGATTCCAAAAGTAGCTGAATTTCACTTCAGTATTGGGGATGTCTCCAGTACTCTGTCCTTATTTATTCAGTAGACTAATGACTTGAGGCATCTGTCATTCACCTTTATATAATAAATGTAATGACTGATCAGGATATGAATAGGGGATGTGATATCTATTCAATTTAAGACTATATTTCCATCACCAAAACACAGTAGTGTTTGTAATTAATAATAATAATGGTTGTGTTCTCAAAGGTACTTTGGTTTGGTCTGTGATGTCATTGACTGCATTTTATTACAGATTCTTATCGTAGTAGCACACTCTGATTGAAACTTGTTCCAGACTGCACGTTGCTGCCCAGCACCACCACTTCATTGATCAATACACAAGAAAAGTTCTGCTCCCCTTAGTTATCAAGGGAGGCCTAGGAGCATTGTGTTGTTCAGTCTGGTTCCTGAGCAAACTGCGTCTTTCTTAAAACCTGTTGGACAAGCTGCTGCTGTTTGTTGTTTCCATAGTGTGCTCTGGAAAGCAGCAGGTAAGTTACCTGCCACTGTGCCAGGGGCTCTACAGATATGGGAAAAGTCACTCCTTGCCTCAAAGGAAGCTTAGTCAAAAAGACAGCAGACATTAATAGATCTTTTTCACTTTTTACTTAGTTCCATGTAGTTTCTTCTGTATCGTATCTCAGCGTACTTTCTGCTGTACTTTCCTCAGTGTTTGTTCTTTTTCTCTCTCTCTCCAGCCCCAGCCACTGATGGTATTACTCAGTTTGCAGTGGTAGTCTGTCCTCTACACAGTTGTTTTTTTCTTACTCTCTCCCCAACAAAGCCAGTCCTCTTATAGGCTGTACTCTTTCACTTACCTTGAGTTCTCTCCTGTCTAGTTGGACAAATCTGAATCTGGAAGATTCAGTTGAAGGCCCAATATGTGGTGAACTAAACATGGCAATCACAGCCTGCAAGTGGATGAGTGGTCAGCCCTTACAAAGTCAGTCTGTCTGCTTTTTTTCCCCCCCAAGTCCCCAGCTGATCCAATAAGGAGCTGGTGGACATCCTTCCTTCCAGGTAGGAACCTCTGACTGCTGTTGGCTTTCCAAAGTGTACACATGAGCTCTGTTTGGCTTTCCTGTTTTACTGATGTCCACAGGCCTGTGAATAGGAGTGGTGGAAGTGACAGAACATCTTGGGATTTTTTGGTGCCCTGCTCATTTTATACTGCTGCATTGAGTAGATCTTGGACAGGAAACTGATAACGTGCTGGGCAGTCTGCATGCACGGTTTAGATGGTCAGAAAGTCTCAGCCTTCATTTGATTCTTGTGAATTCTTCTTCAGAACAATGTGGATTTATAAGTTTGACGTTAATCAAAGCTTGCAGAGTTGAAAAGGTGTGCATATGAACTCCCTGAAGTGACCTCCTTGCTCTGTGCAAGTATTTTTGAGTTATTTTGGTTTTCTTGAAATCAGAGTTGCAGTTGGCATTTTGAATTGACCATATTTTAACATTGTCCCATGTTGTTAGGTAATCTATGCAAATCAGTGTAGATTTTTCTCATTATAGTTTCTGTCTCATGGTCAGGCAAGCGTATAAAAATGTGTTGCTAGTTTGGAGGTAGGGGTGAGTTGGTCTACATACAGAATGAAGTTTTTCCATGGAAAATTACTTTTTTAAGTGGAAGACAAATTGTAGTTTGTTGTTGGTTTGTTTTTTTTTTTTTTTTCATTGTAGCTGTTATAAAATCAACAAAAATTAAACCAGTCCCTTTTAAACTCATTCTCAAAAGTACAGTGTACATTCTGCCCTTTTTGGCTCAGGATACAAAAAAGTTGGTCTCTGTGGAACTTTTGTGTATGTTTTTCTCTGCTGACTGCACAATGTGAACTGTGTTTCTGAAGCAATTAGTAAAGAGAAATTGAAATGACAGTGCAGAAGCAGAGGTTTGCACTGTTTAGGTTTAAAAAAGTTTGAATCAAGGATACCTCTTTGTTATGGAAATGATTGCACTGGTTTTGTTCTCTTTTAGTTTATAACAGTTTAAACAATATAGAGCAGTTTTATCTCTTCAGTACCAACTTTACTAAATATTAACTAACTGGTTTTCATTTAGCATGGTTAAACTGTAAGAGTGCTCCTGATTGCTGATGGTTGGTACAACATACTGAGAAGTAATGGGGGAATGATGAGGGGGGGGAAAGATATAACAACAGAGGAACAGGAAGATCCATGGTCACCATGATGGCAAGGAATGGTGTGAACATGGTCTTTTGCTGATCTCTTGAAGATTGAGTTGCAAAGACAGGTGAGAGATGCTAATGATCCTTATAAATTCAAAGGTACTCTTGATTCCATTGATTGTTATGTTGAACTACAATTTTAGCATTTAATGTAGAGGCAAATTAATGTAGAGAAGCTGAGAGCTTTACAGATCCTTAAGACCACTGCATTATTAATCTTACAACTGTTTCCTTTGTCATGAGGAATACTTAAATGAATTTTTAAATTCTAACTGACTGTTAAATATTAAATTAGAGGTCATCTGTGGTTAGGGAGGAAGTTGCAATGCTAAGTGAAAGAGGGACAGTTGTGAGATTGCATAAACCCCATTAGAGTTGATAAAAAACAAAAAAACCCACCAAAAAATCCAACAAACTCAGAAACTACACACATAAAAAAATATCTCTACAACCTTTCAGAACTAATATACCTACCAGATGGTCTCAGATGCCTCTACCCAGACAACTTCATTAACCTCACATTCTTAAAGCAACACTTTGCAAAGTACAGGGAAATCAGGCTGCTCTGACCTGTACACTGAGGTTTATTTTGCCCTCAGTGGGAGGCCTGGCATTTGGTAAAGAGTCAAGTTTCCAGGCCTTGAGCCAAGGAAAGTGGAATTCATGAGCTCAGTCTGTGGAGTACATGTTTGTGAGGGACAAAACGTGTAGGTCATGTTATTTCTTCATCACCCTGTCTGGTTGACTTGAAGGTAATTGTACCTTAAGGGCTTCTGCTCCTTTAATCCAGACAGTGGCAAGTGGTAGAGGAGGAGCACAGAGGACAAAACCATGATAAATTTTGCAAAGTCTCTAGGCAGCAATTATTGTGGACAGTAGCATCATAATTGCAGCACTGAAGATGGGTGAGGAGAGTTGGGTTGGCTAAGTCTTCAGTTGTTGCATCCCTTAGTCTTCCATTTGCCTGGGATGGTTGAAGGTTTCCTTGCCATTGAGCAGTGAAGCAGGCAATTTGGCTCACACTGTTGTATAAAAGGTTAATGATGAAGGAGTGAGGTTGGTAAAATACAAAATACAGTTTTAAAGTAATGCTTATTCGGCTGTAAGTGGAAAAGAAAACTGCAAAGTAAGGTATTTGCTACTGAGCACAGAAAATTCTCTCACTTGGGTAAGGTGACAACTTTTGTGTAGAGTAGTCCCCAGTGGCAGGGGGGTATCTATGAAAGTGAAAAGTTCACATTTAGCTTTAGCCTTTGCGTTCTTTCTTAATGATGTTGAAAGCCAACCTTTAACTGATCAAATAAGCCCTAAAAATAAAACCATGGAGGAATGGGGATACACTTTACCTAATTTCTCACTACTGAAACTCTTCATGATTTCATAAATCAAGATTTCATAAAGTAGGTGGCAAATATAACACATGGGTGTGCCCCTGTTACCTTTCTTTCCTGTAGTGTAAAACTCTTTCATAAACACAGCTATTGCCTTTCACTAACAAGCAACAATTTGGTTTCAAAATTGAGGCTGTTTCTCTAAGACTTCTGAGAATGGACTTCCTGCAGTATGGATCTGCCATCTTCTGAAGAATACCAGTTCTGGTCATAGGCAATACTCTTTGTGGGAGAATGAGAACACAATTCTAACGACTATTCCCCAGGGAAAAAAAATAATAATGAGTAGTGAACCCAGTTCTGTTCTACTGACTGCTTGCCATTTGCCTCTCTTCTAGTAATGTTGTTTATTTTTTGTAGCATCCAGTAACAATAAGTGGATGTTGTGTATAGTGATGTGCAAAGCAGCAGTACTTGTGAAAATGCATTGGCTTGTTCTGGAGGTTAGCAAGAAGCCTTATTGCATTGCTGAACATGGTTAATGAGATGGAAATCAAAGTTGCACCCACTCTAAATGTTTTGATTATAAAATCCTGACCACTGGTTAAGATGCTAATACCCAAGTTTGGCAAAATATTTAAGATCCTGACTTCTCACTTCTGTTATGAACCTTGTGGACTTGGAAGTGAGTAAGAACTCCCAACCCTGCAACTGTAAGGATTTTCTAACTGCAGGTAGAAGAGGAGAGGAGGGGATTTCAAAAGCAAGTACTCAAAGCAGTATGCTTTTACACTTTGCACCCTACCAAGAACCAAGTCCTCATAATAGTTTAGCAAGAGCATTGCAGCCTACTTCATTCAGAAAGGGAGGTAGCATTGAGGAGAGAGAAATTTCAGGCTGTTTATAGTTCTACTGTGTTATACATTTGTTGGGTTTTGTGAGGTGTGGGGTTTTTGTTTTATTTTAACATCTAGTAAACCTGTTGCTGTACATCTCATTGCATAGTGTTTCCCATCGGAGTACAGTCAAAAACCCTGTCCTTTTATTTTGCTCTGTTAGAAATAAATCTCAAAAACCTTCAGCTCTACATAATTCTGGTTGATGTGTGTTTCAGAACTTGTCATTCACCTTTGTGTTACTGGTCAGTTGCAGGCTTTTGATGATACAGAAAAATAGCCCTTAATTTGTCTGATGGATTGCGTACTGTGGTCTTCTATTCAGTCAGCAGTCAGCATTCATCTTTCCCAATAGGTGCCTTTGGCAGATAATCATGAGTAAATGAACAGAAATTAAATTACTTAATTCCAAGCACTGGTCTCGCCAAGTAATTCCTGAGGAATAATGTGGAAGAGTGGGGAAACTGCTGCTGCTGTATTTGTTGAAATAAAATCTGTCTTGTGATCAGAGCTGTGTCCTTCTCTGTAATTGCCTACCCAAGACCTATTTTACATATAGGACCTGAACACTTAAAACCAGAAGTGTTCACACAGCATGCCAATGTCCGTCCATCTGTGAAAGCATCTGTTGGGTGATGACAGTAAGAGGAAAACAGGAGCACTGTGTTGATTACTTCTATTATAATAACACCTGCATAAAGATTCCCATTGTACAGACAAATATATATAGTTATATAGTAATAAACAGTCTGCCAGAGATAGGAGAGACAGCTGCTTCTCTTTCTAGTGAGAGTTGCCTTGGTGGTGGCTCTGGGGATCACCAGGACAGCTATGGACCCTGGGTGGTCCTGCCAGCACGTGCCCTGCATGCCTGCAAGCACTACTGTTTGGACCTAGATCAGTTACTTTTGGTCTTAATTCCCTGATGCAATTTGCTAAACAGATACTTGAAGCAGCACCAGGAAGAGTGGGGGCAGAGGTACGCACCTTGGGATGGGGAAATGGGGACAAAGTAATTCATCTTCCAGTAGCTTTCTGGCTTCTGCCTTCAGAAACTGACTGTGGAAGTGCAGTGTTGTTCAGTTGCTGGTGCTCAGGTGGACTGGCATCTGAGAGTAACCTGCTACTGCTTGAGAGGGGATAAACTATGTGGGTAGCTCCACTCTTCTAGGACAGCTAAATATGGCCCTAAATTGATTTAGAAGGCAATCTTGGGAAAAGATCAGGATCATCCAGCCCCTAATTCTCTTGATGAACTGTGGAGGGAGGCCTCCAGCAGTGATTGTAAGGGTATACCCAAACTCCCATGGAAGGGTTTTGTGTTGGGTTACAAAAGAAGAACTTCATTATTCTTTTAAATCTTTTCTTCTAGACACATCTTTATGAGTACTTTGATGTGAACAAGCTAGCCTTCAACACTACTCACAGACTTTAAAATTTTGATGAATGTGGGTCAACTGAGAACTTGTCCAGATAGGTGCTGTGCTGAGATTTAGCAACCTATTCCAACAGTACACTGGGCAAATTTTGGGACTCTGCTGTAGGATTAATTCAGGCCCAGGCCTGCCTGCCAGAGAAGGGTTCCTGCCCAGAGCTGGGACGTGGGCCAAAGGAAAGGTTCCTCTTGGCACCAAAGCAGAGATTTCTGTGTTTCTGAAGGATGAAAGGTTCTTAGTTTAAGAGT
Organism: Caprimulgus europaeus; assembly: GCA_907165065.1. The sequence continues at coordinate 5,890,657 of OU015523.1, read as the reverse complement.
AATTCATAACAGATGCATGATGCAAAATTGAGCTAAATTAATTAAGCTGAAAATTAATTCACTGGGTTTTTTTTTCCCCTGAGCTTTTTTAATAGGGTTGTTCAACTGTGCAATGTATTCTATCAATAGAAACTGCTTCTTAGAAACAACATTTTACAGTGTCATTTTGAAGTTGAAGAGCTACTTGCAGTGTAATTGTTGAGGCCTCTTAGGTCTTTAAGGGCTTAATCCTCACACCTTCATCTTTACTGTAGTTAGGTGGCAAGTAGCATCAGAGAGTGGCTATCAGTGGATTCTTGCTTTCAGTAGACAGGTGGGCTGCTAGGACACGTAGTCACCTTTGGTTGCCTCTTGAAGAGCACATGTAGCACCTGTGTAATGCTCATAGGCAAGTCCCAGTATGATCTCCTGCTGATACATCTACTGAACTCCTCCTGGCCTCACTGTACATGAAAGGGAAGAATAATCTCTTTGTTTCTGGCATCCCAAAGTCAAACCCTTTGGTTTCCTTAATACATCTGAAGCTATACTATTGCTGAAGAGTAGAGGAGTGTCCTAGCTTTAATTCTTCATTATGTTTGAGGAGAGGCCAAGAAGAGCAGCCTTCTTCAACCTTAAGAAGAGAAGGCTAAAGGGAGACATTAGTGATGTCCACAAGTGGTAGGACAAGACCTAGAGCACCCTGATGTAGTTATATCCCTGCTTGGAGCAGGAGTTGAACTGGACACTCTCCCATGGTCCTTTCCAGCCTATGTAACAGCTCTGTGCATTTGAGCACCTGAATATCCGAGTGTGAGAGAAGGGAAGGAAGGAGGAGCTGGCTGAAGCACCTGGAGTTTGGAGGGGTGAGGGTGGCAGGTAGGTGTGCATGGATACTGCCCACAGGTATGGGGCAGAAAGGTTGGCTGCTGCCAGGTACTGGGGAAAGATGGCAGCCAAGAGTTGGGAGTGATCTCAGGCCCTTCATGCTGGTCTTGGTCTTGCAGCTGCCAGTGTTTTGGGTCAGCCTTGGTCTGTGCTTTTTTTCCTTCAGACTCAAAAGAGTAGGGTTGCTTTCCCAGATGTGGAAGATAATCAAGAAGTAGTGCCATGAAGAGCAAGAGGAAGGAAAAGCATTCCTTCCAAGGTCACAGAGACTACATTTGCTTTTATTAAAATTGTCATTGACTCTTAATTATCCTTATGGAACATTAGCTTTGAAATTTCCTGCAGAATCAACTGTGTGCAAATCACTTTCTTCAACCAAACTTTTGACCTTTTGAAATGCACATTGTGAAGTCCCAGGACACTGGGTATTTCAAACTTCAGATTTAAATCATTAAGCTATTCCTTCTGGCTAAAAAAATAATTTTCTTTCATCTAAATTGTATATGGCAACTTTTCAGTTAGCCCACAGTGTCTTTTTTTTTTTCAATGAGGCTTTTATTTTTTCCATTTATGAAGATCTGACATGAGTGTAGAAACCAGCTGGCTAAACAAGTTGGATTCCACCAGAAGATTTTTCAAAGTTACTTTAAGACAGTTGTTTCCAGACAAAGGACCTTAACATAATAAAAAAAAGTTGGCAGTTAAGTATGCAGTAGAAAAAAAGCTAAGTGGAAAAAATTAAAATAAACAATAGTATAATTTTAAAATAGTCAGAGAAGGGTAGACAGGAACCACAAGAGACAACCTGATTTAGATCAGTGGTTTTAAGCCTGGATGTAGCCTGCAGATCTCTTCTGCTCTGGGAGCTACTTCTGAGGGCTCTGTGAGAGGAGATGAGGGGAAATGTGCACGTGTGTGCTTGAAACAGCAGGAGACTGCTGGGCTAGGGAGAAAATACCTGGAAGAATGAGGTGTGAAGGAAAAATAGCCACTGCATGTCTTGGGAGAACAAAGTGTTGCATGGTGCAGAAACAGGCCAGGCAGCAGTGTGCTGAGCCTGACCTAGGGAGCCCGGAGCTAAGCAGTGATGCTGGTTCTGAGGGCTTTGAGCATGGGTGTCATGCTGTACAAACAAAGCTGTGCTGCTCGGGGATCTGAGATGCTGTACCCATGTAGTACTGTGTCATGCTGTATGATCTTCCTCCATCTGCTGTCTGCATTATTGTAGGGCACAAATAGGAAAATGGGAGGGGTCACCATCTTGATGACTTGTACTTGCAAAAGGTGCAAACCCTGTAGTCTATGGATGCACCGAGATGAGGCTTTCAAGGTGGTGGGTTTCCTCCTGCTTCAAAACCAACAAGATCATTTTACAACTAATGTCACTTCTTGGGCAAGTGACACAAGGTGTCTGTCATATGGGGTGTCAGAAGATGCTCCCCTCTCCTCCTTGAGTTAGCCCCCCTTGAACTTTTTATTTCTCCTTCAGAATATAAGATATCTCTACAAGCACCTATTTCTGAGAAATTTAACGTAACTCATGTTGACATCCTCTCTTAATGCTGTCAAACAGTCTTTTGTGAAACTGAATTAAGGCTTTATAGGGGATTTAATAGCTTCCTGCGAAGAAGGGAAAGAACAAATCTCCCAATATTTGAAATATGCAACAGAAAACTCACTGAGTTCTGTGTATAATTAGACTTTCATCTGTATCCTCATAGGAGTTGCAAAAAATGATTTTGCAAAGAGTTTTTAAGGTAAGCTCTGAACTGACATTCTTTTGGTGATCAGAAATGAGTTGTTCCTTTAAATGTCTATGAAACGAGTCTCCAGTGACACTTTAAAAAGATTTTCTGTGGCACAGCCGGCTTCTAATGTGTTTCATAAGACTCACGGCTGAATTGCTGCTGCCGCATAGGCACGTGGGTTTTCACTTTCTTAAATGCCTTGTTGTTGCATGTGAGTGCTCAGATTGAACATGCTCCTGTGTGCTCTAAAAGGAAATGCATTAGGAGTGCAAGGTCTGTTGGCAATTTTTTTTTTATAATAAGCTGAGCAGCAAATTCTTTGTCAGAAGTCAGAGATCCCGATGTTGCTACGTCTGTGGAGAAGAGCTGTTTCCTTTTTAAAATAGCATCCACTACAGAAACTCTTGGTACAGGCAAGTCTTGGTACAGGCACTTTTTTCTTCACAAAAGTGTGTTTATTTCTGTCACTTCAAATGTTGACTTGCAGTGGCATTTGTAAATAGTAATTCCATTGTCTAGTAGAAAGCAAATAATGGAAGTCATTTATAGCAACATGAACTTTTTGCTTACAGTTTAAGTTGGCTTTTTGAGTAAAAGGTAGTATATGTATCATTTGTCACACAAATCCATATTTAGGAAAATAGTGTTGCATGCAGTCTACAGTTTGTGCTAACCTGTATTATTTATTTCCCTGTTATTTATTTATTTCCTTTTTTATCACACTACCTGTTGAGATAGTCTGTCTTGTGCTGATAATGATGATCCTTGTTACAGGCAGATGCAACGGAAGCCAGAAGCACCTGCAGTCACATATGCAACATACCGAGGTTCTGCAAGGATTAGGCAGCTACTGAAGAATCAATCAGAAATGGCTGAAAAAGGAGAAGAAAGTACTGAGAATGGAAATGCTTCAATGGTCAAAGAAAATGGAGAAATCCAAACTGTCTCTCTGAAATCAGGACACTTCATAAAAGAAAATGGAGAAAATGAGGATAAGGATCATGAAGATGGAATCGTAGTAAATTCTTCTGCATTTAAAATGGGAACAAAAAAGTCTGGTAAAGCTCAACATGGCTTGGGTAGCAGTAAACATGAAATAACTGCAAAGGCCTCAAATTCATCTGCTGAATCGTCTCATGAGATAGACTTACAACATACCCCTGCTTTAGCTGCAACAAAAGTTAGAAGGACATGTTCACTAGATTCACTGTTGTCATCAAGTAGAAGAGACACTGAGATCCTAACTAAGTCCACTTCCCAGATTACCAGTTCCCTTGAAGTGAGTTTTGTAGATGATTTGGGTGGAAGAGAAGTTGGACTGCTGGGAGGAACAGAAGCCCTGTTCCAGGCAAACAAAAATGCCACTTCTAACTTTGATAATCATTGTAGTATAACAGCTAGTAAGGAAGCCACAAACAAAATGCAGGGTGATAGTTTACATTCACCCAGATCAAAAAATCAGACAGTTAATGAGGAACTAGGGGTGAGTAAGGGACAATACTGCTGTAATCATCACACAGACAGTCACTCAGAGCTAGCGTCGGATGTCCAGGTGCATCATTCCAGTACCACTACATTTCAACAGCAAGCAGATCAGCATACAGGTAGTGTAAATAGAGATAGTGATTCAAGAGAAAGTGGTACACAGAAAATTGTGGCAGCTGTAGAGAGAGAACAAAATCCACACAACTTTCTTGTTACTGCTCTTTTACCTTTTAATGAACAGATGCCCACTTCGCTTAGCATGGAACCCAGAGGAGAAAAATGCATAGCCACAGGTAGCATAACTGCTTCAGTGTCGTCTATTGAAAATGATGAAGATATAATCATGGGCAAGGGGACTTGTAATGAAGAACTGAGTGAGTCAGGGAAACCAGTGCATGTACAGAATGATCACCAATTAATCCTTGTGGAGAATTCTAGGGAGACTGCCACACCACAGACTGGTTTACCTTGTCTAGAAACTGAGGGTGTGGAAACAATGAAGGTTTCATCCGAAGTCGCAGTGGAGAACCCTGCCAATGTATCATTATGCATACATGGATGTGAGAATGTGAAATCCAACTTTAATGAGCTGACAGCACCTCTCTCTGTTCCTTACGAGTCATCTTTTGAAACTGGAGGCTGTTGTTCAGCTTCTCTTCATCCTAGTTGCAAGACTGAAAATATAACTATAGGGAAAAGAGCAGTCAGTTTAAAAGATGTGAGAGAGGCTGTTTCTTGTCCTAATCTTGAATGTGAGAAGAGCAAATCCTTTGAGCCTGTAGAAATGAGCCTCTCTGAAAGCTCAGTTCCAGTCCACAGCCATGGTCCCATTTCTGTTCAAGACGTTCCTGCGAAGGCAGCAGTTACACTCACAGAAGATAACGCAGCAAAGCCTGCGCCTGCACCTTTAATGGGCATTAACAGGACATGTGATCATACTCTTGCTGCTTCTAGAGTTGACAAAGCTGGTGTGACAGAGGCTGCTCTTATTCCTTCTGAGTGTAAGGATTGCTTCTCAGAACTTTCCTCTCATATTTCGAAGTCACAAGAAAACATTCTGGAGGTTTCTCATTCTGCCTTGAGATGTAGAGAAAGTCCTTTGACCAACTATTCTGCTTTCATCTGTGAAAAAGATGTTGATGTAGACATCATTTCTGAACCTCCACCTGTTTCTGAAGATAGGCATATTAATTTTTCTTCCAAGAAGAAAAGCAATAATAAGCCTAGGATATTACCTACAGTACTTGATTCTTCATCTGACAACCAAGGAAAAATGCTTTCTCCTGCCACAAACTCTGAAAATGGACAGATTGCTAGATGGTCTTCTGCTTCTGAGTGGGACAGCTTTCTTCTTCCTGCTGCTGAGTTTAAAAGAATAATCCCCGAGGACAGAATGACAGAGGTGCCATGTTGCTCAGGAGACCCAAGAGCTTCATGTCCTGCTGGTTGTCTGGAACCTGAGCTTACTCCAGCTATGCTTGATTGCTCTGCTGCTGGAGTAGATGTGAGGAGTGTTTGCATCCCCAGACCCTCGTCATCTACTCTGGGGTCCAGAGAAGCCTCCAGCCTTTCCATTTCAGCCTTGGAAGTGTTGGGTATTGCTCAGGGGAACGGTTGTTCCTCCAGTCACGGAGCTGGTGATGGGGCAGAGGAGGTCTCCTCCACACAACAGTCTGATGACGGTGTCCTGGCAGAGGCAATGCTGTCACCCATCTGTCCTTTGAAATCTTTGGAAATGGCATCCGAGTCAGCCTGTCCTGAGAGTGTGTGCAGAAACGCTGTGGGACAGGTGAATCTTGGTAACCATGCTTCTGCTATCTCAGAAGCCCCTCCTGTGACAGATGATCAAGCAGCTGCTGCACCTACAGAGTCAAATGAGCTCTGCTCTAAGGAAGTGCAGGAAGATGCCAACGTGAAGGGACAAGAACACACTCAATTCCAAGATGCTGCTGTTTTGTTTAAGAAAGCTGAGGAAATAGTGGACTCGGTTTTACGCTTGGCTATAGAAGAAATAATAGCAAACCAAGCCATTGGTGTCTGCCAGCTTTGTGGGAGCAAGGATGGTTTAATAAATAGAGATACTCTAAATGGTCAGAAAGCTGGAACTGTACAGCTGGAAGCAGAAGAAATCCAGTCAGCTGTGCAGTCATTAAAACATTTTAATGAGAGCAGCGGAAGAGACTCATCTTCATTTACAGGAAATGAAACAGTGGATACAAATAATCAAGATAAAAAGATACTGTCTTGTATTCCTGATAAAATTGACCTTCATAATGCACTAGCACTAAAAGCAAAGGAAATAATTGATGAAGTCATTAACTCTGCCAAACAAAAACTGGCATCCAGTCAGTGGCAAGGCAGTGAGAGTAAAAAGCCTTCTGAAAAGGCTGAACCTAAACCTAAGGCTGAAACCCCAAAGATTTTAAACCTGGATATTAAGTTACTTGACAAAACACACGGAGCAACAGAGAAGGCAGAAACTCAGAGTGTAGCTGTAAACTGTCCCAAGGCAGATTGCTCAGGTCCTCCTTCACTTCCAAATAGTGTGGAAAATGGCATAGATTGGCCCCGAAGAGGTGAAAAGATACCAAATAATGCATTTATATGTCAAACAAATGGATTTCTACCTACTGGTAGTTCAGAAAGGCCAGAATCAGATCTTATGACACCAGCAGAAGAGAGACACAGTCAGAAGGTGTGTGAACATCTGTCTGCAGCAGAGACGTGTGGCAAAGCTGGAGTATCAGCAGCTAGTAGAAAATCTGGTAGATCTCTGCGTTTAATACATAGAGATGCTACTGTATCTAAAGAAATGCTTCTGTCACTGCAGTTAAAAGGTTCATGCAGTAATATAAATGTGCCAGAGTGCACATTGCTGCCAGCTGTAAATGTTAATTTGTCATCTGTTTTGCCTGATGAAGAATGTATTGGCATCCAGAGTGAATCCAAAGATAAAAGCAGTCCTCAGGGGTCTATGGCAAGCAGTGCAGAGGACAGTCTGTATGAACACTGTGGAAGAGAGGCTGCAGAAGTAGTACCTGCACAAGTAAAAGCAACCTTAGAAGATTCAAAGGCAGTGGAGAGTGAAGAAGAACTTGCAGGAGGGGCAAGCGAGATAGCAGAGGTTAACACTGAATTAAACACACAGTTCATTGTACCTGAATTGTCTGTTACTGGAGAGGACAGTGAAGGGGAAAACTGCTTCAACACACTCTTGGCCCAAAATAATGAGGATCTGAAGCAGGTACAAATGAAGGATCAAGACAGGAAGAGAAATGATCAGCTTGAAGAAAATAGTCTGGACTGCAGTGATGACGTGAAGGAACCGACACACCTTTTGGCATTTTCTCCACTAATTGAACAGTGGGAAAACAGTTCTTTTACTATCATTTATGAAGGTGCCCTTCAAACTGAGAACAAATCTGTCTCAACTGATGATATGCAAACTCATTCACTTTCTTCTTCTGATTGGCCTTCAGATGATCTAGATCATCTACTGTGTGAAAGAGCAAAGAATAAACATGAGCCAGCCTGTTTTTATGGGAAGGATAACAAGTTGAGTGAAGCAACAGAGAGCCGAAGCTCAGAGTCCTTTCTGAGTGTGGAGGCCAAGCGCTACAGAGTGTATCCTTTCTCTTTGTCTCCCATATACGAAGATGACAGCTCCCAAGAAGACTTACTTTCCACAGACGTGTCGCCAGAAGGCCGTCCTAGTGGAATATCCAAAGATAACACTGATCATGCCTCTGTGCTTTCCCTTCTCCAGTCAGTGTCTGAGCGCTTACAGTTTACTACTCAGTTCAGCGAAGAGGAGGAGGAGGAGGAAGGGGGAGGGGAGGATGAGGAGGAGGAAGAATCATCATATGAAGAAAACTTGCCTGATGTTGAGGGAGAAGGTGACTGTCTGTCTAGTCAGTGGAGAGGGAATTTAAAAACAGCCCTTCAATCAAATGACCAAAATAGATCTTTGTGTCCTGAACAATCACTTTTTCTTTCAAAAGAACAACTTGACTCTCAGGAGCAAACAGAACTGTTTCCAGATGCAGCTTCTCCCAGTCAGACACCTTGTAAGCCAGTTTCACAGAAAGCTGATGCCACTTTAAAGCGTCCTCCTACCAGTGTGTACTACCAGTATTTGAAATCTGCCAGCAATTGCTTTTCTGAGAAGGGGACCAGATTTGGAAGCCTTCTCCAGGATATGATGCAGCCAAAGATTCATTGGTCTCAAGACAACACCATGCCAAAACTGGGAGAACTGTCAGTGGTAAGATGTTGTCACATAATCTTATCAATCAGAGTGATTAGCCCAGATTCAAAATTGCTCTCTACCTATTCTCCTTCCTCCCTTTCTAACATTAATTCTTTTATCTTAAACAAAAGTAGTTAGGAGGTTTAAGATTATAGGGTCTGGGATTTTTTTTTAAGTGTTCTGATAAAATAATTTTTAAAACATAGAATTCTTGGTTCAACACACAGATGAAAATTACTTAATTGTAAAACAGGAGATGTGAATAAAAAATATATTAGAAAAATATCCATAACAGCAAGTCTGTATAATAGCAAAACACAGACATGTCCATGTTAAGGACACTTCAACCTGAAGTTTATGGAATTACTTTTTATATGAAAATTTTTCTTTAGTTTCTTGTGCTTCTAAGATTACCAGAGCTGTATTGTCCCAAAAATATAAATATCTGCTTACTGGGCTATTTGATTGTTTCATCACAGAATCTTCTACAAATTGTAACTCAGCTAGCAAGTAATACAGCTGCTTCCATAGATTAGCATTTCTTTTTTAGTTTATTTAAAGCAATGGCAGATGAGGCTATGGAAACAGTTCTTCTAATATGTAGAAACTGAAAAGTCCACATGGACTGAATGCCTAACTGAAGAAGAAAGTCTTTTCATGATGTTGGGAATATTTCAGTCTATGCTAGAGGTCAGTTTTGGTTTTGCCACTGTTAAGTCATGCAGTTTATTGTTTGCTGGGAAAGGGCAATATGTTTCCCTAAGTTATAGGTTCCATAATAGCTCTTCCTTTCTAGCACTTCCTGTTTTCTGCTAATTGTTTGATTCTATTAAACTATTTACACCTACTCTGAATGGCCATGAAACAAATCTTGGTTGTTTCTGCTAGTGATGGTTGCATACATTTGTAGGAATAATGGCCCCAGAATAATCTGTTTGTGCTTTGTGCTACTGTGGTAGGTGTTAATAGTTGTTTTCCATGTCCTTTTAATTTCAGAACCTTGTTGACAGGGCAAGTCTCAAATACAATCCAAGACCGGGAAAGGTAAGTAGAATTTGGGTCAAATCAATGTGATACATGGAAAAATTAGTTATACCAAATTTTTTGAATGGAAAACATCTGAAGTTGTTACTTTAGTGTTCTGTATTTTAATGGTGCATATGCTTGCACATGCTACTAATGACACTATATTATTAAAAATCCTACTACTAGTAATTTTACTATATTTCCATCAGCAACTGCTGTTTTAGTTCAGTAGCATGTTTCATAAAAGATGTGTAGCACAACAGTTGAGTGGACAGAAAGCAAAATAGGTTTTATTCCAAGCAAAAAATAACTGTCTGCGCTGTATGTTGAAATGGGCCCTCATCCATGTGCATTGTATGTTGTTTCAGATTATCATTTATGATATTTATGGTGACAAAAGTAAACAAGAAGTTCATTCTGACGTGCTAGATGCCACGTCCTGGATCTTTCCCACTGGAGCATTATTTAGGATAATTAGAGGATGGTAAGAGATCCAGGTCATATTTAGATTTTCTTTCCAAAAGACTGTATATATGCTTCTCTTGTTTTATTTTTTTTTATTTATTACATGTTTGGTCTGCAAGAGTGTCTTTTTATTTCTCTATAATTAGACTGATACCAATGAAAAAAGCATGAAACAAGGCTTAAAATGCTGCAATACAAAAAAAAAAAGAAAAATATTGTTCCTCCTAGGAACTAGTTTCCAAGAGAAAGTTCCTAATAGAACCACAAGTAAGTTTAGACTTCTTGCCTGAAGTGCTGAGACTGTACAGCCATAATCATCACTAGAAGCAAGTGTGTGCCAAAGAAAATATTTATTTTCCAGTTCAGTTTCATTATACAGTAGCTGTTGCAAAAGGACCATAAAATGAACAATCTCAGCTGCTGTTTATAATATAGCATTTAGGAGAATGTGGGTGCAGAAGGCTGTACAAGTACCTTTGAGGCAGATTTCGCAAGTGTTTCTCAGCTTTGGGAAGCTGGGGGGGGGAACATGTCATTTGTTGCATTGGAATTTAATTGGTGGCACTTACAGTGAATGTTTCTGACTGTCAGCCATGGTAACAATGCATGTCACACGCAATTTTGAGGCAGCCTTGTTTGGTTTTGCACACATTTCTTTCACATCCTAAGAAATCCTGAATGCATTATTAGAAAGTGTATGTTTTATCCCTTGCATAGTATCTGTCTGAACAAGACATGTTTTGATGTGTCAATTAATATATTTGTCTTGATGAAATAAGGCTTTTTATTTGCATTGTGCTTTACCTGTATTTTTATGCAGTTAATATTTTAAGTTATGTTAGGCTACGTCCTGGAGGAGAACTGTGTATTTTACTCTTAAGGCACAGAAGTACAGGCCCAGTATTGTATCTGAAGGGAATGTGACTACTGAGGGACAGCATAAGGAAGGACTGATGGTTGGCTTGATAAGAGAGCTCATTACTAAGCTTTCCAGTCATGCCCAACAGCAACAATTCACTTCATGATATCATTATTACAGTTGGATTTTTTATGAGAAACCAAAGTTCCAGGGACGGAAACATGTACTAGAAGAAGGAGAGACTGTGCTGGATCACCTTTGGGATCTTCCAGGTGTGAAATATCGTCGAAGAAACCTCACAGTTGGTTCAATCAAACATGTAACAAAGGTATAGACTTTGTTAATGATATGCTCACTTACATAATTAATTGCTGTTGGCGGTCGTGGTGTGTCACTGGCGATGGACGATGTGTGCATGTCATGTTTCTGATTCTACTCGGATTTGCTATGAATCGCATTTTTCACCTTCAAGATAAGTTCTAGGGCTGTGCTAAATTTCCCTATCTTCCTGAAGATAATGATAGAATAGTTTGGGCTGGAAGGGACCTTCAAAGCTCATCTAGTGCAACCCCCCTGCAGTGAGCAGGGACATCTTCAACTAGCCCAGGTTGCTCAGAGCCCTGTCCAACCTGACCTTGAATGTTTCCAGGGATGCAGCTTCTACCACCTCTCTGGACAACCTGTGCCAGTGTTACACCACCCTCATTGTAAAAAATTTCTTCCTTATATCTTGTCTAAATCTCCCCTCTTTTAATGTGAAACCATCACCCCTTGTCCTATCACTACAGGCCCTGCTAAAAAGTCTGTCCCTGTCTTTCTTATAGGCCCCTTTTAATTATTGAGAAGCTATTTTGCCACCACCTTTATACGATACAGGGCCTCCCCTCCTTTTAGATGTTTACCTGTCAATTAATTGAAATTAAATTGAATCAGTTCATCTTTTTCAAATAAGTGTTTATCTTAAGCCTAAACTTTCTACAGTGTCTGTATGGCTCCTGTTTCAGAAGTTAGTAGTTGGGTTTCCAATCCCATCTATACAGTGTAGCCTCCAAAAATTACTGTGGCTCCCTCTACAGCTTTGTGGCATCTGCAGGGCTTCCACACGGGCAAGTGGTACACCTCCAGCATCCGACTGGGCAGCCAGAAATTTAAAAGGCATTTTGTTGAAAAGATAGGAATCAAATGCCTAGAACTAAATATAATGCATCCATTGTTACTCAGTGAATGAGGAATACATTTACCAGATCTTGTGATTCAAGAAGACTTAGTGCTCTTGTTGTTTAGCCTAACATTTGAGTTATTCACAGGGCAATGGCCCTTTACTGTGAGTGAATTATCATTTGTATTGCAATGTGAAAATTTTTCAGGAAAAGCAGTGTTTCTCTGGTCTCTGCTGCTGTAGAGGTCATTTTAAAATTGATAACCTTTTTGTCATCAGTACAGGGGCATAATGTAACAATTAGAAATACTTTTTAATTCTCTTAAAGACTTAACAATAAATAAACTAATTCAAACGAGGCTGACAGAGGACATGAATAATGACATTAACATTTATTTGAGCTAAACAAGTTAAAAGCATTTGACCTATATGGAATATGAATGTTGATCAATAATGTGGAAGGCAGCTAAATAATTAAAGAAATGCCACAATAACATGTGGAACTATGGTCTGAAACTGAGGGAAGCTGGATGTGTCTTGGATATCAAAGTAAAGCCTTGGATGGGAAAGACACTGTGGTTAGCTTCATCGTGCTTGATGGAAATCTTTGTAATACAGCTAAGTAGGTTTGAGCATTGTTCTTCTTCCAGTTTGTGGTTCATTTGTATGGAACACAGATGGAAAGCTTTGTTACAGTACACTGCTTCAGTAATCAACACTCCTTCTCATGTAACTTAAAACTCTTAAAAATCTAACAGGTATGGTTGGTTGGGAGGACTTTTGCTGTTAGCCCATAGGGCTGTGTGGAGCTAACATGGGTGTGGAACTCACTAAGCCAGGTTTTGTCCTCTAAACCTTGATACCTGAAAGCATCCCTCTTTTTTAGGTTGTACTTCAGCTGCTGTGGAACCACTTTTAGAAGGTAGTTTACCAAAGTGCTACCTTTTTTTTTCTTTTTGGTGAAAAATATAGGCATTTTTAATTGACAAGTAGCTCTTTCTTTTTCAGGCAGCTGCCATGTATGTGATCTGTAGGATCACATGTTTTACCATCATTCTCTCTTTCATAGGCTGGGTAGCTCCATGGCTTTTCTTCTGCCTAGTTTGGTCATACTGGCTATGAGTCCAGATTGTCTTGTCTGGACTTCTCCTTCTTAAAGTGGCTTTTTATGGTGCTTGTTTAATGGCTGCTCAGATGTCTTGAGTTAGCAGATTTGAAAATTGGCTAAATATTTGAGAAGAAAATTACTTGCCAAGAAGAGAAAAACAGATGTTTACTAAAGAAACTGGAGGAGGTAGATTTATTTTTATTTTTCACTGGTGGATGTTAGTTTGCTGAGAAACAGTCTGCCGGTAGCTTCGTGCTCTGATTTGGCTTCAAGCTTCTACAAAAAGCAAAGGTCCTGTTAGCTTTGTGGTTAGCCTGTGGCTTGACTTACTGTGGAAACACACTGGCTGTATCCATGTGTGTTTAATTTGGAGGAACTTAGGAGGGAGGAAAAATGATCCCAAAGGAACAGATCATGCAACTAGTAAAATTAAGAGCTATTTAAAGTAACGGGGAGTCTGAATTCCACTAAGGCAAGTCCACATGAGCCTGGACTAGCAAAATCTGCCAGCACATGCAGCTTCAATGCAGCTCCTACAGCACAATCTGCTCAGCCAAGTCAGTTCTCTGGTCTAGTGCAAATGCATGTATTGATCTTATGCAATTGTAGGGCTTTTCCTGTCTGTTTCTGGAAGCCCAGAATGTGCTAAATGTTACTTTCCAAAAACAACTGAGAAGAGTTGCTGATGTTTCCATTCTGGAGTAATCTCTAAACTACTGTTTTGCAAGGTGACAGGAGATCTGAAACAGCAGTTTGTAATCTCTGTCTGCAGGATGGTTAGGCAGGGAATAACTGGATTCCTTGTGGACTCTCCTTAAACAAAGCTCTTTGTAATGGGAATGCTGACAGTATTATGTGAAGGGCGTGCCACTTTTGTTTGTGTGGTTTGCTAGGTGAGAAGTTATTCATTCAAACGGGGACTGCTTTGTCAGAGGCCATAGGAAGACACCCGGCAGCTTCAGGTTGTCTCATTTGTTTGTTGGTATTTTTACAAGACAGTAATCATTAATTTCTATAACATTAAGTTATTTTAGTGCCAGCCCTGTTGAGTTCTCTAGCTTGTTTTGGTGGTGATGGGTGGTAGCAAGAGTGGTACAGAGCAGGAGAACTAGGAGGAAGAATTATGGATAGGTAAAAAAGGCTGGAGGACCAGCAGAGGAAAATACTGCAGAAGCTGCTGCATCCTAAGGACAAACTGTGTATCAAAGTAAGATGTGTGTCTAGACTGTATTAAAAAGCAGTTGTGTGAATACCAGAACTAATTAGACCTGGTTTTCAATAGACACTTCTCTCATCATTGTTTTGGCATTTAGCTTAAGAAGCCAGACTTTAGTCATTCTTTGTCCTGTTGTTGACACAAAAGGCTGCCTCATTTAAATAGGCTATTTTAGGCACTTCAGTCACCACAGCTTACAGCTCCAAGGAGAAAACCTAACAGTGATGAAATTATTTAGCCCTGCTGGTGCTGTAACCCTAGATCCAGAAGAAGGATAAACAACCAAGACCACCTTGAGGAGCTCTTGATCAGGCTAGAAAAATGTTAGAGATGGGACCAAAGAGTAATATTTAACACTAAGGTCTTGAGGGTGATCTTCACCCTCTTCAGAAGAAGCCTTAACCTTTCTGCTGAGGGGTGTGATGCTGTTTTGGAAGTATTTGTTCTCTGTGAGGTAGCAAGGGTATACTCCATGCTTTTGAAAACATCTCTGCTCCTAAAAGACCATGAGGGAAGGACAGGCACTGCAGGATGACTGTGTGGAGGTAGGAGGAGAATCCCTCAGAGTGAAGGAAGCCAGAGTGGGATGCCTGGAGGCTGTGACCTACCTAAGCATTTGCTGGTTGTGTCTTCTCTTTGGAAATGAACACAACTACCTCATCTGTTTGCTGTGCTTTTTATTCTGTTTTTGCCTGACGTGTCAGAAGGATAATGATTATGGCATGAGTTTTGACTGCTTGTGATGGGGTGGCAAGGCCAGGGGGGTATAGGGTAGAAACTTTCCAGTTTGGGTTGTGGCTTGAAACACTGTGGGTAATCATTGTTTTGCATGTGGGGATCCTCATTTGAAAATCTTGACGCCTTGCAAATGAAAGGGCTTTGAACTGAAGGATCTAGTTCTCAACCTGAATGCTATCATATTTGTGTGGTTTTCATTTTGTTTCTAAAGATGGTGGCTTTGTTAGGAGTTAAAGAAGCCTCTGAACATAATGATGTCTATTAAATATGCTCAGGAAAATAGGAACATGCTAGAGCAGATATTTACCAAGCTAAAGTTTACATGCTTAAATTATACAAATTAATGGCATAGTACTTGAGTGTCCATCTGCAAATACAATGTAGACCTCATGCAGAAATACTAAATTTTACCATTTTCTGCAGTCTGTGAATTGATATATGTCAATTGAACTCAGTATTTAAGTCAAAATGTATATTTGTGATTTTAAAAAAATGTGCTCAGAAAATATAAAGTACTTATTGCTCAAATGTTATTACCTTTAAAAACAGATAAAAATAGATTGCTTTACTATATGACATTTCATGAAAGGACTTTGTGGGCTTAACCTAGTATACACAAACACACGGTTGCAATGAGTAGAGGTTTTCTATGACTGTCAAAATCTGGCTGGAGAAAGATGGTGATAAATAGGAGAGATTTTATTATGAGTGCTTGTGCTTTACCTGCCCTTTGGAGAACTGCTGCATTCTTCATCTGTTGAGGTAGAGCCTGCCTCATGAGCTTCAGAGTTGGGAAAACAGACTTGAAAAGAGAATACAGACTGTCTTCTTCTAGTCTTCAAATGAAAAATAACCACCCTACCTCCTACTGAATTAAAATTAAACATACTCAGTCTCATATTCTGTCTGAGCCCGCAGGCAAAAATACTTTAGTTTGCTACTTGTCTAGTCTTGTAGGTGCTTTGTTTCAGGATTTATCTGGAATCATTAAGTCTATCATCATTACTTATGGAATTCTTATAGGTGCAATTTCTGATTTTCCATATCAAGCTTTGTTGTTGGATTCACAGATTTCAGCCTGCTCACATATCAGGTATTATTAGAAAAAAACAAAACAAAACAACAAAAAACACAAAACAACAACCCTCAAATATTACTTAACTGTGATTTAATAAGATATGTATACCTGTGAAAAAAACTGAATAAACTTTTTTTTTTAATAAAAACTTATCTAGCAGTACACTTAGCATTGAGGAATGGTGTTCCTTAGCCCTTTGCCATGAAGTAGCATTGTACTAAAAGTCTTTTCCCTGGGTTTTTTTTCTGGTTTTGCTCATCTGAAAACAAAAATTCAGGTATTACAGTTTTTGTTCTGAAAACAAATAATGTGCATTGTTTGGAAGGTACAATACAGAGGAAACGTGATTGTGTATGAGGGAGAGTTGCCAAAACACTATACTGTGTTACTCAGGTCTCATGAGAAAAGTGAAATAATATCCTGAATCTATTACAATTGCCACATTTCTTGCTGACAGTTAAATAGCTACTGAAAGATCTTTGCTAGCCAAGAAGAGGGATGTTTCTAGGTGGGATGTTACTACATCATTTGAAAGCTCCACTCAAAACCTATGTGAAAAAGGAGAACAAGCAGTGTTGTCAAGAGATGAGGTGCTGTAACTGTAGGAGCTTTTGTGCCCTGATGATGTGTTCCTCTATAAGTTCTTGTGTTTTGCCTTTTGGGTCTGATGGAAGCCACAGGCTGTGTGGAATCTCTGTCATATGTCACCCTACCTGGGTCCTCCACAATCCAGTAAGCGGGTGCTTTTCTTGAGGACACCCTCAGGGTCAGCTTCTCATCCCTCTTACACATGCAGGGGCATCTTCTTCAAGCCACATTTAGGGCTTTCAGACTCTCTTTATGGTGTCCTAGCCTAATGCAAATAGAGCTGTGGGTCAGGAGGATAAGGGAAAGGGTGCTGTGGAGTTATTAGTGAGAACTGAAGGTTTCCAGCTACAGCTGAGGAAACTCTGTAAGCACATGAGCTGCTTTCCCTCTAACAGGAAAACCTTTCTGTAATACACTGCTGAAGCAGGGCCTTCTGGAAGATCCTCATTGATTCATGACATGTTTGAATGCTGGGAAAGAAAGTATTGGCAATTCATTTTATATAAATCTTGTGAAAATAATGTGGTTCAATAAAATCCCTGTAAATTCTAGAGAAGATCATGTGTTCAACAAGTTGTTCTCCAGCATGGTATCTGTCAGTAGAAAACCTTCAGTAAGATAACAGATGTTGTTGCTCTGTAGTAACAGAAAAATTGCTAAAGTATCTACTTAACTAAACAAATATTTTCCAGTAGTGTTCTTTTTTCTTTCTTTGTCTAAAATGCTGTAGATTTATTTACCAAGACAGAAAATTGAACTTGTGCAGCTTAAAACTGTAGTCTGCTGCGTTACGGAACCTAATTACCACTGAGTGGGGGACGTGGGAATGAAGTCCTAGATGTTTCTAGAAAGTTTTAGTTATGCATGCATCATATGTAGTGATATGTGTGTTATGGCAGCACTGTCTCAGAAAAAAAGTCAGCAGTATTATATGCATGGTTGGTCCACCAGTAAATATTGTCAGATCCTTTACTTGGAGAGCATTTGAACGGCTTTTTGAAGGTAGCCCAACAGGCATAAATACATAGCTTTTCTTTGAAAGCTAATGGGTGCTGGAAATTTACTTCTCTTAGCTTTTCTAAAAATCCCAGTATTCATTTTTAAACCCTTCCATCATAGGAAGTCTGTTGTTAGATTAGAAGGATGAGAAGACAGGGAAAAGAGAAGGAAAGGTCCTTCCTCTGCCATGATGGGGCAGACTCTGCAAGTGTGGATAAGCCTTACCCTTTGATTTGTTTCCGCAGGACTGTGGTGTTCCAGAGTTACAATTCTGCTCTGGAGCCAGCACAGAGGGACATCCTATCTCCATACAGAGTGCAGTTGCCAATTTAGAAGAGCTGGATGTTGAGAAAAACCCTTATATAAGTGTCAAATCGGGAGTGTGAGTACTGAGCCTTTTTAATTACGTTTTGACAGCAGGTAGAAGTAACATCATGGGATGAAAGTCAGTCAGTGATAGGAACAATATTTGAGAGTTTTTGCTACAAATCAGTTAACATACACTAGGTTTTCTGAGCTCTACAGTTCAGCATTGTGGGCTCCTCGCAGAGGAACCAAATTTTTGAAGGCATTTTTCATCTGGTTGCTGTCAGAAGTCTTCTGTAATTCCATATTTGAGTAGCTTTATAAATAGAAGCAGCTCAGCTATAATTGTTTGTTCATTGGAGAATGGATATTGTCTCCCTAGTCACCCACCCTGTTATAACACTGTGGCTCAATACCAGAAAATGAATATTACATCATCCAAGCATTCCTCAAGCTATAGCCATATCCTGACTTTCTGGAGAGAGGTGATGCAAGATGATACAGGCCCCTTGGTAGCCCAGGATTTCCTGTATTGAGCAGAACAGTCTATTTCCTGGGTAAATAGCCAACACTTCACAGTTCCTAAAGTCTGGGAATTCTGTGCCTCTCCTCATAAATCATTGCAGAATGACATTAGCTATTCTGTTAAGAGAGTCTTGAGTTTGCCCTTCCATGTATGCAGAGCCTTCCTTCCTACGATCTCACCATATGCATGTGAAGCTTGAGGTGATGAAAGAATTAATAATGAAGTTTTGTCTTAGTTACAATAGAACTTAGTGTAACTTTTAACTGCTTATAGTCTTGTGTGTAGTTTTAAGAAAGTAATTTTTCATATGGCTCAATGCCTCTTCTTCCATTCCTTATTTGGTCTACTAACCCTGTGTCCAGCTTCTGCATTCAGCTTTCTTTCTGATTTAAAACAGTCTGAAGGAGTCTCAGCATTTTTAATCTTCACATTAAAAATTAAAATAGTCAGCTTTCCAAAGGAGTGCTTTAAATGATCGTATTTTAATAATTTCCACTGAAAAAAACGAGTGAGATTGATGTTAGAAGCCTTTTAATTCCTGAGGTGGCAATCCTAGGTAAAATTCTATGCAAGTGTCTCATCCTCAATACTGGCATTGGTTTTGTATACTCCTAGTGTAAGAAACTGGCTTCTTAAAGTGAATGAAGAAGCTGGTAATTTTCTGCTCTTTCATTCACGTTTAGCTTGGATTGAGAAAAAGCATCTGAGATCATTTTAGCATTGATGTTGCCAGTGTATTTAAATAGAGCATGGTTTTGATGTGCTGACAGTATCTATAACACATTATCTAGCTCTGATGAGTACAAAAAGAATAATAATATTAATAAAGATCATTATATTTGTAATGATGAAATTAATAAGTCCTTTATCCTTATTGTTACAGATGGCTTGCTTATTCAGACTTTAATTACAAGGGAGAGATGAAGGTTTTGGAAGAATGCGATTCACCATCTGAAATTCCTTCAGCAGATGTGAAATCTCTACGTCCCTTAAAAATGGTGAGGACTTCATGATTCCCTCATAGGTCAAGTGCCTTCCTTTTCCTAAAACTTTAAGTTTTAGATAAATAACTTCTTTTTTTTTCCCCATCTTTTTTAGGGTGGTTTAAAGGTACAAATGCCAATGAATGTCAAGGTAAGCACTGAGGACACTGAGAATAAAATATAAGGACACTGGAAATATAAAAACTTTATTTAGGCTGTTTTGTTGAGTATGTGATATTTGATTAAGTATTCAACACATGCTGCTGAAGGAAAATTCACTAGTGCTGTCAAGTCCACTTTCTTACTAGTGTTTCATGAGATGTAAAAGTAGTAGTAGTTTGGTTTTTTACATATTAGAAGAATGTGAATTTGTTATAGAAGAATTGTAAAGCTTTTACCAACATAAAATGAGTTTTCCTGACTTGACACATCAGCCACTGTAATGGAAAGAGGTCAGGAGAAATTTTCCCATTTAGCATACCAAGGTGGGGGGTTTTTTGTTGGGTTTTTTTGAAGAGGGGTGGTGGGGCAGGAGTAGGATCCTTCCTTTCTATACCTGATCATACAGGTCTCTTCTATACATACATGACTCTATACAAGAGTCATGAGTGAGACCATGACCCTTCTGTGATTTGAGGAGGAGAAAGCTAATTCAGAGTTACTGCTCCTTTTCCCTCCTTTTTCTAGTTCTCCATAAAAATGCTAATGCTTTAGGTAACTTTTAATTATATAAATACATACAAGACTCAGGAGTTTTTCTAATAAGTATTGCAAAAAATATTAATACTGCTAATAGCTGATCTGTGTGGTTTGGCAGATGAGGAACCCAGAGAGTGTGTTAACTGCAGTCACTGAAATAACTTCAGCAAAGTACAGAGAAAGACTTCTTGGCTGCTTTTAGGGGTCAAGCTCAGTGTGTCTGGCTGTGACCAGGTAGGATTATATACGCTGCCCAGACGTAGGATTACAGGATATATAGCTGCAGAATGCATTTGTGTGTATAGAATTGTGTAAATTAGTATCCTTCTGTGAAAATGTCTGCAAATAGCCTGGCAAGCCTATCTATATCCAAACAGGGTCTCTTCAGCTTCTAGGGTGCTCAAAAATGGGAAGAGCTGAATGCAACCCTGAATTTTCTTCATAGTGGTGGCTTGCTGAAAAAAGCTATCTTCTACATACTGGAAGCAGAACACATACACAGACTTCCAATTATTATTCAGGACCTACTCAATGCATTGTTCCAACATTATGTTTTTTAGATAATAATATATGAGAGAACCCACTTTGAAGGACGGTCTAAAGAGTTTTCAGAAAACATCAGTTCTGTCCCAGCTCTGCTTGGTAGTGAAGAGGAGTTTCAGGAAATTGGGTCAATACGTGTAATTGGTGGAGTGTAAGTGTATTTCACTTTTATATTTATTTACTTTAAAATAGGAAATCGTAACTAAATGCTAAGAAATGCTAACTAAGGGGTGATTAGAATCTCTCACTGGTAAAATATTTTGGAAAGAAAGGAATATATATTTCTCTTGTCAGTTATCAACCTTGGATTAAAAAACCTCTCCATCTGGTTTATCTAAGAGAATACAGGAAGGTAAAACTGAGTGTGAGAGGTGTGAAATCTGTGTTTACCATCTGTATGCAAATAAACTAGGCCACTTTGTTTTAATGACAGCATTTACACAGAGCTCTAATTTTTATTGCTTCATACTTCTGAGAGTCTCTGTTTAATTTATTGAAATGGCCTTAGGTAGGAGTGGCCAGTCTTCAATTTGACATTTTAATGCCTCTGAACAAACTGTTTTATTGTCTTAATGGTTTTCCTTTGCCACCTGTTGCATGTTATCTGGAATTAAGAGTCTACCCTTATTTTCCTTGGATTGATTATGTGTTGCCTTGTCTCTCTCTTGGTCATACACAAGCACAAAAAGGGCTGTGTAACACAGTCCTTAGGTGGACTGCTCGTGAGGTCCAGCTATTCTAAAGAGCTACCAACCCCATGTGTTGTTCCTTTAAGCCTCTGCCAAGACTCAGCAGGATAGGACTGTTTGAAAGCGTGCAGGATGGTTGCTTCTGCCAAAGAGCTTAGCAATAAACTAGTTTTCAGCAACTTTTGTTTTTTCTTAGAGGATTTCAATGTTAATACTTCAATATAAAGATTCAATAACATACCTCCTTCCAAGCTGTTGTCAGAATCTTACAAGCACTAAATTCAAAATAAACGTAATTGTGAATACTCAAATAAATCTGTTCATAAGTACATTATGTATTAGCTGTCTGGGAAGCCTCAAATTACTAAAAATAATCCTTCCTTCTGTTGTGGTGGCTTTTATTTTTAATACTGTGGTAACTTAAACAGCTGAATTAATGTAAACCAAATGGTACTAAAAGTAAAGCTATCCCTGCCTGCCAAATTTCAATGCTGGCAGAATTTGTACAGCAGTTCTAATACTTACAAGGAAGTTTTAATGAAAGAAATGCTTACAAGAAAGAAAGGAGGAGAGGGAAGCACTTTTTCAAATTAAGATCCATTAGGGCTTTCAAAGTTGATGTGGAAATACCTGGTTTTAATTGAGCCTTATCTATTTGTTCAAAATACTTTAAAAAGTTCATTCCCTTAGTGCTAAAATATATTCAACATGCAATGTATTGTATATATTCAGTTCACTTGTGTATTCATAGATATGTTTGTAGATTACAGCAGGAAGCAACATAAGTGGGTGAAATTTTATTCTGCAGAGATCTATTAATTTTGTAACCAGCTCCAGCAAGGGTAGAATCTCATCATTTATTAATACACTGAAGAGATCTACTGCTTGGTTTTTCTCATTGATAGTTGGTGGCTTACAGTGTTTTGGCCACTAGATACCTACTAGTTTCTGGAGTACCAAATATTGGTGTTGGGAATATGGTTGACTGAGGGGAGGTACTTGGAGAAGCATTACACAAATAAACTCTTGTTGGAGAAAGAATCACATGGTGGGATTTTGATCCACAAAGAACACTTCATGGGTGCTTGTTGTGGTTTCAAACAAGCATTGCTTTGTTTGTTAGCTGAGTCTGTGGATACTCATCTTGGTGTTCTTAGGATGTTCTCTTCCCTTTTTATTTGTTGTGGAAAGTCATGTGTGCAGTTGTTCTGCTTTTAGTGATTTCTCTTTCTTTTGTTGGGTGGTTGCTGTAGATGGGTTGCCTATGATAAGGAGCGCTACAAAGGCCACCAGTACTTGCTGGAGGAGGGAGATTATGGAGACAGACACTCATGGGGGGGGACTGACAGTGTCCTCCTGTCGTTCCGGTTCCTTCAGGCCGTAAGTACTTGTATGAATTTCACACAGATTATGCACAGTTGTATATACAAAGAGAAAGATTATTCTTCATATATGGTACAGCTGTCTTGGGTTTATTCATTCTGCCTTTTGCCCAAGTTCACTCTCAGTCTTTTCCTACTTCTGAAATTTAGACTGTGCTGTATACACTGTAAAGCAGAAGCAGGTAATAAACAGCCTTTGTAACGTTCATACAAAGAATGTATCATGCAGAGTTCCTTGTCTACCTGCCAGATTTTCCAAGTAGCTCAATTCTGCACTTCAAGCATTTGAATCTCTAGAACAGAATCTTCTTAAAAGTTTAACATGTGTAAATATACAGTGTAGTTCTTTATTAAAATAAAAATAGCTTTTCAAGACAGCAGCTGTTGCAAGCCTTAAAACAGCATTACCCTCTGTCTCTGTGATTTTTGTGCCAGGAAATTTTGGCAGCAAAAATAATCATGGTGAAAAAATCTCTGGTACTAAAATGTGTTTAGTAGGGACAAAGATGAAATAATAATAAAAACTATATCAGAGTACAGGGATGGAAACAAAGTTAGACTCTAAAGTGATGGGGAAACATGGGATAAAACTTCTTTATCATTTTCTTTGGTTTGGGGTTGTTTTTTTTTTTGTTTGAGGATTTTTTTATTATAATAGGAACTCTGTGAGCTTTAACTACAGCTGCCATGAGTGGCTCCTTTTGAGAATTAGATTGTTCACTCTGAGATTACCCAGTTTTATATACTCAGATTACTCATCTCCTCATCTAAAGAGATGTAATATTCCAGAGCCAGGAATTTTGTGAAGTTTGAAAGCAGGCATTGTGAGCAAACTCATTCTCTCAGGAGTCATTATTTTTAAAAAAATATATTTTTTTTTTTAAAAAGGGAAGTTAATGTGAAACTGAAAAGACCATGCTTAAATTCACAATTTGCAGTTTAGATTTTTATGAAAGGCACCTAGGAAAAGTTATATTTATAATCAGAATCTATCATGTAACTTAAAATGAAGATAGGAGAATAAACTGAATTGAAGAAAAATGTCCTTCTCTAAATAATTTATTTTCAGGTTTGTGAGTAAAACAGGCAGGAATTTTCTTCCAACTCCTTGTTTTGAATGTGCAGAATCCTATTCAGTTACTGACTAATCTTAGTTTTTCTTTTTTTTTCAAGCTCTACATAGGATACTTGAGTAACTTAAATTAATTTTTTTAAAACTTCCTTTTGGCAAAGGACACAATTACAAGCTTACAATTATGCACATCTCTAGCAGGGATGACCTTCCACATATATGCAGGTATTTAATTTGACTCATGCCTAGAACAGTCAGGATGCTCAAGTCATTAACATTTTAAAAACATGTATAAATTACGCTGATATGTCAACATCTATCATTCAGATTGGCTTATAAATGGGTATCAGTATGTGCAGATTGATAATAAAAGTGTAAGTAATACTTTTCCTCAAATTGTAGCGAAATTAAAGGCAATGAGCTCGTTGCCAA
Organism: Caprimulgus europaeus; assembly: GCA_907165065.1. Next base: position 5,866,440 of record OU015523.1, on the reverse strand, counting down.
TAAAATAACTGATGGCACTGGCATTGTGGTGTTCAGCTTGACCAAGGGATTGACAGCCTCTCTCAATGCTTAAGGTCAGGATTTTAAAAACATTTTAGTGCCAAACTCTTGTTTTGAATGGAACCTGAGCAAAAATCCAAAACTAGTTCTTTTTGCAGTGTCAGATGAGAGAAGCTGTGAAGCTGGGGTTTGCCCCTGGCTGTTGTGGTCAGGGAAAGAGTGAAGTTTCTGAGTTTCTTTCAGTAGAGCAGAGTATGTTGCCTTTGGAACTTTCCCACTAGTGTTTTGAAGTCTAAAATGATTTGCCTTGATCTGAAAGTCAATATTTTAAGAATTTCTCCTGTTGCTTATTATAAGAGAAGCTGTAATGAAAATTTAGGGAGGAAAAAATGATGGCTGAATTTGAAACTTGTTTTAAATATCATTACAATTGTGGCTATATTTCAGTATTTTAAATACATATGACTATTATTACATTAAATAAATATTAAATATTTATTAATAATAAATATTATTAAATATTTATTGATAATGAATATTATTTAATATTTATTATATTTTAAAATATTAAATAATTATATTAAATAAATATGACTAAATTTAAAATATAGTCCAAAAAATTATGTGTGGATTTGATCTGAATGAGTTTTCAGGAACTCTTACCAAGTCCTTGCTTTAGGACTGTTAAGGATAGCTGGCTTTCTTTTGCAGTAAAGCTGCATGAGTTTCTTGGGTTTTTTTCGTAAAAAGTAGTCTCAAGCTGCAGTTGTTTATGATGATTTTACCAGATCTGGCACTTTCATTTCTAGTGTATACCTGAAGTAGTTGCAACTTTTCAAATAAATCAAAGCAAATGGTTAACATAGTAGGAAAAATAGTTTTAGTACAGAATTTGTTCCATCACTTTTTAGTGTCCTATAAACAATGCAGGGAGGTTGAGCTACATCAAGTGTTTGTTGTAAAATTGGTTTTCATCACTCATGATGACTGAATCCTGTACAAATGCACGGTGTCCTCTAAAGAGCCTGTTTGGTTTACCTGACCAAATGAATATGGCTGCATCCTCGGCCTGGCCTTAATTTCTAAGTGGTTTTTGATTGTTCTGAGTCTTTGTTTTCTCAGTGGTTGGTAGCTTGTAAATGCTACAGCAGCAGGTGTTTAGTGCAGTAATTCCAGTGATGGTGTCCTCATATGTTTGTGAATCTGTGTTGGCTTCTGTATTTGCTTCATAGCAAGACTTTGTTTGCAAGACTTATTTTCAACTTAATATGACACTGCTGAATATTTCAGAAACACTGAAATTTAATTAAGTTAATACTTTTTGTTAAAAAATTAAAGGAAGAAAGTGGATGGAATGTTGTTTTTCATTTCCCCAAGCAGTGAATGAATTGTGTGCTTTAAGGGGTTAAAAAGTTGGAGATTTGAAACCCAAATTTGAATAATCTGAAGGTTTGCAAGTAGTCTGGTCAAACAGCTGTGCTAGCTGAAGACATAAAGTAATGTCACACTGCTAGATAAGAGAAAACATGAGTGTGTCATGCAGGATTTATTTTCTAGCTATAGTGATTAGTCATACAATGGATGTATCCAGAAACTACAAACCCCTTGTGCTGGAAAGGTGATCTTGCCCAGTCTGTTCCTCTCCATGATTATTGCCTTGTTACTGGGAAGGGATGAGAGGAGGAGAATTTGAAGTCAAAAAGTACAGTTGTGGTAATGCTTGGAGTAGTCATTTGTGAAGCCGATGGAAGATCGAGGCTAAATCCCCAACCCTTCTCTTTCCCACACAGGCATCTTTGCACTCTCCATCCTCACAGAGGAAAGGATGATGTTCAGGGGCAACAGGTTCTTCCTCTCTTCAGTGGAAACCACTGAAGGCCATATCAGATTGCCAGGCTTCCAGCTAGGCACTTCAATGCCAAAATACCCCATAAAGACCCACATAAGGGACCTAGGCCCCTGCACTGCTTCATAAAATGCTGTTTTTCAGGCTACAACTCTTTTCCAAAATGTTTTAGGTTGTGAGGTGTCACTGAGCTGGGATGGCCTGTCTTCTAACTCTTGTGCTGCCTTTTAGGATTTCATAGAGTCATCAGTGGCACTTTTTCAATCTGATGATGAAGATGGTAAAGCATTCGACATCATCAATGAAGAAATCCCTGATTTGGAGCTGGCTGGATTTGGCCCAGAGACAAGATCAATTCTTGTCAGAAGTGGAGTGTAAGTCTACTGAAATATATGGATGGAAGTATTAAGTATTTTTGTGCACAGTTGGGTTTTGGTACATGTTTTGGCAGCATATATTTCACGTGGTACAGGTGATAAAGATTTGGAGGAGAACAATGTGTCTTTCAGTTTTCTTGGTAAATGAGAAAAAGAAAAAAAGTCTCAGTTTTCTCTAAATCTCATGCTTACTTTGACTTGGATATGGACATTGTTGTTATTAGAGAAAGCTTACTGTGTCCCTCTAGAGGTCACCCAGACTGTAGTTTCATGATACAAGAGCTTTGGCAGCAATACAGAAGAGAGATTTTGGGTATTTAGGCATGTTAAGAACTGGGATACCCTTTGGGACAGGTGGAGCCTGTACAGAAAGGATGGGCTGTACCTTATGTGTAGTAAAGTCAGGCTGCTGGCACTGAAAATTTAAATCCTTTTTAGAGAACTATCTGAACTAAAAGCAGGGTGTTAAACCAACAGATGTGGGAGAGTACCTGGTTGAAGCTGACAAAGATTACAGGTGGACTTGACTCACTTTAAGTGTGCATATGTGAAGTCCAGGAGGAAAATATACAGCACAATTGCAATAAGGTAAATTAGACTGCCTGCAATGGCTGTTGACTGAGATATGCAGTGTTAACTGGTGGAGCAAGGACTAAAGTTACAAATGCTAGAAGCCTAAAAAATAGTATGGGGGAACTAGAATGCTTGGCATGAAATGACAGCTCTGATCCAGTGGATACCACAGAGATTCGCAGGAAGGATAAGCAGAGGAGCTACCAGCTGTACAGGAATGATAGAGTAGGCTGTTAGTCATGGTACTGTACATGAAGAATGGTATCCAGTGCTAAAACATGAAATACATTATGGGAAAAGAGCACTATGGACAATTCCAGACTTTAATAGTAATTTTTGAAGTACAGTATTAACATGGTCATGCCTACCCTAGTGGTGATGGTGACAGGTATTGGCAACTGTTAAGTGAGACTAAAAAAGCTTCAAACTTAGGACAGATAGCAACAGTGGAGGGTTTGAACTGCTCACAAAGAGAGTGGATATCAGTGTCTCATGAGGATGAGACAAGGATGAAAGGCTGGGACTCAGTCTGGAGAAGGGATGGCTGAGGAGGGATGTGAATGAGATCTTGCTGTAGACAAGCTGAATGCATTCACAGAATCCTGCATGACAACAGTTAGGGGATGCTTTGCAGAACTAGCTGAAGATTGCTTTAAAGCAGATGTAGAGGTTGGAGCAAAAAGCCTTTCTTACACCAGAGGCAGTGAATTTCTAGAACTTGCTGCTAAAGTAGGCTGTGAGAGCAGATAGCACCAGGAGGTTTAAAAAATCATTAGACAAATTAATGACAGATTCATAACCAAGTGCTAAAAGGACTAGGAAAGAGATGCCCTCTAATATCCCTAATGTAACAGTCTCAGGTGCTGGGTGATTGACAGAAGAATGTACCACCAAAAGTGGCCAGGGTTAGCAGTGTCTCTGACTAGCACCCATCTACTGCCAGTGCCAGAGAGAGGGTGTGCAGGACTAGAGGCACCTTGGTCTCTCGTAGATGCTTTACCTCATCCTATCAAGGCTTCCTCATTTCCTTCTCTTTCTTTTTAAATTTTTGTCAAATCCAACTGGAAAAGTTGCAAGAAAGCCCTGTCTGGAGAGACACTGAACAGCTGAATGTTCAGCTGAGAAACAAAAGACTTGTCAATTAAGTGTCTTTCCTCTGGGCTTCTAAGCAAGGCATCATCTAATGCTGAATGTATATTTGATAGAAAGGCAGAGACCCAAAGTTATGTGTTTGTCAATGCAGCATTTGCAACATAAAAGCAGAAAATCAAGTGTGTGACAGTTTTGTGCCTCTCGTTGGGTTTTATGTTACATTGTCAGATGAACTTATCAAGAAAACTCCAAAGAAAATTGTTCTGTTTAACTTGTTAGTATGTTCATCAAACTACACAGGAAAACGTGTGTTTTCAGCTTAATTATTGTATGTTTCTCCAGGTGGGTCGCATATCAGCAGAAATATTTCTGTGGAGAACAATATGTATTGGAGAAAGGAAAATACAAATGTTTCTTTGACTGGGGAGGATCCAGTAAAACCATCATGTCAATTCGACCTATTAAGTTGGTGAGTTACCAGAACTTGTTAAGGGGAAAACTTAAAAGAAATGAGATCTTGGGAGATCAGAGCATACAATACTGGTTATCATGTGGGCTATGCTGTTTAATCAGTTTGTCTCTTTACTTGAAAACAAGTTAAACACCCATGTGGGTGACAATATAATGAAGCTGTTCAGGATAGAGACTGAAATGGACACTCTGGATCTTTCTATCTATTGAGAAAGTTGTCAGGGAAACTTCATATGAAGAACATCCCTTTAGCAGACTGTGTTCATGGAAAGAATAACCTGGCCTGGAAAAATTAATTTGCCTTAAAACACAGTAATTTATAATGTCTAATTGATGATGGATATGAAAATACTTAAGAAGTTATCTGGCCCATATTATTGTTGTATAATAGAGGTCTGATTTTTCCCACCCCTCCTATTTGGATGCTAAAGTATTTGTAATACATATAGTGAATAAAGACAGGAAATATTCTTAATCTATTATTAAATCCAAGGTAGTGCAAGTTGCCTAAACAGATTAGTGCCAGAACTGTCAAAACCCCAATGCAAAACAAAGACAATCCTCAGTAATGAGTGTATAATAGATGATACTACTGCACTGAAAACAGGAAAGGAGCAAACATTTAACCTTATTTTGAAAAGCACGTGTTGGAAGAGGTGTCCCAGTCTTCTGTTGTTTTAAATTCTGTCTTTTTTTCAAGAAATAGACTCAGAAATACAGAGACATTTATATTAATTAATTAATTATATTAACTAATTAATGCCAATGCAAGTTGTCTGTGTGGAAAGGGACTGAACAGTCAGGCAGGTAGTTGTGGGCTTACAGGCAGCTGATGGCAGAGGCTGAGGAAGAGAGTTGTGCCAAAAGGATGGGATGTGTGTTTTTTCTCTGCTCTTGAGTTCATAATTAACAAGTTTCAGGAACTTGACGTGTCTTCTAGGAAATTAATTGTAATTAATATTCTGTATTTATATGCACGTATATATATATTTATTATTGCAGGAACCACTTGGAACGAATGAGCCTCCACATTTGGTATGTTGGCATTATATAACAGTCTCTAGTACTAAACTGCATTTAGTAATTAAATACAGGTAATGTTGAATGTCTTGCTTTGTTACTTCAGATGATATCTCAGTATCATAATCTCCATACAGCACAGCATTGATGGAGGAAACTAGTAGGTGTATAAAGGCTGAGTTTGCTAATGTTCTACCCTTATTCCAGGTCCTACCTTTTAGTATTCTGTCCTCAAAAATGCAAGCAGTTCACTAGGTTTTGGGTGACTTTGGGTCTCTATAGCTATTTATTTTCCTCTTTCCTTCCTGTTGCTGGAAACTCGCTATCACATGCATTCATCCTTCTCTTTGTGGCATATATTCTTTCCATTATTTTGCATTGTGTCTGGTTTGTCACTATCTTGTTCATTATGAGGTGAAGTAGAAAGTATGAACTGCAGAAAGCTGAACTGCAGTCTTCAAACCTGCAGATGCATCAACAGAGGATGTTGTGTTTTTTAGTCTTGGATGCTAGTGGCTCTGCTTCTTATAGTCTCCCAATCATGTATAGCCACTCCTCTAGCAGCAGGCACCACTTGTTCTATGCTTCCCTTTTCCTCACAGTAACATATGACCTTGACCAAACACATCCTGATTATAACAAATCTGTGATAAATCCCATCTGAGATAGCTTCTATTTCCCTGAAAGTTGCATCTGACTTGGTGACAACTTAAGAAGAGAAAGCAGTCCCTATAATTCACTTTTAGTCTCAAGAACAAGTTAAAGTTTTGCACTTTTGGTTGTTATCTCACAAGGTTTTGTTCTGTTAGTGTATGTTAGTGATATCTTTCAAAACCAAAAACATTCTCTTAAGTGTTTGTGCTCCTCACCAAGGATGGTCTGTCTCCTGCAATGTTCTGTCCCAACAGGGCTCTCCTCCCTTCCTCCATTAGTTGCTTGATTTCAGTTTTTCTGTCCTGGAGTGTGCTGCTAGTATGGGTGATGATCTAAGTGGTTCATATTGCTCTCTCTATGATACACTCTTAATTAAGCAAAGTTAGAAAATGTTGTTTCAATAAACATGACTTTTTTTCAGACAAAAGAGACTTTATTGCTCAATAGTTCTGTTTCAGAAGACTTAAGTAATTTGTCATCTGGACACAATTTTGCTCTTCCTTGCTTGGGTGGGTGTAATAGGCGTAAGCACACGGGAAACACATACACTGTGTTGTAGGTCAACATTGCAGGTTGACCACACCCTTTTGTTTCTCCAGGTATTCTAGTTCTACAATTTTATTAATAACTCAGGACTACAGGAAATTTTTCCTGTCTGAAGACATTATTGATGTGTTATTTTAGTCTTATTCACTGATTTCCTGCCAGGCCTATTCATATGGCAGTTTGTGACCAAATCAAAGACTTGCAAGTATGTTCACAGTTCTTGCCTTGGTAAATGGTACCAGGTAAAATAACTGACTCAGAGGGAACTGGTGGGATCCAAACAGTTCAAGATAATTTTCTCTCCATCTTCAACTCTCCTACTTTTTTAGGATGTCCCAAGAATTATTTTTTGAGTATTTTTTGAGTATTTTTTAATCCAGTTTTGCAGACCTTTAAGATCAATTCAAACCTTTGAAATTTCAATAAATTGTGCTTTATAGTCTTTTAATTTCCAGTAATAGGTGAAAAAATCTCTATGTGTGTATATGCACAGTCACCTTTAAATACTGACATGTGGTACATTGTGTTTTACCTTTTGTGTTTTCTAATAGCAGTCCTAATGCCATTTTAAAAAAATACTATCCTGACTTATCACAATCCTGGTTTTCACAGGATTCTGCCCCAAAGCTAGGGAAGGAAAAATGTCATTTGTATTGCTATAGTTCTTTTAGGAGGTGTAATATTTTGAGTAAGTTTTTATGGGAAAGCATTTAAACACTTATGACAAGTAAAGAACGGTCTTTTGGATAAATATGAAAAATTTTCTGTTCAAATTAAAATAAAAGTTTCCATCTGTGAAACACTCTCTTAGTTTGGAACTGAAAAGTGTGGTACATATGAGCTAACAAATCCTTAAGCATCTTAAAGTTTGACCCTTATATAAACCATATACCAGTTATTTTGAATGATTATACAGTATATTCCCACACTTTTAATTAACATATGTCTGAGCTCAGGGAACTGTTTTCACTGTCTACAAGAATGAGTCTTTTTTTCACTTCTGCTTTTAGTTGTTCATCAGAAATTGAAAAGCAACTAAATTTTCTTAAATTTCTCAATAATTCCCCTGACCTTTTCCTCCTGCCAGACTCCCTAATAAGCAAAGTACATGCATTAAGAATGTCTGAAATCACCAACTCTAAAAAGCCATTCATTTTATTTATTAAAACTAAAACTTGATTTTGCCCAGCAAGAACAAAGCCTCTTTCAATAGCAACTGACTTGTACAGATGATTTAGGAAGCAAGAGATAATTGCTGTGATAACTTCTATTTGTATTTTAACATGCTGTTCGTTGACTTTTTAGGAAGTGAAACCTGACAGTAATGTCAAACCCTGACAAAGCAGAGATAGCTGAGCCTAAGTGCACACAGGCAGTGTTTTCACTGAGGAATCAGTACTTCACCCCAGCTTCTGTCAAATTAAGACCTTCATTCATTATTAGATACATTCTGTATAAAAACTGAGTTGTAGACCTTTTTTTAAAAGCCTTGCATAGCATCTGGCCTATGAAAGAAAGACTGTGTGTGTATATATATTCCTTTATAAAGAGCTTTGAGATAAGTGGGTAGAAAATACTATGTAATTACAGCCTGAATAGATGCTTTGTGACATAGGAGTGCAATTATATTTACAGAAAAATCACTTACACATCATTCATTATATTGTAGCTGATGTGTGTTCTCCAATTTGCAGTTAGAGCATGCAAGGCCAAGTTAAGCCTTTCTTGTTCTTTCTAACAGGAAACATATTCATGTCTTTTAAAAACACAGACTGAGCTTTTCCATAAAATCATTTGCTGATACTTGTGTTTGGCCTTCTCGCTCCGTACTGGCAAAAGCATTTGATTTCTTTTCTTTGGCAGTAAGCTCGGCCAATTTGGGGCATGAAGGGGGAAGCAGCTCTTGCAACAGCCATCGTGTTTTTCTTCCATTACAGAATATGAGCCGTTCTCCTGATACAGTTAAATTTTGCATTCTTTTCCAGTCTCTCTTTCAGGCTTTAAAGTGAAATTCACCTCAGTTACACAGTGGTGGCCCAAGGGTAGAGAATTCTAGGTGACTTTGCTATAGATCATAGGATATGTCACACTATTTTTCTTTCCCCCCCCTTTTTCTTCCCTTTTTTTTCTTTTACTGCAACATTTTCAACTTTATTGCTTTTTCAGGGTGAATTGATCACATCTTTTTGGTGGGGTATGGTTCAGTGTGGCTCGAAATTCTTAACCTGACATGTAAAACCAGCTTAGGTGAACTTCAGAAGTTCATGGTGTATCTACCAGGCTGTACCCAGCTCCCCTAGAAATTCTCCTTCTAGTTCTTGAAAGCACTCCTGCTGGTTCTTAAATGAGAAATTACCTGTGATGGCTGTGGTCACAGGAGATTTCAAGGCACTTTGTTAACAGTAACCCTCTGTCTTTTGACCAACAATTCCCCATCCTGTTTTGAACTCTGGATTGCTGAGCTGTAGGAAGAGTTGGCTGCAGTTCAGGGCTACTTTGGATGGAAGATAACGTTCTTCAGTCCCAGCCTTCTCTTTTTCTCTGGGCTCTGTCCTGCTGCAGTTGAACTTAGGCTTGATGCCACTGCCTTAGCATCACTGGGAAGCATCCTGTACCGGGCCCAGAGATGATGAAACACTTGATCTTTCTAATAATAAAGCAGCTGTAGAAATGTAGAAGATGCCTTAAATGAGAATTAATTCCACTTATTGTATCTTTGTGAATTTAATGGATACTTCTCTAAGACCCCAGCTGTCTCTGTGTACATTAATGATAATGCATTTGTTTTCCTTTTAGTCATTGGTTTTGTTTTGTTTTGTTTTTGTAGCTCAAAGCTTTCAGTAATACACATTTCCAAGGAGCATGTATAGATTTCACAGCAGAAGTTTCTGATTTTACATCATTCATACCATGTTCTTTTAAGGTTCTTCGGGGATGGTAAGTCTGTTTTACATGCCACCATTTTAAGTAATAAGAAAGGGGTTTTTTTTAAACACTACTAAATTTCAGACAACTGGAAATGCTGTCTGAAACACATGCCCATCATATTCCATCATGTCTTAGACCCTTTGTCTTGCAGTGCAACTGTTGTCCTGTCACTGGTTTGGGTAGTATGCATTTTGCTTTCCTTGTGGGAAGTTTACACAATTACTGTGATTCTTTTTTTAACTCCAATTAGAATTTATTCCAGATTTTGAGAACTGGGTACAGTAGGAGTGTCTGCATTCCACTCACATCATTTGACTCTGGAACTGAGATTTCTGTGCCATGTGGTTTGATTTTGCTTCTTTGGTTGCTTTGTCGCATAGCCTTTCAAGTCACCTTACTTTTAAGCTTAACAAGAATAAACAAATTTTTTTTTATTCCTTATTTCCTTAGCAAATATTAAATCTTGAAAAAACATTGCTGTTAATAAGCAGCTAGAACAGCTGATCTTTTTTGTTGTGTTATTCTTGCAGTTGGCTTCTGTATTACCAAGGGGAAGTCGCCGACAATCACTGTGTGCTGGAAGAAGGCCTTTACGTTGACCTCAGTTCCTGTGGCTGCCCAACTGCTACAATCAAATCCCTCAAGCCCATTCAATATGTAAGGACTTTATTGAGAAAAAAAAATAACATTTTGGAACTCTTTTCCAGGTCAGGTGTCTGAAGCAAGTGCTTGTGTTAAACAAACTCTCACTCAGGGAAAAGAGTGAGATTTGTTTTCTTGGCTTACGAGATTTTTGGGGGTTGAAACAAGCCAGCTACGTGCACACATGCTCGTGGTCACTCGTAGGAGCACACAACTTGGGCTCAGAGTTGCTCTCTTTGTATGAGTTGCATTGGTTGGCATTTTTCTGCCTGGTGTTTATAATACAGCTCAGCAAGCTCAGTACGCAGTGAGGCACTGATTTTGTCACACTGTCTAAGTGTATGGGACTTCTTTTGTTAGGTCTTCAGCCAAGGGTCAGTCTTAAAGCAGAGTACACACAGAAGACATGAAAATGGAAATTACAAGGTAGCATATTGACATGGTTTCAGCCCCAGCTAAGACTGTGTGGTGCTTCACTCACTCCCCTTTGCCCCTGGTGAGAGGGCAAAGGAAACTCGATTTGGGGAAGAAAAATCAATTTAATTTGTTACCAGTCAATCAGAGGAGGATAGTGAGACATAACAACCACATCTTAAAACACCTTCCCCCACCCCTCCCTTCTTCCCAGGCTCAACTTTGCTCACAATTTCTCTACCACCTTCCCCACAGAGGGCAGGGAATGGGGGTTGCAGTCAGTTCGACTTTGCCGCTCTTTCTGGCATGAGGTCCCTCCTGCAGGCTAAAACAGTTCAGGAACAAAGTGTTCCAATGTGGGCTTCCCACAGAGTCATGGTCGTCTTCAGGCACAGCCCCTGGCTCCAGCATTTGTCCCATATCTCTGTATGCTCCTGTGCAAAGCATAAAAGATAAGCTGGCCATAATGCTGTCAGTAAAAGAGAAGCACATGGCTGTTCTACCCATTCCTCTCTAGCCCTGACCAACTTCTCTAAAACTCTTCCTCCTCCCCTGATCACAGAACACAAATTCAGTCTGTGTGATGTGTGCCCTTCCTTGTAACTCTTAGGAAACTAGACTTTAAAGATTACTCAATGCATTTTTTTAAAGTATAAAAGTCCTTTTTTCTATTTGTGAACAAAAAAAAACAACCACAAACAACCCCAAAAAGCAAAAGCCCTGGGAATGGTGGGAAGGATGTAGAACTTGAGTTTGAGAGCTGGTGTTTTCACTAGGGTACATAGATTCAGTGACTTGAGTGGAGCTATGGCTTTCCACCTGCTGAGTGGCTGGTTTGCAGATTAAAGATCTCCTTTTCATGTTAGCCTTCTAGACTCTGCCCTGCTAAATCAGAGTGAAGTTTTGACGTGAAATAGTAGATCTCATCCAAATTTCCCAGCCTGTAATCTCACAGGGAGGTAACTTTGCAGTTTGGCATAGTAGGAAGCTGCTGGCAGCCCTTGATTACCAAGGGCCAAGCCCTGGGAGAAGTGTGTTTGGCAGGCTGCGTGTGGGAAGCTTACACACATCCTCCTGTGCTTTGTAAGCAGCTTGCACCTCGCAGTTCAGTTCCTCTTGCAAATAGGAACCTTGTATTTCACAAAATCAAGGCGCTAAACAGCATAAAATGCTGTTGGACCACACCTGGTTTACAAATAGCAATGCCCTCATCGGCCCCTAAGGCGTTGTGCGTGCTGGTGGCAGCGGGCAGCGCTGAGGGACGTTGTGTAGGACAGACGTGATGTTCAGCACGCAGCAGTGAGTCTGGTTGGTGGTCAGAAACAGCCCTAGTTAATTCTGTGCATTGTCCACAGTGCACTGTTCTTGGAACAGAGCCCTTTTTATGACAAGATGTTTCTGTTAGCTCATTCAAGAGCAAGCCTATTCCCAAGTGGAATTGTTATACAGCTTTATTGAATTCATTTGTGACGTTGGGAACCCCTTCCATTGTTCAGCTTTAAATACCAGCCCAGTTTCAGGCCTAAGGTGTGTATCTTGGTAGCTCACATGTAAGAGAGAGAATGTTTAACCCCGACACCAAGCCCTGAAAGTGCATTGTCTCCTGCTTTCCTTTAAGTGAGATGTATTTGTTCCAAGTGTAAGCGTTGGAAGGGCTCTCACACCGGAGGGGAGCCATGTGTTGTTTCAGTGTGTGAGGTTTCTGCATCCCAGATGTTGACTAGAAGTAGAGGCCCGTGTGTAGCACTGGCAGAGGGGGAAAAAAATACACTTTTAGCAGAACAAAGGACTCATAAGGCTTGCTCATTACCAGCCTTTGAAAACAGTCCAAGTCCATTGACTGGTGTAGATGTGGTCCAGCTATATCACAGAATCAGAGAATGTTGTGAATTGGAAGGGACCCACAAGGATCATTGAGTCCAACTCCTGTCTTTTAGAAGTAGATTGTTTCAGCCACTGCTTTGGGATGGCAGAAAAAATCTGCTGGAGGCAATGGGGACACGGGTCTGGGTATTCCCTTTCTGATTTGCAAGACTGTAATGATAACTGTGTATTATCTTGGTATGGTACAGCTGAGTGAAGTCCCACCTCTGGGCCTGTGTCTGCAGGATGTGTGTAAGAATATAGATGATTTCTGTGGGGCTAACTCCAGAGCAGCTGTGAGCCATAGCAGTCAGCACAGCCCACTGACACCTGTGGAGTGTGCGGCTTCGCTGAGCATCCGCACCCATTTCTGCTTCTGACCCTAAACCAAGGTGCCCTTTCTGTTCCTCTCTGTCCTGGTAACTAAAAGGCACACCTAGCAATGTTTCTGCTATTTCATGTACCAGCAGCTTCAGTGTAACTTTCTGAGTTTTCACTTAAAATCTGTAACAGTTCTGAGGGGCTTTTTGGATGTTGTCAGCTGCCACAGGATTTCTGGTCTCTCTGTTGTGGAGGGAGAATTTGAAGGCTGAAGTTCCATGTTTGTAGTGCTCCCTCGTGGTGTGGGTGTGCTTTTGTGAGCTGACAGAACACTGTAAGGTGGCAGTAGGATTTTTGTGACTGAGTAAGGTAACAGTAATGCCTTAATCTATATGAAACAGCTAAGAACTTCTGCGAAGCCTTGACTCATTTTCTTTAAAATAGATCAACCAGTTGAAGGTAAGTAAGGGATTTGAAGGAATAATTTGTTCCCTGGAAAATGCAGATTTGATATAAACATGGTATTTGCAAAAAAATATAGCAAATGTTCTAAATTGGAGAGGGTGGGATTTTGAGTTTTTATTCTGAAAATAAACAGAAATATACTTTGCTTGTTTAAGGGCTTAATTACATAACCAAACGAAAACTCTCATTCTAAATCGCTGAGTTGGCCCAGTTAAAACAGAAAAAACCCAAAACTTTCAGAGCAATGCAGAATGAATTTGGATAAGAAAACAGGCTCAGACTAGTGATGGTTTGATTTCTTCATTGTGATGACAGTGTTTTAGGTTGGCTAGCTTTTGTTCTAACCTTTAGCTCTTGGAGTGATGTTTTATGGGTTCTTTGCTGAAAAGTGAAGTTGTCATCATTTAAGTTTGGTGTGCTACCCCCCACCCCCTCCACACACACACACACACTCCCCCATTTCTCAAGAAGTTCAAGTTAACATGGCTCCACTTTGGTTATTTCCTCATTTATTATGCATTGATCATCATAGAAGAATTAAGCACATCTTTGCAACCAGTTTCCTCTACTGTTTGTTCAGGAAGTAGCAAAGCAAAAGTTAGGCAGGCTCCTAAGGACAGTGGGGAAGGTGTTCCCTTATTCTCAGGAACCTCTTTCCCCTTGTGGCTTATCCTCCAAAGTGTGTATTACACAAACTAAACCTTTAGGAGGCCCTACCTGTGTTTTTTTCCTGCTGTTCCATTTTGCTCTAATTCAGACTGGACTGTTTTGTCTTTATGGGAGCGTTTAGGAAAAGTTACAGGTTAATGAGAAGATACAAAGAAGGAACAAAGCATATCTGTACCTTAATAATGAGAAAACAGTGTCCCTTGGTTTTGGTATTCTGGGAAGAAAAGTAGTGTTGCAGTACTGGTGTATTAATGTAGAGTGCATATTGGATAGCTGTGTGTTACATGGCCTCTTCCCTTCTGAAAAGGGGAATGATTCTGAAAGACCAATGAGTCTTTTTCATGTAGTATAAGTGGGGAAAATATACTAGAAAGTCTATTCCTTTAAGTGAACAGGCAGTTACACACTTAACATCACAGAATCCCAGAATTGCCTCCATTGGGAAAGCCCTTGAAGATCATCGAGTCCAATCATGAACCCAACACTGACAAGTCCCCCACTAACCCATGTCCCTCAGCACTGTGTCTACACAACTCTTCAATCCCTCCAGGGATGGGGACTCCACCACTGCCCTGGGCAACCCCTGCCAATGCCTCAGAACCCTTTCAGCAAAGAAATTCTTCCTCACATCCCATCTCAACTGCCCTTGGTGCAATTTGAGGCCATTTCCTCTTGTCTTGTTACTTGGGAGAAGAGACTGACCCCCACCTCTCTCCACCCTCCTTTCAGGGACTTGGACAGGGCCAGAAGGTCTCCCCTCAGCCTCCTTTTCTCCAGGCTCAACACCCCCAGTTCCCTCAGCTGGGAACTCAGCACACTTGTGCTCCAGACCCTTCCCCAGCTCCATTAAGGGTACACATCTATTTAGTAGTGGTAGGAACACTGGCACTAATGGAACTTGCCTCTCATCCTCTCCTTTCATCTAAAAATCCCAAAGCACTCTTTAAGAAATGTTCAGTCGATGAGATTTGCTGGCATTGTTGTTAATAGCCACTGCAGGCAGGAGGAAGCACCACACAGATTAAGGGTTGCTGCAGAGGTTAATCTTTTGTGATAAAAACCCTTAGAAGATGTTCTTACAATGTTCTTACAGCTCTAGTGCTGCCTTTTCTCGGGAATGTTGTTTTGTTGAAGTCTCTATAATACTTGGTGTGACTTAGATGGACAAGAGTATCCAGGATTGTTGCAATAAGCAATTTGTTTTCCTTCTAAAATATTAACTTCAGCCCTGAAGTTAAACCAGTCTTGTAGTTTCTAAAAAGAAAAATGAGCTCTGGGTTTGTAGGTTGTGCAATACCTTTTTTTGTTTGTTTTCTATTTCTTTTTTCCTTTTGAGGCATTCCTTGCTCTGATCAATCATGATAGTTCCTGTATTTCTATATTGATTATCTTTTCTAAATTAAATACAGGTGTTAACTAACAGCATTCCTGTGAGGCAAATCATTAAATCAGATACAAAAGCTAATCAGTGTTTCCCAGGGCCAGGCACTGAGTCATTTTGTGGGGCTGGGACTGGACCATGGGTGTTCCTGTTGTCCAGCACCATGTTCCTCTCTCTGAGCCAGGCATCCTTCCCACGCTGAAGGGAGCAGCCAGGCCAGCGCAGCTTCAGGAAAGACAGTTGGAAATGATGGGTTAGCCAAGACTGAAGAGTAAAGACTTTTCCAAGGATGTTGTAATAGAGCTTTGGAGGCTCCCACAGTTAAGGCTCTGCTGTTTTTATAGCAACAGTTCAGCAGGTACACGGTGTGGGGAAAGGTACCATGCTTGAATCCAGCCCTGTGGATTTCTTTCCTTGGCTTTATTAAGCTTTCCTATCAAAGTTTGCAAAACAAAAGGTGAGGAAAAATCTGTTTTGAGGTGAGCCCTTCTCAAAAGGGCTTTATTAGTAATAATCCTCTCAAAATTGATAATGAAAAACTATCTGCATGCTAGCCATAGCTAAAACTATTCTTGTTTTTATTATAAGCATGTGTGCAAATTCACTTGTGCACTTGGTTGTCAGTGGTAGCTTCTTTGTGTCTGTACACTGTTGCTTTTCAGTGGGTCAAGCACCAAAGCTTTGCACTGCAAAGGCACCTGAAAGGAAGCTCCTCTTGCACTGGTCTTTGTGTCAAACACCTCAGGCTTGCATTACATCCTTCCTGAACTGTTAAAATATAAAATTCTGTTCTGAATTGTGAAAAATCTGTGGTGTGCAGCTTCTCTCCATTAAAAAAAAAGGTGGAAGTCATTTTTGGGAAAGTCTGAGCTGAGTTAAACTGTGGAAGAGATTTTTTTTTAGTGTGTTGATTTCCATGGCTTACCTTTCAGTTTCTGAAATCACACTGTGGGGAGGGAAAAAAGCTGTGTCATTTTCATGGCACCAGGTGCTGTATTAGCTATAGACTACCACTCCTGTTAAGTAAAGACTATCACTGTGTTTAGAAATTCACAAGGCTGCTTCTATCTTGAAAGGCTCTGTAAATACAGCTTTGCTTAATTGCCACCTCTTGAATATATTCAGTCTCTCTCTTCAAGTTTCTCCTGGACACTGGCATTGAAAAACAGGACAAAACCTCTTTAAATTTTACTAGAGCTGGTTTAAGCAAGGCAATTAATTCCTTAAGGCACAAAGATCAGGTTAAGTAATTATGTAGTGCTTTGTCACTCCTGCAATTGGCAAGCTTTCCTCAAAGGATGGCATTTCAGGTATTTTCCTGGAAATAACCATGAAAGGAAGCTCAGGTAATCCTGACCTAGACATGGCAGTGACTTGCCAGTTGTGGGTAAATGTTGGTGTCTTTAACTTACCTTTTGAAATCAGGACTGGGTCCCCCTAAAGCAATGCCACACACTGAGGTTGTCCCCTCCTGTGGTCTCTGTTTGGTTGCCCTTCCTCTGGCTCTCGGATCGCCCCGTTCCTCCCTGGCCTGTCAGGACTGGGCCTTGGTGAAGAAAGCTGATCCCATCAGTCTCACACTTATCTATTGGTGATGGCTTTTCAGCCTGAAAATGGGTGAAAATGTACCTCAGTATTCTGCAAGGAAGGGTGGGAACGAGATGCCTCTGTAGTAAGTGTAACAGCATAGCCTCAAAACCCTTGTTTTTTACTGTTGGTAGTTTTCATGGAGCTATGAAAACAAAATCAGAGAAAAAAGCCAGGCCAAGTCACTGCTGCCAGCTGTTGGTGTAAAACAGTATATACAAAGTGAGTCATGAGCTCCCTGCTCTCTGTATGGTTATGGAAATACGAGTGCTTCAGTGCTTGAGACAGCAGCGTGTTTTCCTTCTCTGTGCTTCACGCCTGTGCTGAGGGCAGTGGAGTCCTGAGGTCACCCTGGAAAGGTGTTACCAGTCCCTGTGATGGGTTGTGTGTGTCTGTCAGATGCAGTGTCTGCTGCATACCAACGGGCTGGGATGCTGAGCAACCAGGCAGGGCTTTCTCAGGCCCAGTAAGTTCAAACAGTTGCCACCACATGAGAGCTAGAGTCATTTTAATTGACTCCACTAATTTGCTGTTCTGATTCTCAGTGTATAAATGGATATGCTGGATCAGATGGCTCGTCCATCTACTACAGCATCCCTGTCTCATAATGTATTGCATATTGCAACAGCAAGAGAAATTTTAGGCTGTGGTAGCAATGCCTAACAAGAAGGATGCCAAATGGTGTTTCCCATGCTTATTAGTGCACTTGTGACAATTTTCCCTGTGGGACACATGGCTTCTGGTCTCCACTCAGCTGAAAGCCAGCACTGAGGGGAGTAGGCTCTTGCAGACTGCAGTGTGATGGTACTGCCTTGCTGAGCAAAGCAACCTGAGAAGGAGCTGCCTGCACTGGGTCTGCTGGTCTAGATTTCAGAGTAAGCCTTTAAACACAAACTGTAAATTTGACCCATCCAGCAGAAGGCAGGTGGGAAGAACTGGCATTCCAAAATAAAAATGTTTTTAATCTCTTTCTGTTTTGTAACATTAGTTTTTTAGGAGTATAATGGGCTTTTAAAATCTCTCCAGGTAGAATATCCCAGGCTCTTTATAAAGTCTCTGCAAACTCCCTGTGCAGTGTTGCATGGCTTACATTGTCCCTGCACGGGTTGGCAGAGGCAGGATTGGAACAAGCAGCTACATACCAAGTGCACTGAGTCAGTGCCAGTAAATTCATAAGTCCTGAATCACAACTGAGCTCTTCAGAGACACTTCACTACAGTGCATGTGCCTCTTCAAACATGAAAGTTAAGTTCTCTTAATTACTCAGTACCTGTGTCAACCTGAATGCAAGATTTTGTTTCATTCATTCCGCCTGAGGCCATGTCTTTGCTGCAAAAGAAACCCTCCCTTTGCCTGGCCAGCTGTCTCCAGGTGACATCTCCTAAGGACAAGGTGGCTTCCCTGGAGAGGTTGCTGATGGAAGCAGTTAGGCAGAGCTGTTCCCTCCTCCTTTACCAGCTGCATCAAGATAGAAACTACAAGTGCTTACGGTTTTGGTACTGATACTTCCCTTATGGTTTTAGGTTAAAGATGCTGAAAAATTGTCCGTGCCTTGTACTAAGGCACAGGCTTTGTGTGTTTAAATCTGTTCCCTCTGTGCTTTTCTGCTGATCTTACAGCTGTACCACATTTTCATGTGAACTGATGTTTTTATTTGCTTTCATAGGCAAACTCTCAACTAGAAAAGGACATTAAGTGAAAAATGTTTGGATTCTACATGATACTAGTTACGCTATTTCTTCAGGATTGTCAGAAGAAAAATATTGATATATCTGTTAAAAACATTGAGAACTTTTTAGTTCTGACATTTTTAACCTTTCCCAATTTGTAGATCCCTTAGATTTTTCCAGTGAGCCACTGCTAATTGAAGTCTGTGGATAATGGACTTGTGATTTACCTGACTACTTTAGATCACCCTGAAAAGTCCTGCTGTAACCCCTTCCATCTCTAAATAAATAAACTGGAGTTATGAAAAGGTATCAAGGCCCTGATGATACAGGTTGGATCAAAAAGAGATTTTAGTGGGGTACTCTGATGACAAAGCCACTGATAAATCCAGCATGTTGCAGCTCTGTGGGCTTTGTTGGTGGATGTACTTTTATTTTTTTCCTTGCTGTTACATTTGCTCAGGAGCATGATCCAATTTCCAAAAGCATGGAGAAATGAAACTGTGTGCATCATGCCTAACAACTGAAATTAGAGTATTCCTAGTAAAACTTGGCTTTTTTTTCTCCTTCCCCCTCAAGGTTTTTGCTGAGCCCTCCATCAGTCTGTTCGCTCTGGAATGCTGCAAGGGCAGAGAGCTGCACTTCAGTGAACCCATCAATTCTGTTCTGAATGAGGACCTTCATTTTTACACTCAGTCTGTATGGGTGAGAAGTGGATTGTAAGTATGGAAAAAAATGTTCTTGTCTGATTTGCACTAGAGGAGCTAATAGTGAGCATGCACTGTCTCCCCATCGCTGCCTCTTTCATAGGATGTGTTTTACATTCTTTTATTTAGAGACAATATAAAATCCTAAAATGCAGTTGCATGCTGGACCCACTTTTTGTATTAGGACTGAAAACGAACACAAACTGGGCAGAGGGTGTATTTCCCCCTGTAGGAATTGTCCTTTTGTCCCTATACAGTAACAAACAATAGAGCCTGTTGTTCAAGCCAGGAACCAGAAGTAAGTAAGCAAGTTTTGATTGCTGACATACAAAGACAGAGTAATCTTGGACTGCCTTTATTAACTGGCTGTAAACTACCAGCTATAAACTGCAGTGATTTAACATAAACCACCGCAGAGGTTCAGTGAAGCTTGATGTGCTGATCAGCTGCCAAAGAGGCAGCAACTTCTGGGAGAAGCTGGGGCAGATGGGACAGCTGGAACAGCAATTTGCTTCTGTTATTAGTTTAGCCCCCCTCTGTGAGTGTGAATACACACCCAGAGTCTTCTCTGAAAACCATTTTCCATCTGCAGAAGTGACCTTCTGACCTCTTCCACATCTCCCCCTTTGGCCTTTTGGAGAAACACCCCAGTACTCTGTCTCAGCCAGGTTTTCAGCCTCCACATCCACAGCAGCAACAAATAACTTAGAGAGACTCATCCTGCGGCTGAGACTGACTGGAAACTGCTGCTGTTCTAACGGGACACACATTTCCTGTGCTTGGTTTTAACCTTTTCCCCACCTTTCTCACATAGACAAGGCTGAAATTTTCTTGGGAGATGACACAAAACCACGCAAAATTTGAACTAATTGGGCAAGGAATTAGTGTAGACTCTTCACAGCTTGGGTATATCTCTGTTGAGATCCTTACAGTTAATTTTTCAAATGCATCTAGTCTGGACCACCTAGAAGTCAAAAACCCTTCTGTGGGTATCTATAACTGCTGAGCACTCCTCTGATTTTCTGGAGTTGGTGCAAAGGCTCAGCCTAACCTAGCTGATGCTCCAGAGCACTATGGACTTTGCTTTCAGGGATCTCACACAAGCCTTTTCTTGAAAGGTTGGTTAAGGATTGAACCTCCCTTTCTTTAGGAGCAGTCAGTGGTGATTGACTTTAGCTGTGGGCCCGTAGTGAATAAAAGCTTCTCCACAGAGCTTTGCCAACTGACTGTAAATTCTAATCCCTAACATCTGTGCCACTTCATCCTGAGCCCTTGCTAAAGGTGAGTGATCATCTGCTGCTGTTGTCTTGAGGTGCCCCAGGGAAGAGGGGCAAGGAGCTGCCCTCTGAGGCTGAGAACATTGTACACGTGTTCCACGTGAGCTGTGCTAGATTGGAGGAGGAACACCTGACTGACTTCTGGTGGGAGTGTGTAAATCTTTATACCTCTGTGGAGCTGTTGAGTCCAAAGTGTGTCCTGTTGGGGAACATCTCCTTATGAGCTGTCTCTGCCCTCCCATCAGGGGTGTGGAAGTGGAAATTAATCACTTTGCCCATGCAGTTGACTCTAAAGAAAGGGTTGATGGCTTCAGGACCACTCACTGGGAGAGTGAGCCCAACAGTCCAGCCCCTTCCCATCCTCCTGTTCACTTCTGAGCCAAGTCAGCTGGTTCCCTCTCTGTGGGAAGGGTCAGGGCAGGGTGGTTGAGCTTTCTCTGAGCTCCAGGGAAGAGACCTCCACATCCTCTCCCCATCCCACACTACAGGTAAGACAGCCTAAAGGCTGAGGGTGGCAGGTGATCGTGGGAAGTCTGTGGGATGTTCTAGAGGGTTTGTTTGCCTTATCTGTGATCAAGGGTTCAGGAAGGCGGATTTAGAGGTTTTTTTGGCTCCTTGCCCCAGAGCCTGCTGTCAGCTTTGGACAAATGACAGAGATTTCTGTATATATACCAATGGCATCTTGCTGCCATGCCTGGGTAGAAGGATCTTTCCTGAGCCTCAGTGAGAAGGTGGCTTGGCAAAGGGGGTTGGGGGCTGAGGTACTCCAAGGTATGAGAAAGATGGCACAGCGGGGTTCCTGGTCTGTGTGAGAGCTGAGATGAGTTTTATCTGTGTCGCTGAATGCCAGAAGCCCAGCCTGGCTTCAGATGGTTATTCCTCTTAACAGCCCTTCCTCCATTTCCTATAAACAACTGCTTTGAAACTGCATTTCAAATTAGACACTTTGACACTCCAAGAACAACCTGAACTGAATTCTCAGTGACTGGACAGAAAGCATGGCAAGGAAAACATCAGGAATGTGTCAGAAGTGTAAGGAACACAGGGTGGGGGTCAGGCTGTCTGAATACCTGTTAGTCAGGAGGGTGCAGGACTTAATTTGAAGCCTCATTAAGAGGAGTTCTGCCTGTCAGTTTGTCCAAATTATGTGCAATGGGAAAAAAGAAATTAGAGGTGCTGTGAGCACTGCTGGTGGGTGTTTTCTCAGTGACTTCAGGTGCAACCATCCTTCATGTTCTTGGCAGCTGACCTGGAAAACAGGTAATGTCAGGAAACCAGTATTTGCTTTGTGTTCAGCTGAGTTAATGAGTCAAGCCTTGAGGATTCACTGTCTGCACAACAATGCCCTATTGATACAAACAAAACCAATGCCCTGTTGATATAAACAATCTCTGATCCTCAGGCTGCCTTTGTAAGCAGCAGCACAGTATTTACTGAGCAGATGCCCAGATAACAAGGGATCTGTATGTGCCAGGGATTTAACTCTCTGTTAAAGGATTCAGCCATGTCCATGGCTCAGGTATATTCACTGCAGAAAAGTCTGGTACAGCAACATAGAGGTTTTTGGAGGAAATATTTTGTATGTGTTTTCAGACAAGTGGAATAGCTCTAAAAAGTTTTAACTGTAACAAAAGAAAACATTGGAGGAGATCCTCTCATAATTAATATGTACAATCAGGCAAAGCTGCAAGTAGTGCAGTCTGGTATGTGGCTTCCTAGTTTGCTAATGCATCCTCACTGGAATGTGCATTATCCCCACCTGGGTTCATGCAGAGGTTCTCATATTTGTGGGAAAAATTGGGAGGGGAGTGGAATTTACAAGTTTCAGGCAGACAAACAGAAAATGGGTCTTAAATTAGCCAGAAAACAGTTAAACCAGTGAAATGGCACGGATGGTGATAGAAGTCTGCTATTAGCACTGCTGTGGAGAGGTCTGGGGGCTCTGAAGAGCAGTCCCAGACACGAGCCTGTAGGTCAGGTTTGCTGTGGTTAACGTGTAGTCTTTTCATGTTCTGTTTTCTGCACCCAGGTGGATTGCCTACGAAGGATGTAATTTTTTAGGAAGGCAGATTCTGCTGGAGCCCAGTGAGATTTCCAACTGGAATGAACACAGTGGCTGGAAAGTCATTGGCTCCCTTCGTCCTATGAAGCAGGTAAGAGTGTGTAAGGACCATTTTTATTTATATTTTTTGGCCAGG
Organism: Caprimulgus europaeus; assembly: GCA_907165065.1. Next base: position 5,843,742 of record OU015523.1, on the reverse strand, counting down.
GATTAGTGCACAAGTATCAGCTCAAGCACTAAGTATCGTGGTGTGCATTGTGCTCCTTCAGTCAGGCCAAGTGATGGCAGCCAGAAGGACCCACTGGAAGATTCCTGAAGCAGAAAATTCCTCCAGTGGCAGTTACTGAGATCTATATTAGGCTCCTAAAGGGAAATAATTTCTAGTTTCTTGGAGTCAAGTTTTGTTTTTCTGAATGGCTCATCAGCATGTTCTGCAGATGCTCTATTTTTACATTTACAATAATAATGAGAAAACCAGTTCTGTATTGGCTTGTTTTATAACATAAATGGAAGCAAGAACAAATGTTATTATGCTGTAGCCTGGATTTCCAAAAGAAGCAAAGTTTTATGCAGTCCCACTGTATTTTCTCTCTCTGCTTCACCCCAAGTAATGCCCATTTCAGCCTCACTCAAAGATTCAGGTCTTGAAACCTCAAAGTTCTTAGATGTTTTCTGAAAGGTAGAGAGAAGCAAGACTGAGATAAGTGCCCCTCATCCAAGGAAAAGAAGGTACAATTCTGCTTCTTTGCCTTTCCAAGAGGCATCAGGTCATCAGTGACACACATAAGATCCAAAGCAGTTCAAGCACGTGTTGCTGCGTGCCCAGCCACGCAGCTGTGGGAGGGCAGCATCATGGGGAGCCAGGAACAAACCAGGGGAGAGTGGCAGGGAAAGTGAGCAGTAACTCCCCTGGAAAAGTTTGCATTAGCTCTGCTTCTCACAGAAAAACTTTTTTCCACTTAGTGACAAATTTATTTTTAAAATCTAGATTCAACTGAGGAAATGTTGCACTGAACAAAAATCATCATCTAAAGATGATTTATAAGCATTAGTTATGCATTATCAGCTCCCACTCCAGAAAAGTAAAGTTTTTGGGTTTTTGTTTTTCACCCTAAGGATTTGTTAGTCTAAGACTGGAATTCTTTGGACGTGGTAACTACCAAAGGATCCCATTTTGGCTCTGCTTTTGCAAATAATGGAAATGATTTGTGTTGATCTTAAAAACAGAATTCTCTCCTCAGCCAGCAATCTGAGAGCTTTTGTGTTTGGCAGCATCTTTCTGCACTCTGCAATAGTGAGTCGAGCTGTAAAGCCTGGCTCAGCTCCCTCGCTGGGACTTTTGGCATTTGGGGTTTGAGTGATTATTTTTCTGGTTTGGTTTTGGTTTTCATCCTGTGAACTGAAGGCTTCCCTGGGTTTGTGCAGTCAGCTCCGTGTGCTTGATGCTTCTGTGGGCGTATTGGCACTTTTATTTGAGACTGGAGTAATACTACAAACCTGCACCACTTTCCATTCCTTCCTTCTGTCTCTATTACACATTACAAAATTAGCCTCTGCCAGTGTCAGTGGTAGTGCAAGAAAAAGCAAAACACTTGAAACTCAGGCAAGATGAGTCACAGTTTTGCTCAGTGACTTTATGATAAAATCCCCTCCTTATAAAGAACAATTATACACTGTACTCACTAATATAAGTTACTGTATGGATATTTGGGGGGAGAAAGGCTTCATTGTGTCTGCTTCAGGGTTTGTTTTAACATTGAAAAACAGGAGGTTCAAAGCTCCTGGAATAAGATACTGTGATTGATTTGGGATCGGCAGAGCTGCCCTTTATAATGCTCTTTATTTGTGCCAAAACCAGGGAATAACAGAAGGAAAACTTGAACCCTGTAGTAGCCCTACAAAATCTCCTTATTTTTTGAGTAAACAGTGGTGCCAAGTCAGTACCCTGCTGTCCAAGTATGTTAAAAATCAGTGGTGTAACTGCTCCACCATACATCTGAGTTAATGAGGGATGAAGTTGCTGCATACGTACTCGCCAAGTCTTGTGTCCTGAGAATAAAAAGCTTGTGGAGTTACAGCCCATTTACTGGCGTTGGAGTGAGTGAAATGTGCTGAACTAGAGACACTTGCACATCACAGGAATTAGTTCTAGAGAATAAATATATTAAAAAAATCCCAATCTCTGCTGTGGCTGCTTACAGCTGTCTGTCTGCTTGTGGAAGAACCCTCCCGACTGCATTTCATGCGCATCTGTTTCCAGGAAAAAATGTAACGTCCTTGTCTGAAAGGGGAACTGGAGCCTATGCTTTAGAAACCTGATGTAAGGTGGAGAGGAGCCATTCTCAGATCGACTGTCTTAATCCCTGTGTTCCAACTACCCTCCCTCTCACCATTCCAGCCAGCAGTGTACCTCAGAGTGAAGAACCGAGCCCAAGGGAAATACCTGACAGTGGCCGGAAGCCTGGCGGACATAAGAGCGACCTCAGTGTGCGCGTCCCCGTACGACGGCAAGGACACCCAGGTCTGGCACTACTGGCAGGGGCTCTTCAAATCCAAGGTGAGCTTCCAGATGCTGCAAGTGTGGGTGGGTGGTATCACCTGCTGTCCTTCCACCATCACTGCTTGCTTTTCCTGTTGGCTAGGGTTAGTACCAGGAGAGCTTTTGGCCTCTCCCCTCCATCTTAAACCAAAACTCTTGCAATGATCTGTCTGCTTTGCTGAGCTGGAGCACTTGTCACAGCTGACTGATGGCTCTGATGTTCCTCCAAGTAGGAACTGGTTTTATCCAAAGTCAGTAAATGCTTAAGTTTGTTACCTCTAGAGAGTGAAGAATTTGTCTGAAAAGTATTATGTGAAGAAAGACCGTGAGTGACTTTGTATTAACGCTGCCCTTGCCAGTCTGTTATTAATAGAAAAAGCTGGCTATTTAGCATAAGAAACACCTGAAGGAACACAGACCACCATCTCTGATCCAGCAGCTGGTCAGCTGCTGAGTAATCTGTTCCTAGCTTGCTTACCAGTCATAGCATGATTACTGCAACGTGCTCAGAAACAAGTCAGACACAAACACGGAGGCTTTGTGGCCTGGGTCTCACTTCTTGTTCCTTAGGCTAATAATGCCTGTCTGGATGTCATTGGTGGCAGAGACGTGCCTGGGGCCAAAGTCGCGCTCTGGGCAGAACATGGGAAGGACAGGCAGAAGTGGAGACTCAATGAGGATGGAACCATCAGCTCATACCTCAGTGACCAACTGGTGCTTGATATTAAAGGTATTTAAAAAACAAACAAACTAACTAACTAACCCTCATAAGGTCTAAATGCATTTTTTGATGGAGGTTAATTGCTGTAATCCAGCTTTTTGTCCTTAAGGTTAAATACCAAATTGCATCTTTCCTCTTAAGTTTATTTTCAGTTGCTTGACAGTGGGACAAGAGACAATGGGGCAGGGGGGACCCTTATTCTTTTGACCCCAGAGGTTTATTTTGATCAGATCAACTGTTCTTGCAGGAGTTCAGTAGTGCTGATGGCAAGAAATGCAAGTTACAGAAAAGCCACAGAATAGCTCAAAAAGTGCAGAATAATAGAATGTTGAAGGTGGGGCTGGCAAGGTTACCATTTCATTGCTCTTTAGAACAGCTATTTTAGTGGATTTTTACTTATGGTATAATGATAAAGCACACACTGTCATTTCTATGCTACATGTATTTAAAAGGGAGAAATTTTAAGATCTTTCTAAGCTTGTGGTTGAAATGGATATGCTACACCAAGTCATCTCACCTGGATCTGTGAATCTGTGTATTCCTACTATAGCAATATGCACTTTAAAAATCCAGATGTGTAGTGGGAGCTCAGGATCTGCCAAAAGCAAAATCTGTCTGTGCACAAAGGCACATTCGAGGACTCAGGTTTGTGGGATGCTCTGCTTCCTCACTGCAGGAGCTCCTCAGTGACAGTGTGAACAAGACAAACATGAGGTGGAGAGGCAGACACCAGCCCTCTACCTGGTGGGATTTCTATTTTTCAGCTAATTAATTACACTTTTTCAAGAATATACATCATTTAGTTTTAATTTTTTTCCTTAATTATTTTGTTTGTTTTTTAAGGAGGAAATTATTATGACAAGAATCACATCATTATGAATCTGCCAGTAGAAGACAAATATTCACAAAAATGGGATATTGAAATACTGTGAGTAAAACCCCACCACACAGATGGACTTTGTGTGGGTTATTAACACCTAGAAGGGGAACAAAACCAAACCTACTGAAGTCACACACCACTGGAACCTTAAGGAGCAACTCCTCTCTACTTTCCTTCCTACTACACACCAACTCCTAAAACAACTGAATTTTGCACAGATCTAGAAGATAAGAGGTTGGTCTAATGTCTTTCTTTAGAAGCTGCTCCTATGAAAAGTCACTGTTACCTTCATCTGAAGTATTAAAAGTAAATGCAAAAGACTAGACCTCAGCTTTGCAGGATAGAAACTACAAGAGATAATATGGGAAAGGCTCTTTAGAAATGTCCTTACCTTCCTCTCAAAACCTGGTGGAAATTCATTGAAGAATTAATGCACTAAGGAGCCTGAAAGAAGTTGAGTTGGGCTTTCCTGTCCCAAGTGAAACTGTGTTGGCTCCAAGTGATCCTGAAGCTCAAATCCTATCTCTTGCTAAAACACAGATTAATTTGTTCATAAAGCCAACTCTGAACTGAAGTTACCAGCTCAGGATGTGAAAGGGGGCAGCAGGGAAAGCCTGACTTTCAGCTCCCTAACGCTACTGGTAGGCCTTTGTCTTCATCTAGCAAATACCAAATTTCAGATTCAGGAACTGGTTTTGCAGACCCATGGCCTGTTTCCAACTTGTGAAACTGTGAGTTATCACTGAAGGTCACCTCTAACATGGAGCCATATTTGCCTGTATCAGAAGACAATACATGATCCTGTGTCAGGCTAGATTTCACAAGGGCTAGCTGCAGTTAGTGCAGTAACGATTTTAACTCTAGCTGTGTTTTGTTTTGCTGTATATAGATTAATTTAATACAGTGTAATTTGGTCTTGAAACCATGTCTTCCTTCAGCAAACAGTTCACCCTAATGTGTATTTTCAAAGGTGCTAGCAGCCTGCATTTCAACATTTGCTTTGTGTTAAAACAGCAGTTAACTGCACGTTAACATTACTGTGGCTCATCAACACCACATCTATCTTGTCCCAAAGATACCTTATCCCAATGGTCCAGACCTCGGCATGCTGGTGCTTCCCTTAACTTCAGCACTATGCAGCCAGCCTTCTGCTGTCACTGAGACAGAGACAAATACCTTGCTGGGCTGTAGCTGTTGCAGGCTTGCAAAGCACGTTCCACACCCACCCCTGACAGATACAGGAGGAACTGCAGACAGTCGTAGGGCTGCGAACACCTGACGTGGAAGAGAAGTCCCACAGATCACTGGTAACATAATTTGATTTCAGCATCACTAAATTAATCTATTTTGTTGAATATGTATTTCTTTTTCCTTATTTGTATATTCAGAGTATGTATTTTATGACTATTTAAAGAGTTCAGGTTAGCTAAAGACAGATATTTTAGTTTCTAAAACCTGTAACTATTCCAGTTGTGCATTCAAACATCCCCAAACAAGTAAAAGCACATAACCCTAAATTTGCCACAGAAATAAAATACATGGATGTCTATTTTTGTATGAAATAGAGTTCTATATAGTACTATTTAAAACAAACAAAAAAATCTACTTGCACTTACTATTTTACATTCTAAAATTATCATAAATCTGCTGTTTATGTAACAGATCTTCAAGTGTCTGTATGTATTTTTCCAGCTAAAGCACTTGTTTAGCTTTTTTTATGTAAGTCAGGTATGGAGTGTTCTACATGTGACTGCTTTCCATATGAAACTTTAAAAGACTCTGTAAAAAGTTCTTGTCTTTGAGACCAAGAATGACTAAATTGTATTATTTGGTGCATCAGTGTTACAGAACCGGGGAAAGCAGGGTTTTGTACTGAAAAGAGCTGGAATGTAAAATGCTCAGCATGTATATTTTAATTGTATAAAACTGGTTTTTTTTAGGAGGAACATTTTGCTCATTGGTTTCTTTTTAAACAAACTAAATGCAGCAATAGTCAAGCACATTCCTATAAAATACTTCAAGTGGACCAAAAAGGGATAACTATACCAAATATATGACTGCTGTTACGTTAGTTTGCATATTAAAACATCAGTGTTAAAGCATTAAAATAACTGCACTACTCCCATCAAAACCCACTCAAGTGAGCACTGAAGGTACAGATTCCAGTTACAGATTTGCATTATTTTCACATTAAATTGGTGCTGGAGGAGGTAGAGGTTAAATACTACCTTTTGCTTACTCCAGAGGTGGCAGCATCTGAGGGGAAAGGGATTTCTTGAGTAAAGACTCACCCCTTTGGGAAACAACATACACAACTTTACTGAGAAGCTCTTGTTCTCTCAGAACAAATGTTTTCTTGCTGGTCAACTTTACAAATGAAAGAACAAGTTACTGGTCCTGGAAGCTGCTCCATGTGTACCTTTTGCTGTCCTCTGCATCATGGCATCTATCTAGAGAAAAGGAGATACCAGAGCACTGGTGTTGGGACGAGGGACTTCATCCATCCACAGGCACGGAGCTGTGGCTCACTGGACAGTGAGCAGCTTACCTGTTTTTCCTCATGCCTGTTTTCCTAAAGCTAAGGAAAGAAAAGTAACATTTGGCACCAGAAAATAGCAAAGTGTATATATTGCAGTGCTTTGTTAGACACCAACACAAACCAAGGCTGGATGGATTAAAAAAAAAAGTAATTTAATAAGGTTTCTCTCAACACATTCTTAATGGCCAGAAATACTACTTACAGGAACAGCTCATTCACAAAAGCATCAAATAACTTCAATTAAACACTCAGTCCATAGCGACAAGGCAAGGTTTTCTTTCTCTTCATCTGAGGTAAGGTTAAGCTCTTTAACAGAAATAGTGCTGCTACTCCAAATCTGCTTCAGTGCATCGAAGTATGACAAAGGAAACCGCAGTCCATGGCTCTGCTGGGGAAAAAAATAATTAAAAAAAAAAAAATCCTTCAATTAGGTGCAGTGTCTCTTACTCCACACCAGTGTGTTGGGCTACAGGTACTGATCACATTTCTGAGCACATCCTGCCAAAGATGCAGTAGCATCCTGCCAAATTTCTTAACAGACAAATACCTGAAATCTCTTACATGGTCTAACACATCTTTCTTATCAGGGAGGGAGGCTTAAGGTGTGTGGCTTCCTCTTGTGGCTTCCACACTGAAGAATGAAGTAACTTTAAGGTTACAATCTTGCCTAACCCTACCCATTATTTCTGGAAGGACATATAAGCTTCTTTCTATCTGGCACATGGAATAGTTGGATGTGGTTTGACAGAACCACAGAGGACCTCCATGGCCATCACTGGAGCCTGTACAGGAAGGAACATTCAGCCAGAAACAGGCTGTGTTCCACTTTGTGTAACTTGTGCAGAGCTGTATTCAAGCATTTCAGGTTACAGACCTAAGATAGAGCATCTTATTGTCATAAAGTGGAACAAGACCTTCCAAAGCTCACAGCCACTCTTTAGGAGTACTGATGATTGTATGGGCCCTAAGTAAGAATGGAGATGAACCATCTGCAGCCTTAATAACAATATAAAAAGTTCCCTCCTTACATTTCAGTAAGAGTTAACTCTTTACTCCCAATTCTGACCCACCCCACCCTAAAATAAACACCCTTAGCTTGTGGTATGTTCCAGTGGATACAGGATCTCACATGGGGTCAATGTGGGATAAACATAGCACGTGCACAGCCACTCCTGACCACGTGCTGGCACACCCAGAGCCTTAATAAAGGATGTGCTTAAGGACACAGAAGTCAGTCACTCCAATAGCTTTGCTACCTGGGACATAAAGCTTGCATAAGGAAGCCTGTGAACATCTCAAGCAGTTAATTAAGCATGAGATTCCATCACTTAGTTCCACTATCAACTGCCTCTGTGTTGCAGCCTCAGCTCATCTGTGTACTTAGGGGCTGGGCAGAAATGCTTTGGGTGTCAAGAAATACAGCAGAACCCAGGACTCTGCTACCACCGTGGTCAAGCTCTTCTAACGCAGCAAAACCCAATGTGGCCACGTAGCATTTGTGTGTGTGACCGGGAGCAAACCTGCGCGGTGCCTTCCTCGCTAGCAGCATCATCTTCTGTCCCCATCATGTGAGATTCTCTCTTGTTCTTTAAAGAATGATACACATAGACCATCTCTCTGCGAATTTCATCCTAAAAGACAGCAGGAAAAAAAGCAGTTACTTGAGATCCAGGCTCTCCAATTCATCTCACTCAAGTGCCAATGTTAGCTCCTTACTTCTAGAGTCCACTGTTATATCAGTGACAGCAATTCAGCTTCCTAACTAACTGAAGTACAGACATAAGGGAGTCTGCAAAACATTGCTGAACATTTATTTACAACTTACAATCTTCTACCTCTACTAGACTCACAGAACTGATGCTGTACAGAAAATGTGCTATTTAAGGTGCAGCTCCTAGGCCTTAATGAAGGCTTGTGCATCAATAAACTTCCATCCTGATACTGCTCTGTCTCTTAACAATCCTTGGGTAAAGCTGTGCAAACCAAGTCAGAGCTCCGTGGTCAGGTCTCCCACTGCATTTGTGGACACAAGTCTTGCCTGTGTGCTGTCAACCAGGGTTGAGCTGAATGACAGCAGAAGGCAAGGTGGCAAAAAATTGCAAGAAAAAAGTTTCCAAAACCTACAGAGTCTCACAGCAATATGGAAACAGGAACACAGATGAAATGGAGGAGAAAAATAAAAAAAAATAGGGTATGTTTTTCTTGGAGGGAAACATTTTACTCACAAAAAAAAAAGAAGGTGTAAGACAGTCTGTCCCATCCCACCTCCTCCTTTTTTAATGAAGACAACAAAAAAGCACTTCTACAATTTCATACAAATAAACCTTCACAGATAAGAAGTAGCCTGAACACGACATAATCCAAGATGCCAACATTATTTTGTGGAACAGCTTAGTAATGCCACTTGCACCCACGTCAGTACAAAGATAACTAAATGCAACCACAGCTGGCAGCAGCTGCAACCACGAGAATTCCCTCTTTTGAGGGAACCTATTTTTAGAACTTATGCTTAAATACAAAGAATAATAAAAAAATAAGAATCCATTATCAAGAGCTATAGAGGCCATTCAGCAGCTGCAGTAACAATCTGTCCCATCTAACCACAGATAAAAGCCATGTACCTACCATGCAGAATCACAGAACAAATTTAGCTCTGTAGCTCTCCCCCAGAAGGCAAGAACATGCCATTTTACTGTTCGACAAAGCCATCATCTCCTCTCAAACCCTAACAGGATGCAGGATCCAACTCAGTGTAGCTGCATGACCCTCTTAGACCAGTACAACAGAGCAACAACTCACAGACCTTGCACACCCCCTGTACTCCCACCCCAAGCATATGGAGGGAGGGTGCCTTCACTGTACTTACAGAATTTTCTTGATCTGGTTCCACTGTGATGATAGCGTGATCTCTAAACTGCAGTCTGATTTTGCTATCTATTTTTGGCAATTTCCCACCTAAGCAAAACAAATTCTCCATTAGAAAAGAAGGAAACCAGACAAACAGTGTAAACTGAACCCTCTGTGCACCACCCACTTTCCCATGGCTACATTTTTTGTTAACCTATGTTCCAACACCCACATGTTCTCAAACTTGGGGAAGGAGAGGGAGATATATTTTATTCTTTCCCCTTTACCATCTACAAGTAGCTGTAAGAGCAGGTCAGAGTAAGGCCAAATTCTACCAGTTAAACATTCTCAGTACACAGCAGTTCATTAAAGCTGCCAATTTCAGCCTAGGATAACCTTTATTTCACTCTGAGGCATGCCATGCCATCTCTGCCACTACACACAGAGAATTCACCAGCTGAGGTGTGCAAATGCACACGTACAGCCTAGCACAAGATGAAGCTGTGGCTAGACCATAATCTTTGCCTGCCATAAACCACCAAAGCCCTAAGAGGCAGAGTCAGCAACAGCTCTGCCATCACATCAGCCAAGGGAATGGGTGCTCACTTCAAAATCTACCTGGAGTCAAAGGATCAGAGTCACATCCCAAGCAAGGTGGCAGCCGGTTCATAATGAAATCCTTCTTCATGTCAGATGATCTCAGTTCTCTGGTGTTTTCCAGACGCTCTGCAAGCCTTCTCAAAAGGCTACTCAGGTTTTTTGTTGAGTCAGCTATATCCACCTGCTAAATATTCACACAGAGTTGCTCTCACATGAATTTAAGCTAAACAGACTAGCCTAAAGAGGTGCAGTAATGCAGTGAAAATCTGGCCACTCCTCTTTTACCTTTGCAAAGGGCAACAACCTTTACTCCCAAAACAACCTTTGTTTTACAGGTTCCCCACCAGGTGTTCACACACCAAAGCTGATGCTCACTTCCCCCACTCTGGGGCTACCTGCAATGTGAAGGGACTTGCAAGTGTAGATGAAAGAGAGACTTGTTCCTTCTGCACGCTACTGAGCTGATCAGCAGCACAACTGGACTACCATAAAGAGGTCACAGAACCTTTCATGGCTTTGCTAGCTTCTAAAGATTCAAAAGCTTGGCCTGACAGGAACTATGCCTGTCTGACAGCTCCAAAGCAAATGCCATTACTTTTAGAAGGAAATAAGCCATACAAGGACACTGTGATACGAAAGAGAGGCAGTGCAATGAACCACGCAATGCTTCATATGGAGCACACTTCAGAACAGTCACCCTGAACTCTTCAGAAGTAGTTGTGCTGTTAGACAAGACAGTGCATTGCACTGAGCTTTCAGAGCAGATCAACAAAACACAGGCTTGCCTCTGTGCTGAAGTTACAGCTGGATGCACTGTTACTCCCCAGTCCCACCTACGTACCATCAGCAGCTGCCTCGGTATGCTTGTCCGCAATGCCACGTCTTCTTTTGCTGCGTCAAACACAAGGCCAGGAATTGCATCCAGTAAGAAATCTCCCCAAGAGCTGAAGGACAGGAAGAAAAAACAAATTACTCAAATAGCTGCACTGAAATAAGATAAGCAAGGCAATGGAATTGGGCTGGAAACGTAGTGCTCCAATTCCACATCTGCTTTCCTCCACCACTCTACTCTCATGCAGTAGCTCACTCCCCTCTCAACCCTACGTGTGTCCTCACTAGCTTCAGGCCAGTGGCACTCAACAGAGGGAAGGAACTGGCTTCAGAAGGGTCCAGTTTGTTCTGATTCAGGTGCTTCCATCTGCCAGGGAATTCAGCTTAAAGCTGCTCTCAGCCAATGAAGAAATCCCTAATGGGGCCACTGTCATGCAACCCCACACAGTGGAGTGTGTGGGGCTGTGTCAGTAACGTGCTTTTGAGACAGTTACACCGAAGGAGGAAATGTACACCCAGGGTGATCAAACCCAACATGGCATCAGATTTTAGCTTTGCTACTTAGTCTACATACTTAAAAAAAGTCTTTCTTCCTCTCTTCCCAAACAAACAATGAGGAGGAGCAGCCTGAAACTCCTTCTACATTGACATTTAATCTTTTTCCTTAAATGAAATAGAAAGCTCTGTTGCAAAATGGAGCACTGACAGCACTTAATAAAATTATGCCAGCAGAAAGGAAACTGTAGCCCTTCTATTATTCTTTCCTCTTGATAATATCTTTAAATTTTTGTTGTGCCCTTTAGATAACCAGGTAAACAGCAAGCCAGTGTGCTTCTAATAGGTGACTATCAAATGCAGGAGAAACTGTGGTGAAAGGAGTAACTCGTGACTCTTATCTGGGTTAAAGATTTTTTTAAACTCAGCAGTAAGTTTGCAGTTGTGACATTATCTTCCACATTGAAACCTACAGCTGGTAAATAATAAAATAACCAATGAAAAAGCAATCAAGCTAGCTGCATGAAAACCTGGTGAACAGGCTGCTTCAAACAAAAAGGGTCTCGCTCCTCTCCTTCCCCCAACCCTCAAAACTTCAATTACTGCTACCTGAACACTAGCTTAGATCCTGTCACTAACAGCAGGGCACATACAGAACAGTGGGACACCTACATGTACCCCAGGTCACCACATCTCTGGGGGGAAGGTAACACACCCTAAAACAATAATGAACACAGAAAAGAGCTAAGCAGAGCTCCTTACACAGTGGTTATTTTTTAAGAAATAAGACATGACTTCTCTGAAACATCGATTTCAGATCTGTACTATTCACACACATCAGCTGGCAGAGGAAAGCCATTTTCAGAAAAAAACATACTAAAAAAAATATATATTATATAAAAAGAATAATTACTTGTTTTGGTAGGTACTAATGGTCACATGTGTAGAATAGGAGATGCCAAGAGGAGTGTCAGCTTGGTGAATAGTCCCTCTGGGGAAGTACAGTAAGTCACCTGGCTGCAAGAAAATGAAGGAGAATTGATGTATTTAAGGGCACCAGGTCAAACCTTACTGTAGTCAAAATAGAGAAAATACTCTCTGAGCAGACAAGACTGACAACATGTATTTTTTAATTTCACAAAATAAAGAGATCTTACACTGTAGCCTTTAATAACATAAAATAAAGCACTCTAAGCCAGAAGTCCAGTATCTTAAACTTTCCAACTTAGTATCAGTATTTACAATACACCCATCTGAAAACACAAGGCAAGCTTTTAACATTATAGAGCACGTACACTCCAAATCAGCTGCACAAAGGGGACAAAGAAGCAGCTGAGATGAACCTGCTGACAATGCAGCAGGCTAGCAGAGAAGCAGTGCAATGGGAATTTGGTCATGTCAAAAAGAAAAGGCCAGTATTCCACAAGAAAAGCCAAATATTCTATAAAGACAGTGATCTGCTACAATACTGTTGTCTGAAATTTTCAGTTAAAACACTTAAAAAAACAAGTACAGCCACCCTCCTCCCTACCTTTCTTCTCACCTATCTAAATTAAATCTCCACACTGATAAAAGTTTAGATTAGGAAAGTCAAGATAAGAAGTGCACAGCACAAGAAATTGCCTCACAGAAGGAAAAATCAAGTTTACTTACAACTTCTCTTATAAACATGGATATAGTTGGACAGCACAGTCAAAAAGAAAATTCATAAAGCAACAACAATGAAATTTTATTCCATTTTAATTTTCCCATTCATAGAATCAGACTGGTTTGGGTTGGAAGGGACCTTCTTCACATCCCCAGCAAGAAAACAAACTGGAGGGTGGGTCACATAAGGGAAGGGTAAGGGCCCTGAACATCTACCAGAGTGATGACAAACTCTCCTGCAAAAGAAGTTAGTTTGTGCTGTAGCAGCCCATGTCCACCACTAAGAAGCCAGGATCATGATTTTTCAAAGCAGTCTCTGCTGAAAAGTCCAACTCTGACTCATCTTATCTGCTGGGCAGTCTCATCAACATCATTCACAGGAGCCAGCAAGCACAACGCTCAGCAATTAAATAACCAGAGTCTTCACAGACTCCAGGTGGCAACACCCAGGCTGGGGCAGGACAGACAAGAGACAAGGTGGATCTGATCACTTTGCTGCCTTCCTACTTCTGAACTGGAGGAAGGAGGGGCAGACAAGAGAAATACCAGCAAATCAAATGGAAAATCATACATGAAAGCCACTAGATAGCCAGCTCCCAAATAAGCTCTGGGCTTGACACCAGTAACAAACCAGGCATGGCCACAGCCTGCTGCAGTGTCACCAAGACAGGCTGCAGCTTGGGACCTTATCCACAACCCAGCCTGCCTTCACTCTCAGCCTGTGGTGGGACAGGAGAGCATCACCATTATAGTCTCTAACTAACTGGTCCATTTGTTCTAAACTAGTCAAGGACGGCAGAAATGCAAAAAAGGAGAAAGGAAATACTCCAGGAAGATGTTTAGAAAGAGTCACCTGACAGCATCCCTGTCAGAGACAGCTCCAGACAGACAACCAAAACCTGACAGCAGCTACCTGGAAGAAATGGGTCCTGGGAAGTGAAGAACATCAAACAGAAGAAAAATAAATTTAAAACATAGATAAGTTATAAGGCCTTTTCAGAGGCCAGTATTTTCACTCCACTCTTGTCACAGCAAAATGGCTTATGGAATACATCATTATTCCATAAAAAACAAAGGTATTGAAGTCTGGCCCAAAATGTTCCAGAGATTAAAAAGGGATCTGTAATTTACTAGACTTTGCCTCACCCAACACATCAGGACACCTGACAGGTATCTGTCAAGCTACACAGCTAGTGCCACATATCCACTGTGCCACACCATCCCTAAATCACCTACAGCCAAAGGCAGGTCTGAAGGCCAGGAGGAGCAGAGACCTTGCAGAGAAAGGCCCTGTGACAGGGCACAGAAACTAATGAGGCTTCCAGCACAGAGCAGCCCTGTCTGCTGGGTAAGTAACACTCACAAGTATGGAAACCAGAACGGGACAGGTACCAGATGCCCTGCTGTCAAAGGGGCTGCATCCCTTAATCTTCATTAAATGTTCTTTGTATTCCAAATAACAAAAAAACAGCCAAACACTTGATTTCCAGGCTTGCAAAAAGAAAAACTAATTAAGACAGCAAGTTAATATGGGGTTTAGCTCAGGCTTTTGTTTATCAGCTAATGATAAATATTTAAATCTAATTCACCAGAACAGTGACAACCTTTTGTAAAGCAGTAAGTCTTCAGTGCATTGAAGGATTATCCTGATTGATCACAGGCAACATGGAAAAGCCCAATAATGTTTCATAACCATATACAAACCCCATGTTTGTTCTGGACACAACTCCATAAACATGATCCAGGAGTCAGGGTGTCCAACTTGGAGAATTTCCAGAAACAACTGGTTTCTTGGCCCATTATTTAAATACTAAAGCAAAGGATACTTTTGAGAAAGGATGGACCAGACAACTATCACCCAAATTTCTCGTGCTCACAGTGTGCCAACACTCCCCTCACTTTCACAACCACCATCATTCAGAATACTGTCTTCAAAAAATGAACCATTTTAAACAAGACTCCTTTGCTGGCAACCATAGCCCAGGCCAGGTAAAGCAATTCAGCTGTGATACCTTTAATATGAATTCATGTGTGGGATTCCCAATCCTGTCTTCTGATTCAACATTGTATTCCCGAGCTAAGTGCACCGTTGGTTTATAGAGTCTCCAGTGTTTCTCACCTTCTAGCTGAAGGATAAACACCTGCAAAAGACCATAAATCCACATGCATAAGGAAGCCTTGCTGCTCCTTACACATCCAACTGATCAGAAATTTTAAGTGATCTTCTTACTTGTAAAGTCTGTGGAACCATGTCAGAAAACAAGGATATAAAGCAAACAGAAGTGGCACAGGTTGCTTTTCTGACAAGAAGAAAGAGATTTCACCTTCCCTAGTCTCAGTCACGCCACAACATGGCAAACAAGATTCCTTCCACATTAATTTTTAAATGCCTACAATGCAGAAATGAAAATACCAAGTCTGGAAAGCACAGTTCACATGATATTACCATTAGATATTACTATTAGTACCTTTTCAATAAAATTATACAAGAAAAACAACTGTAAAGAAACACTTGCAACTAATTACTGTAACTTTTCAGTGGAAAAAACATTTTTCTATAGTAAATTATCTTACTGGGGGGGAAGTGCATATACAGGTATGCACTGTCACCAGCAAAAGCCCGGGCACAGCTTCACAGAGAAGGTTGTGCTGTCCTACCTCAACATCATCGTAGTGAGGGGGGAGGCCCTGCGACCCCTGAGGGGTAATGTAAACGTTCGACCCAACCAGGGACCCGAAGTAGCACTCCAGCTTCTCCTGAATCTTCCACAGCTCCTCCTTTAAAAACAAATGATGCTGTTATCACTCAAGAGCTCAGCCAAGCCAGGCTGCTGCCCAGCCCACAGCCTCCCCATCGGTTTTTCCTAGGGAATGATCACATCCTCACAGGGAGGCTGGGAGGCAGATGCTCTGTTGGAGTGTTCCTGCTGAAAGCAAGCACTGCAGACACACAGGAGATCTGCTGTGAGGGAAGTCTGGTGCCCCATCATAGTGTTGATGTTTGTTCTCTTCCCTGCACCATTTTTAGGTTGCAAAAACAGACAAACAAAGCTAGACAGAGGAAAATAAACCACCATCATCCCACAAACAGCAAAACATCTTAAGACAATAAACACATGCAGGACTTGCATTATATAGGCTAGCATCAAAGAGAGCATAAAAAGGTTAGAGATCTTTTTTCCAGTGACTCCAATTGTTTGGGCATACTCAAGAACAAACTTTATTCATCCACACCTGACATGTGACAGACAATGCACTGAAGGGATGACTCTCATAGCAGAAGATGCCAACTACCAGTGCTGCACAAGTGCAACTTCAAACAGAATTCATGCAGGTCCAGCTCAAGCTCTACATTTCAGCATAAACCATGCAACATTTCAACTTCACCTGCAGCTGCCTCTGCCACTGGCCACTACAGCTACACTGCAACTGAGATCAACCAGCAACACTGTACGTGGGACTCAGCTGTGTACGTGGGTCCTTACAGACCACTTCTCAATTAAATTGTGTTGTCATCATGGGACAGAACTGGACTACCTAAATCCAAGTACCTTTAAGCATCTGAGTCCTTTCCACAGCTGTGTGGACACCACTGCCTCAGCTCAATACACGATGACTGCAAAAGCATCAAAATGAACAAAAGAGGGAGGGGACACAGCTAAAATGTGGTGCCAATTCAAAGGGAATCCATTGAACGGTGAAGTGTCCTGGAATTATTTTCCACAGTTTCACACCTTGCCCTCCATTAAAGGAAACTGGTACAAAAGCCCCTATTTGCACAAGGAAACAGTGGGGCAGAAGGGATAATTTAAGCAGACACAGATGCATAAAAATCAATTTTATGCATGTAGTTTTTTCTAAACTTTTACATGAGAAAGCAATTTTTTTAAAAGGAATGTTTAATATTATAGCACAAATCAGATTTTGTTCTTACTGCACAGCACCGAAACATGATGGGCAGTGCAGAAATATAAACCATGTTTTAATTAAAACAGTTCATTTATAGATTTTAAAAGGTCATCAGTGTCAGCTACTTCACCTGGATTTACTGGGGACAGAGATGAAGCTATGTCTAATATGACTCAAGCAAAGCGCACCCCACCATAAAACCTGCATTAATTATATTCAATGAAATGATCCAACCTTAAATCTCTGAGGCTGATGAAACTGTATTGTTGCCTTTTTCTGGTCAAAATCCTTCTTCAGCTGCATGTAATTCACTTTTCCTTCTTTATTTAAAACTTTCTTTTTTCCATTCACACATCTGCAGATATTTATATCTCGCCCATAGTACAGACCCTGGCTGCACAGTTCCTTCAGATCTGACAGCTGGAAGAGGGACTGGTAATAAGCAGCCAGCAAGGGATCATTTCTCTGCAGAAGAAGTGGCTTTTGCTCCCAGTACTCCTTGAAAAACACCTCTGGTTTGATGGGAGAGATCAAGCTGCCGAAGAGGCTGTCTGGGCTTTCAAAGTTCAGGACTGATGGAGAACAAGCTGCGTCCACCTTTGCTCGTTTACACTGTGCCTGCATCTCTCTCCCCGTTTCAGCATGCTTCCCTCCTTTCTTGGGCATGTTCCTGTTGAAGAGGAGAGAGAACCAAAACAGTCAACCACTAACACAATCTCAAAAGCTCACAGGCCCAGAGCAGCTCCTCTTGCCTTCCCAGGTGGAACATCAGAGTATGCTAGGAACAGCTCTTCATTCAGATGCTCACTATTTGTGCCAAGCAGCAGAAAAAGGAAAGCCCACACAGCAGGCCCTGTGATCCTCTCTCAAACCTCAGCAAACTCTACTGGGAGCTGTCACTCACAGAAGCTCAAACCCCACAGCCGAGTTCACACTACAAAACACACCATGGCTGCACAACAGATCTTTACAAAGGCAGGAACCCACCCACACAAAGCAGCTGTGGCAGACTGGTCTTCTGTGGCAAGAGCTGCAAATTATTAAAAAATTAACTCAGCTTTAAGAGAGATTTAATGGCAACATGTAGAGGGGGTGGACTTAAGGATCCTAAACAACTAAGAAATTAAAAAAAAAAAAAAAGAGGGGACAGGATCCACTTGTACCCTCTTAGATTTCCTTGAAATGCATTGATATTGGGGGAAAAAAAGCACAAGGAAGACTTCTTGCTTTAGTAGGACCTGCAGATGAGGCAGATGCTGCAGTGAGGAGACACAGACACCGGTCCAACAGCACATACTAAGGGCTGTGCAAGAATACAGTGAACAGAAAACACAGGGAAATGGGGCAGGGAAAGGGGGAGGCCAAGTTAAAGAGTAGACTGTTGTGAGGGAAGAAGGAATATGTAACCAGGTTCAGTGGGTGAGGATGATTCCATTGGCAGGAGGGTCACAGCAGTTTCCAAAGAAACAGAAAAACCCAGAGCAGACTCCCCTGAGGAAGGAGAAGGTTTGAGGAACATAAAAGTGAGGGCACCTGCTTGAGGTCTCAGGCCCTGGGAACAATTTTATGCTAAATTACATGTCAGTGCCAGGCATCTAGCGATGCTCTCACCACGCAGTAGCCCACATCTAAGCCTCTGTCAGGGTCTCCATACTGTATCTTGAAAGGCCAGGTTTAGCAAAACTAAGTTTACAGAAAAGAGGGAAAATTGTTAGGCCTTTCTGTTGATGTTATGCACTGACACCAAAAACCAAAATTATAAGAATCTGCTTTCATTTCTGTCAACCTCAGTGGTTTACACAGAATAAAAAGAATGCCTTCATCCAAGTGCAGACATTTACTTTTAAAATTGGAAGTAATTTACTTTGTTTTTCCAGGTAGACAATATGCTTGTACATCATTATGTAAAAGAAAAAAGTTAATTCACAAAGGGTTTAGCTGCCAAGTTCTCAGGAAAGTTAAGGCAAAAATCAAGTAACAGTAGGTGTAACACCATACTATGTGCAGACATACTTGCCTTAATTCTGCACCAGCATTTCATCCCCCAGAGTAGCCCAGAGCAGCAGGCAGCAGTAAAAGCCTGCCTGAGAAGCTGAGCTAAGTCTCCTGACAATGAACCAGCACCAAGCCCTCCAGCACTGCAGCTTGCCTCTAGGTCTCAGCTGGCCAACCCCAACTGACTCTGGGCATGTCTGAGCAAGTTCCTGAAGCCAACAGACGAGGAGTCAGAACATGCTGATGCTTTTAATCTGCAAGTAAAAATGACAGCTTTCCTCCCAAAAGTAAATGCTCTCATTTATGAAGATGCATTCACTTATAAAGAACCCTTAACATGAAACTTAAAACTCCAGTTCTGGTATTTGCAGGCAGTACTAAGCCCTCCTGTGCACCAGCATGCAGGACACCTTTGCTGCTCCGCTGACTCCTGGGCAGAGTGTTTCATCAGTAGTTCCTGTAACAGCCTGTACCTCAACAGCAACCTCCAGTCACCTTAGGGAACCTGTATCACCACCAGCATGGACATCCATGGCTGCAGCAAGCTACAGTTCTCCAGGCAAGGGAATGCTTAAAAAGTTTGTCCCCAATTGCTATGAACAGCTGAAGATGCTGCAGGCACCAAGACCTACAACTGACATCCCCAAATGCCAGCAATGCAAATACAACCAAGCCTGAATGGTCAGTTTTGAACCCCAGACCTAAATCCATCACATCAACATCTCAGCTCATTCACACAGTATTTAACAAAGTTAAATTCAGACATGTACTATTTAGAGAATGCAGCTACATTTCCACAATGTGCTATTCTGTTTTGTTAGTTATTACAACTGTAGAACCACAGAACAGTTTGAGTTGGAAGGAACCTTTAAAGATCATCCAGTTTCAACCCCCTGCCATGGGCAGGGATACCTTCCACTAGACCACACTGCTCAAGGACCCAGCCAACCTGACCTCGAACACTTCCATTGATGGGACACCCACAACTATTGCCCATCCAGGGCAACATCTTCCAGTGTCTCACCACCCTCCTCAGAAAAAAATTTCTTCCTTATATGTAATCTAAACCCACTCTCTCTGTTTAAAACCACTGTCCCTCGTCCTGTCACTACAGGCCCTGGTTAAAGTCTCTCTTCATCTTTCGTGTAGGCCCCCTTCAAGTATGGAAAGGCCGCTATAAGATCTCCCTGGAGCCGTCTCTTCTCCAGGCTGAACAGCCCCAACTCCCTCAGCCTTTCTCCACAGCAGAGGTGCTCCAGCCCTTCAATCATCCTCGTGGCCTCACTCCAACAGGTCCCTGTCTTTCTTGTGCTGAGGGCCCCAGAGCTGGTCACAGGACCAAACAGGGTCTCAGCAGAGCCAAGCCGAGGGACAGAATCCCCTCCATGGACCTGCTGCCCACGCTGACTGACACAGCCCGGGACAGAGCTGGCTGCCTGGGCTGTGAGCACACATTGCCGGTTCTCATCCAGCTTTTCACTCACCAGTACCCACGTCCTGCTCTGCAAGGCTGGAGAAAAAACACAGCAACAGAGCAGACCTGTTCCTGCTTCCAACACAGTTACCGCCATCAGCATTTCCCACCTCGCACACCCGATGTGTCCGTTTGGGAGCTGAGGCCTCTAAACCGGCCCGGGACTCAACCCCTTGGGAAGCGGCGGGGCAGAACGATGGCCTCGGCCATGCTGAGGCCGCACAGCCCCCGCTGCTCCCCCTCACCGGGATACACGGAAACTTTTTCCAGAAGGAAAAAGCCGCAGGAACCGGTGCTCCTGTGCCCGCAGCAGCCAGCGCTCCCTGCCCCCAAGCAGCCCCACAGCGCAGCCGGGCTGCCGGGAGGGACGCCCATTGAGTGTCACCGGCCGGGCTCCGCGGCTGCCGGGCCCCGACTGAACGAGCCCCGGGCAGGCGGACGGTGCCTCAGCCGCTCCAGCCTCTCCAGCCCAGCCATCAGCCACGAGGCCGCCGGGCCCGGCGCTGCCACAACGCGCCCCGCACCCACGGCCGCCTTTCCCTGCGTCCCAGCGGGGCTCCGAGCCCGGCGGGACGGGGTTGGCCCATTCCTCCCGCCGCCATCAACCCCCTGTGTCCCCCCCGCAACGATTCCTCGTTCCCGCACACCCCGGGGCCCGGCTCCAGCAGCTCGCACTCACCCGGGCGGGCTGCAGCGGGCGGGGCGGGGCTGGGGCAGGCGGGCGGGCGGGAGGAAATGGCGGCGGAGCCGGGCGGAGAGCGGCGCGGGCGCCCTCCGGGGGCCGGGCTGGGTCAGGCGGCTGGCGGTGAGGGGGGAGCTGGAGGCGCTTCGCTGGTGGCTGACGGTGCTGAAGCTGGGCCCGACTGGACCCTCACCGCCGGCTCCCTCAGGAAGTTACACAGCAATACCTCCACTGAAGTTATGACATGGATTAAATTAGGACATACAACATAAAACCGTGTGGTTACCTGTATAAAGTTTTACTTCATACACACAAAAATGCCTGGGTTTTAGCTGCGTTATTTTTTCCTGGATAAAATCTTTCTCCAGAGCCCCTCTGAGGCTCCCTCGAAGAAATCTTTAGAATCCTGACCCGAGCACATCAAAACTCCTAGAAATATTTTTTTTGTTACCTTTATTAAAGATGCCTGTGAGCGGTTTAATTTACACTGACTGAAAGACATCAGAAAAATTGTTAGGTAGGTTTTTGCTGACGTTTTCTTCTTGTGTACTGATGGCTTGAAGCATAGAAAGCAGAACTGCCAGCAAAAGGTGACTTTTGGGAACCTCAGCAGCCCTCCAGTGCATGGCTAATTCAGTGGACATTTATATTGGGCATAAGTTAGTTACTAGAAGGACCTTTCAGTGACAGATAGGAGAGGGGACTGTGTTCTATCAACAATTTATGGAGGGAAATAATAGAGCCTTTCACATCTAAAATACGGGTTCAAATCCCTCCCTTTATAGAAAATGGTGTTGCAGGCCTGTTCTTCCGTGCAGCGTGGTGGTTACTCACACAGTAATAGCTCCTGCTTCCATGGCACTTAGCTGGATCTTTTGGGACAAATGTCGTGTGATGCCAGTGGGTTCTGTGTTTGTGAATGCATCCAGCAAACTCCTGGGTGCTGAACGGAGAAACTGGCGAAAGAGACTACACAGCAAAAGGGGATGGAGGAGAGAAAAAGGCAAACACTGCTCATCCCATCCAGTCCTTCTTCCTTTACCCCCTGGACCACTTTGGTCACCAGCTGACCAAGACATCGTGGCCACTTGATCATGAAATGCAGATTAATCAGCATGTGAATGGGCTACCAGAAGGGAGATTTAGCCAGGGGTGAATTCTAAGGTTATCCTAATTGTACAGATGTGTACGAATTAGTAAAATTTAAGTTTCTTTATAAAGCATTTTTCTTTCATTGGGCTGTGACTTTCAAAGAAAAAGAAAACATTCTCTGCTTTCTAATTCTGACTCATTTTTAGTTCATCACAATGCCACTCCACATTCAGGACAGTTTGCAAAATGTATTAAATGGGGAATATTTTAGTGTAAACTCTCACCAATAGTTAGGATATTCAAAGGTGTACATTTTTGTAGCTCCCTGAAAAACAGGTCACTGCCATGAAATTCACTTACTTCTTTCATGAGAATTGCTTCGAAGAATGGAGTAGTTCTCCAGACTTAAAAGTTTGCATCACCCACAGTAACACTTTCAGGATGTTTTAATAGAGATGGGTGTAGCAGCAGATGCTAAAAATAGGAAGGCCACATCCTGCACCTCAGCCGGTCACTGAAGCCATTACAAGCTGTTATTTCTGTTCCAAAAATCCACAAAGTACTCTCAGCATAACTGCTTGAATACTACTAGGGTGAATACTCCAACAAATATGTATTTACCTAATGGCTGTGATGTTTTAACTTTTAGTAAATGCTGTGGGAAGTAAAACCCATATGTTTGCCTGGCTGCAAAACCCAGCCAGAGATTAACAGGAATGGGAAATACTTGGGAATACTTTTTTAAAAAGACTTCCATGCTGGTCTGTGCAGACAAATTGACTCGAAGTATTTATTGCCATCCCTTTGTGGAAGATAACACAAGCTTCAGAAGAGCATCATGTGGGTTTTAGTCAGCCCTCTAAAGAAGAAAAATGTATTTAAGTACTGTTTGTTCTTTTTTACTATTTATACAACCAATGGCTTTGTGAAGTATAATTGATCCTGATATCATCCCTGTCACTGCATTAAGTGATATAAATTATAAGCTTCCCTGTAAAAGTAGGCAGTTGAGTTTCATCATCATAACGTACAGTCTTCTTCATTGCTAATAAAACTTGCTGTGTAGTACTGCTCTCCATGCTGGTGGCTACATCACAGTTGCAAAGTAACTAACAGTTTTCTCCACCAAAGCAAGCTGTGCAGCTTTCAGGCACCTGTATAGGACGTGCCCAGCAGGCAAATGCAGGCAGGAATCTCTTCCTCCACACTCCCATGTGGGAGCCTGCTTGCAGGACATCCTACACGGGGCTTGGGCATGATGTGCTGCGGGGCTTTTGCTGCTGCAGGTCCTGTAAGAAATTTAGAAGAAGGAATTGTTTTGGGTCACGAAGCATATGGGTATTTTTTCTGTTGGAGGCTGAGGATTCGCTGTTGGCTACAGAATAAATACCTCTTTCTGTAAGGAAAAAAATATGTGAAAACAATGGTGTTACGTTAGCTCATGCGAAAAGTTCAGGATACACACATCTGGAACAATTAGATGGCATCTTCTCAGGCAACCTGGAACATCTGTGCAGGACACCTCCGTAATGGCAGCGCAGTAACGAGGATGTCGTGGTATGGTTTTTATCTCTCTATATTACACATTTGCTCAGCTGGAGGTCTACTGTGCTGTTGCTTTTGCCAAAGCCTGCATATCCTTTGGCTTTACATTCCCAGCATTGTCATTCCTGGTATGGTATGGGTCTGCTTTCTATGACAGGATTTCCTGGAAGACTATCAAAGCCGTTCTTAGCTCTGATCATTTGTTTGGCAGCGAACTGGCTGCCAAAGTACCCACTCACTCCATCAGACTTCAGTCACCCGGCGTGCAGTGTGTCACCAGCTTCTCCAGCTCTGTAACTGGGAGCTTGATAAAGGCAGCTTTTTGAAAGAGTAAGAGACATCGTCATGCTGTGAACAAACAATATTGGAGCAGGAAAATCAAATAAACCAGAGAGTGGTTCAGGCTTCCAAATTTATTCCCATTTCCTAATCTTAACCAAGCAGTGACCAAGCATTTACCTTGTGACATTTTTTGCCACCACAAATTATCATTGTGAACGTTTATAAATAAAAACTCACTTCATTAAATGACAGACAAACTCAAGGAATTAAAGTGGAAAATGCTCCTTATTCAGGAAAGTCACAAAAATAATCTTGATTCTTTTCTGGAGCTGTGAATGAACACATTCTCTGTGTCCCTGAACATCCTTAATTCAACCTCCTTAGCCTGAACCTAAGGATATTTCCATGCAGGATTCCTGTACATGGCTCTGTTTTGGCACAGCTGCTTCCTTTTATTTCCTGTGTGTCTCATTGTGGTATCTTGAACTGTGCTGGGGATCAGTGCTGCAAGAGGGCATATGTAGCTTCTCCTCACTCTAACATTCAATCTCAAAAGCCAAACAAAGAGGGACAAAACCCCAAGCTCATGTACGCAACATAAAGCAGAAGAACCAGATCCTGCTGAAGATGTCGTTTGTTTTCTTGTCAAAAGTCTTCTAAAATCTCTGCCTCAAAGCCTACGTTTCTGACACGAAGTTACGCAGAAAGCAGGTGATTACAGCAGGTCTACATGAGGCACAGGTGTGTGGGGGTCACATGAGGGGCATCGCTTGTGCAGGTGAAGCTAGTCACCCACCTGGAAGGTGGCTGTAAGACACTGAGTGCCTGGGACATTGTTCCTGTGCTGCCTTGGGGACTAGTGATCAAGATTTCTCCAAAACAGAGACCTTTCCCAATGGTCCTGTGGAAAGCCAGGGACCGCTGACAAGGTGAGGGTTTTTCTTAAGGTCTTGATGATGTACAAAGCCCCATCAGCTTTGCTTCCTGCTGGTCCCTACTCCACTGCTAAGTCATAATCACCTTCCCCCTAGTTACCATCCGAGGACAAAGGCTGCTGAGGTGCATACAGGTTGCCTAGCGAAATTGAAACGCAGCAAGTAAAATAAGGACAGGAGCTATTTGAAGATGATCGGTACCGATGGCCTACAAAAATGGACCACAAGTGGAGAACAAACAGAAAGGCTGATTAAAGAGGAATGGTCAGAGTGCAGATAGAGACTGGATAATACTTCAGGTGGGAGCTGCTGTCTGTTTAGGTGTGTGACAAAGGGCTCCCTTAGTGAGCGCGCTGCTTCTGTGCTACTGCAGTGGGAGCACATGCATTAGATTGCCCCGGTGAAGCATTGCACAGTCCAATTGGAAAAGCAACCAGACTCGAGAGTTTTTCATTAATGGTTTTGCTGCTAACCAAACCAGCCTTGATATGACACAGAAGTCAGTTTGGGAAATTTTTAACCCTTTCCTCTACTGCTGCTGCATTATTTTTCAAGCTCCATGCTACCCTGATACGCAAAATAATGTCTAGCTTATGATATGATTTTTGTTCATATGTACAAACCCCAGTAAAAAAAGTTGAACACAATATACACACTGGGAAATATAATCCTGGAATATGTGTCAATAACATGATTGTTCTGTAAGATGATCCTGCCCACGTTTCCCTTCAGAGATCTCTTCCTCTTGACGTGAGTTGTGTCCACGTTACAGACGCTGGCTGCACGTGCCCGAGCCTCATTCCCTTCACAGCGCTCTGGGAAAGCAGTCAGGTCCATGTCCACATCCGTGTCGTGAAAGCACCCGTCAAACGCCATTGCTTGCACTGCGTCGATGCTGTACGTTCCTGAAGCCTGGCAACAAAGAACAGTTATTCTGCATCTAGCAGGAGCCATTTTAATAAATTATAAATAAATACAACAGAAAATTAAAACCTATTTCCCTTCAGTGTTATTCCCCATGTGGAGAGCATAGGGGGCACAGGGCTACCTCACAGTGTTGGTACCTGTGGGGCCTGCCCCCTCGGGCAGGGCAGGAGCAAGGGAGGGATACATGTGATAAAAGACACTTGTCTGATTATTGCCAGCTTCTGGCTGTGCCCCAGCTTCTGAAACAGAAAAAGCAAGCTCTGCCTCCCCTGTAGGTCTGCATCACTGGAGTTGTGGGAAATGACTTCAAACATTTCCATTAGTTTTTTGATAGCATTATCAAATCATGTGAGCGACATGCACTCTTGTTGTGGTTTTCCCCTTGCAATATACCAACAAATGAGTTTACATGGGGGGATAGTCTTGAAGCAAAGGTTTTAAGTGAGTGCTTCATAGAAAGCTTAACTTGTGAACATTTCTGCTTCAGGCACACTTTTCTAAAAATGACCTTGTCATTCACCTGGTCTTGGGACAAAAAGGCATCATTAAACCCATCTTCCTAATTGAAAATGGTGAAGCAGGAGAAGGAGAAATAGACTCTGCTTCACAGGAAACAGGAGGGAATATTACATGGGTGCATTCTGGGGTATATTTCAGAGAGAAGAAAAATACCTTGATCAATAGGTATCTGAGAACAGAATGAAGGTTACCTTCCTCTAAGGGAAAAAAAAAATTCAGGAGATGCACTGCCTAACCTCTGCCACTAGAAAAGGAAGGGAGAGAAAGCACAGACCTTCTCAAGATCTCAGAGAGGATGATACATTTCCTCCCTTCAGCAAAGTAAAGTGAGATACAAGAGTGGAGTCACAGGGATGGTTGCTGTGCTGATATCACACTGGTGTGTCACGATTACTCTGTGGCTTCTGTGATGCTTTCTGAAGGCCACAAAACACAGAGGATTGTACCTTGCCCCTTTTTTTGAGTTGCTTTCTCTCTTCGATTGTGGTGAGATAGTTCACTGCCGCGTATTCGATGACAGACAGGAAGACAAAAAGGAAGCTGATCCACAAATACACATCCACAGCCTTTATGTAAGACACTTGAGGCATTGAGGCACTTACTCCTGTCATGATGGTTGACATTGTGAGCACTGTAGTTATACCTGCCAAAGGAAAAGGGGGGGTTATCATAATAGTGTCCAGCTGGTTCTGTTTAGCTCATCACCATTGCTTGGACAGCACAGCTTGGTGAGGGCATATGACTGACACTGCCTTTAACTTCATTGCACAGGCTCTGAAAAGTGGAGTGAACCATGAAGGACCCATCACATACAATATTGAAGCCAGTAAATCATCTCTCTGCTCAGTGTGTGCAGAACCACACCAGGTTCGACCTGCAGGCACACAACACTGGTGATTTAGCAGCATGAGGAACACGTTTCTACAACAGCTTCAGGCACTGCTACAGAGAAGTGACAGCTGCTTTGTGGTCTTCCCTCACTTCCCAGAGCCAGGGTCTCCACTACATACTTCCTTGTCCTGCAGAATCACTAAAGAATCACCAATTTCCTCCCAACCCCTTCTCAAGTTGTACTTCTTGAGAACATATAGCAGCTTGTATGTCTCTCTTGTAACGCCATGGCTCTCCAAAAACACTCTAGAATAAAAATGCTATATCCATTGAAACAAAGAACTATGTTTTGTTTACTTTACTGTGTCCAGAATTTCACCCTCATCTTTTCAATCTCTCCTCTTATGTGCAGCTATTCAACTCATTTTGGTTTGTTCTATCTCAGAAAAAAAATCCCACCAACACCCAACAAACAACCTGGGTCCTGCTTTTAAATAAATTAATGTAACCCTGGCAGTGAAGACACCTCAGCAACACCTGTGAGACAGCACTGGCTGATAGCCTGGCCTTTCAGCTGGTCTCAGTGTAGCCTTTCTCCAGTTTTATGCTAGTCCAACTGCACTGGAACACACTAGAGTTTTCCCTCCTCCTCTCTGCAAGCTCCTTAGGTTGAAGGGTGAAGTTTGAAATCCACCATAGAAGAGGAAATCAATTTATTTAAAATATGTATCCTCTAGGCCAGGGAGCTAAGCTTTTTAAACTTTGTTGTTAACATTGCCTATAAAGTGTGTAGGCTTATGCTAATGAAATGTGTGTTATTCATGGAACTCCTGATGCATAACCTTCTGCAGAAATCTATATATAAATTAAAGAACATGATCAGCAAAACTATCCTGACAACATTACAAATGACCTACTGAGAATTAAAACTTTATTTTTAAAGATGAAGTTATATTTCTTATAGATAAAATTAATTGGTAGATGAATTAATAAAAGGAGGTGGGAGGTACCATAATTTCTTTTTAGACTTAACAAATAGATTTATATCTCGTGTATTAATAGCTTTAGACTGTGCCAATAGAAAGGGATCTGAGGTAGCTACAGTCTTATTTTTTCTAGATTGATATAGCTTTAGATAAAAATTGAGGGCTCCCTCAGCACATGCAAGCTTGTTTCTTAAACAAAGAACCTCAGATTTTCACTTGTCTAAGAAATATGGCAACATACAGTTGGCTTCTGGGACTTCTTCTGAGAAGAAAGAACAGGAGCTTCTTTCCTAATTCTTAAAGAGACAGTTGCAGGAGTCAGATGCATTATGGTTACATTAGATATCTTAACAAATTTCCATCAGATCTTCACAGAGATGCTAATCTTTAAAAAAATGTTCTAATTTCAAGGCCATCAGCATTAAATTCCCAACAAAGGCAGTCTTGAAGTGTTATCAATTGATTCAACACTGAGAAAAACAATAATGTTATAAAAACCCCACTGTAATTAGTCTTTTTCTCCTGAGCTGTGGTGTTCAGAACTAAATCTGTGAGAGCAGAAAGATGCCCAACTTACTTTTTGGTTTCCACAGAAGCCTGTGTGGCTTGCACAGTTAAGGCATCAAAGCAAACATTTTCAAGGTGCCTAACAAAGGCTTTGCTACATGTGACAAGTCAGGAAACTGGTTCCAAGTTGGTAGGAAGATATCAAATGTTTCTAGAGGGAAAGCAGAGCTTTTAGATTGTGCTATGCCTATTAAGTATCTCTCATGAACCATGGATTTGGGGAGGGATCTGACTGGCTGTTACTACCTGTTACTTTATTGGGAAGAGGGAAGGGAAAAATCAACCCAATCTTTGGGAAATCTGCAGAATTATTCCTTTTTCCTTCTATGGTGCATGAGCTGTTTTCTACTATAGCAAAGCCAGTCTGAACAAACATCCCATTTCCAAATACAGAGGCTGACTAAAGGAGTTTGTGGTAGTGACAACAGTGGCAATAATAGTGTTGTTCAGGCAATTACCCGATATACTTGCTCATGTCTTGTGTAAATATAAAGCTCAGGTAACTTCAAAACTTCTCTCCTCTCCATTCTGTACTTCCCCAAAGAGTACACATTAGAGGCTTACCTAGTGATACCCTGGCAGGGACGGCTCTTCTGTCAATCCAAAATGAAACCCAAGACAGCATCACCATCAGCATGGCTGGGAAATAGGACTGTAGCACAAAAAAGAAAATATGTCTCCGGAGTGCAAAGTTTATAAAGAGTCGATTGTACCAACCTATTGAAAAAAGAGAGAGGGATGGGTTGGGGGAGAAGAGAAGAGAAGAGAAGAGAAGAGAAGAGAAGAGAAGAGAAGAGAAGAGAAGAGAAGAGAAGAGAAGAGAAGAGAAGAGAAGAGAAGAGAAGAGAAGAGAAGAGAAGAGAAGAGAAGAGAAGAGAAGAGAAGAGAAGAGAAGAGAAGAGAAGAGAAGAGAAGAGAAGAGAAGAGAAGAGAAGAGAAGAGAAGAGAAGAGAAGAGAAGAGGAGCTGTGTTATTTGTGAGCTTCGTTCACTGGCCTCCTCCTTCCAGTAGGACCAGTGTATCCTCATCAGGAACAGCAAATGCCTAAGAACTATTGCTACCCCGTTGGTTTTATATAGTGCTTTACAACCTGTCCATCACACCTCATTAAAACACTGCTGTCTTGAGAATGAAGCATCAGAACTCCATAAATAAAATACTGAGGTTAGGAAACTGAAAAAAAAGTAAGTAGACTTCAAGTGAAACTGCCAGGAGAATATAAACAATATAATTGTCCAGTCCAGCTAGGGCAGTGAAGCCAACACCCTGCCTCCCACAAAAAGGAGCCCGTCTTCCCTCACGCTACAAAGACCCAGCAACAAGCAGCACTTCTGCTAAGGTCAGACTGGTTTGCCTGCTCGGCATTGACTTCAGAGGAGCTCGTTGTTGACTTTAGAGGAACAGGTGCCATCTAGTGAATTTTGGGGCATGCTCTGTCTGTACAACAAAGCACATGTGCTACATACACCTCCTGCCATGGGAGGGAAATCAGTTTATAGCGAAGTGAAAAGAAGATAAAAGTGACTGGCTGCACAGCATCTGCCTGTCTAGTACAGAGACATCAACGAGCCTGTGTTGGAGCAGTCGTGCCATCACAAAGAGTGACTTTATAAAAAAGAATATCTCCATAATAACCCCCTCTAATATTAAGCATGCTCTATGTGTTTTCAGTTGTGGAAAAAGGTTTTGGGTTTAAAAATGATTGTCTTAAAAATGGGCTGAAATTGGTCCTCCTTTGGAGGCCAGGGAACTCTAAAAGCCTAGATGTTATGCGCATGTAGTTCACTGACATTCACAGGAGAGGATATGCAGAACCTAAAATGCATAAGGCTGCTTTGTGAGCAGCACTTCTGTCCATTTTTTTGCCCAAGACTCTTCAGGGGGAGATGGCTCCCATTACAGTTGTGCTGACTGTTCCACACTATTACTTTCTTCAGGGGTAGGGTCTGTGTCTAATTATTTCCTTCCAACAAGAAGCAAAATAAAAGTACAAGAGAAAGTGAAACCTCCTGACTGAAACAAAAGCTCAAAGCCACAGAGAAGTCTATGTTTACGAAGGGCAATGTTCTAATTAACAGATATGGTACACACATTATTCAGGTACTTTCTTAAAGAATAAATCTTTCCTTTCACCTTTACTCTGCTGAGTTAAGTTCATCATCACAATATCTGCATGGAAGCGTGAAGCAGTTACACTCTGCAAAGTCAAAGGTGCTGTGAAGGTGCTGCAAAGGCCTTGGGTACAGAGGCGGAACGAGGTTGCACTGTTGTGCACAAGGCCATATTTGTTTGCATTAGTGGGTTTTTTAATGAGAATAGCAAGGCAGAAAGAAGCCAGCTGAGTTCCCAAAACCCAATTTCAACACACAGTGATAGCAGTTTCATGGAAAATATCCCAGTCTGTCTTGCAACAAGGACAAATTTGATGTAGCTCTCAGCAAGGCACAGTTAGGATAGTAAAGTATCACTCATCACTCGCCCTCTTCTCATGTGACAGTGGCTCTTGAAAGCTGGAGCTCTGTTCTTAGCTCATACACGAGCAAGAGATAAGGATGAAGAACCTGATCAAGCTGTGAATTCCTCACTGCTTAGGCTGCATCATAATTTAAACTGGAATTTCTGCATTCAATATCAGCCATGATAAAGAATGGCTCTTTTTTAAATGCAAAAAGATATCCTGTACATAAAATACAGTAAATAAATCTATTTGCAGCTTCTCTGTATGTCTTAAGGGTTTTTTCCCAAAGCATTATGCATTTCATCATATTATATTAAATAATTTCTATTTTATTAATCTGCCTTGATATAAAAAGCAATATCAACACTGAAATGAATTGACTAAGACTGGAAAGTACAGTAGCAAGCATGCTGTTTAATCTGGTTAAAAACATATGGTTAGACTACTTACATGGAGAAGTATTTCAAAACTTCTAATTGCATGTACAAATACAAAGAAAATAAAACCCACTTGGCATGAAATCAAGACTGTAATGAACTCCTAAAGCCTTGTGCAGTTTGCCAGAAAGTATAGTTCAGGATCTATAGGGAGAAATAAAACCTGTCTAAGGCAGATATCTGTATTTAAACAAAGTAGCACTGACATAAAGGGATTTTTTTCTGCAACTTTATGTATAAACATGGAATATTAAGCAAACCGTGAATTAGACCTCAATAGGTTATAAATGCTCTCATGCAGAAATCTTATAGTCAGTAGACTTTTAATGACACTTTACAGCTCCAAAAATGAGGATATTTTAGACAATAAAACACAATGGGGTTCCTCTTATATGCTTTCTAGTACGTGACCCTTGCATTTTCAAGCTTTTCTATACAAGCAGGATGCAGAGATTCCAGTAAACCAAATATTCCAGTGGCTTTCAGAGAAGCAGCACAATTTTGCAAGAGCTCACAACAGCATCTATTTGGTTGTTGTGCTTTTTTTTCAGGTTCTTTTAGTCAGATGTATTATTATGGCCTCTTCTTCTAATATCAATAAAGTGTTACAGTGGTAATGTAAAGAGAACTGAGGGCCTAGGCCAACAGACCAGTGCGACTGACAGACCTCATCTGAACTGAGATGTCTCAGCAGTAACAGTCATTTATTAGCAATGAATTTAAACATGAAAGACATTCTGCATGGTTGTGTCCTGTGCTTCACTCATTTAACAACA
The DNA here is from genome assembly GCA_907165065.1 of Caprimulgus europaeus. The sequence goes on along the minus strand of OU015523.1, from coordinate 5,811,436 downwards.
GGGGCTTACTATACCAGTACTGCTGTAAAAAGCTAGTCCACTGGAAGCACTGAATTCTTCAATGAAAAACTGGGAGAGGGAGATGTGCTCATCTGTGCTCAGAGACTTGTTTCCATGTTTCCAGTATAACATCAGATCATCTTCATTGTAAGCATCTGTGAGAAAGTAAAAACTAAATCACTTCTTCTGCTGGAGTAATGCTTCTGTTTTCTTTTCTTATGGATAAGAAACCACAGAAACAAATTGGGAAAACCCCAAAGGAACAATTTTTTTCACATCAATTTGCCAGTTGGTTGACATGGAAAAATTTGCAAAGAGCATATTCCATTTTGCTCCAAGTGGAGCCCAGTCCTGCGCCCTGCCAGCAGCTTACCTGGCAGATGGGGCATATGTCACAGGGTCAGGGTCACAAGGCAGATAGGATGAGGGCTCTGGAGCTGCCACACTGAGCAGACTGCCTGAACATTGGGAATCTGTTCTCTTTTCCAGGACTGAACAACCAACCATCATTTCAGTTTTACTCATAATCCAAAAAACAATAAATTTTGAGAAATCAAAAGGCTCTGCAAAGCAGAAGTGCCTTTTGTTGTCCAGCTCTTCAGCTTACTACAGACAACTGAGTCAGGGGTGAGAAAGCAGATGCTTCACAGTAACACAAGCACTCACTTTCATTTTGCCATGACGTCAAATATTGACATCTTATTTTACTTTTAACTTGCACATTTTTCTCAGGGGAAAAAAAAAATTATAGAGGAAACATTTTTAGATTTTAGGCCTTGGGATATCAACCCAGTCAAAACAAAGCAGGGTGCATTTATGGTTTTTCTACCTTCCAAAAGCTCACTGAGCTCTGGAAAGACCCCAAAATAGCCACAGTTTAATATGTGCAGGTTGAAGGGTTCAGGTCACGCATTCAAATAAGTGAAAAAGGTGTTGTGAAGAAGATGGAGTGCTGGTAAGAGCGCACATGTGAAGAACAGGTATGAATTAAACTTACAGCTCTCCAGTTCTAAAGAACAGTTCTGAGTGTCCAGAGGAAATCTGCTGAAATCCATGAAGCACATAGCAGAAACTGTTATTCTGCAGAAAGAAAGAGAAAAACAGAAAGTGAACAAAGAATTTCATACTTTCTCAGGGCTGTGCAGACATCTTTGAGAGATCCCCAAGCAACAGGCTGTTTAGAATCCTAGTGGTTGAGTTTTTCTACTTTTTTTTTCTGGACACTTCTAAAATTGCTTCAAGACAGTGAGATAAAACTAAATCAGTGAGAGAACCATATTTTTTAAACATGAACAGTCTTTCTTATGAAGTACATTACCTTCAATTTTTAAACCCTTTACTGGCCTGGTCCTTCATTAGCCTTTCCCATGTTTTGCTTTGAAGGGTTACACTTCTGAAGATTACCAAGGAGGGTTCACATTTTTTGGCTGGATTTCTCATAGACTGAAGTAGATACTATTACAGGTTAGAGCAGATCTTATTCCAACTGCTAATTTCCCAGCTAGAATGGTTATAATATTTAATTGCATAAAAAGATGCAATCTCTGGAAGCCTACTCTTCTCTTCAACACCATGGAAATCCCTTATACTCTAAAAAGCTTGAGGAAACCTAGGCAAAGGAATTTTGCATTCCACCTGCTTTTTCACAAATGTTTAGAAGGTAAATGTGCCTTGACATTTTAACCAATAAACAGAAAATAAGGCTAGAGGCAGCAATTTAAGTGTGGTAAATATTGCCAAATTTCCCATTCTTGTCACAGCTTGCATGTAATTTTGATGTTTTAGTTTGATTTTTCAGTTTTCCCCAAACTGAATCCTACAGGGATTTAAGTGATAAGGGATATACGGGCTATATAAGTGATCTCTGAAAGCTTGTGATTGGTAATAACACTGTAGCTGGATTTTTACAAGTGCAAGATTTTACTGGCTTGAAATGAGATTGTAAAAATGGTACATCTTTAAAATCATGCATAAGACTTCCAACTATGGATGCTGTTCCTGTCTTTTAGCTATTGAATAAAGACTCGAGGGAACAACAAGCAAATGTTGATTGAAAAAAAAAAGAAAGATTATTTTAGCAACAAATCTAGATTATTGTTCCTTTGATTCAATAAAATCCTGATTGCAGTCATGTATTTTCCTATAAAAAGGTACTGTTCTTACCGTAGACTGAAGAGTACATTGCCATCAGGGTATACTCGGAGCATGATGTTTTCCACAGTTGTATCATGGATAAAAGATCTTTTAGAGTGTACAAAAAATACATCAGGTACCCAGATCTTTTTTATCAGTCTTCCATCAAAAGTCATACTTTTGTTTCTGTTACTACGAAATGAAAGTCTCTCATCCTTCCAGTAATGTCTGAGATATAAAGTCATTGTGAAGTCCTTTGTTTAATTAAAAATAAAAGAAGACAATGCTTGTTTTAGTCACATACAATAGAAAACAGTACAAAGTCATCAAGTTATTCAAAGATCATTTCTTCTTTGGGCATCATCTGAAGGAACCTCAATGAGAGGAACCAAATGCCACTCAATGAGTTTAAATATATATTAGAACTACCTCTGAGATGCTGGCTGTTGGTCAGCCAGTGTCACTGGTGTCTGAGTCTGAGGTTCATTTATACTTAGATAAAACTTTTACTGAGTTCAGTGGTGTGCTGGATTGGGCCATCAGTGAAGTGATAAAGAAATGTGAAAACCAACCAAAGGCAAATGGAAGGGGTTTCCTTTGGAAACCTTCACAAACTTTTCCCAGAATGGGCTGTAGTTCCTTTACAAAGGGATTAGAGTTCTTCATGAGCATTAGGTCAATTTGTAAAATCCATTATCTGTACATTTTGTACAAATATTGCACAATATTATTCCAGTTCTACTAACCAACTTACCATGTCAACTTCAGATATGCTGTCAATGCTTTCTACCTGCACATCAATGCCCACAGGTATTGGTGACCCTTCAATGTAACAGAATGAAAGAGTGATGAGGAGTGTAAATCCATGTTTTTAAAGGGAAGACTGTGTGTTAACAACATACAGAGAGTACCCCATCCCAACATTTACCATGGTCTGTCCACCTTAGTACACTGAATGAGAAAGTCTGTAGCAACAAAGTAAAACCCAATGCTAAAAACTTGGGAAAATAAGTACAAAATCTTCAGTGATCTTTTTGCAGCCAGACTGGTTGTTATTGACATTGCAGTTGGGACAGCAGTGGCAGCTTCCTGTGGTGCCAAAGCTAATGAACTGCTTGGAGTGCTATTTAGAACTGTCACGGGGAAAAGCTGCGTAAATAAATCAAATACATCAAGGATTGCAAAGCTTACTTACCAGTTATTCCCACACTTATAAAGAAAATACCTATTATACCTCCTAATTATTTTTAGTTACTTAACTAATTAAAGATTAACATAGATATTTGTGAAAAAGGATTGCTTGCTCACTACCTCATAAAGGAAAGCTACACATACTAAGCCTGTTCTGTGACAGTGTTGTGTATTGCTGAGTACACAATTTATTATCCAATACAATACATACCAAACTGCACTAGGTGACTTTATTTTATATACTACCCCACTACTGCATGCCACTGAAAAAGGCTGTGAGTTTATAACACAAAGGGATCTGAATAAACAAATTATAAAATCATATTTGCATTTTTACAATAAAGTGACTGAGAATCAAATAATATAAAATTATTCTCAGTTTCTTCATTGTACAATATCTAGAATGAAGGATCTAGTTCTCTATGTGTTAGGTACCTGTGTAATTTCCAGCAAGTCATTCCACTAAAGTAATTCTCCAGTCACTTCTTTATGGAGGAGGGAGAGGATAGAGATATATGCATATACGTGTATATCAACCCCCCAAAGAATATTCTACATTTGTAATGAAAATCAGGTAATTATTGTACACAGGATTCCAATTAAATTTGTTAAAAATAGTCAGTTAAAATATTTTTAAAGTACACATTTAAAATAACCTGGTACAAAACATGAGTACAAAGAAGTCTCAACAGCAAGAGATAGCAACAGCTTTTTTAACTTGTCTTTGCCTTTTTCTTGTCTTTCACTTTTATCAGTGTCAAGCCAAAATAGTCCAGAAATATCACTCTCCTGATAACCAGCCACAACACTGTGTCTCTTTTTGGAATTATTCTTAAAATAGCAGCCCTCGAAGATTACGCAGCTGCCTCCAGTTCTTACCAGCAGAGATCTTGAACTATTTTTGAGGTATTTTTAAATCTGGCTCTGTAATCTCTTGATTTGACTTGTATTTTTTAATGGAAGGTTTGACCCTGCACAGAACAGATGAAGATGCATTGTGCACAGGAAAGCAAGGTAAAATGTGTTCAGAGTTAGCAGGGCACACAGGAGCATGTTTCAGCACTGACAAGAGCTGTGCTGTCTGGCTCAGAAATCACATCTCCCTCTGAGAGGAGTGCATCGCTCAGTCTGTCAACCAAAGCTCAAAACAAAATTCAGGACTCCAGACAGCAAAGCTCAGTCAATTAGGTTATTAGTGAAACACTATAGAGAGCACTTGGGAAAATGCTGCTTCTTTTGGAGAATAGAGACAGCAGCAGACATCTGCCCTAGAGGTTGACACACAAGAGTATCGAGGTATATATCCAGCCAGGCTTCTTCACACAACCCAATAAAAATGTTTATGTCTTTCCTAAACCATTCTTGACCACTTCTTGTCTTTGTTTTGACCACACCACAAATAATTTACTTATGCTAAATACCAACTTGTACCAAGTACTGTGCAAAAATGGCTGGTTGTAATCTGAGTGGAGTAATCTTCTCAGTATTCCACTGAAATCTAAACTATCTAGTAAGCTACAGACAGGTTTAGCCTAAGCAGAAGTCATTGTGAGATTAATACATGATGTGAACATCGTTCACAAATGGTATTCACCTGTCATTTAAATGCAAACACCACAGAAAGATGAGGTGTTGCCTATCAAGCTCCTCATGTGGACGATGGAACAGGACAAGCCTACATTGCAGAGCTGACACCTGAGTGAGCTGTACACAAGGCGGGGTGGCTCAGGGAGCAGGCCAGCTGTACAGGGGCAATGCTGCAGCCTAGGAGCGTGATCAGTACTGTTACTAAAACCTTGGGGGATGATTTGCATGGTTAGCATGTTAAAAACAGTGAGTTTAGTCCTATTTATGTGGAATTCTGTGGGTGAAAGGGGAGGAAAGGGGAGCAGCTCTCTATGTAAAAACAGTGTTACCTGTTTCTGAGTCAAGGGCAAGTCTAAAGCAAATAAAGTTAAATGTCAACCATCAATATTCTTCAGTCAGGCAAGGAGCTACCCACAAATACTGTTCAGTCGAACATTCACCACAGACAATTATTAAACCACATCCCCTAACCCCAGCCCTGACCTACTATTGACAGATCATAGCAGCTGCAAATATTTTCTTCCTATTCTGACTCTACTTTGGCAACAAATGTAAGTGGATTATAAAGACACTGCAGACTGCACGTATATGCAACCCTGGTCACTTCAGTGGGCTGTTCACTTTTCTAACCTGAAGCATTTTTATATTGTTGTCACTAACACCACCACCCCTCTAAGATACATACCCTGGTCTAGGCCTTCTGAGCTTTGTAGTTTTCTGGGAACATTTCTTTCTGTGATTAAAAAACCAACTTCACTAGAAACAGTAATAATTAACTAACGGGAACAGGTTGCTGAGAACTCTAATTTCTTCATTGCTTGGATTTGTTTTATCACAATTGGATGTTTTTTAAAAAGAGACCCTAAACCAGCCAGAAGAGTGAAGTGATTTGTCTACCTCTGTATCTGCACCACAGATATATTGAGAATTTCAATCTCTGGCTGACCATCAGACAACAACATCAAATATACTTTGGAAAAAAAGTAACCAGAGCAAAGCTGTGTTTTTTATTTCCCAGTCTGGCAAAACTGAGGATGGCAGAGAGGATTTTGTTATTAAATTGAGCAGCTTCAGTTGCTTCTGGAGCATTGCTACGAATCATTATTTTAGAGGGATTAGTGATTTTTACAATGGAGGCTCCACAGATTTTCAAGATAATTACTCCTCAGCAGAAAAAAACAGAATTGTTTTCAGATGGGTTTATCTTCACACAAGCCATTTCCAGTCTTTTACTTTAAAGGTTTAAACATAGCAAAAGAATTCCTTGATGAGCATGGAATTTTTTTAATAGCTAGTATGGCAGGCAAATTCTATAATACCCTTTTTAGAAGGGGTATTACGTAAAAAGGATATCCTTTTAGCATTTTAGGATCAATTTCTACCAGGAATAATGACTGGTTTAGTGAATTCTATAGTATTTCTGTAACAGACCTTTGAACACACAGCAGATTGCACCTGAAATTCCGTAAGATTAATAGTGAATTTAGAAAAACCAGCCACTGTATCCCAGTTGGCTTTGTAACAGTCTATGCTGGTAAAAAGCTAGGTCTACAGAAAGCTCCCAGTAGGAGACAGAGACCAGGGAAGGATTAAGGTCTATAGGAGAACTTTCTTCTAAAAAAGGCTTGGGGGCCTGTAGAGGAAGAAAACCAGACAGAAATGTAAACAAGCCTCAGGGAAGTGGTTATGTGGATGTATTTACTTACCTATTTTATTTTATTTTCCCCCCCTTTTTCCTTCAGATGAATTTAAGTGTTACTAATTTAGCTGGAGGAGGGAGGAAGCATAAGGGGGAGTGAGCTACTGAGATTTCTTACCCTCTGAAAATTTGAAATTAAGATTATGCTTGATCACAGACTGGGATGCAAATTGTCTAGAAAGACTGTTACCTCTTGGCCAGCTAAATGCTACTGAATTCTTTTCCATAATTTCTAATACTTCCTAATGTTATTATCCTCAATATTGGTTGACAAAGCAGGGATAACCAATTTTAAAACTTCTTGAACGCACTGTTAGCATAGGAAATGACAGGTCCCTAAAACACAATGTAAAAGACAAATAAAGTTGTCATACTTGAAAAAAAAAATATATATATACACAGTGAGAACTTGCATGTATGCAGTGACAATGACCATGTGGTTCCATAACTTTTAGATTGCAAAATAGTTCAGAGAGTGCATGGAAGGGTTTTACTGCCAGGAAAAACAAGGCACAGAGGAATAAAAGCATGACCTCCTCTATAGATGCTAGTCTGATTATTTTTTTTTTTAATGGCAATGTTAATTTTTACCAAGTGGAGAAAGAACTCAGGAAACCAAGAGCTCACACCAAGGACTTCTGACAGTATTTTGAAATAAGATAGTTCAGAAAACAACAGGATATAGATAAATAGATGTATAGTAGAAAAGAAAGTAGATTTGCTTTAGCGCCTCTCTCAACGTGCAGAGTTTTGGCTGCTAAGGCAACTTGCATCATGGCCCTCAGCTGTGAGCTGCTCCAAGTCTCTGTTCATAGTCTGATATTCACCTGTGCTCACCCTTTCTCACTGATTTAAAACATGGGGATGACCATTCCAAGAAGTGCTGGCAACACAATCCAGTTTCTTACTTGTTCTCCAGTCCAAACTTAAGGCATCTTCTCACAGATTATCAGTTTATCAGGCTACTGAAAAAATCAGTGGAAGTATTTTAGGCCATGGCAGGACGAAGATATCCAAGTCATGAAAAGGTCTGACTCTGAGTCTACTGACAGTCTGTTGTTCCCTTTGGTAAGATCTATGCAGACAGCCAGCCTTACCAGAACTGGCAAGCATTATAACACCATTGCAGGACACCTCACATACCCATCTCCTGGCCTTTATCACTGCTTCTGGAAGCAGCAAGGACTAAACATAATTCAATTAAATGTTCACTGATGCAGTTGGTAAAGCTGTTTGAGCAAAAGAAACATTTGTGCTCCTAGGCCAATGTCTATTTGAATTACTGAAATCATTATGCTGGTCCACAGCTGTTTACATCAGCGAGGGTCCATCTATTGGAGACTTCCAAGCAAAAGAGGACCCTGACATTAGATACAAAGCAACAACAAAGCAAAAAAAAAAAAATCTAGGAAAGGAAAAAGCCCACCCCCTACCCCACCACCCCTCAAACAACAACCCCAGAGTCCATCTTAGGGAATGAGTGCAATCTAACAATGTAAATTTAGGTTTTTTAAAGAATGTTTAGGTGTACTGAATTATTAATTCGTTTCACTCAAGCTCACTGTGTAATGGACTGCAGACAAAGCAACATTTCTATAGCAGAAATTTAGAACAGATTGCTAGCAGCTTGTAGGTTTTGCTCCATCTTGACACAGCATGCTTCTCAGACTTTGATCTCTAATCTGTTAATAAATAGACAATATCAGGACTAAATGTTAAAATCAACAGTCAGAGAGTTGAATGCTCGTTGTGTAGCTGGAATGGCACCACAATCAACAGAACAATGCCAAAATACACTCACAGAAATGACAGCAGAGTTGTGTCCATTTGGTCCAAAAAGGGATCTCTTACCCCACAGAGCAATGACATACTTTCATGAGAAAGCAACCAGTCATGCCAGCAAAGTCACAACTATTTCCAGTAACACTGCAGCTGGTAGCATCAGTGTTCAACAGTTCTACACTCGTTTCCCCCACGTTTTTTCCTGTGCATGTTTGTTCAGTTTACAAATCAAAATCAGCATGTGCTGTCTCTGTTTTCCATTTGTTATCTTATTACAAATACTAAAACCTTTGAATCCTGTAGTCTGCCTCATTTACTTTGCATGTGTGGGGCTAAATGAAATCAAACAAGACAGATCTAGATTTAGGAGTTCCCTGAACTGAGGGATCTCCAACAGGTACAAAACAGCGTGAATTTTCCAGCTGTTTTTTCTCCCAAACTGGTGCAAAGGATGATTTAGCTTCTCAGGGAAAGAGGCACAGTGGAGCTAGATTAACAAAATTTGTCATTCCAACTCCCTTACATTTCCCAAACATCACAATGGGGTATAGGAGAAGAAAAAAATTGTCCTTTTTCTAAAGTATAATTTTAAAATACTTGGTTTTCACCCAGCTGCTTCGATCTGGTTCTTTTTTCTCCCATTGGTATTGTGAATTGATGCATTGTGCTGGGCTGAGTAAATCACGCACTGTGGCATGAGACAGAGAAGCCCTTCATGAATAACAGTACTGAAATGCTTCATTGGATTTGATAAAAACAAACCCAAAAATTCACCTGCTTTAAAAACATAAAGCCACAGTGTCACAAGTCTTTATGCAGTTTAGGGCCACGTTATGATTGCCCTGGTAATTACTGTAGCAATGGTATCTCTAATTTCATCTTCTCTTCTAGTTAAGTTTCCTTCTGCTACACAGTTAATCATCAGTGTTCTTCAGAGAAACCCATACTCTGTCATACAGTAATTCTGGGTATGTTATTCATATTCATGTTTCAGTTGGTAAGTTTTATCCTCTGATGAGGTCACATTTGCATACTAACTCTCTGCTGCTGCCTTATGAACTTGCCTCTTGTGAAAAACAAACCATTCTTTACTACTGTAGCACCACTGACATCAATGATAAGATAGGAATACCAGAGGATAAATTTAGGATCGACATTCATTATTTTGCTGAGAAAGTTTTCACTGTGTGCTGTAAAAATGTGAATGGATCTATGTTTTAGTCTTGGAGAGATTCATAAGTATTGCAGATATTAGAGAGTTCTGAAAATTTGGAAATGTGTGATCTACTGGATGTGACTGAAAAAAGTGCCTCCCGTGCCACAATGGCACGTGGATGATAGAAGAGAAGCAAAGCTGATGCACTCTCCTGATGAAAGCTATTTCTGAAAGATAGGAGTGCAGCTGAAATCATACCCATGGCAATGTGATATTGAGAAGCCTGTGCAATGAACTCAGTGGAAAAACTATAGCTGGCTTCAATAGGAACTGAATGGGCTCTATGACGAGTCACCTGAAAATAAAGAACAGGGGAAAAAGCCTGGTACAGATTGGCTAGGTGTGAAAAAATCCTCACTGCCTGTGGAAAATGACAATTACAACTGCCAGAACACAGGGTATATTCTGAAAGCTGCTCTTATGTACATCGTAAGTGTTGCTTTCTGGGCTGATGAGTCATAAAGCACCTCCCAAACTGTTGTTTGCTTTCCCTAACCCTAACTTCTTCTCTCAAATGATGCTCTCAAAAATTTAAATCCCTTGTGTGGCAAAGCAGGTGGTAACAAGATGTCCAGACTGACAGATACTAGACTAGACAGGCATTAGGCAAGAGATAATCCTAACTTTGGTTGTCAAGAAACAGACGTATCTCAACTATTGTTCAAAATCAGGCAAGATTTGTGCTCTCTGACAGTACAGAATTTCTAGAGGAACAAGAAACCCTTTCACATTTTTCCAGTGCATCCAGAGAAGTTCTTCTCACCTCAAGTCTCCTTCCTGGCATGCTTGCCAGGCCCCAGGTTTCAGCAGCTGGTCTCAACAAGAATAGCTCCACAGACTTCAGCTAGCCTGCCAGATTTATGTTTGTTTACACAGCTGATTATTGGTCCTCATATATTGTATTTGGGCTTCACAATCCAGAGCAGTTCAGCCTATTTTCATGAATCATGAACTCAGAACTAGTGACACAAAGGATCAGACAAAGCTTATTAGTGGGGCAGCTTTCTCATTTTACCTTTCATGAAGGAGAGTCAAAATTGAATCCAAACTGTGAACATCCTATTGAATACTCACTCCCTTTATCCACATGCAATTTAGTTAAATGAAGAAATAATCATTGCAGTGCCCAAAACCACAGAAACAACATGGTAATAAACTGAAGGCCTGTGGGTAGCTTTTTAATTTTATATAGAGCAAACAGATTTAGGAATTGATGGCTCATTTCAATCTCTCAAAACAAATTCAGTGACTAAGTAATTTGCTAATTGCTACTAGACTATGCAGTTTACAGGGATACCTTAATCACTGTTCTCAAAGAATCTTATTGTAATAATATTTTTTAAAAAAATTAGTTCTGAAAAGGAGACAATTTGAACAATTTCTCCTACTGATGTGCTAAACACAAAAAACTCCCTTGCCTTCAAGTATATATGGATTTCTTCTCTCTTTATTTCCTGGAGCACAATGAAAGAGGTGAGCTGCAATTAAGTCTGTAATTGAATTTTCAGTGACACTGCTGGACAGAGTTTAAGTAAACTTGCAGAGAAAGGATAAACAATTAACCAGCTCAGTGCAGGCATGTGCTGCTTACCTCCAAATCCAGGTCTCAGTGCAAAGTCATGGTCCTCTATGCGAAGAAGCTGCTCAGATTTAAGTGGCCGTACTTTGGTGCTGTCAAGTTTCCTCAGTTTAATTTCTCGTTTGCTATGTTTAAAAAAAAATAAGAAACTTCATTTTTTTTTTCTGCCTGACATTTAGAGGCAGGGACCCAAGAATCCTGGACACTTAAATCTGGTATGATAAGGGAAACAATTGTGCTAATAAAGTTGGAGAAAGATATCTTGGAAAAAGTAGGGAAATCAGGTATGAGAGTGTCCAGGTCCATGAGGAACACCAGTTACATATAAAAACCCTCAGGAAGAACATCTAGCTTTTCTTCTGTTCCCCTCAGAGATTGTATCATTATGTAAGAGATTATAGCTGTTTGAAAAAACGTTTCCATTTAACCACTTTTAACTCAGACTTGGAAATAAGACCATGTATCCATGGTTTTAAGCCACTTCATACATTATCCATATTACAGAGACAATTATACTTTTTATTATAAATATATATATATATTTTTTTTTTTTTTTTCCCTAGGAGCTCAAATGAGTCAATAGTTTTTTTAGAAGGACTGAGAAACTGATGGTTCTGAATCCAGGGACGTGTTTTTTGAGATCCTCTTAAACATCATTCAGATTTGGCCAAGTTACTCATCCCCTTATTTGCTGCTCAGACATGCAGCATTTTTTTGCATCAAGAGCCCTGTCTCTGCATTCCTCCCCATGCCACAAATAACTGAGCCTCTGTGTAGCACCAAGGCAACACAGATGAATTATTAGGAAGAAATTCTTTGCTGTGAGGGTGGTGAGACACTGGCCCAGGTTGCCCAGAGAAGCTGTGGCTGCTCCTCCCTGGAAGTGTTCAAGGCCAGGTTGGATGAGGCTTTGAGCAACCTGGTCTAGTGGAAGGTGTCCCTGCTGATGGCAGGGGGGTTGGAACTGGTCAACCCTTTCAACCCAAACCAGCCTGTGATTCTGTGAATCTGTGCTCTAAGCAGGACACCATTAATTCTGTACATGTTTCTGGTGACTGCTGCTAACTTTCTTCTCTTCACAGAACGTACTGCACAACATCCCAAACTCCACTGGGAAATCCACGTGTAAAGAATGGACTGGAGCCTCTCCAAACGGAAATCTCATGCCCTGGGCCTGCATTTAAAATGAACAGCAGATGCCCATCACAATGCAGACCCCTTTAACGCTTTACCTATAAACAGAAACCATGGCACAGGCAGCAGAAGGGTCTGGTACATACCCACACCACAAAGGTATTGGGTTAAAACACAGACAAGGCCAACAGCCAGATCTGCCACTGAGGGGTATAGCCTTTAAGAAGAATGTGACAGGATTTGGTTCTGCTAGAAGGAAAATGCTATGATGCCTCCTTCAGTTTCCACTCCTTGTTGCATGTCCTGCTTCAAGTGGCTGCCCCAAGTAACAACAGAACTAGCCATAGCTTAGCTGCACAACTGTGCCTGGCTTTGGGCCCCCATTTCAGGAGAGGCTCGGGTAGATTGTAAGAACCTGTGTAATTTAATTTGGAGGAAGAAGAGTGAGGGAACACATCACAGTCTTCAGAACACAAGGAGCTTTTACAGGGCCCTTTTTACAGGGCTGTACGTCCAGTGGCAACAGGGGAGATCTGTGGTACGCATTGGGAGAACCTTTCTCATGGTGAGAATAGTGAAACATGGGAACGTAGTGCCTGGGCAGGCTTTGAGACTCCTTTCACGCAGCCTGTCTCAGAATAGGTTAGATATGTATTTGTAGGAATGACTTAAATAAAGCTGCTTTGCCACAGGCAAGTGACTCTCCCTAGACATATTTTTTTTCACGCCTTCTGTGATTCTCTGGGACTTTGCTACAGCAACTCTAATTATTATTTTTGACTGAATGATAGAAAGATTTGCCCTGTAGTCAAACACTGCTTAAGATGAGGTGTGGAATAACTCAGGATAAGGTATGTGCCTATATTTACTTAATTTTTTCTCCTTTCCCCCTTTTTCTCTAAATAATGAATTCCAATAAATTACTTTATAAATGCTATGTTACAGGAATGCTGAAGCGGCTCCTGGGCTACTCAGAACTGTTGGGCTTGAACAAATTAATTTACCTGAGTATTCTTGAATGTCTCAGGCAGTGTTGTCTGAACCAAATTATCAGGGCAATCAGAACACCTATTCAAATACAGGCTTTAGTTTTCTCAGCATGAAAATTATGAGGATGCTAAAATGAAGCCCCATGCTTCAGAGAATTGAAATCACCCCAGAGCAAGCCTGTATCAGAGCAGAATGGGCAGTAGAACTGAACACCTGCAATGCACTGCAATAGGCATGTGAGGAAATTCTGCTGCTTGGGAACCAGTATAAGAGAAAATGATGAATTATGTTTAGAATGCCATGGCACAGCTAATACAGTTTGGAAGCTTTAGGTTATTTGTCATTAGATGTGCTAAGGAAAATAGCTGTTTGATGCTCAGGTGATTTCACTGGAAGAAGCAGGCAAAAACTACAACCCATCTATCACGACTTCTTACTAGAACCAGTAGGTAACTGAAGAAGACTTTCCCTAGTCACAACAGGCCAAATATAAGCTACCAGGAATTTTCTTCTTAATGAGCCATTGAGAAGAGATGTTGTGGGATTTTGATATTCCTTCTGTTTTCCTAGATGAGGACAAAATAAACAGAAATGCTGCCTATATGAAAAGCATCTTTTGTGCCCACTTACCCGAGCAGCCTCCTCAAGCTGATGTTCTGTCTACAAATGGTGGAGTGCCTATAACTGTTTCTAGCCGCTATGAAAAGTGGTTGTTCAAGCTAGGCAAGACCTTGCAGGGGTCAGAAAGGCACTTTCATTTCAATCACACTGCATCTTCAATACCTTCCACTGGCAGAAAATATAGTTTTTATTGTGAAGGAAACTAGGCTTACATGCAGAGATACATACTCATGGCACTTGGAATTAATTTCACGGACACTGGCAACATTGCATATGTAAAGGTACCAAAACTTAGAAAAAATCCGTAAAATTTTCTAAAATAATTTAAAATACGCTTCTGCTTTATATTTTTTGACTGCTTCCCCTATCCAAGGCTAAGAAATGTTCTCCAGCAGATACTACTTTAACATCAGCATCTGGACTCCAGATGTTGCTCCTTGGCTAAGAGTTACAGTATTAAATTGTCCTCACTGCAGCATTAAAGTTATTTAACTGATGACTCAAAGGGAATCACATGTATGTTATTTCTTTACTCCCAAGAAATCCTAGACATAGGACTATTGATCAGCACCACAGCATTGTGAAATCATCAGCAGATGTTTTCTTGAGTGCTCTTCCTGTGGCACCAGTTCCATTAAAAAGCAGAAGAGACAGATCTAAGTAGCCTGGGTCTCAGAGAAGCTTCACAGAGTCAGTCAAAATATAATTTTCCTTCTCATAGAAGCACAGTAAAGACACAGATTATATTTTGGTGGTCTGGCACCCTGGCCTTTTTATCCTGGCACCTTTTTATCACACAGCTTTGGCCAGTGCACCATAATCTAGGAGTCTAAATGCAGTCATCAATTCTGTACGTTCATTGTATGGCGTGTGTCAGGCTGTGGTGTTTGAGAGGAAAAGCCCCCATGCACCTAAGGAAAGGAAATCTCTCGTTGCCTACCTAGGGTAGTAGCAATAAAGGGAGCTTTGACAGATGGCTTGGTATTGCCAGAGATCTGGGCAGTGATAAATATGAGTTTGTCAGTCTCAGCGAAGCACATGCTCAAGAAACTTCTGCTTCCAGTTCTAACAGCTCTGCTTTACACAGCTGTATTCCAGGCAACATTTTACATTATCCAAATGACATGGTAATCTCTAATTAAATTCCAACAGAGGTCATAAAAAGCACTTGAAGTGTTTGAGATCACACAGGGAAGACACCCCTGCTGGTACTTATATAGGAAGTTAACAGAAGCACTAGCTTTTGGATGAAAAAAGGCGAGATATACTCTTTGGACATTCCACTACCCAATACTGTTCTAAGGGCTCGTGGTCGATGCCTTGGTATCTGAGAGAGCTCTCAAAGAGGAGTTAGTCACTGCCTACAAAGCCAAAGAAACTATTTCCAAATTCTTTAACAATGGACAAATATGTGGCAGGCTTTTAAAGGCATATTTAGCTGCTCCTACCTAACCTTGGATAACTAATATTGAGGAAGATCAAAGAGCTGCTCAAGAGTAGTTGGATCATTTTTCATTAAAGCATTTAACCACGTAATACCATCAGTGTAGTTCCATAACCAGTGGCATTCATGGGAGTGATGTGGTTGGTAACCCATCTGGTTGTCTTTAACTTACTAGGTTATCAAAGTTTACACTGGTTCAATGAGAAATTGGACAAGTTCATGGAAAAAATATCCAATAAAGACCACTAAATCTGCATAAATTTCATCCAACACAGGAAGTCTCTGAGGGAAATCTAGTGACTAGATATGGGGAGAGTATTAGGGGGAAATGTGTTTGCCCTGTTTTTATTCTTCCAGACTTGTGCTTACAAGCCTTGGACACAAGTCACTGTAGTTCATGGGCCTTTGGTAAGATCCTTTGTGGCTGTTTTTCTGTTTTAATGCCCTGTGTAACAAAAGGTAAGATGAGTCCTTGGTAGGAGACTGGAGGAAGGCTGGAGCATCTCTGGGTATTCAGGAACATATACAGACATTTCCAGCAGCACCCTCATCATGACAGATTTTGAAAAATCTGAAACTCATGTCTCAGGAAGGATAGTTAGGAGAGATTTTTGTTTTCAGTTACACTAATTTAGTATCCAAGATACCACACTTTATTGCTGCAGTATGGGAGTAGCAGGGAAAAAAATTCTCATCACATTCAAAACTCATCTAGGTAAGTTTATGAAAAGAATACTATGAATGATGCTTTTATGAAAAGAATACCATGAAGGACCCTAGATTTAACTGCCATAAACTTATTTCCAGTGCTATGTCCCTGAGATCTCTAGCTACTACCAATTGAAAGGTACACAAAAAGTAGAAGTTACAGAAGCCTTAATCCCAGGAGAGTCTGTGGAGTTACACAGCAGTGTGATCTCTGGAACTTCCACCATATTTATCAAATTTTGAAACTCAGATAAATGTAAGCATTAAAATTGCACATTCTCTCCCTCATAAAAATGTGTTTCCAAGTGTTCAGTGACATCAGCAACATGTGCTGTCAAAAAGCCTAATATTTTGACAGTCAAATGTTTTGTTCTTTGCTCTAGGAAATGGACCATGAGAATAATCTCTTTCTCATGTACTTTTGGTTAATGCTTTAAAATCTTCTTTACACGAGAATGCAGACAAATAGCTTTGGAGAGAGAATTGGGTTACTCTATTAAAACAGTGGAACTTGTAGGTTAAGTAACATTTTCACATGGGATTCTTTTTAAAAGGCCACCCATTTAACCAAGGCCATCTGTCAGCTGCGTCCCTAATAACCCGAGTGCTGGCTGAAAGGTTTCTCCCCAGAAAGAAAGAGAAGCTGGTGGAAAGTCAGACCCTGGAGGGTCTGGAGGATAAAGCTGCCTTTAGAAACAAAACCACAGAATCAAACAAAGAGAAATTAAACATATTTGGATCCTTTCCACAGAAAAGCTGATTTGCAGCTATTAAGCTCTGGGATCTTCTGTGGCTCAGATTCTGCAGTCTTCTTCCCAGTTCCAAATCACTAGGGCCTGGGAAGACATGGAAAGGCCACAGCACTGCCTTGTGTAAAGAGAACTGCTACTCTAGTCATCATCAGCTGAGAACGTGGTCCTGCCTGTCTACAGGACTGGTGTATGAATCCATTTGTAGGTATTAGTAAAGATCTGTGAGGATGGAGAGGACACTGTGGTAGCATTGTCACTGCTGTCCTGGGGCAAGAGCTCAGCAAAGGATGGCCAGCAGGATGCCACAAAATAAGTTGTCTCCTACCACTAGGCTTTTCTCCCATTTTGTGAATTTGTAAGTCAGTGATGGAGCAACTCCTCCCAGCTCCTGCAGAACAGGATAAATGCAAACAACAGTAGCATATGTTTCCCTTTTACCACTGACAAAAGTGTGTCAGCTGAGCTTAAAATAGACCTTCCTTACCACTACAGCAATAAGAAGATATTTTATTCTGTTTCCATTTGAGTCTTAACTGCTTCCTGAGACTAGCAAAGCACCAGATTAGACCTTATTTTGATATGAGGGCTAGTCCTGTTTATTTTGTTTTATTATTACAAAGAATTGTGCACTAGCACTCAGTTCAGAACTCTAAGCAAGTTTGAAACAGTCTGCTAAATAGCTGCTCTTATAATGAGCTTTTGGCTTACACTGAACTTGAACTTATGACCTAGAGCTGAAATGCAGAAGTACTGAACACTATAGCATCTCCTGGCACCTCCACTGTCTCACTGGGATATGTTCTGTTGCCTTACATTGCTTAAACGTGATTTTATCAAGATATGTAGGGATTCAGAGATATGTCACTGCTGGATTATCACATAAGAAGAGATATAGAAGATAAACAGCTGTATACCAGCTACAAAGCATGTAACTTTAAAAACAGCTTAAATATATCAGATGAGTCTGACTATTTTACTTTTCCTTAATATGTGATAGTTTTTCCAATCAAGTAGCTGGTTTAAAATGAGTAATGATACACATGTGAATAAACTATGAGCTCCCCTGCCCATTTTAATAGGGCTCAAGTACAGGGGAAAAATGTAACAGTTGTATCCCTTCTTCTTCCTTAAATAGAGCTACTTAATACAATTTCTCCTGCCTCCCAACAAGGAGAGATTTTGCTTGGATGATCACTGGCAGTCATCAGTCTGTTTACATACTATTAGATTAATCTGGAAACACATTCAGAGGCCTCACATGGCAGATGTGATATTGCATTTGTGGGAAAAAGCACTAACACGTTGCATAGAAACTTACATGTAAAAACCTTTGTATTGTTATTCATTTTAAACCAGCTACTTGATTGGAAAAACTAGGAATGGACACAATCTTCAATGTCTAAAAGCACAAGTGTGTTCCAGAAAGGGAAGACACTGTGCCATCACTACAAATATGGTACAATTCACCTCATTAGTGCCATAAAAGTATCTTCTGTATCTTGATAGTGTAGCTACTCTGCTGTTTAGGTAATGGAAGTCACTTTCTAACATTGGGATAGAACTTTGGAAGGCATTTCTACGCCTTGTAATGGGAGTGAGAGGGCAACAACACTTGCTACATCACAATAGTAGTCTGGTATCACACAACTTAAAAGAACTGTGTGTGGGTGTAAGTAAGTGTGAACATACCTGCATATATATGAAGCATTCATGAAATCACAGTATGAAATGCCTGGTTATGAAAAATTAATTAATAGTTCACCATTTCTGTTTTGGGAACACCCTATCAATACTATGCATACTGTAAATTCAGAGACAGGCAAATCAGGACAGTGAACAAAAAGGGTGCATTGAAAGGTTGCTGACAGCATAAAGTTTATCAGATAAACAGAGAGGGAGAATATATTGCTTACCTGTTATGCCTTCTTAAGAATGAGAATTGTTGCCGATGATGAAGATGGTGATGCTGAGTTTGAGAACTGTGCAGTACTGCTGTCGGCCACAGGCAGGTGAGGAACAGAATTTTCATGACCAGGACCATCTCTTCCAAAAGAGAAATGCACCTGATCAGCCAAACTCACCTTGCTGACTTTTTATTTTTAGTGTTTAGAAACAGCATAGCATACAAAAGATGCACCTGAAGCAAAGGCATTACTGAAGACAGAAGACAGGAGCATCCCAGTTCTGATGTCCTCGCCCAGTTCCTCTCATATTTTGGCAAATCATAAAAATTCCATCAGCTCTACATCCCTGCAGCATCTGCCGTCAAACCAGAAGCACCCTGCTTTTAGAAATGTAGCAGACACAGCAATTTGTCTGGCCAGGCTGCAGGCTGATCCATTGCTTCCACTCTTTCAGCATAGGCGCATACTTGAATTCTCCATCACCCACTCAGTAACCTCTTCAACGTAGCCTGCGCAGGCAAAGTGATGTCAAACATTTAATCCCCCTTAAATCCCACACAAAACCATACAAAAATCTGCTTTAATGACAAAGGTCTCTAAATTAATCTTGCTTTCTTTATATGTGTGTATCTGCTCAAAATAATTTTCCGTACAGATCAAGCTCTTTCATTAAGTGGCGACATTGAATTGTCTTCCCCACCATTAACATAATTCCTGTCTCTGTGATCTGCAGCAGCAAGCACTTTGTCTATAGGTACCGACCTGTCTGGACAGCACAATATCATGGAACAAGTCCAAACTGAAAATGAAGTCTTGTTTCAATATTCCCCAATAACATTTGGAAATACCAACAATCTTTTTTTTTTCCTTTTTTCTCCTAAGCTCTGTAGCTATCTATTTAATTTACCCTACATTTACAAGGGATGTGCGTATCTAAGATCCAGTATCCTCCCACCACCCCTAATTTTATCTTTATTTCATTTAGCCTGCCCTGCCTGTTCAATAGCAGATTGAAGTGCAAAACATTTTATTAACAAAATGTTGCTTAAGCAATAACTCAAGCATGCCTGCTTCTCCTATGAAAGGTGATAACATTTCTTTTGGGCTTAAAATTGAGCAATACTGGGCATACCTTCTTAGCTGACACAGTTAAATTTATCCTCTTCAAGCCATCAGTAAGTTCAGTGATTATCAAAATCAACAGCACGTATTTAATTTTCTTTATCTAGAAAATTAGAGATATGAGATTGAAAGTTAGGGAAATGGAAATACCCAACCTCTGTCTAACACAGGTAGAAGTCATTCAGGTGTCCCAGCAGCAGGCTTCTTCCTAAGCAGGACCAACAGAGGACTGAAAGCAAACCCAGCACTGTCTGCTGAAGAGTGTTAACACTCAAGAATACTGGGATAATAATTCTGTGATGTGGACATCTGCCTCCTCAGAAGTTCCCTGAGATTCCCAACTAACTTAATTAGGGCTAAGAAATAATTCTTAGATGCAAATGATTTCCAGGAGGAAGTTACTAAAGGACAGCTAATCCCCACTGTTTTTTCCATTTGGAGTTGAACAGCTGACTGTGACTTAAAAATATATATATATAAAAATCCCTTCCCAACCATGCATAAAACTTTAACAGTTGGATTGAATTTAGGGGTCTAGATCAACAGCTTGTAACCCTATTACCCATCTCATTCTGTATTGTTCATAGTTTAATCCTTTCCTGTTCAGCAAACTTCTGGAAAATCATTTGTAGCCTGACCAGGGAATAATCAGATAGTGCTTCCAGCAGGTCTGCTGTATTCCCAGGGTGGAGTCTGTGGAGAAGATAAACACAACCTGTAGTTAATAAGACCTTTAACTGCTTCCATCAATTTGCACTATCATTTAGGTGGAAAAGGGAAAATAAATAAGAACTCCAATGGGAATTTCTTCCAGGTCGAGATAACACTTGTTCCTGAGTGAGGCTAGTTGTCTAGTCTTATCCAGCCTACACACATCAGAGTGTCAGCACACCTGATTAAATTACATTTAATCAAAGATCCAAGAGCCTCTTTCCCCACCCAAGCACCCGCCCAACAGCAGCAGCAACACTGGCAAATCAGATAAGAAGCTAACTACACTGCAGGCTGCGTGGCAAATGTGTTACCGCATTTCTGCACCTTCAGCTATCCGCACATCCGTCAGCGTTAACTCATTTCCAACCGCTTTCCTCAGCTACTAAGGAATAACAATATGTATGCACTGTCTTCTCTGCTAACAGCAACCAGCCACATTGTTTCCAGAGACTTTGGGGAAAGCTGTATTTTAGATGTTAACATCCTCCTTAGCTGAAACTGCTAGCTGTTTATCCTCACTAAGCAGGAGACACAGAAAGGGGAAGGAGAGGATGTTCCAGGTGCTGAGGTTATCCCTCTGAAGGGGATCAGGGGTTAGATCATGTCATGCTAATGCATAAATGTGTTGACTTTGTGTAGTGACCTCAAGGAAGTCAAAAGAATCCATTAAAAATAAATAAGTAAAAATGGCTTTGTGTATTTGTTTCCTAGCTGGAAAAGGGAGTGCTTAGTACCCCTGCTCCAGGGATACAGCAAAGACAAACAAGCTGGCTTCGCAGAAGGACTGGTGCGCCCCTGGCCAAGCTGCATATGGATGTCCCTCCCTCCAGAAGGGCATCAGCCAAGAGGGGAGTCCTTAACAGACAAAGAAGCGATGAGATGTTTTCAATTCAGCTATCAGAACCCTGCTGTTTTATTATTCTTGGCTGTAGCAAGAACTTTACCACTAAGCTGTGATGTTGAAACAACTGCTCCATGGAGGATTTCCAAAACATGCTCAATGTTCCTTTGACTGCCTCGGCTAAAATCAGCTTTAGTCAAAAATAAGTGCTGGAGGCACTGACATCTCACCACCTTCACACCAGGGATGTCATAACACTAAATACCACCTCGTGGGGCCTTGCCTAAGCACACTGAAAACCTAAGCACTACCTCTCTGTCCTCGGCTATGGAATATTCCCAGAAATTAACTGTCTAGCCCACACACTTGAAGTCTTCAGGGGGGACTCCTGCAGAGTGAAATGGTGAACACTTCCATTACCAGGAATGTAATATCAGTGAGGGCAACTAGGTGTCACCCACAGCAAGAGGGTTTCTTCATAGTAGAGACGTTTTAATTTCCTCTGGGTAAGAGAGCATTACACAGAGCAGATTATAATATCATTATAAATTACCATTAAGAAAACAGGTTAATCTCCTATGCATTTTTCAGTAATAAATTCTGAAAGGATCCAACTTTGCAGAAGAATAAAGACAAGATAATACACTTTGCTTGTACTGAGTGAGTTGTTGGTAGGTCCTTATATTTAAACACAGTTAGAACATTGTGTCTTTGCTACCATTAAAACATTTTTTTAACCTTATCCCTTCTCTCTAGCCCATAAGTAATGCTTATCTTTCAAGGACAAAACCCAGTGCATGGGAACAAATGCATAAACTCATTGGAACAGTTTACAACCAACCAGGCAAAGGAAACAAAGGTAAATACACCACCTAGCATAAAAAAAATGAGATGCCTTCTTTTAGTGAGCAAAATAAAACATAGATTCAGGTAATTACCATCTGCAACTACAGAGCCATCTCCACCACAGATCTCAAAGCAAAGCAAATTGACAACAGCTATTATAAAAACAAGGACAGGAAAATGCCAGGGATGAAGAGATGAAATAAACATAGGAGGCTGACACGCCATAGCACACGAGCACGTAACAACCTGTAAATTTGCTGCAGTGAGAAGAGATGCAACATGGAATGGGGAGCACAGGTTTACCTGGGATGTATATTTTATTCTCCTAATCAGAGAATAAGGAAAATAAATATTCCTAAGAGACACTCGCTTCTGATAAACAACCAGCAAATAACAGAAAGCAGATTAACCAGAGCAGTGACTGTCAGAGTGTGAACACAACACTGCAGCACAAGAACAGGCAGCATTTTGCTTTTCTATGGTAACAGACTCAGTGCATAGCACTTACCATTTATACCATGGTCACTTGCAAAAATGCTAGTCAGAATCAGGGACACCTTGTGCTGCTTATTTAACACAAATGATGAATGAAGTTTCCAGAATAAGGTATCCATTCACAATTCCTAATGAGATGAAATGAGATGAAAGCAGAGACTGAGCATTGTGATTCCTTTTTGCAGATCTCAGAACAGATGAGCTGCTTCATTTAACACTTGCAGTGGGACCCAGCTTTTTTGGTCCTGCTCTCTATCAAGTCTCTTAGTAGGGGTGGCAAGTGAAGATTCATCATTGCCCCAATGAGTCTCAGGTAGCAAACTGGGCACGTTAGGACTGCAAAGTACTAAAAAAGAAAAGAATTCAAAAAAAGGGCAAAAAACACAGCTCAACTCAAAATCTGTGCAACTTTTGCACGGTGCCTACTGAGATGGACTCTCACTCCAGGGTTTTAAAACCAGCTTAAACAGAACTATCAGTGAAGGAATGGGCAGCAGTGTGGGAGGGAGGACTTGCTCCCTCTCTGTGGGGACACACAGCTAGATTGGCTTCAGCCAACCTTTTCCCTTTCATGGGATATAAAATTTTTGCAGCCTGAGTACAAATTTCCTGTGAAATTATGGTTTTGGACTTACTGTTTATGTTTTCTTAAACATCTTGCTGTCTGTGGAATTCTCGTATCAGCAAGGGGAGTATTCCCATCCTAGTGTGATAACATCACACTAGACAAAGCCTACTGAGAAGGACAAGAAGCTATAGATGCACAGTCACCAGGTGCAGTCTGCACACGCATATCGCCTGGGTCCAGACTGAGCCCAGGAGTTGGGTCTTGGTTCTGATGCCCCATGAAGTCTGCCTCAGCTCACAGCTGCTTTAGCACGTTGAACATACAGTCTCATGCATATTTTCCTAACAACTTCTGAGTTCTGACAAGCTCCTCCAGCCACAGATCTCAAGTTATTCCACTATTCCAACCCCTCAAACATTTCCATTAGTGGTAAAGCTAAAGCTCAGGCTTGCAATCTAAACTCTAAAGCACAACTAGGAAATAACATGAGCTCAGAAGCCACTAGGAGACATACAAAATATCTGGCTTATGGCCAACACATTTTAAAATCAGTACTGTGAAAGCTGTACACAGCTGAGTCAGCAAGACATGCTGATGAGAGATCAACATCCTAGAAATCAAATATAACTCTAGTAGTCTGCCCTTTCTTCTCCTTAGAGAACATTAATTTGTTATACCTCATTAAGACAAAGTCCAGTTCATTAAAAAGTAAAGGACAGCTAAACCATTGCCTGAACACAGCTGTCATGCTATATGGGGTCACCTCAGGTGTCTGAGACATCCACTCACGAACAGGGCATGGGACCTGTAGAAGGTTTGCAGCTTTCAGGAGCACCAGCTGGTAGCCTAGAGAGTTGACACTAAAATGGCTTAAAACTGGAGACAATCCCACTCCTGAAACTTGTCAGATTTTTACATTGCCTGTTCATCCAAAGGAATATTTTAAAATGGTAGTGGGGGATACCAGGACCATAATCCACCTAAGGAAGGCATATTTTCCCATATAAAACAGCCTCTTAATATCAGACATGAACAGATGACCCTGTTTGGCACAGGGGTGTTTTCTGCTTTTCCTTCAGTTTACAAAACTCGGGCTTCTGTTTGTCCTGGAACTGTGGTGGCTGCACACTTTTGCACAATCAAATACTTGGTTTGAAAAAGTGATATGAACAACAAAGAAAAAACACACACTTCCCCGATTCCTTGCATTCCCTATTTCCACAGCCTCTAAATCAGGGATTCTTTCCCCTTTGTCATTCTGCCCCAGACAGAACAATCACTGAATTAATTTCATCCCTAAATCCCTTTACTTATCTTCTACACCAGCAATTCTGAATGTAAAATAATCAGTTTTACTGCCTTTAGTTATGGAACAATTTGTGTCTTGAGGGTGATCTCTGGAAAAACAAGCAGCCGTATTTTTCCTAGATTTACAGTTCTCATAAATTCAGTGGCAGAAAACTTTACCTTTCTGACACCTCACATTGATGAGAGGCACGGGATACAGCTACCCTACTCCTGCATTTATGGAGGGGTTTCTAGAGTTTGCTTCTTTATATCTGTAGGATATTTCTTTAAAAATCTTTTAGCATCTTTCACGAGTGAGGGAAGATCAAGGGGATGACCTGGATGTCTGAGCAATTCACAGAAAACGAGTTTGCAACAGGATGGTGTATCCCCAAGAAGTAAGTTAGTTTGCCTCTGTATGGCCCAAACACTGTGCTTCAATAAAAAAACCCCAATATATACTGCATCAGATTTTTCTTTCCTTTCTTTCTTGGCAGTCTGGCAAATATCAGTGCCTTATCAGCACTTATCAGTCAGATCCTAACTGCTATCTGGCTGTTTTCCAGGCTTTTCTTTCCCATTGATAACTTCCAGTGAAACATATGCTAACATCAGAGAGCAGGTGCTCATTTCAAACTAGGAAGCCAATTTTAACTACCTGAATTGAATTCTTAAGTAAATATATGCTGAAGTTTTATATACTTAAGACTTAGTAGAGGGTACACATATTTGAGTCTTCATAGGTTTTACAACCTCTGTTTTCTCAGTAGCTGCTAAAATAATGCATTCCTAAATCAATAAACACTTGAACAATTTACATTTCCTTTCAATGAATGAAAAAATGATGTTTTTTTCTATATATTTGGATAATTTGCAAGGTAGAATGGGCAAAGGACTGAGACATACAGAGAAACAGAGCAAATAAGCAATATTCAAAATGAAGCAACTGTTAAAAGTAAATTAATTCACATTATTATGTTGCAGAAACACTAATTCCAAGAGGAAGCATCTAAGTGCACAACAAGAATATTTTCCAGGAGAATTTCCAGGTAATGCTACTGTTGAGTTTCTTCAATTTCGCTTTCACACACTCTTTTGACACTTGGGTATTAACAAAATATTGAAGGAGAGAGAAGCCAAGTGATGGACAGCAGCAGTGAAGGTTGGCTTGAAATTTGCTCGATGTGTGAAAATGTCTGTTCCTGGTAAGAACTGTTCCTTTATAATGTCCTTCATAAACCATAATTTCAACAAAAGAATCTTAAATCAAGGGAAAAAATAACCAGGATGTAAGCAGGAGAAGAAAAAGGTTTATTCTGTCTGCCAAAAACTTCCATGTGCCCGCAAGTTTCTCCCCCAGACACCAGACCCACAAGATTACAGGAATGGTGATACTGCTGATGGCACTTTTCAGTGGGGAAGAGCCCACCTGGCCTGTCCCAAGTGTCCCACAGTGTCTGTTGAAAGACAGGGTGATGCAGGCATTCAGCAGGTCTGTTACCTTTCTGTGACTAACAGGTGAAGCCAGTGGGAACGTGCATAAAATCAAACCTGATTTCTCTAGCTCTCCTGTTCATCATTTCACTGTTAACATAAAGATAATTCCATACAAATGTTTGGGCTGTGAGCTACAATACAGCTATCCTGGCTATGCCATGTTCCATCTGTAAAAGACAGCAAAGTATAGCTGAGATGGCAAATAAAATGGAGCACCTTCACTGCACAATCACCCCTGCTGTGATGCCTTCAATGCAGAAATGTTAACCTGGTAATCAACTTTAAGTGCAGGAAAAGCCATGGGGAATACTGGAACGCATGTGCATGGTTTCCCTAAGACCATCGAGTGTCTTCCTTGTCACAAAAGGAGAGAGAAACAGAAAGAGCAGGGGGCACCAGCTTTTCCAAGCCAGCACAGACACAAAGATGTCTCTCTTCAGAGCTCTATAAGGATGTCTGAAGATCAACGGAACTTTCTACAGGCTATCAGCGCACAGATGATTATTTGCATGTAATATTGTGACAGACACACACAATGATGGACATCAGGATAAACAGTACTACAACCACTTACAAATGCCTACAGATAACATGCAGAAAAGGTACCAAGATAGGCACAGAGACAGAAAAACGTCAGAGAGAGACAAAAAAGCAAGCAGAGAAATCTGCAGCGACAGGTAGTTCCTTCTTCCAGCTCTGCCTCCCCACACAGCCAGATCTGACCACTGGAGCTGAACAGATGAAGAACAACAGATGAACTCTCCCTTTCTCAGTCTGTTTTGTTTTGTTTGCTTGCTTTTTGGGTTTTTTTAAAGGGAAAAAATGGATATTCGTCACTATTTTGCAAATATTTTCCTCATTCTGGAAACATCTTGTCAAGAGCCCGGGTCTGAGTTTGTTTTCAGGTTTTTTTTGGTGCCCCTACGCGTCCTCAGGCAGCGCTTTAGTGCTTTTTCTTTCGAGGCCCACAAGGTAAATGGCCGGAGAACGGCGTCCCGCCGTGCCGGTGACACGAGAGGAGCGCGGTGACCGCCTGAGGGGGTGGCTGACGCCAGAACAGAGATGGCGGTTACCGAGTGTAACGGCCGCTCCCGGGGAACGGCCACAAGATGGCAGCGCGCCCCTGCTCCGCGCCCAACGGCCGCCGCGGCCCCGCGCACGCAGAGGAGCGGGTCTCCAGCGGCCCGGGGAGGCCCCCAGCCCCAACCCCGCCGGCTATGGCCCAGGGCTCCGGGCTGGCGGGAGGCGGGCACGGCCCGGCGGCTGAGCAGCCTCCCTTCCCCTCCCGCCGCTCCGGTGAGGGAGGGTGTGAGGGGCAAAGAGGGGCTGGGGTGGGAGAAAAGTGAGAAAATGGCGGCCGGGGGCGGCAGGCGAGGCAGGGGGAGAGGCTGCCGGTGGCGCGAAGGAGGGAGGGAGGGCGGCTCTTCAGCAGACCCAAGGGGAAGGGTCTTCATCCGAGGACGGTGTGAGACAGAGGGATATGAATGCTGGCAGGCCGTCTGAGCTGGGAACGTTCAGAAAGTACAGGCTGATAAAAGGCAAGGAGATAGCGGCAGAGGAAAAAAAATAAACTAGTAATTGTGAGGTTAGTCAGGTGTCCTGGTTTGGCCAAGAAGAGCCCAGCTGACAAGTTCACCTTCAGCAATAGGGTTGTCTTCGGCAGACTTTTCCCACAGGTTGTCCAGAGCCCCTTCCTGACATTCCTTACAGAGACTGATTTCCAAGCCCTTAGCACAAGAATAAGATAGTCTGCAGTGACAATAGTCTTAATCCCTTCAGTAGTCCTTGGTGTATTACATGGTACAACAGACCATTAGAAGTCATTTAAAATTGAAATAAAGGCGATACCATCCCAAAAGAACATACCCTTAAACAATGAGACATTGACGGTTTGTTACATATCAGCCAGGCCTAGTCAAGTTTATAGTCTAAAATAGATAATAAGGAGACTTGAGGCGTCAAATCTTTGCAATAGGGTAGATAAGGTGGTGATGTTGGAATAAACCAGTTTTGTGGAGACAGAAGTGGTGTAAACAGGCCAAGAGATGAACTAAGCAGGTGCAAAAGAAAAATTAAACTAAAGGGCACAATGACAAAAGTTTCACAACCACCAGAAGATGCTGGGAGACCAAGAAGATGACCAGCACGCATGCAAAAAGGACATTTAAATGTATTAATGAGTTCTTGGAAATGTGATGGCCATGTTAATAATTTCTTGGAAAAGAAATAAGTATGAATCTTTATAAAGCAGAGACCCAGTCTAAAGCATCAGCATCCCCAACAGCATGCAGCAGGGAGCTCTCCACAGCATGGTTACTCAGCCCAGGGGATAAACACCTCCTTGTACTTGTCTTCAGTGTGCCACTGCCACCACCTTTTACTGTCATTCTTTGTGCATCATTTTGTTCCTTACACAAACAACACTAGTTTGTGTTGGAGATCTTAAGTAAAATATTTTAATCTATTTCTCTGAATCCTTGTAATTTCACCTTGCATGTAGGGCGACACAGGCCCCAGTCCAGATGCTGGTTTGTGCCATCAGGCTCAAACACATCCTCTGTTGTGTAACCTGTCTCGGACAGAGTGTCCTACTATCGTGTGGCCCCTGCCAGATTATGTAAAGTGACACACCATCTGCAGTGGCATCTGTGACCTGATGTAGGTGGCATCACTCTCTAACACAGCATAAGAAGTGGAAGAGGCTCCTTACAGCTTATGTCCTTTTTTCACTTTTAATCTGATCACCTTAGCACAAGGCATTCCTAGAGACTCAGCCATGGCCTTCATCTGTCACCAATATTAGCAGGAGTGTCAAGATATAGATGGTGGCAATAAACACCACAGATTTGCTCCTGTGGAAATAATTTGGGAGCCAACATAGTAGGCATTTTGTCCCCAAATTTCAAAAGTTGTCAAGTGCAAAAATTCAGGATGACTTGAAGACTTGAAGACAAGTGATTTTAAATAGCAGATACGAGACACTGTTTTGCTCTCCTTCTACTTTGTTAGTCTTGAGTGGTCACATTGAAAAGCTTTTCCAATAACAAGAGTAAACAAAGTTTTGTTTTACAGAGAGTGTGGGTCTGCCAAGTATTACATTACAGCCTGTTCTAGATCCACAGGGTTCAGGAAAGTGGAAGGGGATAAAACTTGATAGGTGTAGCTGTGGAGGTCAGTCCATAGTGTGTGGAATTGGAGAATATGAAGAGAAAAAACAAATTATGCTTGGGAAATGCAGAGGTACTCCAGCACCCTGAGATGGCAGGAGTATGATTAATGCTGTGTGGTTGAGAGAATGTACTTGCAAATTCTGGCTGAGACATTTCCAGAAGTATGAGCTAACTGAGACTTGACCTTGAGTCCTAGTCAAAAATTAGGTTAATTTTTAGGGATCCAGGATTTATGCTTTTTTCTGAATAAACACTGAGTTGATTAAAACCTGTAGCCAAGCATTGGGTTTCACGGGCTCAGGGACTTGGCATCTAAGACTTGCTACAGAATCCTCTCCAATATTTCTGAAATGGATTTTTTTTTCTTTCTGTAACAGAGCTTTGCTCAGCACACAGAGAGCAACATGCAGCTGTTATCAGTGCACACTGTTGTGTAACTCACTCAGGAATGGTCGTTCCCACAGAGCGTGACCCTCCCACAGCAGGAGGGATCGCTCAGTGCAGACAGACTCTCAAACACACTCAGGCTTCCAGAGTCACAGTCAGCAGCCTCAATCGACACCCCACAACTCCAAACACACCACATCTACATGCACTGATGGATTGTCGGGTATGTGGGTGCCTCCCACTAATGGCAGTAGTGAGAGATTTTATTCTAACTGTTTATAAGAAAATCACACTGAAAATACATGTGACAGCATCTCTGTTTGCATCATGTGAGTCTCATCCCACTGCATCAAGAGAGAATTGAACAAGAGGCAAAAAATTCAAGGCTGTAAAATCAAAATTCATGAAATGACAGGGAAAAATAAACTGATACTGATTGTTTAACTGAAAAACTATTTCTCTCCCTTCTGCTTTTCACAAGGCTTCTTTTACATCTTTGCTTTTCAAGCTGCAGATCAAGGTGTTCAGCAACGGAGAGAAGGATGGTGTAAAGGATACAGAGCCCAGCATGTCACAATTCAATGCAACAGAGAGACAGGCTCAATTATTAAACAATCAGCTTTCTGCAGCCTGCAGGGTTTTCAGTATTTTGTAAGGAAAGCTGTTTGAAAAGCTATTTTCTGTCCTGCAGCATTAAATGAACATACCTGCTTTCATATTTTTGATCATATTTGTAGTTGAAAACGTTAGGGCCAACATCCACTGCGTGGTGTCTGTCAAGTTTCCACCCCTTCTGTATCAATTCTCTGATCCTTCAGGATCTTAATGGCAACCTGTATAAAACTGGTACAAAAATATGTATTAATACAAATATTACTACTACAGCAACAGTGAGGTAGGCAGCTATATCACTACTGCTAAATATTTTTTCCTTATTAAACGCTAGATCAGCAATGCTCTGATGTGAAGCCTCATCTAGAGGAGGAAAATGTAGGGTTTAGAAAGATTGTACCTAGTCACCTAAAGTCAGCCTGAAAGCACAGCTACACAGTTTTAATTAAAAAGCAGTCATGAAGCTTAACACCCATTGGCGGTGATTCACGCTTTTGTTTACACTTTGAAAATGCTCTTTGCCTTAAATTTTCTCTTGGGGAGATGGGTTTTTACATGACAATTTCTCACTTTCATCTTCTCTTGCCTAGAACACAGCTAGCCAAGTAAAGGCTGTAACTCTCAGCAAACCCTCTCAAGTATATAAAAGGATGAGTTAAGAGTGTTATTATTGGCTTTGTCATCATTGAAAATAATGCACTTTCACTACACTGGAATATCCTTTTTCTAAGATCTTACACAAGACAAAGGGATGATTTCTACCATGATGCAGCTAGGAAAATTCAAATTCAAATGGGAAGTATAGATCAGGATGCAACAGCAGTCATACTGAAGTAGAACCTCATGAATCATCTCCAGTGTGGCTCACTCCGTGTCAAAACATCTTTTCTTTTTTTTTTCTTTAATGTGAAGACAGAGCAGTTATTCATGTAAAAATTCCAGAGTAAAATAAGGGATCATAAAAATTCCATTTTAGGCTTTCAGGTGGTGGGGGAGCCTTTAAAATGCTCTAAAAGGGCCACACAGTGTTGTGGCCACTGGTTTTCATTTCACAACAGATGTAAGATTCCCCTTTCTCCATTTTTTATAACCCAATGGACTGATTAGCAGACAGTAAGGAGAAAGAGAACAAATGCAAACACACCTCATCTAAATAGCTACATGGATATGCCCAGTACAATCAAATATAACAGGCCCAACCCAATTCCTATTTCTTTTCTTTAGGAGTGAATTTTAGAGATAAAACACAATGGCTCCCAACCTTTATTGGATGAGAAATGACAAGTTACTTTCTTCAGGTCCTCAAAGCCCCTTGAATATATATATATATATATAAAAACCCCCAACAAACCCAACATCATAAAATTAGTATTTTTAATCTAGGAAAGTTTCTAAAGACTTTGGTCAAGGAGCACCAGCAGATCAAGATCCTAAGGATGGATATAAAAAAAATTACAATCTCTGTTCTAAAAAAAACACATAGTCTAAAGCAGAGTCTTTAAATGCTAGCACAGCCCTTCAGCATCACTTGCAGCCACAGGAAATGAAAGAGCTAAAATGGAAGCTGACAGGCAGCGCTAGGCACAGCACTGCTCGCAGCGCGTTATTTCCTCAGTGCCATGGCCTACGGACCCATGAAGCCTGCAGTCCACTCAGCTATAGATCTGCTGCTGGCTTACAGACTGACAACCTAAAGCTACTTGGATGCTGCAGACCCCAAAATGCAGAGACTGGGAGCAGCCTGGCAGCGCAGGCAGCACTCAGCACACGTGGAGCAGTGGAAATTAGCTGCCATCCAGCTCCTTACCGCTGTGGCTGGGCTGTCACTGCCTCCTTGGTGCTGCGGCTTCTGGGCCAGCTTTAGCATCTCATGGAAGTAAGACTGTGGAGAAATTGTTGGCCATTCATTAGAATAATCTGCAAAGGGAAAACTGACTTCCCTCTTCTTGCAACACCCTCTATCTGTCATTGTCAAAGAAAACAGTTTGCCAGAGCCTGACTCAGGCAGTTGCTTCCTAATCCACGTCCAAGAGCAGCCTGGCAGCAGAGGATGGGCAGGGAGGGAGTTATCTTGACTTTACACCCGGTGTGGAGGTAAGCCACGCTGCTGTCACTGCTGGGCAGGGCTTACATCCATCACCCCACCACAGAGGACAGTGGTGAACCCAACAGCAGTGAGGGGAAGGGCAAAGAGGAGGCCATCAACAAATGGACACGCTTCATATGTTAAACTTAGCTCATAGCTGAAGTCAACACACTCAAAACATTACTGCCTAAATCTAGCATCTAGAGTAAAATTAATTAAATTTCTGCTTATATCTCATTTTATACCTCCAGTAAGTTTAAAAAAGTTATAGAAAGACACTCTTACATTTATTGAAAAATAGAAAATAATTTTTTTGTGAAAAAGGAGAAGCCTTTTCTGGAGACTGAACTGGGGCTGATGGAAGAAACTATTCTCAGAAGTATCTAATATGAAGGAATTTCCACCATGAAATGAATTGTTAAATAAATACCAAACAAAATAACATTTTTTCTTAAGTTGGCTCTAGGGTTAAAAAAAACCCCAAACAACAAAACAAACCAAACAAACAAAAAAAGAAGATAAAGTGGTGATGTTCTACCAGGGATATCTGTTCAGCTGTGAAGGATGATCAGGAACAATGTCTCCCAAAAGCTAAACTTCTCCTGGTGGTTATCCTGAAAAAATGGAGGAGGCTGTTTAATGCAGAATTTTTCCTGAATTTAGTCGGTCCTGAAACCAAGACACAATTTCTCCACTGACTCCGTGAGATTTCCTGCCAGTTAACAGCATATCATACATAATGAGCATCGAGAAGTCTGGGACAGAGTTCCCTGGAACCCTTCGGACCCCAGGGTCATGCAAACACCCCAAAACAGCCCTTAAACTTCCACTGCAAGTCCTCAGGTCTGGTGGACTTTAAGCAGGTGGAAGTGTGGGTGAAAATTTAGGGAAGTTTATATCTTCTCTGTGGGAAATGCACTGATGAGAAGTTAGTTAAAAGACCCATTCTATTTTTTAATTTGATGCCATAATTTTTTATGCTTGGTTAAGTGGAAACTTTATGTTATTGTAGCTTTTAATTAGTCACACAGATGGATGTTATGTTTCTTTGCAAGCCTAGCCCATTTTACCTGATCTTGCAGTTAAAATGAGTTCCTCTTCTGTTGTCAGTGTTGAAACTTGTTACTTTATGCACTATCTGGAACTGAGAAAGTATGTTTTTTCCCCCATTTCAAGGGAGGACCACTGCATAGCACAGGAGCTCCACCCTTCCATGCTCACTTTCCAGAAATCAAAATGAAGCAGTTGCATTATGCAACTGTTGTGAAATGAGAAAGGCATCCAAAAATCTATATTTGGAAGGAAGAACTGTTGCTATCTCAGCAGATTAGAGGTGCAGATAGTGTGGTCTTGGCTTCTACTGGAGAACCAGAAAGAGATTTGTCATCCCAAGGCTGAAAACGTGAGATGCAATAGGCAGGCAGATATCTTCCTTCTGAAGAGTCAATACCAACTATAGCCAACACCAAGAACAGGCTATAGAAAACAGATGAGAGGACACTGACCTGGAGTTTGAAATCTTAAATAACTGCACCCAGGAATTCAAGGTCTGAATCAGGAAGATTAAATAAAACAGCCTAAAAAGCTGTACTGTGCTCTTGCCTTATTTTGACTGCATTATTGTTCATTTATTGTTTATTAAATAGTTTTCTTTCTCTGTGCTGACATAGTGGTTGCTCAGACCCCGGGTTGATACCAGGTACGCACAGTGCTGGAGAATCAGCAGGGAAAGAGTCTTCTGAAGACAATCACTTCAGGCATGGTTGACTCGGGAGTTGAGGTTGTGTAAAACCCCTGAAATACCAGATATTTTAAAAACAACAACATTGAGTAACTCTCTGATCAACGTCACTCACAGCAGGAGGGAGAAGATGCTGTAGCCTGAATATCCAGTTATAAAGGGGTTATGTGATTCTCCCTTGATAGCCT
This sequence comes from Caprimulgus europaeus, assembly GCA_907165065.1. The sequence continues at coordinate 5,777,142 of OU015523.1, read as the reverse complement.
CACATTTCACATGCCTGTAGCATCAGATCTTAATTTACCAGTACAAACAGGGCACTGGCAGAGAGGTACTACTCTGGAGAGCAGATTGGAGCACCTAAATTCAGAGCCTACCTTCCTCCACCAGTTTATAAATAGACATGTAAAAAGGCAATGGTGTAATCAGGCATTTCCTCCTCTGCTCCAAAGGACCACTTAAGAGTTGCCACCACAAGTGATGCTTCTTCTAGCCTCTGGCTCCAGGACTTTTCCCATGACTCCCAGCTTTTCTCCTTGTTCTGTAGATCTCAGTTTAGATGGTCCTGAAAATCATTTTTAGGAAAACTAGCCTAAAAAAAAATAGTCTGTTCGCACCTGAGATAAAATGGAGGGAAGGAGAGGAGCCATGTGGAATGGCATTTTGGTGCTGGATATTGCCTGGATCCTCATATCTTGCCCTGTGGGCTGGGGCTGGCCAAGGCCACTTGCTCCAGCAGCATCATCTCCTCAGAGCCTGGGAGGAGTCTCTGGGACAATTCTGTGCTGAGACTTGCTGAGATAAAGCTGCCATTCACCTCTTGCTTCAATCTCAGCAGGTCTCTGTCCTAGTCCCACTGAAAACCATTACTTTTTATACAAGAAAAGACCATACTTGGCCCAGCAAGGCTCAGAACATTTTGAATATTTGGGCAAAACTCACAGGAGGAGGATGACAGGCATACTCTGCATCTGGACAGCAGGCAGGCAGAAGTGACCAGCCAACACAACAGGTTGGTGAGGGAAGGATCACCAGCTCAAATGCAAGGTACAACACGATGGAGAAACTGAGTACGTGGCTGCTCGGTTCCTGCGATAGTTAAGATTGTGGGGTCTAAGAGAGAGAATTTGAGAGAAACACTGTACACAAACAGTTGGAATTGGCAGCTGTTTTGCACAGATCACTTTTGAGAACATTTTAATTCCCTGGTTTTAAAGAAATGTATTTCCCTTTCCTTCTTTCTTCTGTACATTACATCAAGCAGCCCCGCCAGCTCACGCGTGAGCCAGCGTAGGGGGCTCTTGCTCATTCCTCGCCATATGTTCCTGTCAGATGTTTATTTGCACGAGTGACAAATCATTCTGAGCTTTTGAAAAGCTACAGGAGGAGGCATTGCCATTCTCCACTCCTAGCTCATTTCTGCAGTCACAGCCTGTGCTGCAGTCAAGGAGAAGGCAGCTCCCAGGCAGGCAGGGAGAAGGAACAAGACCCACAGGCCAGACAGATGTGGATTTTGGAGGAGCACCCTTACACTGCAAAGGGAAGTGCTGTGGAAGTCAAGTGACCCCTCAGTAGTGCCAGAAGCACCAGTCACTCTAGAGAGGAAGATGTTCCTTTCTGAGAAGGAAAAGCTAGTGAGGAAAAGGAGAATGGTGAAACTGAAATTTTGTCATCTCTGCTGCTGCCCCTCTCTGTTGGACTATCCAAGCTTTTTTAAACCTCTGCAATTAAGACCTTGTATCCTCTTAGTACCATTATCCTTAGCCACAGAGAGGCAAATGAAGCTTAAAGGCAATGCTTCCATTTTCTCTGTGTCTTTCTTTTTTTAAAGAGTAAAGGCCATATATAAAAGTACCTTTAATGCCCATGTTACTTACAGGCAAGTTTGGATGCTCATGAGACATTAAACAAAGAAATCCTGTGCCACAGGCAGAAAAGGAGAAGCAGCACTCCTCAGAGAGAACCTGATGAAAGGAATAGCTGTAACAAAGATTTGGAGGATATCACAGAATGAGATGTTCACTTCAGGGTATATCCTTGGTACAAGCTCTGATGATGGTAGTGGTTCTTTTTTTAAGGCATGCTTAACTCCTGAAACTAATCTTGGTAGCTCTTAATTAATCAGAGACTGGTCCTACCTACCAGCATCACTGTGAAAAGGAGGCAGAGAAAATTTGCTTGTCAGTGCAGAATTTCTACTCCTCCCAAGGAAAACCACAGGTTTCAGCTTTGCTTTGTTGTGAAGAGCAGATGGAGGCTCCAGTATCTTAAGGGAGTTGGGGGTGGTGGGAAGTGGAATAGAACCTGCTCACAGTCTGGCCATCCCAGTGTTCATACATTACTAGTTACTCTTGAAACCCAATAAAGCAGTTTTTTTCTAGGAATTTGTGATTTGCTGGATGTTACTTCCAGCCTTCAGGAGATTCAGTCTTCTACAAAGATGTCAGTTGTGTTAAGAGCTTGGTCTGCAACACCTCAGGGGAAGGTAATCCATTTTGCACTCTTCTTAAACTGTCCCTCCATGTTCTTTGCTTTTCATGTCCTAGTGTTCTCTCCATTATTTTCCACTGCTCTATCTTTTTTTCTTACAAGTGCTGTACTTCTCTAATCTTGGGAAAAATGCCCTTCCTCCCACTCTACCTTTCTGACTTTCAGTAAATTTGCTGGTGCCTCCATGACAACAAAATTAATCATATTACTCAAGTTGTCTCCATAGGTCTCAGGTAAGCTGCCTGCTCATGGGACCTTGTCTTCTCCGACAGCTCGCTTCCGGGTTTTCCTCCAGTACACTTCAACAGCAACTGCTCAGTTAAAGGGGACATTTCTGGTGCTGTTTTACCTGGTTGTTCTGCCACTTCCTTCCCTGACTATCAATGATTGCTCTCCTTTTGTCATGTAGACCACATGTAGACCAGAGATCAACCAGATGTTCTCAGCCCAGAGGAAGGAGGCTCAAATCCTGCAAGGAAAGGTTGAAAAAGTCTTTTGATTTAGAGTAAAAAAAGGAGCCATGGCCAGCAAGGCTCTGTCTCCCCACCCACTATGGAGCAATACATCCTCTAATGCCACAGAAGGGAAAAAAGCAACCAAAACCAAAACACAACAGCAAAAACCCATCCCCCTTTACTAGTGATGCTGAGCTTTTATCTTTGCTTGGAGAACTCTGTGGTTCACAACAGCTGCATTAGGACTATATGGCTGTCATAGAATCATTTCAGTTGCAAAGGACCTTTAAAATCATCCAGTCCAACCATAAACCCAGCACTGCCAAGTCCACCTCTAAACCATGTCCCTGAGCACCTCGTCTACTCATCTTCTAAATACCACCAGGGATGGTGACTCAACCACTTCCCTGGGCAGCCTGTTCCAATGCTTGACAACCTTTTCAGTGAAGGAATTTTTCATAACATCTAATCTAAATGTTCCCTGGTACAGCTTGAGTCCATTTCCTCCTGTCCTGTCAATCCACTTTCCAGAGAGAGAGCTGTAATCTCATTTATTCTCAACTTCTGGATAGCATAGTTCTGTTCTAAACATCTTTTGATAACATTGAGGAGCACCTGTTGAATAAGAGGAAAAAAAACCTGTGCAGACAGGCTAACTCAAGGAAATCAGAGACACCCTCTCCAAGTGGAAAGGCAGCCATTAGCAGGTCCATGCTGATGCCCCAGCCTTGTTCAGTACCTCTCGCCTCAGGCATCAGTGTGTCCTTTCTTCTGAACAGATTGCAACTTGCTCACAATTTCTGTTAGTAATCAGCTTAGCAATATTCTGCCTGCTCCACACACAGAGAAATTTTCATCCACAGCCACACTGCAAATTCCTTGCCACTAGCTGTGCAGCTATCAGCTTCTTAGTGCCCTAAATAGCTCCTATGCGTCATGTTTGAGCGGCTCCCCTGCTCCCAGCTGACATTCCCAGCCCATAGAAATCTAAATATTCCTGCACAGATCCTCAGTTTAGGAAATCTAGAAAAAACATGCTGGTTTACCATTTATTTCTCAGCGAGTTTTGACTTGTGGATCTTCTGGAGATAGTAAAAAAGGAGAAAACCCATGCAGGTACAACACTGGAATTCAACAATACATGACTGTGCTTTTTAACTAGTCCATGGGAACATTTGTCACCATGAGGCTAAGTCCCTAGGATAGTTGTTGCCTTGCGTAAGAGGAGCCTAGATAATTTGGCTGTAGACCTAGAAAGGTGGCTCTAATTTCGACTAAAAATACATTTGCATTCCTTCTGGCTTATTCTTAACCATGCAGCTTCCCTCTCGCAGAGGCACAACCCTTGTGCGCTCCTTTCCCCCTTGTCCAGGCTTTCTTTACTCACCACCTCCCCTAAACAGGACACAACCCTGTGTGCCTCTTTCCCAGCCCCCGCTTTCGAGCCCCATCTTTCTCCCAGGTCAAAGTGATACAGATTTAACCCCCCAAAACCCTCAAAAATTTACTTGATTTCTTCTTGTTTAGGCAAAGCCAGGAAAGATTTCCGAACTCGAAGGCTGCGTTATATAAAGTGCATCAGTAGGTAAGATGTTATATTAAAATAAGGTCACAGAAAGACAGTTTTATTCCATTTACACTAAAGTTAACAATTGTTTTGCAATTCTTGTTTAACTAAGACAAGTTCCAGATTCTTTCTCAACTATATTTAAAAACATTAAATACTGAAGCACGTTATATAGAATTACAGTAAATACAATGAAGTAAACCTTGTTTATTCCCAAGTTAATCACAAACTGTTACTTTTTCCCAAATTTAAACTGGACAGAATATTTTCAGTTTCACTGTCTTAAAAGCTCAGTATTACACAGAATTTCCTATTTGCTTAACAGCTATTATAGCTTAAGGCTGGATTTTTCTCTGGTCATCACTCTTTCTCTAGAATGTATTCATCAAATCACTTGTAACAAGGGTTCTTCTGTCCATACTGCAACTTTGAGATAAGCCCTCACAACATAAATAATTTCTTCTACAAAAATACTTCACAGTCAACAAATGCCAACATGAAAATGCTTTATCCTGGAGTATCAACTTGCTTACAAACAAAAGATCTACTATCCCTGCAACAGCCATAGCACTCCAATGCTTGGGGCAAGGTTAAAAATCACAGAATCTCAGAATTGCCTTGATTGGAAAAGCCCTTTAAGATCGAGTCCAATCATTAACCCAACACTGACCAGTCCCCAACTAACCCATGTCCCTCAGCACTGTGTCTACACAACTCTTCAATCCCTCAAGGGATGGGGACTCCACCACTGCCCCCTTCCAATGCCTCAGAACCCTTTCAGCAAAGAAATTCTTCCTCACATCCCATCTCAACTGCCCTGGGCACAACTTGAGGCCATTTCCTCTTGTCCTGTCCCTTGGTCCTTGGTTGAACAGCCCCACCCCCACCTCTCTCCACCCTCCTTTCAGGGACTTGGACAGAGCCAGAAGGTCCCCCCTCAGCCTCCTTCTCTCCAGGCTCAACACCCCCAGTTCCCTCAGCCGGGAACTCAGCACACTTGTGCTCCAGACCCTTCCCCAGCTCCGTTGCCCTTCTCTGGACACGCTCCAGCACCCCCAGGTCCTTCTTGGAGTGAGGGGCCCAACACTGAACACAGCACTCGAGGTGCGGCCTCACCAGTGCACTCACATGTGCAGTGCAATTCTGTTGATTTGAGTTAAAACAGAATTGGGTGTGAAACTTGCTGACATTTTATTGAGTGGTCGCTCTTCTCACAAGGGGAAGATTAAGTTCCTGAAGCTGAGTGTAGCCAGCAGTATTGGTGCTGCAGGTTTCACTTGCTTCCTTACCCATTTGGATGCTGAAAGAGACACAGATTTAGGACTGCATTTGCCACCCTAAAATCCCAGCCCCTGGACATGGCTACCTGAAGCCTGCAGATGACCTGGAAGCGTAGTTCAGATGCATGCTGACCTCTCCCTGTTATGCATGCCCCATCCTCCTAAGGCTGTGCAGCCAAGAACTGCACAGTAAGTGCTTTCTAGAGGAAATTGAGAAGTGTTGTCTCCTCCAATTACCGTGCACTGCAAACGAGAACGTAAACAGGTTATCTGGCAATTAACAGCAGAGTGAAAGTTAACATCAGTCCGTTTTTTCCCATCCTAACATAATCTCCCATCTTTTTTCAATCTGTGTCCCAGAAACCATGAAATAGTTCTGTGAACTGTCACTGCTGTTAAACAAAAAAGTGAGTAAAAGGCAAGAAAGCCATGACCTTCCTGAAATTTCTTCAGGTTTCACATCTCATAGGCAGAGATGCTGGGGATATTTTTTTTCCCCTTTAAATTAAAAACCAAAACAATCAGCTCACTTTTCCCAGTGTTTGGTTTGGAAGAACTAACATAATTTGGAAAAGCTGGCTTGATGCATTTAGTTTTGTTTTGTTTTTTTAAAAAAAGATATTTTCTTACACTGCTTTTGACCTCTCAGTAATTAATAGATCCAAGTAATTTTAACTGGATATGTTTTTTTGTCTTGGGTTTATTTTCTTCTATTGCACAACCAACTCAATAGTTGGCTGTTGATTCATTCAAAACCCTTCAGTATCTTCACAATCTTCTAACAAGAAAATGTATTTTCTCCAATAATAATACTTGAAGAAGGTAATTTGGATTGTTAAATGTTCTCCAAGCCCACTTTCCTATGGTTTATGAGCTCTTGCTAGCTTCAGTCATCTGGAGAAAAATGACTGAGGCACATAAGACTCCAGTAAACAGTACTTATTAGTAGCTACAACAAGCCACACAAGTTATATCATTGAGAGTTCAGCATTTTGAGACCAGCAATCATGCAATTTTTACACTAAATTGTTTCTGTAAATTGTAAATAAAGTCCATTGGGATTTTTTAAGAATGAGAATGTTTTTCCTGGAGAAAACATTAACGGCACTGAAGGAACTGTGTGTTGACTCGGGGGACCCATTTTGCTGAAAGCAAAGACAGGGAGGTTACCAGCTGGCTCAGAGATGTTGAAAAGGCCCAGAAAATCCTATTCTTAATGTTGCTGATTTTGGCATTGGCTTGCTGGCTTGAAAAGTCATGGTGTGATCTGGAACCTTTCTCCGTGGCCAGCTGTGACTGCAGGCAGTTTCTGTTTAGCAACTTTTTGGCAGCATTTATAAAACTGTTAATGTCTGAGAGTTCAGTTGCTGACACCTCGAGTCAAGTGCTGCAGACACTGAAGAGTCTCATGAGGATATCACGTATAATATGCAAAGGCATTATGTATACACATCTATAAACCCAAGGTGTGTACTTCATCTTGTTTTTCTTCTGCTGTAAAATTGGTGTTCATCTACATTCAGTACATAATCATGATTTTTAATGTGTGCATCTCTGTAGCTATCATTGTGCAGCAGCTTTTTGCTCGCTCATTACGTTTCATATTAGCTGTCCTCTGTATTTGATACATCATTTTAGGAATACAATTATTTTCTGCTAGTGTCTCCACCACTTTGAGTCATATAATGAAATTTAGCCTTCAAACCATTACAACAGGAGATAATTTATGAAACAGTAAACAAGAAGTCCTCCCTCCCCCCCAAGAATTGACTAAGACAAGAATAAAAGTAGTAATCATGGGTGATAATTGCATTGTCTCATTCCATTTTCTTCTGAAATCTTATTACAGCTGTCCCAAGAAAACATGCATTATACAATCCAAGTAATGAAAGAGTAATTCTAAAAGCTAATTGTCTATAAAAATCTGGAGTTGATCCTTTACTCCTTGGAAATAGGGAGGTAATTGCATTGGTGTGCCAATTCATGGAGATCATCACTGGAATATTAAATCCAGGTTAAGAGTACTGACTTCTCTATCTCATAACACATTAAAATGTTGCAGCAAGAGCATTCCAACACAAAGATACCTTCTTATTCTTTATGGGTCTATAACTGAGAGAAAATCACATGCAACATCCAGTGGCTAAAAACTGATGAAAAAATTCCATGGTCTGGGGTAGGAGGATCAGACAAGCTGATCATCCTGGCACCTTCAAGCCTTAAAATCTATTAAATTGATACACCAGTTAGGAAAACATTAAGATACCTTCAAGAATTACTTCCAAGACACAGGAAACTAGAATGAGAAAAGGAAATGTATCACAAGTGGTTACGTACAAATAGGTTTTTGTTGTTTCATTGATCATCTTTCATGGCACAGTAGTTACCTCAAACTGCAGCAGTGAGGTTGTTCCAGAGGATCTGATCGAAGACCAGACCTGGAAATAGGCTCTTTGCCTGGCAAGACTTGTCTTCCAGTTACTGCAAAGACAGCAAAAGAAAGTGAGGAGAAACGTTGCTGTTCACCAAGGGAAATGAGGGTACCAAAGATATGGTCTGAAACGCTTTCTGACTGAAATTTAACCCTGTGAAAGGAAATCCATCAACTCTGTTCGTGAGTGGCTGAAGAAAGTGTTAAGAAAGGAACATGCAACAGTATCTGAAATTATCCATCATTTTTTCCACAGTTGTTTTTTACAGGAGGAAATCATTAGAACACTAAATTTGGACTCCAGCCCACCACTTATCACTGCCTCTGCATGTGATGGCCCCAAGTTGATGGCACAACAGAGAGTCTGACAGCTGAAATGCATTGGGAATTCAGCTGACATCAACATATCTCAGCTGTGAGGTATGAATGTCTTGATTCAGATCAGCAATGTCAACATTTAACACTGACATTTCTATGTAGACAATGTTTCATAGACCAGAAAAAACCACACAGGCATATAGTACCATACATGTGTGGTTTATAGCAGAAAGAACCAACCAAGCTCATCTCATGAAAAAGAGAAAAAACAACCTAGAATTCAGTTATTGCATCCATCCTAGTAGACAAGTGCCATAATTATTCATCTTTACAAATAAAACTATGGACTGATAAGTATAATCTATCTAGAGTAAAATTCAACTCTGCTTGGTACTAAGGTAGAAGAAGTTCCTTAAACATAGAGGTGTGTGAGAAAATGGTACCTAGGAATTTATCTTACTTGAAGATACATCACTATGTATATGCAAATCACTGCATATAAAGTAGATATTTAAAAAAAAAGTTAAAAACAGTAATTAATTTCTCAGTGATTTAATGAAATGCTACCGCTCATGTCAGATCCCACAACCATAATGGCCTCTCAAGTGCAGTCATGGTGTGAACAGTACAGAAGTTAGAGAGATACCTGAAGATAACTGAAGGGTTGTTGAACTGATAAAGGGTTATATATTATCTTTTTTTAAAAAACCCCTACCTGATTGTCTTTTACTTTCACTGGAGTTCTCCAAAGATAAGGGCAAGTGGTCTTTTTCTGCAAGAGAACAGCATGTCTCCTAGTAGCCTGAAGAGTTGGACAAAGGTCTTACTCATAAAAATGACAAAAAAAAAGGTGATCCCAGGTTTTGATCCAAATTTGTTTTGAGTAGGTGTAGGATTTTGATTCTGTGCCCTTAAAAACTGGCAGGTTAGCAAAAATGTCAAGCTGCATCATTTCCCACTGGCTAGAAAAATACTGCTGAGGATCTCTCAGGTGAAACTGAGCAAAAATCCTTATCTCATATAAACAGTAAGTATTTTTTTTTCTCTGTGTTATATAATAAGAAATCAGTGCATTCTTCACTTTCCATCGTAAGCCAAACTGCAATATGACTTTGGGAAATACTGGTTCCTTATTTTGACTGCTGGTTTCTAAGAGCTCCCCCCAATACATATCTTAGTTATAGGATTGAACATTATTAAATAGGCCTAGAATTCAATTACTACATACTCAATACAGATTGATTAATCTGCAGATTCAGCTACACAAAATCCCTGAACTCATCCCTCAAGCAGGGCTGCTGATAAATGAATAAAATTGGCATATTTGTCCTGGCATTCTCAGGTTGTATCACATAAATAGATGAAACTGAGCCCAGAACAAATGGACATGTCCTACAACCACCATCCCTTACAGCTCAAAGCCATGGTCTTTAAAGCAGTGAATCCATCAGCTGGTAACTGCTTCCAAGAAGCAGAGAGGGACGTGTGTCAGATTTTAACAGTGCAGGATTTATATTTCAAGATGTTTATAGTGGGGAAGAAAGCCCAAGCAGAGTCTTTAGAGAGTGTCTTCAACCTCTAAAGGTTGAGCTTTTTGTGTCAGCCCTCTCATGCCCCACCAGGAGTAAAAATTAAGGAAACTGGAAACCATAGTCAGCCTTGCATGGTTTAAGGCATGGACTTCTGAAGTGATTCTGCATTTAGGACCTTCAAGCAAAATGATACTGAAATTGTAAATGGATGATACTGAGAATAGAGGCAACAGAAATGAATGAGTGGTTAAAAACAGCTCAAAATGGGCCTCATCAAAGACCATGGACTCGATCTCCATAAGCACCCTCTGATGTTTTGGCAGCTGGCACCCACACCATGCACCATCTAGCTGCCTAAATCACAACCCTACCAGCAGCTGCCCATGCCCTCCAGCCCCACTACCTTCCACGAGACCAGGTTGCTTAAAGCCTCATCCAACCTGGCCTTGAACACTTCCAGGGAGGAGCAGCCACAGCTTCTCTGCGCAACCTGAGGAAGCCTTTCTAAGATGCTGCTATTACGAGGTTGTTTTTATTCACTCACTGGGAAGAAGGGCTGGTTTTAACTCTTCCCTTTCCTGCCCTCTCCTGTGTTGTTCCTCCTTTGTCCATTACCTAAAGGACATTGCTGGTTCTGTCATTTTGTGGCTGGCTTTCTTACAAACCCAATTCACAGGTGAGAAATTTCAGGCACAACTTGGCAAATCCAGAGGTCACTGGTGGAAGCTGCTGATATGATTCAAATGTTAATTAATTTACTGCATACAGAATATAAGGAAGGGGAGACAACTGAAAGGTGTTCTCTAAAGAGCATATCGAAAATCACATCCCACCCTTGTTTCCAGCTAGGGAGTTAGGGCTTGCTTTTCCACCTGAAAAAACTCAACTAGATCCTCCAGTTGACATTTAATGACGACGATGACAAATCATTACGTAAAATAAGTTTGGGATCTGCAGGATCCACCACAATTTTAACATCTAATGCATAATCTTTGTATGGCATGTCTAATGATACTGATTTTGATGCATTATCCTGATATTCTGCAGTCCTAGTGATACCTTGGTCCAGTTTCTTGAGCTGCACTTGTATTTACGAGATCCAGGAGATGTAGCTCACCCAAAATCAGGAAGGAAAAAAACAACACAGATTTTATTGGTACAGTCTGTCTCTGGGAAACCATTGAAATAATCAGAGAAGAAATGCTTTCCCAATTGCCTCAGGGCTTGTGCTGGACCCCAGAGCCTAGGATGACTCTTATGATTAGGTCAAAAAGTCACAAAACACAGCAGATAAAAGTGAATTCAACCAAAAGGATGAAACGTGTGCAGTGCAGGGTTTCAGGTGGCTTCACTGAGCTCTAAGTATAATTAGAAAAATGAGAAAGAGAAGTTCACTGTGCTGTTTTTCTGAGTAAACAAAAAAGATATTTTGTTTTTCCTGAAGCATCAATTCACTTCTTCATAGTCTGCACTTTTCAGCTGATTTTTTTTTTAAATGTTCTTGTAAAGCCAAGTAAGTGCATTAGAAATTGCTAACATTTGTCATGTTCCTTGGCAGAATAGTGAGATACTTTGGTTAAAAAAACCCACCAAACAAACACACTGATGGTCTCTCTTAAATAAATACTTTTAAATAAATAACTAGGGCTGTTGAACAAATGAAAAATGAACAGAGCACAAAAGATAAAACTAATATTATTAGTTCTGCAAGAAAATGGTGTCCAAATTTAGCCCACGTAATTGGTGTTGGAAGAGAGAGGCTAAAATTACCTCCAGCTAAACCAAAGCTCCTGTGTCCTTGTCATTTAGGAAGTCTTCCAGTGACATGCAGCCAAAGACTAGAACTGACAATTATTTGCAACAGAAAAAAAGAACAACAAAACGGACGTTATGGGAAGAGTTATCGTGCTCATCTGACAGCCCAAATGTAATGAGATCAGGCAGAAGTGCCCAGGCACTACTTAGAGGAAGAATCATCTCTTGAAATAGACTTTAATTTCCCTTTACTCTGTCATAATTACAAATGTCAAGTTTCTTCAAAAAAACCCCACCAACCTAAACAAAGGCATGAGAGAAGAAGCCTCACTTCTTCTTCCTCAGAAAATTAAAATATGAGCAAGAACTGAAGTACCTGTCTGCAATAAATATTTGCTTGCTCACCCTAAAATTTATTTACATTTTTGAAAGTGTAGAATGCATTGTTCATAATCTAGTCAGTTTATAGGAAGCATATTTCTGTCTGTTAGATAAGTATCAATTTTTTACCTCTGAATGCTGATAAATCTGTTATCAGAAGTGGTGCTCTGAGGCACCCCAAAGAACCCAGCTTGAGACACCAGTAAAACAGGAAAAATTCAAGAATTGCTGCAAGTGGAAAGCAACAGTATTGCTGAGCAGCACAGGGAAAAGGGGACACATAGAAATTGTCTGGAGATTGTGGATACCGAGGCACATTGTGTTTCTGGAAACCATCTTGGAAAATGAATTTAATATAACAATACATTTCTTCTAATGGACTTAACACTGCACATGGTATAAAGGAACCACAATAAACTTGGTTCACAAAAAAACCAAACCAAAAAACCCAAACCAAAGCAGTAATTGTCCAAAACTAAATTGACTTTTTGTGCACCTGTGGTGCTGGGTTGGTTTTTTTTGGTTGGTTGGTTGGTTGGAGGTTTTTTTGGGGGGTGGGTGGTTGTTTGTTTTGTTAATGAATTTGTTGTTTGGTTGTTTGGTTTGGGTTCTTTTTTTCCTGATTTCTGCCCTCAGATACGGGAGCTTCACACGTGCTCAGGTTTTGTGTTCTCATCACAGCTGGCTGACAAAGCATGAGCTCTCTCTTGTGAGAAATGTTCTTGTTGAAACATGGTCTCAGGCCACGTTGGAACAAGATGTTTCTTTCCTTTTTTCATTTCAAATTGTTTTGCGAACAGAAAATTCTAAGGACATTTCATTTTGGAAACATTTCTGTAAAGAAATCTGTTGCCTGTGCTCTGAAGGGGGTTTGGTGGCTCTGACAACATCGATTGCAGCTTGCAGCTGCCTGGGATCCAGAGTCCTTGGCTCTGGGTGTACCTAAGGCTGCCAAAGAGTTTAGCTTCCCAGTGAAATGGGAAGCCCTCCCCATCTCAGCTGCCTGATCTCCTTGGAGCACCGAGTCCCGGGCTCGGGGCAAACCACGAGGCTTTCAGGCAGGTTTGGATTACATGGGCTCACCAAACCCTGCATGTTTCACAGGAAATGTACCAGTGAGCAAATCTGGGAACAAATTAAGGCTTTAAATTAAATTTTGCCTCCGACTGGATCCCCTCCCCGGTGCCAGACCTCCCACGTGCCAACTCGGCTGCCCGGGGAGATACCTGAATCTGCACATCTGTGTGTCTCACATACAGCTGGGTGGCTGTGGGCTACCACCCTCCCAGGCAGCTGAATCCCATCCATCTACCACTCTCCAGCCCAGAATTTAGCCCCAAAATTGTGTTTTTCTTACACGCCCCCCCATCCTTGGGAGTTACCATGGCAACCCAGGGACCAACTGCCAGGTGCCGATCCCGCTGCAGCTCCGTTCTGTCAGGATACAGCTAAATCACTAACAGACTAATTAGTATAACTGGAAGATATGTTTTATGGTCTTCATTGTAAGATCTAAGGTGAATAAAGAGCTCAAGTCATACCTGCACAAACCAACAACATTCAGAGCTGTTATTCCCATATCAGTCGTGAGGAATTACATTTTTGTTCCAGCCTTTTTACATTTACCAGATTGAGAAAGAGCCCTAGGAAAACTCAGCTGTGTTATCACACAGATCATTAAGCAGCGTATCTGTGCAGCAAAAATGCTGCTAGTGTTTTACCAAGAAATCCATTCTCTCCCTCCTTGCCTCGAGAGAGAATTCAAAGTTGCCAGGGTGGAGAAGCATCATTACAGATTTTGAGTTGCCTTCTATTTTTAAAAGATGCAATGTAGGGGCTGGTGGAAGGGGACTCACCTCAGAAGCGTTAAAGGATCTGAATCCTGGTTTGATTACTAGACTGTTAGGGGCTGACAAGCAATTTGTTTCCTCCTTCACGCCCCATTTCTCCATCTGTTAAAGAGAAGTTCTGATGTTGGTGTCTCTCTTTGTAAACTAGATCCAACTGCATTTTAAAGCAAAGCTGTATAAAAGTTAAGTATTAATGTCATCACCACTTACGCCATCCCTTCAGGTGATGCCAGAGCACTGTCAGGAGACGAGGGCAATGCTTGACTGTGACGTGTTGCCTGAGCATCCCCTTCTTGCTCTCTGGTTGCCAGCAAACTTAGCAATATGCTTTAAAACCCTGGTGGGCACAAATCCGGGGCTTCAGTGCCAGACAGAAGAGATTCCTGGCCTCACTCTTTCATCTTCTCTTTCTTCTGTAATATAACCCAGTGGATGTCCCATGTTTTTCAGCTTGCAGTTTCACTGAGATGCCAGTTGCCTTCTCATGGAAAGGAGAAAAGCCTTTTTATCTTCTCGATATGTAGCCCAGTACAGAGTATCTTCCTGCATAGCTCTGCACCTTGAAATTAATTCCTTATATCAGCATCGTACGGCCATTACACAACATCACAGGAGGCTGCATTAAGCCAACAATCAGCCTTTAACATAGGACACCCCCTGCCATACTGCGTGCAGGTGGCATTGGAGTGTTTTCCTGCAGCTCAGCTATCCTTAACCATCTTTTCTACAGCATCCCTCTGTTTTTAGACAGCTCCATTTAATATTTTGTCTTTCCTTAGGTCTAATTTGGCTTTTCATTTATCCTCACCTTGCTCTCTTACAGCTGTTCTCTGCCTTCCAGGGACTGAACCATGTCAGGGGGAAGCAGAGACCTTTCCTCTCAGGCACCTCACACCTTCTCTCTGCCCTGCCACGGATAGTGCAAAGGGCCAGGGGTGCAGCTACCCCCCTGCATCTTGGGCTCACAGTCTCACATCTTTCCAGCCCCTACACCAAACTGCTTGACAGAGAGCCAGCCAACCAAGGCAAAAGAGAATGTGAGAAGAGGGATGAGAGAAATAATTTCTCAAATTAAATGATGAAGCTCATTCAGTTTCTCATTTCTGTATCTTTCTGCCCAGCTCTCTTCTATAAGAGCATGTAACAGACCAAATTTAGAGCCTCCAGATTGCAATCAAATGTATTCACCGCAGTGATGGGAAATTCATGTGGTGTGAATGAAGCTGAATTTCTGAGCAATCTCATGGATTTTCAGCGTGGTATCATGGAACTGCCACCATCAGCGACTCCCACGTACCCAGCGAGCTGCCGGAGCAGGCACACACGCTGTGGTTGTGAAGGGATGAGGGGCCCTGTCATCCTCCTGATCAGCTCTCCTTCTGTGACTACTCACCAGGAAAAACAGAGTGGCTGTGGGACAGATTGTATGGGGCTCAGGGCAGGTCAAGAAGGAGAAAAATATCAGAAACAGGGCCTGAGCAGAGTCACCCCAGAGGGGAAGATCCGCAGTGCTGTTTGCGAACAGCTGCAGATCCCCTGGGATTTGTTTTCCAATTAGTAACAAAACCCATCAAAAAATTCCATTTAGAAGGTTTTTCACTTAAGTGACAACTTTCCTAAATTAGTAGCTATCAGTTCCAACTTGGATAGTGAATCTGTCAAATTCCATGGATTATACTAGTGTACAGCCCTCCTCCTGCAAAAAAAGGGAAGCATGGTAATATGGTAAGTCACGATGAGAAAAAAAGGAACTTGCTTTAAGAGTAGCATGTACCTATTTTTCCTGTCAAAACACCTTGTGTTTTTTATTCATTTTAGTACTACTAGTAGTAGTAGTTTTTTGGACTTCAGTTTGCTCTACTAGCAAAGGAAAATTAATCTACAGGAGAGCATTGACAGAAAGTTCATAAAAGGCAGTGAGAAGGTAGAGGGTACCTTTTCATCCAAAGGAAAAAGCAATTTCAAATAATGAAAGGAACATTTAAAACTAAGGAAAGTAAATCTCTATTACCCTAAAAATAACTCAGACTCAACAGAAGAGAATGTCACTGAGAAGACAAACTGGGTGCTTACACACATAAAAGCATTTGGGCACGTTGTAATTCATGAAAATAGCTTAAAATTGATTTAACCCCACATTCCAAAGACTAAATCAATCTCTATTTAGGCAGGGCAGATGACCTCACACATGCTCTCCATGTCATCTCCTGTACTTCAGCTCAGGCTTTTAGAGTTGCCCTCTTGTAAGGGCGTGACTGTGGATCAGGAAGAATATGGGCTTTGACCTACCTCATTTTTCAACAGTGCTGTTAAGTCTGGCCCATGAAACAGTGCAGTACAGAGGATTCAGGAGGGGCCTTTGCAGTAGGTCTGAGCCTCAGAGACTGACCCTGGCTCAGTGGTTTCTTTCCATTAAAAGAAATGATTTTGTACACACAGCCACTCAGCTTTCCAAGGCAGCATCTCTGAGCTTATGCTCCCATCACTTACATGCAAGTGCACGCACACACTTTAACAATTGCTATTTTGCTGGTGCAGGGACACTGAAACCTGTATTAAACATGCACTTCTGGAAGTTCTTCCTCAAAAACATCCTCTGGGATGTTCTGAAAGAGCTTAAGACATACATAACAGTCTACTGTAACATTTATCTACTGCTTAGGTAAGAAAATTTCACAATGAAAGGGATGCAGATGTCATTAATCACACAGAATCACAGAATATTAGGGATTGGAAGGGACCTCGAAAGATCATCTAGTCCAATCCCCCTGCTGGAGCAGGAACACCTAGATAAGTTCACAATGAACCTTGTCTTACCTCCTTTGGGGCAGGCATGAAGAACTAGGACTTAAGGAGATAGTGGTTTGAACAGGCTCAGCATCTTCGACATTTGAACAAGAGATTGCTTCCTACAGTGACCATCTGCCCAAGCTTCAAGACACCAAATTATTTACCAGGAATCATAGCAACACATCAAAGAAGTTTCTTGTGACTATTGCAATGGTCTTAAGAAATATCCTTCATAGAAGAGAGTTCAATGATAACTGAATCTCTGCTGTAGATAAATTTGGGGTATATCTTTTAGTGGTCAGCTAAATCAACTGGTCACTTGATGCTTATCAGGAGTATTATGGTCTGTTGCTTGTTGGTCTTTTCCTTTCATTGGCTTACTTGAAGGAAGAATGAGATTTTTAAGTCTTGCATCTCCATGAGGGTGAAGTACACATCCCCAGTTTTCATTTCTGCACACAGGACCTGTGCTTCCCTGCGAATGCAGCACAGAGTGGCACTAGAGGGAGCTCCTGCAGCATCACCCACCCCAAACACCCCCAAGCCTTGGGAAATCAGACCCAGATCACAAGATTTACTTCTAAAATTGTGAGGTTTTGGATTGTGGGTTGGTTTATTACTTATTTATTAACTTCTATGCACATTTGAATAACATTTTCTAATTTTATTTTGCTGCTACAAACTCTAGAATTCCCAGCATCCCTCCTGCTCCTGCCAACAGCCCCCATTATTGCGTGGTTCTATGAATTCAGACAGCCCATTAACTAAATGTTGATGGAAAAAAAAAACCCTAACAAACACCCAAACACTATGGATATCTTAGCTTTGGAAAAACTGCTTGAACAGCTTAATTGAAGTTTGAAAAAAATATTCAAAATACTAAACTTTTGCCCTTATCAAGGTTCAACCCTCTTTTTACTCAGTAAAACCACTGCTAAGCATCTGGGATTAAAGTTAAATATTTAGCCTTTGAATAAATAAAATACCTTTTGGAAATATTGTGCTTATTGATGACCTCTGGAAAAAAAAAAGTCATTTACAAGATTGTTGCTTTTGTTTTATATTGTATGCTCTTTGCTGGCAATTGCTTTACTAAAGCAAAAGTGGTAGAAGTAGCCTTTTCACGTTTAGAAAGACATCCACAGTGATGATTTATAAAACCTCTCTGGTGAAGACAAAGGGTATCCTCTTACACTTACCTCAGAAAGAATTTGTTTTCAAAAGTTACTAATGTCTAAATAAAGAGTCAGGCTTCTGTAGAAACACCATGGTCATTCTTTTGGGAAGCAAATACCTCTCAAATATCATCTTAACAACTGCATAGACCATTGCTATTATATTTCACTCACAGAACTGCTCAGGAGCCCTACCTGTGGAAGAGGTCCATCACTGTAACAGATGCCACATGGAACAGAAACATGGCTTTATTCCTCCTACTGCTAAAGTCTTTTATACATATACTAAGTACACTATACATATTCACTATATAGCTCTTTAAAGTCTAATGAGAGGAGTACTGCTCTGTTCTGTTACAAAAATTCAAGGCTAATTTACATCTGATAGTAAAAATGTTTCTCAGTGCAGCAAGGTTTGAATAGTTCTAGACCATTGTGTTCCCCCCCTCTCCCCAGATAGGTGTACCATAAAATCATAAAATATTCAGCTCTTGCTGCTCAAAATGATATATCCTGAGGAAAAAATAATGTTTTGCTCCCTTCTCCAACAAGGACATTTAGTCTTTCATGTGTCACCAGAAAAGACAAATAACTGTATCAGCCATTACTTTCACTCTGTACCTTAAAACACAAACAAACAATTTACCTTAACTTCTTTTACTCTCCCTTGTCCATGGTGGATATGGTCTCAAACGCTTACCAGATATCCATCCTTTGTTGCACTGACCTCCTCTGGGCATGAAGTTTCCTGTTTTCCACAACACTCCAGTGTTCTGACACTTCCATTCTTCTCAGCACTTTCTGCCTCAAAAACCTTCTCTCCTCTCCTGTTATTTTCTCCTTTCCTAAATTCACTTCACTGGATCACTTTCAAAACTTCTATACTTTACTCTTCCTCAGTAATACCCTATAGAAGATAGGAATTTTTTTTTAAAAAAAACAACCAATCACCCTATCCATCTCCTCACACTTTTCCTCTCCCCACACATTATTCTTCCCTTGCCCAAGTGTCTTCACTGTTACTACCTGATGAGTTTCATATAATTCCCATTTTTCTTCCCTCACAAATATCTCAATCTCCTCAAATAGTTTTCCTTTTCCCATCTCCCTCTATTTCTGTGATTTCTGTCCCTTCCCCAAGCCCTTTCAGCCTGCCTGCATTGTGAATTAAGGATATCAGAAGGTTGTGGTGTTATTTAGATGTTGCTGTGGAGAATTCTTTTTGTTGATGTAGATTGTGTGACGAATGCATATTTTAATAAGAGGGTAATGAAGCCTCCAGTACCCTCATCCACCTGATTTAGAATTCTTCCTGGCATTCCTTAATTCCCAATGAAGCCTTTCAGCATCTGCCATCCTCAGCAATTAGAGCCATTGAGCAAAGCCGCTCTTTTCCTTGCTCCATTTTCCTTCCTGCACCTCCTCTTCCCCACTGCCATCCAAAAATGTATGGAGGAAGGGTAGAGCCTGTTACACAGACTCAGCTGCTCTCCTTCCCAAATGATTACTCCTAGGAAGTAATGCACAGGGATTTTCTAATTCACGTTCCTTTGCACTACCCTTTCTCTATTCTAAATGCAATGGAAGTTAAGATACATCTGCTTTTGTTGCAAAGAATGCATACTCATGGATCCAAGTGAAACACAACCTTCACCAGCACTACAAACAGAGAGAATGTGAAGTGGCACCACAGTAAGACTGATGGAGAGACAATTTTGTGTATGTATGTGTGGGTTACACCCATGGAAATCCAAGAACCAAGAGGGATGGGGTCTCAAAGTCACGGAGAATCCCAGCGCTCACTGTAAGAAATAACTGTATTTGTTACTTCACAAACACTGTAAGAAAGAATGCTACAAGGAGAAAAATCAATGGTTGCACAAAGAAAAAAACCACAAAACTACTTTAAACAACCAAATCTTTTAATTAGAAAGCAACAAACATGCAAACAGCAGGTATAGAAATTTATTTGAACCATTGTTTTTACTATAATGAAAGTTACTTTAAAACATCGATCCAAGCTCCCACATTTGCAGGTTAAGGAAAATATTGCACTTTGCATCTTCTAGCACCCCTCATACATGGCAAAACAGTTTAAAAACATTTTTGCTTATTTTACTTGCACACTCTCCCAAAGTCATGCACACAGTCATTCAAAAACAAAAGGTTAGGTTATCCAAAAGCAATACCTTAGAATTGCACTAAAGCTCTGTAAGGAAAAATATAATTAATGTCTTATACAAATTCCATGACCGTCTAGGTACTTGCACACAACTGCCAGTTACTCTTCATCTTCATTTTCATTTTCCTGACCAGATCCTTCTGATCTGTCACCTTCCAATCGGTCTGTAAGACACAAATTTAGTAAAAAGAACTTCTAAAGTTTTCAGGTTTTGGTAAATATTTATAGTGTACTATTAAACAACACACAGTGGTTGTAGGTTAGACAGTAAAAGAAAGTCTGTATGGACTGACAGCAAAGATTGGGTAGAAGTGTGACTACAAGGAAGGAGAATAAGAGAAAAGCTCTAAAGGATTTCCAGGCATAAAGGTGTAATTTGTGTACAAAAGGAGAAACCTTGTAGCTCCTGACTGGCTGTCAGCACAGGAAAGATGAATGCAAGCAGAATATTAAAAAGAGATGGTGAATACAAGGGATTGAAATACTGTTCTGGGGAGCTAAAACTAGAATGGCTGCAGTTAGGAACGTGTATATTCCAGAAAACTGCAGAATCGCTGTCACTGTATTCATCAGAAAAATTACCTTTTGATGTCAATGTTTAGAGAAAGGCAAATGCAGAAATGTGTGAGGGAACGTGACTGGCTCAAGATCTACCACTCACACACGGTGCACGGTCAGTTTAAGAGACACTCCACCCAGCAATAACACTGATTTTTGCTGAAATTTTTGTACCTCACTCAAGTTACAACACTTGTTGGGCAGTTCTTGGAGTATTTTACTTCAAAGACATTGTAACAAAAGAAGAAAAAACCCAAACTAATACATTCAGTTACAGCCGTGGCGAGGCTTACCACTGGGCTGGATACAGTGGCTTCCTCCTGGCTCTCTAACTCTCACAGATCAGAGAGAGCTCAGAAAGGAGCAGCAGCTGCTGCCAGGCACAGCTTCCTTCCTACCCCAGCACTATAACCCCTCCACCCTGCTCAGCCAGTGCCAGAGTCCCCATACTCACTATCTACAGTCACTTTCACCTTCAGCTACGGTTCTGTCAGGTTTCTCCCCCAAACCAGCCTCCCAAAACTTTATCTCCTTGCTTCCTACCCAGTAGGATGTCTCTCCATTGTCCTACTTCTTCAGTATCAACCCACTGCAGTCAGCTTCTTCAGTGCCAACATCCAGGAACACCAGTTCCCAACGACAATTCTCCAAGCAACCCCTCATCTATCACCAGTTTCAGCCCCTAGAGAACTGCCCCTTCGCTAAATGGACATCCCAGTACTTGCTGCCCCAGGAACAGCTGCCAGTGGCCTCATTACTATCTCCCACAGTCCTCTATCTTCACATCCTCTTTCATCCCTGGACAATTCCAAGCCCACAACAACAATATCTTACGACTCATTCCCATCATCCCCAATAGTTTTCCCATCACACAGCACTCACCTTGAAGATCATTCCTCAGTGAAGCGAGTCTTTTTCAACATCTAATTAGTACTACATTACAAATAAACTATTTCAGGATGGATAGTATGGTAACACCTGAAAATATATTTTGCTCTTTTCTTGCTCTTTGTTTTGATGTTAAAAAAAACAAATATAAAAACGATGTAAGTCTCACACTAAAGAAGCAATTCCTAAGTATTCTCTACTAAGAGACTCTTGAATCTTCTCACCAACCCCATGTGTAGCCACGGAGTGCTGAAGATCTTGATGGTTCCCCAATCTATCTACTATTTCATAGACTAATGTGGTGGAGAAGCTCTTCAGAAGTCTCTCACCTGCTCTTATATGATTCAATGAAGCCAACATTCGTAACATAAAAGAAGCTGGAACAGTAATAGTGTTTCTGGTCTCTTCCAGCATTAATTCATTACGTGTTATAACCTGGAGGGAAAAAGGAGAGAGAAAGGGGAAAAACAGCATAAAAAATAAACATAAAATTGTACTGCATCAATATAGGTTTGTAGATACAAAGTTTTTATGCAAAAGGCATTTACAGAGTCCAAAATTACAATAAGGGAGCAACATTTTAATAATTACTATCGAATATAGTTACACCAATTATATGTGGTAATAAAAGTCAGACAGTGGACTTCTGCCTACAGATATCTAATTGTCTGTCTAAAGAATGTTCTAGTAAGATTATCATTCTGTTGTCCACATGCATGGTAAATTTTAAGATGATCAACTAAGAGAAACTTCTGGAAATGAGATCTTGCATAAAATAAGGAGGACTGGTGAGAGAAAGCGCTGTTACAGATGGCAACTCTTGTAGAGAAAGTTCTAGCACTAGCGCTGGCCAAGAATGTGGGAAGGAAAAGGGATGAGGTTACCCTAAACTCCTACCTTCATGCTGCTTGAAACTTTTGGAGAAAATCCAAGGAACACAAGCAATTACTCTATCCCAGTTAACGAACATTCTTCAGCTCTGTAATTCTTTCTCAACAGATCTAAGCTTGCCTCTAAATGACTCAAAAGAGCCAGCTCGTACTGTCTTAGTTTCAAGGAAAAAAAAATCACTAACAAATACTTTTAGCTCTTCTGTCTCCTTCCTTCCTCATGGTACTTCCTTGCCATCCTTCTTGCTGTGCCATGAAGTTCTAATCCCACACTTTAGCTTGTCTCCACTTTTGGACTATGTTTTGTTACCACTAAGCATACAAATTTCTTTAGGTGGAGACAAGCGCTGACCATTATTCAGTCCTTCCTCTCAGATCAGCTGCTGTAAGGTAGGAAAATAAGGCATTTCTTCTCCCTGAGACTGCTTCTCAAGCCTGGTCCTCTTGTGAAGAACGTGTTCTTGCAAATGTCTGCACTGGCCTTCTCCTGGCCAAATCAAAGCACCTCAGTTCTGTCACTCTCATCTATTTACCAGGCACTGTGCACAGCTGATCACCCCCCCAAAGGAGCAAACTGAGAAGACAGCAAGCTGCCATTTTTTCCTCTTTCACCTCCTGTTTCTCCAGTGCTCCACCAGTAACACCCTTTTGCCAGCCTGCTTCTGAGGCTTTTTCTCTCTGCTGAGCTTTGTTCCCATCCCTGCTGCATTTTCCTATTCACTAAGGTCACAGCCTCTCTCAGTATTAAATACGGTTCTAGATCTATACTGAACTTTCCCCAAACACAATACTTTCTCCCCAGACCCTCCCCTCTATGGAAAATTCAGTTTAGATATGTTGGACACTTACTCTAGCCAAACTTAACATGGTGAAAACTATTTTATTTCTATGAACATCTCCTGTCCCCTGTCCTCTACATAAGTATTTCAATACAGGAATTAAATTAAAAAACAAAAGACATGTACAATTGCAAACCATACCACGGTCAAATTTTCTAAAGTTCTACATTTTTTATTAAAGAAAAAAATAATTAAATCTCAAAATAATTTGTTATTATTAAAAATTAAGTGACAAATGTATCAGTACAATAATTACTTTTAGCACACATTAATGTTTAGCAATATTTCTAAACCCCAAAGGGTCCAAAACACATCATACATTAAAACTCTCATACAATATACAATGAAGCGTCGTATCACTCAGTGTTACTACTGTTAAAATGATGGGAAAGGTTCAAAACTCACAAGTGGGTGGTTTGGGTTTTTTTCAGGGGGATGGTGGCTAAGGGTTTCTGGTTTTTTTAAATATATATATAGCACTAATACAGAGAAATAATAACTTAAAAAAACCAGTCTACTATATATCCCTGCTGCCCAAGAAATTGCACACAAAACCCCAAATCACCCCACAAGTTTGCCCTAATATATGACTTACAGAAAGCATCTAAAATTTTAATAAATTGTTATGTAAATCACTAAAATATGATTGTTCAGTAGTCAACTATATGATCACCACAGGCCAGTTGCTATAAACATTGTTATTGCTTTGAGGGTATGAAAACCATGTGTTGCATAAGTTTATATACAGACTTTTCTAACTGATTAAGCTTGCAATGTTTCCTTTACTCCATGAAATTCCCCATTTGCAATCTTAAGGTTAATTCACTTTTATGCCACAGAATACTTAATAGGATTGATTTTTGCACTCCTTGTTCTTTACATCATTGTATTTCCTTCAGTTAATATGTTTAAAGTCAGGCACTACCTTAATTTCTTAATTCCTGACAGTCAGCTTTCTATATCTGACTGTTCATACTTTTCCAACTTCTTTTATGTGCATAATATCAGATCATATAATATAATTTCTAGGAGAGTTAATGAAATACAAAGTGCCTCTGTGTGCTGCCAACGATATGAAACTTAGCTATTATAAAGGGCAGCTTTTTATTTGTAGCTTATTTGATGAACATTAAATAACTGTTAATTCTATATCAGTAACGTGCACCAAAGGCTTTTCTAGAATTTGAAAACGCAACATAACTGTGAAAAAGGAAGAAAGGTTCTTACCTCATCTGCAAGTTTTCTGTTAAAAATCTTGGATTCTTCCAAGGGCGACCAAATTTTTATATCATAATCAATACCCGAAGAGGCCAGAACTAGAAGTAAGTAGTAGTAATTACAAATTAAATGTGTTGTGTCTTTAACAGTGTTTGCTCCACTTAATTGAAGCTGAAGAAAAATACTTCACATGAAGCATTTACTTGCAAATGTCAGTTTGCAACAGCTATGTAATTATTGTCGCCGTATGAGAGCTGAGCTATAGATTGTATATTAATAAATAAATAAGTAAGTAAATATATATATGAAGAACACACATGCAAATATTAAAAGCTGCCTTTTTAGATAAAAAAAAGGCACCAGAATATACATAAGATAGGAACAGAAAGTGAGAACAAACCCAGCCACTACTAATATATTTCTGCTGATGGCCTTGTAAATGTATTAATAATAAAGCCTTAGGATTTGTAGACCCAGATACAAAGATGGAAGCAAGATAATTTCAAACCTATTTTGACACTTGATAATTTCAGTGTATTTCATGTAAATTTATTTGATATTCAAAGATAAAGAAGCGATGGATGCTCTTATAAACACTTGTCAAAATATGGAAAACAAAAAGTTGCAGAACATTCTCTAGATCATTGCACAAAAAGATCTATGAGAATAAAAACTGCATAAAAGATCTTGATAACTGGAAAACTGTGTAAGATTAACTGTCCTACAGAGAGGATGACCCCTTCATTGCATTTTCAGTGTGTGACAGAGAGACAGTTGCACTCAATCAAGAAAACAGTAAAGCTGCAGGGCATTTTGAAAAGTGCTTCCAGAAGTGTCCAACCCCGCCACAGACTCTGAACACCTACAGGAACACAATTTCAATCAGGAATTTAAGAGTTCAAGGCTTATCCAATGCAGGGCAGTATCCCATGTTGCCATAAATAGTCCATAAAAACCCCAGCCTCTTCTGGTATTATTGTAAAACTCTATTTGCTTATTTATTTACAGCTGAGTGTTGCTCCACAGCCAGGTAAGCTATGGCAAAAGAAATAACACAAATACTTATTTTGACTGTGTCAGAAGCTGCAGAATGGCTCAGATTTTCCATCTGCATGTCAGACGACATGTGATTCCTTCTACTACTTTTTTCCACCTTTTCTATAAATATTTTCCCCTAAATACAAATAGAACCTAATAGAATTTTTATGAATTTTATTAATTCTTATAATTTCACAAAGCCAGTGAGACTGACACCCCCACTTGACTGAATTTTTTTAACAAAGCCAAGTAGAGACCAGATTCCAATAGCAATTCCCAAAATGTTGCTGGCATTTCAGTGACCCCATATTTCCCTCATTAGTGTCATGGAAAACATTTAATGTATTAAGGGGAGCAAGAAATGGAGATTCTTCTTAGTACATCTTAACTTTCTATAAATACTATGTCAGTAATGTTTTCATTCCAAGATGTTATTGAGTAAGGAGGGTTTTAACGGCCCCAGTTCATTGGTAAAAGACAAAATTAAAAGCAGTATTATCAATTTATATGGGAAAAAATGAACAACAGTTCATTAATCATTACCATGCTCTACTGAGCAGAGAATTTAAGACTGAGCTTTAAAACATTTTACTACAGCTAACCTGAATATGCAGACTGTGAAAAATTATCATCTTACTTGGGTCAAATGGATGAGGCTGAAGACAGTTCACCACATGGTTATCAGCTTCCAGCAGCATGAGATGTTCAGCAGTATGTCGGTCCCATATAAAAATATGGCCACAGTCTGAACCACTCATGACAAAGTTAGATCCCCAAAAATTGGCTTCCTTTATCTGCAGGAAGAACAAAAAAAACCCCAATTACTTTATGAGGCTAACTTGGAAAGCACATCAAAGAGTATACTCCCCTTTCTGCAGTAACACTGCCTCTGAAGTAAGAGCTCTGCAAATGCAGGAACATCATTTAAGAAAATTTAAAGGAAACATTTAAAGAATATTTTAAAAAGAAAATTCAGGTTAGAGATCTCCAGAATAAAATGGCTGCTAACAGGAAAAAGGAGAGAAACTGCACACTGAGCATTTTGGAAATAAATGACAACAGGTTTGTCACTTTCCAAAGTGATGAGAATGATACTGGAGACAGGGGTGTGTGAAACAGTTTTTGAGAAGAGTTTGGTAAATTAAAGTGAGTGACAGGCTAATCCCTGGTGGGGATTTTCCATTTACAGAGGAAGAGGAGAAAAACTGGGGGGGGGGGGAGGAATTAACTGTGTCTGATAGATAAAAAGGGATCATAAAATCAAACTTAAGAATTTTTTCTCCCCCCTCTATAATCAGTCAGATAAAAACCAAGACTTATTAGTCCCAGGCCAAAATTAAATTTATAAACCACTAAACATGGAAGGCATCTGGGTAGAAGAGACCCTTCAGCTATTATGGCAATCTATCAGCAAACAGTTCATGTAATACATTGCAGAAATGAACTATTTCCTATTTTTTTAAATACACATGTTGCTGTGTACCAATTTAGAGCAAGGTAAAAACTATCTTGCAAAGGCAGTGAGTTGTTTGAGGGCCTACTGCTCACACTGAAGGTCATTCTAGTATCTTGGACCAATTTATGGAATTTTACTTTGCATGGAAGTAAATTTATGGAAGGAATTTATTGAACTTTACTGACTAGACTAACTTAACATAAATGATATGACTCATCAAAAATTATAATTGGATGATCTTTGGTTTTGCCCTACAGCTAATTGCTCTACAACATTATTGATAACACAGTAGTTTGACCCTGGACTATAACTGGCTGTAATTAAAACATTCAAGGAAGATTTCTGATTGGAGATTTGAAGGAGAAGTTCTATAACTTTGAGAATAACATGGTAATAACTTTTACTTGAAAGATGCACAAACTACTCAAGAAATTTTCTTAAACCAGAAAAGATGGGAGGAAGTTCACAAACACAGCATTGTGAGTTGAAGCGTGCACATCTGTTAGTGATGAACACAACGGGGCTGGACGAGCCATTGACTGCAGAGTATGGCAGAAAGATCCAAGTCCTTGAGAAGGCTTCCAGAAAACCAGCCAGCTCTCACCCCAGCTGTCGAGTTTGCTGCAGCACCTCACAGTTGGTGAAGTGAGACAGAGAGGGTGCACGTCGGCTGTTCCCTTCTGGCAGCTTCTCCAGGAAGCTCCGATAGTGCTAATGGAGGCCAGTGGAAGGCTTCCTTTGGACTAGGGGGACCTCTGCTGCTTCTCTTCCTGCGATGGAGAGAGGAACAACATCCTCTGCATAAAAGGAGGGGTTTAGGGAACAGTAAGCTTTAGGCTAGTATACTACATAACAGCTTATTACATCATCCTTTCCCTCTCCTTGTGTGAAGTGCTAGATATGGTTTAGTAGTGGACAGGTATGGTGGGACTCGATAATCTCAAAGGTCTTTTCCAACCAAACAATTCTATGAATTCAGTAGGTATTTAAACCTACTGTCTTATGCTCCATAAATATCCACAGCCTCATTAGCACCATTGTTCTGGATAAGCATTTGATAACAGTGCTGTGAACACTTTTCTAATGAAGTGACCATCTTGCCCCTCAAAATGGCTACACTGTCTTGTCTCATTCTGAGAATTAAAGAAAGCAGCAGATACAGTCAATGACAAGATAGCTAACTGGACCTGTACTTGACTGGAAAAAGTCTTTGGGAGACAAGTGAGTAGATAAATGTGAACTTTGTTCCTCTCCTCTTTGTTCCCATCCCTCTCTCCAAAACATGGTAGTGTCATAGGATTATAAAAATAATGTGTTATCTGATAATAATTTATACATATTAGTTATATTTTTGCATGGATTAATATAGTTATTATTTATGTTAGACTATACTATTTTTATTTCTTAAACATTATTTATTTACAAATAGTTACTTGTGTAGTAAATGCTGTATTATTTCTTAATTGTGTATTTATTAATTCAGTGGGAAAACCCAGATTCCTTGAGTATTTCACAAATCTGCCATCTCACGAGTTTTGGAACTGAAGGCAGCTGGAGCAGTCTGTCCTATGAAACTGAGTAGTGTTACAATGAAAATGATCACTTAAATGACAGAGAAATTGCAGGTCAGGAAAGAGTGGCAGTAGTATCAGATCTCCATTTCCTTGAAATATAATGTTGATATTATTTTACACCTGTTACAGTCATGATATCCTTATGATAAGAATGTGGCTTATTCAATTTCTGAGCCAAAAAAAGCCAGCCTAAAGTATTTCTTTCAAGAAGCAACTATCAGGTTTGTTAAATGTAGAATAATCTTTCCACACCAAGGCCACTCTTGGCCTCCCTCCCTAAAAAGATGTAACCCAAACAAAGCCAAACAATTAGTCTGGGTCACTTCTGATTTTACTCAGAGAAGGATGTCAAAATAACATTGTTTTTAAAATAGGAAGAGCCTAGGCAGCAGTATTTTTCTCCATCACTGTCCTATATCATCTACAGGGTGCGAGGTTAGATGGGATGGCAGAGGGAGGAGGGACATTGAAGAACCATCAAAACTTAATCACAAGATGTGACTTGAGTGCTCCACAAGAATCCAATGTTTGTGCTGGAGAAGAGTCTGTAAGTTAAAAATGTAATCCTACACACAAGATTACACCTCAAAGATTTACCAGAACCTCTTACAACCTCTTTAAATTGATGTCCACTGGGCAAAAGAGACACCTATGTAAACCTACACAGCTTCCTATGCAGCAGCTTTCAGATTTCACACAGATGATGTCCAATCTTTGAAGTTTAGCATAAAATCACTTCCTAATTTTTAGTATTGAAGAATATCTATGGAATAAGAGACAGAATTTTAAGTTTGAGACCATTTACACAGAATTTTACTATGGAATTATTTTCCAAGTAACACATTATAATAAAGCTCTAAAGAGGACAGTGCCTCCCTCCTTATCTTTCTTTTGCATCATTTTATCAGAAAATGCACTGGAGAAAAGGGCAGACGTTGTCTTGTGCTCTGTGCTTTGCCCTAGCTATCTTGATTTAAGAATCACCATGATAAAGAATCGTATGAGTAAGCTGAACCCCTACTGCTGTTAAAAATATGTACTTTATTTCCAGCATGAGTACTCCCAGTTTTAAGTTTCAGGCTTGCTAGATCTTTATCTATAGAACATGTACCACTGATTGCAGTCAGTGCAATAAAATCATTGTGATGTCTAAAAATAAGCCAGAGAAACTGCATTCCTGGTTTCTGTCGTGAAAGATGCATTTCCAATATATTTGTCTTTTGACAGCTTTTCTCTTAGAGCTCCTCTTAATATATATTTTTCATTATTCTGTTAGAAGTACATCTAAATTCTCTCTAATAATAAATACCTTTCTATTTTAATTCTTGATTATGACTTCCTCCTGCTTCCTTTGTATTATCTTATGTAACTGCTGATTTTACATCTCTAATATTCATAAAACCGAATTCTAGCACCACATAAATTAATGGAATTTAAATTTACATTTTAAAATTTTGTTTTCAAACTCATATACACACTCACTTCTAGTGTATGCATGCACCATTTATCCCATTTATTAGTTATACACAGATGCTCTACTGAAGGAAAGTTTCTTTAAAGTCAGTATTTTAAAAGGGGAACTCAGGACTAGAGGTAAGTGGAATAGAGAAAGAATAGAATATATATGAAAGGAGACAAGATGGGCTGGAGAAAAAATAGTGAGGAAGAGAGAGAAAAAACTGAAGGCACATGGCAAAAGAAATGCTGAAGAAAAAGACAGGGAGTTTGGGCTCACATGAGCATTTTTCTTCCTCCAAGAGCTAAAGAGAAACAAGAAATCCCACCTCTCATCATTTCACTACCATCAAAAAACTCTGCTGCCATTCTTTCACATCTGTTTCATGAAGAAAAGGTAACACCTAGTACTGGAATGACATCATTCAAGGGGTTACATTGCAAAGATCTGTGTGCTGGACCTAAAACCATTCCTATCCTGCCAATGGTGCAAACAAACATCAATATAATGTTACTTATCTTTTGCTTTCTTACAATGTAAGAATTACACTTAAAATATGCTTATTAAAAAAATTGTAAGATTGCCAAATTATGCTCTCAAAAGTAAGGAAGTACCAGAATTATTCAATTTGCCTCCATAACCTTAATTCACTGTCCATATATATATATATAATGCACACACACATATACATTAAAATAATTAACATTCATGTCACTGAGAAGACAACTTTATCCCTGAGCTGCTCGAGTCTGTAGGAAACAAGACCTCTCTAAGCTGTCTCCTTCACAAATTTAAAAGGGAAATACCATCAGCCCTTGCCTTGCAGGAAAGGGGGGAGCATAGTGACACGAGTCACACTAATTTTAGTAATCATTTAGAGCAAATTATGTGGCTTCCAACTGAATAATCAAGAAAAAGTGCTTACAATACATTACAATATTCTTTTTTGGCAAGCATACTGATGTGGCAGCTACACTGACTCAGTCCATAAAATCTCTACAGTTCTGTGGTGGTTTGGGTAGCAAAACCAGGACAAGTTCCCAAAAGAAGGAGTTTGTACCATTGTCCGGGAGTTCCGATGACCTTTATAAACCATCTTGATTAAAGGACGTCTGATATTGAGTGTTTCCAACTCTTCCATTTCTTTCCTTTCTTTCCTCCTCCTGAAGAGCTCCTGAATGCGGGCAACAGCAGATCGCCTATAAATTGCAAAAGAGAACACTACTGAAAGTCCATCTCTAACCACTGAAATAGGCTATTAAAAAAGACTATAAAATAATAATTAGGCACTCAAACACACTCTCCATAAGTTTGGAACAGACATCAACATTATCCCAAATGTAAAATTACAGACTTGAATATTTTCCATCCTGGCTTAGAACAAGAATAGCATGCAAGACAGTGGAATGTCAAGTGATGCAACATTTTATTCCCTCTCTGAGGAGCAAACTTCAGCTGTTGGCAAAATTCACATGCTATCTTCTTCTTTGTTGCTAAGAGATATCCTCCACCCATAACAAGGCAGCAAAATTCTAAAGTGAAAAATCTATGGCAAACCAGAAGTTTTTAAAAGTTAAAAGTTATTAAGGATCTAGTGCACCTCCCAGTGTGGTTTGGATTTTCTCCAAAATTTCACTAAGTGGATTTCTTTCCACTATTTCTGTATGACAAGACTCAAGATCTAAACAGCTTTCAAAAAGTTCCTACTAAGTCCAGAGATGATTTGAGACCAATTATTGCAGCATTTATCCCATACATTAGCAGTGAGGGATACAGCTGAAGATTCCCTGGAATAGCAGAGAAAAACTAGCTAAATTATATATTTGGGGCTGTGACTGTTTAGTTCCAGTAATCTACTTTTTGATTAATCCGTGAAAAGACTCTGGTGCTAATTTTTTCCTGTTTAGTTCTCAGTTTGCAGATCCCTATAACTCCAGATATAACCAAACTGTCCCATCCCAGCACATGCACCTAACTATTTTTCTTCTTTTATTCCATGTCAGGGTTGCTCTTGGCTTTGAGGTCCTGAGCAGCCCTAGGGGAATGTCATTGTCAAAAGAGCATGTACAGATTTTAGCAGAATGCAAGGACTCAAACTAGAACCCGACTTTATGAGCCTGAAAAATAAACTCAGACAGAACTGAATATATTTGCAGCTTCAGTATATTGCTCTCTGAAAGCTAACAACCTGAATTTGTCCAAAAGTAATGTACTATGGTGTTTTAGTCACTGACCCTGGAGACTCTTCCAACAAGTCCTCTTTTCCAGAAAAAAAAAACCCCACCAGATCTGTCTGGTAACTAATTCTCTCAGCCAGTGGCCTGCTTAGATTTTTGTTTCATTGTTGTCACAGGAGAAAGCTGGACCAAAAAAATTACAGTAAAGTAAGTGTTATCCTACAGCTAGGCAAAGAAGGAAAATTAATACAAGTAATGAGTCATTAATATATTTTAAAAAACCAAACCAAAACAAAAACCCCAGAAACGGTCGTATTAAGACAGATCACCCAATACAGCTAAGCTTTTAAAACTCCTTTTAATAGAATCTAGAAGAGCTTTGTAAGCACCAGCCAATAGATCCATTTAACAGTGGACTATTTATTACAATACATTTCTTGGAAGTTTATCTAGCAAACAATCTCAGAAAAAACAGACTACTATTACTTCCTTTGTGAGTTTTCTATCCCCTCAAAATCTCCTGTCTAGACCATTTTCTAGTCCTCCTCCTTATACTACACTAAATAAATATACTGTGTTAGTTAGCCCTTATAAATATGGAGTCTCAACTTTAATCTTCAACAGATTCAAGAAGAGGGGTTTTCACAAAGTCTTCATACAATGAAGGCAAAAAAAGAAGCCCATGTTCTTTAATCTGCTGTGCTTTAATGATCACAGAATTATTCTCCTCACCAGTTTATTTCTAAGTGAAGGGAAAAGAAAGGGTGGCATGTATATGACAGGCTACATAAATCACTTACAGAAACTTTAAGCTCTTAGCTGTACATATCTGGTTTTGTTCTAATTTTTTAAAAAAGATGGGCTATTTGTATTTTCCGTGTATTTATCCACATTAATTAATACAAGGTGTGCAGTCAAAAAGCTGAGAAGTTAAACATCATTAGGACTGACAAAGCAGTAGACTTGACTAGCTCCTTCAGAAGGGTTACTTGCTAGACAGCAGTAACAAATCTTGGGATTAGAAGAAGGTATTAGAGTAACTAACTGATAATCCAAAGTAGCTTCTTGTGTATTTTTTCATCTGAGCATCTCTAGAAAAATTAAACTCCTCCTCTAAATTGCCCTAGGCTTGAATGCAGGTATTACAAGAAAATCTCAAGACTATCCAGCAGTCAGCATCATGCATTTTAAATAAAAGCAGAAGCACTGAAGCAACTTTTGGTAAAAAGTGTCTTTGAACCAAACTCAGCTCTGAATTTAAAATCCTGATTTTGAATCTTATTTTGAAAGACATGAATGGACTGATTATTTAGTTATCCTGTAAAGTTGATAATTACCTTTTAACAGGCAGAATGCAGCCAAGCACATGTGGCTCTGACTGTGGCACTGTTATCAGGCACTCTAGTAACACATTGCTAAAAGCAAGAACCTGGCAAAGGTAAATCTTCACCAGAAAAGATAAATATGAGCCCAATATATAATGGCATTTCAGAACAAAGAACATTACAGCAAAAAGGATTCCCTCTGAGAGGTATTACATTTTCCACAACTATAGATTTTCTATACATTGTTTCAAAATCACATTAAAAAACAATTTAAAAAATCCAACACATTCATTTTTGTGGCTTTTAAATTTTTATTTATATTTGTGATAAGCAATTCCTGTCTGTGCCAACACAAACTTAGAGAGTAGCCCTACCACTTAGAGAATCAGCAGATACAGAAGTGTGCTGTGCAATTCACACTGTTCTCAAGTTCAGCCTAAGCTAAGCCTGACTGTGAGCTGCTGCTTCCCTTCCAAAGTGGGGACTCTTCCAAGCATAAAACATCAGATCATGAAGTTTATGCACATTGTGTTGGCACTCCTCAGGCAACTCTATCAACTGATACACAGCTGAATTATGCATTCACATCCAGGCATCAAATAATGGAGATGACTGAGAAATGCTGGATATAGATTAATGTTAATTTTATGGTACAGAAAACATTAGGTCTTGTAAAGCAAATGAAACCAAATTCTGTCTTAGTTATGCCCTTTATACTGTAGCCAGTGCTCTGACTTCAGATAATTCAGTACTACTGTCTGGTTTGCAGGTATAAAGCCTTTTTAAGTGCTTTTTCCCAAATTTTGTGGTACCTTACTGCAATATCTTACAATAAAGTCAGTGTGTGTAGTCTTAGTAAGACTGAGCCCAAGATGATGTGTGGTACTTTCATTACTTGAATGGAGTGTGCCTTGTGGAAAGATAAATTAAATATGCCTTCCAAAAGTAAGAATATAGACAATAACCAGAGCACAACCTTTCCCCTTATGATCAGCCAGGTTTGAAGTCTTCAAAGTCGATCATTGTAAACATTAATTATCAAAAGCTTATGTAAATTAAGCCATAGATGAGTGGAATAAGAATTTACAAGTGAAGCCATTATATTCTTTCAACTAAACAGAGGTTCAAAAGAAAAACAAACAAAAAAATGAAAACCCAAACCAACAAAAACCCTGTGATGCAGACTGATCCACACAGAGAGAAACAGAAGAGATGTAATCATGTAACTCAAGCCTTAAAAATTAAATAAATAAATTTGTCACACAGGGTATTTTCTGTATGTTTAAAAAATCCCTGAAGTGTAAGAGGAATTTTTTAAACAAAAATCTATGCAATTTGCACACTTAAATAATTAGTTTATTTCACAAAGCACAATATGTCACATAATTGCTCTTTAAAATTTTTTTGGTTTTTTTGAGAGCTGCAGACCTCAGTTCTCAATCTATGTTACTCAATTTCTGGCTAACTAGCCCTGCATATTTTAAAAAAAAAAACCCTGTGCTTATCTATTAGTTAGAAGAGTGACAGTAAAAAGTTTTTCAAAATTGGGAAAACTGAACAATTATCCATCATCTGTAAACAATCTACAGGAATCCTGCTACAAACTTTGTTCCACTGGAGATCCAGATGTAGTGGCTGCCACAAAATGAATCTGGTACCCTACATAACCCTGCTTCTTCCCAACACCATCGTGGCAGGTCGATCATCTCCAGAGCTAGGCTGCAGCAGTTGCCTGTAAAGCTCACGTGTACTCACTTCCTTCTTCCATCCCTCTTGTCTCAGCTCTGTATTGAGCTCAGTATTGATTCCTCCAGTATTAAGCATCTTTGTCACTACTTAATTTTCCAAATTTACTTACACACAAACATTATCACTTTTTAATAACTACCAGAAACCCCGGTTCCTTCTCTTCTGCTATTTCAAGTTTTTATTTCCCCCCGCCCCCATCTTGTAGCCACCTTCTCATTTGAACTATTTTCCCTATACAAAAAACCTGCAGGAAACTTAATGTTTATGACCATTAATTTAGAATCTATTTCTCTGATGCCTTACAGTAATTTCTTCGTTGGCCATGTAGAGGAATCCACCTGGCAGCTACCATGCTCCTGCCCAAGGATTCCAGCCACGTGCCTTGACAAGCTGACTAGCATCACCAAAGCTCAGGAAGGTGATTAATTTATTAATTAATCATTGTACTGGACTTTACCTCAACCCTCAAGTTCTCTCATTGTTTTATCCTTCTGATTTTCTCCCCCATCCCACTGGGGCAGAGTGAGCAAGCAGCTGTGTGAGGCTGAGCTGCCTGTCAGGGTTAACTTACAGCCACCATATTAAAATAGATCCCTTTTCTAAATATCAAGATTTTATTATATTTCTTAATTAATTACCAAATAACCATGTTCCTTTGGAAGACTCTGAACCTACGGAAAAAATTTACTACTGCTGTCAAATTTCAAGCATCAAGGTAGTTCAAAAACAAGGGCAAAACCATCATGTTAACACCACCCTGACTCTACCCTAAAGCCCAAGTTATTTTACTGCTGATCATATAAAAAGAAACATTTACCATAATGCACTCCTAGTAATTTCCCAGCCTTCCAACACAATCAATGTTTCAGCTATTCTCAGCTAGAAAACATTGTAAAATTTCCACCCGATATGCTGCAGAATGACAATGAAAATCAGAGAGAAATACAGCAATAAAAAATTCTATGCTGAATAAATAATTCATTTTTATATTAAATTTTTAGCAATATGAAACAAATATTCCCATGGGCTGTGCTGAAGAGCTAAAGAATTCCATGGTAAGCATGTTTAATATAGAAAGAATGCCTATTGTGAAATTTAAAGAACACAAAGCACACGGACTCCTGAACCTTTAAGAAAGTTGCAGAGTTAAATCCACGTACCCCAACTGCAGCTAAGACTGGACCCTAGGACAAAGAAATACACGTCTGTGCTGTTTTCCTGTGGGCATTTAAAATGACTCAGCTTGAGTCTTTTATGAAACCACATCCTGAGTCTTTTCCTTCCCAGCCACACAAAGCCAAGATGTGAATTTTCATCATTAGAATGATTTTGTGCCATTTTCCCTATATAAAGCCTTTGGCATTAAATCACAGTAGAGAGTTTCTCCCTCTTATGGCATGTGGCCAAACACAATTGCCCAAATTGCCTTCTATGCCCTTACAATTAATTCTCTCAAGTATTTCAATGAGGAATATGAGATCAAGTGACATTTTCATTTAACTTCATTAAAAGAAATATTGTATAAGATGGAGCATGTATCTTGCTAAATATGTATTATCAAATACAGCTTTAATAATTACACTTGGTTCCATAACTTTGTTCAGGCAAAAAATATAAGTAGTCTTTGATACATATATTATATTTTTGTTCAGAACTGGGTGTTCTCTACTACCAGACAAAGCAAGTCAGCAGTGGCACATGCAAATATAACAAGTTCCTCAGCAGCTGAATAAAGAAAGGTATATGCTTTTCACAAACTACACACTTCTCAAACTCCATTAATTTCTATGGCACACAATAAAAAGGTTAATAGGCTGTTAAATGTATACATTGCCATTTCTTTTCCATTTCCATGCAATACATGCAGCTAAATATAACTCAAGCAATATGCTCTGTAATTCATAGCATTTAAACTATAGCAATTCTTAAAATGGCAGTTAGATATGAAAAACAAGATCCTGATAAATCCATTATACGGCAATAAAAAGGAGGAGGGGAGGAAGAAAATAATTAATTACCTCATTATTCTATCACCTATCGCTGTTCCTCTGATATTATATCTAGTAAAGGGAACAACAACTGAAGTCATTCAAAAATGATGGGTATCACGTTTTTAAAAGGTTAGCATCTCTTACAAAATGTGCTCCACATATTCCAACTGAGAAGACTCCTCCTCAATGTGTTAGTATATGAGATTACTTTGATTTCAGCAAAAATAGTATTCAGATTTCATAACAGTACACAAAGTTCATCTTATAAAATGCAGTAATTCCTCACAGATCACAGAACCAGCTGTGCAATCATTTCCATTTTACATCCATATTTGTTTGAAATTTTAACCCCCTGGTTTAATGTTTTCCAGGCTTAGCCTCTGCTCATAGATCAGCTTCTGTCAAAGTCCAAACAAAATTAATTCAGTCATCTAAGTAGGAAAGCAGCCCTCAGAGAGTTGTTTTGACTAATTTGTGAAGATTAAGATCAATGCATTAGAAACTGCACTCTCTGTGCAGGAAGAACATACATTTTGCACAGACTTTCTGCCCCCCCAGATTACAAAGTACCGTGCTAAGGCAAGCCATATCCTTTATCTCTGTTTGCTGGACTTAGTAAATTTTAAAGAACATATGCTATGGGCATACTTCGAGACTCAAAAACTTGCATATCTCCTCATAATTGTACAAGAAGGGTTTTTTTCCTGTGGATTCTCTAAAATGCCCAGGAGGTTGTTTTCTCTGTTGAGTATCCAGCTAAACTGCTCAGCTGTACAAAACAGGTTTCTGTTTTTTAAATTTAGAAATATTCTGTGCACTTCCTTATACATTTTGTTACAAAGAGCATGTATTGACTAGCCCAATGACAAATAAAAAAATTAAATAACTATTTAAGCTTCTTTTAGTCACTGATCTCCACCATTCCTACAGTGATGCTCAGAAATTACAGAAATGCTACAGAAAAGAGTCAGATGTCACATTCTGAATTATTTGTTTCAAAGAAACGTCCTTCTGCATCAAAACTGTTCCTAGCTGACTTCTAGTCAACATTCAGTTGACTTAGTCAATTTATCAACCAAAGGATTGTGGTATTTCTACATATTTGCTGCTACTATTCTAAATCTTTTAAAAAAAAAAAAAATTGAAGCAGGTGCAAACTTTGTGTTTCTGTGTCTGTTGCACAGCCTTTCCTGACAGCTCAATTTCAGGTTAGTAGGTGAGAAGCTAGCTATCCTCATTGTATTTTGACATTTATAAGCATCCACAAAGATTATGTCCCTTTTATCTATTCTTCTATTATGTAAGAGACAGAAAAAAACCAGTTCTTGGCTTGAAAACATTAAAAGTTGGACTTGTGCCACAATAAAATTCAAATAATGGAAAGTAGGGAAAAAAAAAAAAAAGCACAAACAGAAAATCCCCAAAGCACCAACCTCCTAGATATTCTAGTGAGAGAAAAATCTACTTTATTACTTCTATATTAATACCATTAATTACCTTATAGGAAGACACACTGGAAAACTAAATTATGAGATAAACTTGATAAAAT
Organism: Caprimulgus europaeus; assembly: GCA_907165065.1. Next base: position 5,738,494 of record OU015523.1, on the reverse strand, counting down.
AAGATTTAGTAAAGGAATTGTTAGGTAACACAATTTACTAACTCAGAAAAGAGAAAATATAAGCCTTTAGGAAACATACTGGTGGAGTTAAGCACCAGTCCTGCAGGCAATTTTGTTTAATATATTGCTAATAGTCTTTGAGCAAAATGGAAATGTAGGAAATGTACTCATGCAGTGCACTGAGGAGATGATGTTGGGTAACTTTACGAATACAGAGGGAACTGAAGGACCTTGAGAAAAAGAGGTGGGTAAGAATTCAGTAGTATAAAATTGTCATACACTTCTGAGCTTCCTTCTGGTGAAAGATAAAAACACATTAATTAGAAATGACAAAGTAGGAAAGACCTCAGTATACTAACTGACCTTGTGTCTGACCACAAGCCACCAGTATGAGACAGCTGTAAGCAAGAGAGAAGAACTACAGCTCACTTGTGTCTCAGAGAATCTTCTCTAGACCAAAAGCAATACTCATACCATTAATCCCAGCAAAATCCAAACAGTGTCATGTGCCTAATTCTGGTCTACCATATTCAGGAAAGATGTGGAACACGGAGGAGCATAGACAGGAACCAGCATAAAGGCAGGAAAACCACAAATTTTTATTGCTAAGGCTGAGAAAAACTTGGCACTCAGTCTAGTGAGACAAAAGCTGAAAATGGCCAAGAGGAACATCATTCAAATGATAAGCACTGGGCATGGAAAAATTATTTCAATCAAAACACTGTGTGAGCACAAAATGACTAATTTTAGTCAATTTATACCTATTAGAGCAGCAATGCTTTGAGGTAGCTTCCCACTGGTTAAAGGGACAGGGGGTTTTGATATAAATTTGATCAGTTTATGAACTGGATTATATGCTATAACAATTGTCATTACAGTAGTAGTAGAGGACCTCCTGTTCCTTTCACTCTATTTCATATGATATATAAATATGAAGAGTGCTTCTAGCTAGCCTTTAAGACCACAAGTGCCTGCTTTCTCTCTGGAAATCCAAATTCCTTTGGGCACTGTGGTGGCTTGGGTTGCAAAACCAGGACAGGCACACAAAGGATGTCTTACTTTTCTTCAGTATCTCGGAGTGCATTTAGACACTCTGGAAACCATAAGAATAGGAGGGAACGTAAAGTAAACATGTATGTGACTGCTCAGAAGTTAAACTAGAAAACTTCACTGCTTGAACACACACAAAAGCAGAACAAAATAAATTGGTCAGGTATTAAATCAGAGTAATGAAAGCCTGGAGGCAATCCTAAACCAGTACTGAATACACAGCAACTTCTGTCAGATTTTATCTGGGGATAGAATAAAGGAGCAGGGGGCTGAATAAACAATTTTAATTACATAATTAATTTAGTTAAATGATCTTTCCTATATGATAAGTTTAAACTGCTACAGGAAGAAATCTCACTGCATACAAAGAAGGAAAAAACCCACGTCCAATGAAGTGTAACATCATTTAAGATGTCCCCACTAGCGGGAAATCGTAACAGCTATATGATACCTGGAAGTGCCATTCTTATGACATTGCTACAAAAACTGTTACTCTGTAGAGACAACACACAGTGCATGAAGAGAAGCTAAGAATCTGCTTGAAAACAGAAATGGGATGAAAATTGCAGGGCTTTTCACAGCTTGCTCTTCAATCACTAGATCGCAGTGAACATTGGCTTTGCAGTGGAAACTTTCTGCCATGAGACATTTATCCACAATTGCTTAGTACTGCATGGAAAGTTAATGGATTAATATAAAATCTGTATATACTGGCCTTTGCATAAAAACTGTCATTTAGGGAGCAGAATTACTCATGCTATGTAATAAGCAACCACTGACTGTTCTTTTTGTCACTACTGACAATGTGGAGGCTGATGACTTTTTTTTTTCCCCTGCAAATTATGCAAAACCTTTTCTATACACACCTAAAAATTATTTCTGATTTCCCAATGAATATATATTGTAATTCTTCCTGTAAAGAACTTGCATTGCTAGAGTAAGAAATTATTAGCAAGATAACGCTGCCTTTGAACAGGAAAGAAGCAAAGCAAAGGCATCTGACAGGAGGTTACATAACTAGAACAAGTAAAAAAAGGTATTTTCTTATGTCTAACAATAGAGATGTTGCTTAAATAATTATTACAGCTTTTAAAAAGTCCAAGAATTGAAATTAGTGAAGGTATTAAACCAGTAATACCAAATTGGGGGCTAAGTTTACTGAATGATCAAACAAGTATGTATGGCTGTTTATATTTGACAAGAAACAAAAAAATACACAAAGCTTACTAAGTGTGTCTTTCATTAATGAAGACAACTAGTAATCTACCTATTTTTTTATGCCATACATACTGATACTCAACAACCAACAAAAGGAAAAGGATTACAGAGTTTCTCCTTCAGAGGAAAAGAAGTTAAGTCTTAATGTATGTGCTACAGACAAACACAGCACTGCTGAACAACAACAGTTAAAAGCTCTTGCTTTGCCAAAGTAAGAACACCTAGAATAAAGTCAGAAGAAAATGTAGGTCCCTGTACACAAATTTATGGACTTTCTATACTTAGAAAGGGAGAATAATAAAAAATTAACTGCAAATATTTAGCACTGAAGTAGTCAGCAAAAATAAGCACAAGCAGGTATTAGATCTGTAGGAGCTGGCCTGGCTAAGAGGGAAAATACAGCTATATGTATCTTACATATAGGCAAATTAGAATCAGCCATCAAGCTCTTCACTAGTTGTCAAAGAACAACTTATTTTAAAGGCATGAGTTTCTAGATATTCCATTAAAAAAAAAACCCAACAACAAAAAAAAGCATTTTGCCAAGCAAGAGCAGAGATAAGTATTCCCCTAACCTGTGTCCTGGTCCTCCTCGATACCTTGCCCCTGGGATGAGAACAGGATCATCATCACTATCATCAGTTTCTTGGAGAGCTGAGGTCCTGGTAGAGGACTCATCTGGAGTTGCAAGCCCTGAGGATTCTGGGTGTGGCTGAGGTTCATCGTTTGCAGCAAGTGAGTTGGCAGTGGATTCAGTACTTTGACTTGAAACTTCCTGATTTGTACTTTTTTCACAGGAGGCTTCTTCTTCTACATTTCCAGAGACAGCATCAGCATCGGGGCCATTTTCTTCTGGTTGGATTCCAGAATGCTCAGGACCAGGTTTATCCGATACAGCTAACAAAATATTGGGGAAAATAAGCCACAGCATTAATGATTATAGCCTATTTTCAAAGATATTATAAATGGGCACAGAAGTTAAATTATACATACTGAGTTTACATTGGAAATTTAGGTTTTCATTCTCTACTTCTCCATATAACTATAGCTGAAAGAGTACAGATACATACTTGCTTGTGTCGTCTCTGCAGTTTCATCGGTAGTTTTCAGCTCTTCAGCACTTGCATCTTCCTTGTGAGATTCATCAGGATCTCCTGAATTAAACAACTTAGAATTAAATCACATTATTTCCTTTAGATGCACATCGACAATGTAAGCAAATCTAAACGATTCTAGCACTCCTATGTCCAAGCAAACAAAGCAATCCCCTCTAATGGCCACGTCACTTGACTGAAATCTCAGATATGAATCACTTATCTAGCTGCCCAGGTCAATACACTAACAAAGAAAAACTTCCTTTCTTGGTCCTTAATATACTTAACATCCTATGCTACGAGAACTTTAGCTGCAAAAAAAGCATGAATACTCTTGAAATAGATGATAATTTACTGGAAGTTATTTATTTCTGAAGCCAGAAATTAATTTATCATTCTATTAAAAGGATTTTTTTTTTTTTAAAAACCCCATTTCTCTGGAACCAGCCATTTGACTTGACTGCCCTTTTAGCAATGAATTGAGCAAGATGACCATGTGTAATAAAACACAGTGAAACCTTGAAGGAAATGTAACAAAATACCTAGCATTCATTTATGACTGCAAAGTGCAGTTGTTCCATTTCTTTAAAGCAAATTGGGGCAGGATATGTTTTTAAGAAAAAAGAATAAGGGTTTTAGAACTAAGGACAGGATAAGCTAATTTTGTTTATATTTATTTGCAACAGTCTCAGGTTGGCATTTTTTTCTTTCCTAAAAAAATTCATGTTCTATTATGGCTGTATTCTGCCTTCATATGCAAGTGAACAAGACTCCATTGTGTTCAATGGTAGTCATGAACACATAAGAGCTGAACTTTTACCTTAACATTACAGAAAAAATGTTGTATCTTACTTGTTTCTTCATCTTCAGGCCCTGACTCTTCTGAGGCTTTTGTTTTTACAGATTCGTCTTGGCCTTCAGATTTGCAATGACTTCCACTCCCTCTAGAGCTTGAATTTGTGCTGCTCCTGGCAACATAACATGTAAAAAAATATAAAAATCTAGATATTAGATATAAATAATGTAAATAGATAAGATCATTGCAATAGCACAGCCTGACCATCATCACCTTCCTCACTGCAATCTCACAATTCAATAGCTCCTGGCAGCAGCTACAACTAACAACCTTCACAGCAATTTCAAAATTCTCTTTTATTTTGTCCATCACCACTCAGCCCACGCTATTCCTCTGCATCACAGAACCCTTCCTATTTTTATTTTTGAACCTGTAAAGGATTTCTTCATTGCTTTTAAAACATTGTGAGAACTCAAAAGGATTTACTCTCTTTCACCATTTACACATTTTTTACATGTATAAATGATCAGAGACCTTATTAAAGGTATTATAGGCTGTCAGCTGAGCATCAGTATATAATCTTATCCCATCCAACTAAGAAAATGATTCAGATTAAGTTCTCCAGGTTGCAAATGCAAAGCCTTGCTCCTGAACTCTCCCATTGTCTCCTGTCCCACACCTGTGTTGTGGCCTCAAACTTGGGCAAATCGCTGCACAAAAGCGGAAACAAAGATTAGTTATGAGAATTATAAGCATGATTCTCAAGAATTTAGACTGTATTATTACAAGTATCTACTATGCTACTTTGCTAGAAGTGGCACAGATCGTGCTTAGTCTAGATTCTTGAGGATCTAGACCAGACTTCAATACTTTTATTTTTCACATGAGCTTTGACTCATCTTGATGAGCAACAGTGTTTCACTGCTGTACTGGATTTGGAGAATACAGAAAGTTTTTGTTAGCCCTTACTGTATTTCTTCTAAATCAGTAATTTTCAGCATTGTTTCTGAATGGAGAGACAAGAAGAGTATTACTGGTAGGCACCAAGTTGAGGATTTTTGCTATTTCACACCTCACATGACCTAATCACTTTTATAAACTTAATCACAGTCTAAGCACTAAAATTTTTTTGACTCTTAGGAATCTACTGTCTAGCTCAATGCTAATTTACATTCAGGCATTACTCTAATTTTTACTTCAATGTTATTTTTTTACACCAGCAGTTACATGAAGAGGATGTTTTTGAGAGAGCAAAATAACACCCTGTTCTCTTGTTATATTACACCCTACTATCTGCTTCCATATCAGGTTTTGTGTCTCCATGGTTCTCCACATGACCCTTCTTTGAACCTCTGCCAATCTGAATCAGTTTTCTCAAAAGCATGATGAAGATTGCATGCAGCACTCTAAGTCACAAAGCAAAGCACAGTTGAGCAGCAGCACTGGTAATTCTCATCCTTGGCTGAAGGCTCCCAGCTGGGGACATCTAGGATCGTACTTGCTTCTCCAGTAGCTGCATTACATTGAGAATGAAGTGACTGGTAGGTCCATGCATTCCCTCCATGTCCACCTATACCTCCATTGCATTTTCACAACACCCTCAACTTTAAGATTATGTTTTTGTTATTTGTCCTCAACTGCATCATTTAGTTTTAAAGAACTGCATCCTAATTCTATTTTTCCATTCTTTGGCACAATGATTTTACTCAGCCTCTGAACTGACAATGCCTTGCAACTTTGTCCTGCTAGGAAATGCTTCCTCCTCTCACTACCCACACTACACTACCCACTACAAAGCTCCATTAAATTAGCTTACCCCCATGTTCAGTTTCTTTATTGATCTATCTATCCTACCTTGAACAGAAGTTCAACATGAGGCAAAGTATCAAATACTTTCTGGAAATGTAGAGAGTTTTTCTCTATTACACCGTGTATGTTACTAAGACCCACTTTTCTGTCAAATAAAAGGTACTGAATCATGCACATTCTAGTTCCCATAATATTGGTTTATTTTAATATGCCTTTCTATCAGAACTGTCCTAAAGCCTCGAATATTGCTACCATTAGTCTTAAAAGATCACTTTTAAGATTAAGAATATTCAGTCCTTCATTCTCCTTTGGTATTGTATTTGATGTTTGTCATTCACATGGTGTTAACCCTTGGCCCAAGAGATTTGTTAAAACACTTGCTATTAGACAGAATATATATATGTGAAGTTAGGTTTTAGTAGTTTTCACTTAGTCTTTATTTCCCCAGTTGCAGATTTCTGTAACAAGTAATTTTCCTGTCCCTCATCTCCATTCCCTGTCCCTCATCTCCATTCCCTGTACACTCTACATTTCCTTAATATTTTTTTTGAGGTAGTTGCTCATTCAAATTTTCCATCTTCAGGATCATTTATATCATTAACTGTCTGAAGTGTAAAATGCACTTTTCAAATTTTGTTTTAACATAAACACAGAAACAAAGTGTTAATTTTGTTTAATAAAATTAAATACAGTGGCAGTAACATTTATTACATTAAAAAACCTACTAGAATAGATGGGAAAAGATTTGCTAATGCTCTGTTCCTCTTGTGAAATTTACTCATCTTAAAACATTAAATAAAGATGACTACAAAACTAAATGCAGAATAAGTTAAAAGCATCACAGCAAAACTAATTCTTCCAAAGCTTGCTGGATTTGGACTCTAAACAGAAATAGTCTGACAGATTTGTTGAACATAACTGTCACAGTATTTTAGATTCACATGGGCAAAGTCTTCATTCTTGTGAAAACTGTTTAAAGTTTCCAAACTGCTACGGGCAAAGTGTATGTTTTATGTCTAAAGCCACAGCACTTAGGAGTAGCTAAATGTGGTGGTTCATTTGGTTTTGTTTGGTTGGGTTTTTTTCCCTCCCAGTAACAAATGCCAGCAAGCATTGCTACTTACTGTCTTCTACAGTAATTCTGAAAACAGAAGCAAAGGAGTAGAAGTAAGCGGAGATAAAATAAGGGCTGTGGTGGTTTTGGGAGATTTTGAAATGCTCTAGTGATAGATTTTGATATAAAACCAAGTAAGTCAGGCTAGACTGTATGTGTTTATTATCTGAAAAGGATGCCACTATAATATTTAAGCTGTCAATAAAGCAGGTATCATAACCACATGCATTCATCAACACCTCTCAGACAAAGAAATACTAATTTCACTGTTTGGCAACTCTGGAACTGTGCACCATAGAAAGACTAATTTGTAGAATACCATATGAGAAGTCTGGTAGAGCAGAGGATTAAAACTTAAGTGCTAGCCCCTGGACCACCTTTCCATCACTGCTTTAGTAAGATAGTGAACAACAATAATATGCTAGGTTTGATGAACATAGCATGCTTCAAATTATGATAGCATTAATGAGATTCACAGTAACACCACAAAAAAACCTCTTGCATAAATTTCTTGTTAAAGTATGACTGTCTTACATTCTAAATGCATTAAGGACTACAATAATTTCAATTTGTCTATATATACCTTAAAATATACATATACCATATGGAAAAATAATTTCTCCCTATCTATGCTAGACAAGTGTCAGTGGCATGTGCTGACCAATAACCAGTCAAAGCCAACATTAACTTCTTACCACTCATCAGTGAAGTCCAGTTTTATTGTGCTTGTAGTTGTTCCTTCCGTGCTGTAGTGCAAACTTAAAACTGGTTCACCTGCTCCTGTTCGTGGCTTATCACTCTCTGTAAATATGGGGTTGATAAAGTTTGGATGGACATCAGTAATATGCATAAAGTTGTTATAATTCTGAAGATTCATTTAATTATCCTAACAAAAGCCAAATGTGGTAGTAACATGTACAATGCCTATTTAAGATCTCTTACAGCCCAAGCAAAAAGTTAAAAAGTCTCAGAGTAAACACATCAAATTTGCAATGCTTTAAAAATGGCCTAAAATTATTTGCCTTTATAAGAGCAAACAAAGATGATGCTGTCCTTCAACATGCAGGTAAATGAAACTGCAGATAGGTTATGTATATACACAATAGTATCCTTTATAAGCAGATTCCTTTTCTATCCAGTATATTAATAATAAAAATATAAAATGTTTTTGGAAGTGGTGTTCAGTCTTTTTTGCCTCAGTAAATACACATGAAAAAATATGATGAGATCTAGATACAATCAGTGGTCTAGAAAAGTCACCATCCCCTTTACTTTTTTTTTTTTCTACTTAGAATCCAACCACCAATATCCTTAGACCTGCTGTAAACTGTCAGCTAGCTGTCAAAAACACTGTAAATTCATGTTCTGAGAGCTCTGGGTTTAAAAAACCTTTCCTAATATACTAAATGTAAGCAGAAGGGGAGAACTTGCAAACAAACTACTCATGATGTCCAAAAGCAACAGAAGTGAAGCAAACTGAAAACCACTGCAGGTCTGCCAAACATCTGCTGCATATAATGTTTTAAGGATGTCCAGTGGGCTCCTTCAAAACAGAACTGCTCAATGACATCCATCCATCCACCCACCACCCCTGAGTAAAACTGATGGTCACAATCTATCCATGTGCATGGCACAACTGCCATTAATACTGAAGGTGGCCTTGGGCAACACTAAAGAGTTAATGGCAAGTACCATCAGAGTCAGCCTCACTACAGAGGTGCCATTCCCATGCTTTCCATGAATGCCAAGCTTTTCATCTCAGGACTGTTTGGACAAAACCATGTCATATTTTCTTTGGTTTACAGAGTACAGAAATTTAACTATATGTATACCTGCAGTATTGGCAGCAGACTCACACTTAAATAAAGCAAAAACTTCAGATCATCTTTGGGTAAATATCAGTTAAAATCTAATGTTTGATTCAAGCACAAACCTACAAATTCCCCCATTAAAAAGGCTATTATTAGAACAGTAATTGCTACAATACTGCCACAGGATATTTACTTTTAAAAAATAGAAGTTATAGGAACTATGAAACAGCACATAATCATTTAACCTAACAATCAATGCTCATGTTTTTAAACTGCTGACAGGCAGAAGCCCACTCACAGGATCAGAGCAGTGATCAGCTGCTCCAGAGAACTTTAAATATGTATTTCTATATTTTCTAAAGAGAAATTAAGACAAAACAAAACACAAAAAAAACTGTTAGAAAAATTAAAATATTTTTATGCGAAAGAATTAACCAATTGCAACCACAATCCTAATCACAGATAAGGCATGGGCCTCATTCTATGCAAACAAAAGCTCATAGCCTCTCTAAAGTAAAAGTTCCAGTTACACTCTTGTTAGAGTGGAGTAAGGATAAAGCTGATCAAAAGTAAGGTTTCCAGTTCCTGAAATAAACTGAGTAAGAAAAGAAACAAATGTAAGAAAATATTTTATAGTGGCATATATAGATATTTAGAACAAAGATGACATGTTCTTTCTTAACTAAACAGCTGCTTTCTCTATTTTTTCACAACCTATCAGCAAGCATCTCTTAGTATAAAAGTCTGTTCAAACTTTGAGCATCCCTTCCTAAACAAGTACAAATACTGATCATTCCAATATCCTACATAAGTCTTCAGGAGTCAGACATCAAAAGATGACATAGTTGGAGAGTTCTTTACTTTCCTTCTAATAGGTACAGATAAGATGTATCTTTGAGTTGGGAACCCAGATAGGTGAAGAAAGACAACTTATTGCCTTGAATAGTCCAAGGAGCCACCAAACAATGACTGTACTATAACTTGATACTGCTGTGCAACGTTTGCTTCAGCACAAAACTAGTTAATGTTACTGACCACAGTAACAAGCATCGCTACCTTACAATGTACCTAATAATGTTAGGCTTGTGTTATAAAGCTCAGACCATGTTATCACAACAGTGCTTTCCTGTCTTAAACCTCAACATGAAAAAATATAACCAAGAAGCATAAAGACTGTCCTCTGACTACACTTCCTGTGGAAGCAGTGCTCATATTTATTCACACTCAGAAAGTTGGCAGAATTGCTGTAGACTTATCGAAAGAGGGCACTGACTAATTGAGAAATTATTTTTACAAATTTCTGCAGACAGATAGCTTTTAAACCATATTGTGTAATACCTTTTCCTTAAATCTACAGTAACATGAACTACAATTTGGATTGGGTCAGTTTCTTCTTTAAGCTAGCTTTAGGGCATTAAATTGACACTAATGAGAACAAGAAATTATTTAAAAGACAGATGAGACAAGAATCTGATAATAAACTGCACAGACTTAGTTCTGTAGTTCACTATTTTATATTAAACTTACCAATGAAAGCTGAATGGAAGCCTCTGTGAAGAAAGCTAATAAGCTTCTCCTATCAGATAACTGAATACTCTTTTGGAGAAGCCACATAAAATCCAGAAGCCATTAACTCTTTGTTTTCAAGAAGAGCAATGTGATTGCCAAAGACTGACTAGATCAGAATGAAGTGCTGTTCTCTTTCACTACCAGGTTCATCCCATCAGGCCAGATCTACTTCACATTAATAAAATATGAAGGGAAGAATAGGAAAAGTTGTACAGGTTCTGTGATTTAGGGGAGACAGCTACTGCAAAAACTTATCATCTGACTGCAAGCTCTGGTAGGGTAATAACTGCTCCAAGAGAAAGCTGTAGCTTGTCAAGACCTTAGTAAACTCTTTTCCCAATTCCTCAAAAATACTTTGAAACTTTACTTTTATTTTCCAGCCAAACACATAATACTTTAAAGATACTATCAACAACTTAAAAGTCTATCCTAGAACAGATTAAATAGTTCCATTAAATAGTCCATTCTTCAGGTGCCTACAGGAGGAAGGTACTTTTAAACTATCACCCTTGAAACTGCAGACAAAATCTCATCCATAAACTTAAAAAAAAAATATATAAAAAAACCAACAAAATGACAACTGAAAGCAATACCCCTCATACACATTTTTTCTCTTTGAAAATGAACCTGCAGAAGTGTAACTTCACAAAGATTGGGGATCTTAACTACAACATGGTAAGCACATAAAGGCAGGTTTACAGACTGTATTACCTAGTTAAACTAACACCCTAAGGAACTTCAAGCTAGCTTCCCACATCTCCAATGCCGCCCTATTCCCAGGTCTATTGGTAACCCCACAAGAAGGGGATAGATGACTTTGCATTAAAAACTTCCAAAATCATTCCTATCCAGCACTAATCATGATCTCCTCATAAGAAAAACAGCTTTCCACATTCTGAAGATAGAGCTATATTCTGGGTGAAAACTAAAGAGAGTTAGTTCCAAAGGGAGAAAAACTGATCCAAAGAAAAGAAAATAAGTGGTACATTTCAGAAAATAGGAATTCCACGGGAAGGCTGGTGTTACACTGACACCAGTCAGTATAGGGCACAATCATATCTAAGGGAAGACTGAAAATCAAATAATTCTTGAGACCAGCCTAACATATAGCCCAAGGCCTACAATTTCTTTGCCTATATGATTCCTATACTAATTAGATGTAGCAGTGCACGTTAGCAAAGGAGGCAGTACAGAGTACACTGTGCCTTACACCAGAGCACAGGTCTGAAATGCTTGAGCTTGTACCTTCAGAGCTCACCATAGATCTGGAAAGCTCTATACACGTACCAATGCTCAACCAGTTCATCAGACTGGGAGGCAGAGGTAATTAGCTGGGACACAACACATGCCAACACAGTTTCAAGGATTTAGTTTCAAGGATTTACAGTGCTGTTTCTGAGGAACTAACTCTGGCACAACTGACACACCAGCTTGTTCTGAGCCAGCTCAAGTATCGATAACGTGGCACTGAACAATCTGGTATGGACATCACCCTAAGGGATTACTAAACCCTCACACCAACTTGCAAATATCTAGAAATAGCAGTAATCAGAATGGCTTCTGTGTATGTAGGGAGCAGCATTAAGATGGTATGGGATACATACACACGTTTACACATCAAAGTTACTGAGCTAGTTCTCTGGCTTCAGGTTCCTTCTTTAATCATACCAATTCAGGCAGCACCTGACAGTCACAGCAGTGCCTTTACTCTGCAACAAGTCTGACAGCCACCATCAATCACAGTGTATATATATATATATATATATGTATATATGTGTGTGTGTGTATATATATATATATATATATATATAAAATTAAAAACCCAGTGTAGATCCCTGTCATCCATTTGAAACCATTTTGTACAGATGGGAACAACTTGTAGCTTCTGCTGGACTGTCAGAATAATGGCATTATAAATTTATATGTTTGAAATAAGCCTCAAAATAGCTTTAAACTCAGAAATAGTCATAAAACATGAATGCCAACAAGAGACTGGTCCAACAGAAGACAGCTGATTCTGTACCAAATGAAGAACAGATAGGAATAAGAAAGAAAAAGCATTTTATAGGAAAAGAACTGATACAACTTCCTTCATTAACTACTTACACTTTTTTGAGATTTCTGTTCAAACATGAAGTGAAAATGATGCAGTTTATCTTCAAAAATGCAACTAGATCTCAGCAAATTATTCCTCCTGGCTACCATTTGGACAACAGATTTCCTAATAAATTACCTCCTTTTCTGAATTCCTAGTTTTCCACACTGGAAGTAACATTCTAGTGTCTCTTCAGTGATCCCCACCATCACAACAGAAAAACACTGCCTTAAAACAATCAGACAACTAGTTCACTAATAAAGTCTGGATAAATGTGGTTTAGGGTTTTTTTGCATATTAAAAAACCTGAAGTGCTTTTATGAGAGAAAACCTCTTCACAGGAGTTCAAGTAATTTCTTAAGACAGAAAAAAAATTATTAGAAAAAAACTCCTAAAAGCCTGTTACAACTATGGGTCTATTGCAACTATGCAATGAACAACAGTGACACACAAACTAGTTTTTAAGGTAACCGATACTGTTTGAGGAGGAATCTGATGCAGATTTGGAAACTGATTTCTAGGACCAAAACTGCTGGTTTTATCTTTGCTGTCAGATGGGCTTAATTCACAACTTCACAGAACAATTTATCAGTTTTCAAAAATTTTTGCAGTTCTAACCTTCAGTAAAGACTTTCTATGTTAATTCTAGTTTATTCCACTCTCTTCAAATAATGCTTTATTCTGAGTTCATAACAGAGAGCATAACTTGGCCACTAATTATAAGCAAGTTTTCCAGCTCAACCTCACTACTGGAGTGATGTAGACTACAAATAATTACCAATTTTACACATTGAGGTTTAAGGCTATTTAATCACCAAACTTAAATCCGCAGAATTAATTTATTTTGTCAATATAAAACACGGCTTGATTTTTTTTTCCCCAATGTTCTAGCATCCTAAAATAAACCATAATCTCAACAGTTGACAGACTATTTTTCAGAAATGGAATTTCAAAACGGCATTGTAGTTTAGAATGTGAAACAAGAGGAAACAGCCAGCTCTTTTGTGGGATTTGAGCTATTAAAACTCTACAGAGGCTTTGATATGGAATAAGCATAGTGCAGAGTGTATGGAAATCTATTTTTAAATTACCATCTATCACTCATTAATTATTCAGGCATAAATATTCACTGCAGATGACATTGGTTCAGCTGGAATAGGGTCAGCTATGGCCCACTTCACTGCTCACAATTTGAAGACTGATGAATAATGGACATAAAGAAATCTCACAATTGTTCTTCTACCACCAGCCCATAGGGCACCTTCGGAGAAACACCAGTACTTGTTTTAGCAGAAGGGGTGTAGGACAAGGGTTTACAGAGGTAAGATGCACCTGAGTCAATAGGTGCTCCTGAGTTATTCAAATTGTGCAAATATAACAAAGCTGCACCCCTCTCTTGCATATGATAAATTACTTTGGCATTATACGAATAAAAGTTACTTCAGCCTTGATATTTGCACTTTGATCCAAGAACCATTCAGAAAAAGACTGTTTAAAGAATTCATTTTAGTTTGCATTTTAAAAATAATTGTTCTAAATGTCTGCAGAGTACATAAGACATTCACTGTACCTACACTGAACGCATCAAGAATTGAACATAGGATGGCTTTTGAAAACAACAATTAACCTTACTCTGTTATTCATATTGAGAATTAAATAATTAATGAGTTTCCAGCAGATCTGCTTACAGAATTCTACTTTCTGTAGATGGACAGCATTTTTAGACTGTTTATCATCATGAAAGGCAATTTTAAAAGGAAGCATTGCAATCAACTATGGCTGGGTATAGCTCATTTCCTGTCACACGCACCCTGTTGCTCATCAAGTGACATGGATCCAAGCTGTTTGTTAACCACAGAAGAAGGAGAATCTGAAACAAAAACGAGATTTCAACTTAAAACATAAGCAGCAGAGAACTGCACAGCAATGTCACGATCATAGGTTAGTTTAAAATAAAAAATAAAAAGCAGCAACATAAGGAAGCTTTGGGTTTGTTTTATGAGCAGCCAGCCATATTGCATTTTCTAGGCATGACAGAAGCAAAGCCACTTGTTTCAAATCTTTATGTGTTTCTTTCACTGAAGAGCCTGAAGCTTGCTCACATGTCTATGTTAAAAATGCCTGTCCATTACCAAAGATTTCACTATGTTCTTAAAATTTCTAACATGTCATGAAAAATCAGTCAAGTCATGACTCCTAAAGCCTTTGCTCCAGCTACCAAATGACACTGGTATTTCAAACCATGTGCTAAATGTACATTTCAGAATCTTCATAGTTCAACAGAAAATACTTGAGAGCATACCAATATCTTCAATATTTATACCTATGAGCACAAAATGTAGAAGATGAGACTGTTTACAGGTCTAACAGCATATAGGCTGTTTTTAAAACATTAAAACACCAAAATACATCCCACTTATATGACAGCTCGATAGTTCTGCGTTCCCAGAGGCTACACCTCTGTGGCAGCTGATAACTGAGAACACATCTTCATAAGTTTATCACAGCACCAGTCAGTCTTACGAAAATTATTGTCTAATCACAGAAAAAAAAACCAAACCAAACCAAAAACCAGCAGTTAAATGCATTTTTTTCCACTGGATATTACTAGTTGATTAACTATCACCAGCACTACATTCATTGTGCAGACAAATGACAGATGCAACATCCTGTATCTTCTGTGAGTCTATTTTCCTTGTCACCTCTGAAGAGCAGACCTCACTTCTGTATTATCTTAAGATGAGCTGATGTACATAAATTAGTGCACTATTTCAAAGGTATTGGCTAGGCTACCATATCTTGGTTCCATTTGTTAAGCTTCTGTTATAAAAAAGAATAATGCTAGGCTAAAAGGATTTAATATTCTGTATTATAAACTGAGTCATAGTCTACCAACATCCCAGCATGCTAAAGGAATTTTAACATAAATTTAAATCCCATACAAGAAAAGCAATGAAAGAACACAGTCTCTCCTACAGGAAGCTCACTTCCAGGGTTGAGGCAGAATCATCAGCATGACCTATTTTGTAGTACAGGATAAAATCTGCTAAATTGATAAAGCTGATTTAAATACATATCCTCAAATGATATTTCACTCCCAGCCACTGGTGCAAGAATCCCAGTCTGTTCCCTTGTTACACTGATACCTAACACAGGGGAGAGAAGAGGCAGTGAAGAACAGAGACAGTCTGAGGCAAACTCAGTGTGTTTTGGAGGCTGATCTGTTTGGCAACTGGGCTTCTACATTTTATTTCTGTAATTGGGGAACATAAAATTGGTCCTGTTTTGTCTTCACCTTTGTTCAGCCACGCCAATGCCTTGCATCAAACACACCTAAGGCAGACCACAGTATTTGTCATCTAGATTTAGATGGGATGTAGCTCTTAGGAATGAGACTTGTAACATTAATGCATTTCACTTTCCAAAACTAAAGCTTGCTTTACACACAATTTCTAATTTAGAAGAGAAGTATTTACAGTAGAGTTTTTTCAAGAGAGTAGTAATCCACATTTTAGAATAAGAATCAGAGCAAAAAGCTGGTGAAAAGATGCACCATGTCATAAGGTGATCCACTTGTATTCCAGCTGACTTGGCACAGGAATCAGTACACCCCTCTCTAGGGCAGGCTGGCTTCAATCACTGTCTCACAGTTACGAAGCCAGTGACTGGGATTAGCTTGTATCAAGAGTGCTAAAGGGAGGGGAGGTCTTGGCCAGCAAGCTGAGAAACCTCCTGACAGAAGACAGTGATTCTCAGTCACACTGTTCTTGCACTCCAATTCTCTCTATCAGCTTCTGTGTCTTTTTTTCAAAGGCATATCTCATGCTGCCAAACATTTTACTTGGCTGGAAAAGCTAATCTCATCAGCTTTTTAATTCAAACCGAGATGAACAGAAGAAATATGACTGAACTAACAATTATAAACTTAAGAAATTACATGTGTTACCCTTATCAGCACTTCTAGGTTGTATTCAGACCTCACATTACACACCAGTAAGTAAATGTAGGTATGTTTTACCATGTGCATCATTCAATCCAACTAAGTGAAAATGAAATATTTTCTAGGTAGTCCATGCCAATGTAGGCTTAAACCTCCCACATTTCACTATTATTTTGAGGTTTTCCTACAACTTTGTGAATGCATTTCACTTTTAATAAGATAATTTTTAAACAACATATAGGAAGCATCCTAAATATTCCAACTAACATGGTTAAGAAAAAAGGTCAGTTTGTAACAATTTTAAACTCACTTTTTTTTTTTTTCCTTTCAAAGTCCCCTGAAGCCACAGATCACCAGCACCCCTCAAAGTGGCACTGCAGTCTGGAACCCCACATCTCAGGCAGGGAAATAAATGTGACCATGAAACCAGCCTAGAGAAGTTCAGGTAAATGCCTCTTTTTTTAATATATGGCTTTGTTTTGTAAAAATTCTGAAAAAGTACTTTCATAATTTCTTTTAAAGCTTTTGAAAAAAGTATTACCAAAACTGTGCCATATAGTTAAAAAAACAAACAAAAATCCAAACTCTTACCTGAGCCTTCCCAGGCTGGGTCTACATCCCAATGCAGTTCACCACTGGCTGTAATACCACCAGTACATTCTAAACTGGAACACCACTTAAAGAGGGAACTGGAGATTCATAAATTTGGGGAACCTCAAACAGAAAATAGAAGATAATTTTAAAGTCAGTTATATGCTGACTTCTGTAGATAGAGTGGACCTTAATCTAAGAAATGAAATATTTGTTTTAATAACTAGGAATAATTGCTTTGCATGGTGAATAAGCTCTCAGTTACATATTTTGGAATTCAAATAGACACATTTCTATATCTGGGTCTTTACAAAGAATGCAAATAATTAGTAATAGAACTGCAGTCAACCCCCTGTTCTTGGCAGAAAGCTTTAACACAGAAATGAAGGTCTAATTTGTTCTGCTTTAAAGACACCAACCATACAGAAACAACCAAAGTTTAAAAAAAGGAAAAAAAAAAAAATCAAGTCAATGAGCATCACAGGTTCTGCAATATGTCCACATGTGCATATATATATCTTTATTCCACAATAAATGCAAATAAATCAAAATGCAAATAAATCAAATTAATTTTTCCTCAAAAAAAAAGTTCACATTACTTCATATTTTTGTAAGATCACACACACTGACTGTTGCAGGAACTCTGATGCACACTGATCTATAATACTGCTTTATTTTATCTTTTTCACTTCAAGATCAGCTGGTTCATGTTTCTGTAACTCTTCAAATATTTAATTCACTTCAAGTTCTCACAAAGAGGAGTGATGTAGGTAAAGCTGATGCACACAGAGCATATCAACACTGGGCACAGCAGCAATAACAGTCAGTTTAAAAGGTTTACTTTGAAGTTTGCATATAAGCTGCTGTTTAAATATTGCAAAGGATCTAAATGTTATGAAACACCACAAAAATATAAGTCAAAACTAGGCTTTGTTGGAGAAAGTATGTAATAAAAATAATAAAACAGAACCCAACTTACTATATTTTCCTAATTCAAGAGTGGCTATCAAAAGAATCTGAATCTGTTGAATACCTAAACAAAGGCTTGAAGATAAAACAGACCTGATACACAGAGCACACACTGCTTCTAAAACTGCCAAATTTACACAATACTTACGAGAAGTATCCACTACAACAGAGTCTTTTTGCCATCTGAAGCATCTTTTTCCTCAATGTCAAATCAGCCCACTATGAACCATTGCTCAGTTAACTCACTTTTACATTCAACAACAACATAAACTTTTGACCATATTTTCCTAAATAGTGAAGGTTAACTATTACAGATAGAGCTTACAGATCCTCATCTAACTTAGCAGGTGTGAGACTAGGAGAGAGTAACTACTATACAGTCTCATTTTCTATTAAACCTGTAAAAGCTTTCAGCTCTTGACATTTTCTACTGGTAACTTCATACATGCTGGAGTATTTTTTTTTCCCCCTCCAGCCTGTCTACAGCTGTAGTTTAGCTTCTGTGATTGCAAGAACAAAATACAGGTCAGAATAAATGGCCTTAGTCTTGCACTGAACTGCCCAAAAAATTGCAAGTGTAAATTATACAAGTTTTGCTAGAGTAGGGGTTGAGAACTTGGGCCAGAGTCTATGACACCATAGTGGTAGACACATTTTGGGGTGTAATTTTTTTTGTTTGACAATTTACAACTAGTATGTGCCTGAAAACTGAACACCTGCCTCAAGCCAGAACATCAAAGACAACTTTGAAAAAAAATAAAAATAATTTAAAAATTGTCTTTGTATGGGAATTTATTATGAAAACAACAACAATGAAAAACCCCCAAAGAAAGAGTTTCTTTTTCTCCTACCATGCTTCTGAAATGTCAACTTACCACAGGGTTGGCAAACAATTGTCTCTATGGAGAAGCAAGAGACCAAAAATCTGCAGCTCTGTTTTTTCTAAAGGAATAGATTGAGGCTATGCATCTTCCAAAAATAAGTCTTGGGAGGTTAGAAAAAGGGAACAAAACAAAGTAACTTACATAACAAAAAATGAGCAAATAGAGAATATTTCCATTCCAGAGCACAAAAATCATACAAAGTAAATAGACAATGCAAAGGTGATCTGGATTCCCCAAAAGAAACTGGTTTCTTTTGTTTCCTAATGGGGAAGGAGAAATACAATGAAAGAAGCTGATGAAGCACAACAGCAATTTCTTGTATTTGTTCTACATGTAAAAGTAAAAAGGAAAAGGTACTGTAATCTTTTATCAAATTTCTCAAGGAATAATTGACTGACATTAAATATTTAAATTTTAATTCCTTATTTCAAATCTTCCACTGTCTATAATGCTGAAGGCAACAAATTCCAACAATCAGACCAAACAGCAAAAAGATACACATCCAAATGAGTTGGAGGTCAGGAAGCAAAACTGTTCCTCCTTCTCCTCCCCAGAAATAAATGTTTCCATAGTGCTAACTGAATCCATCTTTCAAAGCAATTACTTAATAAGTAAAATAGTTAAATTTGCAAACTGTCATCACATGAAGAATTATGCAAACAGCTGACTACCAGTTTCCTCCAAGGCTACGTGTGTGTGCTGTGGTTTCCTGGTGATCCCAAACAAAACAAGAGGACCTTCCCATTAGTTCTCTTAAAATTCAAAGCATGTGGGAACTCAAAACACCAAGAGGCAGTGATGGGGGATCCAAACTAACTACAACACACCTCTGACTCCCAGTCAAAGCAATTACTCAGCTGAAATCTTCAGATTTGTGTCAGTATGGGTCCTACAGTATGTTGACCCACAAGCAACTGGGAATAAAGAATTACAGTGCACCCTTGAAGGAGCACGAAGAAAGAGATGGGTGAGACAGTATCAAGTGAAACCCAGACCAACACATATTTCAGAGGTAGCAAAATTTCACAGAATCCCAGAATGGTGGGGTTGGAAGGGACCTCAGGGGATCATCCAGTCCAACCCCCCTGCCAGAGCAGGGTCACCCAGAGCAGGTCACACAGGAACACATCCAGGTGGGTTTGGAACATCTCCAGAGATGGAGACTCCACACCCTCTCTGGGCAGCCTGTCCCAGTGCTCAATATATATCCACAGATATATACCTCCAGGTGAAAATTCTACAGATGTGGTTGTAACTAAACTTTTTTTTTCAACTTCAATTCAATGGGAAACATTTTAGTAAAAAGAAAATTAAGTAATTCTGAAAAGAAAATGGAAGATCAAGATCTATTGACTATAAGTGTTAGCTATGGTCTTGTCTCTATCAATACACATCTTTGAGTTAATAAATTCTGACATTCGCTTTGCTGGGGAAAAAAACCCCCAAAAAAAACCCAAAAGTAGCTTTTTGGTAGGTTTTATTTTTTTCCTGGCAGGAAACTGCAGCCCCCTACAAGAGCACTGCTATTATTGTTTTATTTGTTCTGCTCCTACAGGTAACAGGTACCTGTGGCTGCTATCCCTAGGGATAAGCACTTAGCCCTCCAGGATTTACTGCTTTCCAAACATTTTGATAACTCACTGTAAAATTTCCTAGTGTAGGAAGTTATTTAAAATCCAACAACTACATATTGTAACTAGAGCACTAGCTACTGTTATTATCAAATTGTTCTGTAAGGCTCCAGATAAACTAATAGATTGAACCATAGCAAGTCCAGCTGTGAATGTACAACACAATCCTTACAAGTTAATTTAGCCACACCTCAACTGTCACAGAATTTACCTGTAGAAGAAACATTGCTAGACATTACTTCTCAACACAGAATATGCTGATTTTTTTCACACAGCACGTAGTTTACTTATTTTTACATGATGCCATGACAGAGTTTGCTTCAAGTTTATGCTTTAGGGTTTACACCTCTTTATTCATATGCATGCTTCTACCCTAACTTTCCCAAACATGTCTCTTTTTATTATAAACATCTCCAAGGCTTTCCTGTAATAATTTTTAATCTCAGTAAGACAAGAGAAAGAGGATGGTGAAATTAAAAAGTCACTGTTCAAAAAAGGAGAGAATACCTCGGGACTTTGGCTTGTTACAAGTATTTTCACTATACTTGCTGTAAACCACAGCATTTAAGAGTGCCAAAATTCTGTTTTATCGCATTGTTACCCTGATTTAGAACATATGCTAAACCAAAGCCAAGTCTTAAATGTTATTGTTGGATACAATTAACACCAAAATGCAATTTCAAGTGTGTAAGCACCTTACTTTATTCTGGACACAGCAATTTCTTGCTCATCTGCTCTAACAAACATTGCACATACCCGATACCATGCACTGAGGAAACTTTCTCCATACATAATCCAAACATGTTAGATCAACAACAACTGTCAAGATTACTCTTCCCCTACCCATGTGATGATCAACACCACCACATGCAAGGTCAGACAAGCAGCAAATGCATTAACTGTCTTGTTCTCCAAGAGCAGCATCTCAGCAAACAACAGCAGCACAAACTAAAACTACATCAGCTGCTTTAAGAAACCTCAACAAATGACCACCTGATGCCTGAGGGTCCTGTGAGGAGCCCTTAGAGGAGGACTGATCAGAGGAGGACGACTGTGGCGCTGAACCCTCAGCTAGCTCTCGCTGTCTCTGTTGTTCTGCCTTCTTAAGCCTCAGGCGCTGCAGACCCCTACGGATTATAGCTAACTCAGGTCCCATAAAGTCTGACAAACAGGGAGGGGTGGGGGGGAAACAAACAAACAAACAAAAAAAAGGATGTAAAAGAAAGAAGCATTGAACATACAATATATAGAACAGGGAGGAGGGGTGGGGGGACTGCCCAAAGAGAGAAGCAACAGATACTAAGTGTAAATACAGTGAAAAAAAATTATGTAAATAATTTGCTTAATCCAGAAATTATAAAATAAAATATTGAAATTGTTTTTTCTCTTCCTAAATGCATGAATCACGGAACTTAAAAGTTCAGGATTCATGTCATACAATACACCCTCCTCCCCATTTCCATCACTTAAACCATTTAAGAAAGAATTACTCAACAAAAACAGACAGATCCTGACTGATTCAAAACAACGCAAACAATGGAAATGTTCATTTTCATGTTCCTAACACATATAACAAATGAGAATATTCATGGTGTAAAATTATGCAACTGTGGTCTACAGGTAAGTTTTCAAAATGAATGTGACAGCCTCCTGATGTGAAAAAACAATTAGTATAATGTTGATCAAAACAAACCTGTGCAAAAAGTAAACTGGGACTATGGAAATAGGTGGCAGAACAGCACCTCACCAAAAAATACACTTCACTATGAACTCATTTT
This sequence comes from Caprimulgus europaeus, assembly GCA_907165065.1. The sequence goes on along the minus strand of OU015523.1, from coordinate 5,716,145 downwards.
TTTAATCTCAGACATTCCCAGTGGGTGAGGATTCAAAGGTTGAAAACACTGCTAAGTGGTCCTACAAGTGAAAGCAATTTATTGGACCATAAATGATTCTTAGTATCATTCTCTTAACAGACTATTCTCTCAGTTCCATCTTCAGAGACTTCACTGTTTTCACCTTTTTGTCTTGTTCATCTGTTCTGTCAGCTAGATTGTTTTGGCATGTACCAGTCCACTGTTTGATTAACAGTATTTTTTTGCAAACTGCTATAAAACTAGGTGTCCAAGTACTTCTTTTGTTCTTTCCATGTTCTTTGCACATTTCCTCCACTTACACAAGCGCTGTGTAGCAAGCACTTCTCTTTAAACAACACAGACAGTGGCTTTATTAGCAATAAATGAAACACAACATTGACCTGAACCACTGCTGAACTACTCTCATCTATAATATAGTGAGGTAGAGGAGCTAATTCAGGCTCAAATATTCACATCAAACGCTCCAGCTAGTTCTGCTATGAACTGCTAGCCTAGACCTGTTCTGAAAGTATCAATATCAAGGGAACTCTGGAGTATTTTGTAGACATGAGGAAATCTGCAGAGACTACTATGAAATGTTAAAATACTAGAGAGCATTACAGTGACATCTAACCTTTCATCCAAGCAAAAGCTTGACAAATATTCTGTAACCCTTACTCACTCAGTGAAGTAAGCAAATTTCGATTTTTCTTTCATAAATAGAAACAAACCCAAAGACAGAATCCAATCATTCAAAAATTAGTGGCAGGCACCAGTTAATATCAAATAGTCATGAGCTCTTATTAGGTAAATAGACTCTCATGACCTCAGCCTAATACCAGCTCTGGAAAATACATCCTGCCAGTTTATGGTTGATGAAGTATAACAAGAAGAAAAAATACATACTTCTTAAAAGGAATTTGGCAAAGAGATTTGCTCTGAATAGTTTTTGTGTGCCATGAATGTTTACATAAATTAGAACTCCAAACAGTCTAGAAAATGCTTTTAAGGAAATTTCAGTGATGTCTAAAATTGTAGTTTTCAGCACTTGCTGCTGATTCGGTCCCTCTCAGTCCAGTTATGATTTAAGATGTAAGAACTACAATTCAAAATGCAAAAAGATAATGGCTATCCTGAATATGTTCAATGACAACTCTTTTTAACACATTTCAGAATCTCTAAGCAAAGGTTTATTTTGCCAGCAAATGGAGTGAAGAAAGAGAAATGGAAAGAAAAAAAAAAAGCACACAGCTATTCCCACTTTCCCATTCAAAATTTAAAAGCAAAGTTACCTTATATCAGAACACATGTTAGGATTAAGCTTTGTCCTAATTAGTCAACTGCCCCCCTAATCCCTCTCCCAGTGGTACCAATGAGTATCTGGAATATAATTTATGGGGAAAAAAGCATTATTATATTTTACAGTTTGCCGGTATTCATTGTTTAAAACTACAGCATCTTAAAACTAATGTAAAAAAATTAATGTTTTCCACTGAAGGGGCCAAACAGGTTTTAAAAATAAATGTTTTTTTTTTCCTTAATGACAAGCAAGAAAATCCTCCAGCAATTGTTCTGTCTCATTATAAAAAAAAAAAAAATTATTCATATGTACTGACAAGAACAGGCTACTGAGACTTTGCACTGATTTTGTTCATTATTTGCAACTTACTCAAATGTTCCAACTGTATTCTTCTAGAATATACATTCTGATAAGAGACTTATCTCAATAAGCTCCAGCATTGAACCATTTTTGTACTGACTCTATTTTTAACGTGTACTTTTTTAAAACTTTAAGAGATTAAGTAAGTAATTCAGATGCAGAAGCTCAAATGCTCACCACATGGCTTATTTTATGGAACATCACACCAACAATATATTTGAATTACAATACTTATGCAAAGGTATTGCTATTTCAAAGCCAGGATTACCACCAGAGCCTGTTCAGTATAGAAATATGTAGAAATGATTTATGGAAAGCTGTTTATAAGCCTGTTCCATTCTGTAGTATGAATCCATGCTCCAATTCTAAATAAGTCATTACCCAAAACCATATTCTTCATTTGCTAACTCTTTGCTACAATCTGCATCCAGAGCAGCGTGGGTAGCAGGTCCAGGGAGGGGATTCTCCTCCTCTACTCCGCTCTCATAAGGCCCCACCTGGAGTGCTGCATCCAGTTCTGGAGCCCCCAACACAAGAGAGACAGGGACCTGTTAGAACAAGTCCAGAGGAGGCCATGAGGACGATGCCAGGGCTGGAGCACCTCTGCTGTGGGGACAGGCTGAGAGAGTTGGGGCTCTTCAGCCTGGAGAAGAGAAGGCTCCGGGGAGATCTTAAAGTGGCCTTCCAGTACCTGAAGGGGCTACAGGAAAGCTGGGGAGGGACTTCTGACAAGGGCAGGGAGTGACAGAACAAGGGGAAATGGCTCTAAACTGGAAGAGGGGAGGTTACAACTCTACCTGGTCTTCCTACTCAATCTCACTGTACTTAAACTACTATTCCTATCATCACTTTCCCTACCCTGTCACTCCAAAAAGCAGCAGGTTCTATTCACCTCTAAATGCAGCTAAACAAGCTCAGGGAATCCTACCCTCGATGCAGAGTACAGCACACTCACATGTATAGACTGGAGACTGTGAGTAAATAAAATCTCCCAGCTGAGCACAGTCATGGGTTAGGGAACCATACAAACATTGCAGAATGGAAATTCACATGCAAGCTTACCCATTCATAAACACACTGCTACTGCTCTGCCCTGACCTGCTCCCTCTGCCCAGGGGCTTCCCTCTCCCTGAACCTGCCCATGTTACCCAGAGACTCCTTTTACAGTAACTCAGGTGTTTTAAAAGCACTGCAAACTAGACATGATGCTTACCAGGTGTGCAAATGTATAGTACTATTAAGTTTATCCCTGCAGGAGTCCTGAAGATAATTTAATGACACCTGGTCCTAACACTGAAATCTGCATAGAGCAATAAAGAAAATCAGATAAAGTTTTGTTTGTTTGTTTATTTCTGTGAGTTTGGAGTTGGGGAGAGGGAAAGAGGAGTGAAGGTGACTTTTTCTTTTTTTAAAAGAATCAGTAGTCAGTCAGACACCCTGTTTAGGTGCAGTCAAATAACCTATCAAACATAATACACTAAATTAGAAATTATCCACTGTGTCAACAAAACAACCACCACTAACCCTTCCAAAACTGAATATATGGAGAGGCTCAAGTCCAAAGTAACAATGGGAAAAGGGGAATGCTCTTAGAGAAGAGCTGGATTAAGAAATAACAACTTCAGCTTCATGCTAGCAGAATAAACTTTTACTTAGAAACTCAGACAGATTCAGAGAAAAAAGAAGAAATTTTTTCTAGTCATACTTTAAAATTCAGGATAGAAAATGCATCACAATTCCAGAAATGCTCTCTAGTGCATTATCATTGTGCAACCCACAAAGTTCCCATGACATAGCTTGAAGCCATTATTTTTAATATGGGACATGCTCTCCTAGACACTGTAAGCTCCAGAATACACCATACTTTGAAAAAATAAATAGATCAAAATGAACCCTTGCTAATAGTATGTGTGTTATTTGCTGGCTATCTCTCTGTACCAAAGATAGTGTCATCTAAATTGGGTTACACTGAATTAAGAGTAGAACCCTTAAGCAAATTTTTGTGTGTGCACTGTGAAAAACTTGAGACTGCAGCAAGCTGACACTAATACTAATAAAAGACACAGGTGACTAAAAGCCTCTGTACTAAATAAATTTTTCAGCATTCACTTATTCTACAAGTAGTATCTGGACTGTGTGTATTGTTATACTTCTGCTCACTGTTTATTTCCCCTACATAAGTATCAGAGTAGTTGCAAGGTTTGCAAGGGTGAGAATGATACATTTAATGAATTTCAACTTACATCTTTAGCTTCCCTGTCTTTCAGGTACCAAATACCTAATAGTTTCTCACCTGTCCCAAAGCTTTTGGCTGTAGCAGCCCCCAGTACACTGAATGGCACACTGTTCCCTGGGAAATCCCCATCTCTCTTTTACTCCAGAATATCCAATTTAGGGCCTGAGGATGCTATCAGTCATCTTCTCCAATGGCAAAGATGCTGGTTTTTAACAATAGAATTGGTACAAGACAAAAGGTGTATTTATACAAAAGACATGGGATTTTAAAATCATCAAGTCTGAACCTGTAGGTACTTTGGATCATGCCAGCCTTTCCACCACAACTGTGAGGTCTAGAAACTCACTTTAAGAAAGTAAAAGTAAACTCTCCTGCAAATATTTCAGTCTAAAGGCTGTGGAGTCGTATTCTGCACAGAGATGGAAAAGGGCAAGTCAAAGCATAAGGTGCTCTTCTACCACCCAAGCAACTTTCTGGTATTGACAGTAGAATATACTGTCTTTTTCCCACAACAAGAATATAAGTCTGTATTAAATACAGAGGAGTTTCAAGACATACAAACTTAAAAATCAGTATGTAGTATAATTTATTAACAGATAATGTACCATCACGTGAGGTGAGCCCTGTCTATCCAGATACATTTGAGAAGCAAAAAAATAACATTGCTGACTCTGAAATGTTGAGGATGCAGATTCCTTCTGAAGGAGACATTCTCTGCTTCTTCTAATTGTAACAGGCATAGGTTCTGCTATTCATTGCACTGCTGCTGCTACAGCCAAAGCACAGTTGAAGAAGGTATGATGTTACTTATACTCCATGAAGAAAACAGTAAGTTTAGGAAAAAAAATATTTTTTTATATTCTATATTTATATTCTACTTCAAAAGACAATACTGGTCTTTGAGATTCTTTTTTCAGACAAATGTATACAGTTGATGGCTCTACCCTTTCTTTAAACCACAGCTGCAATCCCTTGGTAGCTATAAAATACCTAGTCTCATTAAGGATGTGCAAGAAAGACAAAAGATTGAAAACAATTACCCAAAGTATCCTAAAATAAAATTGTTTCTTATTGAAAGCATTTTTCATAAACAATGACAAGATGGATTTCTTCTCACCAGACTGATGGAGCACAGGTTGAGCTGAGGCCCCTAAAGAAGGCCTTTGTTCATTATCAGGAGAGGACAATAATGAAGTTGAAGGGGGACTTTCTGTTGAAGACGATGTTGAAGGAGCTTGGGCTGACATCGTAGAAGAGGAAGATGATGGAAGTTGTTCAGAACCATCTACTTCCATTGCAGTTTCTGACTCTGCACTAGGTGGCACGTTATTAGTAGCAGGAGCATCTGTCCGATTAGTCCCACCTTTGATTGAAAATAAAAATAAAAAAAGGCAAGAAAAACAAGAGCCCAAAAGTAAACTTACTCTGTCTCTAAAGATGCCTTTGCATTACCATTCATATGGCAAACCAGTGTGCTCAGTTCTTCAGAGTGCACTAAAAATTCTCTAGTTTACACCTCAGGATGTCTGATATTCAAGGCCTGTACATCCAGTATAAACATACTTTCTGTTGTAAATATTATTCTTGAAAAGAAGGAAATCACCTCTGGACCGTGATCTTCCTCGTCCTCGACTGCTCTGTGCAACTTCACTGGCTTCTTCAAACCATCTTGACAGCATGTCTGACATCCTTTGCATTAGAGAGACATTAGGACTTTGTTCCCCTGTAAAACAAGTAATGCTTAAGTTTTATCTACAAGTTTCTTAAAACATGGACAGTATGATCTGAAGCACTTAAGTATTTCAGGAATACTTATGAAAAACTAGGAAATAAAACCCAAACAAGAACAAACCAACCCAAAAAAACACACACAAAAAACCCCAACCAAACAAAAAAAACCCACCCAAACTTAAAATAACCAAACAAAAAAACCCAACCAAAACAGAACACAAGCACAGACAACCCTGGCACAACTGCAAGCACTTTACCATCTCTTTCCCGTTCACTCTCAGGCCTTGCTCTTGGTCCAGTATCTGACCAATCCCCTCTTAGCCGCAAACGTTTAACAGGAGGTTGCCGTAACTAAGAGAAAAACATTTTAAAAAGAAAAAGAAAGAGAAAAGCATTACAAAGCTATTTATATTGGACAGTACAGATTTCTAAGTCTAAATATAAATGCTGTATCTCAATTTTCTTAACTTACATAAATTTGTATCTGTCACAAAAACCAGAATGTCAGCCATACGTTCAGATCAGCTATGAATAAGTACAACACTGTACCAAGAGAATGCAAGAGTTTTAGCTACACAGAAGTCCAGCAGATTCAATCAATGACACTCAGAACTGATGCACTTTTATTTTATGCAATACTAACTTTACTATGTTAATTAGGGCTTTCCATACAGAACAATAATAATTAAGGTTTTCCAGAATTCAGCCTGAACTCTGAAAAAATAATCACCTCTTCACGTTAAAAACTATAAGGCAGCTTCAGTTTAATGAAATGTGGATTTGCAATTAAGCAAAAGGAAAAGACAATCAGACATTAACTAAACAAATACATTTTCTGAAAATAAATTTTAGTTTATTTTTTTAACCTGTGATTTTCTAAATTTTTGTAACAGTTTTTTTGCAGCAGGAAGTATAAAATAAGTATTATATAGGTAGAGTTACTTTCAGGAACTTAAAAAGAAATAGCTAGTGCTTTAAACATTCAGAAAGGCAGTTCAGAGTTTGAAATTATTTCTGGCTTTAAAAAAAATAATAATAGTTGTGCTGACAATTTTAAATTAAATGCAAAAACCCCTGCAGTGAAAGCATAATAAAGTGTTAACTTTCAGGAGCCAGCAGATTCAGGAAGGAAGCTTTACATTCCTTCTATTCTATACAGCTTAAAGCCAGGGTGAAATAAAAATAGCATTTAAGTAAAATCATCTGGCAAAAAGAGATTACAGGACCTATTCTGTGCCTACAAAAGAAAACAATACCTAGGATCTGTTATTAACAGGTGGTCACAATCTTCTCTCTCTATAGTAACTGGGTAGTCAAGTCTCCATCAAATTACTTCACATCAAGTTAATATTACATAGAAGAAAGGCAAAAGTGCAGAACCATTTGCTCATTACATGGTTCTCCTGTGTTTCTCTTTGCTCTCTCCTGCCTCAGTGAGGTATCAGCAAACTCAGATGGACATTCTTCCTTAGTCCTCTCAATCTACAGCCCCTTCTGATCAACCATATTTGTACCAGTAACAGCAGCCCGTGGCCCAGTCAGTCACCTCATTTGCTTTAGTTTTGCACAGATGTGTGGTGTATAACCTCTTGTTAGCAGTTTTGTTATACATAAGAATGCCAATTAGTTAAATTGTGGAAGAAAGAGCTACCTATGACCACAGGATACTGCTGGTCTATAAAGCAGCACTGGCACGGGCTGATAGCACATATCCTGCAGGTGTGGACACAGGAGGTGACCAGAGACACCTTCTCACTCACCGCTGGCTGTTAAATGTACAGTACAGGTTGGAGCCAAGCAATAACTATTTTAGGGGTAACAACAAGGACAAAGAATGAGCATTTAAAAGCAAAAACATGCCATTTTGGCAGGCTAATAAGGAAAACACATCATGCAGAATGTGTTCAAAAAACATATAAAAATGGCCTTCAAGTAGACTATAAAGAAAGAAGAAAACATCAACATCACGCTGCTGTCAGCACAGAGGAGGAAGAAATCTCCACCATTATCATCATACTTATCCTCCCAGTGAAGACAGCAGGATGCTGACAACTCACTGTACTTCCTTGAGGCTGCTGTCTCAGCCTGCAGGTAATGATCTCAGGATGCAGAGGAGCTTGTGAAAGGGTGAGCGTAATGCTAGGAAAAAAAAGGAGTGGATGGTGCAGGGCTGGGGGGGTGAGATGTACACAGCTTCACTGCAGTTAAAGAGATTTGGTTTTATATTGATCAGAAAATTGAGACTGGAAGGGTCAGCACCATTGTAGCTGAGCTGATAATAAACAACTACTTGTGTTTTGGTTACCCTGCTGAAACTTTTATTATTGCTTAGTAGCAGTGGCTCACCTCCTCAACCTAAACATCTCGTACCTCTGTCATTAAATTAGGACTTTCAACAAAATTATTTATACTTGATTTCAAGGAATATGTTTTTGGTGGCATGGAAATTAATAGAGAATACACCTCAATTACAAGAGTGACCTGCCACCCCTGCTGAGGTTCACGAAGATGCCGTCATCTTTAGGAGAGGGAAACCAGACAAGAAAGGAAACCAGAGTGACAAAATATTATAAACATATAAATAAATTAAACATATTTAAACATGCAAAAGAAACAAACTACTTGTCACATCTCAATCTATGAACAGCAATATTCATTTAAGATTAACTTAAAGGGAAACACAACTGATCCAACTGTGCTAAAAGAAACAAATATAAAACATGAAATCAGGTAATCTTAATCACTTGCCTCTTCCCGTCTCTCTTCAGCAGAAGGAACTTTCAGTTCTCGTGCTGTGTCATCCTTGGGATCAAACAAGTATATGTAATCTGAAGAGTAGCTAACAAGGATCTCTTGACCATCTTCACTATAACATAGAGAGGTTACTCTGCAGGATTTGTTATTGAGATGAGGAGGAACAAAACGTGCCACCATTCCAACAGTGCCCCTACCAGCATAATTCCCTGTATTAACAAAAACAAAAAAAGAAAAAAAAAAAAAAGAGGCAGAACAGGAGGATAGAGGGAAAAAGAAATGACACATTTACTATTGCAAATTTTCAAAAGCTTCAATATACTCCTTATTTATCAGTCAACAAAAGATGATCAGAGAAAAGCTAAGTGTCCTGTAGCTTCTGTATTAAATTAGATCTGAATAATGACATATCAGATCTTACTGGTATTTTATATTGTTGTTTACAAACACTATGTACATTTAAAACAAACACAAACCACACACAAATATATTAATATATCACATACCCATCACATGTCAGTGTGTGGATGTTATCTGTCAAATGTAGCACAAATGGAAATTTTGGAACCCAAGAACATTTACACAATCATAATGCAAACCCCTATCTACACACAAATTAGAAAGGAATTCATTACATGAAACTTAGAAAATTTAGGACATACAGCTCTTTTTCTACCTAAAATGTTTTTTAAAATATTAGTTTTTATTCTTTGAGACATAATAATACTATCAATTTGCAACTGCAGAACTAGACAATACATTGCACTTATCATGCTTCCCTGATAACTCATCTCCATTCCACACACTAAAACAATCTTAAATTCTGGAATTACAAATTTGTGAGCACATAAAGAAGATCTAATACTGAGAAAAACAAATTGTTCCAAAAACTCATAATCAGCCATGTAACTGCTTCCCACATGACATATCTGTTGTGACTTAGTAAGTGCAACAGTCTGTCCTTGGTCACAGACAAGTTCAGTTTATCACCTCACACTACATAGGGACTGAAACAGAAAGCTTTAAATGAAAATCAATAGTTTGCTCACTAGTCATAGAATACCTCACCTCCTAAAAAAACCCAAACAACCCCAAGCCCCTCCAAAACAAACACTATCCAATATATCCAGAAAAATTAGTGTCTTCAAAATTTTCTTTTCTCTCTCCTTTACTCTAGAGGCCTGCATGCCTGAACTCATCTTACTCCTGTATTGTTACAACACAAGAGCAGGTACACAGTACCTTTTAATCAACCCCCCCAGAATCTGTTCCTCAGCCAGTTCTCACTGAATTTTGCTGACCATTGTGCTCAAAGGGAGAGATTCTGTAAGAACCTTAACCTGATGAGAAGGGTTTTATGTTTATTGAGTGATCTTTACTGTTTTATTTCTCCTCCATCACAATCATCAACAGGAAAATGCTGCAAGAAATGACAGATTTTGCTCACATGAATGTGTACACACAGCTCTGTATGTTAATTCATGTGTCCAAACACACACTTGTCATATATTACAAGAAAGAGATACATTAGAACTATAAAACACACTTTTGCTTGTCACCTGAAGTTTTTTTTATAAAATTCTTAGGTAAGAATCTGAAGCATGCTAGCTTTCACCTGAAGGACTTGTAGCTTTTCAGTGAAATTATGTGAGATATAGCAACAACTACTGCAAAGGTAAGCATGTTGCAGGACATTACAGAGTTCATAAGATCCCTTCCCCAAAGAAGCAAAGTATTGCAGCATGGCTGAGTACAAGAAGATAAGAACTTAATTAAAAGTTAGGTGGACCACTGCAGGCAGCAATCACTAGCTTTTTGGAATCTTTTAAGATGAAAAAGAAACATTATAAAATACCTTTTTTTGCATTCAGTAAACAATGTGTTCTAAAATGGATGAATAGATTAAGTTTACTTACTTGAAGATTTCTGTGTTAGCAAATATGAGAGTGAATTTACTTTATTATTACAAAGCATAGTTCTCAGAGAAGAAAATTACACTTCACTCAGTGCTACACTTCAGTCACTCACCATCTTTTTTGTGGAAAAAAATAAAATAAATAAGTAAAAAAAAATACAAACCCACACCTGAAATTGGAACTGCAAATGGTTAGAGAAGCTTACTGTAAAGTGTGGCTCCTACCTGTTGCTCTTGTACCAAGCATTCTCCGATCATATATCCTTACTGAGCTATCAGAACAACCCACGGCAAGATAGTACGGAATTGGCGGGCAGATAGCAACAGAAGTGGCAGCACGCCGGCAGTTTATCAAAATATCCTGGAACAAACAAAAACACAGCAGGCAAATAATAGCTCTGAACATTTGAAGTTTAATTCTAAGTTTTACTTCAGGACACAGGCTCGTTAGACAAGGAGGTTTTGAGAAAACTAGGTCTGGCCCTGTGAAGATAGATTGTAAATATGTCAGACAGAAAAGCCACTGCAGGGAAGGAAAACTATCAGAGAAAGAAATATAGCACAAGATCAACTAAAAAAGACAACAAACAAACCAAAACAAACCACAGCAACAAATATTTAAGAAATGGTAATCATCACAACTACAGATTGATAAACTAGCTTGTACCTTGGGTTTTCCTATGGAAATATAGATAACTGTTGAGTCAGAAGAGCACCAAATAAGTAGAAACAGTCTAAATTAATTTAAAGGATTATAATAGATTTCATCTATGAGCAGATAACTGGATAGAGGAAAAGAAAGAAAGAAACCCCTAACACTGGTAAATACAGACAAAGCAGAATAAAATTAACTGAGAGTAGTAATATACATTTTGGTGTCAGTTTTTCTCCTATTCAATATTAAAACTGGCTTTGAAATCCAAACACATTGGACACCACCAATACCTTACCTTCAGGGAGTAATACCAGTGACTAATTTGATCTAGCTTAATTCATTAACAAATATTTTCTTATGGAGGGACAAAGGATGCTCAAGAACACAACGCTGCAGACAACTTTCAAGGCTCATTTTTTGCCTCCAATTCTGCACTCCATAGTAACTAATGTAAACCAGACCAAGAGATTCAATTTCAACTTAGAATCTTTTCTATCGTATCTGAAGCCTCACACCAAAGTTCACAAACTAGAAAATGCCAAAGGAGATATTAAAATAAAATAGAAGGGGGAAAGAAAAAAAAAAAAAAGAAAAAAAAAAGAAAAAAAGACTCCCCAAACTTTTTTTGTTTCTTGGGAAACATGTTGTCATCTCCACCAACGACCCTGAAATCTATTATTTCTAAAAGCCTTACCAGAATTCATATCCTATGTTTGTATGATGTACAGCTCTACATTTAGGTCATCTTTATTAAAAGATTTCACTCTTACATCTTTACAATCTTCTTTTGTGCAACTTGTTTTGATTCGAGTATCAAACCATCTTACAGTGCCATCTTCACCACAAGAGAGGAAAGTATAGGGATCATTTGGTACTGTCATAATCTGCTCAAAAAAAACAACAAGAAAGTATTAATACTTCTAGAAATACCATTAATTTGAAAATAAAAGCATCAACATTTTGAGCAGCAGAAAACACAGAAGCAATTACGCCCCAAATCAAAGAGGGAAACTGAAAAACTGTAAAACTGTTGATGTTTCTTCATTTTCAAGAGAAGGTTTGAACCACTGCAGTTAAAACAAACTGTGGAATGTCACATAAAATTAAATAAATCAAAGTTTACAGTTATTTCTACTCTCTTTTAATAAGCAACATACATTTACTGCAATCAGTTTTCAGATAAGTAACCAACTTGCTGCAATAATTCAACAGAAGCTCAGTTTATTTTCTATCAAGTAATAGAAGAAAATAACAAACAAAACTCTCTTCAGTCTGAATAACATGAAAATACTTGAAATAATAAACATGAAAATGGCTTTTATTCCCAGTGGGCCATTGCTTTACAAACAAAACAGTCCCCTGAAGCAACTGTGCATTAAAGGCTGTTACTAACCTACCCCCTCACTGCATTTTTTTCTTTTAATCTTTTAAGAGGTCACTGTACTGCACTGTTTTCCTGACCTCAGCCCTACTCAAACTAAGGAAGACTCAGATGGAGTCTCAAGAAGGCCTCCTTAAGACAAAATAAAAGGCAAGCAACCATAATGTTAAAGCTGAATTCCACAGGTTGCTGAACACGAATGAAATATCATGCTTTTACACACTACCCCTTAAATACAAAAGAGAGAATGTTGTAGAAACTAGCAGTATTTTTATTTTCCTACACTATAATAGCTTCAGAGGAATTTACAAAGCACCAAAAAAAGTCCATAATAGTTTAATATGCTAATTCAACACAGAGCAAGCAACTCTAACATTTTTGTGATGATTTATTCTCCCTGACCCTCCCCTCCAACTCTTAACAAAAGTAACCTATGGATATCTGTAAATCTCTCTACCTACAGTGAGATTACAAAGGTAATCTCTGCAGGATTCAGCATTTCTTCTTGTAACACTCAATATGTTATCTGAGACAAGGTGTGGCTGTGCCAAATCTTACTGCTGACAATCACATTTAACAGACAGAACAAAGCCAAGGCTTTGGTAACAACAGAACAATAAAATTCTGAGCTATGACCACTATTCTGCAATATGTTAGCTAATATATTGAAAAGAGTGTTTTTCAGTAAATCAATTAATTTTATTAGTGTAGTTACAACAGCCAGCAATTGTTCTTCAATCCACTAAATCCTTCCAGCATTTTTGCTGTATTTCGATGCAGAGCTTGCACTGAAAACATCTGCTTTGTTCCAGGAAGGCTGCTGAGCGTGGTACAACACAGTAAGCTCTTATTTCTAGTAGCTGGCTTTTATTTTTGTTCACACTGATACTATTTCACAATACACATGTAACGGTGCAGTAAACACCTCCACTTGCAGATGATAATTTGTACATGTTTAAAAACATAACTTTATAACTGCTAAAACAGAGAAACTGAGAAGTGCGGACTCCAATAATTAAAAGTCATTGTTACTATATTTCAGTTCAACAAGTACACATGATATATATAAAATTCTTTTTTACTGACTAAAAAAATCCTTTTCTACTTAACTTTAAAAATACATAACTATAGGAACATTTCAGTGTGCTGAAAATATGAAGGTAGGAGTTGTCCATAAAAGTACATACTCCTTCTGAAATGCAGTCAACATGAAGGGCAATAAAGAATAGCATTTGGCTGAGTAAAAATAAACTTGTAACGGCCTTGTATAAACAACAAATTCTCCAGAAACATGTTTCAAGAACTTCTCTCTCCCTCTCTATTTATTCTATTCTCCCAGAGAATTAAAAACAATTGTGCAATTATTTCACAGTTCATAACAACCTACACAGATTTCCACGTTCCTCTGTTTCAGTGGATGATTTTGTAATGTCTTGAAGTGTCACAAACTCCAAGTTTAAAGCGCAGTATAAATTCAAATTTAGAATTAGAACCTCAGGGGCAGATGATGTCAGCTTTTGTTATTTAGGGAATCCAGTGAGTCAAAGTTATATATTTAATATGATGATGTGCTTACATACAGCTGGGCAGTAACTTCACTACATTTTGAAATTATTTTCCCACTCCAGAAACCTCTCAGTAACAAAGTTGTGTTATGTCAGAAGCTGAAGCTGTATCTCAGCCATTTCCTTAAAAACTCCTGCTATTTATTATACTTTCATATGCCAAGGCTCAAAAAACAAAAAGATCTGCCATGCCAGACAATAATACATTCATTTAATGTCCAAATATCAAGTTGAAGACACAGTAACAGAATTCATAGTCTTTACAGAAAGTACCTCCCAAAATGTTTTCTAACTCTATCTTTTCAAAGACTTTTTTATGAGAGCTCAAATATAGGTATGTTAAAGCGCAGTGCAAAACAGGCTAAGAAAAATAACTTCAAAAAGAGACATTGTTGGTAAAATAATCAATGTCATATAGGGGTTTTGAGATCCCTTCCATTAACTGTGTTTAGAAACATTATAAACAACCAAACCAGTATCACACTACTGTCATTCAAAACAACAATAATGCCCTTGCTAACATTATCTGCTCAATAAAAACCATCTGCAATGCCACCATTTTGACTGTGCAATACAGCAAATGTCCATACTCTCTTGGACTAATGATTTTGAAGAAATTTACTCTATTCTGTACAACTAGTTACTGTGCAGTTATAGTCATTCTATATGGACAACAATAAAGCTTGCATCTTGATTTGCTAGACTGTTGGGTTCTCCATCTTTATTCTAAAATATTTTTCAAACTCTTCTTGTCTGTTTTGACAAGTTTAATTTGTTGCACCTATCAAATTTATATTTATCATCTGGTTTAGCAGCCTGCAATGTGCATTCTATCATTACTGATGACAAACAACACCTTGCAAAGAGACAACCAGCAGCTCATATTACAGGTTACAAGTGTCACGTTGGAGCCTCGGGTGCTACTCCACAAGCACAACTGGCAAGTGCTGTCACTGAATTCTCCCAGTTTGAGCACTGGTTTGCAGCACCACCTGCTGTCAGTCACACCATGGAATCAACCAAAACTGCTGCTCCAGCCAAGCTCAGGCAGATCACAACTTAAGATGGTCACAGTGACTTCTCATGGTGACTTGAACACTGCCACCAACCTTTTCATTTGCGGTCCTCTGAGCAGCCTAGGCCATAACCCCAAATCTCACGTACCCAAACCCCCTGCTCTTACAATACTTCTACCACCACCCTCACATCTCCTCAGCACAGTGTCCATAACCACCCTCTTATTCTCAAACTCTAAAATGTCTTAGATGATACTCGCAGCTGGCTACCCAGGTACCAGTGGAGCCAGTTTCTCCTCACGCCTGCAGCCAGCCAGGAGGCTCCTATGTCCCAAGAGAGTCACAAAGCAACGACCTGCCAGACCTCCTCCTCAACGAGGGCATTTCAGCTTTAAGAAATAGCCTCCAGAAGTCTTTGTGACAAGGCAGGTTTTATTTGAGATACAGAGAGGATCCAATCGATGTGCAGAATCCAGACTGCTATATATAGTAAACCTCAGTGAGAACTGAGCAGCTTACGCTTCTGCTTGGGGGCCACAAAGACTTGCTGCTATTCAAAGGAAACAGTAGTTTCTCAATCAAAACAGATCTCAAAAAATAAAAGCAGATGATGTGAGTGTGGGATCCAGAATTACATGTGGCAAAAATGAAAATAAGTCTTGTATTAAACCCAGGCAAAATCAAACCAAACCAAACCCACAAATCCCAGAAACAGCATCAATACCACAAGGTTTGCCCAGCTGACCTACAAAGATACCCCCAGACAAGAAGTGTTTTTGATAAAGCCATTAATGGAACATGTGTAATTACAACCATAAGGATATTTTTACTCCATGATCAAAAATGAATCCTGGCATGACTTTGGTCATTTTCTTTTCTCACACCCCTATTTTTATTTTTTTTTAAACAGAGACTTAAAATATTTTATTTAATTAACATACAAAGAGAAAGCTTGCAGTGAAATCTAAGCTGAACAGTTACAAAAGCAATGGATTTGTGATTTTTTTTTTTCCCCTGTGGTAGTGTTAAAACAAAAAAATCAAAAGACCTGGAACATTTATAACCCAAGAAAGAAATAGCAGTATTCTTTCTATTTTAAGCACAGTAAGTTTTACAAGCAGCAGATTGTGCTGTCATTAAAATGAATAAATAGATCAATAAATCTGATTATCTTCCTAACTTAAGTAACACTTCGCTTCTTCACTTGCGTATTTATAGAAACAAAACTTCCAAGGGAGGACTGAAAACACTGGTTCTAAATTTACACATAAGGAGTTAACTAGGACATAAAACAGAGAAATTACCTAAACCTGTAAATGCATTTTTCACACATGCTGAAATAAGCAATTCTGAGAAGGATTTAAATTGTGAAAAAAGCATTAAACTGTTGAAAAGTTGAGAGCAGGAAGGAGAGAATAAAAATAAAAATGCAAAACACAGCCACTGCCCCCACCCCCTAACCTACTTCAGAAAGAAATTCACAGCAAAAATCAAATCACTTTTGCTCTGCAGAGGATTCTTTCAGTGAAGGTGTATTCAGCTATTAGATTTGCAAAGCAAGTGGTCTTAACACTACCTTTTGGAAAGTTCTCCATTTAGTTTAGTAGGCTTTAAAAGAGAGAAATGTTGTCTCTGTAAGAAAAAAAATAACAAAACAACAACAAAAAACCCTCAACAAAAAAAACCCCAAATGAACAAACCACATCCAAACCTCAAAAAAGCCAGAAGGAAGCTTCTTTAATTCTCACTAAAATAAAGCTCTCAGTCTGGTTAAAATCTTGGGCAACACCACAAGAAAATAAGTATTCTACCAATGTTTAAAATGACCAAGCCCTTGTGTGGGTACCTCATAGGTAGTTCCATAGTGGCACGTGTACTGGCATTGCCTGTTGGTCTCCGCATCCTGTTCCACGTTAGTGTAAAAAATGACCCCGTCTCCGGAACAAGATACAATCTGTTTGTCGTTGGTGCACGGTAAGAATTTTGCACTAAAAATATTGGCCCTGTGTCCTGAGCGAATAGTTGTTAAAACCTAAGGAAGAAAGAAAAGGGAAGGCTGTGTGAGGTTAATATTTTCAAAGCAAATAAAGAATGAGAAGATAACACAGACTCTGGCACTATAAAACATTGCACCACCAACCTACAGTTTAATACAACAGAACAGAGAAGGTGTCTTTACACCAAATTTCTTATCAGAACAAAGTGGTTCCACAAGAGACTTTCACTTATGTGCTTGCAGAAAATAATCTGCAATATGAAAGGGCTGGAATTCAACTGCTACATTTTGGTTTTAAAATGCTATTTACATATCACATCAGGTTTCTCAAAATAAAACATTAGTCCAAGTGAGAGTGGAGCCAACCAGCATGTCAGTGAGGAGAGATTTAGATCTGGAAAGTCAAGAAGAATAAGACCTTGTAATTCAAGCCAATTTTATAGACTTTAAAAATTGATGCTACTCTTCAAATAAACTCACTTTAAAAAGGAGAACTGAAGCTTATAAGAAAGGATGTTTTGAAACCAGGAGAAAAATAAACATTTAAGAACATGATTACAGGGCAATAAATTATGACTTGACTTAGTCTCAATGAATGTCATTCAGCAGAGAAGCAATAATTTACTTCACCATCACAGTAGGTTTTAAACACTTTGTGACGATTCTGTACATTTCCTAACATACTTATTAGTCCATTAAAGCTAAAAAAACCCCCAAAAACCCCAAACCCTTGGCTTTCATGTACACTGGTGAACATTCTGTTCTTACCTTGTTTCTCCCATCTGCAGCATTTAAACCAAACTGCATTTGCACCAGTGCTAATAGGAAAAACACACTTACCAACTTGTTTACGGTATGAAAATTACTTCCAAATTTCCACTCAATTAATTTAATCAAAGCAAACATTATGCAAATGAAGTTGCTCTGTCAGTGATAGCTGGCGTCTAATATTTTACAAGTGCTATTTCATACCTTATAAACAATTTGCACACACACACAAAAGATTAACAGTGTATCTGCATATTTTGAAAGATACACAAGGCTCAGTATCAAAACCAGGAGAGAGAATCCATTCATTTTCTTTAAAAAAAAATCTGCCTGTTCACTTAGATTTGTTCAGATTTCTGTATTTTACTGAAAACCTTAAAAAACCCAGATATTCAAAAGAAATTAGGAATTCAGTATCAAAGGAGCAACTCAGAACAAGAAGTCCATAAGGTACCCTAGTTCAGATGACAGTTGAAGTTATATCATCTGTCAACCCCACCTCTGATTTTATGCTCTTGCTGCTGTGAAAGAAATATTTTTGTCCTGACAAGAAATCTTTTTTTATCCCCCTAAAAAAATTTCAAAAATCTAAATGACTGTAGAGTTTTCTACCATTTTATGATTACCCTTGCCAGTTCTCTACCACTTCCTCCCTGTTAGTGAATACAAGCAGGCAGACTTTTCTTCTCCTTGCTCTGCTCTGCATGGTCCTTCTCTCACCAAACTACATGTGCTTCTTACTTCTCCCCCTTTTCCTCACAAGCCCCAACCTAATGCCCTTGCTTTTCATGCAGTGAGTAGTTAACTTATTCCAATCTTCTGCTTCAGTTTTCCCTATCTGCAGATCGCAGTTGAGACATGGAGAACATTTGATGATTGCCATCAAACCTGGAAAAACTCAAGATTTTTCTTTCCCTCTTTTCTTTTCTCAACTGTAAAATGAAACAGCATTCAGAAATAAGTACAGCTACACATTTTCAGTAAAGGAAAGAGCTTTCTCACAGGCAGATCTAACCCCATCTTGCCTGTCCCTCCATTTCCTGACTACGTTGCATGGTGTTGCAATAGAAAGTATTGAAGTATTACAGCATTTATTATATGCAGAAGATTTTCCACACCCTTCTTGACTTGCACTGTACATCCTTTGCTACTCTGGTTATTAAAGTGCCTTAGAGAGGGAAGAAAAAGGCATAAAAAGTTGCTTGTGCCTAGGCAGCAAAAAACATGAGAAAATGTAACACACACAACCAACCCTCAAAAGCCTGTCGTTAGCTACACAGAGTAAAACAATACCAACTCCTTACTCCACTGGAGCATCTTACTACCAACATGTAACAGGCTGCAAATACTTAACAACTGAGTAAAAACAGGGGAGAACCAAAGGACTTCAGATGTTCTGCAAAGTACTTGACTAGCAGTAGTAATTCAGACATCCTCATAGTTTTTGCAATTGCTTAAGTAATACATTACACAGAAAATCAACTGAAGAGGCAAGAAATTCAAGAATTCAAATTGCATCACTTAAAAGCACGGGTTAAATCTTTGGGCTGGGATTACTAATTCATGTAGTGAACCCAGAAGCTTGGATACAAGCTCCATCCCTAATGATAAGTGCTTTTCTCCAAGAAAGTAGAATTTCTGGCAGCTACTCTGTTGCCTTTAAACGTGAAATGTTTAAATTCAACATTCAAATGGAAACTCTTTACAATAAAAAGAAAAAAGTCACCATAATGAACAAAACAGCATTTCAAAAGTCACATTAAAAACTAAAACCAGTTTAAAAAGTGATTTTATTTCCACACCAGCTTACTTTTTGAGAAGAAGCCTGTTAAAACAAATGCAAGTCAAATACCAGTGGGTTACTAAGCCTTTCAGGATGTAGTTAATTCAGGGTTTATATTCAAGACACCCAGCAGTGAATCATTTACAACCCAGCCTTTTCAACAGCACTTCCTTTGAAGAAGTCAAACCTGCTTTAGAAGTAAAGGAAAGCAAACCTAAGGGAACCGCATCCTGAAGTGAAAAGTAGCAATCCTGATTCGAGAAAAGCTGCCAACCTTCAGCCCCACTAACCCACTTCCTCACGGGAGCTGAACCCTTTCTCTCCCAGAAGACAAACCAAAGATTCAAAATTCCTGAGTTAACTACTCATAAGAGTCCTGTCTTCACACTGGTGTTATCTAAGAATAGTCCCAGGCTCCATTTAGAGGCTTTGAGTGCTCAAATCGATATGAATACATAAATTCTTATCTTTTTGTACCATACTTGTAGTGGGTAGAGCTTTAGCTCCACACAAACTCTGCCCACTCCTCGCCCCCAGTAATGCAATGCCTAAAACAAATAAAATTAAGATGAAATCTCAGCCATCCCAAAGTACAATAAAATGATCGTTGTTTTGATTTAGACTTGCAATTACTATTAGAAATCACAGTAAAACATTTCTCCTCAGATGCACAAACACCATAAACATATAACCTATTCAAATTTGAGAAACACATTTAGAAAAATTTCTCCTTCTGAGACACATTACATAGTAACAATTAACTTTTTCATCTGGCCATACATAATACAAACTGGAGTGACTTACATAGAACTCATGCAAATGAGAGTTAAGATTAAATGCTTCCTTATTAACTTAGGTATTTTATTAGCAGAGAAGACTATATTGATGGCTGAAGTCTATTTTTGTTACTCTAGCTAGCTCATAACAGAAAATATGGTGATAAGGATATCTGCCAAGATGACAGAATTACAGTAGAGTTCTGCTAATGGTACCAATTTGCTTCTATTTCCTCTATTGATTCTGTTACTCAAGCCAGAGAAAATAAGCTAACACAATTGTAACAGTCATTAAAAACTGCATCTCTAGTACGTTTCAGGAACAACACTGATTATTAAAAGACTTCATGCTAGTACCTGCTGTTTATAATTGCATTTGCATATATGGGGGGGCAGAAATCTATCTGCTGTGCTGTTATATAAAAAAATAACTTGTCTGACTGTTAAAAATAAGAAAACAAAACATTTCCTATATTTCTCAATTTGGCTTAAGTGCAGCAGTAGTATACAACAGGAAAAAAACTTAAAATCATCCTATGAAAGCATAAAGTTTAAACTGTTCATCTATTAAAATATTACAATATTTTAATATAATTATATAAAAGATAATGATACAGCAACTATCCTACAGTGATATACTAAAATAAGCCCTGCACAATAAATAATAGTGAACACCCTCTACTTGCATGAAGTATTTTTACTTTGCCAGTCTCTCCAACACCACTCACTTTGGAAAACATCCTTCATCCACACCGCAGCTCTGTCAGACACCTCTTTCCTTCAGCTGAACTCCCAGTCCAACAGAAACCCTGGGCTAACAACACTGAGCTGGACTTGGTAAGACCGACACCAAGAGTTCAAAGGACAAGATGAAGTTTGGAAGCTACAGCTCATTTGGGGAAGTGAGGAAAAGAGCCTTACCTACAGGCACAGGTAATGCTCCAGATCACTATTATTTTCCCACTGTAGCTCTTTAGAAAGGCAAAACATTGCTGCCTCCATAACCTCCTATTTGAACCCCCTTCCACTGTACCAAGCACACATTTTGGTTTCCCCACATTTACTTTTTCAGCATCTCTTCAGGGTTTAGTTCTCAACCTCTGAGAAAGCATGGGAGAGAGGACTTCATTGAACATTGCTACATAGGATCCCCAGCACTGAAGGACACAGCTCAGAGCATCTGTTCTATCAAACTACCAGCAGCTCCTCAGAGAGCGAAGCGTGGAGCACTGCTACGATGTGATGGATACCAGCTGACGTTCCTGGAAGCCATTTGACTGCGTTGTTACCCGTGTGAATGCAGAAGTGGCAAAGCAGAGATCTTCACAGCACTTTTCCCTTCACAAACCTGCTTCTCCTATTTCAGTACAAGTTCTTCTCCATCCATGCACATGCACACGCAAGGCAATGTCATTTCAAACGGTAATAAAGGATTTTAATCAAGACTGACACTTCAACAGCATTACACAGAAAGACAACTCGGTATATTACGTACAGCAAAAGCTAATACAGCATTTTAAAACTAAAATGAAACAGAAAACAATGTATCTGACTAGAAGATTTCACAAGAATTACTGAATCCTCTTGCTAATTCTGACACTAAGCTGTTGTGAGACCATGTTCCTTTTGTGCCAGACCACCTACCGTAAAATGGGATAATACCTATGTCGCAAGGGATTAGAACACTAAGATTTTAAAGCACTGTGAAGTTTTATTCCCATTTATAAACACTATAAAGTGCCTGATATTATCTTTGTCAGATAACAATTAATATCTGAAAAGTAGTATAATTAAAAATATCTTAATATCATGAAGAAAAAAAAAAATAGCTTAAATCTTATTTGAAAATTACTGAGTCTCCAGAAACCTACCTTTCTGCTGTAGGGATTGCTAATTACCAGATTGGTGTCATCTGAACCAGATAAAATATATTCTCCTGTATCATTCCAGCAAATTGTATTCACCTGCACAAATTAACAAAAATTAGTTTAGACTTACATTAATTAAACTTTCAGCATATTAAAACATCAATACCCATCCAACACTACAGAAATAGGAGCAACAAATTCAACTAGAATTATATGATTTCTAAGAAACTAGTACAAAAAAAGAAAATTATGTTTTTAAAGCAAATTGGTGAGGGAATCACCTGCTGAACCTACAGCATCTCAATTACTCCCTCTGCTCCTGAAGAGTCCATTAGGTAATGGACCCTTCCCACAAAGGCCTCAGTAGCCACAATTTTACATGCTCAGGTGCTTTAATGTACCCAATATAATCCACAGAGTTCTCCAAATTGGAACTGGAGGGCATCACCATGTTCTCATTATTGTATCTTCACGGGTTCTCAATTCTGACCATCCACTGCTTTATACACTTCCCAGTGACCACACCTTCTCAGGGACCATGTGAAAAGCACTGCAGAATCCACCCCAGATCCCTTTTGAGAAGTATGAGCATGCTGGGAAAGAAGAATCCTACAGTGAGGTATAGGATTGTAATGGGAGAACTTTACAGTATATTTCCTTATCAACTCTCCTTTTCACAAGACTGTGTGTAATCAAGTGTCAATGAAATAAAGCTGTAAAAGCACTCAAAATCCAGGAAGCTCAGAAAGTATCCTTAGAGTTACCTGTCTCCAAGCAGCAGCTCATGCACAAGCACCAGAGACTGTGTGTGTGACTATTATTATTTCAAACAGCTTTAAGTGTCAAAGTGTAGCCATCAACATCTTCTGCTGGCTATAATCTGTTGGCAGAATAACTGCCTTAGCGTGATCTATCAGAGGAGACTCTATAATTAATAAAAACTCACTTTGTGCTAAATCCTTGCTTTTTTTTTTAAATTCAGATGCCTCATTCTGAGCCCAAAAGACAAAATCCTTTTGTTTAAAATAAATATACTCATTTTAGCTACTATTTTAATCACAAGCTTAGTTGAGGTCCTTTAATTAGGCAAAGTTGCAAAATCAGAATTAGCTGTTTCATGCAGGCAACAAATTGACATATTCATTGAGGAGCTTTAAATCAACTTAGGACACTCAAAAAAAAAGATCTTTACATGCCTATGTAAAGCCATGCCTATGGCATCGTTAGCTCAATGCTCAGCAGCAGTCAAATAATGTTAGGAATCGTTAGGAAATGCACAGAAAGCAAACATCATTCTGTCAGTGTATACATCCATGCATGGCAAATCTGCATCTTGCACACTGTGCACTTTTTGGTCCATATCTTACTCCTATATTCTCAATTTTTATTACTGTCCATTTGAAAAAGAGAAATTATGAAAAAAAATGACTAGGGTGATCAGAGGTATCTAATACTTTTTATTGCAAGAAGCAATTAATTGGTACTACTTTGGGGAGGGGATATGACAGAAGATTATGAAATCATAAACAACGTGGAAAAAGAAAGAAATATTTTCCGTGGGTCTTTACAGTACAGGAAATGGAAGGCCTTCAATGAATAAAATGCCTGTGTGTCATGTGATGGTTTAAAACTCCAATTCATTGTCATGGAATGTCCCAGACACCAGAAGTAGAAGAAGATATATATTTTTTTTTCATCAAAGAAAAATTAAAAATTATCAGAAACAAAGACACAACTTTCTCCTCCACCAGTCCATTGAAGTGTGATGTGTTCTTCAGCACACCGAGTACTGTTTGCTTGCCCTGTCTCAGTTCTCCTCAAAACTCAGTAGTGGCCACTCTCAGAGCCAAGCTACCAGGCTCAAACGAGCACTGGTATGACCTTGCAAGGCTACTCTTATGATTTTATAACCCTGGCTGTCAATCACCAAGAAACATGCATTCAACTAGCCCCCAGGTCCATCTATCATTGAAGTAACCTGTCCTGACAATGACTGTACTTCCAAAGTCCAACACAGCACAGCACCACAGCCAGGACAAACACAAACCCCAGGAATATTTGTTTTCACCGACATTTCCTTTCTGGCAGAAAAATACTATCATTGCTCTAAAGAAACCAAAATGCTAGTACAAGGATACAAGGATAGAAACAAGAACAAAACACTGAAAAAACAAGGAAGCTGACAAAAAAAAATTAAAACATGATATGAGAAAGAAGAGCTAGCACAAAAATTAAACAAATTGAACTGGTGGGGGTGTGTGTGCACCCAAAACCAAAATCTGATGGATGGGAAGGCAGAGAAAGCATGGAAGGTGCAAAGGGTTGATGTGATTATCTGATTTGCAGTGTCACAAGCCTATACAAGGCATCAGTCATTCTCCTTCTGAATTCTGCTTTCATCACACTGCTTGCCTCAGGGTTAAGCAATTTCAACACACCCTACCCAGGCCAAAGTTGGTTCAGGAAAAAACCTGAAGTGACATGACATAACCAAATGTGTGCTAGAGGTCTGTAACTGAACAGGCTTTGTATTTGGTACCAGATCACCTTCTCAATGTATTGTCAAAAAAAAAAAGTAAAAAAATAATAATAATTAAAAAAAATCAAATAAATTAAGTCTTTCAGTAGAATAAGCTCGATTTTTAAATTTTTAATTAATTTATTTATTTATTTTACCAGAGTCAGGTAAAGTGTCAGATGTTTAAGAAGAAACAAATACCTAGAGAATTCAGATCTAGGTCTCAACAAGCAGAGGTTTCCAGCTAGCTTTAATACATGTTATTTACACTTTTAAGTTAAGGAACTATTACCATGGCAGCAAAATAATAATTTAACATCTTTTAACAAACAAAAAAGCAACATGTGACTTACACATCCATCATGCACATTCAAGGTTGCTTCAAGTTTTAATCTTTGGATAAATTCTCTTCTCCCTGTGAAGAAAAACATTAATTACATACTCTTTTAAAAAAGTAACATTGAAGAAGTAATAAAGACCCTGTTAATGGGCACTAACAGGTAAAAACCTAAATGATAAAGAAACAGAATATAAATGTATGTCTTGAAACAATTCACATGGTTATCATTTTATAAACACTAAGACAAGCATCACATTTGCTAGCTCTCCCATCACCTTTAATAAGAGTGCAGAAACAGCAAAGTGAACGTTTCACAGGTTCATAGGATGATGCTTCCTCTAAAACTAACACCTAGAAAGCAGAAAATAATCCTGTGGTTATTTGGTTAACTTATCTGAAAGGCAGCAAGTATAACATAGTTCAAGAAGTACAACCTTTTGTATAGGAATATAAAGAAGAATGTGTTGAGGTCCCAAGCAGAAGGTAAAACATGGTCTCGTAATTTTAGTGAGAAAACTGGAAGTTGATCTTTCAAGCATTAGCTACAGCTCTACATCTCCTCTTAAACTGGAGAAAACTCAACTGCAATTCTGTGACTAATGTTGCATCCTGAAAAGTAGCACTGAAGTCCAGTACCATGCCACTTGCTATACACTAAAACACAAAGGAAACTTTTGGAAAGGTAACATGAAAGGAAGAGATGAAGGAGAAACAAGAAATCTATAAATGCATACTGAGTATGGCAAGGGTCCAGTATCTTTATGTCCTTATTCCCCACATACAAGCTGACTTACTACTGCACTTTAAACCCCTACTATGCCATACAAATGAAGAGGGAAAAATAAAGAGTATTGAACACAATGTGGTCTCTTCCTGAACTAGATGAGTAAGCAAATAGCTCCAACTTCCATTCAAGTTAGAGTGCTCCTGTTTTGCCAAAACAGGTTATAACGAACCTAATAATCCCCTGAAAGTGCTTTCAGAAGAGACAAATACTGATAAACCTAACCTTTTTACTTAAATCTTAGAAGCACTCAAGGACCATTATCTTTTTTGTCTAGTGTTGTAGATCTCTCAGAACAAAACTCCATGTAAGAGCATCAGGTCTCTTAGGCTGCACTGTTTCCAAATACGAAACCTACTGAATTCACTCAAAATTAAACTTCCTGCCTTCCTTTGAGGAAACTACAGAGTCAGGAAAGAAGAGCTGTAACAAAACCCTCTCTACATCTGAAAATCCTCCTTTCTGGACTTGTTTTGGTTCAGCTCAAGGCAGAACCATTGCAGAGCCCAGCATTACCTCTGTCACTGTAGCACAAATCTGGAAAAGTCGTTTCTCCTCTTTCCACTTGTTTCCTCTTAATGCCTTTTATTTGCCCCAGGTACTCCCCAGCATCAAAAAAGAACATCCTGTTTGTTTGGGGGTTTTTTCAAGTCACTGAACAATATATGTATTTTCAATGAAGATTCCTATGTTCAGTTAATTTGATTTCTACACCACTTCCTGTCTTTTACAACACCACCTGGATGCTTTCCTGTGCAACCTGCTGCAGGGAACCTGCTTTGGCAGGGGGGTTGGACTGGATGATCTCCTGAGGTCCCTTCCAACCCCACCATTCTGGGATTCCGTGAAAAAAGCACTGTTAAATTTCCAACAGCAATGATAACCTCCCTGTGAAGCATTCACAGAGGTGAAATTTGGAAAGCTATCAAGGTAACACTCCACCTGTTACTGTAAGTCAGCAAATACAAAAACTCTCTAAAATGTGTCTGGAGCCTTAGAATCGAGCATTCTTTATGCACAGCGATGGATGAACCAAGGTTCACACCTCACAGCACGCACACCAACTGCAAGGCAGCTCTTGGTTACATTATCAGGCTTCTTACACATGTATTGTATTTCCTGGAATCATTGTGCATATTCCAGAGATATCCCATAACTCATGATCACGTTTGCATACTGGTTACTCGTGCATTTTGTGCAGCTGGGGTGGTCCTGAGGGGTCTCCAGCGATTTTTGGCAGTGAACATTCTTTCCCACATTGTCCTTTAATAAGTCATAAGTCACCTTAAGACAATATTGTTCACCTAGAAGTTTCCCAGGTCCTTGAGGAGGGGAAAGATGTTCTTGTTAGTAATTATAACTCTTCTTTCCCAAGTCTTTGAGGAGGATGAAGATGTTCCTGATAAGGATGTTCCTGCTGGTGTCTATGACTATCTATTCTTCATATAGATAGAATGACATCTGCAAAAGCCTTGAGATAATTACTTACTTGTTCTTATTAAGAAGACCTGATCAAGGGAAAAAGGGTCTCCTCCACTAACAGTCATTACATCCTGGAATTTGAACAATGTGTGCTTTAAGATTTTGTTTCCCACATATGCATGCACGTGAGCAAAGCTGTTATGCAAAGTTATGAGTAAAGGCCTCTCTATAAACCTGAATACTGACTTTGGTTACACACCCACCCATTTTCACTAGATATAATGCACACACTGAAGCCTCAAGGTACAGTGCCACTGTCAGTACAGTCACCAATATTTTTTTTATTTATATTAAGCTAGAGACTGGAGAACTATTTCCAAGGCCACATTCTATGTATAGAAGAAGCACCACTTTGAGTCATTCATAATATAAATTTAAATATGGAAAAAACAAAAGAAAAACTTTAGCTGCTTCCTTGTAACTTATTTCTTCAAAATGTTCCACTGTGCAGAATGACAAACCAAATAATGCCTCACCACTCCCCCCTGGAGAACTGCCTGACTTTGGTGTTTGGGCACATATGCACAGCCCTAATCTCACTACAGGGAGCAGTACCAAAATACCACAATGTCCCCTGTATCCACTGCTCACAGCAGTTATGACATCACTTAGGTCACAATCCACAGTTCAGGAATTGCTGGTCAGGTGCTTTCTACATGGCCCTTTTGGCAGAGACACACATATCTTTCTTTTGTAAGCGACTTAGTCAATACTACTTCAGAACTGATGACAGCAGAAAAGTTTAATGCTTCAAGCATGTATGTAAAACCTTCATATATTTAAAACTGTACTCCAGAATTTCCCGTTGAAAATGTACAGATCATTTCATGAAGAAGTTCTAGCTTTGAAGTACATTTGTGCTCTACAGAAATATAACTAAACTTTGATCCAAAGAGGCACCACCAAGGTATGAGACATTAAAAGACAACCCTTATTCAGAAAACCAGTAATAGATCCTCTGTTTGTCAAATGAACGCTCATTTATGTCAGGCTGGCTCTTCCCAAGGCCAAGTCCCTCAGCACTAGCTTGCTGTGACATTTGGAATGCCCTAGTTTAAAACTGACACAGAGCCAGTACCTGTTCTCAATGCAGAGCACATGTTATCTCACACTCTTAAGCTCATTTAAAAACTACTTTTGATTTTCCAGGGTAAAGTTTACATCCTTCTGAAGCCACTCCATGAAAAGATGGCAAGTCCAGTTCATTTGTATATAGGTTATTTTGCTGGATTGACTACATCAGATTCTGCAGAGTGACCCAGTGTAACTTTCAAACCATGTCTCAACACGTTGTTTTACCAGCAACCAGAATTCTCCATGTACCATACAGTTAGCAGGACTATACACAATATGCACTGAATTTACCTTGCACTGAACTGTTAATGTGTTAATGAATATGTTAAAATTCTTGCAGATGAATTAAAATCTTGAAAAACATTTGTTCCCTGCACAGACTGACAGTGGCCCCATTTTATAAACACTGAAAATGTGACAGAGGAAACTGAAACCATTTATCAAAGCACAAGTGAATGGGCAGTACTGCCAAAAACCAAATCTACTGCTGTGACCTCCACTCCTTTGATCAAGGCCCTGTGTTACATTTCCTTATTGTTTCAGACTACTGTAGAAATGCCAAAAAAATGGTAACTCTTGGTTCTGTCAATGTTTAAAAGTCAAGTTACTGTGAACAACTACTTCACTACGGTTTCAGTTCAAAACAGATAATCCAAATTCTTCTCTGCTTTTAATGACACATTGTCAAGGTGAAGACTATAGAGTAAACACAAAATATATTACTTCCTATGAAGAGACTTACTTGCCATTTTAATACGTAAAAGCTTTGCTACTGAACACCCAGCATCAAACAACCTGGTGTTAATCAAGCTTGCACTCAAATCCTAAGACACACTTCAGAATAAGTTTCATGTATTAAGAACAGAAAACTTTCACATATTAACACTAAGACAGAAACTACTGAAGATGTAAGGTAAAACAATTACAATCCAGCAAGCCTCTAATATCTCCTGGTGAGTATATTTGTAGAAAACTTGATCCTAAAAGAAACACAAAGTAAGATGTGCTGAAGTAAAAAAAAAAAAATCCAATGTTATATATTTTAAGGTAACTAATAAGCATTTTGGAAAAGATTTCTGTTGAGGTTTTCTTCTACTGAATGTGCAAGAGTAAGTTATTACAGGTAACAGTACAGATAAGATTTGTGTCCATTAGTAGCAATGCCTGTAATTAACTTTCAAACATATTCCAGACTCTAAAAGTATCTGCTCCTGAATATCAGCTTCCACTGGGGCCCATCACTGGTAAGGCTACAAGCATTTGAGCTTTAAACCAATGTGTTTAATTTCTGGTTGATATTTATCAAGTTTTAAGCTTGAAAGATACTTAATACATAAAAATTATTGCACTAATATCATTTTTAAGGTGTTGTCAGTGGTAAAAATGTGGCATAAAGTACAACTACCTGTCTTAGAGAAGGCATTCTATCTGTGTATTGGAAGTACTACCATTTGAGTGAGTGTGCTACACTGACTAGTAAGTACTAAGTGGACTTCCTTCACAAGTACACAATATCCTGACAGCTACCCTGTCCCCACTTACACTGCCCATAGTAAAGTCTTCTGTATTGTTCTTGCCATAGGTTGCAGCTGAGCAGAAGATAAAACAAGTGTGTTTTTGTGACAGGAGGAAAAAATGCCAGTTTTCAGCAATTTTGATATTCATTCCCTCCTTTCAAGCAGTCCAATGATCACATACAAACTACTCACCAAGATAAAAGGCACCTGAAATTTTTATCCTATGTCATGAGTATTTCTAATTCCTACAGAGCAGAGGACAGAAATTCATGAGATAAAACAAAGAGAAGCTGTATCTATGTAAAAGACAACCAAAGGCAAAAGGATAACACCTAAGTACCACCTTACTCAAGACAAAACTATCTGAAATAGCTTCAGTGTGATTAACTCTATGTACGATTAACCAAATGCAAAAGCATTTTCTGTTTCCTCCACTAGCACTAAAATATGTCTCTCAAGTAAATAACTTGAAATTCTAAAACAGATACCAACACAAAACTGAACAGTCATCAGATCAAGAAAAATACACTTGAGCCCCGCTTTCTTCTCAGCAAAGGAATCAAAGGAGGCTTCCGTTAACTGAAGGCAAAAAGAAACATAATGCAGAGTTACACGCTGGAGTAAACAGCATTACTGCAGATTTCAGCATGCCTTTGGAAATGCTTTTCTCTGAAAAGTCTTCATCTGAAATAGTACATGGAACAGTAATGTATGTGGAGCATTTTCTTGTAAAAATGATATTAACATAGTAACACAGACAATCCTTATGACACTTTGGGAAACACACATCACGTCAGGTACCCTGCTTCATTTTCTCAAGTACTGCTTATCTGTGTAACACCCAAGGTTAATTAGGAGCCCTACTTTCAGCAGGAACAGATGTCTAAGAAGCTGAAATAGGGGTATGACTCTACCGCAGAGCAGAAGTTAAGGCTGCTAGCAGCTGAACCATGGCCTGCTATCATCTCTGAGCACTCAGACAAAATGAACTCTGGAGCATGGAAAATCACTAGCAGAAGGAAAGAAAGAGTTACTGGAATCTGCTCTGAAGAGAAGCAGATTCCTAGGAGGCACATCCTCTTAGGGCTGAGGATGTGTGCACCCAGTACTGCTGCCAGTCCTTCCATTACCTTTAAGTGTCCATGGGAGGCTGCTGCTTCTTCAGTCAGCCCGCAGGACTGACCACATCAACACCCCCCAGCCCTCTGGGACAAAGGTTCTGGGCTAAAGGAAAGCCTACTATTTAAAGTTGTTTAAACTAACTCAACCCACATTTTGAAACAGATGAGGAAATGATTATATAGGAGCTCTAGCATATCTAGAGAGTGATGCCTTCCAGCAAAAAAAGCAGAGCCTGCCTTTCCCACAAGGATATCGCAGTGAAACTGAGAATTTGGACAAGGTGGAACTGAATTAAAGCATTTACTGTTCTGCACACCTACCTAATTAAACATACCATTTAATCCTGAGTATTATGGGAATTATACACTGCCAGGTTTGGGGGAAGATGTGAAATAGATATACACACTGTAACAGATACAGGCGCATAGCTCTGTGAGATTACAAGTGTAAACACTTGGAAATCGCCCAGGATTAGAGTTTAAAGATAGAGTTTACAGATAGATGACGTCTATTGTTGAGCTCAAGTAAAAATCTGAGTCTTGGTAGTAGATGACTGTTAAGCAACACTGTGACGTAAATTGAATTTTCATTGTGGATTTAAAAACAAATTAAAACCCCTTACTTTTAAGAGTTAAGTTGCTCGTTGTATTAAACTGTATATATTCATCCTAGATGACAGAAAAACCCTGTTTAACTCAAGAGGGTCCTCTTTTACTGCAGACAGTTTTCAGGACTTAACAGTGTTTCTAAAATAAGAACAAATTAAAAAGGAACCACATTTTTCCTCATTTTCTAGGAAAGGTAAGTAACAGGAAAGCACTACAAGAACAGCAACAAAGCCATGTAACCTAAACAAAGAGGTGGGTTTGGTTTTGTGCAATAGTTTTCTATACTGGTGAAGTTTCAGAAATTGACTAGAGTTCAGACAAATATGACAAATATTTCAGAATGCATTCAGTTCACAGGGAAGGGAAGCATGATCCTCATGATACCTGCTAAGTAGAAAGCAGCAGCATTAATGATGCTTTCAATTTTCCTGAGGAAAGCCTACAAATCCTTGAAGAAAAAAAAATGAGGAAAATAAGGAGATACTAAAATTCACTGATGTGACTCAGATTCCATCTCACAATATTCATGTTCAAGATTTAATGATTCAGCACATACCAAAGCATTTGGGACCAATCTGAATCAGCAACCCACTCTGCCCCAAAGACAGGAAAATGATGAGACCTGCACTTAATCAGTGAAAACTCCAGCTTTGCTTGAAGGCTGGCATACTTTATACCTGAACTGATCTTCCTTACTGCTGGGACAGGACTAGTCTCAAGTGTCAACAAGTTCTTGATACATGATCAGTTATATCCCACCAGACTATTTTGGGGACATTCAAGGATAGAAGATCAGGAATCACAAGTAAAGTCACAAGAACTCACAGGATTGCAGTGCGACAACTCAAAAGTGACTAAACACAGATATGCTTAATGGTCTACTCTAATGCAGTTAATGGAAGCAATCCAACTGGAAGAAGGCTAAGGGGGGGTGAGAGGGATAAAATAAAATAAAAGAGAGACATCTGAAGCGATCTCCCACATCACTGCCTCATCCTGAAATACAAATTCAGTGCACGCAGTACACGACTTGTTTTTGCAGCAAGAGACAGCTTTCATGTATCCAAAGCTCATTATTACAAGATCAAGGTGCAACTTAACTATGAAGCTGTCTGAAACACTCAGCATCAAGACACAGGCAGTTATTTACAAAGCAAATACATTCTTTGTACAGAGGGTGTATTTAAAAGCATACAATGTAAATTCAATGAAATATTGCCATCAAAAATGAAAAGGTATTTAAAGTACACACAAATCTTTACAGTCTCCATCTGTTTGCAGGAGAAGATTGATATTCTAAAGGATATAAAACAAATATATTTGCATCCTAAGAATGAGTATAATTCAAATAGTACAACTACACATGCAAAGCCAAGGGACTACAACACACTTACAGACACTCATATTTCTTGGCAACTGTTAACACACGTGATTAATGTTCAGTGCACAGATACTACACATGAGGTTAATTCCTTAAAAACAACAAGTTTAAGTGCATCTGCATAATTCAGCCCATGTCAAGGAAAGCTGAGAAAACTGCAGACAACTTACAAGGCCTCTTGAATTTCTGAAAGACAGAAAATTAACAGTCTGAAACAGTTGTACCAATTTTTGACCATTTCCTTATATCTCCACTTAGGCTGGATGTGTTTGTGTGCAATGCCAGGAATCCTCCTTCCATTATTTTTTTTAATGCTGTATATCAAGATGCAACAGCAGTTAAAACATCAACAGTTTAGTCAGTAGGTTCATTGATTACAACATCTAAACAGTACTATAAAAAAAGGGAAAACAAAACCCCCCAAACCAGGCTTCAGCAAAGCAGTCCCATCAAAGAACGTAATAATGGGATCTGTAAGGGTCTGTAGTTTTTCACAAATTGATGTTAACATATAAAACCAGAAGTTGTACTACTATCAATCTCATCCTAAAAACTAACAGTGGAAATTATTCTCTTATTTCAGGACAGAGTGACAGAAGGCACTGAGTAATCCCAGATCCTGCATACCATATTTTTTTAAAAAAGAAAATACATTAAAGTGATTGTCAACACTTCACTGAGTAGGAGCAAGGTGGGGCAACACTGAGTAGACAGAAGCAGTAACACAAACCCTAACAATTAAACCACAAAACACACAGGGAAGATGTAACTGAGAAAAGGTCAATGATATTGTTAACCACAAGCAAAGATTCCTGAGACAGCAGCAAAACAAGCGATCAAATTCACACAGCGTACTGCTACACGGCTGTACCACTCGCAGGTCCAATGTCTCCTGTGCCTCTGCTCCCACAGCTCAGTTCGGCTACGAGTGAAATAATCCCAAAGATAACAGAAGGCTGATTAGACTGAAATTAAAACTAAGTATTCAGCACCCAGACACCAGAAATACTCATCCAACCTTAATCCTGCCTCCCAGCTCACATCTCTTCTTGGTTTTCTGCAACATACCAAACTAAACCAGCCAGCTTTTCTTTACTTGTTGCCTTGCCCAGATGATTCCTCTATACTATCTTTTTATTTTCTGATAGTGTGCTACTTTCTACAAATTAATCTATTTAAACATTTAAAATATCTGTCTTTATTATCTCAATTTATTTGGAACTAAGAAAAAAATCATTAATCCTTATGTGCTAGGATCACCTCCATTATTTTTTAAAAGCCATTTTATACGTACACATTATGCTTCTCTATTCCTTGGTACCAATTTAAAGGGCATGGTATCAGGGAATTTGTTTTAGACATAGTCTCTTCATTAAACTCCTCCAAATTCAATTTGTTTTCAACATGTCTCAATGACACATTGCTCTTTTGATTGCCCATTTGTAATTTTTTAAGGACTACAGTCACTAAGTCTTGCTTTTATTAACAGGGGAGAAAGAAAACAAAACATACCCAGTTTAAGGCAATACCTGATCACTATACTCTCCTGTGTCTTTTATAATTTAAAAGTAACATTCTTTTTGTGCAATACTCGTATACATCTTAAGCTTTTCTATACAACCACTGAAAATCCAACGACCATACTGAATTTTCTGCCTGATATATATTAGATTGAGCACGTTAAAAATGTTTGGTTTTGTTTAAAAGATGTATTTTCCTCTAATTACTCATTACACTGTGAACTTCAATTCTGACTCTGCCCATTTCTATTATTCAGAAAACATCACTAAGAAAACAAATTTGAGGAGTTAACCTGCATCTCTAAAATCTTCAGTTAGTTTAGTTTCACAAAGTATTTGGTGTGTGCCAGACTATTTCACCACAGAACCGATTTCCTGGGCACACACCAAAGTGCAGTAGAAGATGCTGCACATCGGGAAGCTACACTGCTAACACTGAAACAGAGGTCAGTCTTTCCTGTCCTCGTAATCAGACAGCCAGGTAAATTTATAATGGTCCCTTCCCAAGCAGCAGTTAATTTGCTAGACTTGGGGAAAGAAAAACAACATAAAACACCTCTACCAATTCTGGATTTTAGCTGTGACAGATGCAGTTTTTAATTCATGCTGAAAAAGAATATTAATACCAGAGGTTTAGGACATGAAATGTAACAGTGCACCTGAAAATAATTAAACATCTAAAGTATTATGCAAAGAATTAAAGAAGAAAGGCTGATTAAATACTCTGTGGCTATCTCCAAGTCTGCAAGAACACCAAGTACAACGCTGATAACAGTAAAGCTGTCCCACCCTTCTTACTCTGCACTATTTTCAAAGACTAACGTACTACATGTTGAAATACAGCTGCAGGGAAAACTGAGGAAAAGAACACCTCTCTTCCCAGCTGTCTTCCCTAACATTCAGGTTTCCGTCTCTGTTGGGTTTTGTTTGTTTGTTTTTCCAAGGACAAGCAACAGAGAGAATTCAAGTTTTCAATATTTTAAGAAATTAATTTCACTCTCCCACCCTGGGCAACGTATTTTAGGAAGAACTAAATGTTCAACCAGCAATACCCAATTCTATCTACGTTCAGTGAGCCACTACTCGTTTCATGAACTAATCAGGTAATGAATGAAAGACAGTCAATATCAAAACTAATCCACTGTCCAAACACCTAACAGTACTCTTGCCTATCCTGATTTTCAACCCTACTTATGAATAGGGCAATTAACTTACTTCAAAACTATAATTAGTTTTTGTTTTACTATGGTTCATCTTGGTAAAGAGGAGGAGCCACTGACACCTGATGAGTTTAATAAGTTCTCCCTACCTACATAATAATATATTTACATTTCTCTTCTCTTTTTAGCAATAGCTAAACAGCAACTTCACAAAATTTGACTACAATGAACCTAACTACTGGTTTCCTTACAGTTAAGTTATAGATTTCAAATCTTTCAACTAGAATGAGAAAAACTTAGTAAAACATGAAACAGTCTTTAAAGAGCGGGAAGGAAAGCTCAGGAGACAGCATCACACTACCTCTAAGAAATCTGGTGAGCTTAAATATTTCATATCACAAGGAAAGAAGATATTAAAAAATAGTATGTGAACAAGGATATCAAAGATTAAGGAGAAGAGACTTATTTTGATACTTGCTTCCATTGTACCAAGCACCACAACTTCCAACAATCACACTAAGCTAAAAAACAGAATCAGTTCCTCTCTGCAAACTATTTTAGACTAGCAGATTTTCTCTGGATAACCTGCTATAGCAGTTAACAACAAAAAAAAAAAATTAAAAAAGGAAAGTTTTCAGCCTTCCTCCTGGCTATACAGAGCCATCCTCAGCAGCATGACCCCTTACAGAAAAGCAAATAAACCTGTCACATTAAATACTTCAGAGGAATCACAAACTCACTTCTTTCTTACAAGAAATCCATGTTGCTATTTCTCTAGTTAAATTATTATTTGCTATACTTCATCCACACAGGCCTTTATTTCGATGGCACTGAACACTTTATCTGCTATCAGAACCGTTATGTTCATCAGACACTGAAATATTGCCACAGTGATACAAAATGACAACAAAGATCTGGGGATTCTTGGGAAAGTATGACTAAATAATTTACATTTGCCAGTTTCAAAGCAGAATTGGATACTACAGTTTACTACCCATGTTTTTCCACATAAAAGCACTGTGATGTTTTTAACAACAAAGTAGTCTGAAACTCAAGTTTCCATCAGCAATCCAGCAGCAGGACTCCTCCCACTAGCATTAGGCTAAGACAATGCCCAAACTCAAAGAAGAGTGTTACTGACAGCCTCCCCAAGGCTTGGCTTTCTCTGGAGACTTCACATACAAGCACTGTCTGAAATTAAGACTAATTAGCCTACAAATGCTGAAGAAAATGTGGCTAGCATATATTGATAAGACCCACATTTTCCCTCTATCACCACAGTGGGAATTCTTACCAAATGCTAACATCTGAAGGACGTGTCCCAGGTACGGATATATTGCCCCATCTCCACAAGATTTTCTCTGGAACCCTGTCCAGAACTGACTAGGTTTCAGAGCAATTATTTAGAGATCTTGCAAAATGAGGCAGAGTTTTGCAAGGACATAAATTCCAGGAGTGAGCTATCTGCATGCAAAGGTACAGTACGATGCACAGATCCCTCCTGGAGCAGCTGTTTTCGAAAGCTAAAGAGGCTATAAATAGAGTGCCACTTGATTGCTAGTTCACTTGAAACTAAAACATGGAGTAAATAGGAAACAGTGGTTAGTTCTCAGATGTCTTCCTTCAATACACACTCACCTTCAATATTCCCCATATTTTACTTTCTAGCATAACAACACAATGCAAATGAATGGTTCACTATGCAAGTACCATTCAATACACACACATCTTCCTTCCAACACACCACGAACAGCATTCATAGTTATGGACTTGCTATGAGGTTTCTCCTTTGATTTGCTGTCTGAAAAAGAGCAGCAGGCAATGAAGAGACATATAACCCATTTTATTTTTTACTGGTATCTACAATTGTTTTGACAAATTTACAAAAAAAAACCCAAAAAACAACCCACCAAAACAAAAAACCCAAATAAAACCAAAAAAGGCAAAAAAAGCACATGGACAGTTGAGTCTCCCAATACTAAATCCAAATCAAATGTTCGATTTGCATTTGTTCTATCTGTCAGACCGCTGAAACAATCTAGAAGCTATGAATAGGAAGAAATCTTTCTTCCCATTCAGACTAGATCAGCCATGACCAACAATCAGCTTCACCCATCTGACCACTGTGGTCTCAATCTGTGTCCAAACAACAATGCTCCTACGTAGAACTGCTGAAGTCTGAAAGAGAAAAAAACCCCATATACACGAATAAAAAGGCAAAACAACAGGCCCTGTGGCTTGGTAAATATGCACACAAGCAATCACACCTAAGTGGCAGCAAAATTAGCAGGTCTGTGAAGGCTATAAATGCCATTTGGAATACAAGCTCAATGGCTCCACAAGACAAGCACACCACATACCGACTCCTTTAGTTAAAAGCAGACGTCACTAACGACTGAGCAACTCTATGGTCACCACCAATGCAGATCTTAACATTAATCCAGTGGGAAGCCTCTTCCAGGTCCTATTTTCTCAAGGCTATAAAGCTACTGAACATGGTAAGGTCAAAGAAAAAAAGAGTAAATGAGACCTTAACCCAGTCACCAAAGGGATTTTGTTTTTAACTGAAGTTACACACATTTTATTAGAACAGTTACACACATTTTATTATCTCTCTCTCCAGAAGCGAGACCTTAAAAAATCTAGGAGGATGATTTCCACTGATCAAATCTGAATACATCAGTAACTGACAGAGAAATAATCATGTAAAAGCAAAACCAAAAGGTCTTAGGGCGCCTATTCTAAATCTACACACTACAGTCCTAATTTTAACATGGAGTTTTTCTGCTCCAACTAAGGTTATAAAAAAAATTAAAATCATTAAGTATCCAGTCAGAAGAATATCCATGTTTGATCACTAAAAGTCAGGACAACCCTCAGGTAAGACTTGGCTGAGCACAGCTGTCAAAACATAACAAGCCAAAAGGAGTTAGACTATTAGTTTTCAACCTTTTTTTTTTTTTAATTATTTTAGGACCTCAAAATTTTTTTCCAAAGGACTTACGTGCACATAGGTGCTATACACACATACACCCTCCCTATAAGAGATGGAAACCTACCAGCAATAGCCTTGCTTTTCTCAATTACCTTTTGTGGATTACTGAGAGCTCAAGGGACCACAGACAGAAAATACTGAGTTAAGACTCGGTAATGTGATATGCCACCTTGAATTCCACCAGGAAACCAAATGAAAACCAATACCAACCACAGTCAGAAACACCTACGAAGTACAAAAAGATACACTTTTTATAACGCTGTGAATAAATTCCATCTCAAGTACGGAAGGTTTTGACTCAAAAGGAGGAATTACTTTGCCACACAAGCACAAAGGAATGTGTTTGAGATTAATAAACCATCTTCCCCGGAGAGCCACCCCCCCCCGTCCAGACCCGAGTGCCGTTATGACACATGTAATAGACCGCCACACCTCCGAAAACACGTGAATAAATATATATATATGTATTTTATTAAATATTTTTGGGAAGGGAGAGACGCAGAATGCATGCAACCCCGTGCCATGACAAAGAATATCAGTCATTCTTTTTACAGGAAAGAAATCTCCCTGAAGCCTCGTAAAGCGAAACTATTTTTAACTCGTGCCACTTAGAAAGTGAAAATAACTGGCTCGGCGTTGGGAAGAGGCAGGAGCCCGAAGCCGAAGCGTATTTAGCGAAGCCCCCCGATGGCTGCAGAGCAGTTGTGAACACAAAGAGCCGCTCAACAAGCCGCCGCCGAACAGGCTGCAGGGGCTCTGCCCAGCATTCAGCCGCTAACACCCAGGAAACACCTCAAAGCCCCCGCAACAATCGCGTCCTTATCCCGGCGTTTACGTCGTTTTGTTGGCGATCTTTAGAGGTTCAGGGCCGGTAAATCCGGAGCCTCTTCAACCCGGGGCACCAACCACGGTTCCTGGTCTATTTTAAGCCGCCGCCCAACTTCCCCGCCGGATCTCCCTCATGCAACAGTTCCTCCCGGGAGGGAGAAGGGCGGGCGAGGGCCGCCGGGCAGCGCAGCCAGCGCCCGAGGGAGCCGGACCACCGCTGAGGGCGCGGAGAGGGGCCCACAGGAAACTTGGGGGCCGGCAGCCAG
The DNA here is from genome assembly GCA_907165065.1 of Caprimulgus europaeus. The sequence continues at coordinate 5,676,446 of OU015523.1, read as the reverse complement.
CGCTGCTGCGGGACAGCCTGGCCGAGGGAAAGCGGAACCAGGCGGCAGCAGCGGGGGAAGGGGGCTCAGCCGTGGGCAACCCCCGGCCGCCTTCCCGCCTGCGCGCGCCCCGTGAGGGGGAGGCTCCGCCGTGGGCGGCCAGAGGGGAGCGCGGGCCCCTCCGCACCCTGAGGGGAATAAGGCGGGAGAGGGGGTTAAGAACGGTTCCTCGACGCCCGCCTCGCCCACCCCCGCCGCGGCCCCCGCCCTTACCCAGGTAGTGCCTCCGCAGCAGGCCAGGCTCCTCCAACCCCAGGCTCCGCTTCCGCACGTCCCACAGCAGGTGGGGGCAGTGCCCGCGGGACATGGTCCCGCACCGAAAGGGCACGAGGGGGGATGGAGAAGGGGGGGAGAGGGGTGTCGGGCGCTCCGCTGCTACCGACCGCCCCGCGCGATCACCATGGAAACCAACCGGCCGGCGCGCGCGGCGCTCTCACGCCCACCTCGCGCCGAGGCACCGACCGGGAGCGAGCGGCGGCAGCGGCGGCGGGGCCGACGGCGGCTCCGTCCCCCGCCCCTAGGCATGGCGCCCCGCCCCCGCCTCGCCCCGCCCCCGCCGCCAGGGAGGGGGCGCAGCGCTCCGAGACTACGCGCGTCTCGCGCGAGCTGGGAACGTCGCCTCAGAAGACCGTCCCCAAATGGGCAGGGCGCGAAGTGGAAATGGCAGATGACGACAGCGCGGCCAAACCGCCTCTGCAGGCAAGCGGTGAAGGCAGAAGGTGGCCATCTTGGGTTTGGGCACTTAGTCATGGCTTAGGGTTTCCAGCGCCGGCCATCTTGGATGGGGGAGTGAAGCGGCCCCGGCGGCCATCTCTGACCCGGGCGCTCGTGCCCTTCCCGAAAACGCCCCTGATGCCTCCTCCGGGCGCGCTGGCGCCAGCTCTCCTCACGAGGCGGAGGCAGGTCGCCCTGACCAATAGCGCTGCGCGAACCTCTCCGCCCCGCCCCATTTCTTGCAGAGACCACCAATCAGCGCGCAGGGAGCGGCGCTCCTCCCCCCGGCGCCAGGGTGACAGGTGGGCGGGGCTGGCGGGGGGCGGTGGAAGGACGGCGGGTCGCGGAGGGACGGAGCTACCGGTAACCGCTCGCCCGCCGCCGCCGCCGCCGCCGCCGCCGCTGCTGCTGCCGGGCCCCCGCGCCCCCTTCGCCGCCCCAACATGGCAGCCGCCGTCGCGGGGCTCCGCGCCTCCTACCACCGCCTGCTCGATCGCATCGAGCTCATGCTGCCGCCGCGGATGCGGCCTTTTTACAACCACCCGGCAGGTAACGGCTGCCGGGCTGCGCCGCCTCCGCGACAGGGGCCGGGGTGGGGGTCACCTTGGCCCCCGGTTGGGTCCGCCTGGGAGGAGGCGGGGTGCGGCGGGGCCGGCCGGGGGCTGCGCTGGGGAGGCGGAATGGGGGCAGCGGGGTCGCACCTCGGTGGCTGTGGGCGGCGGCGGGGAGCGCTGCCGGAGCGGGCTGCTGCTGCTCTGGGAAAACTTCAAGTATTTGGAATTAAAGAATTAAAAACAAAACCAAAAAAGCAGGCACGGTACTAATCGTTATTCCCGTCTCCTGCAGTGCGGGAGGGTGTTGGGGTGTCGCTGTCACGTTACTCCCCACGGTCTGAATCTCGGGAACGGATCCCAGGCCGGAGGATGTGCTGGTTTCCAGAGGGGCCCGACGGCTTCAGCGGCCGCTTCTTTTAAATGGATCCGCTGAGAAAACAGCGGGAAGCGCTGCCAGGGGCTCTGTGGGCCCTGAGTGCACGCTCTGGTTTCTGTCAAGCTGCGCATGGTCTAAGTGTTGGGCTTGTCCTGTGCAGGGACAGGAGTTGGACTCCGTGGTCCTTGTGGGTCCCTTCCCACTCACAACTTTCTGTGAGTCTTTCTGCTGAATCTGGCGCTCTTACCAAAGACAACTCATGTCTAGTTCTGGAGCCCCCAACACAAGAAAGACATGGACCTGACAGAACGAGTCCAGAGGAGGCCACAAGGATGATTTGAGGGCTGGAGCACCTCTCCTATGAGGACAGGCTGAGAGAGTTGGGGCTGTTCAGCCTGGAGAAGAGAAGGCTCCGGGGAGACCTTACAGCAGCCTTCCAGTACCTGAAGGGGCTACAAGAAAGCTGGGGAGGGACTTTTGACAAGGGCAGGGAGTGATAGAACAAGGGGAAATGGCTTTAAACTGGGAGAGGGGAGGCTTAGATGAGACATCAGGAAGAAATTCTTTCCTGTGAGGGTGGTGAGACACTGGCCCAGGTTGCCCAGAGAAGCTGTGGCTGCTCCTCCCTGGAAGTGTTCCAGGCCAGGTTGGATGAGGCTTTGAGCAACCTGGTCTAGTGGAAGGTGTCCCTGCTGAACTGGATGATCTTTAAGGTCCCTTCCAACCCAAACCAGTCTGGGATTCTATGATTCACATGAATCCGCTGTTGTAGCTGAAGCACTCCCTTGGGAATGAAAGGGCTGGAGTTTCCCCGAAATGAGCTACCCTTACCTGACCTAGAGCTTACCTTTACTCCAGCAAACATGTTTTTTTGTGTTTCTAGGGAGAAACCTCTTGTAAAATGATCTGCTTCATGTAGGTGCTGTTTGTCATGTAAACAAAGCGCACAGGGTAGTTAAAAAGAGCGCTCGATAAAATCCTAACATTCCATAGGCTGCTCTTCCCACTGTTTTGTTTCAGTGCGAGATGAATCCTTGACTCTTCACCTACCTGGAATATCCACTGTGAAAATGGACTTTAGTTTTTAGTTGGTTGCTCCATCCTCCTATAACGGTCTTCTCTTGAAATGAAAGTTGTTGCTTGAAAGCAATCGGAGTTAAAGAGTGAAAACTGCAGTTATCAAAAGATCTGATTTCTCCTGAATTCACTAGAGAGATAGATATATATATATATATATATATATATATATATATATATATATATATATATATTTATCAGGAATGTCCTTTTTGTATATAAAGAGTCAATATGCCCAGCACTTCCACTGTAAAGGCACCAAGCCTTTGAATGCCACATTTATCCTGTGTGAAGCGTGGCAGCCTGCAATTGCTTTTCATGAATACACGGCCTGGCGAGCACTGGGAACATCTACGTTCATTCTTCATCAGAACTGTTGTACTAATTGAAAAAGGCTTTGCAAGTTCTTTTGCAGTTCTTTTCATTTCACTGCTAAATGCAGGAACTGCAAAAAAATCCCGTTTTTAGGGGCTCTGTGTGTGTATGTCTGTAAATATACAGATATATCTGCCGTAATCCTGTACTGGTGGCGTGAGAAAAGCCACCGAGCAAGCAGGTCTCAAAACTGAACCTCTGCCACTTCTGTTTCAGCCTTGAATGTCTTGAAGGTGGGTCTGTAAGAAAGTTATGCAATAGGTGTCACTGACTGCAAAACAAGTAGGTTAAAAATGAAAGGCTCACGTTTTATCTCTGGTGATATCTAAGTTTCTAGTCTAATTTAGGAATACAAGTGTCGTCATCATGAAATTATAAATCACTTGTAAGAAATGAAGAACCATGCTTACTTCTTTTCTGGCACAAAGAAAGTTTCCAGTGAAATAATGGATGCCTGGTCTGAAAAGCTGATTCTTTGGTTGGCATTGCACAGAGCGAGGCTGCTGGAGGACAACAAAGGGCTCGGGGTACAGCGTGCCAACTCCCCTGGCTGCCATGGAGCGGGGATCATCCCTCTGGGCAGCCACGGGGAAGCGTGGGCTGAGCCTGTTCTCCCTTGTCTGGCTCTTTGGTTCACTTTGCCTGATTAAACTCAACTCTCCGGGACAAAGAGTTCTTATGTTTAATAGAAATCATAAATCCTATCAACTGGACACATCCATGGATATCCAAATGAGCCTCTGGTATGTCCCTGCTCTGGTGTGCTGCTGTCACACTCATCCCTGAAACATTCTGGGTGTCAGGAGCTGGGAAGAGCCCACGCTGGCTGGGTGCTTACTGGTGTGCCTCTGGGAGAGGTGTTCTCACCATGTTGGACTGTCCTCCCTTACAGCAAGCTCAGCATAGTATCTTACTTGTCTTCGATTGTTTCTTACTTACTCAGCCATTTAAAATTATCAAGTTATCTATTATTAATAAAAATTAACATCAGTCTCTTGAAAACTTTACTAGTTGTTTAGGGATTGTCAATTTAATAACTTCTACTCACCCCACATTCTCCAGTACTCCAAATCTGAATTTGTGTTTTAGAAGAAAATAGATGATAGCAATTAAAGCTATTTCTGTGGGACCTCTGTCAGTCTGATTTATAAAGAGCTCTATTTGCAGCCTGATACTGACAGCAACTGATGTGTACATCTTTAAGGAATGAATATTCAGCTGTACTTATTCAGCAACACTAGTCAGCTTAATGGCTGCACAACTCCATGCATCCTAAAAAAAACTTAAATCCTGTGTAGGTACAAATGTTCAGTTATCCGAGCAAAAAATAATGGGCTCGTAGTTATGAACTGCAGTTTGAAACGTGATCGTTATCACAAGCAAGGTGGGTCTCAGAGGGCTTTATGCAAAGCTGCCAAGCCAGTTTTTGTTGCATTCTCTCTTGCAGTTGCCCTGCCCTTTTATAGGGCTTAGTTGGCTTTTAAGGGGACGGATCAACTGATATTTGTAAGAATTAGTTTTATCCCCCCCACATTCTGAGTTGCTTCACAGGTGCATGCTGTAGAAACCTGACAGTTAATTTTTCCCCAAGTCAGAGCTTTAAAGCTGAGGGTGCTTAAAACAGGGAGTATAAATAGCTACTGCAAGGCCTTTTAAAGGCTGAATTGTTAGTGAAAAATTAGCTCACATAAAAAGCCAGCAACCAAAGTCCCAGTGTTTATCATGTAAATTTAAAAACTTTACTCATAATATGTAACATATTACAGTGGAAACTTGGCTTCATCTTGCACGTTATCAGAATGCTGAGCAGTGGCCTAGAGAGACCTAAAATTGAATGGTTTTTGATTGAATTGGAACCAGTGTCCTGACTGTCTCCCAGTGTGGTGGGTTGATACTTTGGGTCATGGTCTCCCTTTTAAGAATTCAAGCAGTAGTCCTGGATTAGTGATTTCTGGCATGGTTGGTAGTCTGCACATTACAGTACTTTGTTTTAACCAAACAGTTGCCATTTAGCACCAGAGATCTGTATTTGTAAGTGAGATGTTTTGCCCCAGAACCCATTCCATGGCCTCTTCTCCCTTTTCTTCTCTAGAGTTGGTCCTCTTCCCCTTTAATTCTCCTTTGCCTAGTGGCAGATTTTTGGGGTGTAGGGTTGATTGGGTGGGAAGTGTTGTTTCTGCTAGAAAGACAAGGTTATTGAGAGGTGCAGATCAGAGGTGAAGGAGGGCACTCTCCTTGTGACATTTACTGCTCCTTACGTTTGCAATCTCTACTCTCACTTCAACCATCTACATCTTCTGCAGCATGAAGAGCTGGGCTGTGATTTGGGAAGGGAAGGAGGGACTGACTCGTTGTAGTACCAGTAATAAAACATTTGGGGGTTTTAGTTTACAAGATTCAGCTGACCAAGATTTCAAATACTAATTCTGTTAGTCCAGCTGTAGAGTAGCTTCTAATTATTATATAGAAACTGTCTTCACTATCCTAGGTCTTATCCTAACTCTTTTCATTATACATTTTGCCTGCTTTAGTGCCCTTGTTTGCTTAAAAATGGAAATAACAAAAACCCTACTCACCTGTGGCAGAAATGGGTGAACTGGTCACACAACTGAAGGTTGATGCACCCAGTTGATGAGTGTTAGGTGATAGAGCTGGTACAGTGGCAGAAACTGTGCTAAGATACTCAATTCATTATTTGAAAAACAAAAAAACTTACTGTGGGTATTAAATCAGTGACATCTCACTGAATAATTTAACTTCTCTTTTTTCTTCCCTCAGGTCCCAAAACAGTGTTTTTCTGGGCACCTATTATGAAATGGGTGAGTACAGGATAGCAGCTGGTGTCTGGATGTCAATCAGAGGGCAATCTGCAGCGAGCCATTGAGCAATAGTTTCCCAGCAGATATCTGAGCCTACAGAAGTATTTAATACTGAAGTTCTAACTTTTAATACACAGGGAGGAATAAAAGTAGCCTTCATAACATATAGCACAACCTGCAGGGGATACCACAGGGGAAAAATGCTTCGTGGAAAAATTGTATTCTTGGCTGAAAGCTTCCCAAAAGCTTGCTCTTGTGAAACACTAAGTGTTGCTCGAGGTAGGCATGAGCTGGCATAATTCAAAGCTCCTAAACATGTATTTCTTCTAAGAGTGAGGAATTTGAAGAGCATCTTTAGGAAGCCAATTCTTAAGTCTCATAGTTTGGAGGCAGATTAAAGCGCATCAGAGGGTGATCTTGAGAAAACAAAGGAGGCAGCTGCCATTTTGGCTCTCAGTGGCTCTCTGCTTCCTGAGCAGTTCTGCTTCCTGCTTGGTTACACCCCTTGGCTCTGTGTGTGCACAGGTGAAGGATGTGCCTCTTCCTAATTCACTGTACTCCTAGTTGTTGTATCGGTACAGATGAAATAAATCATCTGTAAAATCAGAAAGCTGCTTGATCTCCTTGTGTGGTAACAAGCAAGGATATAACTTGCTCTTCCTGTTGCCAGCTGGTTTGTAAGTTTGCCATTGGGAACCCCAACTTTTTATAGGCCACAGGCAACACATTATGCTCTTAAGCTGTAGCTTGGTTTCTTTGTGCATCTAAACTGGAGCTGCAGTCACTGTGGTTAACCTTCCCCTTCCTCAGAGGCTCCCCCAGACAGCTCTTCTGAGCAGGCTGGTGTCGACTGCTGCTCTGTCAAAAGAGCTTATACACAAATGGTTTTTCATTTGTGAATGTGTAGGAAGACTTCTCCAAGCTCACAGGGAACCTGAGAAGTTAAAATTACTTTCACCCTAGATGGCCAAGGTGCATTTACTGCAGTTGTCCAAGTATGTTGAAGTCTGCACCTCCATGGCATCACTGCAGCAACAGCAATCCTGTAGGGAATCTCTACCCTTGGAAACTGGTTTCTTGATTGGAGACAAAGGAGTCCTTAGTGGCAGTCAGTGAATTAAAAGCATCAGGACTCTTCTTTGTGAGATGTTGGGGTTTTGTGGGGTTTTTTTGTGAACTCCTGCAACACGAACATGGAATTGTATTTCCAGTAGAGGGCAATGCCACAGCAAAACAAATCAATCTGTGTGTTTGCCAGTAATGTTGTCAAGTAGCTCAGCCACTTCCTCACTTCACCTGGAAGTTTTCTACTTTCACTGAAATTATACTTAAAAAGAAGCACTTTTACCTCCTCAGAGGAGGCTGGGTGAAGACTTATATGGGGTCACACTTACATCTTTACCAGCACTATCTTAGCCTGAGGTTTAGGAAGAAAGGCCTTGTTTAGATAAGCTTCTTGCATAAAAACAGCATAGTGGGTTTTTTTCAGCTGCTTTCTTAAGCAGCTGTGCTTAAATTAACCTTATTAAGTTAAAACAAAATTGACACTGCTTGGGATTTTATTGCAGAACAGCTGCAACCCCCATAACTGTGTCCTTACTCCTACCACAAGAGATTAGAAGTGGATGGTGTCTCCCAAGAGTCTAATTACCCTGTTCATACAATGCACCCCATCTCCTGCATAATGCATATAGAATAAGCACTGAGCTAGAAAGCAACTTCTCCTTGTAGAGTGTTTGATCTGCTAGAGGAGGTCCTGGACCTGGACTGGTGCTCACTGAATTTCTCTTTACAGGGTTTGGTATGTGCTGGAATGGCTGATATGACCAGACCAGCAGAAAAGCTCAGCACAGCACAATCTGCAGTACTAATGGCCACAGGTAAAGCCAAAGTTACTCCATGTTTACACACCACCCTCTCTAGAACCGTATACACTTCTTTCCAAATCCTCCATCAGTACTAATCCACATCTATAGAAAAGCTTTAACTATCACATGCCAGCTCTCACTGTTGCTGTTGAGATAACTCTAGGACAGATCTATACTTGTTATTAAATCTGTAAGAGTTCAGTGATTATGTAACAGTTTTCTACACATGTCTTAGTTTGGATTTGTCCAGAGCAAGTTGTCATGAGTTTGGATAAGTTTAAATCACAATGATACCACTCATTCCACTAAATGACCTCTTTTTGCTTCAGGTCAAGTAATTCTGAAATCAGTCCAGGATAGAGTGACTTTTTTAGAACAGACTTTACAGGGTAATTACACTAATGTAACTGGAAAGAATTTCCATGTGTCAAAAGAACTTTTGAAGCAGCAGTACACAGACTGCTGCACTGCTGTCTGCTCTGAATTTTCACACTGGCAGAAACAATATTCTGTATTCAAGGTGTTCTACCAGATCTTGTCAGGGGCAGGACTTGTGGCAGCTAAAGCTGAAAATGAAAATTACAGCTGCCACCTTCTTCCTTCTCCAGCCTTAATTTTGCTGTCTGACACAGTGCTGTGCATTTTGCATGACGGGTAAACCTTTCCTGAGTGCAGCAAACTGGACATACTACAGCAAAATGCTACTACCCTGCAGCTGTGCTGGAGAATTAAGGTCTAGACTGCTGTAGAGTACAGAGGATCTTTGTTTGATATTAAGACTATAATTGACCTTATTGTCTAGTGCAATGCAATACATACCCATAGCTGTCCACTGGCACTGAGAAATGGCTAGATAAAAGAAAAGCAAGTGTCTGACATGAAGTTGTAAAACTCGTTTAACTAGCCCATGATTCTGTCTCCAAACTTAGGGGAATGTCTGAATATTTCCCTTTAAAGATCTAACATCTTAAAACTTTCCCTTTCATTCAACAGGCCTTATTTGGTCAAGGTACTCTCTAGTTATTATTCCCAAAAACTGGAGTCTGTTTGCTGTGAACTTCTTTGTTGGCTGTGCTGGTGGCTCTCAACTCTTCCGAATATGGAGGTAGGTATTGCAAAGGGCCACTCTGCATCTGCACCATCTCACCTTACCCAGGACTTTATAATAAAGTCTATCAGCTTCCATGTCAGTGCAGCAGGCAAGAGGAAGTGAAAAATTAATTAGTTGCAGAACTTTTTGCAACTCCCAGGTGAGTGGGAGTGAAGCTTTAAGTATTTCCAGTATAGCTAGAGCAGGTTTTAAGGAATGCTGTATGTAAGCTGTAGTGCCTGGATCTAAGGCATTCTTTAAAACAGCCTGGACTTTCTCTTCCTCTTAAGCTTTGCACCTCTGTCAGCTTACAGTGTTGAACTGTGTCAGTTCCAGCTGGATCAAAGGGTTCTTAAGCAGAGCAGCTTTTTTTTTTAATATATTTTTAAAAATTATCTCTTGAGGGAAAACTTGGGAGTTCTCTGGCTTCAGTACAGCCCAGGAATGAGGTAAACTTAACAACTAATTTGGAACTCCTTACATGAACTAAACTATCCTATCCTGAGTTTCCACCCTCAAGTCCATTGTAATTTTAAACCTTCTCTGCTGAACAGATTGGTAGGAAGACTGTCTTGTAACTGCTGTTCTATTCTTAGTCTGTGCTTTTTTTTCCCCCTCTCCCCTAGGTATAATCAGGAGCTAAAAGCAAAACAAAAAGAGCAGCTGCAGTAAAGAGATGTTTAACCCAACAGATCAAATCCAGCAACGCACAAGCCCTTCCCCACGGGACCTAGCTTCACTAATTTTAATGGTTTTTTTTTCCTCTGAGAAAATGAGAGAGGAAATCTAAACATGTAGAAAGCAAGTGTTTTCTAAGTGCAAATAACAAACTATCTCCATGCATTTAAATAAAGTGCAACCTTTTAAATTGAAATAAAATTGTGTCTTTTATTGTCTCTTTAGAAGACACCAATTGTGGCTTGTGCCTAGAATGAATTGCTGGGCCCCACCTTATCTGACTCTGCTGAACAGTGCTGGGTAACACGGTACTGGTGACAGTCAGCCAGAGCCTCAGACTGCAGTGATCTTCCATGTCGTGGTCAGACCTGAGTGAGGTTTCACCACACATTCAGTCACCAACAGCAGCTTTTACATGTCATTCCCTGATGCTCACCCCTGGTAGTGTAAGGATATTTTCAGCTTCACCTACCTAGATCTTCCTTTGTTTCCTAGCCACCACCACCATTAACAAGAGGAGAGCAAAGTAGTATGTGCCACTGGTGTTTTAGCTTCTGTCATCCTTTACAACTAGAGGCAGAAGATGGGCTCATTTAACTACCTGGTTCTTGGGAGTGTGAAAAATAAAGAGCCAAAACTTGTATTACACACTTTCCACCCTGTCCTTAGGCACATACAGATTTCTGGTGAAGGTGTGCACACAGGAAACGTGCATGTCAGTTCTCCAAAGCTTTGGAGGCAGTGGTCTGCTCTCATCTCTGGCCTGTTTGTGAATAAACACTGAAACCTTCCCAAAAAGTCAACATCTCTCCTTACTTACTCCTCTCTAAAGAGGAAAAATGTACCACTGTGAAACAGCTTCCAGGCAAAGGCTTTACATTACACTGCAGAAGCTCATCTGCTACTGAGATGTACGAGGCAATTGTGCTCAGAGCATGGCATCAGTGAGCTTCCCTGGCAGGTTCTCCAACACCTCTTCCACCAAAGATGTCAGGATCAGAGCTCAGGAATTTCTATCCAGGAGAAAAAGACAACTGTGAGATAGGGTAGCTTCTTCAGGATTCAGCGGTGAGGAAAATGAAGGCCCTGAAATACTGGGAGTTTTGCAAAGTCCTATTTATTAAAGTCTTTTTCCACCCCTACTTCCCCCCAATTCCATCTGAATTATCACTCCAGTATGACAAGGGTGGAGAGAAAAGGAAACCATTCTCTAGTTACAAGACCTACAGCACCTTGTTGTGGCACCAGTGTCCCCCCCTTTCTCACCCTATGGATAATGCTCTATTATCCTGTGCAAAAGTCTTTGTGCAGGGTACTTTGGGAAAGGCATTTTCCTTTCTTACAAGACACGCACCTCTTTGTGAGCCTGTCCTGCTTCGAAGCTATTTCTCTCCCACATTTATTGTGCTCCAGTTTCACTTGCATTTGTTAGTTCTCCTAGCTGAAGTGGTAAGACAGGGTATCAGTTCAAATGGTGAACTCACCAGCTGTGTTGTTCACTGAGCTGACAGAGACTGCAGTGACTGAAGAATATTGCCAGAAAGAGAGGTGGTGTATTTCAGTCCCCCCTCCCTTCCCAGTCCATAACCAGATTAAGACTCATCCAACAATCCAGTAATGGGGAGGAAAAAAAAAAAAGTGTATTAAAATATTCACAAGATTACAATAGAAAACATGAAAGTCCATTCAAGAAAAAAAAATAATCCACAATAACTGTTTCCAGATGAGTCTGTAAAAGCAAAAGCACAAACAGCTGGCACGCTGGCTCTGCATGTAACCCGGCCAGGCAGTGCCTGTCTAGCTCCCTCTCACAGCTTATCCACCTGTTTTACAAGTGTGTGTTCTCCTGCACACCTCCAAGAGAGAGGTTTACAAAAGAAAAGTACCCATCTATGTTCCCAGTTACACTGACCACAGAACACCAGTTGTCATTGCAGGGCGACAGGAAAGACTGCACAGCACACTGATCTCCAAAGGCATTGAACTTACATTTTAGAGTGCAAAAATACCTTTAAATGAAAGGGCTTATTAGCTTTAGGGCAGTGAAGAGAAGCCTCAAGAAGAGATAATTGTTGAGCACAGTTCATATGATTTTGTAGTCTCCCATATAAAACTGTTGCCTAAACATTAGCACCACAAGGCTGTGGCCACAGCCCAGAATTCTTACCCACCTTTCTCAGCTTTGATGGTTTTAAAGAGAAAATATTTCCATCATCTATGACACAATAAGAACATTTTGTATTTGAGGTCCCAGGTAGATACATTAATAACATAAAAGTCCAAGATTTCAGTACAGAGTGAAGGTGTTTTGGTTATAAATCCAACAGCCCACACTTGACCTCACTGAATCCACTCGAAGGCAATGCAGCTTCTCAGTTCCATACACACATTTACTGCAGCTACAAGACAGATGGTTACCTAAGCAGTTCTCACAGGTTTAAAACAGTTAAAAACCTAATTCCAGCTCTTCTAGTCACGAAAAATTTCAAAAATTTGAAATATTACTAAAGCTTTGAGATAAAACAAAACCCTAGGGGTCTCCAGTTATAAATGACACATCATTCAATTAGTTACAGGGACATATTTGCCACCCCGTAATGGCTCTTAATGGCATTTCATGAACATGATGAGTATCTCCCTCACAGAACAGCTGCTGGAGTCAAAAGGGGCAATGGAAATTTAATGTACAGCTGCCAATTTACTTAGATTGATATTTTATATTTATTTGCAATCTTCATCTCAAAATTAATTTCTGGTAATCAAAAATAATGAAGAATATATCCACTGTTCCACCTGCAAAGAACAGCATCAGAGAATTGAGAGAACACTAGTAGAGCAAACAGAGTTAAACTTCTGGTCACCATAACATCAGGATATGATGACCTGGTCTGACTTTAATCTCTGCTTGCTACCCATCAAGGAAGTAGAAGTCCTCTGTCTCCTGGGACTTCACTAAGGAAGCCAACTCAGCATCGATCCCTGTCATCAGCACAGGTGATGGCATGATTAAGCAAGCTAAGGCAACCTGGGGGACAGAAAGTTCACAAGTGTTGTCTCACATTGCCTCAAGTTCTTTTGACTTCAGCCTGAAGTTAATAGCTACATTATTCATGTTTCCATAAAAAAAATAATATAATAATTAAACAGCCTTTACACTGGAGAGGGATTCAGGCTGATTCCTGCTGTTCCTGGGGGAAGGGACTTTTGTTTCTTTCTAAAAAGATGTTCAGCATTTTTAAAAAGTACTTCCAAGTTCATTCTGCCTTCACAAAGAGGGCCAAATTGTCTTGCAATGAGCCACCTTGGCAGAGGCAATATGAACACACCTCTAGCTAAAGAAAAGCAACAGGAGATGTGTCCTGAAGTTAGCACAGATCAGCACATCTCCTCAGTTAGCAACAGCCAGACGAGCGTGTCTCCTAAAGTTAGCACCAGATCAGCGTGTTTCTTAAAGTCAGCACCACATCAGGATTGTGCTCAGATTTTCCAGTATATTCCAGCAGGAAAAGAAACAACCATTAGTAGCAGACTTCAGAGCCAAGGACAGCCCTGTCTTCTCATAGCAGCAAGTTTATGATGGCTACATTCATCACATTTCTCCCTCTTACTCTGAAATGTCTGGGGAGAGAGATGGTGATGCACAGGGCTGAACACAGGCAGATCAAAGTCAACTGTGTCAAAAGCTAAGGGTAAAATGTTGGGAAGGAACAGCCTGGAAGATAAGGAAAGCAGCAGCAGGATTCATCCTGATTGCAACGAGGCTTCTAACAAAGGCAGGTTGTGCTGTCAAGAAACCAGTGAAGTCTGACAAACAATGTAGTGTTGGCGTTCCCAACTTTGTCTTGAGGAAAAAAAACCAAAACTGTACACAAAATGGTTATTAAACTTGTACTGTGGTGATTACAGGGTTATCTAATGTGGTTCTGAAAGGCTCTGCCACGGGCCTGAAACTATTTTTCATTTCACAGAATCACAGAATGGTCTGGGTTGGAAGGGACCTTAAAGATCACCCAGCTCCAACCTCCCTGCCAGCAGCAGGGACACCTTCCACTAGACCAGGCTGCTCAAAGCTTCATCCAACCTGGCCTTCAACACTTCCAGGGAGGAGCAGCCACAGCTTCTCTGGGCAACCTGGGACACTGTGTCATCACCCTCACAGGAAATAATTTCTTCCTAATATCTAATCTAAACCTCCCCTCTTCCAGTTTAGAGCCATTTCCCCTTGTTCTGTCACTCCCTGCCCTTGTAAAAAGTCCTTCCCCAGCCTTCCTGTAGCCCCTTCAGGCACTGGTACCAGTACACTTGATGTTACAGTGGAATGTAGGCTTAAGTTTGCAAATAGTACACAAGGAAGAACTTTTTTTTTTTTTTTAACTTAGAGTGATCAAACAGTTTCAACAGGTTGCCCAGAGATGTTGCAGATTTTCTGTCTGTGGAGATAACTCAAACCCAACTGGGCACAGCGCTGGGCAACCTGCTCTAGCTGATCCTGCTTGAGGTGGGGGGGTTGGACTAGGTGATCTCCAGAGGTCCCTTCCAACCCCCACCATTCTGTGACTGATTCTGTGAAACAGACTGAAATAGGAAATGGGTGAGAATCAGAGAGAAGGGGTTATGGTAGACCAAACTGAAAAATATTTGCTCCTACAAAAAAGCCAGCACCACATTAGGATGTGCAAAACAGAAATCCTTCTACTATCTGGTACGCTGAGAAGACCTCAGCTGGAATGTCACTTCTAGTTTTGAGCACCACATTTCAGGATAGAAATGGATCAGCTAAAGAAATATCCTCTTCAGCAGAAGAGAACAATCAGAGATCCTTAACTATCCATGAGGAGTTTAATCTAGAAACAAGAAGCTGGGAAATTATATTCAAGTAGTAGAGTTGCAGAGAGGAAGGAAATAAACTGCCCTCCACATCCTCTGTGCAAATATAGGCTACACACAATAAAATCACTCACCAAAAAATCCTAAGAGTGAAACCCTAAATTTCCTCCAGAGGTCATTCAGCCTCCACTACAGGCTTTTAAGAACAGATAAAAGATCCCTAAGGAAGTGGCAGTGGTACAACTGAGCCATGGGAGAGAGGTGAGGGAGCACTACAGCTACCAGATCCCTTGGAGCCCTTTTTCATGCTTACATGAAATAACAGAGCTTTGAGGAAGAAACATTGCATCAAAAGGTTCAACAGAGTCTGAGGCAACCACCTACAGCTCTAGCTTCAGCTTCCTACCCCTTTAGGTCACTAGGCTCTTTAAGGTTTTACAGGTAAACTACAATTTTAAAAGATTAATTAGATCAACACTATCCCTGTACCTTAAAGGATGAAGCTGGAATAGATGGGCTCAATAGAGAAGTAAACAGTTCTGTGACCTGAGTTCCACAGCTCAGGTAGGCCTCCACATTTCCTTCACTTACACTCCTAAAACATACATTTCTGATAGCTAGGAGTCACAATTTGCCTCACAAGACCAAGTGAGAGTGTCTAGTTTATATAAAAAGGCAGCTTGTTCTGAGAATCTGACCAAGGAAAGATGAATACCCTGTAGACAAAGAACTCTGTGAATATAAAGAAGGTAGCTTCTTTATCTTCACCTCAACAAAAGAAATTAGGCCCTATAAGCAAAAAAAAAAAAGAACCTCCAGGTCAATCTAGAATCTTCAGGCATCTTCCAGTTTCTCCATTAATAGTGAAGATAAAAATACTTTAAAATTGTGATGCGAGTTGTCACTTTCTCTCTCGCCACACATGATACAAAAAAGAATATTGGCAATTTATAAGCAAAGTTCTTACCGCATTTCAACATGCAACACCGGTCTCACTTCTGGACGATTAAATAGACTATTTACACACAATACATATATATCTTCCCTCTGTATGCACATGCATTGGTCCTAGCCTAGGCATCAAAGGCCACATGTGAGTTCTCTGGGTCAATCCTTGCTCAAGCAATTCCAGTCTGAAGACGTGTTTCCCTTTGGATAGTTTAGGATCTCAGTTCTTCCGAATGTCAGCATAGACCACAGACTCTGACTTGTTAATCTTGTCGCTGTGCTGCCCTCCGGAGTGATCTAACTGCGCGTAAATGACTGGGCCCTGCGAACACAACAAAACAGAACAAAGCAGAATCAGTATTTTTCAGAATAGCCCATATCACCCCTTGCTTCTGCAGGGGCTGCAGCAAGACCAAAGCTAAAACAAGACCACGGAGCTTTTATGACTGCTAACAGCACTTGGAAGCAGGTGGAATGAATCCTGACCTACAAATGAGCTCTACTCTGCCACCTTTCTCCTGTCAGAGCATGCCAAACAGCACCATTTCCTCCCTTTAAAACCATTCTGGCTGCTTGCTTCTCACCACAAGCAAAATCTAGAATCCTTTGTTCTGGAAAGCAGCAAGTCCTACATGCTATGGAGCAAAGATACACGGCTCAGCCAGATGCATGCCTGATTTAATAGGTTTTCAAGAGGAATTGTACTACAGATTTACCAGTAAACAGCAGAGTACACTTCCCATACTGCCACTCAAGTCCTGTAAATCCCAGCACAGCTGGACCAGTCGGATAATGAGGGAGAGGACAAACCTGCAGCCACCTTGTGACACCAGTCACAGCCCAAGCAAGTGATGGGATCGAGACTTAGGCAGCAGCAAGCCAGAAAATACTGAAAGGGTGCCATGATGCACAGTTCTTACCTGACACTGGAGCCAGCCCAGGTAGCGAGCACCTCACAGACACCCCGGGCAAGCACGGCCACACACCCTCCTTCTATTTGCTGGGTGCATGGGGGATATTACAGCTCCATCTTTCAGTAGAGCACACAAACACGTGAGAACCTTCCTAAAACACCACGTCCTCCAAAACACAGCCCACAGGAAAACGAACTGCAGCTATTCTGAGCACCAGACAGCAGCTGATGAAGAGCAGGTGCCCAGCAAGACCTTTGGGTGGGACCTTTATGGAGAGGTCTGACTTGCAGCTCCCATTCTGCATGTCTTGACTGATGTAAGCACAGAGCAGGAGGCTGCAGCCACCTACCAGGTAACCTCAGCAGAGACCACACACATCCACACACACTCCCCGTGCACGAGGGAAAGGGACCAACCTGTTTGGGGGTGGATGGAAATACCAGGAGAGGTCTTTTAGTTTGGTTGAGGCTTTTTTAGCAGTTTTTGCTTCAAAACCATTTCATCCATGTCCCAGGAAGAAGTAGCCTTCACAGGCATTTCTTCCACCCCCTTCTCCACAGCACTTTTAGTATCCTGGCAATTTAGAAAACATCTCCATGGAACTGACCCAGAAATCCTTCCATCCATCTTCCAAAGCAACCAGGGCCAGAGATTAAAAGAGACCTGCTGTACAGAAAATTAAGTCTTTGAAGGACCATATAGGTACATTTCTGCACAGCTGTTTTCCCCCCCAACTCAACAGCAAAGCATGTGCCTCCTAAATACCTTGTTCTCTTTCAGAGGTAGTTTAAATCCAAAGTTTCTTCCTTCCAGGTAAAGCATTTCCCAAGTAATAAAGAAAAAGAATAGAGGAAGGAGATGGATAAAAGGATAAAAACTCGTGAGCAGATATAAAATGCTGAATATAAATATCAGATTGAGGAAATTCTCAAAAAAAAAAAAAGACACTGATGTCTAAGAAAATCCTATTTTGGAAGTCTCATCTGCCTGAAGCCATAGGTCAGGGGTATGATAAATTCCACTCAAAAGGCCTTCCTATCAGTTAAAAAAAAATATATATCTACAAGTGCATAAAGTTCTCACTACAACATTTCAAGTTTCCTTCAAGTCATTCTGATGGGTCAATTTTCAACCACAAGAGATCTCTCAGGATCAGTTATCTTACCATTATTCTAATTTTATGCCAGGTTAGATACAGTTATTCTGCTGCAACCAGCATGTTAGGTGGTGGTGGAGAGACTGATGGCTGTGATCACCCCATCCAAACCAAGCTATCATTGTCTCAATGTGTTCACTATCACCTAAAGAATTGGTAGATTAACTAACAGAGAAAAGGAGGACCAAGGATTTATTATAATGTTCCATCTATTTGATTTGCTGCCAAATTATTTTCTAGTTGATTATAACCCACACCAGGGCCATTTTTTCTGTGCATTTGATACCTCCAGTGATCTAAATCTTTGTAAAGACTCTTCTTCCACAAGTAAAAGCTTCAAAAAAAGTCTAAACAATTCAGAACTTTAATCTAATCCCAAATAAGCTCATCCTGACTCTTCAGAACCAGAAGACTGACCAGCACTGCCATATAAAACCCAGCATTTCCCTAAACCTTGTGATTTTCCCATTCAGAACCAAAGGTGAAAGAGTATCAGGTGTCCTGATCCCTTGCTGAAGTTTGTCAGCAGAGTCATCAATTGCAAGTCCCAGCAAAGACAAAGGAATTACAAAGCCCATCATGCTCTAACAGGAGTCTACAGTATTTTCAAATTTTTTAGATTCTGAAAGATGTTGCAACTACCACTGATTCCAGCTCCAGGAGATTTAGCTGAAATTTCAGGCAAGATTCCCAACACCATGAACTGCTCCTGCCAGGGTCCTGGGGTCCAGTTCAAAGCCTGGAAGAGAGCTCAAACAGAGTCTGTTCAGGTATGTCCAACATCAGAAGAGCAAAGGCAGAGATCTGCACTTGTTAATGTTGCTTGAGCAACTCCTCACTGCTACACTGACAGACCCACCTGCTTAAGATCTCTACTCTGTACAGCAGAAATGCACTTTTATGGAAGTTACACTTTAAGATCAATCCTTCAGCCTGCCCAGAAATGAACACTCAGCTACTTGCAAAGCACAAAGACAAATGGCAGCTACCTCAGAGTCAGCCTATCTTGGGATAACACATATCTACCTTCCAGTTTGCCTGCTGCAACCCAGATTGCTAAACACAGACAACACACAGTTCTTGCCTTCCCTGGAAACGCTTTTCTCACTCATGCAAGTAACAGTCACAGTAAAATACAAGTCACTATGGAATGATGGCATGGAGAAGAAATGCCACACACAGATCTGACAGGACAGAACACACTTGTTGAGAGGAAGACACAGTGAAAACAAGAGGAGTGCATTCAACCAGCTGCACATTCACAGAAGCAAATATTTGCAGCACTCTGGCACCCCAGAAAGCAAGGTCCACCCTTGATAAACTTGCACCCAAAACACAAAGGAAGCACAGGCTCAAGTGCACTTTCAGCTGCACTTTCAGCTGTGGACAAATACTTCATCGCTGCTTTTTCAACTGATACATAAATAACCAAATTAATAAACTTAATTTAATCAATTTAATTTAAATGCCACTCTGAGAGGGAGCTGTTTTTAACCTGTAGAGGCAGAGGTTGTGTGTTTGTATCCACAGTTCTTCTCTACCAGTGAAGCACAAAGCATTTGGTCACTTCCTACACATCCTACCAAGTAAAAGGCTACCAGGAAGCTTAGAGGACTTCCCTGTTTGATGGCAGCACTGACTGTGTGAACCACTGCTCTAAAACTGCCAGGCAGCTCAAGACACAAAAGTGTGCCTGAATCAGCAAGCAGCCTGCAACAGCTCCTGGGAATTGCTAGGAATCTCAATACCAGCATTTCACCTACACAACAGCTCAAAACCCTGAATACTACAACTAATTTCTGGATTACCAAGAAATATCAGGTTTTACTGATATGTGATGCTATATTTCAAATAAGTTATTCTGCGTGTTGATTTTTTTTTAAACAATGGTTAGAAGTTCAAAATATAAATGTCATCAATTGAAAGTCAGTTTCCTCACTGATTTAAACCATCTGTTCAAAATCTAAACTACCCTGATTTTATTGTGGATCTTTTTAAAGAAAAGTAAATATATTTACTTGCTATTCTGTAGAGATGAGGGAGAAAGTAGAGGAACCATTTGCTGCTACAAACTTTTGCCAAGAAAAGAAAATCCAGATAAAGCTTTTTTTGCCTGACAAAAGAGATTAAAAAACTAAACTAAAACTAAACAAAACTAAAGCCATTTCTCATAGTTTTCCTTTGAGATCAGGGGTGTTCACACTCTGGGTTTTCTTTTACAAACTTACCTGTGGGAAGACCCTGGAGGGCTCTTGTCAAGGAATAAGCAAACCTGAGTGACTATGGGAGGGCAAAAGCACATTGGTTCTGAGTTATCTTTCCCATTACTCTGACATGTTCCTTCCAGCACACTGAGACCCAGAACACTGGGGACACGGAAGGGTGAGGACACAGTGAGTTTTCACACCAAAACATTACAGAGAAGATAAAAATATTTTTTGCTTTCAAGGTGTAAGTGCAGAACAGCAAAACCCTTCCTCCATGTAGCTCTCCAGGCACCTGCCCCTACTGCTTTGTTTTATCTAATTATTGTCATGGTACATCTTGGCCTTTTGACCTAAGGAAGTTGACTCCAACTGCAATATACACCTCACACATAAGTATTTTTTCCCTTTTTTTCTGGAAGAGGAGAGGGCAGGAATCCCCTGTCTTATTTCTAGAAGCACCTCCCATGAACTAGAAAAGATGAGCTTTATCTAGGCGTTACAGGCAGCCTGTTGCTACTAGACCCACTCCAGTCAAAATCTGAACTATTTTTAAATCTTGTAACTGAGTATATTGCCTTTATGTTCAGAGAATAACGTTTCTCTGAAGTCAGTAGGTAGTTTTGTGGGCCTATGTGCTAAAACTATGGGAATATTGCACCTGCCAAGAACAAGATGCTTTTCAAAACCAGAGTGGAAGCCCAACAGAGCAGGGACTTTGACTTCATCCAGCTCACTCTTAGCACTGTATTTTTCTCCTGTTGTGTTAGCACATTAACACACATCTCCATTATTTTGTCAGGAGAAATTAAGAAACCAGGTATCAACTCTGATTTAGAAACCTGTCAGTTCATAACACTGGCTCTGCAGCCACTGCTAAAAGGTGACTAATTAAGAAAAAGTCCATTTTGGACTTAAACTCACTTAAGATCCATGCCTCCACAGGAAAATTGTGGGGGATATACAAACCAAGAGGTAAGAAACAGCTTACAAATAAGGAAATCCTGACCACTGTTAACAGGTAATCGCATATCCCTGCCTGACTCACGCTTGCTCCCCTCTTGACTAATTTCCCATGGGATATTAAGTCTCAATAAGAGCCACGTTCTTCCTTCAAAGTCAGCAGAACTTTGCCAACAGCAGCAAAAACAAGACAAAGCTTGGCAATTTCAAGCCCACAAAAGCTGGGTGGCTCAGCAGAGGGAAGCTCTCAGCAGAAAGAGTCATCTTCAAACTGATCATTGCTGGTCAGCATTTGCATTGCGCTGGCTCATCTCCTTCTGAAGGACGTACACGCCACAGAGCATGCGCCCTCACAGTGATGAGAGCAAGTAAAATTCCTCCCCATCACAATCCTAGAGCAGATTAGGCAGCTTTATGGGGTGATTACACACTTAGTAGGTAATGTCTCCACATTAAACAGCTACCCACTGCCCACTCCTCATCCCTGCACTTCACTACCCCTTGTGTATGTTAACACACAAGATCAGAACATTACACATTATATATTTTATACATTAGTACAAAAAGGGCATAAAACTGCATCTCAACTAATATCAAGATACTATTCCTTCAGTTGCACTCAACCTTCTCCAGAAGAGCTCACCAGTCCCACCTTCCTGCCCATCCCTTGTTTGAAGCAGACAGTTTTACCCCTCAAGCCCTCATCACCTTAACAGACAGCACCTAATCCACGTGTCCCACCCTGCCTTTATCTTTTCCATACCATTTCCCCCCACACTCTGGGAGGATCCTGCTTCAGGAAGCAGCAGGCAGCAGTTTACCTGGTGTGATCTGGCGGGCACGCTGTTTACCAGACCCTTTGTGTTGGAAGGCGACTTCTGTGGAGCCTGTTTAACCGGTGACATCAAGCTCTCAGATGTACTGCAGCTGACGAGGTGGCAGAGCAGAGTTTGCACCACAATGTTCAAGAGGCACAAAACAAACAAACAAACAAAAAGAACAAAAACAACAACAACAAAAAAAGAATGATGGCAAGATGAATGTGGCAGATTATGCCAAAGTAAAAACAAATATAATGGATTCTGAAATAAATACATATAATTCTCCATCTCTCCCCAGACATTTCTCTATCCTTCCTCCCAGGATCTCACTGCTAAGCAACTTGAAGGAACAACTATTAACATAGGACAGCAGCTCCTCCAAAATCCTCGTTCCCTAGATATTCCCATTCAACACAACCTGTCTAAAATCCTAAGTGTTTTCTTCACTGAAGCTTCAGACTCACTTAACAGTGATAAATGGCAATTACCTTCTAGCTATAAGCTAAATAGTCCCAGTCACTGAGGCAATTGTTGTCTCAGTGCTACAGTTAGAGCAAACACTTGCAAGAGCCACCAGCTCTCTACACCAGAGAGGTGCTTCCTACCAAATCCCATGTGAGTTCCCTCGCTCCTGGTTAGGATGTGATCCCAAAATAACCCTGCCCACTCAGCAGAGACTCTGGTTTCTATAGCAATTACTTTTAAGAGTCACATGTGTCATGTAACCTATGTGCTCTGATATATCTACTTGAGTATCTAATCAGGCAAATCTTGTTTTTCAAACAAGAAAACTGTCTTATGGTGAGACCCAACACCCCTAAAAGAAGGTTACCAGATTTCACTCTCTCTTTGCTTCTTTCCATCTGCTTAAAGCAGGACTGAAAAGAAGAGAAGCCAGTGACAGAGAAATAAATACCACAGAGCTAAGTATATGAGCAATCACCCTTAACCCTAATGTCAGCAGCTTCTGGGCAATGCAGTCATGGGTGTCTAAATGCTAGGTCTACCTCCTTGTCCCCAAGCACCCAGGAAAGAAAACTAGCCACCTCCCTGACAGCAGAGACAGGAGGTCCCTTTGCTACCACAGCCCTCTGACCACTGGGCATCCTCTTCCCCCAGTCTTTGTAGACAGACAGTGTACAAAGCAAGTACAGAAACAAACGAGGACAGTGACACTAAGCAGCCCACCTCCTCACAGGACAATCATTTGTCATCCTTTGGTAAGTCTAACCCAGAGAAGACTTAGCTCCTCATATATGCAGCAGTAAGAAAAAATTACAATAAAAATATTGGCCCCAGCCATCATGGCAAGGGGCTTCTACTGCCTCAAACAGAAACAAAGCAGCTCTTCTGTTACCAGAATGATGGTACCATCAATTGTTTGCTTTATTCAAAAAATTCCTCAGATCTACACTATCTAAAAGTCATAATTCAGGTTTAAGCAACTAATGCACTTAGCCCACTGCAAGTTTTCAAACATCTGAGCCAGAGGAACACTTAAAGGGAATCTACTTTTATCTGGACACAGAAAAGGGCTCTGAATTTCCTGTGCTTTAGTCAACACTCTGGCAAGTTCACTGTTGGAAGAGATGGAGGGATATTGCCTGGGACAAGCAGCAATCCCACCCCAGTTAGACATGAGACAATGAAACCCAAGCACCCAGTGAAATGCATCATCCCTTTGCCAACAGATTCCAGCACAAATTACAGTGAAGTTAGGTTAGTAGAGAGCTAGCTGGTTAGTCAGCAAAGGAAGAGGAAACGTGTACACATACACACAGGTATTAACAGCAACCACCAACTTGATTAGTTACCATGGTGTCTAGTGGGACTGGAAGAGAAGACCCAGCCCTGTTACATTCCCAATCTGGCGTCTATATCAGGATCTCTGTAAGGAGAGGAAGATAAGCAGGATCCGATCCCAGCACGCCAAGGCAGAAAGAAAAATAAAAACAAAACAAAAAAACACCAAAGTCAGAGCATGAACGGAGACTGCGGCCATGCAGGGGTTCCAGATGCCGCGCAGTGCCCCGGCCCACCTCAGCTCAAGGCAGAAGGGTTATCTAAGAGTAAGTGCACCTCACCACCACCACCACACACCGGGTTAGCATCATGTAGAAGACAGCCTGTAAGTTTGGAGGGGGTCCCAGTACGTTTGGTTTCTCTTTACACATCATGCAGAGCTGGTACGGTCAGTGGAAGCAGTATTCAAACTTCAGAGATTACTTTCCCGAGGGAGCAGTTAAATCTATTACAAGAAATTCCAGCACATGAACCACTGCTCCAGGCCCAGCACCAGCACGTGCCTGTCAGCTGGAGGACACTGGAGAGCAGCTCAGTGGGAAGCAAGGCAAGCAGATCACCTCACACACGCTGCTGGTGCATGACACTGCAGGCTTCTTTTCAGTTCTCAGGGGAAGGACACATGCAGAAAGGGAAAACCAGGCTTTCCACACAGTTTTGAGCACACAACCATTTGCCTTTGCTATATTTAGCCTTACCACTGGGCAACAGCCAACTCACTTTCTCTAAGCTCTCCAACTGGGAAAAGGACAGGGCAAAGTTTAATTTAGAAATCCCCCACAAGTTTATTTTTGGAGTTATTTTCTTTTATCCCACAGGCAACCCAAGGAACCTGCAGGAAGCAGGAATATTTGTTGGGGAAAGAACAGAAGAAAGTTATTCGTTTGGGGTTTGTTTCTAAGACTACATACATAATTTTCATTCTTTTTTATAGAAGCAAATTACCAGCTAATTAGAGAGGAGAAAAAAAGGAAGCACCTCCCCCATCAGCTCCATTATCAGAGGACTCAAGTCTGCCTTTGTCAGTTCTTGTTGCTTTTTCCTATGCCCACTCCGAGATCTGTGCTTCACTTTGGAGTTATCCTCCTAACGCTAAAAACTTCTCAGGGATGGCAGCAGTTAACAAAAACCACCCAGTGAATGAGAATGGATGTAGAGTGGCTGCTCCTTCCTTACTGTGAAGTGTGGTGATGAACGGGGTTTTGGCAAGTATTCTCCAGGCTCAGGAGCCAGACACTGGTAACTGAAAAATCCAGTCTTGATCTCAACACAGAGCATTCCTTAAAAGTGCATCTGTGGCACCTTTCCTTTGGGGTGGGGGGTGGTAGGAGGAAGCAGGGCTGGGAGGGAAGGGAAGGGGAACAGACCAGAGCTAGGGGATCTTGGATTAAATGTTTGTAGGGCATATACACTTGTGGCTGGAGATCAACTCCCAACATTTAGTGATTTTCAGGTGCAACTCATGGTCAGTAGGACTTTCCAAGCACAGTACAAAGATAACCATTATAGGCAGATGACCAGTGTTCACATGGCCATACCCTATCTCTAGCCATGGTTGTGAAGACTTAGCTGAAAACAACTCCTATCCCCCTCTAAGCCCTCCCTCTGGTCCTGCTGCTGTTCCTCACATCATCCACAGGTGAGGAGGGAGATCTCTTACCCAGAGTATCGTTTTTTAGAGTTGTTCTTTCTGATGACAAGACACACGACAATAGAGATGAGCGGTGAGAGACCTGTAACCGTACCGATGACTATCCCTGCCACCATGGCAATGGGGAACGCAGGCAGGCTGTCTGGAGAGAGAAGGGAGAAAACATTCAACTCTTCTGCATTCCCTGATTAACAGAACTGCAAACCACAAATGCTCTTCACCCTGGATTCGTTTAGAGCAGAAGGCACTAAGGTAATATCCAGGAATTATAACATGCAGCCTAAGTGGCAGTGAGAGCAGGCAGCCAGCAGAATAACGTATGAACAGAGCACACACACCAAGAGTGTTCTTAATGTCACCATCCTTCAGAAGAGAGTTTATATTGAACCAAAATAATTTTTACATGTTAGGGAACACAAGTGACAATGAGGACAACCTTGTCTCATTTTGCATCTGAAGGGGAGGGGGGAAAAAGAAGTTACATTCATCTGGCAGTTCCCAGCGAGGTCAGCAGGAAAAGGCAGGCACACTTGAAAGCAGATTTGAACGCAGCACATCATTGCTAACCAACTAAGAGCGCTGGAGGCTGGGTGTTTCCTGGGTAGCATGCAGCAGACAGCCTAGTTACTACCCATGATCACTCTTAAAGAGTGTTTATATATGATTCTGGTGTCTCTAAATACATCTCTACGCATTTTTATAGAGTCATTCTTTCTCTTCTTAAGTCAGGATCGTTGTACAGTACTAGAAATGCGCTTAGAGGAACACAGTATTGCTTTACTCACGTTTTCCCCAATATAATTCTGGGGGAGGATAGGCCAAGAAAGAGCAGCCAGAAATAAAAGCCAGAGAATGAGTAAAAAAAGACTTACAAGATAAAGAATATACAGACTACCATTATAGCTTTTCCCACTAAGAAACAAAGTCCCTCCCCTCCCTCCACATGATGTTTAATGCAAGGAACATCTCACATCAGAGGGTTTCTTACAAGGCTCCATGCTAGACTAGCTCCATGCACCAAATACAAGTGAATCAGCATAAGTTCAAACAGGTAAAAACATCTTACATAGAAAAATCTTTCTCAGACACCTGCATCTGATCATCACAGAATCATTGAGGTTGGACCATCTAGTCCAGCCCTGCTGCCCAAGCAGGGTCAGCAAGCACAGTTTGCTCAATACTCTGTCCACTTTGGCTTTCACTATCCCCAAGGATGGGAGATGCCATAACCTGTTCCACTGTTCAACCACAGTAAAAACGTGTTTTCTTACGTTCAGACAGAATTTCCTGTGTTTCTATTTGTGCCCATTGTCTCTTGTCCTGTCACTAGGCACCACTGAAGGGCCTGGCTCAGTCTTTTTTAGATACTCTGAACATACATAAATACCTGATAACAGGATCCCCCTGAGCCTTTCTTCTCTTTTGCAGGCTAGATAACCCACTTCTTTCTCTGATGCAGGCTACATAACCCCAGCTCTCTCAGTTTCTCCTCATATGAAAGGTGGTCCAGTCCCTTAATCATCTCAGTCGCCCTTTGCTGGACTTGTTCCAGCAAGGACCACAGACCATGCTTATGCAAAGTACTCCCAGCATGTCTGCAGTCTGCAGATCAAGCATACTTACCTAGAAAGGAGCTGCACAACACCGTACCCTGAATCAGAGGGCTTACATTTAGTACTGTTCATTTGGAGTTCAGGGACTTTCAGGAGAAGGGCTATCTGATCTCTAGCTGTTTCACTGATCATACCATCACTTGGCCAAACATTGCATCAGCAGCTTTCCCAGCTCTCCAGTGTTAGATGTCAATTCATAACAATGTGGTAATTCAGAAAGAAGTAGTAAGAAATTAAAGATGAAGACATGAGTGCCACAGTTTAGAGGAAGACATCCCTTCTCTACAGAACCTTTTGGTAGCCCAGAGATCCATCTGCTATTAAGGAATAGAGTCCTACAAATGGTAATACTTTGCAGGTAAATAAGACTGAGATTGTGTTTGAGCCCCATGCAAAGATAAACAAATTTATTTTGAGGCATATGAGAAGTAGAAATTTGCGGCGGACAAAACGACCAACACCGAGATGTGTTCAGGCATCAGCACTTTATTGAAGCTTTGCACTGCTTACAGATCCTCTTTTCCTCCAGCACGCCCCAAGCATGCGGCATTCTTTCACTGCCCCTTATCACTCACACTGTGAGCACGTGCCTAAACAGTTCACACGACTGGATAATTCCACTTGTCCACGAGCCCTTCTTTTACTTCTGACTGGTTACTGATTACAGCACACAACTCATCCCTTATCTTGTCTCATACACATTCTTGCTTGTTAGTCTGCTTTGTTTTATTTTCATTTTATCTTCACTCAAGGTCAAGAATTAATTGCTCAAGGCTGAAGCCGCCTGCAGCTTCGTCTCTTAAAGCACCAACAGCTTGTAACTGTCCTTTAAAGTCTGCATCTATCAATGCAGTAAGGATAAATAATCCTTGTAAGGTAGCACTAGATCATCCTATTAGAAGGGCACTCAGTCCATCTCCGATGGGACAATGTGCAGAAAGGGGTACTCTGTGGATGCTACTGTCAGATAACGTGGCAGTTACTGCTGTGGAGACATCCAACCCAGCACTGCCTCGTGTTTTGGCTCGGAGCTTGCTGCATAAGCTGAGAACATTGGGAGAGGGGAAATTTGTGCCTGTGCACAGCCCCTCCCTGCACTTGCCCAACCATTTCCTGGATGTAATAGAGGCTGCCCACTTCTGTCAAATTTGGATCAACGCTGTTTTGCAAAATAGCCCATCCAGCTATTTTGGTTTTTTTCCACATCCAGCATGTGTCTGTGGCTTAGAGAAGCTACCACCTGACTACGAGGTCTTTTTGGGCAATCCTTCTTGAAATGTCCTGTTTGCCCACAAGTAAAACATGCTTTTGGAACCCAGACAGCTGCGGCAAAAGTCTTCGCTAATTCCTCCATCTGGTGGCTGGTGGTACCCACTCTACTGCAGCTTCAACCACCTCCATCAAGGTAGGTTCTCGCCAAGGTTCAATTACTCCTCTGCAATCCTGGTTTGCATTATCCTTGGCAAGTTGCATTATTGAAATATCTGGTGCTAATGGGTTTTCAACTTGTTTTTGGACAGCCTCCTGCAGCTGTTCAATAAAGGAAGGTATGGTTCCGTTGGACCCTGCTTTACAGATGCCCAAGACTGAGCTCATTTGAGGGAGGCATAGGGTGTCCCATGGCGAAGTAAGATTGATAAGTGGAGCTCAGTCTCCTAGATCTTTTGACTCTTCCTTTTGAGCAGTTAAATCCTGGGGAGGCGCAGAGGGACTTGTGGAGGCCTCACCTGTGACTGCAGCAATAGCAGAGGCAGCAGTAGTTTGATCCGCTCATAACTGGCGTAAAGAATCAGTAATTAACCGCCACGTAGTTAAGAGGAGCGCCACAAGGGGATCACCCAGAGTTGTGGCATCAATAAGGAGCCTTCTTGCCTCTTCCCAAGCAGCCACTTGGAAAGCAGAATTAGCATCTGAGGATGTGCTGTTATTTTTGCACCATATCAGTAGCTTTCGAACTGCTCTCTCATCATGTTTAACTCCTCTTGTCTTCAAAATGTGCATTAAAATAGTCAATATAGATTTTTTTCCTCCACTGACATTTGTGCACCCATAACTAGGGGGAAATTTGTTCCCAGCTGCTCACCTGCTTCTTGTAGATCTGGGTCTATGCAGCTCTGAGGTCTGATGCTCCCTTTCGTCGCTAGCAGGGCTCCACCGCCAGCCGCTCTCAGGTCCGCGGATCTCTATTCCCACGTCAGGGTCACCATTTGCAGCGGCCAAAACGACCAACACCAAGATGTGTCCAGGCATCAGCACTTTATTAAAGCCTTGCACTGCTTATGTTGCTTTTTCCCTCCCCACGCCCCAAGCACACACCTACACAACTGACATGGCTGGATCATTCTACTTGTCCACATGCCATGCTTTGAGTTCTGACTGGTTACTGCTTACAGCGCACAACTCATCCCTCATCCTGTCTCATGTATGTTCTTGCTTCTGTGGTCCCACTTGGTTGTTTATCTTGTCTTCCCTCAAGGTCAGGAATTAATTGCTCAAGGTCGAGGCCGCCTGCAGCCTCGGCCCTTAACTCGCCACAGAAGTTCCCTAGTTACAGAATCACAGAGTGTCAGGGATTGGAAGGGACCTCGAAAGATCATCCAGTCCAATCCCCCTGCTGGAGCAGGAACACCTACATGAGATCACACAGGACGGCATCCAGGCGGGTTTGAACATCTCCAGAGAAGGAGACTCCACAACCTCCCTGGGCAGCCTGTTGCAGTGCTCTGTTACCCTCACTGTAAAGAAGTTCCTTCTCAAATTTAAGCGGAACCTCCTGTGTTCCAGCTCACACCCATTGCCCCTTGTTCTATCATTGGACACCACTGTGAAGAGCCTGGCCCCATCCTCCTGACACTCACCCTTCAAATATTTATAAACATTAATAAGGTCCCCCTTCAAGTTTCTGTGCTTTTTCACCTTTCCAAGTGTGGGAATAATTGTCTGCAAAAGCATCAAAGCAGACACGCAGTTCTGTTAGCAAACCAGCCTGTTGCCTTGTACATAACAAAAAAAACCAAAACACATACACTTTTTCAGAGCAAGAAAGTGATCAGCAATCCAAAGCTACAGTGCAGAGTGTCTGCTGAAAGAGTGATATTATAAATTTCATAGTTTTCTGTCATTTCTTTGACTCAAGTGGGGTTTTTTGGTCGCTTGCCTTTGGGTAAAGGACAGTAGCTATGTTCTGTTGACGTAGTTTTTTAAGACCATATGAAAAAAAACGCAACTGTTTGCATGTGAAACTAGTATCTGGCTTTACTGTCTCTCAGAACATGGTCCAAGACTATAGAAAAGCTCACACAATTTTATGACCACATAGTTCAGCTGGAGAATGTCTCCCCACCATGTTTTTCTTCTATTTTTCAACATTCCACCCTTACATGAATTCCTCTTAAGTACCTGCAGGGCAGCCACTGACTTCATTGTAACAGACAGTCCCAGCTACATAACCAAACACCAGCTCTCAAAGTTAACTTTTAAGTCAATAGCTTAACACGAGCCAAAAAATTTAGCCTTCCAAAGAACACTTTTGGCTAAATATCACCATAATTCAAAGCAACTTCAATTTTTCCTGAAAGTGTGATAGTATCAGTTTTATGAAATAGGCAGGAAACTCAAGTTTTCCATTGCTGCCAAGTATAAAGATTTTCATACAACAATTCTGATTCCAATTCTAATTTTTTCCCCCATGAGAGGTCAGATCAAAGATGGAAGACTTCCAGATAAGACAAGCCATCTTGAACACACTTCCTATTACAAGTAGGGGCAGCCTCATGTGAGGACTTGGAATTCCCTACAAATTTCTGTCGTTTAGGCTTTGAACAGTAGTGCTTTCCAGATTCAGATGCCCTACTGAAAGAACAGTCTTGCTTCTCACCCCTGCCAGTAGGATTCTTCCAACATAGATGATGGAGCTGTTTGTGCAAACACTATGTAATACTGCAATGAAAATCAGCTTGGCTTGGCAATTTTAGACAGTTAAGCCAGCCTGGAACTTATTAAATGTTTAATCCAAAATCTAAGGCTAACCAAGCACCTATGTGATCCTAATGTGCAAAGTATGTATAAGGCTTTGAACAGTTTACAACACTACACATACAATTCAGTACAATTAAATGTATACATAGTTAAAAAAAAATATGCACAAGAGTCAACATGTATTTATTTCAATTGAAAGATTTTTTCTAGCTCAGTTCAGGATGAGTTACAACCGGTCACAAGAGCAGTACACACTCTGGCTGACCTCCAGCTTACCTAGAACTATCAAATGTTTTGGATGGACAAGGGCAACAGAGAGTCAAACTGACATACAGAACCTAAGCGCTCTTGAACTGTGATCATTGTTACCAACTGTTAATCAGAAGCTTTAAATGACTGCCAGTAGCCAGCCCTTGCAGTTTACAAGGGTTACCATGGATACTACAAGAACATTCGAGTAAAAGAGACTGAAGTCAGACCCAACACAAATGCCTTTGCACAGAAGACAGCAGCATTTCACTGTCTGCCTGGATGTGCTTGGGACAGATTATTACTTCTGTTTTCCAGTATACATACAGGATGGATTCCAAAAAGAAGAGTCTGCCACCTTCTCTCCTTGCTCCCCAGATTTTTAAAAGTCATCCTAACCCTGGATGTAGCATAATACAGAAAAAAAAATGCACAGGACTTTGAAATGAGAAGATGGGTTTTCAACAAGGCTTCCATTGGCTTTCACTAATACTTGCTAAAAGCAGAGGAATTAGCGTGTACAGAGGAAAAGGGAATGACATTCGGTGTTTTAAACAGCTGACACAATATCAGTTTGATTATCAGGACCTGGAAGAAGAGAATTAAAAAGACAGTTATTCCCTCCAGGCTACTTCCCCATCCCCAAGAAAAGTGATACAGACACAGAAGGGGGAGGAAAAGAGAAAAAAATCACGTAGGGTCAATACCTTTCTCGACAACTCTAACTCGGATTTCTCCTGGCTTGACCACAATGTCAGGTGGGTTCTTGACGTCGCAAATGTAAGTGCCGTTGTCCCGGAACTGCATGTTTGATATACTGATAGAAGCATCTTTCTTGTTCAGATCTCCAGCCCAAGTGATCCTGTCTTTAAATGGTATGTCCTTTCCAGGGTATGGCTTCCCATTAAAGTAATAGAAAAACTGTAGTCAGGGAAAAGAGGATACAAGAACAATCCAATTAGAGATTACAGAGCTACCATGTGTCTCTCACTATCACAGCATTCTCCCAGAACCCATTGTATTAAACACAGCTAGTACTGGAGGGTTTTTTCCTCCTGCCTCCCACTGTAGTCTGGCTCCTTGCCTCCTGATCTCATAACCACGCTATGGCTTGTACCTCAATCACACCACCACAGCACACTGCAAGTTTTGGTTTTCTGTTTGCTTTTTGTTTTGTTTTCTGGTTGGATTGTTTGGAGGGGTTTTTTTTCCTGTTTTTGGGGACACGAGGTTTTACAGACAAGGAGGTGGACGAAAGAGAAAAAGGATAGTAACCTGGGAATAATTAAAGGATAGAACAGTTCTGGGTCACAGCCATCTGTCTTTCAGGCAAAGGAAGCCTTCTGAATCCTCGTAGGAAAAGGATACCAAGTTTCCTATCTCATGTTTTGCTGCGTGTTACCTGCAACTACAGCACAGCTGAATTAACATGCAACATCCTCCTTCCCTCTACCCCCCAAAAAAATCCCATGAGCAACTGAAGAGTTTTCCAGAAACCTTCACAATGACTAAATTTAACTGTCTCCCAGTTTTTAGGTGACTAAGTGGCACATTGGTACTACACTCCCTGGATATCCTTGAAGAATGAACCTGTTTAGTCCAGTTTGAGGGGAATTTGCTTATTTCCTTGCTATACCTGACCAAAATTGGAATTTACAGCAGTAGAAGTACATAGACCTCTACAGCACAACTCTGCTTTCAAGCATATGGGATGTTTGAACATTGACCATAACCCTAAGAGAGGGATCAAGGCTGTACTGTAGGAGCACATTTAATCTTAATTTTACATTTTGAAAGAAAGCAAGACAAACATAACCAAGAACCAACCCAAACTCTCTTCAGTTCAGTCTCCAGAGCATGGTTAAAGAAAATTAAGACAACATTCCAGTTTCCTCTTTCTCTAGCTTTCTTTACGAAGCAGTGTCTCTGCCACAGAACAGACTGGCTACAAGCCAGTTCTCTTTCCATTCCAGCCATCTCCCATCTCTTTTCTGGTTCCTACCCTTGATCTGAGGCTTGCCATTCCAACATCCTCTCTATCAGGCTCAGAATATCAGGCCTGATCATGTGGAAACACAAATCTTATCCAGATCAGGTATGTGCACGTGCCCATCTGTTATGCTGTGCTCAATCTGACACCTACCTGTTGTCTACAGGCTAGCACAAATCCAACAATCTATGTCATCTAGTAGGAAGTCTGCTAGCATACAGTCACCTGTCAACATTCTGGAGGGAATCTGCATCAGCCTGCAGCATTTCCAGCTGGATTATAACCTTTAGCACAGAGGCACTGCATTAGCACACCCCTGTGCGTGCGGGGAGGCATCTGACTGGAAGTCTAGAAAGCAAGAGGCAGATTCCTCAGCTATGTGTCCTCACCTGGGAGAGGAGAAGTCATCAAGTAAAATATGTCCTGAAACACAAGCTAAGTGACTTAAACCACTCCATGCCTATGATTAAGTGATTGAACATGAGACTTCTTCTGAAACCTGAAGCAGATGGGTTTAGACTGGTTTAAGCTGATTGTGAAACTCTGCTGTCATCAGATGTTTCATTCACGCAGAGATGTCTCTATCACTGAGCATGTGGAGGGGGTGAGGGGACAAGCAGGGGAAGCTTTCAGTCAAGTCAGCCTCACCACATGGCCACAAGATTGCCAGTAACAATTCTGAAGAGGCACAGGACAACCCTTTTCAGGAGAAGTAATGGACTTAGCTCAGATGTAAGCTGATCATGAGATTGATCTTTCAAACTAATGCCCACGAAGCCATGTAATTGATATTAGTGTGCTGGTTTGGGCTGGGGTAGAGTTAATTTTCTTCAGAGTAGCTGGTATGGGGCTGTGTTTTACATTCATGCTGCAAACAGTGTAGGTAACACAGGGATGGTTTAGTTACTGCTGAGCAGAGCTTACACGGAGTCAAGGCCTTCTCTGCTCCACACACCACCCCACCAGTGAGGAAGCTGGAGGTGCACAAGAAGTTGGGAGGGGACACAGCTGGGACAGCTGACCCCAACTGACAAAAGGGATATTCCATACCATGTGACATCATGCTCAGCATACAAAGCTGGGGGAAGAAGGAAGGGAGGACGTTCAGAGTGATGGTGTTTGTCTTCCCAAGTAACCGTTACACGTGATGGAGCCCTGCTGTCCTGGAGATGGCTGAACACCTGCCTGTGATGGGAAGGAGTGAATGAATTCCTTGTTTTGCTTTGCTTGTGTGTGTGGTTTTTACTTAACCTATTAAACTGTGTTTATCTCAACCCACAAGGTTTCTTATTTTTACTCTTCCGATTCTCTCCCCTTTCCCACTGGGGGTGGGTGTGAGCGAGCAGCTCTGGTGCTTAGTTGCTGGCTGGGGTTAAACTACAACACTTGGATAAATAAAAAATCCTTCCTTCTCTACCTCCTCCAGCCCCTCAAAACAAAGAGGGAGTTAGCATCATATGCTGGGTCACTTCTGCTCAAAGACAATTTGCTTTTCTCTCAGTTGTGCTCATAGGTGCATCCAGGTAGAATGTCTAAATTTACTTTCCTTCCAAAAATAAAAAATTATGTCCTGAAGTTTTATTTCTACAATAAGGGGTTTGGACAGTGATGAAGAAAGGGAAGGGCAAAACAGGATACATGGTGGATATTTCAATAGGGAGTGGAAAACATACAAACAGACAGCTTCTTTTCACCCATCCACTGCACACTCCAGTCTTTGCAGAGATCTAGCATATGGCAATACTTTTAAACAACTCTAAAAAAAAAAAAAACCCCGCTAAAATCACAGTAATAGAGACAAGACACATGGAAGGAGGCTCCAACCCATATTTGCTTGCTCCTCAGAACCATCTAGAAGACCTCTGCACATTTATCACAGCCTCCCCTCCCAGGTTTGTTCCCCTAGAGCCCCTCCTTACTGAGATACGAGTTGCAGCTCCCTCTGGTTGAAAACTCCACGAAACAGATGCTGCGCTGCTGATCACTTCCACAGACGTGAACGTGCACGGAAGCTTCGCGTCTGTCCCGTTCTCCACAAATATCTCCTCCGGTGTGTTGACCTCTACTGCTGATACTTTGACTGTATGGGAAAGGTAAAGAGAAGAAAGAAGGAGAACAAGTGGCATCAGTGCTGTTTTGAGAATCAGGAGGTTGCAGCGATAAGTGTTCATATCACACTGCTTGTGAGGGGAAAAGAGAAGAGACATCAACAACTCCTCCGAGCATGGACAGACACTGCGCTGTACCTGCAACACAAACAAGTACAGAGCAGGCCAGTGCACTCCTCTTTCCTTGTATTATCTGTTACAGGATGTTTTCCATCCACAGATGTTTCCTCTACAGCACTTTGTGGACGTCAATTCCATGGTGCAAAGGATGAGTTTAAAACTCTTTCCTATTAGCTGTCAGCAGACACGGTCATAAATAAGCCCCACTGGAGGAACTAACATCTTGGCTTCAGCTCTTACTCAGTTTCCTCTCTGGCTCACATCTTGTTTCCCATCTCCAGTTTTTCTCAGCTGTAGGTAGAACAAAGGCTCACCTCCAGAAAGCTGAGGAGTAAACCTCTCTGGTTCCTCTGGCTCCCACCTACACCTTCCGTTCTGTGGCATGCTTCAAGGTCTCAGGTGTACGACCTCATAAATAATCACTCAGTTCAGAAGCACGAGAGTAGTTTAATTCTTTTCTACCATGAGGCTTATACACGGTCAAAACAGCAAGCAGACCACAACCACCCCTCAGATTTAAAGTACTCAAGGTTAGTATCAGGCTTGTACTGGTCATTTTCCTACAGAGTGGGTGAAATTCAGCATGATTCAGGAAACCTGTTGAACATATTCTTTATCTGGCACCTTTTAAAATGCAAAGACACTATCCCTACCCAGATATAAGCAAAGATACACCTGTACATTCATTCAAGTTTAAGTTAAGAAATAACACATGATCTTCTGCCACCACAAAATCATTTCTTTCAGCATTTGTGCCACATCCATGTGAAAGCAAAAAGTCTTGTAAAATCACGGTGGGTGGGCACACAAGTGACGTGATCCCGGTAACTCAAATGCAAGTTCTGATTTTTATTAAACCACGGTTTTCACCACAGAGATGGTACTAGTGATCTGCTTCTCACTACATGATCCTATGTTTCTAGGCTACAATATTTTAAATTCAGGAGTTTTCTTCCCTTACTAGAAGAGGAAAGCAAGCCTTCCTGCTTCTTCACCATCTTAGCTGATTTATTTCTCACCTTTGAATAAACTAGCTCTTCAAGTAAGCAAACTGAAGAGAAAGATTCCAGTCAAAGAGTTAAAAACAAAAAACAAACAAAAAAAACCCCAACAAAACAACCAAACACCTATGTTAGTCCTTAAATCATGGGGTTTATGCTTTTAGTCAGTGAGAGCTACCAGCTCAGCAGTCCTCAAAAGTTAAACAGCAAGCTTCTTTGAAGTGATATGGCCATCCTAAGGTGTAGATTTGCCATAAACCAGGTTATTTTATTGGAACTTAAAATTACAGAGAGCCCAGACTCCGTAGAGAATTTTAGAAACCATCTTTTACACGTGCAACTTGAAGCCTCATTTCCTAAGGAAATAAAGCTGATGTGAGCTGTGCCACAGCTTCCCATCTTCCTCTCTTGCCCAAGACTACCAAGTCTATTGGGCAACTCCAGCTGCAGCACAGGACCATGAACACAGCACGTAATGGCCCTGGCCCTGCAACACAGACCCACTGCGAGCTCTGGAGCTGAGGCTGAGTCAGGGAAATGGCTGAACAAGGAGAGATGAGAACACCACGGCCACCTGGGCACACCTGGCAATCACTGCGTGCACGGCTCTGCAGGAACCGCTGTCCCTCACCCAACCAGCGCGGCAAGCCGGGGGAAGGCAGAGCACATGCCCAGGGGACGTGGAATGAGCCTGCAAGCGCTGCAGGGGTGGGAGAAATGAGCATACCAGTGTAATGACAATAACCAAAACCAGATCAAACCATCATTCATTCACTTTGCCCTTCAGAGTCCGTGCTGTTCACTTCCCAAACTCGCCACCTCCTCAGTCCCGTCAGGTTAGCCCTAACCCCTAGAACTCTCCTGTTATCACTGCTCCCATTTCAAACAAGTGAAAGAGAAACAGGCTGCACAGAGAGGGTGTGGAAACTCCCTCCCTGGAGATACTGAAAAAACATCTGGACAAAATCCTGGTCCATGTGCTCCAGGAGTCCCTGCTTGAACAATGGGGTTGGACTAGATGAGCTTCAGAGGTCCCTTCCAACCTCAACCAGTCTGTGAAACAGCAACCTAAGGGAGGGGGATTTTCATCAAGAGGCTGTATCAGAGCTTCCTTTCTCTTGTACATACTGTGACTATGGCCAAAAAAAATATTCTTTTATAAAACAATTACAAAATATTTATTTGGAACATACAAAGGCTTCTAGCAATCCAGTTAAATTAACTCAGAGCTGCTGTGCTTTATGTATTTTTTTCTAGCTAATGGAGTAGAAAAGGAAAAAAAATATTAAAAATCCATTGTTTTGAGTCCAAGCCACAGAACAAGCCTCCCTTTCAAACATAAAACAAGCAAGATGCCCTCAGCATTTGTGCAGGAGGAAAAGAGTCTGCACAGACATTGTCTGCTTGTACGTGGTACGGAGAACTCCTTGCCACACACAGGCAGTGGGGTAGCACAGATTTGCTTAATCTAAATAATTCACTGTTCTGATTCAGCAGCAACCCATGAGAGAAATGTAGTGAAGCAAAAGAAGAAAAAAATTGACTTCTCCCTCCAGTCTAGGAAGGCAGGAATATGTTATACACAATATTGTACAGATATCTCCAGCAAGTTTAATTTCATACGTCCTATTGTTGTTTCAACTTTGTGTTTTCCTTTGCTCATTCTCTATCCCCAGCATAAAGAAGTCTCTCACTTTATTTGCTCCTTCAGTCTGCACCGCTTCAAAAAGAAAATTTTCTTGCCTCTGTTGTCTTACTGCATGAGACATAAGCTCCTCAGATCCTAACATGATTGTTTGGAAGTGGTAGAGAGGCCACAATATCTGGCATTTGTTCACCCTTAGCCCTCTACTCCCACACTTTCACTGATATGGTGGCAGTTCCCACTACCTTGAACTCTTTGGCCTCCTCTGCCATAAGAAAAGCCACATGGATCATCTACAGCTCTAGCTTTTTTCCTCCTCCTTCCACATTTGTCAGAATTACATCCTTCTTCCAGCTCTGCTATCTATTTAAATACTTCAGCTGGAGAAAGTTGAATTTTGAGTCATATTCCAGTCACACTTACCCACTGATCCATTCCTCAAGCTTCCTCAGCCTTAGTTCCTCTCAAGAGGAAAAAATTTATCACTGTTTGAGAGAGAAGAGAGCTTTAGGAAGGGAAGGTCTGGAAGGTAAGCAGGGCAAAGATAAACATTTGCTCTTCCCCCATAGATCCTCCTTGATCTCATCACCTTATCCAACTGCCCGTAGGCCAAATATTTCCCTCTGAATATCTCTTCTAGCCTTCAATTGCTTTAATTCTTATTTTCATCAGAAAGATGCTTCCATTTTTCTAACCTACTATCAAAACTGTTGGGAAAAAAACATCTTTGCCTCTTCAGCCATTTCTTTTTCATCTCTAGTGTTGTTGGGGCAGTTTTACTCCGATTATATCAACTCACACAAGTTAAATTTTCAGCCTTCACACTCCAATGAAAAGACTCCAACCTCATCTTCCTTCTCAGACAATCCTATTTTTGCAATAGGACAGGACACTCACACTCTTACTAACTTACTCACACTCTTACTAACTTACTAATCTTACTACTCTTACTTACTCACTGATCTTTTCTTACTGTTCCCATCAGAGATCTTCATCAACAGCCTCTCTATGTTCAGGTCTCTCTTTCCTCACTATGTTTTGTCTCAGGGATCTCACCTGCAAAACCCATTCAGCTCCCATCACAGCACTGACTACTCAGAGATCTGTGTCTCTGCTCAGGATCTGTCTCCTTATGTTCAAAGAACAGTCTCAGTCAGACATCCTGGTCAATGCTAAGTTGTCAGCTCATGCTAAATGGGACTAAAACAAGAGCTCTTCTCTTCCCCCAGAGCCCTCCACAACTGCATTTATCACCATGGACCTGACACAAGTCTCTCCAACTCATAAGCTGCACAGTATTTTTGACTTTAAATTCTCTGAGCTTGAGACAGAGTCTTTCAGAGTTTCTAGCCACCTGCTCAGCTGACACCCATCTAACAAACCCATTTTGTATCTCAGCCTTCATCACTGTGATGTCCTTTTTGCTCTGGACAGATGGTCAGTAACAGACCAGTAAGTATTACAGTTCCTGGTAACCAAACTGCTCCAAGGTGACATTAAGAAGAAGAAGACATCACATATACAAGATCACTGCTTTCTTCCATGAAATTACTGCAGAAGATGTAGCACTCAATATATACATGCCCAGAGCAAGCATTATTCATATACAGCATCACCACCTAACCAACTTCATTGACTTAGTACTGTTTTAACTTACTTGCTGCAAATGAACAAGACCTTCCTAACTCCCAAGGAGTAGCTCTCCAGTAGCTTCAGCAGATCTGAAGATGCAGAGCTTCTCAACTTCTTCATAACAACACCAGCATGTCTGCCAGGTTACACAAAACTAGTGGAAAAGCTCCATGTTTTCAGACAGTTCAGCCCTGGCCCAGCTCACAACCCCCAGGCACTGTGCTGTCACTGAGACTTTTAAGAGTGGCAACGATATACTGCTCTGAAATCATCCCCGGGGAAGAAGCCTTCACAGTTACCGAGCAGCAAAGCATAGGAAGATAAGGTCATTCAGAATTGATAGTAGAAAGCATTCATAACCACTAGAGTTTGCATCTAATTAGTTAACCAAATTGCAGTTAATTAGCTTGCAGTGAAAGTAAGAGCAGTCCAGTTTATGGTTTTCATCAGAGTAACATGAAAGACTGCAGCACTGTGAATTTAACTGGTATCTTTGAAATGGGGTTCACCTTGAGCAAAAAACCCTTGGAGAAGATGGCCAGTCGCTGTCTAAGGCTCCTGATGGGAGTCCTCCTTACAAGTGTCCTCTTGGGGACATTTTTGGCCAGGTCAGCTGTTGTTGTTTGGCCAAGTCACACATGTTGGCAACTTCATCTGCAGAGGAGACACAGCCCATGTGGCTGGCAATCTTCCAGGTCAAAGTCTGGATACTTACCACTGTCCACTAACACTGACATCCAAAGCTATATCCCCAAATAAACACAATAATAAACAAATTAAGCATAGGGTCATATATAGGTAAGCATAAGACTTACCTATAACCATGTTATAGCACCAATCTCATCAGACTTCTCAAATCCACATTGTAGTATCTCCTCCTAAACCCTGTCCCTCACACTTGGGAGGATCTGCTTAAAAACTGCACATTTATTTCACTTCTTTCAAGCCCTCTTAATTGCCTCCAAAACCTCAGGTAATAGCATTTGTATAAATCCAACAGTGCCTAAGCTGCCAGTGCTTGGAGATCAATGCCTACTAAAGCTGAAGTCGTTTTTTCCTACTTTTACTTGTATCCCCTGGTTGCCTACACTTAAAAAAAAGTGGTTAAAAAAATATTTCAAGCAAGAATTGTTTTTATTCTACATATATATTCTTCAGATATAGGGCCCTCACTCTACTAGGCAAAAGGTGAAAATTTGGTTTGGTAGCACATCACAAAGAAATCCTTCCTTGTACTGAAGGTTTACAGTAATTAACACACAGAGAACTAAAATTTATTTGTAGACCACAGTCTCCACTGAGATCTTGGATCCAGTGAAAAAGTTCTGGTAATTAAGACTATGGACACACCAAAATAAACTCAGTTCCCCTGGATCCAACTCAGTATGATCACTAGGAATCCTAACAAACCAGGAATGCCAACAACTAAGTGTAATCACAGGCCTCTTATTTCTACAAGCACAAACACAGCCCAAGTGGAAACTTTTATCAGATCACTAAATACTGGATGCTTACAGCTGCTACAGTTCCCATCCCACACTGGGGAAAAAAAAGCATTACACTCCCTTCCTCTTGAGATGGCTAGTCATCAGTTTAGTAATTAATACAAGCAACCTGCTTAGTGTCTCTTAAAAGACACCTGGTAACCCAGTTGTTTAAACAATTTATAAATAAAAGTCTCTTATGGATGAAAGATCATTAAATAATCAAGAAGTCTGATGAAAGAAGGATGAAAAGATTCAGACAGGCTGCTACAAGTTGATGACAGAGTCACAGGTCAGGAAAATGGAAAGAAATGCACCAGAATCTGAGTTTAAAGTTTAAAGGTCCCGATAAGAAGACAGAAAAGTCAGCGTATCGACTTGGTCACTACGGTGTCCCCAGCAGCCCAGAAGTGTCATCAGAAAGGAGGATGTGGGATTTTCTAATGCTAGGGGTCCTAAGTCACAAAAACAAGACAGGCTTGTGAAACACTGCTTTCATTAAGAAACACTCTTACTAAATGTCAAGTGTGTTGTGAAATGACCAAGTCCACCGCTGACATTGCTGTCAACTGGAGTTGTGTGACATTTAGTTCTTTCTCCCACAAAGCACATTTTCCCCCTAAAACCAACACGAAACAACAGCAGCGAGAGCCCTACGAAACACTGCAGAAAATCACCACAAAGTTACAGTCCCCTACTGCAATTCTAAGCACTTATGTCCCCACAGGCCATCATTTCTTCACTGTAGATAAAACAGCTGGTGGAGCTATCCTAGCTTTCATGATTTTAGTAGGCAGGAGTAGACATGTCCAAATCATTCCTCTGAAAATCCACAAGATATGTTAAAGCATCCAGATGTTGGATCGAATTTCCAGACAACTAATTCATTTACATCATTTTGCCTTATCATGGAAGTGAAATTCATGCCAGCCATTCCAGCCAGGAGCAAACCATGCTGTGTTCCATAAGGACAACATACAAGTATTAAGGAGCCACGCAGGTCAGCGTAACAAAAACCAGACTGTATTTTTTGTTAAATCCATCCTGGTGTTACCTGCTCTGAAGTCTCACCAGGTGTACAGATATAAAAATGCATATATACAAATATATTTCTACATATATGTTCTTGCATGTCATTGTGGTGAGTTGACCTTGGCTGGCTGTCAGCTGCCCACCCAGCTGCTCTCTCACTATCCCTTCCCAAACAGGACAGGGGGAGAAAATAAGATTAAGAAGTTCATGGGTAGAGATAAGGACAAGGAGATCACTTACCAGTCACTGTCCCAGGCATAACAGACTTGACTTGGAGAAAATTAATTTAATTTATTGCCAATTAAAATACAGTTGGATGGTGGGAAACAAAGACCAAAACTAAAATACTTTTCCCCACCCCTTTTTTTCCCCACCAACTCAATGCCATTCTTTCATTCCCAACTTCTCTACCTCTTCCCCACTTCCAGGCAGCCAGGGGGAGATGGAGCATTGTGGTCAGTCTGTAACAGCTCCTCGTTCCT
Source organism: Caprimulgus europaeus (assembly GCA_907165065.1). The sequence continues at coordinate 5,634,235 of OU015523.1, read as the reverse complement.
CACACCTTTCCCTGCTCCAGCATGGGTCCTTCCCATGAGCCTGCAGTCCTTCAGGAGAACCTACTCCAGCCTGGGGTCATCCATAGGCTGCAGTGTGGATATCTGCTCCAGCATGGTCCTCTCCATGGGCTGCAGGAGAATACCTGCTCCACTGTGGTCTGTCCCAAAACTTCCAGGGGCAGCTGGGGAATCTGCCCCAGTGCCTGGAGCACCTTCTCCCCACCTCCTTCTCTCACCTTGGGGTTTGCAGTATTGTTCCTCACACTTTTTCTCTTCTCACCATCTGTGTGGTGCTTTGTTCTTAAACATTATCACAGAGGTGCCACCAGCTCAGCTCAGGGGCTCAGCCGTGCCCCCAGGTGGGTTCAGTGGAGCTGGGTGGAACTGGTGGTGTCAGGCATGAGGTAGCCCCAGCCTCCTCTCACAGAGACTGGCCCTGCAGCCCCCCCACCACCAAAACCTTGATGTCTACACCCCATACATTCATACATGACACAAAGCAGATGCAGACATGATGACTAGACAAAGTCACACCAACCAACCCTGACATCTGAGATTCAAAGCAACTACAACTAAACCCCGTTGCCCCAAAGGAGGACAGAAGAGTTCAGTTTCACTCTCAAGTGCCAATCACTGGAACAGCTTTTTGCTGCTGCAACAGCTCCCCAGGTTGCCAATCTCATCAAGTAATTCAGGCTGCTGAAGGACAGAGAGCTTCCTGTCTCCTGTAACACAGCCATTCCTGCAGCACTCTGCCAGCTCTACAAAACAGAGAGCAAAGCTGCTGACACCCAGCCCATGAACACCTACCACCTCCTGCTGTCTTGCTGCTGGGAACGATCATCCCTTGAGAAGAGACAAGCTCAGGAGAGCATCTGCTAACACAACCTTCACTTTCTCTTGGCCTCTTTACACATTCAGCTAAGCTCTGCCTGACTCAACAACGAGGGGAAAAACAGCAAAGCTGTCAAAGCAGTCATCAACATTCACACATCTCAGCCCTGCGTATCTCCAGGCACCTACTTTGACACAACTTAAAGACAACCAGTCTTCAGAGTCACTCATCTTTGGTACCACCTTCTGCTCCCATGCTACTGAGTCAGTTTTTCAAGTGGTCTCCACATGATGCAGAGCTGCTTACTGTCCTACCAAGGGGCAGCAGAAGAATTTATGCTGAGATTTACTTCCCAAGCTCATGCTTTTAACCAGAAACGAGGAACAAGCATGAGAAACAGCAAAGAATGTCTGAGCTCCCTTGCTAGCCAGGTCACAGATTTCTTGTTCAATCCTGAGGAAATCATTTCACTGGTGTATCACTCTCTCAACCTGGAATGCATAAAATTGAGATGTTTGTAAAGGTGCTGAGATCCATGAACAAGTAAGCATTATAATTACACTGCTCCATGCTTCAATTGCAGAGTCAGTCCTATGTCAGGTTTGGGCAGGTGCTTATTTTGGTCTCAAGGTCAGTAACAACTAGCCCTGATCTAGTAACTTTTCTCTGGGGATCACAAAACAATACTCCCCTGCCTATGCTGGGAACTGGGACACCAATCAGCAGCTCAGGTACTTTCCAAACCAGACATCCTATTCTTGCATTCAACAGCCCTTAAGTGTTTTTCCTTCTGTGACCAAGTAAGTTTATAAGTGTTCATACTCAAGTAAACAGTTCCTGTTGACAAACTCAAACCAAAACAGTGAAAAACCCAAAAGGGCAAGTTAAGTAAACCTAGAAGTTTGCAAAGGGCAACTGGAATAGCTGATGGCAGCTGTGCTACCTCTGATTTTGCAATACTACCGTGGTCACTACCAAACACCAGCAGATTACTCCTTGGGCACAAGGAAAGATTCCAGAAAATGAGAATTAAGATTAAAGAAAGATTATACAGAACCAGAAGATAAGGAGTACATCTTAGAAGGGTCTCCTTGAAAGACACCACATTTTTCCCACAAAAAAAAATGATGACATCATTAGGCTTGCTTAACTACAGAACTTAGCAGAAGTCCAGGTAGATGACATCCGTTGCTCTGCCCTTATCCACCGATGCTGTAACCCCACCACAGAAGGCCACCAAATTGGTCAGGCACGATTTGCCCTTGGTGAAGCCGTGTTGGTTGTCACCAACCACCTCCTCATGTGCCTTAGTATAGTTTCCAGGAGGATCTGCTCCATCATCTTGCCAGGCACAGAGGTGAGAATGACCAGCCTGTAGTTCCCCAGATCTTCTTTGTTCCCCTTTTTAAAAATTAGGGTTATGTTTCCCCGTTTCCAGTCCATGGGAACTTCACCAGACTGCCAGAACTTCTGAATTATGATGGATAATGGCTTGGCAACTTCATTGCCCAGTTCTCTCAGGACCCACAGATGCACCTCACCAGGTGCCACGGACTTGTGCACCTTCAGGTTCCTCAGATGGCCTCAAACCCGATTTTCTCTTACAGTGGGCGGCTCTTCATTCTCCCAGTCCCTGCCTCTGCCTTCTGCAACTTGGGGAGTGCAGCTCAAGCCCTTGTTGGTGAAGACTGAGGCAATGAAGTCACTGAATACCTCAGCCTTCTCCATATCCTGGGTGACCAGGCCTCACATTTCCATCCAGAGGGGGCCCAGTGCAAAAGGTGACATATCAAACAGACAGAAGCAGCTGCTCTTTTTTTTCCCCTTTTTACAATAATCAAATCACAAAGTTGCAACCAACTCTGTGACAACAGATCTATATACACCAAGAAACATTAGCAGAATGTCCATCTCTGGACACGTACTGGTATTTCCACCAGCCTGAAGGGTGACCATAGGGTTTTCTCCTGTGTATGGAGGGACTCAATTAAAACCTGTTAAATAAAATCCCATCACTGAACAGATCAAGGAGATACAGACAGCTGAAATTAAGTCATTCAAGTGATTATGCTCCTCAGCTTACAGGATACTCAGTCACATGGCCAATCTGTTCTGGGGTGACTACAGACTGAGGACCAGATCCCTTCCTGCTCCACCAACTGCTGAACACCAGCAGCCAGCTCTGGCACCTCGCTCACACCAATCCTGCACTTACTTGCTAACCAAACTTGCTAACTCACTTGCTGAGCAAACTCATAACTAGCTATAACCTGCAGTAGCACAACCACAAAACCAAAAGAAAAAGCCCATGCTACGTATTTCAAAGCATTGTTTCTCAAGAATTCGTCAGTGGTGGTGCCAATTTCAATAGCTCCCATGCTCACACTTATGACATAACATGATGAATCTGACCTGGAATTAACCTATATTCAAAACAGTCCTTTTTCCATTGTTTGCTTTTAAACCAGACCAACACCCTAACCCAGTCCACTGAACACCACCACATTTGTACAACTGAGCAAGGTTAGGAAGCACCGAGTAGGAGCTGCCTCAGCTGCCTCTTCCCAGGAATGCTTCTCTTTTGTGAAGTGTTATTTGCCTCCTTTGTAAAACACATCACCTCCCCAGTTTACACCTATGAGGTCATTTCTAGAGCCATCCCTTTGATTGGGGCAGCACCTTCATCCAGGCCTCTGCTAACTTCGTCAAGCAGCAAGGCATGGAGCATCTCAACACCCTCCACACTGAAAGAGTCAAGCAATCCTGTAACAACTCTACCAGAAAACTTCAAGACATAGTAACCAGTCAGGCTTCAAAAAAATCACAGAATCCCAGCATTGCCTCGATTGGAAAAGCTCTTTAAGATCATCGAGTCCAACCATAAACCCAACACTGACAAGTCCCCAACTAACCCATGTCCCTCAGCACTGTGTCTACACGACTCTTCAATCCCTCCAGGGATGGGGACTCCACCACTGCCCTGGGCAACCCCTTCCAATGCCTCAGAGCCCTTTCAGCAAAGAAATTCTTCCTCACACCCAATCTCAACTGCCCTGGGCACAGCTTGAGGCCATTTCCTCTTGTCCTGTCCCTTGTTACGTGGTTGAACAGACCCACCCCCACCTCTCTGCACCCTCCTTTCAGGGAGCTGAAGAGAGCAAATCCTGCTGCACATACAGCTTTATAGGATTTATTACCAAGAAGGAGCCTTGTTCAACATCTTCCACTTGCAGGCACACAAGAACAAGTGAATGAAAAGCGCAGCAGATGGCTAGCAGCCAACTGAAGATAAACATCTCTGGCACTGGCCATTTCACCTACCTACTTCAGCCTCCTGAAGAGAAAGCGCCACCAGCCACCACCCACACAAGTGCTGCACTGGTCAGAGTTTAACCCTCCCTTAAGGATCAGAACCTCAATCTGATTTTAAACACTGAAGGAAGGGTGTAACCAATGTTCTGGGACAAGCTCCCTAAACATCATGCATGTGAAGCATCAGCAGATGTACCACAAAGCATCTTTTTCCACAGTGTTGGAGGTAAAAGAGCTGACGAGAACAACTATCCTTCCTGTTTTCCTTACTCACTTTAAGCCAAAACCCAGCAGCAGCACTGACTGGAAAGTGCCAACTCAACAGCTAAATAAAAATGCAGAAGCTGAAAGGAAGAGAAGCAAAATATACCAGGGTTGTGGGCTAACCCCAGGGGCAGCTCAGCCACAGCCCAGCCCCTCGCTCACTCCCCCAGAGGGACAGGGGAGAGAACTGGAAGGGTAAAAGTGACAAAACTCACTTTTGATAAAGTCAGTTTAACAGGTAAAGCAAAAGCTTTCATTCACTGCTTCCCATTGGCAGGCAGGTGTTCAGCCATCTCCAGGACAGCAGGGCTCCATCACACGTCACAGAGACTTAGGAAGACAAATGCTGTGACTCCAAACAGTCCCTCTTCCTCCTTCTTCCCTCCCCAGCTTTTATTGCTGAGCATGACCTCCTGTGGTCTGGGATATCCCTCTGGTCAGTTGGGGTCAGCTGTGTCCCCTCCCAACTCCTCACGAAGCCCAGCCTCCTCGGTGGTGGGGCAGGGTGAGAAGCAGAAAAGGCCTCTGTGCTATAAGAACCCACGTAAGACAAGCAACCAACATAAAACACTGGTGTGTTATCAAGGCTGTTTCCATCACAAATCCAAAACATAGCACCATACAACCTACTATGAAGGAAATTAACTCTATCCCAGCCAAAAAGAATACCAATACAGTTACCTGATATAAGCACCCTCAATTTAAAACAAAAAAAGCTTATTCAGACAAGTAACAATGATCCCACCATTTTAAAGTTAAAAGAGATGGGGGAAAAAATTATAATAAGAAACTAAGGGAAATCACCTGGCTGAAGCATCATCTTTCAACCAGCTCAGACAGCAAACCCCACTGACTTTACCCCAAGATGCATCCCCACAGCATTTGTGCTACAGGTACAGCTGACCGCTAAGCCCTGCTCTGAGTAGACGCTTGCTCTTCTAAGTAACTGCTGGTTTGAGATAAGAGTAAATCACTGAAGTTCTCCAAGCCTCTTTGCCAGCAGCAAAGCCATTTCAGAACTTCTTGTCTTCTCCAGCCACAGCTTCCTCTTCCCCAAGTTGTTCACATCCTCTCCATTGTGCTAATCGCTGCACGCGGCGTCGCGCTGACCCAGAGCGGCAAAGCAGTGGAGATAAATAAACCACACACCAAAAAAAGAAAGACACAAACCATAAGGATGCAAATGTTTTCCTACCCACAGCTTCCAGCTTTCTGATGTATTTCTAGGATATCCTGAGTTTGCATTCAATAGTTTTTTGTTTTGTTTTCTTACACAGCACTGTTTACTTTGTTAATTTATCAGTTAATTACACACAGCTGGTGGAAAGAGCGGTGTATGCCATACAGGATCAAACCAAATCACATCATGTCACACTCAGAGAACTCCCACTAAAGACCTGTGATGGAAACAGCCTTGCTAACACAGCAGTGTTCTACGTTGGTTGCTTGCACATGCTTTAGATAGATGACTTCATGATGACCTATGAAGCACCTCTCTAGCAAAATAATAATTCTTTAGAAACTATTCAGATTAAAATCTTTCAAGGCAAACAGTACAGGACATCTGCCTTATAAAACTAGGTTTCACATCTTTGGTCTTCCATCTAGACTGAAAGTACCCTGTACTGTACACAGGACATTCACCATCTACTGTTATCAAGAAGGATGAGATAAATCCACAGACAGTGGAATGGCTGCTTAACGTAGCAAACTGCAATTCAGATAACCAGCAAAAAAGCCATGGGCATCGTCATTTACATACAGGTAGAGAGGATGTCGGGTGGCTGGGGTCATGAAGAACGTAAACCTTTTATAAGGTGGCACTGAACCACATTTCATCATCAAAATATTAAGCTACAGTCTCTTCAACATATTTAAGAAGTCATTGCTGCTTCAAGCGAGGTGACCTGAGCAGCAATCCCACCCTCAACCCAACCAGCAGAGAGAAGAGTTTATCCACCTCATCACCTTTTCCCGCTGCAGAACTCACAAGGAAAACTTACTACTTGCAGCATCAGTGGCCTCAGCTTAAAAGAGCTAACAGCTTCTGACAGGGTGAATACAGCAATTGTGACTACACCTGGCACAAACGTGAAGTGAGCATTGCAACCCTGACTTACAGCATTATTTTCATGAAATATTTCAAGCAGCAACTGAAATGTGCAGGTGAGCTGGAAGCTGCAACAGGCACTGGAGCCATTTAACATCCCAGTACTCTGCTTGTGATGGACCTGTACATATGTGCATGTGTGTACATGAGACTCTTCTGTACATATATAAGGAGACTTTACAGTTTCTTCTGGGTGAGGTTTCCATGATTACCCAACTCCAAGCTAACAATTCCAACCTATACATTATGCTCTACAATTTTCTACCTTTTTTTTTTTTTAAATCAAACCCAACTCTTCTATATAATCAAATCTTGATTATTCTATCCAAACACTTACAACAGTTTATTTTCAGGAGCCAAGTGAAACCATGGCAAGAATCCAGCATTATCTTTGCCATTTCTTGAACTCACTCTCCATCGCTACGAGTCACAAGCACTGGATTTTGGCTGATGTAATTACTCCTCCACCCAAACACCTCACCCCTTACCAAACCAAAGGTGTTTTCTCAGCCATTTACCTCAACCCCAGCGTCCCCATTTCCCACTCACCTCCACACCACGCTTTGCTTTTCCTCAACAAACACGAATCGCATCTTCCGACTTCATAACCCACCCAGGGAAACCGGGAAGCGCTGCCACAGGGCCGTCAACCACCAGGCCCGCGGCTCCACCGGGCCCCGTCCAGGCCGGGAGGTGCGGGCTGCGCGGTGGGGCTGGGCCCCGGGAGGGCCGGCGGGCGAGGCACACTGCCCGCCCGCCCTCCCGGGACAGGGCTACCGGTCCCTCACGAAGGCGGGCTGTCCCGGGCGGGCCCGACCTGCCGCCGGCGCTGCGGGAGGGGAGCGAGCGGGGTCCCGCAGCCACGCGGGAAACGGGCCCAAGACGCCGGTGAGAGCCCCGCCAATTGAGGCGGAGGGGCCGATGCTGAACCGGGTGGGAAGGGAACAGCAAAGCCGGACCCTGCCCGCGAAATCGCTCTCCGTTCCGGTAACCCAGCGACGGCGATGGGGAACGGCACTTCACGGGAGGAACCGGCGGGACGCAGGGCGGGGGTCGCCTCCCCGGGAGAGCTCGTCCCCCGCGAGGGGCGAGGTCCGGGCCGGGGAAGGGCCGCCCCGCCTCCGCCTGCCTCATCCTCGGGGGGCCCGGCGGCGCCTCAACGTGCCGAGCCGGCCCCTCTCTCCCGAGAGCGGATCGGCGCAGGCAGACCCCGCCGGGACCAGCCCGGGCCGACGAGCCGAGCCCAGCCCGCGCCGCCTGCCGCACCCGGGTCGGGTCGGGTCGGGCCGCTCCCCTCGCCGCATCAAGACCGGCCCAGGCTACGAGCGCAGCCCTGCGGGGCAAGCAGCACCGGCCGGCCCGCGCTCGCTCAGTCACTCACCGGCGGTCAGCATGGCGGCGGCCAGCAGCCACGCCGAGCAGGGCAGCCGCGCGGGAGCAGCCGGGCGCCCCGCAAAGCCTCCGACCGCTGCCATCTTCCTGCCGCCACCTCCCCGCGCCCCCATTGTCCGCCCCCGGCCGCGGGCCCGCCCCTCTGCGCGCCGCAGCCCCCTTCCCTCGCCGCCATAGGGCCTCGCCGCTGTCACTCGCACACACCTCCTGCGTCCCCGCCTCGCCCCAGCCCCGCTTATACACGAGGACTGGCCAGAGGAGCGATCCGTCAAATCCCGGTGCCGTATCCGAGCAGGGAACGCACTGGCCCGCCCCCCGAGCGGGGCACGTACCGCGCTTCCCCCCACCCCTCGGTGGGCGCGGTGCGTTCGGGGCTGTGGGGTGTCCCCAGTTCGTTGAAGTCCCGGGGAGCCGGGCAGAGGCATCCCCAACCTCAGCGGTGCTGGCAGGGGGAGGCCTGGAAACGCGGGGTCTCTCCGCTGACACACGCTTCGGCCTCTGGAAGACGAGCCCGTGCCCCCGCGGCACGTACAGCAGCAGCCTGCCCGCGCTGCCCGCCGCCCTCCCTCCCTCGGGACGCCACAAGGCAGCCCAGCGCCGAGTGCCCCGGCCTCAGGCTCTGGCGCTGCCCGGGAGTTAACCAGCTTGTCTGAGTGATAATGATCCTCCTGCCTCACATTAAAAAATACTTAAAATAACTGACAGAAAGAGTAAACCCTTAGAAGTTAGAAGATTTATAAATCACTTAGTGGCTTCACTTGAATCTGTTCATTACTTAGTTGTAAAACAACAAGATCCTTAGGTAGGAGAAGATTTAGAAATCACCCAGTTGTCACATCACACCGTTCCTCTTGGATTGCCAACAACTTTGAAGTGAGTTTATCACCTGGTTGTTTCACATGTGCAAGCTCACAACTGTTCTCCTCAGCCCCCGGAGAATTTGATAACCTTAGGACCTTTTGCAAATGTTCTAACATAAAACTATCACAAGAAGGATGTATAGATAAAGATCAATGACTAAACATTCTCCAAGGAATACTGTCCCAAGCGTGTAAGAGACACCACCATGCAGAATCAAAGAGGAGTTCAATCAGCAGACACAGTGATGAAGACTATCAAAAGCCCACCGACTCATTTTACTGCGCAAGCATGAAGGACATTTACATATGCTAAATAGTTATGGGAAATGTTTTGAATATGTAAATAATTTATTGGAAGTTCAATGAATTCACATGTATGAGGTCAATATAACGTGTGCTGGAACAAAGACGGACACACACACCTTGGGGGAGCGATCACTGTGTGTGTCCAGCGCTGCAATAAAGAATAAAGAATACTCCAAAATGAGTCTTGGAGACTTTCTTCCAACCAGCTTTCTCGGTATCAACAGTCACACAATTGGGGTTGTGTGTTTGATAGCCAAGATCTGCACTGGAGCCGTGGGTCTGTTGCTGTTGCGGCCCTCAAGGCCCACAGCAGAATTCCGTCTGCTCAGGGCGCAGCCCCTCAGTCCTACACCGCAGTTCTCACCACTAGGCCCAAAGAGACACAACACGAGTAAACTGCAGGGCTTTGTTAGTGCCCCACCTAATTAGTTCCCCTAATAAGTGCACAGTTTTCCTGCCACTCTCTGGCCACCTAATCACACCTGCAGATAAAAGAGGCCGCAGGAAAGACCTGCTACCGTGCGCCAGGTTGAGGAGGCCATGGCAAAGCAAGCCCCTGCAGAAACACAGGCAGAGAGTTGTTTGTTTTCCAGCTGTGATACCAACCAGCAGGTTCACAGCTCTCGTGGGATTTAAAATCTAACAGGGTATGCATTCATTATTCATGGCCTATGGGGAGGCTCTGGAGCATCTTCCTCAGTTAACCATTGTACATGTTTTCTAGAAACCCAGGCAACCAGAAATCCAGGGCAGCAACTGGGAATAAAGATCAACACAGGCAACTCTTTGTATCGCAGGGAATTATCACTTTGTTTGGTGGCCACCTCATTTAGTCCCTCTCACTTCCCTTGCAGGTGAATCTTTAGCCAACTGATCAAAATCCCCACTTTCCAAACGGAGCAGAAACTGATACACAGTGCTAAGCCTTTCATCCCAAACCCTTTTGCCTCACTACTGCCTCGGAGCTCTTCGCTTGCATGGAAACTCCACCCGCCCTTACAGCTCTCCTCCGTGACTGGCAGTGTCCTACCAACACGGAAGCACATCAATACCCAGAGGTCACTTCAGTACTGCACAGTTAAAAAATGTTCTGTCCCCTGAATGGGCCAAGCTTTGTCTTTCTAGGCTTTTTTCAAGACAGCCAACCTAAAGTTTTTTATAGAATATATCTTTTCTCTTATTCTCAAATTTCCTGTCCTTCACAGAGCTCACACATTCTTTTTATGTACTAAAAAGCCTGACTCGGCCACATGTGTCCCTCGCCAGAGGACTCCTACAATCTCTCCTGTCCCTGACAGAGCTGAGATAACGTTGTCACAGGCACAGCCCCACGACTGCCCCGTTCGCTGAGCAGTAGTGCTGCTGCTCCATACACAGAACATCTGGGAGACTATCTGGTCTACTTATCAAAAACCATTTTTTCTCCAGATCAAATTATTGTCTTCTGCTATTTCCAGAGAGGAAGTGGGGTGCTGGAACAATTTAATTTGTCCTGAGGAGCATATATTGCATTTGTACACTATGACATGTTACTATTAAGGTTATGACAAAAAGAACTGGGAACACTTCTTGGAGTAAGCTGTGACGTACGGAGCCTACCAGCTGTGCTACCCAATTCCTTAACTCATCGCAGCACACAACCCCCTGATAAGCTAACCCCACTAAAGGTGGAGTTGCTGCCATCCTTTTTCCCTCTAGCTATGCAATTCTGCTTTCTGTCTAGTGATAAAACTGGTATTTATCAAGTTCTTAGTAATTCAGCTCATTTAGCTGCCCACAAACTCGTTTTTCCTGTCTGCATACAGAGAGGTGGGGAGTTATTCCTCTCCGTGCTGAATCCATTCCCTGTCAGGTCAGGCAAGCAGCAGTGACGGAGCAGGACTGCTCGGACAGTGGGGCAGGAGAGACGACAGCAGCCTCCTGCCAGGCTCCCCTCAGGTTCCCAACTGGTTTCTGAGCTTCCTCACACACAGTAATATCAACATCCACTCCCACAAGAGAAGGAAAAATGCATTTGTGTCTTTTTTTTGTTTGTTTCCACTTATCACAAAAGGAAGATCTAAGAAAGTGTGTGTCACTGGGGAAGAGGTTTCAATTTTTTCATGGTTGCTGTTTATGTTTGAAATTCAGACCTTTGTTATCCTTTGGAAAGCGCTCCAGCAGATTGCCAGAGAGAACAAGCAGGATTATGATGCCAAACAGAATAAGGGTAACGTCTTCTGAGAAGCAAATATATTCAAACTGATTTTATGTTTTTAATAGTTTTCCTTGTTTTCTGTTTAGCCTGCATCTCTGTACCTCCTAGAGGAACCGTACAGTAGACACTGTTTAGTGTGCAGAGATATGCATTCCTGCAAAAATACTCCACCCAACGTGCTCATTTTGAAACAGTAAGAGAAGAACAGGAGAGGGAAAGAAAAAACAGGCTCTGTTTGTAAAATAAAGTCTCTGATGTTTATTATAACATTACTTTTTCCTCTGCAAATTGGGAGAAGCTGTGACTGGCAGATAGTTAAATAGCAATGCAGTGGTGGACAACATTAGCAATTATTGGTAAACTGGAGACAGGAGCCAAGGTAGCACTGACCTCCAGCCTGACCAGCATCAGTGTCTGTTGTAAGAAAACTCTTGATATTTAAACAGGTGTGCATAAAATCATCACCTCTAAAGTAGGAGAGTAACGTCACCACTGCTTGGCTGTAGCATAGTTATGAATTATGGAAACAAACCATGAACTTCCCTTCTTTTGTCTGTGGTTTGACTGCTGCAGTTAATGTATAGACAGGTACGAAGCACCTGGGGAGATAGGTTTGCACCCAAGGGGAGATAGGTTTGCCACAGCAACTGGAAGAAACCTGGAGAGCAACAGCACACACAGCAACAGCGCATGTGCCTCATGAGCGTGAGAAATGATAATGTTGCCTTTTTCAGCTAGGAGGGCTCAGCTCCTGCAATGTAAGGATGACATGGCAGGAACTAAGACCGAAGAGTCTGGCTGGAGTCCTTTAAAGCGACTGATTGCTCATGAGTCATACGGAGCACTGCAAGAAAGCAGGACAGGCTGCGCACCTCAGATTGGTTTGGGCTGTCCCAACAAGGCCACTGCAGAAGGACAGTCCCTGAAAGCCTTGACCTTGGTGGGCCAGTGGCCACACTGACATCCAGGCAGCTGTGAGGGATGGCTGCCAGGCTGGCACCTGTACCCCTCATGGTCCTCCCCTGTGTGAGGACAACTAGTGGGGTCACGGCCTCCCAGGCTGAGGCGGGGGAACCGCGGCCTCGGCTGCCTCCACACTGCTGCTATGAGACAGGTGACGGGCTGGCACCGGCCTGCAGTTGCTGGGCGCTCACAAAGCCTCCTCGGCACCTCTCCTGTATGGAACGCTGCTTCCTGGGGGCTTCCCGGCTGCTCTACGAGCTCATGGGCACTGGCCGCAGTCACAGAGAGACCACAGGCCTGGTGGGAGATCCCCGTCCCTACCTGCAGCCTGAGGCCTGCACTACCTCCCCTGAGGGCAGAACGGCTGCCAACGGCCGCCAAGCTGCGCGGCAGCTCTCGAACGTTCCTGAGCAAGGGAGAAAGTAGCTCTTTCATGGCGGCTCGTTGGTCTAGGGGTATGATTCTCGCTTAGGGTGCGAGAGGTCCCGGGTTCAAATCCCGGACGAGCCCAGTTTTTTTTTCTTTTCCTTTTTTCTCTCCTTTCCCCAACCCCGCCGCCCTCCGCCCCGCTCCTCAGGTGGACAGCGGCAGCTCCCGCACACCGCCAAGGGCCACGGACAGGACGAACAATGATACACGCTCCTTTTGAACGCCGGGAATAAGCGCTCGTATCTCCCAGGGAAGGGGCCGTCGCTCTTGCCTGACGCCCCCGTTTCGCCCCTCACAGGGAGCCGCTACCCCGGGATTTTCCCCTCGGGGTCGCTGCTTTCCCCATCACCTTTCTTCGCCCCCCGGCTTCTCCACGCCACAGGGTCCACTTGCGACCCCCGCGGCGGCTCCACCTCTGCAAACCGCAGCAGGGCCGCACTGCCGCCCCCCCTGGCACCAGCTCCGGCTCCTCGCCCCGAGCCGACCCTCCGCCGCGGGCGGTAACAAAACGCCGAGGAGCACAGCGGCGGCAAAATAGGAGACGCCACTGCTGTCCCCTTCACAGCGGGCTCGTCCGGGATTTGAACCCGGGACCTCTCGCACCCGAAGCGAGAATCATACCCCTAGACCAACGAGCCGCTCTCTGCTGCCTCCTCCCCAGCTCTGCAATTCACTCACTTCCCGCCTCCTCCTGCCCAGTGATCGCCACCTTCTGCCAGCGCCTTCGTCGGTCCGCTCTTCCCCCCCGCCAGACTGCCAATGGTTCTGCCCACCGCCTCGGTAGACACCACTCCTCTCCGTAACTGTGGGGGCTGCTGCGATTTCCCCCCGTCCCCCACCTGTACCTCCCCGCCAGGGTAACCAGTGGCACCGCCCTGCCCCCGACCCTTATGGCCTCGCTTGGTAGAGACGATTCCGAGTCGCCGTGGGGGGGAGCGGCGGCCCCGCGGCGCCCCCTTGCCCAGATCCCGCTCCTGCGCTCTTCCGCTGGGTACGGAGGGCGGGGGGAGGAAGAACGGCCCCGTCCACCCCGGCGTCGCGCTCGCACCGGGCGCGCCTGGCGAGCACGCACACCCGGCAGGGATCGAGGCCGGGAGAGCTCATTCTCAGCGGAGGGGAAGGGAGGAGAATGGGAAATACAACACCCCCCCTCCCTTGGACGGCTTTGGTTTATCCCGGCCCGCGCTTTGCCGATCCGCTGGGCGCTGCGCCCCCTGGAGGTGTGAGGGCGCGCAGCAGCGCGTTCCGCTCCCCTCAGCGCGGGAGCGACAGGCGGACCAACAGACAGGCGGACAGACAGACTGATTGACGGACAGACAGGCGGACCGACAGACAGACTGACAGATAGACGGACAGGCGGACAGACAGACAGGCGGACAGACAGATGGACAGACGGACAGACAGACTGACTGACGGACCAACAGACAGACTGACAGACAGATAGATGGACAGACGGACAGACAGACAGGCGGACCGACAGTCAGACTGACAGATAGACAGGCGGACAGACAGACAGGCGGACAGACAGATGGACAGACGGACAGACAGACTGACTGACGGACCAACAGACAGACTGACAGACAGATAGACGGACAGACAGACAGGCAGACCGACAGACAGATGGACGGACAGATAGATGGACAGACAGACGGTCAGACAGACAGATGGACAGGCAGACTGACTGAGTGACTGACAGACGGACAGACTGACAGATAGACAGACGGACCGACGGACTGACAGAGCAACAGACAGACTGACTGACAGACCGACTGACGGACAGAGAGACCGGCAGACTGACTGACGGACAGACAGACAGGGCCTTCCACCCCGCACCCTCCTGCCGCGTGGGGCTGTGCGGGGACACACCCGGTACCTGTGGGAGTGTCTGTGGCTGCTCCCGTCCCGCAGCGGGTGAGCCCGGGCCCGCGGGGTGTCCTGGCCGCAGGGGCTGCAGGGGAAGCGGCGGGACAGTGGCTCCGGGCAGAGCGCTCCGAGCTGCGGCCGTTACCTGGGCCCAGAGCAGCCGCCCTCCCCTGTGGCTCCCGGACCCGCTCCCCTGCTGCTGCGGCCGCCACTGCATCTCGGATGTGCTCTGTCCCACCAGTGCCTCCTGTCACCCTCACGCTCCCCGGGCACGTTTCCAGCCTCCCTTGCATCCCAGATCTTCCCAAAAACCTTTTTCCACCAGGAATTGCTCTCAGCCCTCACCCACCCAACACTTTCTTGTGCCTCACGCTAGAGTTTAAACACAGTCCCATCAAAAAATAACCATAAAACCAGCAAGATCCCAGCCAAACACACCTGTGATTCTGTGATTAACAGTCTCCTGGGGCTGCCTTCCTTTCTCTATTTATTCTTGCTCTGTTTTGCATCCTTCCCCCCCAATTTAAAGGTCTTCTGGCCTTTAAAAGTTTGTGCTTTTACTTTTTTTTTTAAAAAAATAATCTTCCAGCTATCATCCACAGTGGAGGAATTGCATCAATTTAATCAGACTTTTCTCACTGAGGGCATTTTCCCGTTCAACCGTCGGTGTCCTGACACCGCACGCTCCAGTGTCACCCAGGTACAAACGGGACTGAATGGTGCCCCCACCCCACACACCAAGCCGAGCTGTGAGCTCCATCTCAGCCAAAACTTTTGAACTCTCTGCACCTTGTGGGTACAAGACCACGCTGCCCAAGCCTGCATTTCCCATAGTGTGGATGGGGCAGGGATAGGTGCCCACATGTATGCTCTGCTTCTGCAGCATCCCTAGAGGGATGTGTGGATGCCTTCAGCTGAGAAACAGGAGACTTCTTCCCTGCAACTTCTAAAACCACCAAGGCGTGAAGTTGGTGATGCAACTTCTGGCACAGAAAGTCTCTCAACTGTTGGTTTCTAGAAGCTGGAAAATATCCCAGGAAGGATCAGTGTGTGTCATCTTGGGGTTTTTTCATGCTTCCCCTGAGCAAGGAAGCTGTTGGAGAAAAGGCAGTAGGCGAGACAGCTTTGCTTTCTTCTCTGCCCAGATACCTGCAGAGCTGGGGCAGGGAGTGCGCCAGTCTCCAGTGCCACTGCTTGCCCCAAAGAACACCTTCCTTTGTGGATTAAGCACATTGGTTAACACTGTTCCCCAAATGTAAAAAATACCACAAATTCAATAAAAATCAAATGTTAAACTGTTCCAGCGGCACTGCAAACACCTCTCCTATTTTGCCCACTGCTACCAGGTGTCTCCATCTTCTCTTAGGCTCCTTCATCTCCCCAGGAGGAAACACACAGATTTTCGTTTGGTTTTATTCCATCATTTATTTCTTCTGTTTCTCCTTTGGATTTCCATTCCCTTGCTGGGGACACACAAACAGGCACACATATATCTGTATATACAGTAAGGCACAATCACTCACATCCAGATGGGACACTCTGCTGAGAGAAGAAACAGGGTACAGCCCATGACTGCAGCCTGCCCTGGAATACAAGCTTTAACAAACAGATTAAAATGGATTCAAAGGCAACAATGCTCCACAAGGTGGCTCGAAAGGATGTGGGGGGCACGTTCACCAACAAGCCTGTGCTACACAGGAGGGGCAACGCCGTGGTCTCACCTGGGAAAAAGCAAAGCAGGGCACGGAGCCACTTCTTTCCTCATGATTTTAGAGGTGGGGGACAGAAAGGGGATAACCTTCAAACTGGGGCTCTGTAATGCCGCGGTGTTGCAGAGCCCTCTGAAGGATGGATGTGGGCTGTGTCGTGTAAAATGCTTCTGCCTGTCCAAAGAGACAGGGACAAGCCAAGCCTCCAACTCTGCTCAGCTTAATGCTTGCTAGGAGGAGCTTTGGGGTGGTTCTGCCCTTGGTCCTTGTAGCTGCGTCTGTGTTGCTGGGTGGCTGGTGGCAAGTTCAACCACTGGCTGCTGACCATTCACATCACCTAACAGCTAGATGACTCCTTTGCTCAGCTTCTGACAAGTGTGGCTCGCTGCTTGCAGTGAACCAGACTTGTCCACAGCTCCATGTCACACTGTGGACATGAGCCCCATGGCCTTGAGCCACTGCAGCTTTTTATTCAGTGTTGAGGATACAGCTTCAAGCACTCCTGTCAGGTGAGGGTCCGTTATCCATCTTTCCCTGCAGAACTTATTTCTCTTCAGATGCAAAAGCTTTTTTGGCTTTGCCACTGCCAGACCTGTGACTTAGCGAGTGTCCCAAGAGTGAGTGCAGATCTACTCCGATGCCAGGAGGGACTGGCTGTCTGTCCTTCACCAGTTCATATGCGGTCAGGCCATGTGACTGAAACTTAGCCATCTAAGACCTCTTCTTTGAGGTACATAAAATTAATCAGATGTTTCTGATCCTTTCTATCATGAGTGGCACTCAGTGGCCACACAGTGAAAATTTCAAAAGAGAACCCAAAGATTGGATAGGGTCTGGAAGTCCGAAAGACTGACAGACAGGTGGCCCTTCTAAATCTGGACTGGAGCACAGAGCCAGATAAGAAAACTTGCCCTAGGGATCAATGCAGCACATCTTTTCTGTGCATCAAATCTGTTGGTTGTTGCTTTCCACCAGCACTAAAAACTCCCAAAGTTGAAGCACACAGAAAAATTGCCCACCCTGGCTGGCTGTTTCACAGATCAGACAGCTTGACCCCCATTTGACATGGATTTTGTGCTTTATGAACAATATCCTAAGAGTTTTCCCTGTGTTTAGGGTTCACATTGCCTGCCATCATGTTTAGGGTTCACACTGTCTGCCATACAGCATATATGGAGAAAACATACTTTTTTTCCTTACTGTTAAAACATTATTTACTGACATCTGAAAACCCAAAATGTTTCAAAAGAAGTTACCAAAAAGGCACCATACATGTATGTCTGTAACTGATGAACTTCACCTAACAGCAATGCAAGGGAGAAGAAGACATTTTGGAGCAGGATGAAGGAGCAGAGGGCCCAGCAGTGGTGGTGGCTGTTGGTTCCAGGACAGCACATAGCAGGTCTCTCAGTCCCCGAATATCACTGAGGAACATCAGCCAACACCTCAGTTTTAAACTCTGAAGTGATTGCAAGCCAGCCTCTTGTTCCGACTGTCCCAAAACACGATGGTGCTAAGCAGAGAGCCAGTGAGCAGCCACTCAGCTCCAGGATGAGTCCAGACCTCAGGAGATGTCCGTATTCTGCTCCTCTCCTACCACTGAAGGTTTTCCAGTAGCTTCCACCTTGATTAGGTTAGTTGGCTCCTATTGACACGTTAAATCTCCTGTGCCCTGATTGGCTATGTCCTTTTGAGAGGGGGAAAAGTAAGGAAATTATGAAAAATAATAATTGGTCTAAGTAAATACAATCCTGGGGAGTCTGTGACCTGGGGGGTGCTTTGGTAGTTTCTGTGCTAGGAGGCAAAGGCAAGCTGCAGGCTGAGCACCAGCCTGCTTCCTTTGGATGCTCCTTGCCAAACCAAGGAGGTGTTGGAAGAGGGGACAGGTGGTTGAGGTGGAATGAGATATTTCCTCAGGCATCTGTGATTAAGTTACCAGTGGTTAGAGAATACATAAGTTACATGGAACAAGCTGGGCTTTAGCCAATGGGAATCCTCTTTCATTTCCAGTGGCAGAGGCCTGTGTTTGCATGCTTCCAGGGCTGGCCATGAAACTGGGATGTGTGCAAACAATGCATTTGTTGGCAAAGCTAACAGAGAGAGAGAATGTATGTACACATGTATATATACAATGTGTGCTCATATATACATATAAATATGTGTATGTAAGGAGGCATATTGAGAGAGTATATACATGGTTACTGGTGGGGGAAAGTGCTTTTAACTGTAATTACTTTCAAATTGCTTTCAAAACAGCAATTGAGCAGAGTGCCTGGTGAGCTTCTGTTTTACTGAAGCCAGAACTGGCTTTGCTTCTTCTCCATCCTCTCTCTCTGTAACGCCACCCAGGAGGGCTGGTTCTTTTAAACAGGCTCTGCAGGCCTGAGATGTGGTACTCTTGAGGTGTGGGGAGCAGCAGAAATTTGCCATTTCCATTAGTAAGCAAAACCCTCTGGTATTTTAGGAGCCATCACTGTGCTGACCCATCTTACCTGTGTGCCACAGTTACGCTGTGCCCTGCTCCCGCGCGGCCGACATTGAAGGCTCACTGGCAGTCTCTAAGCCCGCTGCGTCCTGCAGTGGTTCAGGTGCCAGCGGTGCTTCTTCAGTGTCTGATGTTTTCCGTGCATCTGTGCTCTCACTGCTCTCCTTTGCTTCAGCATCAGCTTCAGTTTCAGTTTCTTCCTTCTCCTTGTCCTCCTTTTCCTGTTCACAGGCAGTGCCTTGCTGCTCTTCTCCCTGGTGACCCTCACACACCTTCTCCTCCTTGTCTCCAGAGGGCAGCTGGGGAGAGTTCTCCTCCCCTGGAGCACCAGGACACACCTCCTCCTTTGTATCCCCTGTGTTACTCTTGCAAGGAGTCACTTCCTCTGCCTGTTTTTCCCCTTTTTCTTCATCTGATCTGCTGGATCCTTTCCTTGATGGGGGCTTCTCATCAGACCCCGTCTGTTTCTTTTGCTCTTTGCTCCCTGTTTCTGCCTCTTCTGACTTGCCCTTGGGCCCAAACACCTCATCCCCATCTTCCTTGGCACCATTTTCTGGAGAGGAGATGTTGACCCCTAAATCTTCCCCATCTCCATAGTCGGACAGAGATCTCCGGAACCTCCTGGAGGGAGGCCTGCGCTTTATCGATCCGCGTGTCCGCACCTTGGAGGCAGGAAAAGCAGACATTGAAGCAGTCAAGAGAGCGGTACTGGAAAGCAGGAAAGCACAACAGAGGAAAACACCATGGGAAACTTGAGTGCTACACTGGTGGCCTCACTTTTCCTGCTCTGCTACTGAGAAGTAGGAAGAAGAGGGCTCCCTGCTGCTGGGAGACTACTTTAATAGGACAAGCAGGTCCCTAATATACGCCTCCTTTCCTTCTGTAAAGATGGTGTTGGAGATCAGTGTCCCAATTTAAACTGTGGCTCCTTGTCCAAGTTAGACCCTACCCCAAGGATGCTGCATTCATGATGCAGATGCTGCTGACTTTGGGTATCTCAGCCTTTTCCACTTTTGGCAGCTCGGTGGTTGAGGATGGAGCCTGTGCTCCAGTTGATGGTGGTGAATGCAGGTCACAGCTCCCCACTGAAGTGCTCTGCACTCTGTGGGACACCTCGTGCTCTGCCTGGCTCCCCAGACTGTGCCTCAGCCACCTTTGACATATGTAGGCACGTGGCACCACCTCCTCACAGCGCTCCCTGCCCAGGTACCAGCCACCCTGTTACTGCTGAGCTGAAGTGACTGAGTCCTGCCACTTCACTCCTTCCCTTCTCCACTGGGGCAGGAAGGCCACTGGAGCTGCTGGACCATCAAGCTCTGTGTGCAAGGGTGCAGGGAGGAGGCTCCAGAGAGGTGCACTTGAAAAGCTGTTTCGAACCCAGCGCACAGATCTCTGTTGGCCACAAATGCACACTGGTATGGCAGGACTGAGGGCTATGGCTTCCTCTTCATCCCCAAGCAATAAGTAAGCTTTATCCTGCTACGATGGAGAAATCCTAGTGCATACCCTACCTTGTTATAGAACTGCAGCTGAGTGCCTTCCGGGGGTTGATCAAAGCTGACCGGCGTCTCATTTGCTTCACTGGGCTGGGACTGAATCCCTGGGCTGCTGGGCGTTGAGGGAGGGGTGCTGAACGGAGACACCAGGGGTTTCAGACCTGGGCTTTTGGGAGATGCTCCAGGCAGCAGAGCAGCTGGAGCAAAAGCCAGATTGGCCTGCAAAGAAAAATCCTTGTCACTGATGTGCGTGACACCAGGGTGTACTACAGGCTGCAACCACACAGGGGAACCCTCACTCTTGCCACCGGAGCTGCCACAGCTCTCAGCTGTCACAACCCACATACCTTCCGGTTATGGGTCTCTCCTGGTGACACTGTCAACAAACAAGTCCAAGCAGAGAAGTTATGACTGGATATTTGCCCTTCCCCAGCAGCTGGATCTCAGGACATGTCCTTTTGTCATCCTGAGGCCTTTTGGGATTTTCCAGTGACCCAGCCAAGCCAGCACAGTCTACAGTGGCTGAGCTGGGAGAAAGTCTGAACAAGCAGCCAGCAATCACTTGGAGATTTAAACCACCCCTGTGTGTGCCCAAGCAGACTTTGCATTTTCAAGCCTGGTCTGCAGGTCTTCTGAATGATCTGCACAGTGGTGAGGAGTGAGAAAACCATGGGAAGAAGCAAGTTTGTGATTAACTGTGTCACACACTTCCTGCTGGCCTGTCACTAAGAAGGTCTGGTAGGCAAAAGTCCTTGGGTGCATTAAGAGGGACGGTGCTATGAATAGGCTTACGCTGTGTCGGGGCGGCCAGGAGGCACCGTGCTCGCGAGTCGCACGTGCTGCCAGGCGCAGCAGCTGGCACCGGCTGGGCACTATGTGGGCTATCAAGTGCTGAGCTGCCCTCAGCAGCATGAGTCAGGGGCTGCTGTGAGAGAGAAAAAGGGCAAAAAGCACTGGGTGTGTTTGTGTGCAGCTGGGGGAACTGAGGGAAGGAAAGCACAGAGCTTCTAGGCATGTGTAGGGGGGTGCCAGAGCCCGGAACGCACGCCTCGCTGCCAGGGCTGTGGCTGGCTGTGCTCAAGGCCAGCTCCCCAATAGGGTGCAGGTGACTCAGTTTGATTTAGACTGCTGAAAAGAAAGAGCTGGAAGATGTTTCAGCCAGGGCTTCCCTCACTTTCTCTTGCAAGCTGCACTTCAACTCAGGCTCCTGCCCCTGCTCCCTGCCTGAGCCGTGCTGCTGCCATGCCCATGCCCAGCCGTGTACCCTGCAGATCCAGATGATCCTGACCTATGCACTGACCCACCTATGGACGTGTCTGAAGGTCACTGGACTGTTTCTGACCCTGGTTACCATCACCAGACCTGCTCTGCCTTCCTTGTCTGTGCATTGTGGGGCTGGGCCCTCATCAGTGAGGCCACTGCCCTGCTTACCCAGCTGTCATCCTTGGCTCCTGGATCCCCTGTGGCTGCTCCACAAGGGAAGTAGCCATGAAAAATGCTACTTTTAATTTAATTTATTTTTTTAGTTTAATAAACCAGTTTTAATTTGCTGGGGTGGCCATGTGGGCTCTTCCAGGACCTACCTGCAGCTTTTCAATCATGGGAGAGCTTTTCACCTTGACCTTGGGAATGGGGCAAGCATTTGGAGATCGCTTCTGCAAAACAAAATGAAACATGAAAAGTCACAGTAAAGGAGGTGAAAAAGAGGAAATACAATGAAAGCAGAAGATTTGGAAGAGATAAGCAGGAAGAGCAAATATGTAGTGGAGCAAATGAAGGCTCCAATAGCATATTCACACAAGAAGTTTGCTTTCTTCTCTCCTGATCCTGCTCCCTTTTTGTTATTTAGCCATCCTAGGGCTCTACATACATGTGTCCTTCCTTCAGGAGAAAAGGTGATTGCTTTCTGGCTGAAGTATCTGAGTTAGGTGATGGGTAATGGCCTTCACTACGGTGTCTAATCTATGACACAATTTTCCCTGGTATTATTTCAGGACCAGACAGGTTAAAATTCTCACTCTGGATTAATTATTCCCTTTTTCTGAAGATTAAAAAAATCTCAAGAGCAGAACTTTTATGCCATCATACTCAAACCTCTAGAGTTCATCTGAAGGCAACAAACAGCACGGATGCTCCCTGTGCTAAGCACTGTTCAAATCTAACAAATGCCAGCAGTTCCTGCCTTAAAATGCTTGGAAGGTGGTAACTGGGTGGATCCACCAGTGCTCTAAGGGTAAAACCAAAAGCAGTAGAAATGGGACGTGTCTGTGCTGCAGGGGTGGGAAACAGCGTGGAGCTGACTCTGAATCAGTGCATGTGTGTGAGCAGGGGAAGGTCTGGTGCTGCATGATTGATGTCTTTTGCTGCACAGCCTGACCTCTCTGTTACCTCCTAGCTCGTGTCTCAGGAGAGAATTAAATCACTGTATTAAATTGATACTCACTTGCTCATCATTGTCACTTGTCTCAGTTTTGTGGGAATACAAAGGAAGGGAGCATGGTGGTTTCCTCCGTGTTGGCTTATGTGGTGGTACCTAAGAGAAGAAAACAACCCACTCAGCACCATGGAAATCAGTTTTTTTGATAAAATAAGTGAAAATCAAGCACCAAGGGCATGCTCTGAAAGTGGCCTCCTTGGGTGGCAGGGCTCAGCTTGCCTAAAGGAAACATCCAAAAGCAGCACAAGATATTGGCATATGGGTGTGTGGCCAGCATGCTAGGTGTGCTTACAGCATCTTGAGCACAATCCTAGTGTTGGAAAAGCAGTCTGTATCTCTTTCCACAGCATGTACCACGAGACTTCAGGCTTTGTGCAAAGGACGCTCTTCTAAGCTGTGGAGAGTGGAGAAGTCTTCTCAGAATCTTCATCTTCAAAGCATCCTGCTGGAAACCCCTTCAGACTGGAATAGCTTGTTATTGTTCTCCTTCCTGTCTTATTACCAGGATTTCCTTTTAATAAGTCTCAGCTGCCCACCTGGTTCATGATTTTCCTATTTTGCATCTGATATATTTTAGGGGCAAAAAGGGGAATTCTGACTTTTTCAACATGCCCCTACAGCCCCATTTGTTTCTCTCTGATGAAGAAGAGCAGCTGGCAGAGAGAAGGCCTCAGCTGCAACTTTTTTTTTTCACTAAGAAACAGATTCTGCAGGGGAGAAGGAACAAGGCAACTTAACAGCAAGAACACTGGTTCCTTCTAAATGTCCACAGGCTCTGAGTCCAGAGTGCTCAGTAGGAAGCACATAGCACAGCACTATGGAGTTGTTCCTTCATAACTATTGCTCTGGTCTTGATGACAAGCTGTCTCTATTTTTATGCCAGGCTTGTAGTCTCTTGCCAAGCTGTTAAGACACTTTTTGTGTGTTAACAGTCAAAATACTCGGGTAATATTGTGCATCTTGGATAATATCCACAATTTGGATAATCTTGTTACTTTCTAACGGGCAGGCATGTGAAAAGTTGGATTATGGCTTTGCCCTCTGTAAATTGTCAGTTTTGGAGGACATGTAGATTTGATGTCACTTAACTTCTGGTGGTGCTGCACCCAGCCATGGCAATGCTGCATCTCTAACCAGCCAAGGGCAGCCCTGCCCTTCCTTCCCCTTACCTCAAACTGGGAAGCAATAATATCAGGTCTTGTTGAAACCCCACCATTTTGCAACCATGAAATGCTCTGCTGTGCCACAATGAATGTATCAGAGGCTCCCTGGTTGATAGGTTCCCCTTTGCTGGCATGGGTCAAGCAAGGGTTAAAGACCATCCACTCAGCCATTAATCTGAAGCCAGCTTGAGAAAGCTGTTGGGGAAGTGACAGATGGCTTGGAGAGAAAAGACAGGAAACTTTGTCCTCCTCTGTCTCTGGAGAAAATGAGTTTCCTCCTGTGAGGCCCCTCTACAGTGCCTTGGCTTGGGAGCAGCAGAGGTCTGCAGATAACACAAGAGAGGTCTGGGAACTTGCTGCTTTCTTAAGGATGAAAGACTTAGTGCAATCAAATCCCATACCTTGAAAGAGGAAATGACGGTAACGGGCTGGATGGAGTGGTGTGCTGGTGACTAGTGGGAAAAAAAAAGTGCTTGGGAAGAGATTGGCTGTTCCCAACCTGGGGCCCAGCTAGGAGGGTGCTAACATCTGATAGAGGGTGGCATGCCAGCCCCACAGGACAGAGGTCACCACTGCATCCAGCCAAAGACAGGAGGGGTGATAGGGAGGATCTCCTTAGGCCCAGCCTGGGAGTGCTGAAATCTGCAGAAAGAAGCAGTTCAGTTTTAAAGGGGCACCCACTGACTGAAGAGGGACACCACTAAACATTTATGCTTCTAAAAAAGTGCACAGTGATACAGGGGGCTCTTTAAAAATGTCAACCTCCATCCACAAACACTCTCACTTTCCTTCTAGTGTTTTGCTTAGTGGTGAAAGACAACTTGTGAGGCAATGCTTGGCACAGTGGGATTTCAATAAAATACAGTTTCAGCGTGATAGAGATAGGCACAGAACCTGAAATGTCACTGGGAAGAGGTAATGAGGGCAGGTAAAGAGACAGCTTGCTTTCTCAGACCTGTAAAGAAGGCAGTATCTGAAGGAAGCCACCTTGTTTTGTGAACAAAGTGCTGGTGACCCGCCACTGGCTTCTACACTGCATAATCTGGTGTTTGCTTTCTTTCTCCATGGCTCAGTATTCACTATTTCATTGTTCATTGTTGCCCTTTGCCCACAGAAGCCAGCCCAGGCAGTACATGCATTGCTGTCTGCTGCTGTGAGGGAGCCAGGCGCGCACTACCTGCCTCTGCAGTGTCTCACTTGCAGTGTCTGCTTGTCCTGACACAGGGATCTACCAAAATCCTTGTCACATGGGAGATGCTGCCACAGCTTTCATCGCACTAGGAGACAAATGCTTTGCAAAGATTCCAAACCTAGGTGGATTCACACTCAGATCCCTGATGCTCTGACTTCTACAGGCAGAGGAGAGTGCCTCATTTCCCACTCAGTTACCTGCTGGTGGCTCCAGAGCTCCTTACCTCTTTTCCAGTGATATTGGCTGCTTGCTCTTTGAATTTCCCTGCTAGCTGAGCCACTGAGGGTGATGGTGACTTGTCCACCTCTGAGTTGGTCTCTGCTGGCCTGTTCTGACAAATTGGGAATAAGAAGTTATGAGCAAAGGCTGGGAAAAGAAAGCAGGCTAGGGAGAAGCCTGCACATGTGTTATAAAGTTCAAGAGTAAGCAAGGAGTTGCAGCAGAGTTTCTCACATCTGGCATCAATCATCCACTCTGAGAGCAAGAGGTTTGGGAAGACAGGACCTAGCAGCATTTTCAAATATCCCAGAAAAAAATCAGTAATTCACACAGAGCCTTTCAGCTCTAGCTGAAGAGCCTACACTCAGTATTTTTCACTGGAAGCCAACTACTTCAAGCCAAATATCTGTTCCCCATCTTTTCCTCACAGTGAGCAGATAAAGGATGTTCCCACACACTACCTCAGCCCTCCCATCCCTTTTTTCCACCCTGATCACCAGTGCCTTTCCTTTTCCAGTGGTTCTGCTGCAAGAAGCCATTCCCTGTCCTCGCAGCAAGCCAGCATCTGCTTGGGGATGTCCCTGTGCTGTTCTGCTTTTTTGGCAGTGAAATACTCAGGCGGGTGGGGGTGAGGAAGGAAATACCAGGGCTGAGAGAAGCTGCTTCTCCCCTGGGCTGACAAGAAGCTGAGAAGCAGGAGGTCCTGTTGGAGACTGGGTGGTGCAGCTCTTCCCACGGCGCACAGCCCTGGTGTCATCCCCCATGTACCTTGTTTTCTTTGCTATGTGGGTATCAAGCAATATAAGTAGAAAGTCTTGAAATCAAAGCTGATGAAAGGAAACCTTTGTTCTTCATCTCTAGTATCTGATGCCAGGGAAAACCAAACCAGAGGAACTGAGAAGAACTAACCAACAATCCTTGTTTTGTTAGAGGTGGAGACCTCAAAACAACAAAACCAGGCTACAAACCATCAGCAAGGAACCTCATACCCCTGCTCCCTGTACCACTGCCATGAACACACGACCAGCACCACACTTCTCACCCCTCTCCCTCAGTACTCCTCTGTTTCTCAGTCAGAAACTTTCCCCAAAGGCTGTTGCTAGAGGAATACATTTCTGTTTCTCCAAAGGCTCCAGCAGTGCCCTTCCTTCTCCCTTTATGCTGCTCTGCCTGGGAGAGACCTGCTGCCTTGTTAACACAACCACTCCTTTACAGAATATCACAGAATCACAGAATCATGGCGGTTGGAAAAGACCTTTAAGATCATCAAGTCCAACCATGAACCCAACACTGCCAATTCCACCTCTAACCCATGTCCCTGAGCACCTCGTCTGCCTGTCTGTTAAATCCCACCAGGGAAGGTGACTCCAGCACCTCCCTGGGCAGCCTGTTCCAGTGCTTGACTGCCCTTTGGGTGAAGAAGTTTTTCCTCAGATCCAATCTAAACCTCCCCTGGTGCAACTGGAGGCCATTTCCATGAGCACCACTGGAGGTGAAAGGCCCTCAAAACACTGATCTGGCCCATGTATGGACCATTTCCTTTGCATTACCATGCTACAGGGGCTGGATAAATAGCTGTGGAAACTTGAAATCATATTAAAGAAGGAATTTATTTAGTTTCTAGATTAAAAGCAAATCAAGGAGGTTCTACTAAGGATCAGCTCAAGTCATACTGCAGCTTGGAGCAATCTCTAGTCTGAAATATCTGGTACAGAGCAGCATGGCTCAGGCCCATTTGTACTGTGGAAAAGGGCCTTTCCCTTTCTCAGGGAGCTGTAGCTCCCAGTAAATGTTATCTTCCTTCTCCCAGGCCCACAAGCCCCAGTAGATATCTGCCATTCCCTGTTTCCATGGTCCTGACTACATCTCCTAAACTTCCCAAACACTTCAGATCAGCTTTCCTGCATCCAGCCACAAAAGCTCTATCAAGCTGTCTCCTCTCAGTGAACTTCTAGCACCTTCCCTCCATCTTTTCAGCTTTCATTAGAGTAATCACAGGCAGGGGAAGCGGCAGATGAGGGGAACAGAAGAAACAGCGAGGTAAGCAGATCAGCAGGGCAACCTGCTGTGCGCAAAAAATGATGTCTGGGCTAAGTGAGGAGGGAGAGCAGCTCCCAGCTGCGGGCTGGCTCCCTGCTGGGAAGGGAGGGCAGGCTGCAGGAGGAGGAGGGAGAGGAGAACGAATCTGAGGAAGGCAGGATGGATTGTCAGGTTCCCAGGATACCTGGGCATGGCAGAAAGGACACCTGAACTGGGGACTCAGTTGAGGGTGGGGTGAGGTTGTGGAGTCTCCATCTCTGGAGATGTTCAAAACCCACCTGGATGCTTTCTTGTGCAACCTTATGTAGGGCACCTGCTTTGGCAGGGGGGTTGCACTGGAGGATCTCCTGAGGTCCCTTCCAACCCCACCATTCTGGGATTCTGTGAGTTGCAGGTGCTTGGTGTCTGTGGTGGAAGGGTGGCCTCCCTCATAGTCCCTCTTTCTCCAAGAGCTTCTTTCACAACCCTTTGCCTTTACTCAGAAAAGATACTGCACTTCCTCTTGGCCCTTTGACCTCATGTTTTGGGGTGGTTGTGTTTTTTTTCTTTCCTTTTTTTTTTTTTTTGAGTTCCAGTCTGAAAACACAGCTCCCTTTCTCTGGATCTGAGAGGGGATCTCAAAGCTGTGAGGCTGGACTGATTCCACCCATTTCTTGTTTTGCTGGTAGCAGGCACGGATGGCCAGGCAGCCCTTGCTGGCGTGAAGCTGGCGGGCCGGGCGCAGGAAGCAGTGAACATGCCATTCTAAGATTAGCACAAGTAGCCCACGGGCTGTGGCCTCCCCACACTGCCAGCTGCAGGCTCTCTGATTACGCCATGCGTTTGGCCACAGGAAAGGGCCTTTCTCAGATCCCTTCTGGCAATTACACTGCTGTCCTGTCTCCAGCTTTTTCTCCAGCTTCTTTTTTTTTTTCACCCAGCTGGTGTGCCCGGCTCTGTGTCTTCTAGTCGAGGGAATGTGCTGTATCAGGGCACTCGGGTGCAAAAGGTTCCCTTCCTTGCACTGCAAGGAGATTGCCATCCCCATGACTTCTAGGGGCTGGACTGGCAGTCTCCCTCCCACTGGGAAGAAGGTGGGAAGCTTCATTTTCTCATTCTCACCCCAGAGCATGTACCAGCCCTCAGCCTCTTCCACCACGAAGCCACATGGCTGCTTCCCTCACTCCAGAGCTCAGCGCTGGCTCTCTCCTGACTCTCAACATCCACACAACCTCTCCCATCCCTGGGCATTTTTCCCATCCTGGTGACAGAACCCACCACTTCTGCAAATGATGAGGAGAAGCAGCTCTGCTCTTGTTTTTTAGCAAAAAAAAAAAAAGATGAAATTACTCAGATGTGAATTTTGCAGCCAACTGCTGATTATTTTTATTTTCAGGAGAGAAGTGTGGTCAGCCTGCATGGACTAAAACCAGTGAGCTCAGGTAAAAGGTTTATTCCATCAGTAATTTGGTGACTGCTGCTCTGAGGTCTTTTACTGTTCCATAAAAATAAGTGTTTAAGCATTGTGCATTATGAAAAATGTCAGACAGAGCAGCAAAACAGAAATTGAATGACCCCAGCAGTGTAAGCGTGGCACTGTAGCTGCGAAGAAGGAAGTGTAACCAGCAAGTTCTCTGTAAGGGGTTTCACTTTCCTCTTCTAAATAAGTTTATACATTTGAGTAAATTTGAAAATGTTCTTCAACTCCACGTTTCTTCATCTGCTTTTAAAACTGAACCTGGTCCCTTTGGCAGCACTGGAGAAGAAAGTTTTGCCTTTATTCATGGAATCATGGCGATTCAAGTTCCCCACCAAAGCCTTTCCTTCCTTTTGCTTTAGAGTCCTTGCCTCTGTTGTGAGAGCAATACTGCCCACTGATCCCTGACTCTTCAGATTGCCTTTTTTGCAGAGATCCCTGCTTCTCCCACAGGCTGCCTGGTAGAAACATCACTGTGTCCCCACAGAAATGTTCTATCCACACAGCCATCCCTGCTGTATCTTTCCAAGGCAGCTGGAAGCTCTCTGAGGTGCCTGGATGCTGTGGCACAGTCAGCTCTGGCTAGCACAGTCCCACCTCACTGGCGATTTAATGTGCCAGAAGATGCTAGGAGTGGTAAGGCTGCCTGGTACGGGAGTAGCAACGTCCCACAGAGGGGACCCCTCAGTACAGCAATGTCATTACCTTGCTCAATGACATCTGCCCATTCCCCTGCTAGAGCCCATGGACCCACCGTGGGCACCAGGTGAAAGAAGGTGCATGGCAGAGGCCCCCAGGAAAGAGGCCAAGAGACTGAAGAGTTTCTCTGTGCAACTTGTTTTGGTACTCACAAAGAGTTTTTCTTGAAGATCATGGAGTTGAGGTCAGAGGTGTCACTGCAGACAATGAGTTTCTTATGAAATCCAAATTGCAAAGACTCCCGGGGAAAACTAGAAAGCTAAAGGTGGCTCTGGAGATGAATTTAAATGTCCTGCTGGGACTGGTGCAAAATTGGCTCTGGCAGCCCTCAGCCAGCAGTTTTGGTCATGATCTACCCACCTGCAATTGACAGATATCGTGACTCCATCTCATGGGATCAGTTTCCCACCAGTTTTTGTCACTGTCCATAATATGCTACTGGCAATACTAGTCTGAAAGGATACCAGTGGGGGTCAGAAGAAGATACTGAAGGAGAAGCTCAGGTTTGGATTTGTGCACCTGGTTTGGCTGATGAAAAGAGCAAAGGTCTATTAGCTGCACACAGAGGAATGTTTTGGCTTAAGCAGCACTTAAATACCAGCTGAATAACAGCAGAGATTTGTACTGCCCTATTCTCCTTCCCTCCCCTATGAATCCTCTGACTCGTCTGCTTTGGCAGTTAGGACATTTTGGCCAGACAGAACACCTTTTATCTGAGGTGCAAACCCTTCACAGCACCTTGTGAGGCTGGAGTATTCAGTGGCTATGAAATCAGTGGCTGTTACATGACTGTTGGTACTGGTTCGGTGCACTTCCCACCCCTATTCTCACGCAGCTGCATCTAGACATGGTTTTGAGGCCAGTCCCCGGCCTCCACATCCCTCCCTTGCTTCTAAAGAGCTTCAAAGGAACAATTCCTTCTACAAAGGCAGGTAGTGATAGAACAAGGGGTGATGGCTTTAAATTGAAAGAGGGGAGGTTTAGATTAGGTCTTAGGAAAAAATTATTTCCTGTGAGGGTGGTGAGACACTGGCCCAGGTTGCCCAGAGAAGCTGTGGCTGCTCCTCCCTGGAAGTGTTCAAGGCCAGGTTGGATGAGGCTTTGAGCAACCTGGTCTAGTGGAAGGTGTCCCTGCTGATGGCAGGGGGGTTGGGACTGGATGAGCTTTCAGGTCCTTTCCAACCCAAACCAGTCTGTGATTCTCTGTTGCCAGTTCTCACACCAGTCCCTCATGCCTGCTGCCCTCCTGTAACCTGCGCTCACACAAGCTCCCCTGTGCCTCTGGTGGGTTTTTCATTGCTGCACATACAATCTACCTCATGAAAAGCAAACACAGCAAAAATAATGACAGACACACTGTGTCAGAGGCAGATACAATAAGGCATCCGAGGCTCAGTGTCTTGATTACACAAACAGGATCCAGAAATAGAGAAATAGTGATCCTCAACACCCAGCTCTCAACGCTGCACCCCGACAAGGGAGTTGTCAATGTGCTAGATGAAAACAAGAGAGGGTCAGTGCTTTTGGGGTGCAGTTTCATAATGTCTTGGTTTTGGCAGAAAGACAGCTTATGTTTTCAACTGCTTAATTCTCCCTTGACCTTTCCTTCCCCCCTCCCTTGTGCCAGTGTGAATTTGTGAGGCTGTGCGGTAAACTGGATCACTGAAATGATCTGGGCTAAAAATACTTCCCTTAACTCTTTACAAGGTTATTTTTAACCCAGATCATCTCAGCAACTGAGTTCACAGCACAGCCCAACAAGCACTTGCACTGCTGTAGCAGGAGGGGACGGAGGGGTGGCAGGGGCAGGCTGCAGTGCAGAGGGGAGGACTTCCTTTCAACTGCTGCAGACAGAGTCTGAGGAAATTGCATCCTTGCGTGTCCCTCTGCTCAGAGGGCTGATACAACAGAAAAATCCTGTTTTTGCATGCCTGCTGGCAGAGGCTGTTCTGGTCTGTGGCACCTGCTGGTAAAGGCTGTTCTGGTCTGTGGCACCAGTGTTTCACTCTGCAGTCTGAGATGCAGCTGAGTGCGAGCTATGAACCCAGGGACTGCCTGTGAGCCAACAGCTGAGTGATTCGGAGTAAGTTGCTATTAAACATCCACAAAAGCCCCACAAACACCGTGTCAGAGATCTCCAGAAGCCCCACTTCAAACAGCAACACCCACACGGCTGGCTGGGGAGTGAGTTTTCCTCGCTGCATGGCAGAGGCAAAGCTCTACACCTGTAGGACCTGCTCAGCTAAGGGAGGGATGGGGGAGGCCTCTGTGGGAAGGAAATGACTTAAGTCAAAATAAACCATCATCACACTGTATCTGGAGGCCAGCAAGGAACGCTGGGAAGCAGTGCTGTGGTTTCCTTTGAAATTAAAGTGTCAGCCTTCACCAAGGCACTGGACTTGAGGGCTGGAGCAGCTCTGCTGTGAGGACAGGCTGAGAGAGTTGGGGCTGTTCAGCCTGGAGAAGGGAAGGCTCCGGGGAGACCTTATAGCGGCCTTCCAGTACCTGAAGGGGCTACAAGAAAGCTGGGGAGGGACTTTTTATAAGGGCAGGGAGTGATAGAACAAGTGGAAATGGCTCTAAACTGGGAGAGGGGAGGTTTAGATTAGATATTAGGAAGAAATTCTTTGCTGTGAGGGTGGTGAGACCCTGGCCCAGGTTGCCCAGAGAAGCTGTGGCTGCTCCTCCCTGGAAGTGTTCTCAGCCAGGTTGGATGAGGCTTTGAGCAACCTGGTCTAGTGGAAGGTGTCCCTGCTGCTGGCAGGGGGGTTGGGACTGGATGAGGTTGAAGATCATTCCAAACCACTCTATGATTCTATGACTTTCAGGAGCCCTTTGCAGACCTCCTCTTCCCTGCCTGGCTCAGCCCTCCAAGGGCAAATGACAGGCTTTCTGTGCAGAGCCCTCCCAGACACAACACCCACCCTTCTCGGTTTTCAGGAGGGTGGCTGCAGGGTCTGAGAAGCCAGCTGGTCACAGGCCCTGTCTGCCTGGGACATCTTACACCACGGGCACTGGGGTAACTCAGCTTGCACAACAAGCAATGCAGCCTTAATCTGATAGACCTGCTTGTTTTTCACCGTAACTGAACTCGTTCTCAGGCTGAAAAGAGCTGTTCTCAAACTTTTCAAGTACCTCTTTCCGAGACAGAAAGCATTTTGGGAGTGATGTGTTAAGCTGCAGCAGGAATGTGCCTCCTCACAGGCTCCCTGGGGGAACATCTCCTGCCCCTGTAGTGAAGTGCTGCAGCCTCTCTCTTGAAAAGACTCCCCTGCAGAGACAAGGTTTGATGAACTGGAGATGTGCTGCTCAAGTGATGACAGTACTAACTCCTCTTGTACAGCCTCACCAGTTTGGGGTGATCATTCCCATAGGGCAGAGATAATCCCTTCTCCTTGATCCATCTTTTATTCAACTGCTGAGGCAAAAGGCTACTGAATATTCAGGCAATACCTCCTCTAAGGTACGGTTCCTGTCTGTCTGGTTGCACCCTGGAGAATCCATCAGGAATGTATCTCATTACCAGCCAAACACACCTGTATGTCAGACCATTCCTACCTTTTTAAAGACCACAATAATATTCAATAATGATACAAAATATAGTAGTAATATGTCTGCAGGAATTGAAGTAATAAAATCTTTCCTTCAGTTAGGATTATCTTTAGTGCCTGTTCTAAAGGTAAATGTCCAAAGAGGCCAATCTACCAAACTATGCTTTTCTACCCCCAGCTTCATTTGTTGTCCAAGGAAGATCATCTAAAGAAACCTGGAATGGGTCCCTGGGTGTGAGTCTTAGCCTTAACACAGAGAATAGCACAGAATGACAAGTTTAGGTTATCCTGGGCAAATCTGCCACTCTTTTTGTCTTGTTCAATGGCAGGAAATAGATATCTGAATTTTCATTTTCAACCTCTTCTTACAGGCTCCAGTTATTTTGGCTCTCACATTTTCTAAGTGCAGATAAAATTAGATGGGCAGCTCATAGGGAACTCCTCTTTAAATAAACTAAAAAAAAGAGCTGAAGGATCATTTTTAATTAGAATTAGACCTAAGTTACTGATCAAAAAATCTCTCTAATAACATAGTTTGTAGTTTAATTCAAAGCCATCTCTCTGCATCTCCCATTTAGATGAGTCCTGGTTTGCACTCTCGTGCCAACATAACCTGAACCGATTTGTTTATCTATGTCCATGTGAGTACATCAGTGGCACCAGGATCATATTGAAAGGGGAACATTGTTCAGGCTGGGAAGGGAGAGATAAGTCAGAAGGGTAGACTGAAAACACAAACTCCCCCAAAGGAGCAAACTGAAAGGCAAGAGGATGGGAAAATATCTGAATCACAGAGTGAGGAACTGGGCAGCAAAAATCAAGAGCACTTGCTACCCACGATCTGAGCCTGCTCATTTCCCTCGTGATCCACGAAAGCATCACGGCAGGCTGAGCACAGCTTGCCCAGGAAGTGGGTGGGCTCACACTGCCCTGGCCCATTTTTTACATCCCTAGAAGGAAATCTCATGATGCTTGTTCCGACTGGAGCTCAGCAGCACACTGGGCCTCTGGCTCAAGAAGCAACACATCCCGAGATGTAAACCCTGAATAAACAAACCTCTTCTTGCTACACTGACCCCTCTCCATCCCAGCGAAGCATCTTTCTTCCCATCTCTCTCTCTTTACCCTTCTTCACAAATCATTCTCACTGGAAACCTTCCAGCTCCCTGTTTCAGGAAGGATTTATGTGGTTTATTTATTCACTTGGCCTCTTATCTGGCAATGAAGCTGCTCCTTCTCTGGTTGTGGCAAATTTTAATTGTTGGCAGAAGCCCCAGATAGAAGTGGCTGCAGCTGTGACTCTGTGACACTCTATAGCTGGCCCTGTCCATCACTGTGTCAGCGTAGCCTGTAGCACCCTGGGATGCAGGGCCAAGGCTCCTACCTGCATTTCCTACCCTTCCTTACAGAACAGGAGTGACAGTTACTGTGCTGTGCTCCACCAGAGCAAAAGCTCCCACGTGAGACACTTCTGCACCTTTCTCTGGTGGGTCTAGGCTAGCTCTGTGAGCTTTGCATATCAGAGCTTTACCACAGTTACTTTCCAGGAGAGGACAGGACCAGAATCCCTTGCAGATCTTTCAGGTGTATCCTAAATGCTGGAAAAGAAATAATATTTTTCTACTTCTCTCTTTCTGTTGCGTTTTCTTTGATCAACCTTTACCAGAAGATAAACACCTCCACTTCACATCCCAGATGATTATTTTGTGATCTTTAAGAACAGCAGCATACATAGAGTCCTCGTCCTATTCCTCCAAGGTGCCATCAGATGGCTGGGCAAAGAGGAATAACTGGCCTCAAACCTCTGTGAATCCCCCACTGCCAGGATGCAGGAGTGAAACACAACAGAAAGCCGAGCAAAGACAGTGAGATTTCAATTTAAAAGATTCAAAGATAATTCCGTGGCTGATATCAGGACATACAATCCATCTGTGAAGGAGTATAAAGATATGTTGAGGTGTGTAATAATGGTGTCGGCTCACTCTGCAAAATCCTTGGCTGTTGTTGGCCAGGGCTGGCATTTTAAAGGTCATGCAACAGGTTTCTAGTTTGACTTGCAACAAAAGGAATTAGTGGTAAGCCTCTGTCTGTCTCACATGAGAGTGTGCACAACTGTGCAGAATCATTACACTTCCAAGATAAAGCTTCTTCTACGTTAAGGTCAACCCACAGCCAGTGCAGAGTGGCCTCCACGTCTGGTTGATGTCACGTGCAACACATCAATCCTCAATCTTGCAGCTCCAGGGAAAGCAACCTGCAGCCTGTGGGAAAATATTGCAAGTGCTGGAGTTTGGGCTTCAGATTTCTAAACACTCTGTGAACACAACAGGACCTGGTGTGGGACCAGCCTGAGCTCTGGGGCCCCGAAGACAGGCTTAAGACTCTTTTGACTCAGGCACACATCTCTTCTGCACATACGTAGCTGTAGATCCTGGTTTCCTTCAGACAAGGGAGTGCTCATTAATTTAGAAATGTCAAAAAAAAAATAAAAACATACAAGACAAGTTTTGGAGACAGGCAGGAGGAGGTAAGGACTCCTGATTACACATGTTACCTTCAAGGCAGTCAGCATTGTTAGAGGCTGGTGATCTCCAGCAGCTTTCTTCAGCTTTTAATGAAAACAGGAGCTCTGACTGGAGCCCTTGCAAAGATTTGACTAGAACTACTGAAATGCATGTTGCAGGGACACAGATGTCAGGTCTCCTCTTAAAACTCTTTATTTTTAGTATTTGCAGTGGAGAGCAAGCTTCTTGCCTGAGTGTAAATTACTGCTGGCTTGTCTCCCAAAGTCTGTGAATAAGCTAGCCACAAGAACAACTCTGAGAAGTACAACGTCCCTCCTCAGAAGTGGTACCTGGGTCAGCACTTACCCCACCACAGATGAATGAACAGAGGATGAGGGTGTGTCTGAACTCAGCTGCAAGGCTGTTGCATAGCTATGATGAGGGTGATGAAGGGGAAGGAGCTCTGACTATAACACAGGGCAGAACAGTATGAGGAATCAGGACTTCAAAGGAAGGTTGCATGCTTGTTTTTAGGAGAAAGGGCAGGAAAATCCTACTTTACATAAAATATGGAAAAATATGTAACATTTCCCTGTGTTTGGGAAGAGTTTGCTCTAGGGCAACATTTTTCTCAAATCTTGCAGTGGTCTGTTTTTTATTTTCTCCTTCTGGGAGTTCCCTTGTGAACTGCTGCCATCTTGGCACTCAGGGTCAAAGGGTAACGTGAGGATACTCCAGCTCAGCAACGATGCGCAGCTTTCATCCAGAAGACAGCAAGCAGCTCCCAGATAAAGTGCAGTAATTTCAAAACTACAGAGACTCAGATCTGCCAGATTTAAAGGCTCACAAAAGCAAGATTTGGGAATTGGGTGGAGTTGGAAGATATCACGTAGCCAGAAACTAGTAGAGGGACAGATGGTTTTTGAAGGAGAGGGTGCTGTGTTGAACTTCTCTGCTGTACTGTAAATAACTGAGATTTCAGTCTGGTTTCTAAAGATTTTTAAATATTTGATAATATCCATCATGATTATAAGAGTGTATTAAAGATGCCTTATTAGTGAGACAGCAGATTTCACATCCCAGTCACATGCATCCCCTGTTTGTTCAGCTCACCCTTCCTGCCTGCAGCTGCAGGGCTGTACCCAAACTATTTTCTATGCACAGTAACCTGCGTAGGTTCAGCAAGCAGAGTCAGGCTATGGTTTCCCTACACCACCAACTCAACAATCTAAGAGGAAGGAGAAGCTGAAAGATGTTGAAAACAGTAATAACAGAACAACTGAAATGAAATTTAATGTCAGAAGACAGAATATTCAAGAAGAAAGGCCCAAAAGGTACTGGAAGGGCAAGGCAGCTCCTATTGCAGGCTGGAATGAGAGGTAGGAAGGTGAAATAAAAGGTTGTTACCAGTGAGACCCCAAGGCTACAGAGGGAAGAAACTGGGCCACCTACAGCAAGAAGAGACTGTGATCATCAAGATCACCAGGTTTTTAAGATAAATGACAACATTTGTTTGTAGACATTGAAGAGGAAAGGGTATGAGGGCAAAGTGGAGAGGCAAAAATCTACATTGCCAGCCATGCCAACTGCCTACAGCCAGGGAGAGTGGCCAGGCTGAGAGCAAAGGGAAAACAGAGAAGTCTCATTAAGGAGTCCAGCCAATTCAAGGAGCAAGGCTCAGCCTTTCCTGTAAAAGGGCCATGCGTATGTAATTGCCTCATTACAAGCTCCACACAGCTGCTTGCAGACAGGCCAAGCAGCCAACATGGAAATAATTTCAGGCAGCAGGAAAAGGCTTGTGGATAAAGATGATATCTGGCTGAATGTGGTCATACCCAGCCACACAAGTGGAGAAACAATGAAAGGCACAGAGGCTGTGCACACACAAGCGGTGTGGCAGCCTTTCTCTGGAGCAGCTCTTTGCAAGAGGAACTTTCCTGTCACCTGAAACACCACCAACTTCAGAACTCATCCCTGTGGGGTTTTAAGCCCAGACATACCACATGGGGTTCTCCCTGCTGAGTCTTTGAGGTGCACTAGCCTCTCCATTCAAGACTTGGCCATGATGAGGGCAAGACATGGCTTTTTAAAGAAGGCTCAGATATTTCATAGATCACAGAATGGTTTGGGTTGGAAGGGATCTTAAAGCTCATCCAGTTCCAACCCCCCTGCCAGCAGCAGGGACACCTTCCACTAGACCAGGTTGCTCAAAGCCTCATCCAACCTGGCCTTGAACACTTCCAGGGAGGAGCAGCCACAGCTTCTCTGGGCAACCTGGGACAGTGTCTCACCACCCTCACAGCAAAGAATTTCTTCCTAATATCTAATCTAAACCTGCCTTCTTCAGTTACACTAGAAGACTAGATTAATGTGTCTCCTCCCTTTGTGAAGTCCTGGGAACTCAGTGTCCTGTTATTTCCTTCAAGTCAATATGTCTGTTTTAAAAATACTGGCTGTATTTATCTGAAGCAAAGAGTTTTTAAAAATTACTCTTTTTTTTGCTCATTATAATAAGCATTTGGCCTTAAAAACAATGTTGATGTTGTAGAGTTCTTCCTTTGCTCCAAGTGAACACCAGTGACACATCTGCAGTCTTTTTCCATCAAGTTTACAATAACTCTAAGTGTTCTTTGGGGAAATACTTTGTGCCTTTAAAACATGAGTGCTGCCAGTGAGCCAGAATCCTGCAGCAGATACAATGAGTGTTCCTGTTACTCAAGATTATGAAAATTTGATTGGGATGCTGAAAACAAGGTCCCTCACTCTGAAATGCCCCATCAATACAGCCCTCAAAGAAGGTCACAATGAAGGAGGCCAGTGAGAATTAACTTGGCAGCAGGATTTCAGTGTCACCTGAGAGCCAATGCATCACTCTCCTAAATAACTGAAGATCCTCACTCTTTTTCAAGCAGCACCACTTTTAATTTCTCCAAGCATAAATTAGATGAACTCCTGCACAGCTTTCATCTTGGCTGAGGAATAGCTCTGGCTTTTCTGGTGAGTCAGGCAGGATATATAGTCCTGTCATTAACTCCTCCTCTCTATCTGATGGGAGCCCTCTAGCAACAAATGCTGTTGGAAAACTTGGTTGGCAACTAGACATGAGCTCCTGCAGATATCTAAAAGACAGATTATATACGTGAAAGGTATGTGGGGGAAAGAAAGGGCTCATTTCTCAGAAATTATCCATTGAAGAGGTGAGTTGATGAGGTTGTGTTGTTTTAGGAATCCACAGACACTCCAGATGTGGAATAGCTCCTCTGGAGCCAAAGGCTGATCTCTACCCCTGGTAAGAGTGATGCTGATGTCTTAATCTACAGCTGACAGCAGCTGTTACCACGACAGTGGTCTGGCTGGACCCGAGCATATTGCTTCCCCTGTGTCTTTAGCAGCTTGTACAGCCAGTATCTGGAATTTGTCCTTGAGATGCTCATGCTACTAGCAAATGGCTCCATGGATGGAGGGGGGAGATGGTAATACTGAAGAAGAGCAGTGATGGCCACCATGAGACATAGCCTGCTTACCTAGCACGCTGTTTGCACCAGCTGCATGTACAGAGCTCCACTCCTGGCCGGGGTTTTCCTCAGGATCCTTCTCAGCTTCCTGATGTTTCCCTCCCAGACGTCTGTTTTTCTTAATGGTCTGGGAACTGTACACAGCCTGTCAACTTTCCCCAAATTAATTGGTGCCTCTCTGTGTGTACTTCCAGGCCTTGTTCTGGGGAGCTCTTGCTGCTCTAGAAGGATAAGGGGTGAGCTAACGGAGGAACAACTACCAAAACCTGCTGGGCTGCCTGCAGGGAGAGGGGAAGTAATGTCTGTGCGGCCAGTGTGTCTCATCTCATGTGAGCCCAGTCTCCTCGACTAAGGGACAGGGAAGAGAGATGGCCAGGCAGGCTGATGTGCACATACTGCTTCAGTGGGGAATAAAATGAATGAACCATGGTTATCATCTGATCCAGGCCTCTGAGATGAGCAGCCTTCTGTTGCTCAAAATGTGCCTTGCAGAAAATCATGACTGTAAACCATCTGAATCACAGTGTTGCTTTAAGTGACTGGCAGAGCCCTGTAGCTGTAGGCATGATGTGAGACTGCACCCTGCCCTCACCTACACACTGGAGACACTTGGGCAGCTGGGCTGAAGGAAGGGAGCTGAGAGAATGGAACAGATACAAGATGCTGCAGGTGGGACAAGGAAAGGTCTGCTCTTGGACTGGCAGAGTGGTTAAAGAGGATGAACTTTAAGCAGGTGCACATGCAGTCTGCATTAATTATCTAATCTGGAGCTATTCAGAAGGTCAAATTAGAAACTGAAGTCACTGAACTGCCAAAGAAGGGCCACAGAACGTGAGAAGTTGGGACAATTCAAAATACTTGTTGAATGCTTTAAGTAGACCATGACACATCCCCATTTAAACTCAACACTAGAGACAATGTAGTTGTGTGTTGCAGC
The DNA here is from genome assembly GCA_907165065.1 of Caprimulgus europaeus. The sequence goes on along the minus strand of OU015523.1, from coordinate 5,594,301 downwards.
AACTACTGGTGACACCATTCCAAGAGAACAAATCCTTCTGCTTCAACAGTGTGACACTGAAAGGCAGTTACACATCTGCTGGGCCCAGTCACGTTTGTAGTAGATTTGAGGTGCTGAGTCCTAGCAATAGGGTGGATAAGGTGGTGATGTTGGAATAAACCAGTTTTGTGGGGACAGAAGTGGTGTAAACAGGCCAAGAGATGAACTGAGCACCGCAGAAGAAAAGTTCAACCAAAGGGCACAGTGACAAAAGTTTCACCATCACCAGACGATCCCTGAAGACGACCAGTGCGCATGTGAAAAAGGACATTTACAGCTATTAATGAATTCCTAGAAATGTAATGAATATGCTGATGATTTCTTGCAAAAGTACTGAATAGGCATGTTTTGTGAGTATAAAGCTTTTGTAGAGAGACAAGTCGGTATGCACAACAGGTGGAGCGATGCCCTGTGCATCCAGCGCTGCAAGAAAGCTTTTTGCTATTACAGAGATTCAGCTCCTCTGAATTTATCCTGCTGGGAACAAAAAACCAGAAGGGTAAATGAGCCTACACAGAGCCCCCAACTGCTGCAGCTCCCAGGACTCATCAGTTAGGACTGTGCTATCTTTGTCACACATTGCTATTAAATTAGGTCTACACTGGATACAAGCAGGTCAGAGAAGGAGGTTCATATTTATCTGAGCCAGGAATTTAGTCTAAAAAGATACACAGATATGGAGTGGAGGAAAGTGATAGTAAGCACTCAGCTAGCAGGCAGCTTGAGGTGTGAATGCTAAGCTACATCCACAGAGATGTCTTTTTAGCTGGACCCTGGAGGGCTCAGCAGCCCCAGCAGCACTTAGCACCAGGGACTGCGAGGCTGCTTTCTCAGCAGCTGCCCTCCCTTTGGAGTCTCCAGTTTGTGAGACCCCTGAAAACCAGGCCCTACGCTGGGCACACAGATCCAGGCAGCTGTAATCTTCAATCTGTGATGTTTGAAAAGGCCTGTCTGAATTTTCAGCCCAGCTCTCAGGATACATTAGGAATTTAGTGATTTCCATAGGTAAATTAATCTACTAAGGAAAATGCACACAAGCAATTCCTGAGCTGCAGCGTAGCCTTTGACATTGATTTTTCCATGATCTGAGAGATAGAATTATTTTTGTTAATTTTTTTTTTTCTGAGTTAACTTGCTTGTAAAATTCTCCCAACAACTCTGTAAAGGAGAAAGCCAATGTTTGCAAGAGCTTTGAAACGCCCTACCTAAATCAATGCTCTATTTCTTTCTCCTGGTGGCTGATTTAAACTCTTACATGTTCTTTCCATGACAAGAAGGGGTCTAAAAGTTCCTTCAACCTTAGACACAGTTTCTCCAGGTTAAAGCCAGGCCTCCGGAACCAGGTGTCCAGGAAGCACGGGCTCAGTGCCTGCACACCACTTGCTCAGTGAATAAATCAGCACTAGGAAGCTCTGGGCAGCATGTCACTGAATTCATGGACCTTAAAATGAAAGGTGTGAAGAAGAAAAATTATATTCAACTTACAAGAGAATGATCCAGCAATTTTTAAGTTGTAGTGCAGAGGTAGAAGAAATAAAGTATGACAGTTTCATTACTTGACAGCTTTTCTTTCCCACAGGCTACAAAAAGAAAAGGCTTCCAGCTTTGGCTTTTGAGAATCTACAGACTAAACTGGTGTCCACCACAAAGGCTCAAAGAGCTGCTGTAGATGATGCAGGTTCAGTTTGCTGGATCAGAGTGTGAAGCTGCTGCAGGTGATGGACCCTGTAAGACTGGACTTTGAGCATCAACACTTCTGAGCAAAGCCCTGTAGGGCCTGGCATGGAGAGCATCACTGGTGGGTTACTCATATCAGGTGCTTGAGGTCAGAACTAGAGTAGTTCTGGTAGTGAGATGCCAGTGCCAAGGGCAAGGGACTGTGGTGGGAGGGCAGAGTCAAGATGCCCAGTGTATACAAAAGAGCAGGAGGAGAGGGGCCAAGAAGAAAACCCTGGGTGGCTGTGGGCAAAGGCTTCTTGAGCTGTACAGAGCAGGACTTGACATTAAATGAGATCAGAAGTCCTGATATGAGTGGAAAAGACAACTTTGCATTGAGCTGAGAGATGAAAGAGAAGGTGCCAAGACTGTTTCCTTTCTGTATGTGCTACCTGCCTGACTTGTTACCTTTATTCTCCTGTCACCTCATGCTCCAGTGTATGTAGCAATCCACCCCTTTCTTCCATCCACTCTGTCCTCCTTGCAGGCACCTGTGCACTTTGCAAAGACTAAGTGGGAAACTAAATCATGCTGCGTACATTTCACGAGTTAAACACATGCTCGCTGCAGGGCCCAAGGGGTGAAATTCCTAGGAAAACTGGCACACAACCTCAAGTGTGTGTATATGAAAAGGGAGGAATAAAGTGAACCTGTTTCATCTGAACTTACATCAGGGGAACATAGCACTCAGCAGAAAGGTATTTCAAGAAGATTGACTTGAATAACATGATTGCTGTCACAGTACAGAGCTTTAAAGGATAAAGAAACCCATTCTTAAAGCAGGAAGAAAGAATACAAAGAAAATTGGTTTTGTGTTTTACTCAGGCAATAAAAGAACAGTTCCCAGACTCTTGCAGATATGATGGCAGTTGATTTGGACCTAAATTTCCCAGAGGCAGAAGTTTGCAGGGCTGGAACAATGTGGTGTAGCAGGAAGGAATCATAAATACTTTTGGGGCCTGATGCAGAATAGCCTCTATTTCTGCTAGCAGCTCCACACGTGGAAGGACTGCAGGAATAGTATGGTCCTGCCCCTCTGGTGGCCCCATCAATGCTATTGCTTGAATGCAATGGAAGATTGCTCTTGCCATTATCTTTCTAATGCTCTGTCCAGTCTGTTTTTGAATCTCTCATGGTAAAGAGGTTTCCACTACATTTGGGTTCTACCACACTATTCCAAACCCTTCCAGACCTCACTGCTAGAAGTTCTTCCTGCTATTTGGTGAGATATACATCTTCTCTTTAATTGGATCCAAATATTCCTAGATGCACTGCTTTTATGATGCACCAACTAATTCTGTTTCCTCTGTGTTAAAAGATTTAGACTACTATCCTCTGTCTTACTGCAAAGTGACACTGACTTGTTCAGCTCCATTCTTCTGAGTCAGCTTTCCCTCGCCTTCGCATTTTTTGTGTCTTTCTCTGAACAAGAACTTGTTGATCTGCATCCTTTAGGTAGCAAGACTTTCCAACTGCATGTGTTAATTCTCTGTACTTGAAAAGCTGTGATCTGGGTGAGCAATGTATTTCTTGCTTTAAGAAGCAGCATGTAGCTTGGTTCAGTGCTACAGCATGAGGGAAAGGGATTATATTTTGTGAAATACTTCAAGATGCTCTGAAAAACATCACTGCATGCTGTAGTTACCAAGAGCTGTGGTCCAATCATGGTGAGAACGCCCATTTGAGAAGCACGAGATGAACTGTGGCTTTGTTGAAGCTGGCAGTGGTAAATCAATGTGCTTTGTAGATTGGCCACTAATCATTCACAATGACCAAAACACTGTGTGCATCTTGTTATGAAGGGTAAGCAGGTTTATTTGCATAAGGACACTTGTCTGCCAACACAAGCTTACCGCCTCGCTGCCTGTTGTGTGGGGTTTCAGCTCTTTTAGAATTTGATGCTGAAGAACAAAAGAAAAAGGACAGGCATCTATACCAGCTGCCAATCTGGCAGGAGAGGTCTGGGTTTTTGTTTTAGCAAGTGGTGTGCTTGTATCTGACAAGAATGTGGTCTCAGGTCTTTTTTTCTTGCTAACAGGTGAAAACTTCATTTGGCACTCACAGGGCAGATAAGCCTCATCCTTATCAGTATGCTAAGGGGATCCATATACTGGCCATAAGATATCATAAAGATATGCCTCAGTCTTGATGTAAAAGCATTTCTGGCATAAGAGTCATAGCTGGATATGCTGTGGCTTGGATGAAGTGAGACTTAAATCCATGCCTACACAAGGCTCCATAAGAATAAAGTGCCCTGTGCCTCTGACAGTAACTAGGTGCAAAGCAACTGTGCAGTGAGTGTGCAATAACAACTTCTCCTTACACAACACACCTCCTGCCTCTAGGCCAAATTCATCCTCACGTGTGCCATGTTGAAAATTGCTACAGTCATGGAATTGCCTGTAAGCCACCAAGACAAGCTGTGTCTCTGTGGTATTACAGCACCTACAGGCAGTAAGAAGGCTTCACCAGTAAGATAGACAGGTTCTCCAAACAGGTTCTCCTGCTGCTGGGTACAGCTGCAATCTCAGATCCCAAACTCGGGCTGCACAGTTGGTGTTTCAGAAAAAGGAGCATCTACCTCTCTACAACTGTTAACTGACCATGTGGAAACAGGAAAACCACTCCTGCGTTGTATGGGCTTGGTCATTTCCATGACGAAAAGCAGCAGTTTCCTAGCAGTACCTATTGATAAAGCAATGTTGTCATTTTCCCCTGTTCTTCAGATAAGGAGTGTGAGGGAAGGTATCCATAATATGTTGCTCAACAGTAAAATGTCCTGCCAATTAGACTGTGGAATCCAGGAAAGAAAGCTTTTCCAAAACGCTATCACCATGACCTGGAATACTCAGACGCCCAAAGATTAAAATGGGGAGTGAGGGACAGGAGGGGATCAGGAGAATCATCCCTTTTCCAGTGACACAGGGAAAGCTTTAACTCTGCAAACCATTTACTCTGGGGTCACTGCTAGCTACAAGTAAGGGTCACAGCACAGCCCATGGGGTTTGGTTTTGTTCCTTTCTGTCCTTCAAGAGGGGGGCTTCAACCAGTTGCTGGGATGTGGAAGTCTGGCAAACCTGATCGTTTCCAGCTTTGCTGCAGACATGGCATTTACTGTCAGGCAGGTCCTAAATCTGCCCAGACCTGTGGGGTAAAATGGGGTCATATGGTACTTCTCCTAGTATATATAAATACTCTTCCCTTTATCTACACAGACACTCTGCATCAATGCGTCATTGTGATGGGTTTGGGAGAAAACGCTGAAAACAAGTGGATTTGAGGTTAAAGCGTTCTGTTAAATGAAAAGAAAAAAGAAGAGTGGAAAAGGAATGTTTTAACTTTTGGAATGAAAGCCAAGCAGCAGAGCTTCCTGAGAAAGGGAAATAGTTTCCTGGCGGAGCTAACCATGGCGTAATGTTTGTGCTTAACTGTGGCTCCACAGCTGCAAGGGTGGGCAGAGACCTCGCTCAGCCCCACTCACCTCTGCGTGGCTCACTGTCCTGCTGCTCTGAGGGCCATAGAGGTTACAAATTTCAGCCCCCTCATCTACACAGTACCAAGAACCCTTTCTTCCATCCCCTCCTTTTCAGTCCTTTAGGTGACAGGCGACATATCTTTAGGGCAGTTTTCCTAGGGACAGGGTAAGTGCCTCTGCTAAAAGATAGCTGCCCTGTAATTTGGGTGAGAGCATCATTCCCTGTGGCTCCTGGAAGGATGCAGCAATCAGGACACCAGGCCTGGAAATGTGCTCAGTCCACAGCCAGTGGTGGCTTCTGACCTCTCCTGTTGAGGGAGGAGACATATTTGAACCCTTAGAGGTTCCTGCAGACTCCTGCTGAGATGGGAAACAGAGGACTCGGAGGAATTTTCTCCACGCTGCTCTGCTGCTCACTAGAGGAGTGGGGCAGGACCCAGGATATCCTCACCTGACACAGGACAGAGCTTTACTGAAAAGAGCAGTGGCCCCATCACTCCCCAAATGTCCCAGATGAGGACATTGTGGTATAGGGAGAGCACAGGACCTAGGGCTGGAGCCATGTCCAGTAGGTTGCTCAGAAGGGAAGTGGCGAAGCGAGCAGAGAACCGCTCTCAGTCCTGGGAAAGCTCTCCCTCTCCTGAGCTGGTGTAGCAACAGGCAAAATCAAGATGTATCAGGGACTAGTTGCAGTAAAGAGACATGGGAATGCACACATCACAGAAAGAAATGAAATCTCTTGGTAGGCACAAAGAAGAGGGGAGCCTTCCCAAATAAACCTGGTTGCTGCACCTTCACAGCTTAGGGAACCCATCGCACCACAGGGAGCCACCAAAGTGAAACTCAGTCTTGGGCTGGTTCCCCTTGCTGTGCAAGCAGAGTTCAAATGTCTCCATGCTCCCAAGCTCCTACAGAGAGGCTGGGAAGAGGAATGCCATGACTGCTGTTGAGAACGGGCTGTAGAAAGCCACAGGCACTTTCAGTGGATGCCTGAACTCACAACATCTGCAGCAAGGTTTGGTACAGCAATGAGAGTTACACGGCTTGGACCAAATCTAAACACGTAAACTTAACAAACCAACACAATAATTTCTGCTCCTTTTTGGACCATAAGTCCAAAGAAGGTTTAGTAGCTGCTTTTTTACAAGTGGCTTAGCTTTCACCAGTGCCAGTTTTACACATTTTTGATATGAGCTCCTCACGTTAACAGCCTGTGATGTAAGCCTCATGATTTCAAGTCCTGCTCATCAATTGTAACACTGGAAAAAAACCCCTGATTCTCCAATCTATCTTGCATCAAGAAGCTGGGTACTCACAAAAAAACCCTGAAGATCAGTACACTCACAAAATTGCATGAACTGCAAGAACAGGGTTTTGCTGCCTTTTTCTCTCTCTTTGGGATTTTAGATGGTTACAGTTACTGCTTTCAGTGTGGAATGTTCCTGACAGCAGAATGGCTGAGACTATAGGTGCCAGCCCCTATGGAGCAGCAAAACCACGCTAACCACTTTAAGAAAACGATCCCAACTATCTTTCTTCTGCGAGTTTTACAAAAATATGGTCTTTCTGCCAAAGACATGTGTCCCACTAGAGCAAAGAGCTTGCCAGTTAGTCCAGCAGGAAAGCACAGAGCAGCTCTGCCCACCACTGATGAAGCAAATGGGGAAATGACAGAACTTCTCGTTCCTGTTGCACAGGACCATTAAATCTGTTCTGTAAAGCAAAAGATTTTAATGAGTCTTTGGGTCCTGCTCATGCTGCTTGTGAAAAGCTCTCAGGAAGAAACAGAGCTGAGAACTGGCAGGTGGGAACTCAAGTCTTTGCTCTTGGCTCTATTTTGGTCTAGTATCTTCTTACCTTTGTGACATTAACCACCTTTTTGGAGGGCTGGGACAGGAAGGGAAGACCAAGTGCACTAAAAAAAAAACATCTTGGGAGTTGAGATGTTTTAAAAATAAGAATGGATGCAGCAATCTACAGATGATCAGAAAACAAGGTGACATGGGGAAAGAGTGGGAAATAGAGGTAAAGGGACAGAATCAAGAGCAGGAAACTCTTAAGTTAAATACTTCAGAGAAGCTTCCTGAGTGTCAGACCTGCTGTATGTGTCACATGTGTCTCCCAGAATGAAATGGCATGTCTGTCCCTTTGTACTCTGAAGCACCAGTGTGGCAGACAACAGAAAATACCCAAAGGGTGCAGTTCTCTCTGTGTGGAGAGGAGAGGGGGTTGGGGAGAGTGTCCTCAACATGACAAAATATCTACTTCAGCCCCAAATTAGTCTTTGCTCCATGTGTGGCTTAGCATGCACAACAGTTATAATAAATTAAGAGCTCAACTCCCCTTTCCCTCTGAGACATCACAGGATACTACATAGTGAAAAAGAATAAACCAAGCATTAACAGTGACTGATCTAGGCTCTGTCTAACCTAAAAAGCATTAAGTTTTTCGGTTACACATGCCACATGAAGTCCGTGCTAAGCTGGTTTGATCACTGCTTGGCCCTTCTCCACACCAAAATCTGTTCAGATAGTTTGTTGAAGACATTTCTGATAATGAACATACCTGATCTTTAACCCCTGCCTGTGGGGCAGACCAGCACAGAAAACAAGGACTGCAATGTGAGCACCTGGCCGTTATCAGAACTGCCCAGCTGAGCTATGCACTGGAAATCATCAAAGAAAAACCGTAGCGGTGCCTCAAGCACACTGTTCCCTAGTTTTGTTGCGTGTCTGCTGCTGTTGGGGCTGCATCAATGCAGAAAAAGGCTTCACTGGGAAGAGAATATAAACTGTTTAGTAAGATCTGTGTTTAGCTGAGAGAAATACCAAAAGTCCCCTTTCGTCATTTGAGGTTTAGGCAATGTTGTAATTGCCTTGCTATCTCCCGTGCCCCTCCTAAATATAAATAAATATAATTTTTTTCCACTTAAAAAACTATTTGAAAAGCTAGTCTGACGTGAGAGAAGCAAGCACCATCACTCCCATTTTGCATGAATGGGAAAAGAGGCAAGGGGAGGTGAACTGCCTTGCCCAGGAGGGTGCTACACAAGAGAAGGCTTGGACTTGTACACCAGGGAAGCCTGACTCCTGCTTCTACACCCCTGTCCACCAGCCGTGTGCTCACCCAGAGACAAGAGCTCCGACTCTCCTGAAACATGAGCCACACAGCGTGGAGAAAAAGGCACAGGAAACCCTCTGGGGGTGTGCTACTCATTTACCTCACCGACACAACGGTCCTCGGGTCCTCTTTCCTGAACCAAAATGCTCTATAGATAATGAAAGTGAGACCGCCCAATCCACGTGGAACAGGGGGGACACACCGCTCAGGGTCCAAATCACGGCTGCTGCTGCTTGGGCTGGATAGGAATCATCCCCAAGGAGGTTGCTAATTCTGTACAGTTTGTTTACTTCCCCTTATAACCCCATTTTTACTGATTTTTTAAAAATTTCCTTTCAAAATGATACCTTTTTAAATGTAACTCTTTCCCACCTTAGAGACTAAAAAAGTAAATGGCTGTCCTTCCTCGTTCCCCTTTCACAGATGTAATTTCTCCCCATACTGTCCCCCTATTTTCCAAATGTGGACTAAAACCCACAAAATATTCTGAGGTGCATGGCGGGGGCTGGGGTAGAGGGGAGACACATTTATCTGAAGCTCAGCAAAAAGGTATTTTGAGCTGCTTTTAGTGAGAAATTGCTTTGCAAGGTGGAGCTAATGCAGATCGAGGAGCCAGTCACAAGCTAGTGGAAATAAAAGTTTTCTTTACCTCCATGTCCTGCAAGAGAGAGGTGTCCTCGGGGCAATCTTGCTTCCCCACCCCTTTCCCTCTTATCTGTGGGAAAACTTCAGCTGAGCCAGAGCAAAATCGCGCTGCTGTGGAGGGTTTGTAATATCCAAGCTCCTGCTCAGCTTGAAAACTGACAGCCCAGCGAGTGGCCCTGCACTATGAACAAGGAAGAAGGGCGGGTGGGTGAGAGGAAGGGAGGGAGGGGAGAGGAGGGGAGGCAAGGCAATCAGGGTTTAAATTTAGACACAAATCTAAACAGATACTGTCCTTCCCGGAGTGCTGGGCTCATGAGACAACAAGCAGCAAACTCTGCTGCTGTGCCAAAACTTGGGGACACCATATGTGCATTTTGTCCCTTCCTTTCTCCCCTTTGTGTTTTCTATCACCTTATCTTTATATTCCCACTCCGCCCCTGCCCCGTTTTGCCTCTTTCTCTCTGTTGCTTGCAGTTGCTTTCCCGATGTCCCTGCTTGGATCTCTTCCCTCTCCAAGTCTGCAGGGTCTCTTCCTTGCTGTTCGCTTGTCAGGAGGATCTTCCTCTAACTGCAGCTTCTCTTCTCTCTTCCTTCACACTTTTAGGTAATCTCAGTCAGCAGTGGAATGTCTTTAGAGTGGTTAGAGAGGCAGAAGAGGAGCAGGGAGCAGAGTATTATTGTGTTTGAATGGAATTTAAGGCTTTGGTGTCCTGCTGCACTGCTGGGACTCGCAGGGATGACAGTAATGCCAGCGGTGCAGCCGTGCCGCTGGGTGATTCCCTAATGAGAAATCAAGGCTCCACTGCAAAGGGCGCTGCACAAATCATAGAATGGTTTGGGCTGGAAGGGACCTTAAAGATCATCCAGCTCCAGCCCCAAATGTGGGCACAAGCAGAGGGACCCCATGCAAAGTGTCACTGGGTAGCTGTAAAGCAGTACTAGCTCCTTCCACCCTGATTTTGTGTCTTACACTACCAGGTGAGAAGATGCAGGATGTTCTTCTCTCCACAGGGAAGGACAGACTTGTGCACTGGAAGTGAGAATCTGCTGTGGTGCTAGAAAAATTCAGATGGGAAAAAATAAGCCTCAGGAATGTTCTGCTACAGTTTCCCTTTCCATTCAGATCACAGAGTTGTAAACTAGACATCCCTTTTAGCAACTGTTCGCATACGCTCCTTCTCAAGAATTTCAGTCCCCACCTCTTGAGAGCAGGGTGGTGCAGAGGAATTTGGAAACACTCCCTTTGTCTTCTGCTGGCTTCCTTGCCTTGTATGCAGCTGCAAAGTGACACAATGTCATCATTTGGGGATGATACCTTAGGGGCAGAAGAGGGTTAAATGCATACTTTTCCTTTGCAGTGTTTCACAAGTCCCTGCTAGCTATGGAAGAAAACACTCCAGCATGGATGTAAATGTGGCCATCACGATATCCCAGATTATTTATTGTTACCAATAAATCAACCCAACAAAGTTGTTCTTACAGTCTAGTTAACTTGCTGTACCACATGCTGTAGGACTCCTGTGGAATTAGCAGATTTAAATCATGACCTCATTATCTCCCAAGTTCAATATACAATGGCTACTCAGTCCTTAGCCAAAAGAATCATAGGCTGCGTTGCTGCAATCAGGAGATTGGGCAAGAGGACTAATTAACCTTCTGTTGCTGAAACTCCGGATTAGTTGAAACCCCTTGACTGTAAGCAACCAGCAGATGCTGCAACTATAAGAAAATAGAATAAAATTGAAAAGAAATATAAAAATGAAATTCCTTCTTAATTGGAAATCCTATTGTTTTCTTAAAGTCCTGACAACACTACATTGGGAGAGGAACTGAACTGATGGGAAGCAGGGTGAGGCAGGAGGGCAGGATGCTTCGGCTGCCCATAGTTTCTTTCCCTGCTGTCAGGACAGAAGAAACATTTCATGCTCAGGGATTTCACTGTGGGCATTGGTCACAAGTGTCATTTTCAAGATGTCTGTTGCATAAGAGACAGTCAAGATGACACACCTCCCCTGATCACTACATGCCACTCAGGGTCTGTTTGAGTATGTTCTTTCTGCTTTCAGGGGTTGTACTCTGCAGAGAAAACTGTTTGCTTAGGTCTACAGGAAAGGAAACTGCTAGGCAGAGATAGTATCACTTTACCCAGACTAATAAAGCAAAGGTAGTTGCAGCTGCCTCACCGCAATTCTTCACTCTATTTATTTTTGCTCCAAAGTATCTTGCCACAAGGCAAATCTTTTCTGCCAGCAGGATTCCCAAATGCCACTGCTCTGAGCATGGTACACAGTACTCAGTTTATTAATGCTAAATCTTTCTTCCTGAAGGAGCAAGGAGTGAACACTCAGAAGTACAGTGTATGTTTCTCTCCAGACAGGAAGACACGAGGTGTGGATTTGCTCTAGTCTTTCTTGTTTCTGGACTGTAAAACACTAGGAAATAGGAAACAACCAACCCACAGCCTTTAACTGCAAGAACTTTGTAATGAACGTTATTAAGGGAGGTTACACCGGGTGTTTTGCATGCTGTGTATGTGCAAATATGAACGTGAGCTATTCGAGAGTGTTACTCTCTGCATCTCTGTGTGTATCTCTGTTTACAGACCTGGGATGTAGCAGTGTCGACGAGACTAACTTGGTTGTACATGCAAAGAAAAGATTGTACATCTGTTCTGCTCAGGAGGAAAAAGATGCAGTCATCACAAGCGCCATTAAAACAGAGTCTAGAGGGAAATTTCTTTTGAGTGAGAAAATGTTGCAATTGTGGAGCCCTGGATTTTGCAGCTTCCCAGCTGATTCTTTTCAAGACCAAAGCAGCAAGTTCGCTTCAGGCCAAGTGACTAGTGCTCCTGCTACAGGCAACACGTGGGGGAGAGGTGCAAGGAAATCCTTCATCCTGGCATGCCCGCAAAACAGGCAGCACAACGAGTTCTGCCACGCTCAGAAACACCCTGAATAGTATTTGACGTCCTTTTGCATGCTGGCTGTGAGGTATGGACAGAGGGGCCTCCACTGGGTGCGAGCTCAACTGAAAGGAGATGCAGGGACGTGGCAAATCTTTGTTCAGAGAGCACTCAGGAAAGAAAACTCCCGAGGGCATCTGAAACTCTGACTCCAATATTTGTGTCCACAAAGCTCTCTCGTTTGGGTGTGTCTGTGTAGGTGTCGAATCTGGGAAGGTGTGTTTGTCAGGGCGGTGGATGAGCAAAGGGTGGAGGGAGCTGTGGGTCCCCGCGAGACAGATTGAATCTCTGTACTTTGTGAAGGCATCTGCTGAGGGTTTAGCAGCGGTCTCCTGCTCACTGCCAGTATCTGAGCTTGTTCTGTCCACCTCTCTGTCTGGCTTTGGCTGCTGCTACCCACATCATTTTCCAGAATTCACACTATTAAGCAGCAGCTGTTACCATGTTGGGCTTTGACCTCCTGAAAATGGGGTCTCAGCCCTTCCTGTTCGCATTCAAGCAACTTAATTCTCAACTGAAAAAAAAGGGGGATAGAGTAACCACAGAAAAAAAGTATTTGCGTTTCAGAGATCAATCAGCTCTAGAAGCCAACATCCTGTTTTGTGTTGGGTTTGCACATCGGCTCCTCTGACAATGGCAAGCTGACAGGAAGTGAACGTGAACAGCTTTTTCTACGGGAAACTCGCTTTTTGAACCCACCATTCTGCTAACTGTGTTCTGAAGTATCTGCTCCCACCAACCCTGCCCTCACCCCTCCAGATTAAACTAACACTGTGGATGCTAAACTTCACCCTCCTCTTCGGGGAGTTATCAGCAGGAAATGAAGTCAGTTGGAACACTTTGTACCAGCGACATTTCTTGCTCTCATTCTGCAGCTGCAGCGAAGCACGTCTGAGAGCGCACACACACACACACACACACACACACACACACACGCTCCTCACGTGCCAGCGCCGGCGCGTACACACGGAGCAGCGTGCCAGGCACTCGCACCCCTGGGAATTGATGGGAATGGGAAAGCCTCGTTAGCAAAGATGCCTGAATTAAATGAAAATACATGGTTACAAGGGATTCTCGCTAAGCTATACTGGACAGAGCGTGAGACTGTGTATTTTGCAGTGGCCACATAAAAAAGTAGGTGACAGAGATTAACTGAAAGGGTGAATCATCACGTGTTCTTGACTGTCAGCCTGTGCCTGAGTGCTAACATCGTGGTTCAGATTAACCAGGAAAAAGCCTGTCCCTAAGTGGAGTAGAGTCAGCAAAATGCTGTACTGTGCAGGGAGCACTGCACCCGCAGTGCTTTGCCTGAGTGGCTCTGACCACACTGAGGTAGACCACCTTCATTCATACAAGGCGACCTGAGCCTGGTCTACAGGTAGCTAGTGTCATCTCTTGCTGCCCCTGAATTTCTCTGGAGAGCTCTTCTTTCACTGCTGATCCGCCTGACTTCAGAGAACAAACTGAGCTGGGGTATTAAGGGCTGTATCCATGGGCCACAAAAATTATCCAAGGGCTGGAGCACCTCTCCTATGAGGACAGGCAGAGAGAGTTGGGGTTGTTCAGCCTGGAGAAGGCTCCAGGGAGACCTTATAGCTGTCTTTCAGTACCTGAAATGTGCCTGTAAGAACTGTTCTCAAGGGCACGTAGCAATAGGACAAAGGGTAATGGTTTTAAACTAGAAAAGGGTAGATTTAGGTTCGATATTAGGAAAAGTTCTTCAGTATGAGGCTGGTAGATCATTGGAACAGGTTGCCCACAGAAGTAGTGGAGGCCCCACCCCTGGAGACACTCAAGGTCAGGCTTGATGGGGCTCAGAGCAACCTGCTCTAGTAAAGATGTGCCTGGTCACTGCAGGGGGGTTGCACTACTACAGCTTTATAGGTCACTCCCAACCCAATACATTTGATGATTCTATGATCCCATCATATTAATACAGTGATGGGACAAATATTACGAGCATCAGCCATGTGCAGGTTGTTTTGAGACTGAACAATTCTACCAGTTACTACTTTTAGTACACAACAAGGCTTAGTATAAACAAAAAATTATAGTCAAGACATGGACGCTGACACAATTCCAGGTATCTGTGCTGGATACAACCATGTTTTGGATTACATTGTTCTCAGGCCAGTCCTACTGCCCACCTCTCAACATCCTAGAAGGCAGTGTCACAGCTGGCCCTTGTAACAGCTTCCTCGGCATGCAGCCCGAGCAGCAAGATTTTCTGATTGAAAATGGAACAACATTTCTGGTCCCTAACAGGTTATGCACAGAGGAAGCTTGCCTTGCCACTGCCTGCGTGGTGGCTGTCAAAAAGGTAAAAGGACTTCTAGCTGAATGCCAGGCCAATGCTATGCTAATTTTACCTATATTTTAAAAAAATACACCAATGAAAGGGTCAGCAGCTAAATTCCCAACCAAGTTAATTTGGGGACTTTGAGGATGAGAACAAATAAATGCATTATGTGTAAGCACACAACACCTTTTTGGGTTCAGCGAAGGTCTGCGTGGTGTGCTGTTTCCTAATAGCAGTCGCACTGTTTCGTTTGGCAGGGCTGGTATCTCCTCAGGATGATATCTAACCAACATTTTTAGAAACCATTGGCATGGTGGGTCTCATGTGGCACCAAGCATTGGCACTTCAAAGCACTGAGTGCTTCAGCTTTTGCCAGAGCTGACTCACAGGTCAGTCGCTTCTGTCAAGCGCGGCAGCGAGTGACTTTAATCGCTCTGGCTGTCACTGTGATGGGGAGAGCTGGCCTGGCTCAGAAACCAAGCGCTACACACAGCGGGATTGCACGGCCCACAAGTGTTATCTGGACAAAGAAAGGTTTCTGTTCACTGACAGACTGCATGATCTAGACAGGAAGCCTGGCCCAGCACATAGCTAGACTGTGTGTCTGAGGAGAAACCTTGCCCAGCCCGTCCAACAACCAGGCTATCGAAAGAGAGCGCTGGCTCTGGGCAAAGCCAGCTACAAAGAGAGCACACAGAGCATGATGATACACTGGCCAGCATGGAGACCTTGCCCATTTTCTGGCTAAAAGACACCTTCCTCGGAGACACGGCCTCTAGATTCAGCCTGTGCCCTGTCACATGTCAACCACACTGAAATTAAGATTGTTCCATGAACTGGCCAACCCCTGCAGGGAGTAAACTGGCTCAGTCTAGGGTGAGATTGTTTTACAGCCTATGGTGAGATGTATTACTGTCTGTTTAACGGTTCTGTAATGCAAATAAGCACGAGTAGAAAAGGAGAACTAATGGCAACACTTTCTTACCCCTGTTATGCAAGGATGCTGGGAGACCCTAGACATATTGCACCACAACAGAGAGGATCCTTTTCCTTTCTCTGAGATCTAGCTGAGGAAGTGAGAGAGCCTGGAGATTTACTTCAGCTAATGCATTGTTTCAGAGCAAGCTGAAAGAGTTAAAAGACCTTACCCCTCACCCTACAGGTTCACCCCACGCTGCCAGAGGGGTCCAGAACAAGCCCCCTTCGTTCAGTGCAATGTGTAAGACGGTCTCTGTGCTGGTGTGCACTCCTCACTGCGGAAACCACTCAGCCTAATAAATCCTGTTCTCCGTAGTGAAGAGTCAATGCTATTTGCTTCCCCAAATCCTGCTGAGCACTGAATTCCCACCAGACTCATCAGCTCAAATCCTGCAGGAGGCTGGGGCTGGGCAGCAGCACCCCTTGGTGGCTGTGGACTGGAATGGCTGTGGATGCACTGCAAAACTGGAGGGGCAGGGGGAGGTGTGGAAAACTTGGCAGAGTTTGTTTGGACTGGTCATTTATTCCTAATCCCTGAGATCCTACTGCATGGTCCCAGTGGTGGCAGCGGGGGTGTGGGATGATCTTCCACGCTTTCTAAGGGGTTCACTTTGGCTCTCGTGCTGCAGGGGCTGTGTGCCTCCAGTAACACACCCTTCCCCATGCAGGAGGGATGGCCACGTTCAGCAAACACCTACATCTAAACTCCAGAATATAAAAGCTTTCCCCCTTTCTGCATTTTTCTTTTTCTAAAACAAAATAAAAAAAGAATTGCCAGCTCTGCTTCCCACATCCCCTTGATCTTGTTTTATTTCTATCCCTTCTTTCCTGTGCTGACCCCACCAACCACCTCTTGTCTGCTCCCTGTCATGTTCTCCAGTTCCCCAGTAAAATCATTCACACGCTCATCTCCCCCAGCTCCCTCTACCATTTATCCCTTGGACTGCATAAAGTAAATACTCAGTAAATACCCTGCCCAGGCTCTCAGAGGGCAGGAGTCCTCAAAAATGGAGAGAAACAAGCCGTTTCTGTGCATGCATGCACATCTTAGTGGGGAGAGAAAAGAGGAAGCTATAATGCCTGCCTGTTTCAGCTAGCAAAATTTCTAACAAAAAGAGTTTATTGCAGTTTGTCTTCCTCATCCCCTTCTCCTTCTGTGATAGTTTCACTGGGCTAGCCCTTGGCCAGCAGCCAACACAGCCATTCACCCACTGTCCCCCCACCCCCAGGGGATAGGGGAGAGGACTGGGGAGCAAGGGTAAGGAGACTTGTAGGGTGAGATAAGAACAGTTTAATAATAGAAATAAAACTTTAAAAAAATCTAATATTAAAATAGCAGTGATAACGATAACAGTAATAAAATATGCAAATGAGTGACACCCAGTGCCACTGCTCACCACCCAACAACCAAGCCCGGCCCGTTCCCAGAGAACGATCCCAGAGGAGCGACAATCCCGAACCGAAACCACAATCCCGGGAGAGCGAGAGCCCGAGCGAGAGCCAGAGAGAATCCGTCCCCCTTTCTGTTCAACCCTGATTAATATACTGAACGTGATGGGATATGATCTGGAATATCTCACTGGCACATCCCAATGCCAGTTTGGGGTTTGCTATTCACTGCGCTTCTCCCTTCCAGTCCCAATGCAGCTGTGAACCAGCCAAACACGGTGGCCTTGAGCTCCAGCAGCAACTCATAACACTGGTACTTTATCAACATCCCTCTCATAACAAGTCTCACACTGAAACTAAAACACAGCTATTCTAACTGCTAAAAAGAAAAGTGCACTTTAATTCTATCCTAGCAGAACCAGGACACAAGTGCTAAGCCATCTCCTCTAGACCATTTTCGTCCCTTTCTTCCATACTCTTCACTCCTGCAGGATGGCTGCTGTCTTTTCCTTTCAAAATCTTCCACTCCTGCCCCTCATCTAAGTACATTGTACAATCCTACATACATAAAGACAACCTTTTGCAGTCTCTTATCTCACACCTCACTCCTTTTCTTGCCCTATTTTTCTCCTTATCACTTTTTCCCTGAAAAGTCACTTTTCCTGTATCACAAACAAAGCTGCTCGTATCGCTTTGTTGCTGGAGCAGTCACTACTCACAAGCTCAGCTGCCTACCCGAGCTGAGTGTCTGTGCATCAGGGGTTCAGAGAAGCCTTTTTTTAAGCTTTTCAGTGACAACGAAACACAGATTTCTCCTGAGCATCGCCAGGAGAGGGCAGCAGTGGAAAGCTCCGTGTGTCGGTGCCCGGGAGGGAAAGCCGGGCTCTGTGCATGCTCTGCAGGCAAGGGGAATGAATGCTGGAGGAAAACTGATTTTATTCTGCCTGTACACAACAACAGGACAGTACATAAATGACAGGGAACGGAGGTGTTGTGTGCTTTCCTTCCTGAATTCACTCCAACAAAAAGATTCATCTGGCGTGCTATAATCTATAGTGCACCTGCAGGCAGATGATAGTCACACAAAGTTAATTTGAGGTTCTCTGTGCTACATTGTTATATATGTAATGTAGACATACTTAAAATCATACAATCGTACAATCCTTTCAGTTGGAAAAGACCTTTAAGATCCTCAAGTCCAACAGTAAACCTAACACTGCCAATTCCACTGCTAAACCATGTCCGCAAGCAGCACATCTACACATCTTTTAAATACCTCCAGGGATGGAGACTCAACCTCTTCTCTGGGCATTGAAGTGGAAAAATAGAAATCTCACATTTTTTATGAAAAGTTGAATCAAGTCTCAGTATTACCCCAGTTAAAAACATTTCATACAAACCTTTCTAAGGTGACTGAGCACAAGGTGATTGATAAAGTAAGGTGCCTCTCAGTATTTGTTTCTGTAATGCACTGAAGGTCAGGAGATTGTTCAGCTAGCAGAACCAGGTTGTGTAGAAGAGATGGCTTTGACATTCATCCTGCAGTTTGCAAGTGATGAGACTTGAGCTAGGCCCAGCAGCAAATCATCCTATGAGCTTTACAGTCCAAACCGGTTTCAGTCAGACCTCACTTGCTGGTTTTCCTCTAAGAAAAGTTGGGCCACAAACACTTGTCATGGCACGAGAACCAATCTTTGAAACTGATTTAGCCATTGCTAGGGATCTGGGGACGATAGTGTCACAACCATCCTATGGATCTGACTGACATCCCTGGCCAGACAAACCAGGGATGATGCCAAGGGATGGCTGCTGGGCACTGCGCTGACGCCCTGACCCCACCGGCTCACTCAGACCTTCCAAAACATCTCAGCTCCAAGCGACTGGGTGCTAGACAGTGGGCAGAGCCGTTCTGCAGGGCTGGCTCTGCTTCAGCTGCCCGTGGGTCACCCGCACAAGCAGCGCCGGGAGCCACCGCAGCCGCCGGGTCCCGCCGGGTCCCGCCGGGTCCGGCCAGCGCCCTCAGCGCCCTCAGCGCCCAACGGCCGGCTCGCGCCACGCGCGCGGGAACCCCTCTGCCCCCTAGTGCGCCTGCGCGCACCTCAACTCGTGACGGGCGGGGCGGAGGAGACGCTCCTGCCTGCCGCCCGCGAAACATGATTGGCAGGGAGTTCTGGAGAGGCCTTTCATTGGCTGCTGGATCGCCAGTGTCTCCGCCCCCTCTCCCGCCCCTCCCGGCGGCGAGGGATTGTTGTGAGCTGTTTACAACCGACGACACCGATGGAGGTTGTCCCCGCCTCCCGGCATCTCTCATTGGCTGAAGAGAGAGGGGACTCGCGAGTCCATTGGCTGGCTAATTTCCCACTCGCAAGGTTGTCCTCGGCGTGCCCTCATTGGTGAAGAGGGCCGGCAGGTTTTCTCTGATTGGTGGAGAGCAGAGGAGTCCCGCCCCTCCCCGCGCGGGGCAGGGGCCTGGGGGCCGGTGCCGGCGGTGCCTGTCAGTCGGTGGCGGGAGTGGGATCGGGATGGCGGGGTCGGTGTTGCTGTGCGCGGCGGTGCTGCTGCTGCTGGCGGCCGGCGTGGCCATCCCGCCGCCGGAGGAGGCGGCTCGCATGGCGCGGTTCGTGCTACACAACTGCGACTGGGGGGCTCTGGCCACGCTCTCGACGCAGGAGGGGCTGCGCGGCCGCCCCTTCGCCAACATCTTCTCCCTCAGTGACGGGCCCCCCGGGCCCTTCAGCGGCAGCGGCGTTCCCTACCTTTACCTGACCGACATGGAGATCTCCGTGCAGGACCTGGAGGTGAGGCGCGGCGGGGCTGGGCCTCCTCAACCGCCGGTGGACGGGGCAGGGGAAGGGAGGGGGATGTCCCGGCAAAATCAGCTCCGGCGCCGGTGTCTGCGAACCGCAAACCTCAACGGTGACTCGCGGTAAAAACACTTAAAACTAAGCAGCGTGCAGGTCACTAATGCAATGTCATCTTTTTGTGGGTCGCTTTTGCTTTTTTATCTCAGTGTCAAGAGTTTTGTAGGAGTCAGGGTTACACCGGCATTTTCTGAAGGTAAGGTTTCTGCTGCCCGCCTGTTCCGTGGATGTCACCTCAGGTGTGAGCCTTGGGGACAATTACTAACCCTGGAACATCTAAACATAAAGCAATGCTGTCTGTGTTGAAGCTCGGTAGTCCTACTAAGAACTTCCTACTGATCATCATCTGAAAAATTGTGAAGGACTCTGGCTGAAGCTTGCGGAAGCACTGACCAGAGAAATTAGATAGATAGATAGATAGATAGATTAGATATTAGGAAGAAATTATTTCCTGTGAGGGTGGTGAGACACTGTCCCAGGTTGCCCAGAGAAGCTGTGGCTGCTCCTCCCTGGAAGTGTTCAGGGCCAGGTTGGATGAGGCTTTGAGCAACCTGGTCTAGTGGAAGGTGTCCCTGCTGCTGGCAGGGGGGTTGGAACTGGATGAGCTTTAAGATCCCTTCCAACCCAAACCAGTCTGGGATTCTATAAATGAGGGGCCACAGAATATTTAAACAGGTAGAACTTCACAAAAAATATCAGAAGGACTGGAAATTGGCAATGTGGGACTTGAGTGAAAATGTCTCCTACCAGGCTACTGAGGAAATAGTAATTAACTCTCTGGAGTTAACTCTCTGTGAGTTAATAACTCACACAGCAAAAGGCAGCAGACTGGTGTGCTGAGGCTCTGAGTGTGTGTAACTGGCCTTGTCTCAGCTCTGCTTGGCTGTGACCAAGAAAGAATTGACTAAAATGTTAGAGAAATCGTGATGCATCCTTTAGCAAAGGCAACCTTTTTCTAGTAACTAGCACAGTATTAGTAAAACAAATAATACACATTTTTCAGTCTTTGTTTTACCGTGAACTTTTTTTGTTTGTTCCTTGTCAGGTTTGATTTCTTACATTAAAATAGTTTAATTATGTATTTAAGTGCTGTAGAAAGCCTAATTTATCTTGCACAGTATCCCATTCTCCAACCCACCTACATCCTTTTGGGTTGAGAATAACTTAAAAAGCACGGTATAAACTGCTAACGGACATTTGCCTTCGGAAGGTTCCCCGGCAGATCCTTATTCTGCAGTTACAGGGCAGAGACATTTGCCTGTGACAGTCACGTGCGAGGTCTGGCAGGAGATAGTGCTGAG
Source organism: Caprimulgus europaeus (assembly GCA_907165065.1). Next base: position 5,573,516 of record OU015523.1, on the reverse strand, counting down.
GAATCGTGAGTCAGCTCTTCTGTAGTTAAGCAACTGAAGTGTCAGGCAGCTGCTCGTGTTTCTTCAGTTCAGTGGCAGGGCCTAAGTGACTTTTTGGAGTTTTGTTTTGAGATGAGTGTTTGTAATGAAATTTCCCAAAGCACGTGACCTTTCTGTGCTGGGAGATAATGAAGTTTCGCCTGTGACGTTCTGCAGTGGGCAAATCCTGCTTTGCACCGATACTTTTCAAGCTCTGGTCACCAAATTAGTTTTAGCAAAACAATTGGGTACAGATTCTTTAATTCTTCAAGTTAGATGTTGTACTGAAATACTCAGGATTTCTTAAACCTAACTTGAAAAATTCACTTTAAGCTTCGAAAGAGCTGACCAGTTTGGGGCAGCTGAGACTTATTTAGATGGAGGGAGGGTGTTTGTTCTTGTTTAACTGATTTTATCAACAGTTGTGAAACTCAGTTGGTGACCTTTTAGTGACTGTTTGTCCTTCCAGCAAAATTCACTTCATTAAGTTCACTGTATGTCCTTGTCTTCTGTACTGTCCTATATGTATGTAAATTGGAATATATCATCATTTGAGTGTGAAATAGCTAGACTGTGTGTTGAATTTGGAATTTTAAGGAGTGCTGTTTTGTTATCCTAACAAACATCTGTCTGTCAGATTCAGAGCTCATCTAGGTAGGCTTTCAGATATAGTTAGGGTAAGATGATGACAGCTTTGCTCTTTTTACCAGTACTACTGAGCTGAATAAAGTACCAAAAGCTGAAAATATCGTGGGTATGACATTTTCCTCACAAAAGTTTGTAAACCTCTTATCTTGCTGCTTCTATTTCAGATCAATTCAAATGCCTCCTTAACTGTGTCTTTGGCACAGACTCCTTACTGCAAGAAACACAGATATGATCCCCAGAATCCGCTCTGTGCCCACATAATCTTCTGTGGCAGTATTGTAAAGGTAAGCAGCAGAAAGTTGACACTGGACAAGGTTGTATTCATCAAATAGTATTGTTTAGTGGATGGAGAAGAGAAAGGTTAGAATTTCTAACCTAAAGGTGAGAAAGTGTATGAAGGGGTGCTATGTGCTGTGATACCAGAAGGCTGGCTTGTAGTTTGTGTGAGGAAGATGGAATTAACTCTTGATATTTGCAGGAGCTATATTGGCATGTCTTTAGCAAGGAACTTGGGAGGCTGATACTGTAATGAAGGAAATCTTCCTCATACCTCTAGACCTGTTTTGAAACTAAAGAAGTCTAAGGCAATTCTCCTGTGAATGAAGTGTGAAGGTTTTCCCATCTCCTTTGCTCACTTAAATTCTTTGGTCCATGCAGTGTGACGTACGTGCTTCCAAAACTTTACAGAAGTAAATATTAACCTCAGCTATGAAGTTTCAGGAGTCAGAGACAGAAAAAGTGCATTGTATTGCCTGCCAGTGTTGCTGCCAGGGCAGTATTCTTTGCTGCACCAGTACCTTGGTGTCCCATAGAAGGAATTTAGAACTGCACGTGTTATACATTTAAGATCTTAATCCCATTATTGAGGATAATGATTGAGGATGAGGACTAATCATCATAATTCTCTCTTATATGATAGTCTAAATTCTTATTCGGTGTTTTCACACCTTAGATATTTGTATAGTACACTCCAGCAAGCCTTTAATTGCTGTCATGAGTTTCTCATCAACGTTGGGGTTGTTTATTTTAATTAGTTCCTCTTGTACTCTACCCAGAAACCTAACTTGTTGATTGAACCTTTTATAAATTTGCATGTTATCTATTAAGTGCTGTCACACATTTCAGCATCCCTTCTCTTGTAGATTCTCTTGTATCATCCTATTTGTGGGTGTGTATGTGTGTGTTTGCATGCATCTGGACACATTTGGATCTCTTAGTGTCTGTTTTGAGGAGGTAAAATTACACCTAAAACATTGCATTGTGATAATTCAGCAAGAATCCATACTTCTCTGTTTTGTGATTTGTTGAAAGATTTATTCTTATGTTGATGAAGTACTTTCTTGCTCATGCTTACTTTAAAAGCACCCTTTTGATTTTAATATTAAAAGCAACTACCTTGGAGTTTTTGTCTGTCTCATATACAGTTGTACACCACACTGAAGATGAGTGGACTGGCACAGTAATGAGTCCTGTGGGACAACACATGGCTAAACTCAGAAGAGCCCACTGCAGTCAGCAATGCTTTTTCAGCTAATATTTGTCTTGCCATGACTGTATCTTACTGTCATATTTTGTTGGTTATTGTTTAGGTGAATGATTCAGAAGTGGGCTTAGCAAAAAAAGCATTATTCAGTCGCCACCCCGAAATGGAAAGTTGGCCTAAGGATCATAATTGGTTCTTTGCCAAATTCAACATCACCAATATTTGGGTCCTGGACTACTTTGGTGGACTGAAAATTGTGACACCAGAAGAATATTACAGCGTCAAGCCTTAGTAAGTACTCAAGTTTTGCACACTTAACTCTCATTATATTTGGAACCTGTAAAACTTTTCCTTATTAGTAGCAGTGTATATGAACTGGTTTTTATACACTTATATGTCTTTTCCCCAAGTAGTCTACTGGATGCTGTGTCTGAAGTCATCAGATATCTGTGAATAGGAGTTCTACCTATTTATCAAGTATAGTATCAGTAGAATTATCTGTGGTTAATTGCACTTGTACCTCAGCTTAAATACAGTTCCTTGGGAGGAAGGACTCCTGTAGAGTGGGCACAGTCACTGTGCTCAGTTTAAATTAATTGCAGGACAGATGATGTTTTGGTCTAATAGTTAAAATTACTGAAGACTGTTCAGCATTTGTGAAGCTGTATGGATGGGATTGCAGAAATAGTGCTTAAAATTTGAGAAGCAGAATATCTTTTGAATCTATCATTATGATATTGAAGTGGAGAGAAATTGTGTTCTATTGTCTACATAAAACTAAGTCTTCAAAACTTTCAAATACATTTTAGTCAATGCTTATGCATTCAATTTCACTCTTACTCTTACTCCTTATAGGTTGGAAGAAGATCCTTGATGATGCTGATATACAAATGAATTACTTTGGCTGTTTCATGAAAGATTTATTTTTTTATGTATTGTAGAGCTGAATTAATAATGCAAAAAATCAAATACCTTGCATTGTTAATGAGCTTGTATAACTCTTCTGAAGCAGATGTAAATTCTCACTAACTAGCACAGCCTGAATCATGTCATACTGAAAAACCTCTGTACATAGGCCATAACTAAATTTTATTCATTGGATGTGAAAGATGTCTGTTGACAGTCTGCATTCAGAAATGCTGTGTTTACTGGAAACTAAAGGATTAGTCTAGTTCTAAACCTTTCAGTGCCTTAGTTAAATAATACCTGTTTGTAAGCACTATCCAATTCTATTTTATTTTTAATACCAGTGTAGTTTGGATCTTCATGGCAAAGCCATCTTAGAGGTTGGCTCAGCTGAGTGTGGTATGGAAAGCATTGCTTGTATCACAATGGCAAATGATACACTGAGTTCCCAGATTCTGTTAAGAATTTTCTCTGCATGCTAAGACTCTCACTTGTTTCTATTTTGCTACTTAGATTGAATGTGCTATAGAATATGATTGTGTTTATGCAAACAGGACATATATCTCATGGTAAGTTCTTGGTAACTCTTCAGCTGGAAGTGGTTATGTGCCCTGACTCTTTAAAAGAAGCAAGGTGGTAATACCTAAAGTATCTGGCTTTGGTATAAGAGGAGTAGTGGTTTGTAAATTGAATTAGAATGTTGTTAAGGGTAAATGTTTTCTGATTAGGATTCTGAAATCTCCAGCTTTGTTAGACTGATCAAATGGCAAAATAACATTTTTTGTTACCCTCAACAGTAGAACTGAGTAGATTTTGGGGTTTGGAAGCCTTACACAGCAATTTTGGGTTAGTAACCCAGAAGTGAGGAAGAAGCGATACAGTATGACACAGCTGATTCATGGCTTGTAGAGATTGAAAATTAATGGTGTGCATAATTAATTCTCTGTTAAAATAAGCCACACACAACCACAAAAAAGAAATTAACACCTTTTTACACCATCTCTCATGTGCTAAGTTCACACAGATCCAAAAGGGATTAGGAACACTGAAGTTGATTTTTACAATGAGCAAGTGTTACCTGTTTGACAGAGTAAAGAATGTGAGAATTTAGACTCCTTAGAGGCAGATCCATATATAGAACAGTGGAATTCATCATATCAAATAATCTCTACATCTTAATGTCGTTATTATATCACAACTTTTCTCAAATACTGGAATAATTTCTGAAAGTATTTTTGATGTAACTTACTAAGTTTTCCTTCTCTGCAAGGGGAAAAAAGGTATTTGTTACTGTATCAAGCACATTCTATTCTACTATTTGAAAATTAATTTAGGATCAAAAAAGCTTATAATGTGGAAAGAATTTATTTTAAACAGATAACACTGACTTTAAATATGAGCTTGTAAAATATTTTTATATAAGGCATAACAATTGTGAAAACTCAAATGATCCTCTGGCGTGGACTTGATCCTTTCTGTGGAGGCACCTGAGTGTGTCACATGTGGCTCCATGACTCCTGATGTGTGAAACTGATGATGCTGGGCTTTTGTTAAAATTAAAATATTTTTTGACAAATGATGTTGAGTGTTAGTTATTGCATGTTCAAGAATGCTTCTCTCCCTCGTGCTCTCTTTCACACAAGCACCCTCTCTTCAGAGTTCTTGTTTTATTGTTGTTCTAGAGTCTTTCACGCTTACACTAAATGGTGAAACACCCCTGTTCCACCTGGCTTTCCCTCCTTGGATGAAATGAGCATTTTGTGCTTCACTTTCTTTTCTGCATTTAATACTGTGAAGTAGAACATAAAATAATAACAGTGGTGTTTGTGAAAATCGATAGAAGGAAGCCTCTTTTGATTATTTCTTCTGGCTAGGGCTTCTACATTTCTAAATGGCTGTATCATTGGTGGGCAGGTGTTCAGCCATCTCCAGGAAAGAAGGATCCATCAACCGTTAATGCTTACTTGGGAAGACAAACGCCATCACTCCCAATGTCTCCCCCTTCCTTCTTCTTCCCCCAGCTTTATATGCTGAGCATGATGTCATATGTTATGGAATATCCCTTTGGTCAGTTGGAGTCACCTGTCCCAATTGTGTCCCCTCCCAACTTCTTGTGCACCCCCAGCCTCCTCACTGGTGGGGTGGGGTGAGAAACAGAAAAGGTCTTGACATTGTGTTAACTATAACTAAACCATTTTTGTGTTATCAATCACCACTGTTTTCATCACAAATTCAAAACATAGCCCCAAACAAGCTACTATGAAAAAAATGAACTCTATCCCAGACAAACCCAGTACATCTCCTTTAAAATAATCGCTTTCAGCTGAGAGTTGGGTACTGAATAAAGCTTGCTTTGTTTCTGGTTGTCTTGTCAGATTTGATGTTCCCGTTAGTACTGATTCCCAAATCTTCTCTGACCTGGAGAGGGAAAACAATGTTTTTGGTAACTATTCGCCTTAAACAGTTTTGTAATACTACTGCATTTTACTGGAACAATTTTAGATCATCTGAATTTCTTTACATTTGAATTTGAGAGGACCTCAGCCAGATGTTCCTTTTGGAAAGTGGTGAACAACAGAGATGGATTTGAAGGTTAATCAGACAATAACTATCTGGAATTGTTATATCTATGCATCTCATTTAACACTTGGATAGAGTTTTGTATGTAGATGTGGAATGTACAGCAGACTAGAGCATCAATCATACTAAACATCTGTTTTTCTCGTGTAGTAAGTGTGTAAATGTTGGCTATCACTAGCTCAAGAAAGGCATCAGCTTTTGTCCTGTTTTTCCTCACCTTTTCTTCTCACTCTGCTTGCTTTTGTTGTATTAGGCTCATTCAGGAATTTGCTTGTGAGCATGTTTTCCTTTTTTCCTAGTACCTAGAATTAATATCATGGCTTAGAATAGAAGAGGCAAAGTATGAGAAATTAATACATCTGTAAGCAATGAATCAGCATTTTGACTTCTGATTACATGTATCCTCTACCATCGCATGCTTGACGTATCTGAGCATATTCTAAATAGTAATGAAGTCACTCTCCATACCCAGGAAGTTAAGCATCTCCATTCATTGATAAGAATCTGAGATACAAGATAAGCTGAGGCACGTCACTAAGTCACAGGATGTTTGTTAGCTGGGAATCTAATTAGGATTCAGCCTGTCTCTTGACAGTGTAGTCACATTTTTCCTTTGTCTACTAATCTTCCTCATTGACATGTTTGTGTTTCTACTTCTTGATTTTCAGTTTCTTTCTTGTGCCTGGATGTAAGACTTATGTCCACTAGATTCTTGCAAGATGATACATCACTACAGAATAGTTTATATGTCTGAGGTGTTAGTTTAATCCTTTATTCAGTTCTATCTGGAATTAGTTTTTTAGCTATTTAATGTTCTATCTGTGATCTTCAAGATAAAATAGAGGTAGCTCAATCAGAATATTAGATTAAGGCAAAAAGTATTAATCATAACTTAGTGGATTAATTTGTTTTCAACAGGTTTTTACTGAATAACAGATAATCGAGAAAGATTAAAAATCAAATAAGCTGTTATATTACTGTTGAACACAAGAGGGTGCCACAGACTTACATTTGGGTCGATTTTTAAATGTTTAATACTTAAAATTAGTTGTTAAATTCATCATAACTCAAAGAAGCTGGAAAAGCATACAACAGGGGGCATGATAGGAACAAATTATTTTAATATATGCCTTTACATTATGAATGCTTTCCTCCATAAACACAGCAGCCTGCTGGCTGCTAAAAATGAAGCATTCATCATTTTTTTGTGTGCTTTGTAATCATTTTGTGCTATGGAATGCTCAGAAGTAACAGCCATGAAAATGATTTAAAGGTTTTTAAGTTAAGAAACTCTAGTAAAGGAAATAGAGACAGGTATAGAACACCTCAGAACATGGACTGGGAGCAGCCACCTCCAGACTCAACAGTGTTTATTTCTCTCAGTACTTATCAGCTGTAAGAATCCCAAGTGACAGTGTTCATTGGCATGAGGATGCTTTGGCTTAGACTTATTGGTAGCTGAACTAAACCACCTGATTCTGATTTGTAATTTCCAACAGCTAATTAATCTTGTCGGACTTGGATTGTTTGAGTGTCCCCCAGCCCTTCTCCAGCAGTTTGGGTTGCCTGTGCTGGAGGCCAGCCCTGACTATGTGCAGGTGTTTGGGTGGTGAGGCAGAGCAGGGAAAAGCCTGCTTTGAACCTTCTGTGTGCCAGGGGGCTGTGCTGGAGCCTAGTCCCACTGACTTGGTCTCAAACCTGCCCTCAACTGTGGCTGACCCTGGTTGCTGTCACCCAGCCTGCTCTTCTTGTCCAGGTACTGTGTCTCTTGAGGGCAAGGCCACTGCCTGGTTGACCCTGCCAGCTCCCCTGCTCTGGAGGAGCAGCTGGCCCTTGGTGCTCCCCAACAATTTTATTTTCCCAGTCCATGAGCTTCACATGCCAAACTCTTGGAGTTGCTCCCAGGCTTTTTACTTTAAGAGCTTTTGTCTAGAGGCTTCCTCAGAGTTTCTATGTTGAACATTCTAGTGTAATAAGATTAGAGGGTAAGGCTCATTCATTCTGGCTGTAGTGGTTAATGTTCTTTATAGCCTGGTTTTCTATGGAAACAAAGCTTGGGTTATGTGTTGTTTGGACACTTGCTTTTGTCAGTTGTGGTTTTTTGGGGTGTTTTTTGTTTTTTTTTACTTGGTTGGGTTTAGATTTGAAACAGGTAGTCTGACCTTGAAGCTGCAAAGCTCCTGTATATGTCATGATAACTGGGAGCTCAAGAGAGGAAACAAAACCCAGTTAATATACATTAAAGGTGTAAAAGTTGTGTTTTTTACAAATTTGAGCTTCATTAATTGTGCTGGTTATAGAGCTGCCTGGAGTCTTCTGGTTAACTGAGACCAGATATGCAGTTACTATCAGAAGTAATGACATTTTGCATTATTTTGTGGATGTTTTCATTTTACTCAAATAACCTGAGAGCTGTTATAATTATTCTGAATTTTTTTTTCTCTAGCTTTTCATAACCTAGATAGAAAAGCCTTAACAACTCCCTGTTACCCTTTGCTTCTGATCCCTGCAGCTGTCAGGCTTACTTTTGCATATAATTTCTCCAGTTTAAACAGAAAACATGGCACACTGGCAGATCCAACAACTGCTGTGGGTCTTGTTGAGAGAGGGAGTTCTCTCCTTCAGCCTCAGTAAAATCAGTATATCCCTACAGGTCTAGAACTACTTCACGTTATTTTTGCTACTGCCACTGACTCAGGTTGTAACTTTACTTATTTTGCACCTTTTTTTTTTTTCTCCTTATCTATAAAAATGTAAATAGCAGTTTGCAGGATTCATGTAAAATACCTGTAAATCATCTCAGTATCTTTAGATGAGAGGAATGTTTTGGGGTTTTTTTTAATTAAAAAAAGTTGACTTCTGGTTGCTACAAACAGAGTAACTTGACAAAAGCTATGCAGAGAGTATGTGTGTGCAAACATAGACTTTCAGGAAATACTGAGCAGTATGTATGTAATTGCATATGTCAGCATGTATATTTATATGAAAACACTGAAGATACTTTGCATTTCTATAATGTTCTGTGACAGTGAAGCTTATTAAACTTCAGCCAATATTAAAAAGTAACCATTTCTAGATTGAAATGAAGCAATTGTTTAGGGATAAGAAATAGAGAAATTATTGCACAAGACATGCAGTATATAAGAAACTTGTGTAGCTCTTTCCTGTTGTCATTTAGCCATAAACAGTTGTCTGATCAAGAATGAACTGGATTTTTAATTTGTTTTAAATGCTTAAATGAATTTCACTTCATTTAGTTAAGCTTTCCCCAGATGAGTATTTGAAAAATGCAGAAGAGGTATGTGTTATGGGTGGGAAGAAAATAAAGATACTTGTCACATGTCATAATCTGGTTTCACAATACTTTTCTATTCATGAAAGATACAACCTCACTGATCAATTGTAGTCTGTACAGCCATGCAATAAAATACTGAAGGTGCTTTATAATTAAAAATAGTATTTCCAGAATGTATATTTAGTGGTTAAATCCCAGAATTTTTCTACATATGCTGGAATGTATTCAGGGAGATTCACCTGTGATTAACAGGTGAAAATGTTAATGATGTGAGGGAGCAGCTTGACTAGCCTAAAGGAAAAGAAGTATTGTGCATTCTTCTTAAGATATGACATAAACAGTTATCCCTCCAATGCTTTTTAAAAGAAATAAAAATCCAGAGTAGATCATAAAGGCTTCACTGTGGAGGAAAGAATTGGACATCACACATTCGATTGTCTCAACACTGAGTATTCAGAGAGGGTGCATTTTCAGTTTCTCTTAAACTTCTCCTACTAACATCTCCTTCATAGGCTTCCAAAACCCATGTTACACTGAAAATTTTAAGACCATAGAGGGAACAGGGGACTGCTAGTCACAAAAACCCCAAAACAACAAAGGAATTAGTTCTTACACTGCATCAGGGCCTGTTTACCATGGCCCATAGGAAACATACACTCATGGCTGTGTTTGTCTTTATGACACTGCACAGGTGTCTGCTTTATTTTTTTTCTTGTTGGATGTGGCAGGGTTTCTATTTGCACAATGTAGCTGCAAGGAGTAGTGACAGTCAAGTAGTTCTCTCTTGGAAAAGCAGTATTTTCACACACAGAGGGGGAGCAGTTGTAGCAAGACCCAACTTCTCTTGTCTCCCTGTTGGGAGCTGCAAAGCAAGACCTATAGTTAGACACTGTCTTCTTTCCAGCTCTCCCTTTGCAATAGTGGCCAAAGTGCAGGGCAGGGACTAATCCTCTTGGAATGCAGCAATTATCACTAAATAAGTATTAATTGCTGCATTCCAAGGGGATTAGCACAGTAGAACCCAATTATAGCAAAGCAAAGCTTCACTGTAAGGCACTACAGCACATTGAAATGCAGTGGAGCAATGTAGGACTGTCAGTCCCCAGCGTTTTGTCAATAAAAATTGTGGGCTTACATGCTGTAAACAGCAGGCTTTCTTTTCAGTGTATTAAGTCTACTGTGTGAATGACATGCCTTGCTGTGGGCTAAAGCTTGCTCACCAGAGAAAAATGTTGCTTATTTAACACCCATTATCTTTGTGCGAACATCTCCGAAAATGATTTAGATACTTGTTGTGCTGGTTTTGTCTGGGAGAGGCTAATTTTCTTCAGAGTAGCTGGTATGGGGCTGTGTTTTAGGTTTGTGCTGCAAACAGCGTAGATAACACAGAGATGGTTTAGTTACTGCTGAGCAGAGCTTACACGGAGTCAAGGCCTTCTCTGCTCCTCACACAACCCCACCAGCGAGGGGGTGCACAAGAAGTGGGGAGGGGACACAGCTGGGACAGGTGACCCCAACTGACCAAAGGGATAATCCATACCATGTGACATCATGCTCAGCATATAAAGCTGGGGGAAGAAGGAAGGGAGGACGTTCAGAGTGATGGTGTTTGTCTTCCCAAGTAACCGTTACACGTGATGGAGCCCTGCTGTCCTGGAGATGGCTGAACACCTGCCTGTGATGGGAAGCAGTGAATGAGTTCCTTGTTTTGCTTTGCTTGTGCACGTGGCTTTTGGTTTACCTATTAAACTGACTGTATCTCAACCCAGGAGTTTTCTCACTTTTACTCTTCTGATTCTGTCCCCCATCCCACCAGGCAGGGAGTGAGCGAGCGGCTGCGTGGTGCTTAGTTGCTGGCTGGGGTTAAACAACGCTTGTTGAGTTAGTTCTGGCACCACAACTGTCACTCTCTGCTGGATCAGGGGCAAGAATCTGCAGTCTGTCTGGATTTTCCCATCTCTAAGGTTGGCCAGCTCCTCCATCTGGTGGTGTAGGTATTAATTTTTCCTGCATGTACTAAATGTATCAAATAGGCCTGGGAGAACTTTTGATCGCTGACCTCTGTTCTCAGTCCCAGCAGTCTGTGGTGATGATTACAGGCAAGCTCTCTGTGGTAGCAATACGTGAGCCAGAGGGCAGTGTGTAGTTATTTTTTCAATCCTCAGCATGACTGTGGTGTGGGATTGTTTTTTTAGTTTTCATTTATTTCCTGTTAAAACTGCAAACCCTGCTGCTTTTTTTTTTTATAGTACAGTCAAAGCATAACCAGTAAACATGAAAAGGGGATGCTCCTGGGAAGGAATCAGCCCCTTGCATTAGAGCTGTTCCAGGATTTCTTGTGTCCAGAGAAAGAATGGCATATGGATACACAGAACCAATTGAATGCATACCTTGTCTATTTTATGAAAGATGTTATCCTTACAGATAATGAGCTGCACCTTAACCAGTGTTAAACACAACTGGGGACCACTTGAATTCCCTGACCCATTCTGTTTCAGGAACCATAGATCAAATCTTGCAGTCTTCCCAGTGCAGGTAATTCTTGAAATGCGCTTTCCTCCACCTGTATGTTTAGATAAAGAGTCAAGTTTAGCTGAGAGCTTTTCTTAACCCAGCAGGGAGGGTTTTATGTCTCCACTGTGGCCTTGTCTGTATTGAGGAAAAATAGCTGCTGGTTCAGCTGAACTAGTGTTGGCATTCATTTCTAGTCCAGTGTTAAAAAAGTTCTGATGATCTGACTGACATGAGTAAACTAAAACACTAGGATGGTTTAAATTGTTGGTAAAAATACATGTATGAGACTGCCTAATGCACAATGCGGGCAGGAGGTGCCAAAGTTTTTACTGTTCTATGTAGTTCCTAGAGATGCAAAGACCAAATAGGCTGAAAAGAAGGTGACACTGTAAGAAAATCACTCCTCATCATGTAATTGCAAGCTGTGTGAGCACAGAAAAGCTTTTTCCTAGAGAAGAGACCACTTCCCCTTTATCTTTTTCTGTACTCCTCAACTGCATGTGATTTGCATCTCCCATGCCGTGCTTGTTGTGGGTATAACTCATAATACAAGCATGATTGCTCTTTTGTATACTTTCATTGTATTTAGATTATAATGATAAGCTTGCCTTGTTTCAAAAGCTGAGGGATGGGGAGGAGAGAATTTCTAGGGGTGCTCTCATGCAAAGCTTTTTTCTGACTCTACCCACACTTCTAAATGAAGTCCATAGACTCTATTTCTCTGACCTTTCCCTATCTAGACATCAAAACACACTGGCCCAACTGCTGTTCTCCCAGTGTGCCTACTGTTGCCATTAATCTCCCTTTTCTCATACAGCTCTTCATTCCTTTTCCTTACCTTTGGCCTCAACTCTTTATTCAAAGTGATAATTTGCTGGCTCTCTGCCTGAGGGAGAAGCTATGATCAATAACAAGAGGAGACAGGGGTCAGCAGAATAGTGATGAGCAGTGCCATTTGCTCCTCTGAAAATACTGTTACCCCAAAATACCAATAACTAGTATGATATTATTTTAGCTTTTGGAGAAGGCATCAGTCAGATTTAGGCAGCCTGCAGTGGGAGCAGGGGTCTTTTTCCTCTCACTAATTCCTTATTTCAGCCAATCTTCTTTTACATGGGGATGTGGGCAGACAGGGCTTTATCCAGCTCGTATTGGGATACGTGTGCCTGAGCACACCCATTTCTGGGACTAATGGCACCTCTTTCAGCTCCAACACATGGCAGCTCTGTAGGCTGGGCTTTGCCTGCTGCCTGGCAGGGAGTCAGAGCCCAGCTCCAGCCTTCCCTTGCAGCTTTTGGGGTAGAAGAGCCACAAAGGAAACCTTCCACGAGGCTGGGTGAGAGCAGAGGCTCAGCAGTACTGTCTAGGTACCACAGAATGGCATTCGGTGCTTGGTTTTGGGTGCTGGAATAATACTAGTGTCTAATAATTTTGGTATTGACTGGCACAGTATATAATAATTATTAAATAAAAGGATAATGCTGTTTTATCAATGTATTAGCCTTTGTTACTCTAGACAGCAAGGTGATTAATTTCTTGGTCTCCTTCTTCCAAGAACTTCAATTTACTTTGCTTTCAAAAGACTATAAATCCTTACTTCTTATGTGCACAGTAACTCTTACCTTGCCAGTTGTCTTCATGCTGTTGGGAAATAGTTATTACTAATACCTGCTGGGGATGCATATTCCTTTTTATCTTTATTTTCTAATGGAAAAAAAAAAATATTCATTGATATTTGTGCTTCCTCTCAGCCTAAGCTCTGATCCTGAATTGTGTTAATAGCATCACTGTTGTAAACATTCAGCAATCTTGTGTTGAGCCAGTTGTATTTTGATGGGGAAGAGGCTGAGTTTTTGGGTTTAAGGTGTATCTAAATAATGTTTTCAAGCTTTTGTAATTCACTGTTGTCCAAAATGCACTCTTTATTTCTGTTAATAAACAATTTTTTTTTAATTTGTTCACATTTGAAAAGAGCACAAAAATGTGAGATTTCTTGCAAAGGCAGACTTGGCATCACTGTGTCAAGTGGTATGGTTTTCATATAACCCTAACACTTAGCTGGAGAAATTACTTCTGTCTAGTATCTCATTCTCGGGAAGATTCTTCTAAAACTCCAGGCTTCACCTTTCTTAATTTAATTCCATTATGCTGGGTTTCTTTTCCCCTCTGTTGCCCTAAATGAATCCATTTATTAGCTGCTGCTGCTGCTTCTTAATAATAATAATAAAAGCACAATAAGAAATGTTAAGGAGGAAGTACCCCAACCACACCTTGGCTCTCCCCTTGCTTTTATCTCACGCATTTAAAAATTCTGTGGTGATTGGTTTTTGTTCTGTTTTTAATAAAGGAAAACCAATGCACCAAAAAAAAACCCAATCCCCAAATCAAACAACTCCCAGGTGTCCCTGACTCCTGGTTCTCTTTGAGTTCTAGTGCCTTGTTTTCCCTGTCTCCCTTTAAGACTTAATTTCTTTATGTATAGAAGTTTAGCTGCCCCGGCTTTACTAAGGCTAATTTGAAAAGCACAGTGAGGTAAAAGCATAATGAAATTATTTAGTATTGTTAACACAAATCAGTTTGTGTTTCTCCAGCTCATAGTGCAAAGTGTTTTATGGAGTGACATGGTTGGATGAGGCTTTGAGCAACATGATCTAGTGGAAGGTGTCCCTGCTGCTGGCAGGGGGGTTGGAACTGGATGAGCTTTAAGGTCCCTTCCAACCCAGACCATTCTGTGATTCTGTGCTGGCTTACTGCTAAGGTGTGCTTACCTGGTTGCCTGCATGGTTATCCACCACTGCCTACGGAGTGTAGCTTTAATACCACCTGATTTGATCACTAGCTTGGCTTTGCAAGGAAATGAGTGTTGTGATTCTCCTGGCTCAGCCTGCCGCTCACCACCACCACCACCCCAGCCACTTTTGACCCAGGGGGTCAACATCAATCCAGCTAAACAAAGGAGACTCAAAACGTAACTACTCGTGGTTTTGTGTAGCTAGCTGCAGCGGTCTTATTAGTCCCTGCAGAGCAGCAGAAAAACCAGGACATTTTCACTTTGGCACTGGGTAGTGCCCTGTGTGGTAGCTGGGGCTGTGTGCCCAGCTGCCTGGCCCCATGGAGACAGGGGTGGGAGAGCCAAGGGGGTGGCAGGGGCTTAGGGCAGTGTTGGAGGCACTGCAGTCATCGTGCCGGATGGAGAACGTGGACCTGCAGGAAACCAGGCTTTGCCAGTGCGGCTGCTGGACAGACCTGCTTGGTTTGGTGTCACTCTGAGGACCGTGTTAATGGATGAGCCTACAACGTGAGGCTGAAAAGCCCTGTTAGCTCTCAGACCACAGCCACCTTCAAACCACACATCCCACTCCTGGGGTGTGCCGGTCTGGCTCGGGATCTGTCACTAGAGGACAGCTTTGAGCAGCAAGAAGGTTAAATCTTGTGGCCCACTCAGTGAGTAGGAGTGGTGTATGTAGCTAGAGGCTGCAAAGCTTTCTGTTTCAAGCCGAGCAAGGAGAAGATGCACGCTGTGCTCTCCTACAGAGATGATACAGGCTCTCCTCCCTACGGGCTGCAGTGCCTCACAGGACAAAATGGCTCCAGAGCTCTTCATGTGCCGACACTCTTTCAAAATACAAAGATGTGGTGTGTTCACATCCAAAGGCATCTCCATTTCGTGGGCACAACTGAAATGAGCCAGGCAGGGCCTGTTGTGTGGGTGTGTGATGTCCTGTGAACGCTGTCTGGAAGGACAGGCAGAGTCCAGCTCTCCCTGATGCCGGCCACCCTGTAGCCCTGAGGGTGCAGCCACTTCAGGTTGCTCACAGTAAGGCCGTATTTCAATGAGATTTAGAAATGAACTGTATATCTTTACTAGTTTAGGCAGCTACTTGTGCAAGAGTGACTAAAACTTGCGATTTTAAACTTCTATTTGTGCCATATGGCACACTGGACATAGTTTATTGTATCCCTTTGGAAGTGAGGCCAAGTGTGCTATCGTATGTACTTTCTGGGCCACTTACAGAGATCAGCAGCTGCTGACTGGTGTCACAGAATCCCAGGCTGGTGGGGTTGGAAGGGACCTCTGGAGATCATCCAGTCCAACCCCCCTGCCAGAGCAGGGTCACCCAGAGCAGGTCACACAGGAACAGGTTCAGGTGGGTTTGGAACATCTCCAGAGATGGAGACTCCACACCCTCTCTGGGCAGCCTGTCCCAGAGCTCCGGCACCCTCACAGGAAAGAAGTTTTTCCTCATGTTTAAGCAGAACCTCCTGTGTTCCAGCTTGTGCCTGTTTTCCCTTGTCCTGTCGCTGAAAAGTAGGACCCGTCCTGGGAACCATCAGACAAACTGGAATAAAAACCAAAACCACACCAAAAACCATCTTGCAAAGAGAAAAGGGGGGAAAAAAAACAAACCAAAGGAAACCCCAGACCTCGGAGGCTGCCTGATTCGAGGCAGGGGAAGGCGCGTGCCTCAGTGCCGCTGCTGGCGGGTGAACTCGGAAGGCCCTCATAGGAGGTGAGCTTCCTGCCGGGGCCGGCAGACGAGCAGAGCCCAGGGAGGTGCCTCTTCTCCTCCGTGCCCGTGGCCTCCCGCTCCCCAGCACCGCCCGGGAGAACAAGATGAAGCGCAGGGGGATTGTGATCTTTGCCGTCCTGCAGGCACAGCTCCCCGTCACAGGTAAGGCAAGCTTTCATTTCAAAGCTCCTTTGAGGTAAGAGCGCTTTCTTTCTATGGTGGATTCCCCACCATTTTGGTGGCAAGAGGGTATCTGCACGAGGGCCTCAGCCATGTCTTTCTAATCATGGCTGGAATTAGGTGAGTGGGGCAGCAAGGCTCGTGTTGAACTGTCCTGCAATAAAGAGCCCTCACTGCTGTCGATATGGCCTCCTCCTCTCCCGCCGGACCAACTGCCACAGCTCAACAACAACTCGTCAGTAAATAAGGCTCACAGCCCTTACCTGCATTGCTTCCCTTGGCATTTAAAAGGGGCAATTTGATGCAATATTGAAAATGTATTTACTTGTAGTAATCTGCACAAGGGAGGCTTTTAATTTAGTTAGGTAAAATTAAAACCATGTTGTTCATAATGGTGTGTCGGGGTTGGTTTGCAGTAAACAGCATACACCTGGAAATAGGGGGTGTAGATGATGAGAAAAAGGATAAAGTCCTTTTTGTGTCTCCACCTTCGTGCTTGTTTCTGCTAGAGGCAGCGTAAAATGAGGACATTTTTACCTTTACCTATTTACTTGTGGTGGTGTATGTGCTGGCCCTACTTGAGCAGAAAGTGAAGCAGCTTTGGTATGCACAAATCTTCAAAAGTCAGGTTAATTTTTGGGAGAGAGGAATGTACTTCTCAGTAGCTTAGCAGATCAAAATGTACGTGCAGAGAAGGCCTCAGCCGAGGCCTGAGCTTGGAGAAGTCGGACGGTACTAGCAGGCCACGTCTGAGCAGGTATTAAAGCAAAATCCACTGGAAGAGTTTCCCCCACACCGTACACCCTGACTGTACTATCAAACACACCGTCCTGACACTGAAGAGCTTTGGTTTTTAACACAGATTTTTTTATTTGAAAGTTTTCTGCAGTGAGAGAAGGGTTTTTACAGCCGCTTGCCAACGCTGTGGGACCAGTTCTGGTAATTTGTGGAGATTATGTTTCAGGAAGATTTTGAGCAGAGTTGTATGCTTTGTGGTACACATGTCTTCTGTTCATCCTCCTTTCAACCTCTGGGGCCTCCCTTAATTACCTTTCTGGTAATTAAGTACGATACTATACTGAAGTATGATGCTTCTGGTACTGCTATTTTGTACGTTGCTCTGTATCCATAGATGCATATAGGGCAATAAAGGTATAGAAATTATTTTAGATCAAAGTGTGTCTGCAGAAAATCTCTTTACATTTTCTCTTTTTAGTCTGTCACAAGGTATCAGTAGTTCAGGCTCCTATTGGTACACTTTTAGCAGAAATCTTCTATTGAAAAATATGTAATATAGTTTACAGATGGGTGAAGCTAACCCCATAGGAGTCTCTGGTGCAAAGCTTTTAGGGGTATTCACACTCGTAAAGAAGACATGGGATCAAATCTTGAACAGGCTGCTGTTGCCATTGATTTGGAGATGATTGCCTGTTGATTTGAGGGGAAGTATTTTTGATTGGGTACTTGTAATAGTTCAAAGAATAGCAGTATTTATCCTAAGAGTATAGGTAGAATAAAATAAATGTAGCACAAAACTTGTGGAATTGTCACTACATTATTGATGCAAAATACACAGTAACAAAAATGTAAGATCCCTATGAATTTGGTGCAAAGATGAGACCAAACAGATGGATTTTTCAGCTCAGAGCTATGAACAGAAGCAAAAATCTGCTGCTGCCTGGAGTGTTTTCAAGCCTTCTTAGAGTGAAGTGAACTTTTATTTTTGTCATAAAGCAAGCTCAGAGTGGACAGAGATTCAGTAATCTGCATACCATTTTACAGTGAGTTCATTCCACCACACTGTAATGCTTTTTGTGCTTGTTCTTCCAATGGTCACTTGAAAGAGATGCTGTCAAGATTGGGACTGATGAACTTGCAAAGCTTTTCCTTTTGATCTTTTGAGTACTGAAGTAAATATGCCAGGCATGAGAAAAAAAAAATGTTTTAAAATAAGTAATTCAAGAGATAAGCCACAAATTCTGGTGCAGATTTTAAATTACTGACATCAGACCACAAATTTCAGAATGCTCAAACTTGGCCTTCGAGCAATTACAGAGGGAAACGATGTCACATATACATTTAGCTTTTGGTGTTTCCCCCTTCAAAGGTGTAAGTTTAGCTGAGGTTCTTCTATAACCCATCTGTTAAAAAGTGCATAAAAACTTGAATTTCTGAGCAGATTACTTTATTAATCATTGTGTGCATCGAGATGTAAGAAGAATATTATGACTTCTACCCAAATATCACAATTAAAATGGCAAAAATCTTGGTACAGTTTACACAGCTTTTAGTCTGACGTTGACAAGCTTCAGTGGCAATAAAACAATACTGTGGGCAATATTGTAGAACTGCTCCTTTTTTTTTTTTTTAAGCCTGATGAGTACAAATAATCAACACACACATATGTATATAAATGTATGTGCAGGAGTTCTTCAAGGCCAGCCCTTCTCTGCTCTTCACATCTTTACAAAATCACTTTTCTCGGAATCACCTGCTAAACGGAATCGGACAGTGTCCTGGTTTTTTTGCTAACGCTGCGGAAACGAACACATGTCATTCTCTGGCAGATGCTACTTGCACAGCTTATTTTCACAATATTTTGCTGCTCTGTGTAGCTGTGTCTTCTGCCTGTTGGGCACCATGATGCCAGGAGCTTTTTTTTATCAGTTCATGGACAAGAAGATAAAAGATGGGTGATGGGTCTCAGGGTTCATTTGTTCCTTACTTTTCACCAGATGATTTAACAGGTCCACAAACTACAAGTTTTGTAAACTAGAAGTTGTTTACAAGACTATCTGGGAAACCCAAAGAAGTAAATACAGACTATTTTGGCTTCCATCCCCATGTCCTTATGCACTGTCTCTTAAGTTCTCCTAGCCGAGTTCTTGTTACACCTAGGGGGAGAAAAAAAAAATCTAAAGGCTTAATTTATGTGTTTTATTTCCTTTTTCTCCTGCCTGTTCACAATGATTCATTAATAATTCATGGCAAAACTATGCACTGGCACATTAGTGAATGGAACAAAATGTAGGCAAATGTAGCCTTTCTTTGTAAAGGGACATTTGTTGAGCTCTTGCAGTGCCAAATTCAATTCTCTAATGCTTGTTATAGAGTAAGTGCTTTCTATCTGAACCCTTCCAAGCAAAATTCCTAATGAGTGAACTACCAAGTTAATGATCACATTCCTTTTGGCTTTTCATGTATGCTAGATGGCAAGTATATACAAAATAGAGAAAGCTGTCTGAAAATATATTTATATTTCTCCTGTGAAAGTGTCTCCTCCTTAAGTAAGAATATGTGGATAAAAAGCCAAAGTGGAAAAAAAAAATAGGAGGTTCACTAGCAGCTTAAAAGGGATGAGAACCTGCTGTATGGGTGGATGTTCGTGTGAGGAATCCTTTGGACAGCCATTTTCGGTTATTCACACAAACCTGAATTGTGACTAGCACCAGAAGTAAACCCATAAGCAAGGGAAAATAAAAAATAGAAATAAATTATTTGTTTTGTTTCTGATCTCCAAACTCTCTTTAAAAAAGAAAGAAAAAAAACTTGCTTGCACAAATGTAGATAAACATTGAATCCTCCTCCTTTCCTCCAATTCATCATATGTTTAAATGTCTATACTGTATGTAGAACTGTAAGATGCATCAGCTATTCTGGCACGAAAATAGAGTAAGCTTTATGGTGGCATGAATGGAAGATACAGCTTCTTAAAAACACTTGAAATAATTATCCTGTTAAAGCTATCTGCTTTGTCCATGTGCATGTGTAGTTGTATGTGTGGTGTTGGCTTTCACTGTTCCACTATGCGACTTTAGTCAAAAGCTACGTTAAAGTCTCGCTGATGTTTCTTTTTAGCGTTAAGAAAACAATTTATGCTATTCCAGAATCTTTGAGAAGCTGAAATTTTGCAGATTTTCTGATTTTTCACTGTTGTATAATGTAATATTTTGAGACTGGGTTTGAATATTGTTTTCTTAATTAAATTTAATTCTACTCCTTTACAAAAATACATACAGAGTATTTTTAGCTTTTAAAGTACAACAGTCTAAATGAGATCATTGCTTTCTTGAAAAAAAGTAAAGTCATTTAACTTCACTTTGTCCTATGCAACTGATTTATAACTTCATATATAACAGATAAAAGGTGCAGGCAAATGAAAAGCTTAGTTTGCAGTTCCTCAGTCTACGCGCTCAAATGCACGGATCTCGGAACGCAGCGGGAAATGCTCGCATTTAGCCACATACAATGGATGTATCCATCTTTGTGAATGCTGAACTTACTGATATGTAGTTCTTTTAGTCCTCTGACAATTTGGCTGTTAAAAATAGAAGTGAAAACATTAAGCTCCTAAGCCTCAGATCAGAAGCACTGGTGTCTATGCAAGTTCTATTTAAGGGGTAGAAGCCATGTCAATTTTTGAACCATATAGATTAGAAATATTTGAATCCCTACAAGTTTCCTAGGAATAAACCATCAGACTTTGGAAACCCTTCATGTACTTTGTTCTTCATACTTTGTTGTATGTCTATCAAGCCTTACCAGAAGAAGAACAGCAAGTATGGAGTTTTCCATCACCGTGTGCTTTTGGTATGTAAGACTATGTTAAACATCGTGCTTCTGGCCAGCAGCTTGCAATGCCTGGTGAAATGCTCGTCCTGTTTGGCCTTTTTTTTTCCTGGGATGTAATTGTAGTGAAAACTTCATCTATATCCTGACTCTGAGTAGCAGAACATTTTTTAATTTATTGCATTTTTTAAGTGAAGGAGAAGCCATAACAATAACACAACTCTTTGAAAGCTTAGATAATACAGAGGTAAAATATATAGCAAATTAGAATTTGATGGAAGCTGACAAAGGAAAAAGGTTGGAAAATTCACACTGAGTAAGTTTAAAGGGTGGCTAGTTGTCAACACTTGTTATTATTGGTTTTTTTAAGAAGTGTCACCATATATTGTTTACTTAAAATTCAAGCTGTTATCTTAAGTGAAAATCTTAACTTTCACCATAAATAAACTTTTCTAGTTTCCTAGTCAAGTTTTCTAGCTTGTAAAGAAAACTTTGAAAATGCAAGCCTGCATGAAACAGAAAAAGAGCATACCAGCTATAGAACCTGTCACTTATAAATTTTTTTATTTCTAAGGCAATTGCTATTTTTGGGGGGTGATGGGCCAGCCTGCCTCGTGATGCTGCAAAGCTCGTGGTTGACAAGCACTGAAAATAGTTTCCTGGTCAAAAAGAAAAGCACATCAAACATTTAGAACCAGAGAACACTTAGAGAAGCTTTCTGAAGAGCCCCAAAATTTGAATAATAAATATCAATTAACAAATTGTATTATTTAAAAAAAAAAAAAAAATGTAATGGACTGAAACACTTTTCTAATGGGGTAAGATCTGATATCCTGGAAATTAATGAGGGAATACTATTCTGGGTGTTGTTTTAATTCTTTTTAAGTAAGTGTGCATTGGCCATTAAATAAAGCAAAGAGCTATGTGACCAAAAACCCCTTTGGTTGTTCATCAGCCGGATGGGTTGATGCCTGCATGTGCTGTGTTCATTTCACTTAGAATATTGCTGTCATTGGCATGACAGCCAAACCCAAAATAAACAGAGCCAAATATTTATAAAACATTTCCCAAATTTTTAATGTGTAAGTATGTGTTGTAAATTCATTCCAATTCCCCGTGCCTGAGATCCTGCAGGCGGAGCGAGGTTCTTTGCGCAGGCATCGCTAAGAGCAGGGACCAAGCTGATTAGATCATTTGTTTGCAAAATATTTATTTTGAATTAATTAATATAGAAATTCAGCTCAAACTAGAAATTAACACACAATGAGTTATTACTTATCAGATCAATTTGAAGCGAGTTTGGTATAGTGTGACAACATCACTTTTTACATACGCTCAGCAAACATGAAAGACGTATACAAAAATTGGATTCCTGGGCAGGGTCCTTACAACTCACAATTAATACAGCAGAATTTTAAACCTTTGCAAAGAAAAATCTGTATTTGTATCATATTTTATATTATAGCCTTATAATTCCTATAATATCAGATCATTCTTTCGATCACATATCGGCAAGCTTCAGTCAGAGAACCCAACATCAAATCTTTTGTAGGAGAAGTAATTTCTGTGTCTATCTACTATGTGTTGTTGCAATTTATGTTGTTTCCCATCCAGCCAGTTGCAAGAATTCTTACTGGGATTATGTGGAGTAATTTCCCTCATTTTCTCTCTCTCTGTTTCTCTCTCCATAATGTGAATTTGCATGGTATCCTCACTTTGGGCTTTTATGTAAGAAAGATAATTTCAGCAGCACTTTGTACAGGCATGTAGGTGCATTTCGGAGGATTGAATAGTAGAATAAAGTCTTACAAGTTGTTTTAAGAGTCATATTCTGAAGGAAGAAAGATAGGATACAGAGAGAGGGAGAAAGAATTATTGTATAATGATACCTTGTAAAAAAAAAGTCTACCTAAACTAAAGACAGTTTCTAAGAAGAAAGCAAACAATTCTGTGGATTACTCTGAGTATAGTTGATCTTTTCATAAAACATCTTCTGGCAAATCAATTTATTTTGATAATTTTTTAAAGAATGTTATTTCAATTCTACAGATTTCTTCCTAAAAGCTTGCTGCTAATTTTCATTATTCATTTGCTATTCTGTGTTGCTTTATGGTTTATTACCTAACAGTAGGATACCTGAGTTAATGTGCACAAGTGATCTCCTTCTTAAAGTCTTGGTCATTGTAGATTAGAACCTGTTAAGGGAATTTCTAATAAAAGATTTTCAGGAGAGGTGCTGTATGAAGTAATGTAAGTATGCATTTTTCTGTTTGATTTTTTAATGATAACTTTTTATTTTCATATTTCTCAGGAAACACAAAAATTCTTGCTATTAATCTTGGTCCAGCACTTAATCATCTGTTGGAATTTGAAGAGTTACAAAAGCACACAACCAAAATAATCCATGTGGTAATTAAATGACTTTGGAGGCTTACACTAACAATGGATTTGTCCTCATGCTTGTTTGTTACCTGCAGTTCTCCTCAGTTACCTGAAACATGCTCTTCATTAGTAACAGGCTTCTGGTTCTTTCATTCTCCCTCTGGACATATAAATTCTCCACAGAAGTTTTGCTGGGGGGTTACTCTGATGAATAAAGTGTAAGAATTAAACCTTTGCAGGTGGTAGGCTTAAAGAGAAGTGGTGCAAGTAAATGAGATAAACCCATCATTTTCAACAACTGTCCTCTGATTTCTCTCTTCCTGAGAAGAAAAGGGAGTAATACCCCATCAGAAGTTGCCTAATTTTTAACTTATTTAAACTATTGATCTTTTACATTTTAAACCTGAGCATTCATATTTTATGAGCATGACTACACCCAGCTGACCAGAGAAGATAAGCAAGGTTAACTCATCTGGATTTCAAGCAGAAGGTCAAACACCATTTCAGTTACTTTAAAAAATGAGCATTTAATAGATGCCATAAAGGCTTTCTGGAATTTAGCTTCTCAGAATAAGCATCTAAAATGGAAAGAGAAGTTGTTTTAAGGCAACTGCTTCCAAGATGATTAGCAATGCTGTCTTGGATATGATCTAAACTTCTGATGAAGACTGCTTGTAACTTCAGAGTTATGGTCCCTCCCCTAAAGTTTGAAAATAACTACAGATCTTCAAGAGTTTTGCTTTTTTGGAAGAGTTTTGTCTAAAATATAATGACATGTGAGAAGTTATGCATACTGGGTTCATTACTTGCCTTTTTTCCTGAGGGTGCATTTTGATCACATCTCCCAAGTGTTTCGCCTTGGCTCAAAAGTTAAAAAACCAGGAGTCTCTCACAAAATTACTTCTCTCTAGAAGAAGCAACTTTAATGTAGCTTGTTTTGAATTCTCTCTTACATTTCAGGTGTCTGGAGTATTAATGTGAACTAGATAGAACTGGAATTTTCCCTCTTCTATCTATCCATGCAGCTAAATTAGTACCTTTTCTTCTGATAATTCAGATGTTATTTTTCTGCTTGCCAGCAGCACTAGAATGCATTTGTTGCTGTTAGCTATGGCTCTTCTGACGGAAAAGCAGCAGCAGATTTTCAGGCTTGAGACAATTTTTTTCTTTTTTTACAAGTCTCTTAAAGAAGTTACAGACATGAACCTTCAGCCCTATCTTATTTTAACATCTTTTCCAAGTTGTTTTTATCTTTCTCAGCTGCAAAGAAGTAGCTAACAGGTTTGCCCCCTTTCTCTCTTGCTCTTCTTTTTATATCTTGAGCCAAATGTCTGTTTGTTAGACGTGATGGCTTTAGTAGAACAGATATCAGGTTTAAAACAGACCTTAAAGGGAAGCCACTTTCTGCAAAACTTGGCAGGATTTAGTTTGTTTTTTGGGGGTTTTTTTTCCCTTGTTTTCCACTGGGGTAAACCAAACCCTTCCAAAGTATTTTTGTGAGACACAAAATGATGTCTGTGAGCAATTAATGTTCTGTCTTTGGGAAGTGGGAAACCCAGATTCAAGTCCTTATTCTGTCTGACTCAGAGCAGGAGCTTGAATGAGACTCCCACGTGCAAAGCCATTCAAGAGACACTGGTTTTGATAAGAAATTCTAATGGGAGTTTAGAAACATTCCCTAATTAACAGGCCATCAGAATTGGTACTGGGAAGTGTTTCAGATGAACTGGATAAACCTACTGAAAAAGTAAAAAACCAAACCAAAACAAAAAACTTCATTTGTGGTATTCTATAGAGTCAGTTTAATCCTTTGCAGTCAATTAATGGAGTGCATGTATCTAAAAGAGTTTCCCCATCCATCCTTGTAAAAATTGTTGTGCTCTTTCTAGTAGCAACTGTATTTTAGCACAACCAGAATCCCTAAGCAGGCTCCTTTGTGTGAGACCATCTGCAAAATGGGGCTTAGAGGTGGTGCTGTTCTCTTACACGTGGGTGTATAACAGCAATATGGGTGCTGATAATATATACTTATATATTATGCCACCTCTGAAACCACAGGTAATTATACAGGCCTGGAAGATTTAGAAGAAGGTCCTAGGCTACTAAATCTTCAGGGTATGCAGGGATCTGAGGGGGTCAGCAACATGAAATACCATCAGAAGAGGCAATCTGAGAAAGCCCAGCACATGTGCTGACCTTTCTGGAAGAGAAGGATTATCTGGAGCCAGAAAGGTGGGCTTCAGGTATTTAAAAAGATTTGGCAAGTAGCTTCACCTCTAAATGTCCTGTCTATGTGCTATAACTATAATGTGGGGATGGTATTTAATGTCTGTTAAATTTTCCCCTTCTAATTAGGCTGCTGATTTAAACATAACTAAACTATCTTTAAATTACCTATCTTATTAAGGCAGCTCTCCAGTGGCATCAGCAGGAGTTTTACTTCAGGCAAACTGCTTGGGCATTTACCAAACTGCTCAGCCAGATTTTTGCAGCTCACACAAAAATCTGTGTTGAAGGAAATAAGTTGTTATTGGCGAATTGGAAACCAATTTGGGGATGTTTTTGTGAGCCGCTGCCGTCCCCATAATGACTGCAGCGTATACAGATGTTCTGGAAAGGAGAAAGTTTCTCATTCTTTGCCTTCGGGTTCAGTGGGATCTTTGCCACTTTTGAAGCTTCAGGGTTATGCTATAATAAAAACACAGTAGTGTTCAGCTTCACCCATATTTAGAAGGTATCTTATACCCAAGTAAAAAAGTGCTTGTATGTAACTATATTATCTAGCTTTGATTTGTCAGTACACATTTATAAATGACTTTACAAAGTGGTTTTACTCAAGTCTGATGTTAATGTTTTGTTCCTAAAACAGTATTTTATTTTGAGTTTTTTTCAGTGTTTTTCTGTTTAACTCCTCATCATATTATTTTGTTGTAACTCTGAATATTTTTAAAGCATTTTCTGGTGCTTTTAGTGTTATTTGATTAGGAAGATTGCTATTAAGATACTAAGAAAAATAAGTATGGATGGAACATAAACTTTTTAAATTGGGAAATTTGAACTTTGGGATCTTGTCTGAAGGATTTGTAGGTAATTCTGACAATTCTCATCATCCTCACTGCTCTACAAAGTCTTTCTCCCCTTAGTAAAGCAGTGCTATTTTTTAGATAAAGCAAGAAAATGGTAAAATGGGGTCACAGATTTTGTACCTTTAATTGTAGCTGATTTACAGCATAACCTTGAGGAAGCCAGTGGAATGTGTGTAGGCTTTCCAATAAACCAGTGTCCAAGCTTAATCAAAATGGGCCACTCCATTAGCTGTTTTTGTTAATTTTAAATTGCTTATCAGATTGTTAATATTCAAATAACACTTAGAAAGTGTGAATACACATGGTCCTGAAGACTGTGCTATTTTAGTATTTGATTAATCAACAAAGAGGTTGCTTTGCCTATTTCACAGTGGTGTTTTAAAGCTGAAATCTATCACGTATCAAATTGATCTTCCACTGTAAAGTATTTTATATATAGGAAATTAAAATAGTGGCTGTGTCTAATTTGCTGCTGTGTTCATAGTGACCCTTACAGCTTACAGGACAGCTTTTGCTTGCATTGGGAAAATGGCCAACCTTTTTCCTTCCTTCTCTTTAAAAAACCTTTATCATTTCTAGATTCAACTGAACTGATGAGAGAAACAAAAAAGTAAAAGCTGAGTTATGGACACACTGTTAGTCTTCCTGAAGTGGAGAGAGGGAGGGGGAAAAAAATGTCCTGTACAGACTGTATGTTATTTCACACTTAAAAAGCATCATGAGCTCTTTAGAAAATGTGCTCTAGAGATGAAAAACATTTATTGTGCGCCATGCAACACATGCATGCTGTCACTGTTCGTGCTGGTGCAGCTCTTGAGGTGTTTAAGCTGGTTGGTATCAGAGTGTTATTGTTTAGAGACTGCAGTATTGGGATCACAAATATATTTGAACAATTATTCTAGCCACCTTTTACTCCCCCGAGAACACCTATGCTAGGAGCTGATGATTCATGTCTAAATCTCTCATTTACACTAATTAAAACGTACATTATTTTTAATGGACATAGTTGTTGCTATTTCAGCAGATGTTGAAGCTCAGCTCTCAGCTGTCTGTCTGCCTGTAACTGCATGCTGCTTTCCTCACAGGTAGCTCCTGGCTGCGGAGGATTTGCCCTGTGCATTAACTATTAACCAGACATCAAGGCAAGGGCTTCCTTTGGGGATTGAGCGCGGTTTATTTGCTCGGTGCATGTGGCCTCTTTTGCCTCAGGCACCAAACAGAACCACCTTGGTCTTGAACTCCCTGGTCTTTAGCTTCTGAGAAACGAAGTTGCCTAAGGGGAGCTATACTTCAGCAGAGCTTTCGTTCAGGGTGTTTTGGCTTACACAGGGTAATGTCTGTAATGTGGCTTGGAAAATGCTCAGTGCAGGGCACTTATCTATTGTCTGTGTCCATGTGAGAACCAGAGGGGTGGGAGCTTGCCTCAAAGTTACTTTGGATTTTTTTTTTTCCCCCTAAGCTTTTCACTCTTGGGATCTTAAGCTGAGAAGGGATGAGGGAAAGTATGAAATATTTGTCAATAGAGCCCTCAAGTCAAGTGGCACTTTGAATGGAGTTTACATATAACTCATCAAAACATTGCTTCTTCAACAGCTGTAATAGCATGGAAAAGAACACCCACTTGGGTATTCATGCAGAGGATTTGAGACAGGTGATGACTGCTGCCCAAATACTCTGGGAGGAGAGAAGGTGAAATGAACATGAGAGTGCACATGATAAAAAAAAGAAATAGCTCTAAACTGGGTGCTGAATTACTTCATGGGGGTCAGAAGAAGGATTCACACCATCCAAATACTTTTGGCATAGGGGTAGAAACTGAATTCTTACTTGGGAGCAGCTTGCTGAGATTATGGAATGGACTTTTTCAGATGCTGGCTGTAGGAGCAAAAGACAGTTTACCAAGGAGACCTCCCTCAGTCCTTTGTCCTTGTTTTGCATATTTGAGGTACACAAGAATACCCAATGTTTAATCAAGCATGTTACAGACATATTTATGCTATATAAGTTAATGGCTAGACACCAACATGATGCTGTTTACACTGCACAAGTGTCTGTGCAGAGAGCAGGACAAAAACACGTGGGTGTGTTTGTAAGTGTGTGTTACAAGCAGATCTGTGCAAACCCATTAAGGTCATATGTGCTTTTTGGTATATTAGCATAAAGATGTGTTTCACTTCCATTATTGAAGCCACTTTTAAATGTAGATTTAATAAGGATCAAAGATGATCTTTAGCAAGTGTTGGGTTGTTGTGTTTTTTTTAACCACTACATGCATGTGTATTAAAATTACAAAATCTGTTGATAATATTTAATCTTTTATCAGATAAACAGCAGTTTTCTGTAGTAAGTGAAGTTCTCCTGCTACATACCTGCAGCCCAAGGTCAGGGGAATAACATTTTCTCAGCACATGCCAGGAATAATGGATTTTTTTTTTTTAAGCTTGACTTAACTATTCAAAGGCAGTGAGTGCTATTGCTGCTGGGACCTCCTCTGTTTCTGTCCTACTTCCTTTCCTTTGCTGAGCACTACCTGGATTTTGTCTTTTTAAGCAAGAGGTGTGGGTATATATTTCTAGTTATTTACTTTCCTCCCAGTGACACATCTGAGATTTATTATCACTTCTGTAAAGACTGCTGTTAAATGCTTTGAAAATCCAAACAGAAATCAGGAAATCCAGAAATGTGACTTTGTAAATACCTTTTTAAGTTTCATATTTGTCTTTCTTTGACCATGCTATGTGTATAACCCTGGATGTTCCCCTGCACACACACACACACACATGTAAGGTCTTGCATGTGTCCAGTGCAAGTCAGTCGTTCCCAGGTATCCTTCCAACCTCACATGCTGGACTTATGACTTGGTCTCTGCTTAAAGTCACTTTTTGATTAAGCAACACAAACTTCTCTCCTTTGATGATCCATGTCTGTATTAGCTTCATCTGTCCTGATTCAACTTCCCAGTATGAAATCACAATTTCAATATTTATTCTGTCAGCTAGTTTACAAGTGGAGAAAGTCTTGTAAACCCTATTTTTTTTCTTATTTTTCGTTCATCTTATTTATTCGCTTGCTATTTTTTCATACAAATGGTAACTGACCAATTATCTAATTCACACAAGAGGTATAGTCTCAATAAGAACTGCTACAATTAAACAGGATACTTTAAGGTATATGTGTGTTAGAATGATATATGGCTCTTAACTAAACCACAGGAGTTTTTGCTTGGTAACACAAATATTAATGAAATGTGAAATAACTGTTTGATAACATCCATTTGGCCCTGATCTGTGAAGCATAATGTGAACCTAATTGTTGAAAAATAAGATCAGATGCAGTACAATTTTCTAATATAAAAAAGGCTTTATGTGTGTGCCTATCCCCTTTTTAGAATAACATTTTTGAAAGTGAAGGGTTAGTAAACTTCCTACCTTTAAAATACTGAATGTGTTGAATAACCAGAGCCTGCGAAGAGTAACATCTTTGATACTATTTTAGAGAAATGTGTCATTTCCCTGCTGTAAGAAAGCTTTGAGAGAGAACAAAATTCTCTCAGTCTCTCTGTGTGGTCAGATTTGCTTTATTATCCCTGAAGGACAAAATGGGAAATGAAAATACAAAGAATCATAACAGCTTTCCTCAAACCTCATAGCGGAAGAATTTGGAATAGAAGAACTCAATGATTGTTGCTGAGGATAAAATAATGATTTGACCTGCTCACTGGCTTTTTCAGTTCAGATGATGTTCATATAATCTAGTGAAGTATATTCAATAAAATGTGTATTTTAGAGGAGAAGAATATGTGAAAGTGGTTATGTAAGCAATTAATTTCTTCCTCTAAAGCTGCACCTATCCCTTCCTGTGATCTTTCTTTTTCCAATTGTTCTTCTGTTTGATGTGGAAGTAGGGGTTTTTTTTTTATTATGCTTGGCTTTGTGTGTCCCACTCTCTGGAGTCTGGTGCTATATTTCAGTAGCAATTTATTTTTAGTGGTGAAAATAAAGAAAAAAAAAATGGTAAAAACTACTGCTGCTTCAGGAAAATTTAAAACTGAGAGTGAAGAAAGGAGTAGTACAGATGGAATTGTGAGACACAAGATTTTTTTTCTCCTCTATATTCCTTTTATATATAGGTTCTCTGATCTGTCACTGGTGTGGGAAGAGCAATGGTAGCTGCAACTATATTTAAAGAAAAGGCTTTTCAGCAGCCTTTTTGCTTGGATTCATCAAACAATAATAGACATGAATATGTTTAATTCCTGAATTTTTGTTGTTGTTGATGACATTTGTTAGCCAGCTCACAAGTATGGACATAATGCAGCTCTGTGACATGCAGGCTCTAAACATTACATCAAAACGCAGTTTTCTGAATCATAACAAGTCTGGTCTCTAGCATAGCAAGAATTCTCTGCAGTTACCATTAAATACAAACAGCTTGTCTGTTGAATTCAGAATTTAAAACATAATGTTTTTCCATACTTATTTTGGTGCTACTTCAGGAAAATGTTTGATTTCATGACAGAAGGTGTGCATGCAGTTGATCACAACCATGGCAAATTCTGTCAGCTCCGGAAAGGTGTAGATGGGTTGGTTTCTTAAAAGAGAAAGAAGTCAAGACAGGAAACCATTAAACCAGCACCATACATCTACTTGGCTGTAGGTATAAGGCTGAGACATACTGGGCTACAAGGAGGGAGACCAGTCTAATTCGTTGTGCCATCTGATAAGGGAAGAGTAGGATGATGCTCTGCCATAAGGAAATATACCTTTGATAGGTCTTCTTTGATGAGAGGAGCCTGTTCACATTGTTTACCCCAAGGTGTAGGTCATTGCCACAGTCATTTTCCTCTTCTCCAAGTGGACCACTGCTGGTGGGTGGGTTGTGTAGGGTCATGGAAGCACACAGGCCTCAGTGCCGTGTTTTTCAATGCATGAGATATTGTCTTCATACCCAGCATCGTGTATCAGAAACTGGGTGAGTGCAGGGCCTGTAGAGAAAGGACAAGGGGTAATGGTTTTAAACAAAAAGAGGGGAGATTTAGACTTGAAATTTTTTTACAATGAAGGTGGTGAAACACCAGAACAGGTCGCCCAGATTGGTGGTAGAAGGTCAGGTTGGACGGGGCTCTGAGCAACCTGACCTAGTTGAAGATCTCACTGCAGAGGGGTTGGAATAGGTGACTTTGAAAGGTCCCTTCCCAACCCAAGCCATTCTGTGATTCATTCTAGCAGTGTTGTGCCTGGTGTATGAAATCAGTCTAGGTTGGCTACATCAGACTTCTGACCATTATTAGCGTCTCAACAAGTATCAGTATTGGAATATGAATGGGAAATCTCCTAAAAGCCTCACTGTAGATGGAATCTTTTCTGAAAGCAGGTGGAAAGAAGCCACTGTGCAGAATCAGTCAAGCCATGCTGCAAAATCAGCTTGTTGATAGTTGTCATTACAGGGTGGCTAACACATTGGGGCTTGCAGTGCAGACAGGGCTGTGAATGGTGTCCTCACCTTGTCCCTGAATTATGTGATAGCCTTTGGTTTTGGTTGGGCTCTAACATGATTTGGGAATGTGGCTCGACACCATCTGTACTGCAGAATAAGCTCTGTTCCCGACAGGGTTGAGCAATTTTCATCTCATCAGTCCCTTCTCCTCCCCCAGTGTGGACTTTTTTTAATCTTTTAATGAATCAGCACTTTCTACTAGTCACGGTATTTTCATTAATCTAATGAATTCTTAGAAATTTGAAATGCTTCATAAGCATTAATAGGTCCTCACTGTGCTATTTTGAAGTAATATGTTCCTGTAATTTCAATTCTAATGGGGTAAATCGAGGTACAGAATGGTTAACTGCCTTTTGGAAAGACTCTGGCAAAACCAGCTATAGAACTGCCTGTTGCTTTAGCCATTACCTATAGTATGTTTCCATGTCTGAGTTAATGGACTAATAGTAGTCTAAAGCAGGCAAGAAACTATTGATGCAAAATAATATTTCAGGACCCTTAATTATAAGTTTTCAGCCAAAGCAAGGGGAAGTCATTTCACGTTGCTATTTGTGAACCAAAACAGTGATATAAATAGAAACCTATGTTAAGATAAGAAAAGTATCTCCACAGAAGCTATTGCAGCGAGAATGAAAAGGACTGGAAGATAAATGCAGTAGATGAGTTGTAAGATACTCTACATATCTTTACAACCACCAAATTAAAAAGCAAATTTAAAAACCATCAGCCAAAGCAAAATCTGACTGACAGAAAATAAGTGCCAGGTCCAGCATGCAAAGGCCCAGCCATAGCCCATCCAGAGAACGTGGTTAAAATCCATTCAGTGCTTTGTAACAGGATGCTGGGGATGCTGAAAGGTTACTGTACAGAGATGTCCAAAAGGACAAGTTGTGGTGGTTTGGGTGGATTCACCCCTTTGGCTTGCAGCTTGCAGCCAAACACAGCCTGCTCTCTCACCCTTCCTCCCCCTTGCCTAGGGAGTAGGGGAGAGAATTGGAAGGGTAAAAGCAAGGAAACTCACGGGTTGAGATAAAAAGCTATTTACTAATTAAAATAAAATGATAATGATAACAATATACCAATGAGTGATGCCCAGTGCAGTTGCTCACCACCCGCTGACCGATGCCTGGCCTGTGCCAGCCAGAGATCCTGGAGCAGAGACAGTCCCCAAACCCAAACCCCGGCAGAGCGAGAGCCTGGGTGATCTCCAAGAGAATACTCCTGATTTTTAGTCAACCCTGATTAATATACTGAACATGCTGGGATATGATTTGGGATATCTCATGGGCACATCCAAATGCCAGTTTGGGTTTTGCTATTCACTGCGCTTCTCCCTCCCAGTCCCAATGCAGCTGTGAACCAGCCAAACACGGTGGCCTCGAGCTCCAGCAGCAACTCACAACATTGGTACTTTATCAACATCCCTCTCATAACAAATCCTACACTGAAACTAAAACACAGCTATTCTAACTGCTAAAAAGAAAATTGCATTTTAATTGTATCCTAGCAAAACCAGGACACAAGCGCAAAGAAACATGGAAAGAAGGAGTGAATGGGATTTATCAGTTAACATTTAGGTTAAGGTAGAAAGGGCATTGGGAAAGGGAAGCCTTACCTGATGATCAGATACAAGATTTGAGACCGGTTGTTAAAAAGAGAATATCTTTCTATGGTACTGCCCTTGTTACTGGGAACGCTAAAGACGTGTTGGAAGCACAAGAGTAAAGCGTGAGGATTTCTCTTAAGCAACCACCTCTTAGATGGAAGCAGTGAAGTTGACTTTTCCTTGAAAGAGCTGGGCATCAGCAGCTGACATTAGAAAGAGGTCAGGATGAAAATAACCACCAAAAAACCTGCCGTGAATGTCGTCTTCTGTAGCAAAATGACAGATTGATGTGTTACGGCCAGAAGGGAAATATCTTTGCTTTGAGTCTGTTTTTTTTTCTTGAAGCAGCAATACTGCAACTGCTGTATTAAATTAAAGGCTTCAGTGGAAGGACAGTTTATCAGTCCACATTTTTTTTATTTATTTCTGGCAACATTTTAATAGCAAAGTGCATTTTCTTTTTGTTTCAAGCCAAATACATGTGAAGAGCAATAATAAGGTCTCCAGTTCCCAGGGGATTGCTGTGAGACTGGATAGCGTGTCCGTGTCAACCCAGATGTCCCAGGATCAGTGCTGGGTAGGAAACCCTCAGCAAGGCTGCTACTGGCCTTTGTGAGGCAGCAGGATGATGAACATTTGACTGCCTCAAGATGTTGGCATCTGTAACTGAAAAGGTTTGTAAATTTAGAGCAGGAGGGGTTTTCCAAGGTGTTGAAAAGGAGTGGAGAGAGTGGGATGTAGAAGAGCCACCATAATTTTTCTCCAGGTACAGAGGTTGAAAATGTTTTGAATGTCCTCCCTGTGAGACTTGCCAGGCTCTGTTAACGGCAAGAACCAGAGGGGCTTTCAGGAAGGCTTCGTGTGGGTGTAGAAAATGAAAACATGGTGAGGCCACACTCTTCAAATTCCTACAGTGAATAAATTCAATAATGTCACAGGGTCTGAAGTGGTGATATTAATTACCCTCTTAGAGATGAAAACCACAGTGCCTCTCACTGCTGGGTATCCTATGATGCTCTTACATGCCTTTCTCATTTGTGATGGTTTTGGATCCAGGACTGTATACACTGATATGCCACATGAACTTCAAATGGCCACAGCCTCTTTCTGTCCCTGTCCCCCTTACCAGCCTTTGCTCCTTGTTTTCTTGGATTCTGATTGTGTAGCACCTCATACAGTCCAGAAATTAATGCACTAACCAAAGCTAAGATTAAACAGAAACGCAAGTCTCTGCAGAACTGAGGTGTGTGCAGTCTGTTGGGAACAAGTGCTGTATTTCAGCAGGTACATCTGTAACACCACAAACAGTATCATCCACGACTGCGATGACTGAGGCCGGGGGCCCTCAAGGCTCTGTAATGATTTACAATAGCAATTGAGTTTTGCTGCTACCATTTTATGGGCACTGAACACTCATCAATGAGCAAAACACAACCCCTATAGTAAAGCAGATTGCTACTGGGACTTTCACGTGGAGGTAAACTGAATAGCTGAGTACCTCTGTCAAAGTCTTTAGGTAATTTAGAGCAAGAGAGCTCTCTATGTTTGTAGTTTCATTTTTGTTTTAAATTTTCCATCCATTTCCAGAGACAGTGATGTTTTCTTGCAAGAGCATCTAAGAAACTACGTCTCTTCCACCTGTGACTTGTTTAGGGCCAGAGAACCATTTCAACACTGAGGCTGACCCCTTTTGTTTTCAATGGGGGTTTTTTTTGTGTGTGTGCATAGCCTCTGAAATGCACAAGTTTCAAGCTGCTTTCCCCTCAACTCAGCAGAAAATGTTAGCACTGCTGATCTCTGTGACAGAGCAACGGGTGACAAACTGCCTTGTCATTTCAATCAAAGCCACCCACACTTGTCATTAGATTTATCCAGGGTTAAACCGTTCATTACGCACCAGCCCGGGCTGCCCGGGGTAGTTGTTTTTCTTAATCTCTTGTCATAACTGTTGTAGGTTGGAGGCGGGAATGAAAACCACCTGCTGACTGAAGTGACAGCTTTATTCTAGGAGCTGGGGACTCAGCTGAAAGGAAAAACAAATGGGGACACGAATTACTGGGCATGCAGTTCAGTAGGATAATGCGTTTTGTAGAATTAAGAGTTTGTTTAAAAGAAATTATATAGCAGTTCTCATCTCCTCCTACTTCCCATGTACCCCGCTTGCACGTGTTTTTCTATGTTCCTCTTGTTTCATTCTTCCACACGAAACTGCTTTTCAGGGGATTTTTTGCTAAGAGACTTTGCTGTTTTAATTTGAATATATTCGAGAAAATCCGTTACCAATTCTTGTGCCAGTTTTGGTTTAAAAATACAAATATATAAGAATAGATGATGTAGACCCAGCTGGTATAATCCATTTCACATTGTAACAACACAACTCCAAATGCATTTTATTTTTAATTTTGTCATGTTATGTCTCAGTGTGTTAACTGTCTCTGGACTGTACACTTATTTTTCTTCATCTTGTCTCTGTAGCATTAGGGTAATACAGTTCAATGCCTTATCTCTTGGAAGTGAGAGTCTTATTTTGAGTCTGAGACTGATTTGCTTTACCTCCCACTTACCCTACAGCTAAGTAGAAATAAAATTATTTTATTTATTTATTTTTCATTATGTACTGTTCTATTTGTGCTAAAAATTGCAGCTATACCCTGAGAGACAGCTGCTCCCTGAGTGGCTAAGGGAGAAAGGAATAATTAGATTTCTTTTTTTTCCCAGCCATTATTTATTAGAAATAAAATAGCTATATTTGAGTTATTTTGAATAAATACTCTACATTAGACTTTTTGATCTGATCAAATTTACTACAGGTGCATTAGACCTTTGATTGAATTTTCATAATATGTTCAAGTGCTACCTATAGTGAACATTTATTTAGTTATTTATCTATCTATTTATTTAAATAACTGAAACCACCTAAATTCTGGTAATACTGGCAGCTATTTGTTGCTACTGGACAACTTAGCATGACTCAAACATCCTAAACAATTTCAGTGACCCAAGCTTTAAGTCAATTTAACCTGTTACAGAGTGTTTGCTTATTTCCTCCTAGTTTAGCTAACCCTGTATAGGTAAAAGACGTGTCTCCTCCCCGTGCAGCTTGCAGCAAGCAGGAGCCACGCCATGTGAGGGGAGGAGGGATGGTTCTCAGATACAATGAGTGTCATCAGACACCCATTAAATTATTTATAAAGGATCAGCAGGTGACTCTTTTGGCCTGATACTGTGAGGGGCTTGGACGTAAACCTTCCATTGGGATGGGTAAAAGCAGTGAGACCTCAATGGTTCCACAGAATCAGACCTTCTGTTGTTACATGGCATTACGTGGTCACTAATGCCCTGCTTTGAATCTGATGGTGATTTATTACTGAGTGATTTAAAATTGGAGAGATTTTCTGTAAGATGTATGTGGAGTGGGGAAAAAGGGAAGATGAAAAGAAGGGGAGGAGAGAATGAGATAAATATTCTGTAAAAGGTTAAGCTATTTTGCAAAGACAGCCAAGGTGGGAACAAAAGGGAAAGCATCAGAGGGTAAGCAGCAAAGCATAAGATTAAGGGGAGAATTGTAGATATGATGGCCCAGTAACTTACCTTTATATCATCCTCTTCATGTTAGAAATGATCCTGGGCAGCCAAGCTGTGGTTCAGAGACAAGATGCAGTTCAAACACTGCTTCGATTGTGACCTCTAAGGCAAAGGTGGAAATGACCTTCCTAAAGTTTTGCGTACGTAGATGAGGATGAGCACAGAATCCCAGGGAGAGCTCTGGAGTTATCTCATAAAGGCTGTGATGTTTGAATCGCACAGAGCACAAAGCTGTGATAGCAGAACCTCCCTTGCAGGTAAGTAGGTAGGTTTGGATAAACATACATGTTGTCCATCTGAACTGTCCACACCAGGGATTGTTTCATTCCTTTTTAATCCTTTCTGTCCTCGGATATTTGAGTTACTCATGTATTGGTTGTCTGCAGATAATCCTTACTATTCCTTCACTGACTGCTACAATTGGGATTGAACCACTGCAGGGTCAGTTCTCCATGTGGCAGAAGAGTAGCAAACATGCTGCTAATCCTTCAGGAAGAGCAGTGAGCCATTACAAATCTGTTCACCTTGTACCTCAGTGGGTGGAAATGCTTCAGGATAACTTCTCTGGGAAAGACTCAAGAGAGGAATATGGAAAGTGAAGTGAAATGAAATGTAAAGTGGCTTTAACAAAGATTGATTATGAGGATAACTAAACTGATTACTCAAGTAAAGGATTATTACTTCACATAGGAATGGACAGTAGATTTATCTGGACTGTTTTCCATGGTGCTACGTGGAACAGAGAGGAGGGAGTTTAGTACAGGCATTGTAAAGGGCATAGTGAAGTGGCTCACAGGAAAGCATCAGCAGGACATGCTGCAGGAGAAAATTTGTGTCTGAAGAGATGATTAGGGAGAATCGTCAAGAACTGATCTGGATATTACTGTTTAATATCATATTTAATAACAGTGGCAGAAAAAGTAGGAGTTTGTAATAAAATTTACTGATGACACAAGATAGGAACGAGTCTTCAACACAGAAGTGGGCTGTGATGTCAGACAGGATTTAATGGACTGGGAAGAGTAGAGAGGATGGACATGCTGTGGGAATGTGTAACAGATTTCTGCCCTGTGCTAGCTGGGCACATATCAGAGGAGAAGCACTAGTGTGGTGATTGTGTGTGGTATCATCAAAACCTCAAGAAGCCTCATAAAAAGAGATTCCTGGATATATTCAAAGCTTTATATGCCATAAACTGTAATAATATTGATGTCACTGCTTAAAGCTCTGATAAGACCAAATTTTGTGGTTTCCTTTGATCATCCAAATACAAAATTAGTGTAAAATTTTTGCCAAAAAAATTAATGTAAAATTAATGTTTAATTAATTGAAAATGGAAATTGGAAGACCTTTTGTGTCCTTAGAGCAACTCAGGTTCTTGATCTGCCAGGGAGCAGGGGAATTAAGCTGTGTATGTGTACTCAGAGCAGTCTAAAAACTGAACATGAGCTTTGTGCAGCTCTGAGATGGGATCATGGGAAGGCATTCTTGAGTTATATTTATAATAACTCATCTAATGAATCTCATTTATCTTTGTTTTAAAAATCCCAGAACACAGACACCTTATTTCCCTGCAAATTATGCCTTTAGAATTAACCAAACAGCGGTAAACTGATTAGCTCATGGGTTCCCTTCCCTCCTGTCGGAAGTATGAGGAAAAATTAGATGTAAATTGCTATCTGAATTTCAGAGGAAGTTTGTACCAACTCTGATGATGCCTGAGTTTGCCAACTGCTATGTGAAGTTGTGTCTTTTTTAAACTTTATTTGAATTGAATGTGAGTATTGCAGCACCTTGTATCTTTAGCTACATTTTGCACAGTGGCAAAGCATTCAGATGTAATTCAGATATATCAGAAATCTCGTGCTTAAATGTGCCGCCTTCTGCCTCAGTAAACAAGAGGTGACTGTTTAAAACAAGAGAGATGACTTTTTAAAACAAAACCAGGAAAGTGTTTCCCCCACTTCAAGCCTCCTGACAGTTTAGCCTGGATTTCTGTGCCCTGCTCAGTGTTTTGATTGGTCACATCAAGCATTCATTTATTTTTAATGCATTTCAATATGTATTAAAAGGATTTTATTAATGGTATCAAATATGAAACACCCAAGTATAATTAATAGAACAACATTGGATCCTGTTCCTTGAGCATGCCACTAAATTCAGAGGGAGCAGGATGAGAGCCTTAGTCAAAACCAGATGTGATTTTTTTTTTTTCCCTGTATTTCTTTTCAGTGCTGAAGGTGTAGTAAGTTTGCAGGAAAACACAGCTCTTGGAAGGAAGGTGCTAGGTGAAAGATGGTAGCTTGGCTTTGTGTCAGAGTGCCCAGGACTGACATGAATCCCTACCTTGCTATCTGCATAAATAAACTCTGTCTTGCAAAAAATATTGACCCAGTTCTGTTTGTTACAGCACTGTCGATGTCCTGTTTTTGTCAAGTATCCCCTGCTTCTGTTTCTGTTTATTTTTGAGTGCAGTCTAATTATTTATATAACCTTGACTCTTTTTTTTTTAAAGCCTAGAGGATTGGCAGTTCAGTGGCTCTGCTTTTCCCACCACATCCTGTCTACATTTGCCTGTACCTGGTCAGTAGCCCTGTGCCCGTTGGCCTCTAGGAATTTTTTCTGCCCTTCTGCGGCAGGTGCATGAGTCCTCGCTGCGTACGCGGCTTTAGGGAGTTGCTGAATGTTCATTGATGGTCACCTGCACTGTCTCTTCCTCACCTCATTGCACCCTGTGGTTTTTGATCTGAAACTTGCAGGCATGCTGATGAGCTGGAAAGCTTTTCTGCGGTGGGAAGGGGTGTACTGGCAAAGAGATCGGCTATAAGGTGGAAGAAAGTGTTGGTGACAAGAGCTGTTCAGTAAACATCTCTGAGTGTCGGAGCATCAGCAGGTTGTGACTCTGGGGCACAGCTTGGGCAGTGGAACATACATAGCTGCACCACGGGGACTGAAAACAAGCAGGAGAAAAACCCATGTAGAGTCAGAAAGACGGTGACTTCTGTGAACTCGTGTGTTTCCGTGTACGAGGCTGACTCCCCTGGGGTCTGCCGTTGCCTTTTATCGTAAACGGTAGCCGGCAGCTGAGCTGGGGCTTGCCAGGCAGCCCTAAGCCACAGAAAACTCTGGTTTGACTTGTCAGAGAAGCAGTTGGGTCAAGCCTGCGGTCTGGTGGGCCCCTGCCACTTGTCTTCTAAATTAAAGGCCAGTGTTATGATTCTGAGCAATACAGATGAAGGTGGGATATATCCCAGAGATGATCCTTGTTGACTAAACCAGAGAAGTTTTTAAATAAAAGTTATTTCCTTGCCATTCAGTCATTGAATTTTCTCCATCTGAAGCTGCATAGGCTAAATTTAAAATTCAGGGTGTTAGAAAGTATAATGTATATTTGTAGTGAACTAAATAATGCCAATATTTTAATAGAATATAGCAAAGGCATGTTACTGAATCACACCAGGACAAGAGATCCCAAAATAGTGAGACTTAAAACTCTCTTCTGGACTTAACTGGAAATATTTTATCTATTCTGATTTTTTTTTTTTAAAGAATTTTCTTAAAGCAGACAGAGGATTCTTTGATGTAGAAAAGATGTATTGTTTGATGTGTAAAAAAAGAAGACTTCATGAGAATTAAAAATGAAATATTACATTCAAACGTACATGGTTTCATTTCTACTTCTGATATGTCAGGAAACCAAACCAAAAATGATAACAACAAAAATTATTTTGGTTTTAATTTTTCAGAAAGAAAATGCTTGTAAATTGTAATCTCCTCCAAACAGGTACTCTGAGCTCTTGTGCTCTATGAGCATTTAAGCAGAGATAGAGCTTTTGTTTGTTTGTTCTTTAATAACTCCATGGATATGTTAGCAGCATGAAGTATTCAAACTGTATTTTTGCCACTCTCTTTAGTGCAGTAAGATCTTGTTTCTTTAAATTAAAAACAACTGCAGTGTTAGCAATGAAAACATCATTTTTATTTATAGCACATTGATAAACGTAGCTTGAACTTTTTAGCATGCAAGCTCAGCGAACACTCTGGGGCACCGGGACGCACGAGTTTCCATCACTAGAGTGACTTAGAGCACACACACCATTTTCTTCAGAGTGCACTGGGACAAAATAATTCAGCTTTTCAGCTTTTTGGGGGTGAGTTATCAGGTTCATCTCAAGGTTGAAAAGGATGTTCAAGCAGGCAATTAACTTACAAGATTAGTTAGAGCTTCGGCTTGCGGCTTCGAGGAGGACATAAGCTGGGGCCTGGGCAGCCACTTCTCTTTTAGCCTAAATGAACACGTCAAGTATGAAATTTAACACATCCTTATTTCTGCAAAGAAAAATGTCCTCGTGGTAACATAATATGTGCTCACAATTGAAGACTTTAAGATCAAAATAAAGTAGAGGAATAATGTGTAAATATATATATATTTTTTAAAACAAAATGTATTATTTTAAAGTCTTTTTTGCCTGCTCTCCCATTAACAAGCTAATGCTTTTTATTACAGATGTTAACAGACTGTACTTTATGTAGTTTAAGTACTACCTAACTGTAGTAGTGAGCCCTGTAACTCACTTTTGATGGCTGAGGCTCTGTCAAGGTATTTTTAGACTGGCAAAATGTGGTATTTTGAAGGAGAGACGCAATGTACTCTCCCACAGAGACTTTGGTTTCAGCTTATTGATTAACTTCTTAGCTTCTGTGACTGGGCTTTAACAAGTACCCAGAAGTCAGGAATATTATAAATAACCTTTCAAAGAAGGAAGCAAACAGCTGATTTTATAGCTCTTTCCTTCATGCAGTTAAGATACAAAACACAACTCTCTGTAAAGCACCTCACAAACTCTCTCTCTAGTAGCCTAAGATATCATATGCTGAATTCATTTATTAACCTGATTTGTTTTATATTTTTTAGCCTCTGAAGAATACATTTCTGACCTGTCATTAATTTCTCACCTGTCTCAAAAAGGTGATATTTTTTTCTTCAAACCTTGGCTGCTGGAGTTCATGCGATTGCCTGTTATCTTCAGGGTTTTTTCTTCAGAAAAATACATATACTCTTTTAAAATGACAAAAACTTGAAAGTGTGGACAGCAAAGATTCTGATTAGAAAGAAAACAGAGAATGCTGCTCTTTTAGTCATTATCTTGGGGTGAGGGGAATGAATGTGGTTTGCAGCATTTTTGATTGCCTATGATAACACATGTCCCAGATAATAGGGTGTTGAAGTGTGTAACAGCGAAGAGGGCTGGCACACGAGTGTGAGTACTAACACGTGTGCGTTGTTTTAGGCGTTGACATCGTCCCTGACGTGCTCTAGTTGGCATTCCAGGAGTGGCAGCAAAGCCTAGACTGTGTGCAAGAAAGCATCACGGTTTCACCCAGAAAACTGCAGATTTTGGCCAGTGAGAACAGCCCAGTCTCTCTCTGTAAGCTGTACCCTTACTGTGCACTTGGGCGTTAGCTGTCCCCAGCTGTACCGGCACGGTCAGGGATGCTTCCTGAGCTGGAAGCAGGGCTTGCCACTGAGAGGGGTGATTACCACTAGAAAATGCTGAACAGATGAAATACTTTAATTTTCCACTGTTTTGTCTGTATTGTTTAGGTCTCTTCCTTTAAATACAGGAGTCAAATGATAAATGAATGTGTAGTTCCTCTCCACTCAAGTGGAAAATATGTTATTGTCTGTTTTGATGAATCCATTTAAAGCTGCTTACTCTTCTTTTCCATAGCTGCTTTCTGACTCTCTCTCCTGCTGTTATGCAGCTTTTTCTTGCCCTTCCCCAAGCTCCTTCCACTCCTCTCCTACCAGACCCTGATGTGAAAGGAGACAAGAGTGACACAGCAGTAAATCCATGCTGTGTGGATGCTGAAGGTGGTTCCAGGCTCATGACAGATGTGCTCTTCCAACGCAGCCCAGAGGGGAAGGGACCCTGCAGAAGGAAAGCCCTGGGGAGGAGGGAGCCCTGTGCTGAGCCCCATTTCAAAGGTGGTGTGGCTTCCTCTGCGCTGCGCTCCCTGGCACCCTCCGCTTTGTGAGAGGGGAGGCAGGGAGGCTCCCCTGCAACCAGGCAGAGCAGGGCAGGTGGCTCCCTCCATTACTGAACCCTTTTTTCCTTTTACACCTGTGGCTGCCTGACTGAAAGTCACTGGTGTTACAGGAGTGATTTGTTTGGCTGCTCTGGTCTGTAACCCACCAAGGCAATGAGAAGAAATGGCTGGGGTGAGTGTATGTAGATAGATCTATATATGTGCATACATGGACACACCACAGAGTCCTCGTTATATATATGTGTGTATATTTATATATACACACATATGCCTTTGGTATGTGGTATTGCATTGTCCTGGTGTGTAGCTGGGCCAGAGCTGGTTTCTTTTAGTAGCTCAAACAGTGCTGGGGTTTGGTTTCAGCTGGGATTTGTTAGGAGAGAAACGCTGAGAACATCCCAGTGTTTGCATTTGTCACTGGAAGTGAAGGACTTTGTGTTCTGTCAGTCTACAAGATCTCAGGGAGTGAGGAATATTTAAATTAATAAGCTAAATTGGCATTTGGCTCTGCCAAGGGGCTGTTCCATCTCCTGTCCCCCATGGGCAGGAGATCCATGAGGGGCTCTTCCTCTCTGGCTCTCGCTCGGGCTCTCGCTCTCCCGGGATTGCGGTTTCGGGTCGGGATTGTCGCTGCTCCGGGATCGTTATCTGGGAACGGGCCGGGCTTGGTTGGTGGGTGATGAGCAGTGGCACTGGGCATCACTCATTTGCATATTTTATTACTATTACTGTCATTATTATTTTAGCATCATTATTATTTTAAGTTTTATTTTATTTCAGTTATTATATTGTTCTTATCTCATCCTATGAATCTCTTTACCCTTGCCCCGCATTGTCTCCCCTATCCCCTGGGGGTGAGGGGGAATGGGTGAACAGCTGTGTTGGCTGCTAGCCCAGTGCTGGCCCAGTGAAACCACCACATGCATGTATATTTATATGAAAGGGAAAGATAGCAAGCACGTTGCACCTAAGTGAAGACAAAAAGGCAATGGGTAAACCAAAAAGTTTGAGGGCACTCATTTAAACTGAGCAGTATTGCTGATTTAGCCAAGTCCTACAGCTCTGGAAGGTATTCTTGGAATAGAATCCTATTGTATCTCTGCATTTCTTTCAGTATATCTGTCACTGGCTTACCAATAGTCACCTCCAAAGCAGAATGTTTTGAGGCAACATAAATGCAAAATAATGAGGTAAAAGCAAAACCAATGTTGTTGAAGATATTTATCAAAAATTCAGTATAGATGTTTATTTTGATTATTCCAGCTCCATTATGGAATTGGAATGAAGGGGCTTAATCTTCTTGAATAAGCAGAAAGCCTTCAAATACAAATATTTTGTGATGCCTTTGCATTTCTAATTGCAGCTAATACCAGAAGTTCTAAAATACCGCAGCTCTGCGAGCAGTGCTCTATTTTGTGGTTACCTAGAATTTGTATTTCTTGTGAGAAAGATATAGCCTAACCTCGTAAAACTTGAATTTAAACTTCTGGATGTTTATTCTGACTTCTGAATGACAGAATCTGAATTTTGTGGCTTGCTCATGGGAGCCAACACAGTATATTCCAGAAAGCACAAACAGGACTCTTTTGCCCTTTGACATAGTAACTTGACTTATTTTTTCCCTAAATCCATAAAGTTGGTTATTCAGATTGAAACCTTCCAGTTGCTCATTATGAAGAAGTAAGAGTTGGCAAGAAATATTCAGAAAATCCATGCTGCTATTCTGAGTGCCTCTTATAAAAGACAGGGAGAGAGAATTTTGTGTATCAGTGGTTCCTCTATGTGGACATGAATTCATTTTTCCCTCTGGCATTTTCATTTTTAAATTCCAGAGTCAAAGCTGCCTTCTGAAAAGAGAGATGTATTTTGTCTTTTA
This sequence comes from Caprimulgus europaeus, assembly GCA_907165065.1. The sequence goes on along the minus strand of OU015523.1, from coordinate 5,528,730 downwards.
TAAAAAAAAAAGAAGAAAAAACAACCTTGTAGCCTTCCCTTTCTGTCTTAGTCTGTCGGGCAGCATTTGCACCCACGCTGCCCTGTTGCACCTCAAGTCTGGATTGTGTAGTGTGGTTTCCTTCTCCAAGCTCCCAGGATGTGCTGAGAGCCAAATTCTCCATCTCAGGCAGCAGAAGTCCAGAACATTAGATGTCAAAGCATTTGGTTTTCTCTGCTGAGCTCTCCAGGTCTATCCCATTTAGAATGCAACAACTCCTGGGAAGACAGCCACGTTTTGAAAACAAACAAACAACCCTTTGCCACCACCATCTTGTCTTGAAGAAAACAAAAAGGAACCAAAGGCGTTGGTGTGTCAGATTGCGTCATACGCGTCTTGCCGCCGGGTGTCGAGAGGGCTTTCTGCGGAGCCACCTACTTCAAAGGAAAACCGGTCCCTGCGCACGCCGCGGTGGGCTTGGCACTACGCCTGGCTGTGTGCTTGGCTGAATACCTGGGTGGCTTTTCTCCAGTGTCTGACACTTAGCAGAGGTGGGACACTGATCCCAGATGTGATTGCTGGGACACTGATCCCAGATGTTATTGCTGGGACACTGATCCCAGATGTGATTGCTGGGACATTGATCCCAGATGTGATTGCTGGGACACTGATCCCAGATGTTATTGTGGGACACTGATCCCAGATGTTATTGCTGGGACACTGATCCCAGATGTTATTGTGGGACACTGATCCCAGATGTTATTGCTGGGACACTGATCCCAAATGTGATTGCTGGGACATTGATCCCAGATGTTATTGTGGGACACTGATCCCAGATGTTATTGTGGGACACTGATCCCAGATGTTATTGCTGGGACACTGATCCCAGATGTTATTGTGGGACACTGATCCCAGATGTTATTGTGGGACACTGATCCCAGATGTTATTGCTGGGACATTGATCCCAGATGTTATTGCTGGGACACTGATCCCAGATGTGATTGCTGGGACACTGATCCCAGATGTTATTGCTGGGACACTGATCCCAGATGTTATTGCTGCTTCTTGCGTCTGTGGGGCACCTGTCTGATCGTTCATGGCATTTCTCAGAGGATCGCTTGCCTGCTTCAGTTTTCTTAAAGTCCCAAGTTTGGGAAAAGGATGCCTGTGATTCAGATTTAAGGACAACCAACATTCTGTTGGAGTCACTCTCTCTTAGTCAAGCACTTTTTATTTTTTTTAATTATTTTTTTTAATTTCCTCCTGTAAAAAGAGAGGCTGAAGAGCCCTGAAATTACAAAGCCCTCTCCTACACTTTAGTTTGAGGTAACGATTTCTATACGTTAACAGCAGCTTTCAGCTACTTGGAGCAAGTGCTTTCTCAGACACACCTGGTTTTGCCTGTCTTTGCTCACAGAAGTCTCAGATGTGTGTTTGCTGGGGCGGGTGTGTAGGGGTGTAGATTTGTATCTGTCTAAGGGAAGCGTAATGTCTCGCTTTGAGGCTTCAAAGGGGCTGGGGGTGTGCATGAGTGAGGGACCGTGAGCCCTGTTTTGTTGCTGCAGCTTATAAGTGAAAGGGACTCGGTGGGCATGGATATTGGGGTTGCTGTCAGACAAGTGTGTGCTCCCCTGTGAGCTTCTCTCAGAGCATGGGAACAAATCTGTGTAAAAAAAAAAAAAAAAAGATATTCAAGTCATTTCATAATTGGCTTGATAGCCAAGTCTTGGAAACCCTGTAAGGGCTGCCAGAAATCAGTTGTCTTGAACAGGGGAGAAAGGTTGAAGAAATGGAATAGAAAAAAAAACCAACATGACCTTACTGATATTAACCTGACCCAAGAGACAAAGAGGAGGGAGATTTCCAAAAGCAGGAGCCAGCCTGTGTTGTGGCAACGGGGCGTGGCGGGTTACGCAGTGCTGGAGGTGAGCAGATGTGAGGAGCGGGCTCTGTCCCTTGCTGTCCCCGTGTCCTGCCTATTTCCAGCCAAAAGTAAACCAGAAAAATCACAGGAGATCTGCCAGGCAAATGCTTCCTGAGGAGTCCCCAAAACAGCCTGGCTGGCCTGACACTGGTGTCCTGCAGCATCCCAGGGAGAGCTGCTCTGTGTGGTAAATGATGGGGGATTTCCTGAGGCAGCAAAGTGTTGGAGCAAAAACCCCACATTTCTGGTTGTCTGAAAGCATGGCATCGAGCTCTGATGTGTATGGTGCACACTGAAACACAGATCTGAGCAAAGTGCAGCATATCTAGAGCATAAAAGAAGGGCAAAGAGAAGTCATATAGTATCTATAGTATCACATAGTGTCTACGGAGAGAAACGTATCGTCGTTAACACAATCTGATAAAAGGACTGTTAGTGGTCAGGATGGAAAGCTGTAACGTAGAGGTGAGCAAGTTGGATAGATGTAAGAAATGTGATTTATCTCTCTGCAAAGGATAATAAAGTAGTCATTCTCTACTTAACTATGGCTATAAAGCTATTATTAAAACCAGCCTGGAGAGCGTCTGGTGTGCAATGCCCAAGGGGACAACAAGCATAAAAGAGTGTCCTTGGTTGATGTCATGGCTCTGCATTTTCTGTTCCTCTCTGAACTATCCTGATCAGCACTGACAATGTCATTAAGCTGCAAGTGCTTTTTTTGTGCTTAGAAGTCCTATTTTGTCTAACTTTTTACAGTAGAGAGTAATTTTAAAGAATAGGAGAAACACTCAACAGTCTGTAGGTAACTAGAGAAAATAATGTAATGAAGTCAGTTTAATGGTTTTCTGTCCTTTCTCACAGTTAACACTGTCTGCATAAAATTCATTTTCATGGCCTTTTGACAAGGAAGTTTGTGCATGTGCATCAGTCAGTTTGGGGAGGATCATTCTGATTTCAACACAGCATAATCACCTCAACTCTTGTTCTATAGATTTCCATTCCCGTGTAACCTAGTAAGGTTATAAAGTATATTTTAAAATAAAGTCAGACCTGCTTTTGCTGGAACTGCTTGGGTTCTTCTCTTTTGATTTAGAGAGGTGCATTAGTGATTTGAGGAACTGGGATACAAACGACTCGGAGAATAATGCCAAATTCTCTATAATACGGCAAGCAGCCGGCGGAACCCACTTCTTTCACTTTTACACTTCTGCTCAATAATAAAAATAAAATACAATTACTGCCTGAAAATGTTTATTAATTTTGCTTCCTCAGTTGCAAAGTCAGTAATTATTGAACAAAATGGCTATATATATATTTTCCATTAAAATTCTAGTGTCATTAGCCACACTAGAAAAAGCACAAAACGTTTCTGCGGTAATTAGTAGAATCAGTCAGGGTTTCTAGACGTCAAAAGAGTTTCTAAGTTTACTCACATGTGTTAATAACTTTGATTAGGGCTTTTATTATCAATTTCAGCACTGATAGGTAACTTTATGGATGGTAAACTTTAAGCTGCTCGTATGCTAGTAGAACTTGATCATTTATCCACCCTGAGTTTGCAGAAGAGGAACGTGATCCTGATTAGAAGCGAGTCGGTATGCAAACAGACAAATTCTAGTCCCTTCTCTAGAATTACACTAACCCACTAGGATAAATTCAAATTTCAGAGTTGATTTTATTTTTAAAATATAACTTGCTGACATTTCATAAAAAACTGAAAGTACAACTAACTTTGATATATATATATATTTAAAATAAATGTTAACTACTCAGTTACGCCTTGAATTACAAATTGTTGCATCATCGTGTCTGGTACCTGGTATCAGGTTATTCTGCAGATAGCATAACCAGCTGCAGAATTGAATGTAATCTCTTAAAAGCTAATCTCTGAACTGCTTATTTAGAGGGTCTCTTTTTTGCCATAGTCAGCTGAGAATTTCAAGTGAAGCAGGTTATTCAGTGTGATACTTCATTTAGCTTTGCTTAGGTTAGAAATCTCACTGTAAAACTGTCATTCATTCTCTGCTCCTAAAGAGTACATAATAATTTTGCCTACAGTTTAAGAATTATTTTTTTTTGCTTTGTATGCTACCACTATTATAGTAGTTAGTGCTAGAAATGTGAGAGGGAAAAGGGAAGAAATCTTGCTTCCAGCCTGGTAAACTGTGTCTTAAAACCAAAGGGTTTGGATCACGGATTGTTAGCATGGTAATAAAACCCCTGAACAGACGCTTTCTGCATCCCAGGTGGTCAAACTTTTTCTTTTTTAGAGACTTTAGCTATTCTGATCATAAACTCATGAGTCTGAGACACGGAACAGTGGAGCACTGGAGGAGAATGAGGCTTGTAGCAGGGAAATTTGGCTTTAGGGGTCTTACAGCACTACTTTGGTAAAATAAAATCATCTTAGGTCTATGCAGTTTTGCTTATTACTTCTCTGTTGAGATTTTCTTTGGTGGTTTCTCCAGCATATGAAATGCAATGTATTTGTTTAATTTAAAATAATGTTTACAACTATAGCTGTATCTAGATCTATATGTATGTATTTAATTGAGATTAAAAATTACTGTGTGACAGGGATGCCATGGTATTCTAGAAATTTCAGGTGACTGCGTGGAATCTGTTAGGTAATGACTTTCTGTCTCTTGTCCAAGCTGAAAATTGCCTGACAGGACAAATAGTGATTTTTTTTTTTTCCCATTGCTTTTTGTGAGTCACTTTTATATTCTAAACAATGTCAGCTGGAGCAGGTTACAAAGCCAGACTTCTTTTGCTTCATGGACATGGACTTTTGTCTCAGACCTTTGTATCTTGTGCATGTGCTGTGCTCTTCCTCAGTGAAATTGGTTGGGGAGTTAGGTACACATACTCGGTCCTGTGCAATGAGCTGAAGCTCTGGTCCTTCCTTCCTGCTTTTTCTTTTTTTTTTGCCTTATAATAAATCATTCTAATGTAGCTCTTGTAATGGACTTTTAGTAAACCATTGCTAATTTTTGTTGATAAAATAGAAATACAACTTTGGGGTGTATTTCTATAAAAATAACGCTGTTTAAAGTGAAGGGTTCAGAGGCGACTATTTTTTGCTGATTTCTGATGTGTAGGCATGTGAACATGAATTACAGAAGAACAAATTGTAAAGTTACTCTGAAAGCAGGGTAAAATATGGCAAATCTGAAGAAAAGAGTGATAAAAGTTTTGTTTTCCAGAAAAAAATATTCTAGCATCATAGCTCCCCAAAGTTAAATTTGTTACAATAAGTAAAGATTTCTTATCTACTGAATATTGTGTTAGGAAAAAAATTTGCATCTATCTTTTAATTATTGCTTATCACTGCATGTTTATTGTGTGTCCTTGAAGGTATGTGTGCATCTGCTTTGGGACTAACCATATTCTTGTTGAATTAAATGGCCTGTGCTAACTTCTGTTGAAATCAATGGTGTGGAGAGTGCTTTCACCCCATTACGGGATCTGGTCCTTTGTGGGGAAAGAACTGGGCCATTTATTTACTTTCACTTGTGTTTCTTCCTCCATTTGGATGTGATAAACCTGAATATCATCCTTTTGAGTGCTATCAGTTTGAATAGCTTTGCTTTTTTTTGTTTTTTGTCTTTAAAAACAGGGTAACTTCTCCAAACAGTTTTCAAGGGATAGGTTGAAATAATTAATGCACATCTAATGGCTAATTTGGTGGGATAACACTTTGCTTAATAGGATTAATTCCATGCTTGCATATACAACAAAGTCCTGGAGGCACAAGTGAGGTTACTGCAAAGCACCTCAAAGTAGTATTTGTCCCTAATACCTTCTCTCTTCCCCTCTATTGTACAAGGAATACACACTAAGTCCAGGTGTGAATGAATTATAGATTGATCAAAGCTAATCTCAAAAAAGCATTTGTGTTAAAGGAGAACAGTATTTTGTTTCCTACAAGCTCATGCATTATCTGGGCAGCCCAGCTGTGTGTTACATATTTTTAAGTAGTCCAATATACAATAAACAGTTCTGTGGCAAGAAGAAATTTTAATGGATAGAAGTAGAAAAAAGATTTGCATAGTGAGTGCATCGCAAAAGTAAATATAATGCTAAGGATCCTTTTTAAGTTTAGGAGAAAAATTATTTCCTGTGGGCATTTGATCATTTGGCAATCTTTCACCTCATCCAAGAGCTCTGTAACTGCACTTTCCAACCATGTTCTTCAAATAAAGCTTGCCTAAGCTCCCAGTGTTATGAAAAATGGAGCTGGTATAAATTTCCTTTGCATTCTAACTCCATCTCAGCTGCACACAGAAAGTAAACAAATATAGTTTCCAGGCAGTCATCTTATCTGTCTGCTCATCTCAGAGGCTTCCAGATAAGGCTTTTTGTGGGCAGAGAGGAGGTGTTTAAAGTAAATATAATTTGAAAATTTTCATCCATTTTAGAAGCAGCATTGAAGACCTTAAAGAAACATGTTTTATGAGATTGACAAGCAATTAGATCAGTGCAGTGATAGTGTAATGCATAATTCTACACTTAACAAAATTAGTTGGAGTGAGAAAAATCAGGGAGAACGTAATATCTTAAGTGGCTGTTTCAGATATGAGCTCTAAAACTCAAAGGTATCAACAGAATTGTTCTGTAGACTGTCTGGTAAGCGGCTGAGAGCTACTTGTCTGCGTTAGGGCGCAAGGAATAAATACACAGAATCTAAATGCTCCAGAAATAGCTATGGCATTCCTCCAGGAAAACAGAACAAACCAAAATCCAGTCATAAACAACAAAGTGGGGTTTCCGTGTGCAGTGTTTCTGGAAAATCTTTTAATGAAGAATCCCAAAGGAAAACCAATAGGGTAAATTCGATTCTGTAGATGAAATTAGTTTAAATATCTGATGATTGCTCATCTTTCCAGATTCCTTATACTCATTTACATGACCTAGACAGAGCTTTTCAGAAGAGCCCCTCGGTTTTTAGAAGCTTTACAGAGTGTGTGCACATCCTGAGCTCCATAAATAAGATCAGCGTTGTCGCTCATCTCAACGTGCGCGTTATCAGCCCTGTTTCCTAATGAGATCAACCTTATGCAGTCACTGTCTTTATCAGTTGGCCCTATTCCACCCAATTTAACAGAGGGGTTAAGGTTTCAATGGGAAATTAAGTTTCTCCAGGTTTCATGAGAAATGATGGCTGGATGGAAGGAGAAACACAAGGCAATGCCTGGGCGGCAGCAGGGGAGCTCAGCAGGGACCTGTTTGGTTTTGGCTGCTCTTGGCCACCTGATGAACACCCACAGCAAATAGCACCACTGGGCGAGCTGGTATTGTGTGGGCAAGGCTGGTGGTGTGTGACCTGCAGGGAGGTGAAGGTGGGAAAAGGTTTAAGGCACACTCAGAGATGCTGGGATTTTTTTTTATACTGTAAGAATAAAAACAGGGAGAGGAGAGGAGAGGAGAGGAGAGGAGAGGAGAGGAGAGGAGAGGAGAGGAGAGGAGAGGAGAGGAGAGGAGAGGAGAGGAGAGGAGAGGAGAGGAGAGGAGAGGAGAGGAGAGGAGAGATTTGCATCTGGGGAGGTAAAACAGAGAATACAAATTAGTATGATGAGTGATTTCAGTAGCTTTTTTTTTTTCACCCTGTTTGTGCTAATTTATGTGTCTATAATTCAACTGGTTCTTGGCTTAATGCAAATAGAGATCAACCTCTGAAATCCCATCTCTATCATCATATGTTCTTGATGGTTTAAAAAAAATAAAGCCTGCAGTGTTCATTTTAGTGGGCTGATGTCAAATTCTAGTACTCACTCTGGTGGATTGGCTGTTATTGTAGAATATTGTCATTATTTTTTTCCTTTACAAAAAAGATCTGCAAAAATCCCAGTGTGTTAATGATCAAAGATTTTCTTCTTCTCCTCTGAAGCCAGCATGTTCAAGAACTATATGAAATCTAACATTTTTTAGCGCATTCCTGTCGTCACCCCATCCTTTTTTCAGCATGCTGAACAAGAACCAGTCACTTTGCCAATGCTTGCAGGAATTGATGGAGATTTTCTGGGTAGAGGGAGTGTAGAATGTGGCCTGAACCAGAACCTAACCCAGAACACCAAAGCTTTGAGCAACTTTGTTTGTAATTATCCCTAGCAAATGAACTCTGACGTTGAGCCTCTGCTGGAAAATGATTTAATGTTATTAATAGGGCTGTAATGTAAGCTTAAATACCTGGACTGTCAACAACTTAGAACACTGAAAAAATTCAGACTGAAAAAAAAATAAAAGCTTTTTCAGAAAGCCTACAATACTGAGGATTTTCTGCTCCATGAAAAATGCTATTTTAATACCCATATTATACATCAACAACAGAAATTGTGATCCATTTTTCCTTAACCCTGCACCATTAAATTCTTAAATTTGGTATTCTTACTAATTTTAGATGGCTTTACTTGGAAGCTCTCATATTCCCTTTCAGCACAGTAGTTATTACAACCAATGAACAATTGGAAAAAAATATTGGTAATACAATAGAAATGAACTCCCAGAATATATATCAGGCATGACTGGAGACTTTATTTAGTATTTGCAAAAGTAGTTTGATGGCTAAGAGATACCTCTGTGAACACTTCTCATTTGTTAGTGGTGATGTAGAGATATATTTTGATGTATATATTGAATATAGGAATTAACTTGATAAATTTTAATATTAGTTGCATGCATTGTAGATATGGGTAAAGCATAATTGTTTACTTTTGTCTCAGTGACAGACACTGATGTAGGAAGGTTTGAACTCTTACTGTAAATATACAGAAAATTTTCTTTGTGATGAGACCTTGCAGTCATTTTTCTTCCCTTGTTTTGCTTTTTCCACCAAAAAAAATGTTTTGTTTCTCCACAGAGGAGCAATTAAGAAGGTACTAACTCCTGGTGGCTGAGATTTTGAGAGCACTCCAATATTTTTGACAGTAAAAATATTACTTTAATTATTCTTATCTTATGAGTGGCAAAATAACAGTATTGCTTAAAGTCATTACTGGTAAGGAAGTTCTTCCCTCCTGTTTCCCCAGCCCCACACAGGAATGTGTTGCTTTTTAACAGTCCTCAATTCAGTCAAAATCTCTAATGTAGGCTTTTCATATTTGCCATTTCCTACCTATGTATGAGAAGGTATGCCTCAAAATAGAACCTTTTTTTTTCTGTTTTTCTTTATCCTGTAATGCAATCTGAGATTTTCTAAAATGGGGTGTAGTCCCTCAGATGGTTGTAATATAACGTGGTGATGGAGGTGCACCAGCCACAGCCCTGTCACTTGGCAGAGGGGCAGAGGCCTCAGCAGCGAGGTGCTAACGGGGACATCAAGCCCTGTCCCTGCGCCCCACGTGCAGAACTCTCTTTTTAGCAGTGTTTTCCTTTGCCATAACATTTTAGCTGTATAGTTGCTATGTGTTATGAAAATGTGAATGCTCCCAAAGGAGAGGAAGGATGTTTCAGAGGTGGAAGAAGCCGTTCCTCTTCTCAAGGGGAATTCTTGAGGGTCCATGGAGTTAGGGTTTGTTCCCAGGCCCTTTGCCCAAGTGCTCTGTCAAGGACCCAGGCAAGGTTTGCTGTGATGTTTCCATTTCGTGATGGCTTGTCCTGGCTCTTTTTTATGATAGCTGTGAAATGCTTCATGTTCAGAGTGTTGTTTTCAGAGTGGAATATTCCTTGTTTGTGTTGTTATTATTGCTAAGCTTTGGTGAGCAATATTGCAAAAAGAATGTGCAGGGAATTCATGTGAAACCAAACCCTTAATCAACCTTTCTCTTTACTCAGCACCTAACCACTGTTGCATGGGTTTTTTGCCTGTGCATCTCCTAGTAGAGGCAGGACGTGACGTGTGTGGCTCTCCATGAAGTGGGTCAGTAGCAGGGGACTCAAGGCCTGCCCTGAAACCTCTCTCTCCCCAATATGTGTGTAGCTACTACAAAGTATGGAGCTTCAGCCGTTGGGGCCGGTGTAACCTTCTTCCTGCCTGATAACCTGAGGCGTGCTGCCTCTGTGAGACGATTTAACCGTTTCTCTGCTTGATACCAAGCTTCACTAGTAATTTCTTCACCCTCAGAAACCCTCTCACAAGTGGATGTCTATACAAGGACTGCAATGAAAACATCTTGAGACTTTGCAAGTCTTAAAACAGCCTACTCCCACTTGTCCTGCTGGATGAGCTAAAGTAAATCTTGCAGCCTTTCTGCGGCTTTACGTATGTCCACCTTCCTTACAATTCAGTCATGATATTTATCCACTGAAAACCAGTGTATGAGGAATGTGTTGAAAGCCTTAGGTGATAGCCACCTAGGTTTTGCAAAATGCTGTAGGCTTAGCCTAAAAAAGTGGATGGCTTTCATAATTGGGGGTTTGGTGCCCTTCCTGACACTGGCTCTTTTGGCACAGTTGGATCTGGTGCTGTCAGTGACCTTAGGTGGAAACTGATTCTGGAAAAAGGAAAGGAAAACTGGTTTTATCACAGTAGGATTAACTGTGAGGAGTGTCAGCTTTGACCATACATCAAGGATGGCTTCTGTAATTGTCAAAGCTTTGGTCTGTGTTGGCTGCAACACAAGGAATTGCTCATGGGCTGGCTTGTGTCTGTAAATAGCCTTGTAGCTGCAATTCTCCTCCCAGCACCTCCACCCTTAGCTTGCATCATTGTGATGGAAAAGTTTCTTATTTTTCTTCTCTGCTTGCAGCTGATCAAGATAGTTGCAATTGAGCTCAGTCTGAGACAAAACAGCCCTGTTAAGCCTCTTGTTGGGCCTGAGCATCTCTGCACTTAGTTTGACACAAGCTGTGAAATCAGAGTAGTCCCTCCCTGCACTAACACTAAGGCAAGAAGAAAACACACTGATAAGTCTGTGCTTGCTGACTGACTGAATATTTTGTGCACAGATACTTCTATTACTTCATTACTCAGCTAGAAGAAAGCCATTTCCCACTGCTAATGATAGCCAGCATGAGCTTAATGACTTTGAAAGCCTGAAACTAGGATAAAAGGGAGTGGGGGGTGCCTTATAAATCTCCCAGTTGGGTACTTCGTAATTATCAGTGTATTTGATTACTGGAGCCATTGGCAGTGAGTAGCTGCAAGCTGTTTAACATAACCATACTTCCACTGCTTTTTGTAAAGTCTAACTTAAAAGTGGTAATTTAAAGTGCTAGGCAAACGTCTGGCATGTCTGTGAGGTGCTCACTGAATGGGGAAACACATCTGATTGTCATCAACAGCATCTTGTGTCTGACTTGGCATCTCTTTCTTCAGCCCAGTGGTATGTAGTCTCTTTGGAATTCCAGGTGAGCTGAGATGTGTAGACTGAATTCTTTTAAGTAGTCCTCTATCATGTGCATTGGGTTGTAGAAGCCAAACATGAAAAGGCCACCTAATAGAAAATCAGTGCAGGGTGAGCTACTGCTGTGGGATGCACAGGTCGAACTGGTGGGGGAAGGGGTCAGTGACCTACAAACAACTATTTGAATAACAAGTCTTGCCTCTTGGAACAATTAATACCAGACTGGATTAGACAAATTTACAGCAGGGAGCATCCTTTGCATTAACTAGATTAAACTTCTGCTCCCCCTGATGAAGATGGGTCTAGTAAAAAAACATGTGTCTAATCTAAAACCCCTGCAAAAGCTGAAAGCTCTGCATGGCTTGAATGTGTCACCTGAGCTTGTTGGACATCCACATTCTGCAACTGCCCTGCTCGTGGTGTGCTGTCTTTAGGAGGCAACGTGAGGTTTGCTTCAGGAAAGCCCTTTGCACCAAGTTCTTGTAAAACTGAGAAGTGAAAGCAGTTGCTTTTTCTGAGAATGAATGTTTTGATGAAGCGAGGAGTCCCCTTCCAGAGATGAGCAAAGCACTCCCCTCCTTTCTGTTTCTGACGAGGCCCTGGAAGGGTTTGGAGGGTGAAAGATAATCTTATTTAATAATATGTTCAAGGTTGGTGTCTGAGGAACGCTGCCTGCTTCACCCCAGCGTGTAGCTGTGGCAGCTCTCGGCTGCTGGGAGAAAGCACTACGGTTTCTGCCTTAAAACACCTTCGTCTGTACCTGCAGTTGCATCAACAAATCTCTCGTGCTGGGATTGCTTTTCATGGGCTTCACTGAGAAAGTCAGTTTTAGGGAAGATAAAACTCTTCCTATTAACTGTGTTACTGAATTTTGGTAACCCCTAAAAATAAAACTCTGAAGTGAATCACTTAACGAGGGCCATGGGAGAGAGAAAATTTTATGGTGGATAGATTGGATCTGAATTTACACGTAGTTCAGCTTTATGGTCTGTATTTCTTAAGCTATTACCAGGAATCATGGTCTAACTCAGTCCAGATGCACAGTACAGATGTTGGAGAGGGAAAATCCTATTTAAAAGAAAAAGCACTAGTGTGTTTCCAGGGTCCAGGCCGTGTTTCAGTGATTCATTTCAGCAGATCCACGCTGGGACTGGCTTCCTTGAGCTGGCAGTGGGGACCAGCTCTGTGGACCAAGCCCTGGCCAGTCTCGGGGTGCAGCATTCACTGATGGTGCCGTGTTTTGGAGCAGGGTGGATCTGTCAAGATGTCACCAAAATCAGGATAAAACTCCTTAACACAGGTTGTGTGTTAAAGAGCACAGTGCTGGGAGCTAGATCACCACAAATCTAGCATGCAGTTTGTAAAACTTCGCACTTTTATACGTAATAGATGAGCTTGTTCCACCCCCTGTACATATGCATTGCTGTTCTACTTTATGATTAGCTTAAACTCCTCTCGCTTAGCTCTAAGAATACAGTATATAAAACATGCCCAGCTCATGCTCTGATACAGGGTGGGGGTCACTCTGTTCAGTCTCTAGTTGAGTTGGTGGTCGTGATCTCCCCCGGCCACATTTGCCTTTCCCCCAGTTTCTGTAGATTCTTGCTCATTTCATCCTTCTCAGGCTTCTCATCCAGCTTTTGGTGCCTTCTAAAGCAGGATGTTCTCCTTTTAGCTCCTTTTCAATAGTCAGGCCTGCATAGTTTATACAGAGTAACTGGCTAAAGAGGTGGGCCCCTTGGTACTTACTCAAGGCTAAACTACAAATGTCTTGTTACAACTAAAAATAGGAGTTTCCTTATTTTCTAACAGGGACGTAGGTGTTGGGGCTCCCTGGCTGTCTCCCAGCCCGGAGCAGGGGAGCAGCCAGCAGCGTGTGCAGGCAGTGGGTGGGCAGGTGGCTGGAGATAAACCCACGGACACGTGCAGGAGAGGTGGTGCTGGGCCTGAGCCCAGGGGTTGAAACTGCTCCCCAAAGCCGCAGGGCTGCCACGCAGCCTCTCCAGGCGGGTGCCCACGGCACGGCCGCCCTCCCCGGCCCACGGGCTTCCTCTCCTTTGGCTGCCAGGGTTGCTGTCAGCCTGTGGCTAGAAGGTTTTTTTCCCTCACTTGATTATCACTAGCAGTTGGTGTGAATTGCTTTTTTAAAATTGATTTTTCTCCCCAATACTTTAAAATGCAAAGGTCACAGGGTGTCGTTGGGGGGGCACTGGCAGTGCTGCTCTGGGGTGTGTGTGGAGCAGGAGGGTGATGTGCCTCCTCATAGACTCACAGAATGTTGTGAGTGGGAAAGGACCCACAAGGATCGTGGAGTCCAACTCCTGTCCCTGCACAGGACAAGCCCAACATTCACACCATGTCCCTGAGGGCACACGTTGGCCAAATGCTGCTGGAATCTTGTCAGGCTTGGTGCCACGAGCACCTCCCTGGGGAGCCTGTGCCAGTGCTCCACCACCCTCTGCCTCAAGAACCTTTTCCTCATGGCCAACCTCACCCTCCCCTGCCACATCTTCCTGTCTGGGCATAGGGGAGGGCATGTGGGAGGAGAGAAGAAGAGGGGAAGGAAAGCCCGGGCTTTGGAAGGAGGAGATGCTGAGGAGAAACTTCTCAGTGGCAGAAGCACAGCTTGGGGAAGAGTCCCACATGTGGAGGCAGGCAGCTGGGGTTTGGGACTGAGAAGGGCTGGCAACCTTGTCATGAAATGCAGCAGTGCCCTCCTTACTGACTCCTTTCCTGCTGCCTCACCTGCTGTGGCTCTGCCAGTCCTCAGCCTGTGTCAGCTCCTTGCACAAACCTTTCCATAGCTTCTCCTCTACAAACTCCTACAAAGAAAGTAATTACCTAATGCTGTAGGTTCCATGGTTTGTTTCTGGTTTTCCTTGACATCCCAGTGGTCTATGAGTAAATGTGCAATGGGAGATCTAACTGTGCAGCTCCTTGCATTGGAGCATGTGGTGAGCAAGAGCAAGTGCAAACTTTCTCACTGTTGTTCCTTCAGAGCTTGCTTCCCTCCCCAGCAAGAGCACCACTTTGACCTCATCCTTAAGCCCTTGTGTATTTGTCAACTAGATGTCAGCTTGTGACTCAACCCCTTTTTGGTGCCTGGATAGAGAGAGAGAGAGATGCTGTTTGTCTGAGCCAGGTTTAAGCACTAAGCTTGGCATCATTTCCAGTGCAATGTACCTGTACTCCCCGCCAGCCTGTGGCTTGACACGAGCTGTGCCACGTGCCTGCACTTAAGGCATCTTGCTTTAAAACCCTGCTGTACTCTACTGGACTGATAAAACACTGGTGTGTGAACACTGAGAAGATGCTGTGCAACTCACAGTAGGCACTGGGTAATCTGTAAGGGTAATAGAGTGGGAATTATCAGTGAAATGTTTATTATTTGTGCTTTGCTCTGCACGAGGCAGCTGAGTGTGACTGCTCCCTCAAGCCTGGCAGGCTTGGCTCTGCCCAGATCCCACCAGCAGCCCATCCACCGCAGCGGTGAGACCTTGGCCTCAGCCCCCCAAAGCACAGCTCGGGGCTGATGGGGGGCAGAGAGTACATTCTGGTGGTGCCTGAGGGCCTGGCCTTCTCCTGGTGCATGATACTGGAGAGGCATTAACCACCTCTGTAGTGATTTAAAAACCCAGAGCGACCCTGTTCACACGGATGGATGCTAACTGTTCTAACTGCTACTTGTTCATCACGCTTTGTATCTCTTTGACCTTTGTTTCAATAGGCTTTGTATCTTCAGTCTTTTTTTCTCTCTCACTTTCTAATCTGGAAAGCTGTTGCAAAGGTTATTAGTTAGAAAGTGCTTTGTACCTTTATTTTTTCTTTTTCAAGAATACAAAAATCAAACATATTAAGGAAGAAAAAGACATGAGCTAAATAATTTCCTTGATTTGTTTCTAAATGTTGGACTTTATCATTGTCTCAAGACATATTTTTCCAGGAACCAGACTCTGTCAAGCAGGATTTCCCTCACTGAACAACTTTAATCCATTACCTGGGGTGCTGGAGGCCAGGCTGCCCCAGATAAGCCACCCCCAGATGGGGCAGCTCTGCAGTCAGCCAAGGTTGACCACACCTGACACGGAGCTGCAGCTAAGTCCCCTGCCCTCTTGGCTTCTCCTCCATAGTCCTCTTTGTCTCCTACTCAAGCTTTTCCTGGTCTGGGACATAAGATGACAGTGTGAACATGCCCTGTTTTGGTACAGGAAGAGAGGAGTCATGGCCAGGATCCCCAAAGCCTTCTTCAGCAGCATCTCAGGTACCCACAGGCTTCCTGGCTCTGCCTGGCTCTGCTCTCAGCTGCTCGCCTTCCTCACATTGTATTTCTGATCTGGGTGCAGCGCTGGAAAACCCTGAGCTGCTTCTGGATGTGTCCAGCTCGAGGCCAGGGCATGCCGAGACAGAATGCTGCACATCACGAGAGCAGCTGAATTGCTGCTGGAAACACATTGCCTCTGGGTGCCGTACTGCTGTATTCCCCAGCGCTGCGAGTTAGCTCCCGAGTCGAATGTGATTCAGGCTGGTTTTGTGCTGAACCAATTCTGGTGTAAAGTAGTGTCCTGTGAATGTTTAGAAGAGAAACTCCAGGAAGCTCATCTCAGAGTGTTTGTTGGTTTAATATACAATGTTGGGCAAATAACTCAATCTCTCTGTCTCTATTTACTCCATGAATATAAGATTTTATAATCCTGAAAAAAAATGTGGTAAAGTTTATTGTTTATAAAGTGCTTTGGACCTTATTTTTTAAAATAATAGAAATAGGAGAGGAAGAAGGAAAACCACCTAGAATCTTAATTTATTTCCATGGATTTGTTTCTAAACATATAATTTTAAAAAAAATGAATGTACTCCTAGTTCAGACAAGCAAACAAATCTACTGTTTGGAAAAGTGGAGTTGTTTTGTTTGTTTGTTTTATTCCCTGGCTGTTTTAGGCTCTCAGTGGGAACAGTGATTGTATCCCCACCTGCTTGAGAATTTACAGTTACCTTACCAAGTGTCCAGGCACAGCTTTTCAGTGTGTTCTGTACAAGTTGCACACTTGAGCAGCGCCACAGGCCGTCGTCGTTAACTTCATCTCTGCGAAGGAGGCTTCCTCGCGGCGCTGAGCGCGGACTGCCCGGATATCATCTGCAAGGTCCTAACAGCACCGTCAGCGTGGCCCCGGCGTGCAGAGTGGTCCTGCTCCCAGCTCAGCACCTCGAGGTGCTGCACTGAGCGGTTCAGCTGCCCTCCATCACGTGTGGGCAATGCCAGTCGCCGTGCTTTGTTCACCTGAGGAAGGAGATGAATCATACCAACTCTTTTCAATTTGTCTCCATTGAAGGGCTTCACAGGCTCTTGATCATTCTTCTGTCTCTCTTTTGAACTCCCTCCAATGCTTTGTAAGAAGCACATCTCAGATTCATTTGTAAGTGGTTTTTATAATAACTGTGCAATACAGCTTTTCCTTTGGGAATGGACCTGGAGCTATGTATTTGATCTATAGTTACTGAGGCTTCTTGACCTGAATTGCTTTGATTTTTTTAAGCTACATTTGTGAACTTACTACATGTTTACAAACTGATACAGGGGCAGTTTCATCAGTTTTAGCTGCTGAAAACCAACAATATCCCTGTGCCCTGCTTGATGCGATCAGGGTATAAAGATATGCAATGCTGACTAGGAAATGAAGATCAGCATCTGCTGAGTAACACTTTTACTGAGCTCTCAGTTAGGGTAGTAGCACATTTTTCTCCCTCAGAAAAGTTTTAACGCTTCTTTTAAAAACAAATAAAAATTAAAACTCTTCTGGGGGTGATCCATCCGACCAGAGGCAGCCAGCTGAGGTTCCTGTGCAGGGAATTTGGGTTTAAAACCTTCCTCTCAAACAGAAAGCACATCAGGGTATCTCATGGATGAGTCCTGACATTTGGGGTTAAAAGTCTGTCTCTCCTGCCTGTAGTTTTCTTCTGGTCTCCAACTTTCCCAAACTGGGAGGCCAAGAGAACCCTCACAGAGAAGACAGTGGAGCTTTGCAATTATAATACGTAACCTGGGATGCAGGAGATGCATCTTCAGGACTCTCTGGGTGGGAAACTGTGTAAAATGTCCTGTATTGGTTGAAGGAGGTTGCAAACATTTCCATCCTTGAAGATATTCTACCTGAGCTGGCTGAGGGCCTGGACAGCCTGGTCTGACTGAACCTGTTTAGGTAGAAGGTTGGACCTGCAGTGCTCCCTTCCAGCTTGATGAATCCTATCATTTACATTTCCATCTCCTTTGCAAACGGACAGTCTTGCCCTCACACTGGCTATTTCTTCACGAAGCACCGTGCAGCACTGCCACATTTATACCATGAAGCACACAGTGATACAAGTGGCCTCTGTTTGTGTCTGATGTTCCTGTACAGATGCTGTGCCAGTTCTTGGACTGACAGACCCAAGACTCTGCTACATACTGGATGGATTCCTCTTCATTTACGCAGTCGTCATCACAGCCCTTTTTGTGAAAGCAAAGGTCAGTCCCTCCAAACACTGATGCACTTGGCTTTGGTGGTGGAAACAAGCTGGGCTCAGCTGGAAACTGGGGGTGGGGAGGAAGCATGTCTCTTAATTCTAAGATTTTGGGGGTTTTAAGATCTTTTTTGGTTTTTTATTTTCCTCCTTTTCCAATGCCAACCTGAGCTATCTGAGAGATTTCTTTCTGATGGCTCATGAGTGAAGGGGAAGAGAGTATTTTGGTGATACAGTTTTGGGTGCAGTCAGAGATTCTGGATATTGTAGCTGGGAAATGCCTGATCAACAGTGATGTGGGGTTATTCTGCTGCTTTGTCATTAGGAAGAGTGAAGGGGATATACAGGAAATTCAGGATAAACAACAAGTTTGTGAAGGATCTATCCAAACCTCTCAAGAAGTCAGACACCTTTGATGATAGTATGAGTGTGATGATGCAAATGATATAACTCCAAAAACCACAGGAGAGGAGTCAGGGGAACGGGGTGGACAGAACTTGATGGGCTGTTGTGACCATCCAGCAGCTGTTCAGCATCTAGGGGGACACTTGGGGGCTTTAGTGCACTCCCATGGAAGAAGATGATGTCGTGTGATGGAGGCATGGATGTCTGCAGACGTGTACCTGCTCTGAGAGCTCTGCTTTCTCTTCCAGCTTAGCCAGGCCTCTGAAGCGCAGCCGCGGCCAGGCCAGGACGATGTGTATAACGTAAGTCACTGCTGGGGTTTTGTGTGTTTGTTTTCAAATCTGCTACCCAAACAGACTTTTTTGGACACTTATTGAATTGCCTGTGGTGGATCAGAAAAAACTTGATGACTCAGCTAATGGAAGCGATTTACCCAAGTGTGCAGCACAGCAGCTCTAAGGAGGAAAAATAAAACCTGACAAGGGCAGCTTCTGTTGTCACTTGTCTGGCTGGATGCTGGATAGGTCTATGAGCTGTAGGTTCTTGATTTGATCCACGGAGCTGAAAGTATTCCAGGAACCCAGACCATTTTGGAGGCAGTGCTCGGTGTGCTGCACCAAGTCCTTGCAAGCTCTGTGTGTGTGTGCAGCCACTGGACTGTTACTGGTGATGTGCACAGCCCAACTCGACGGCCAGCCCCTGACTCACAGACACACCCCACCCACGTGGCTGGTGCTATGTGGTGTGGGCTGGAGAAGGGGCAAACACCCCAGCATGCTGTGTTGCTGACTCTGGGCTACTGTAGTTCTTGTGTCACCGTGTGTGTGGAGCTGAAGTCATCGCAGCCCGGCTGTCTCCGTCCCCCTGAGCTTTCCTGTTGCCTCACAGCATGAGACCTGTTGTACCAGACTGTACCTCATCCACTGTGCCCTGATGGTAGCCAGCACCAGATGGCTCCTCAGGCAGCCAGAGGACAGAGAGAAGATCCTGCTGGTCCTTCCTAGATAAATTGCTCACTCATGGCAGTATTAAACTCTCACTCTTTTTACTGTGTCTATTTGTCTTTTGATTTTTTTTCCTCTCACGCTTTTGACCATAGCCACATCCTGTGATGAGTTCTACTGTTTAACTGTGTAATGTATGAACACTAATGCTTTTTTTTTTTCACTCTAAGTGTTACCTGTCACCTTTTCAGTAGCACTCTGCCAGCTGTGTTATTCTGACCTGAAATCTCTCCTTTGCTCTCTTCCATTGTAACCTTTCTGTGTTGTGCACAGAATTTCTACAGCCACTTGATGCAAATTTAGACGAGCTGTTCTGGAAGAAAAATGAAGCTCGTGGATCCTCACCCACCAGTGGGACAGAAAGTGTGAAAGTCAGAGTCCCTCCCCTTGCATGCTCTCATTTTCAGCTCATTTCTACTTAAGACAGGTTCTCCATGCAATGGCTTGCAGTTTTGTGCTGCACAAACCACTTGCTGTCGTTTCCATGGCTTAATCATAGACATTGTTGTTGACAGTTGCATTAAGGGGTAAAATAATTTCTAGCTTTGCTAATTCTCATGAAGTTGGACACCAAACTGGGTTCCTTTTCTTTTCCTGTGTTAAGTCCAGACCTGTTTTCTCCCCATCATAACATCCTTGCTTTCTCATTTCAGAAACTGTCTCGTGGACACAGAGATGAATATGATGTTCTGGGGGGCAAGCGGGGTGCAGACCCTGAGCTGGGTGGGAGACACCAGGTAACTTCCTCCCACACAGGCACCTTTTTGCTTTTAATCTGTTTCCTTCCCTCTCACGTCTCACCACTGTTCAGACACGCAGGCACTCATCACACATGTGCTAAGCACCAGTGCCTCCCTGGAGAGAAAACAGCACAATCTGTGCAGTAACTGGGGCGGCTGGCAGCGTGGCGGGGAGGAGTAACCCTTCCCCCTTCCCCTTTCATCTTTGCCCCTGGTGCCCCCCGTAGTTTTGCTGAGAGCTTGCAGCCACCCCCAATAGGAAGTGACACCCAGCTGTGGGGCGGATGTGGAGCAGGCAGGGCGGGAGTGGGTGTTTCACCAGAGCTCGCTGCACGTGGTGCCACCAAACAAGCGCCAACAAAGTAAAGCAGCAGCCAAAACAACTGTTTGCTGCTGCACAGCCCGACAGTTTCAGAAGGAAAAGGGAGGGGAAACCTTCTGCATCAGTGTGTGGGGCTTGCCTGCAGGTGACAGCTCTAGGCATTGAGCAGAGAAGAGCTAAGGTGGATCAATTATTAAAATTAAATTAATTTTCCAGAGAACAGGTTGCTTTAACAGGGTGGAGGCAAGGTGGGCTGTAACGGGCACAGCGCGTCCGTAGAGCTGTAGCTGTGCCTTAGAGCAAATGCACGGGCATGGTCAAGGGCATGGGGGATGCTGGTAGGGCAACACGTGGGCAACTTTCTTCTTTTGTCTTACAGCAGAGAAGAAGGAACCCTCAGGACACTGTCTACACTGTGAGTAGAGAGAGCTGGAGGGAGAGGAGTGGGAGGGATGGAAATAGGAGTTTTTATTTCCTAGGAGACTTTTTTTTTCCCCCCTACCCAATTTCAGCTTTCGTTCAAAGTTAACAGCTGCTTTCAAAGACTTCTCTTCCCCTTTACCCCCCCACCCCTTTTTTGCCAGAAAATTTCTGCTCCCTTCTTCATGATTGATAGGAGAAAAACATGGGCAGGTGGGGAAGAGAATCTGGATCAAGATACCTGCTGATCTCTCGATGTTAGCCATGAGTGACTAACCCCTATGTGACTGATGCTGCAGTAGGTTATGTGCTTGTGCTCCAGTCCCTCCGAATGCTCTCTGACAGAGGCCAAATGCAGGTGTATTTGAGAGTGGCTCCTTAGGAGCCTCTTGATTGAATGGATTTAGCTTAGGCTAAATGTGGTGGTCTGTGTGCCAAAGGACAGACAGATGAATGCGAAAGCTCATGGCTGAACTTGGGTATTTCTGGGTGTTCAGTGCTTGCTGAGACTCCTGAACAAATGCTGCTTAAAGCTTTTCTTTGGAGAGCTTGGATTGTAGTATCTGGCACCAGTCTAGATAAATGACTTGGTTGAGGGTAGAGTTATATTAATTTAAGTGTTTGGAGATGAGGTGGCATTGATATGCTAAGCAGATTTTATCATGTATAGCACATCAAGTCCCACCACTGTCCCTTCTTCTCTGGAATATATTGAAGCTCTGAAGGCAAGGCAGCTCCAGAGCACAGGTTTGGAGTGCAGTCACCCAGGGGCTGGCTTGGCTTGTCTAGTAACACACTGACTCTTCCCTGCTCTCTGCTTGCAGTCCCTGCAGAAGGACAAGATGGGTGAGGCATACAGCGAAATTGGAATGAAGGGAGAGGTAAGTCCTGTGTGGTGAAAGCCTGGGATGAGAAATTCTTCATTGCCACTCCTTTACAGAGCAGTAGTCCTGGCTGCACATTACTGCCTTGCACAGGGGAGTCCCCATGTTCCAGGGACAGCACCTGCACACACAGCTGGGAGCAGTTTCCTGTAGTAACCGCTGTGTTTGGTGCAGCAGTAAGACCTGTAGCTATAGCGTTACAGAGCCATCAACCAAGGTGGAGCTCAGACACTAAGCTTTGTCCCATCAGCATGAGAAACAGCCCAGACACCAGCAGTGTCCCTGGGTGCCTGGAGAATGTCAAGGGGAAACACTTCAACTTTTGGACAGAAAAATTCTGATGGGTGCCCCAGCTGAGGAGGCAGAGGGGATGAGATGGGGGAGGAACAGTTGAAGCATCTGCTTTCAAGCACTGCGCTGCGCTGTCCGTGGCCCAGTCACTGCCAGCAGCTCAGAGTGGGAGGTTGATGGTTTCCCCTCTGTGGGCTGTTGGGGCTGCTCTGCTTTACAGGCACAGGTGAGAATTTGCAAACTCCTCCTTGTGCTTCCTTCAGACAAGTAACTGGGGACCCTCTCCTTCCCCCGCCCCCACTCTCAGACTTCTAAGAAGGAACAGATCAGTTCTGTCTGAAGCGAGCAGCAAATGGATAGTTTTAGCTCTGTGCAGGAACTGCTGGGGGTGGGAAGCTTGTGTTTGAAAAAAAACCCTGTCTGTGGACACTGTCTGTGGCAAAACAAGAAATTACTGTGACCTACACAGGTTCTATTTTATGTCAAAAAGGTCTTAAATATAACCTTTAATTTCCTGCTGAAAAGTGGGGGGGAAAGGGCATTTCAGAGCAAAGTTTAGTGCTGAGAAATGCTGAGGCAACATCAACATTTAACCCCCCCCCCCCCCCCCCCCTTTTTATTATTCTAATACCCTCTGTCAGGTTGAAGCTCAGTTTAAAGCTATGAGTAGATGAAGTCTCTCTCACCATGTTTTTATGGCAGTTTCTATTGCTGGGGACATATGCACACACCAACCCCCTGGCCTCATTCTAGAGATAGGCTCATTTAAGACTCCTGCAGGTGTAATTGTGGCAGGCACGACTCTGCCACGTGTTTGTGATGCAGTCACTGCTCTGCTGCCGTGGGGCAGTTGTGACCAGCCACGGGCTGCATGTGCCAGACCCCATCCAGGGGGCTGTAAGCTCTGCTGTCCCTGGCTCTCACCTGGGAATTGTACTCTCTTGCAGAGTCTTGCATGACTTGGTCCTCACAGCCAGCCCTACCTGCAGTTCCTTTGAACAGCTGGACAGCTTATCAGAGGTGTGCTGGAGAATTTACTTACCCATGTCTGGCCATAAAGGGCAGAGTCCCCTGGACACCAGCTGATGTGCAGCAACTTAAAAAATACAGCCCCATGTCTTCCAGGTGTGCCTTCAGCACAGAAACCAGTGGAACATCTATAGGAACGTTGCCAAATCTCCATACATACAGTAAACCAAAGAAATAGCAGCATTATAACAGTATGACAGGGAAATATGTCAGCAAACCAAAATAACTTCCTTTTTATTTCCAGTCCTCACTATTTTCTCCTTCCACAGCCCTTGCAGCTTGTCTGGGCTGGTCCAGACTTGGCAGGTTCTTGCACTCCTGTGCAGAGGGTGTCCAGGCTGAGCACAGCTGCTGATCCTCAGTGCAGGATGGGGCAAGTCAGGGGTTTCTGGGAAAAGCACCCATTAATTTATCCTCTTTTTCTTTCTCGAAGCAGCAGAGGCGGCGAGGCAAAGGGAACGAAGGTGTCTATCAGGTAGGCAACACACCCAGCACCTGCTCCCCTCATCTGTCTTCGTGACTTAATTGTAGCCTCTAGTTCCCCATCTTCTCACCACGCTGTTAATGACACATGATGAAGCAGAGCTTTCCAAGCCTCTTTCTGAGGATAGTTTCTCAGATTCAGGGCAAAGACCACACTGCTGTGACTTTGATAAAGTGGCTGCATGTTCTAAATACAAGTGGCAGGAACACTTGTTTGGCTGCTCTGGTGGGAACCATTTCCACAGTCCTACATCTTGGAGAACCAGCTTTTGACTGCAGCAGATACCACGTAGAGTTCTCTCTCTGAATTGTTTATTGCTTAAATGGAAACCTTCAGGTTGCCAAGTGGCTGTTGTAACTCAAAGCATCAGTGGTTCAGCCCATCTCGTGGTCAGCACCTCCAGGCCCCTGGTACACTGAGGGTGTTGCTCAGAGTCCATTGGAAAGGCTTTATTTGGGCCACATGGATAATTGTTCCAAAATGCATTTTACTTTCTATAGAAGCCTGCACATTGTCACTGACATCTCAAGAAATGACAAAAATATAATGCAAATTAATAAGTTCTTCTGATGCAGCACAAGGCAGGGAGTGTTCCTGTCAGGTGGCTTATTTGTAGCTAACGGTGCCTTTCCTCAAAGCCCGCTCCACTGCTGGTCCCAGGGAGCTGGTGAGAAGCGTTGGACTCAGTGTGCTGCTAAACATTCCGGGCAGAGGGAGGGCAGCTGCAAGTTCACAAGCAGGCACCATGTGTCTTACTAAATCCTCACTCTTGGAAGCCCGGTTACCTCTGCTCTGCCAGCCTCCTGGGCTGACCTGCGCCTGCCACATCTTCTACTGCCTTTCTCCTGGAGGAGCTGGTTCCACAGCTGCAGCAGGGAGCTGTAACTCGCCCCTCACAGCTGAATTACCCCAGCAGAGCAGCCTGCAGAAGCACCAATCTGTCACAGGAAGGGGCGTGAGGGGACGCTCCCCAGGGTTCACAGCCACCTGAAGCCCAGCTGCCAACTTACCTGGAGTTGCACCTGACTTCCCTGACAAATGGCAGAGGAGAATTCTAGAGAACAAAGCTCATGATTTGATGTCTATTCACTTAATTAGCAGACAAAGTTCACTCTAGCATCAGTTAGCAATTATTAATCAGTAATATGCAAATAAAATGTACTCTAAAGATCTACAGTTACAAGGAGTTGCTGTAGTCATGTTCATAGCTGTCACTCAGGATGCATTTTGCCTTCAGGTAAGTGGCACCTATTGACACCCTACAGCGATTCAGGAAACACTCAAGTCAAAACCTCTCTAGAAAAAAAAAAAAAATAATAGGATTACGCTCCCAAGTCCCAGTTCCTGACCAGGCAGCTGGAGAGGACGGAGCCCTCACGCTGGCACCTCACCTGTTCCTCTCTTTTTCAGGGCCTGAGTGCAGCCACCAAGGACACTTACGATGCTCTCCAAATGCAGCCGTTGCCCCCCCGCTAAGTGGGAGTCGTGGAGGGGCTGGGCAAGGGTGAGAGGTGCCCACCTGCTTTGGGAGGAGAGGAGGGGAAGCCTTCTTCATCCCAAACAAGCATTTTCTCAGTGCAGCAACCTCCTTTGGTTGGTGTGCAGAGGGAGTATGTCTGGACTTGGTCAGTCCCTTCTCCCTTGCCTCTCGACTCACGTAACTGCAAGCTTTAGCTATTAAAATGTACATAAATGTAAAGTTATTTCCAACAATAGTGGCTGTTAGGCCGATTTTTGTAAGATTTGTGTTGTGGGACCAGCCCACACCTCCTAACATGGCTCTTTCTGTAGCTCTGACCTGTCTGCCAGCTGTATCCTGACAGGTAATTATGGTTTCATTGCATTTAAAGAACTTGTAAAGCTAGGGCTGGAGTTATCTCCTGTAGTATTTATCTTTAGAAGATCTGCCACAGGCCAGCTAAACTTTTTGCTTTAAATTTACCTTTTAAAAACTGCTTTGGGGTGGGGGGATACCAACTTTTTTTTCCTTTAACTTTAAAAAGTGATGTGATGTGACTGTAGTGAGGGACAGAGGCTGAATGCCACCTTCTCAGGAGGAAGAACATGAGCAGCAGGCTCCAACAAAAGATCAAGCAATGGCATTGGCACTCATCGAGGACCTGGAGCTAAACAAGGGACAGGTAACCTGCTAAGAGACTTCTCAGAAGACAGAAGATGCTCCTGTTACAGCAAAAACAAAGAGACTGAACTATGATAAAGAGAGTAATACTGGGAGAGCCAGGAAACCTCATCCTGGAGAATCCCATTTGGCTGAAACTTCTGCTCCCTCACATTTGTAACATCTCCACCTCTCACTGCAGAACAGCAGAGGATTTGGTGTGATAATTCCAATGAACCAGACCCAAACAATCCCTTCTGGGCAACAGCAACTGTACCAAAGCCAATACAAGTGCAGTTTCCCACCCAGTCTCTCAGGCTCCCTTTAAAAGGCGCTGCAGGTGTCACTCCAGCGCGATGCTCACTCAGCAATGTACGTAACGCGTCTGTGCTCCACCAATAAAGCTCACATCAAGGCCCTGTGTGCGTGTGTGCGCGGCCAGCGGCTGGGGGAGCGGTACCGGCGCCCGGGCTGGACCCACTTACACCCGGGCAGGCTGAGGGGGGCAGCACTCCGGCTTCTGAACACAGCGGGGAGGTGGGATGGGGCCTGGGGAAAATGCTGTGAGGAGAACTGGGCCACTCACCTCCTGCTGCAGCCTCAGTTTTGCCAGGGACTTGCAATGACACCTGTAGGCAACTCGGCCAGGACAGAGACAGCCCAGCAAAACAAAGGGTGTTTAACCTGGGGCAGGAGGTGACCAGCTGGTTCCAGGGGTCCGAGTTACAGCGAGTGTGGGAACAGGAGCAGGCTCTGCAGGCACTGCCTCGAGGAGGCCACGGGCTCTTAAGGGGTTGGGTCAGCGGCAGAAAAACGTGCTGAAATCGCTGCTACGTAAATGACAAAGCTGCTCCTCGCTTGTTAAACTGTAAAACTCCATCTGCAGTTGGTGCCTGTAGCTTCTGAACAGCATCAGAATATTTCAAAGGCACTAAATCAGTTTAAAAACAAAACAAAACCAACAAACCTGAGACATCCCATGCAGAGCAATGAATGTTTCTTGCAAACATTTCCTAGATCCCTCACTGTTCTTCTGCAATGACAAGAAAAAAAATCATCTGAGAATTGGGTAATAATTCAAACAGCTGAGCTGAAAACGACAGTAGAGCTGCTACTGCAAAGCACTCTTGCTTTGGTACAAGCACAAAGAGTACTGAAAATATCTTTTAAAAAAATTAAAAAAGCAAAACAAACCATGATAACCACACCTGCAGGATGTAGAAGTTTTGGCAGGCATCAAACACCAACCACTAAACAATGGGAAAGAAATTCTTAGGGGAAAGAAATATCACCTTTATGCTTTTTATATATAAAAAGGGATCTTGATTTCAATTAAAACCAAGCATCCAGCGCTTGTTTCGGGGCCACTCACCGCAGGCGCGAGCCGAATCGTCTCCTTGGTGAGAGAGCCCCAACGCAGCGGTGGAACCCAAGCTCCAGGCAGGGTGCAAATAAACCTGGGCTCCCCTCTGGGTTGGACAGGACAAAGAGCACCAAAGAACACTCTCCTGGCCTGGTTTGATGCAGTGGGGGAAGGGGAATTCACCTTCCCCCGACACATTTAATAAAACTCCAAACAAGTGCATACATGTTAAAACACTTGGAAAATGGTTTAATGATGTTTACAACAGAAATGAACTGTACAATTACAGTAAGTTTAATATATATAAAAAATTACAGCAGACAAATGCATCTACACAAAATCTACCTTTTCATTCTGATTTATTGTAATCTACACAATCTCTCAATGCCCACAGCTATCTGTAGGCAACCACTGGGAAAATAATAATAATAATTAATAATAATAATAATAATAATAAAGGACATCTTTAAAGAGACAGCATTTCGCCTTCCTCCTCACCCCTCGTGTGATCAGCAAGGTTTTGAAATGTGTGGGACTCTCACATTTCAGTCTCAAGAAAAGCTTGGGTTGTGTTTGGGTCGGGTTCTCCCACATGGCCCTGGAGTTCAAGTGTTCTGCTGACCTGACGCCTACAAATGCAGTATAGAGGAAGGGCAAGAGAAAAAAACAAACAACAACAACCAAAAACCAAACCTCTCAGCCAGTGTAAGCAGGCAGTTGCACAGAGTAGTGAAACCATTAAGACTGAAAGTGTCTCTTTTAGTGAGAAAAGAAGCAAAAAGGGACTGCCCAGGCGCTACAGCCATCCACAAACCATTGTCTCTTTGACCAGTATGGCCAGATTGAGAAGGAAGGGCTCGTTCTTCAACTCCCCCCTCTTCACCCAAAGGGGCAGCTTTCAAACTAACGTCTTCCATATTTATTTATTTTTTTAAAAACCAAAATTTAAGCTACTTCCTCTTTGGCCCATCCCTTAAAAAACAGTGAAAACCCCTTTACACTGAGAAAGAACCTCAGGTTAATGGGGGGGGAATAAAAAAAAAGAACATGCTGTCTCTTTAAAAAGAAAGAATCGGGAATCCCAGCTGGGAGCGGCCGTCAGTGACAATGCGATCCAAATTGGCGGTCTGGTGGAAATTCCTCACGGAATATTTATGTACAGTTTAAAAACCCTTAAGTTGTCTTTTTTTTTTTTTTAATTATTTATTTATGAACACCTAGGCAGTGAAAACTGTTATGTTAATACATACATAGACACACCCAAAACATACAAAAATACTATTATTTCAAACTACTAAGAATAGGACAAGTTCAGTTATCTCCATGCTATGACTTTAAGAGCATTACACTGAAACAAACAAGAATTTAAACGACAATTTTTTAATATCCCAGAAATATACCAAAATATACATCTAAGCTTTGGAATTACTGAGGTTAGACTAATGCAAGTGCTGGGTAATCGTACTTAATACACAAGTCTAAGGTTCTGCAGGAAAGAAATTATCTTTGGTATCTGCATCAGGCTAATAATATTAACATTTGGATTTTGCTTTGGGATAGAGCTTGTATGACCCTAGAACCAAACACCCCCCAATCAACTGAGATTAAAAAGATCCATGTAAAAAGTTCCTCCATTTGCAATCCCCCCCCCAAAAAAGTTAAAAAGTCACAGGCATCTACCTAGCATAAAAGGTTGAGAAATACAATGCATAGTTGCACAGTGGTGCTGCAAAAAATCAAAAGAAATCTAGAAAAAAAGGAACTATAGAGGAGAAATGAAAAGCTGCTTCATCATCATCATCATCATCATCATCATCATCATCACCTTCTTTCAGGGATTTCTCACGACAGGACAGCCTCTTCCAAGCAGTGACGGGGGGGAGGGGGGAAGCTCAGAAGTGCACCTCAGCGTGTATTAATCAACATCACCCAGCCCCCAGAGGGTTCAAGCACCCAGCAGAGCAGCCAATCCTGCACCCAAGTCTTCAGCTCCTCAACCCACCTGCGAAGCCCCCGGACGCCCCTTCCCCAAGCGCCACACCCCGGATTTTGCCCCCGGGGTGGGGAGTTTCTTCCCCGGGGCGTTTCAGAGGTTGGGTTGGGGCAGCTCCCCCTGGCCTGGGGTCCAGCTGGGACCCCCAGGCTGGCATCCAGCGGGGACCCTCACCCGGGGCCAGGCCGGCCTCACAGATGGGCTTGGTGCTGAAGACGCCCTTTGTCTTTGGTTTGTTTGTTTGTTTTGAGTTTATACAATCATTAGGAAATCTTTGGTTTTGGCTGGAAATTTTAAAAGAACAAAACAAAACAAAGAAACCGCCCCCTCCCGACGTATAGCAGCCACCGTGACCTGACAAAGCTTCTCTTTCCCATGGGGGTAGGGGAACTACATTCAAATAAAGATGGACCGGGTGAAGGATGCAGCTTCTGGCCAGGCTGGGGAGTGGGGAAGGGATACAGGATTGTCAAATAATAAAGAAGAAAATTAAATATTTGGAGATTTGTTTGTCCTTTTTTTTTTTTTCTTTTTCTTTTTTTTTTTTGTCTTTTTTTGGTCATGTTAAAAAGTGAGTAGCGTGTGGGCAGCGCTGGGCTGAGAGCGCCTGCGGGCCCCGCAGTTCAGCGCAGCCCCTGGGGAAAGGCAGCGCGGGCGGCCCTGTTCCACGGAGAGTGGAGGGGAGGGGAGAGGAGGGGATGGATATTCACAGACTGATCGAGAGGACCCCTTGTAACCAAAGGAAATAAGATAAGATTGCAATTTGCCCTCACTTTGCAGTAGCTTTTAAGCAGCGACATTCAGAGGCGTTAGGGGGTCACTCCCCAGGTTGCAGGTCACGGGGCGCTATAGGCCAGAGTTCAGTGTTCATCAAAGGAGGGAGGGCAGACTTGGCAACTCTGTAGGGTTTGGAGAAAGTTAAAGCAAGTTACTCAGTTACGAGTTAGAAATGAGGTATACGACAGCTCCTGTACCTGTGGCGGATAAACACCCCACACTACTCACACCTAGCCTTAGACACTACCACAGAGGAAGGAAATGGAACAACGGCACTGGCGGGGACAAAGAAGCTGCTGCCCGGCTCCTTCCCACAGCGCGCCGGGAGCCCCGCGGGGACCAGCGCTGCTCCAGACCTCTCCAAACCACCCGCGGGCGGCTCTGTAGCGATCCCTTCCCTTCCCTCCCCGTCTCCTGGTGCTCATCTCCAAGCCTTTCGCTTTGCGTTGGCCCCTCGGACTCGCTCGGGTGCAGGGAGCACCAGGGTCACAGAGGCCGACACGCGGACGGTGAATGGGGGAAGAACTCGAGGTTTTGGTCTCAACTGCCTTGTTCTCAGGACACTGTCACAGGTGCTCTGGTTCCTAAATGGTTTCTCAAGGGGGTGGTGTGATCTCCACCACTTTTGCCCCTTGGCACGCCATTCCCAATGGCTTAGGATCCTGCTGCTGCAGAGTTCCAGGTTTCTACAGCACCGCAACAGGCCGGCTCCGTCCGCACGCACCGTGACCACGTTCAGGGAATAGGGAGCAGCTGCTGCTACCAAATTCAGCGAAGGCAGTATGAATCCTGAAGTGGGGCCTACGACAGATAAGAGAATTTGGGGAGGAAAGGGGAAAGCTAACGTGATAAATTAAGTATCTTACGGTTTTAGGTTAAAGCTCTGCCGGAGAACAGGCACCAGCAGACGGACACAGTTTTAAGACAGATCAGCGTTTTGGTCTGAGCTACTTGACAATGTCCTGTTTGGTAGAGAGATGAAATAAGGCAGAGGGGGTATGTTCCAGTTCTGGGGCTGAGCCTCAGCAGCACTAAGGAACGCCAAAGGGTTTCATCTTCCCTCGCCTCCCACAAGCTGTTTCATTTCCTTCCTCAGATTTGTTTTCCTTAAAGCACACCTTGTTTTCCACTTCTTTTGTTCCAAGTGCTCTTTTCTTTGAGAAGTCATTTCTTCAATATCCCTATTACCTATCTATAAATCTAACTAGCTCTTTGAAAAGTCACACAATATTAATACCACTTTTACATAATGTCAGAACAACAATTCTATTAGTAAAGCTTTCAGTGAAGTTCTGTAACCCGATTGGTGTCCGGAGGAAGAGTAGCTGGACAACCCACCTCTCCCCCTTCCTCCCTCCCTTTCTTCACAAGAGCTCACCACGTTCACTGATAAAACAACTCAGCCCAATAGCACGAGACATGAACATGTACAAGGCTACTTTGGGGAGCAAAGAAGGGAGTCTCCAAGGTCCCTCCCGCAAGAGAAAGACCGTACGCAAAAGCTGTTGAACAGACTCTGACCTTGGACTACACTGCTTCCACATTCGAAGGAAAGAAACAGTTTTTCCCTGACTGTATCCCAACATCAGCCTCAGACCTGCAGCACCGGGCAAGCCCCACACACCGTTTGTCTTCACAGAGCCAAAGCAACTCCATGCACAGGAGGTGGGAGCACCCACGAGAGATGAGGTCCTTACAGAGAGGGACACTGACCCAAAGCTCCAAAGAACCCCCGCCCAGCTTCTCCTCTTACCCGCTCTGAGAACAGCAGAGCTGACAATTTATCAGTGCCTTTGGTTCCCTACGAGGCCACTGGGAATTCTCCCGCCCCTGTGGAGTCGAGCTCCTTCTGAAACCCCACTCTGTCCAGCCCCACGCACAGCCGGGCGCACACCCTCGCGCACACACGCGCCCGCACGCACACCCACGCACGCCCCTCGCCACCGCCC
Source organism: Caprimulgus europaeus (assembly GCA_907165065.1). The sequence goes on along the minus strand of OU015523.1, from coordinate 5,497,268 downwards.
CTGACGGGGAATGAGGAGGGAGCCTTGGGGGGTCCGGACGGAGGGGGCTGCAGCGTCCTCCCAAGGCAACAACCGCTCGCTCCGCTGCGACTCCCACCGCGGCACCACGAGGCACGCCAGGAGAACGACCCACTCCCTCGCCAACGAGCCCGCCAAGCTCCTCTCCCGCAGCTCTGTCTCGCGGTACGCCAGCCCTCTGGGGCACGCCAGCCAGGTGTCAGGAGGAGGTTAGCTTTCACTTCTCAGTTTGGTTTTTTCTTTCATAGTTTTTGGTCTAGACAGGATTAGCATTGCTATTAGAAAAAGGAAGTGTTTTAAAAAGTTTTCCACTATTCTCAAGCACTACAAGCCCTACATTCAGTAACAAGACAAGGGGGATAAAAGGAACCTGTTTCACTTTTGCTCTCCCAGATAGATTAAGATGCGACAACCATTCTTCTCCCTCCCCGAAGTTAAACCCAACGGACCCAGTTCAGCTCTGGAGCAACACAACCAACTGAAACGGATTTGATACCACACCTAGGTCGATCCTGACCCATCGTCTTTCCCCCGAGCCTCCCGGATACGCGTTGCCTCATCTTTAGATCCCAGTGAAGGGCAAGGAAAGGCCAAGAGGGAGGGAAGTGTGCGCACACTCGAAAGGACCCTGAACAGCAACCCAATCAGTAACCTGCATGCCACCACGTGCTGTGCTGCAGATTAGACCACAGATAAACCAACCAAACAACAATCCCAAACCCAGGAGCGACAAAATGTTTCCTTTGGCAAGACAGATACAAGGAAAAAAATTCATGAGCAAACATTTTCCTTCTAACACAGTCAACCCCTTTCTCTGCGCCCAACATCCACCCACCCCCACCCGACCCTATAAAGTTGTAACCTATAAACAGGATCTCAAATACATACAGCATAATCATGTTTATCAATCATAATAAACATCAGTTCAACTAAACTCTACAGCTAGAATTATCTCCACTATTTATAAAGTTTGCTTTTCTCTTCTGATTTTTTTTTTTTCAGTTTAAAACCAGTTTCTGCGACAATGCTAAGCTATGCTGAGGTATTTTATGAAGGTGCCAGAAGCCAGCTGCTACCCACAAGTATTGTTCTCAGAGCTGTATGGTGCTACCTTTCGCTGAGGGAAGACGGGGGAAGGAACAGGAGGGAGAGGGGAGGAGGGAAGGGGCCCAGATGATTCCAGCTACGGACGGTTCTTAAGCAGAATATCACAGACAGAGCTAAAAGCAGCCCCAAGACAAAGCCCAGTAGTTGTTTTGGGTTTAGGAATCTGGTCAGAAAGGAAGTACCTGATAGGTTCTACATCCTGACCCTATCTGTCTACTCAACTCCAAGGTGTCTTCTCCTTTCTCCCACAGTTAAATTATTTGTACTTCCAGTGCAAGCTTCCTAACACCCTTCCAACAGCATCCCAAGGGGTAACAGCTCAGAGCATGTACCCACTAAGAGCACCCTGGGAGAAGCAGCAGACAGATCCAATGAACATAGATAAGCTCAAAAACAAAGATCCAGTTGATTTTCATGCGTTACCATGTGTGTTTGCCTGCCAAGATATGCCAGGACAGGAATCGCCTCTTCCCATCGTCCCACAAGCACTGAACCTACTTGTGCTGACACACAGGGAACCAGGTCGTGTTCAGATCACAGGAAGATGTGAACATTTTAAGAAATTGCAAACTGTGACTCCAGGACTTCATGGCAAAGCCTCCTCTGTCAAAAATCTTTAAAGTATTTCAGGGGTTTCCCTGCTGGAAAGAAGAGAAACACTCATGGGCAGCAGCAGGAGTGAGATTCAGTGACTAAGAGGAGCAGAACCTCTGCAAGGTATGTATCTTGAATTCTGTATTGCTATAGTATTTTGGAAAGGAAGGGAGAAGTAAAAAGAGGTATTGGTTGCAAAAATAGAAAGGAATTAGAGTTGGCTATGTGAGACTGACCACCACAAACCCAGTGGGGGCAGTGGGTCAGGTTCCTCCTTTGGTAACACTCCCCCCTAGGCAATGGCCAGGGTGCACCCATGCCCTGGGGATAAACATCAGTTAACTGTTTCAGGCAGAACACAAACAGTGACTCTGGATAAAGTCAACATGGCAATAAATAGATTACATTTTAAACTCCTGCTTTAAAATCAAGCAGCATTGAAAGTTTGGACCAGATGCAGTATTTTGTCTGTCCCAAAACACTCTAATGACCATGAGAAGCTACTTGTCTCTCTAAGATGAGTTTATAAAGTAAATCTTTATCTAAGAAAATATCAATTGATATTTAAGGTAAATGGGATGCTGTTTTGGTTTAATATCTGTGGGATGGTTCTGGCTGTAACGGGTGTTCTTCTCCATTTATAACGAGGAAAGAAAGAAATTTTACATTACTCACACAATCACTGGCATGGAGAATTTCCTCCAACGCATTCTGGTAACAGCCATTCTCTTACTGTCCCCTGAGTAAAACTGGTTATCAATTATCCTTAATTAAACTGGAATGAATTATTCTAAAAGATTTTGGGAAGATACCAGAAGACCAGAAGTATAAAATTTCTGCTGACACTTAATTCTCACTGTAAAGTATGTAAAATTAAAATGAGGAGTACAAGTGGAGGCAGTGGATTGCTGTTGCTCCAATGAAAAGCTATTGCACTATGAGGAAACATTTCTGCTTGTGAGTTAAGATCAGCAGACAGCTTCTTTGCTCAGTGTTGTCAGCCCCCTTATTAACCTAAAAGGTGCAACAAATCACAGGCTGTAGCCCCAAATACATCAGGAGCTATACTGTTCTCACTGAAAATCTCTTTGTCAGCTTGTTCATTTAGAGATCAAACTCAAACTTGAAGCTTCTGATGTCCTAAAAGGTCTATAATTCAAGCCATCAGAATATATGTCTTCCTCTTAATGTTCTGGCATTTCAGTTTTCTCTTACAAGATAATCTCACTACCACTCAAACAAAATTACTGAGCAACAGCAGCAGCACATTCCTACACAAAGACCCAACTAACTCTCAAGTATGTTCTCCTTGCTGGTTCAGCCCAGCACAGATTTCCTGGTAAAGTGATTTTTTTCAATGCAATTTCACTTGCGTTTCAACAACTATTTAGTGAAGCAAGAGGATCTTAAGAAGCAGAGGAACAATGAAGTGCCATCACAAGTTACCCAAAGGAAAACAAAAAAAACCTGAAGTCATGCTAGTCTATGGCTGGAAAAAAAAAAGAAAATCTCTTAAAAATCAGGTACTTGTGCAGGCACCAATAATGGTACCTCCCCAAAAACGTTTGGAGAGCGTGCACACACCATTGCAGAGCGACACGATGAAACGCACTTCGGCTAACACACACTGCCCAGGAACTCTGAACCAAGATAAATCCTCAACAGACAGCTGGGACTCCTGGCTGCAGCCACACCTGGGTGTGCTTTCCATGAGCTGCTCATGAATCATTCCAGGATGATGACAGAGAATATTCTGAGGAGATCCAGCGTGCTAAAGCCAAACTGGAATACATTTTCCTACCATCAGAAAAAAATTCAGCCTACACCACCTCATCCCGAAGCCATTTCCTAGATCGTTCTCTGAGCCCTTCGGGGTGTATCTGTGTTTGTGTCTCTGCAAATCTCTTGCCTTTTCAGCTAACTGTCCTTGGCTATAATGAGAGAGTTTTTCACCTTCTCTTTTCCTGCCTATGTCCTTTGGCATGCTCGCAACTATGAAAAGCAATCCACACGTCTTTAAACAGAGAGACACAGAGCTCTCAAAAAGAGATGCTATTATCCTTTTCTAACAGGCTATGAAATTCCTTCTGGTCCTGGCTGACAAATCAATACAGCAGCAAATGTACCAGCATACAGCTAGAAAATTGTCTAGAAATGAACATTTGCACAGAAAAATCTTCCCCTAAAAAGAACAGTAGGGATTTACGACGGTGAGTATGCAAGAGAAAATCATCCCTGTTCAAAACATGAACCCACTGATGCTGCAATCAGAGATGTAACTTTGTGTTACTGGAGGAAAAAAAATCAAATTTGTTTGCTAAATAAATGTCCTGGGTCTGTCAGCCAGTTTGTGACAATCATGTCATCATCATTCTCCATTTTCAACACCCCTGAACTCAGATCACGGTCATATTCACGAGGTCTGTATACAATTGTTATTCTCTTTTCAGATGCATCAATTCCTGCTGTCAGCATGATTGCAGCAGGAATTGATGTAAAAAATCAACTTCTGCTAAATTGCAGTACATGATCTCATACTCTGAAGGAGCAGACACGCTCTAACCAGGCAGGTGTACACCCCCTGCCAACCTGATTTCCACCTTTCACCTAAGCACTGGAGGTAGCCAGCATCCATGAGACAAAACACTGCCAGGGATGGAAAGCAGGAGCGACAGCCGCTCACCTGGGATGTTCTGGGACAATAAATCAGAGCACACTGGTGGCAGAGCCACGGGGAGATGTGCTGTTTGGGTATTACATCAGCTTCTGCGAGCAAAACCAAACTCTTTCTGGATATGTAGCTAATCTGAGTTTCCAGTTTCTCTCAGAAAAAGATGTGCTAAGAAATTCCCTGGAATCTGGGCCCCAGAGAGGGTGATGGGGTAAGAGAGGAGGAGGGGAAGGGGGTATAAGGTGCTCACACCAAAGCCATGTGACCAATGCAAAGGTAGTCAGGAAAAAAAGCAGATTTTTATAATAAATAAACCATCCAAGCTGCATTAGTGTTCCAGATATGTACTCAACAAGACCCTCTCCCAACCACAAACCAGCAAGAATGGGACATGAAAACTCACTCAGACAGCTAATGGCACAGTCTCTTGGAACTGTAGAGAGGATTTTCCGCTGATTTAAGGCCCACCTTTCTTTGTGTTTCCTAGATCCATGCAAGGACCACGCCCCCCCACCCCACCACTCAACCCTTTGGGAACAGAGGACACACTGGAGAAAAAACCCGTAGTATCCTCCCCTCTTTCACACACACAAAAGCTTCCTGATCAATTGGATTTTTGCACAGGCGTGAAAGTAAGCGGGAATTTTCAGGAATGAACCTTCTAGCTGCAGTTTTCCCCATCCTCTTACTTCACTCAACACAAGTCCCAGGGACTTGCCTTCCTTTGGTAGAAACTAGTCTGTGCTATGGCCCTCAGAGCAGCATCTCCTCTTCCCTACCTCCCTGAAGCTCACCCAGCTACACCTTTTACTGCTCTGAAACTATTACCATGGGCCATTTCCATTTCTGCAGTATTATTCACAGCCCTGAAAGACTCCTGCACAGCCTGAAGTCATAGAAACACATCAAAAATACTTAGATTTATCCATACCGGTGAGATGAAGGTGGGACCTGTTGGATTAACAATCCCCTGACATTGCCATTCTATTTACACACCAAACAAAAGAAAAACAAATTAAAATCAAGTTAAGAGTCTGCCCCAAGAATAACACAACTTACCAACCAAAAAAAAAAAAAAAAAAAAGGATTAAAAACAAGCAGCAACTTTTATATAAAATTAATAAAAACAAAAGACAAATGAAAAAGAAATTGTCAGTAGCATCTATCGCCTCTCTGCATCTGAACTGCACTTATACAAACTAGTCCATTAGTACAGCAGCTTGCTAGAAATTGACTTTGGTTCAAGCTTAGTTTTAAAAAAATAAAACATAAAAAAATCAAAAACACATTAGAAACGGTGGACGGACATTTGTTAGTTTCCCTGCTTGCAGTTCACTAGTTTTGAAGTTTTAGGGATAATCAGTTTTAAATATTCAGTAAAACAGGAAGGTGGAGGAGAGTTAAGAGATGAACAGAGCAAAAAGACGGCGGTGGGGGGAAGAGATAAGGGGTTCTGCCACTTGAGTGCAAACGCAAATCCCACATGCTCAGGTCACAAACCAAAGCATATGTAGAGTATAAAGTTGCTGCCTTCTGGATCTTGGATGAGAAACTCCAGGATCCCCCTGAATCATCAACAAAATGAACATAGCTGCATCAGCTCGTTATTGTAGGACACTCTGGTGACAAAAGAAAAGGAGGTGGGGGGAAAGGGACTCTTCTAATACCCTCACTAGCTAAAAGTAATTTAGTTTTATACACATGGCAGAAACCTTTAAATCCATCAGGAATGGAAAGTTCAAAGTGAACTGCATTGCAGTGATCCAGTCTTCTCTTTTAAAAAAATCTTTTGGTTTTTTTTTTGGTTCAGATACTAGATTGTATATTTAAGAATATACAGATCTAACTTCTGTACAGTTCGTGACTCTTCCTCATCCAGGTAAATATCCTTTGCTACACGGATCAGAATCAACCTGGAAAAGATGGTTCCAGCAGCAGGCAAGCCCTGGCGCTCTGCTCAGAGACATTTTTACACCACTAGCAGCATCACAGCTCAGAGACCACAGGAGATCACCCAGGTATGTGCAAAGAGCCAGAGTCACCTCGATTGTGTTGGCATAAACAATGGTAACTTCTGTTCTCGTACTGCTGGCTTCTGTGTTTGGCAGCCAGAAGCGCTTTTTAACCACCAAGTTTTTCTAAATACAATGTTGTGAGCATCAGAGCTAAAGGAAAAGAAATATCGCTATGAATAGGGAGAATGTGACCTAGGGAGGATCAGATCTGATCAGACAGAGCTGAAATCCTGTACCAATTCACCTGGTGGGAACCCAGGACTGTAAATGGTGCTTTACATATTGCCAATTAGCTGGGGTAACTGGGTATTTGAGAAATAATTTGTGTATGTTTTTAACAGCAAAATGATATCAGTAGAACAGAAGAGCCATCGGTACGTCACACAGTCGAGACTCGGGAGCTCAAATCCCACTCTCTGAAGTAAAAAGGAACCATGCAAGCAAAGCTCAGAGCAGAATTTGGCCATTTTGTCTAAATAATTGAGAGAGGAAGAACTGCAGTTTGGAACTAATTCCTACCTCTGCTCAAAAACCATAGACCAAGTTTGCACACAATGATCTCTGCTGCTACACTGAGCTTCCTGCACAAACGATGAACATCAATTCTTCTGACCCCTCCAAGTAACCATTAGACAAATTCAAGGATGAGGAAACTGTTCAGAACGTTCCCAGAAGATTAATTAGGACAGAAAGTCTATTTGTGCTCCATTCTTCCTCTCCACCCTCCCACCCTCCCCCCCCATGGCGTGGGAGCTCGCTGAAAATAATCCAGGAGCAAAAGACAAACGCGTCCAAACTATATATATAAAAATAATAATAATAATAATCATAATAATAATAATAGAGATACACCAGTAATACAGGCCTGCCTAAATTGTACCAGTTAAGAAAGGAACCCCCAATACGATTGATACGATTATAAACACCTTGTATGACATAAAGGCCTGTACAACAGACCGATAAAATGATAATTAAAAAAGAAAGATATTCAGACCAAAAAGAAACAAGAAATCCCCTTCCTATGTTTGAGCTGATAACCCACCTTAACTTGTCATTGTGACTGCTGGAAATGATAAGTAGTCCTTTCACTTTTTTTTGTGGTTTTTTTTGTTTAGTTTTTTTTGTTTTTTGTTTTTTTTTACATTTTTGGTTAGAAAGTTCTCCGATCCATGAAGCGATCCTGAAAAGACAGTGTTTATTATAAAATTAGGCAAATGTCTGTCCCAGCTTTAAATCCTTCCTGTTTTGCTTTTGTTTGTTTTTGTTTTGTTTGTGGTTTTTTTTTTTGTTTTTTTATCTTTTTTCCTTGTCTCCCTTGTCCCCAGCAACATGGCGAGAGGATGCCCATCACATCTGCAGTTTATAAAGCCCGCTGGCAGCCAATCCCACTGCACAGTGACACAGGCTGCTGGCAGCACAGCTCAGCCCGGCTCACTGTGCCTTGGAGGCAGTAGTGGTGGTGGACGTGGCCCCGCTCGCAGAGGCCACCGTGAGGAGAGAGTTCTGGATGGACTCGGCTGAGGTGGAGGTGGCGTGAAGGCTGGCGACTGGTCCAGAGGCCCCTGCGGAGGCTGCAGCTGCAGAGACCAAGCTAACTGGGTTGCTGGTGAGCAGAGAAAGGTTCTGAGGGTTCAGGAACAGAGGGGCAGTGACGATGTTAGGAGTACCTCCGGCATTGGCAAACACCAAGTTTCCAGTTGCATCCAGTGATGTTATTGGAAGAGAGCCACCAGATGCAAGAGCTAAAGAAGGGAAAATTGAGCAGGGAGGAGAGAACATTAGCAGTAAGCAATAATGCAAAACGTGCCTAAAAGCAACTGGGCTCTGTGTTTTCCTTTCTCTGATGCGCGCTCCCCACGCCATTAATGAGTCACCTCGTCACAGGTTACAGCTTGCTCTCACCGGTCCACAGCGTTCACCCTGCCTTAGATTATCATCTCCTAAACTTATCCACAAAGAGGATGAGGGACCTGGAACATCTGCCCTACAAGGAGAGGCTGAGAGAGCTGGGACTCTTCAGCCTGGATAAGAGCAGCCTGAGAGGGGATCTGATCAGTGTCTATAAATATCTGAAATGTGGGGGCCACATGGATGGGGCCAGGCTCTTTTTGGTGGTGCCCAGTGACAGGACAAGGGGCAATGGGCACAAACTGGAACACCAGAAGTTCCACATGAACTTCAGGAAAAACTTCTTTTCTGTGAGGGTGCTGGAGCCCTGGGACAGGCTGCCCAGAGAGGGTGTGGAGTCTCCTTCTCTGGAGATGTTCCAAACCCACCTGGACACTTTCCTGTGTAAGGAACCTGCTTTGGCAGGGGGGTTGGACGGGGTGATCTCTTGAGGTCCCTTCCAACCCCAACCATTCTGGGATTCTGTGATCTGTGGGACTTTATGAAATGGCTCTTTCTTGTACCCTGGCAACAAGATGTGTTCAGAGAAGCTAGTTTAGAGAATATTTGAACACACAGGTTAGCTTGCTCTTTAGGTACTTGCACTACCTAGATTTTACAGATGACAAACTATGACCTGTGAACAACTCTTGCTAAAGTCAGTGGAAACTTCTGGCTGCGTGACACTTCCAAAATAAATCTTTACTCCTTTGGATAAGAATTTATGGATTTAAAGTTGTATGTAAGGATTTCAGGATACAGGTTGTTTGTTGTACATTCTTTTTAAATACATATGAGGACAAGAACTCAGGATGAAGTCTTGCTCAGAACTGCCCTCCTAACAGACCTCAAAACAGTGTAATTCTGTTCAAGCTTACGGTGGAAGAGCTATAAAAAGCACATCTCAAACCTGCTGGAGATACCTGTCAGTGGGGGGGGAGATAACAAAATAAATTCCAGATCACATTCAGTATCTTAAATGCCTCCTGTAAATCATTACAAGATCATACACAGCCCTATTCCCCTTTCTGAAGTTGGACCTGCTCTGTGATATAAAAAAATGCATTTAAATTCTGTAAAAGCTTTACTCCCATAACATTCATGCCCAGTGCTGACAAGTCAGTGTTCTTTTTTGGTAAAGAAAAACCAAAAGCACATAAACTGCAGTGGTATGACAGAGATGCATCAAAAGGAACATGACTGACCTTGAATAGTTGCCAGTGTACTGTTGCTCATCAGGGCTGGGCTGAGAGCACCACCTAATGTCCCTGGATTGAGACTGAGTAAGGCACCTCTGCAGGAATCCAAATTGTGGAAGAAGAAACAAAGACAAAGGGAAGAAGTGTCACTTTTAAGAGAAGGTTGTCACTGTTCAGATGTGTACCATCATATTAAAAACAAAGGGTGGGGAAGGAGAGGTGGGGAGGAAGGTAAGACCAGAGATGAAGGGTTAATTTAGTTTATTTTAATTTTTCCTTCATGATGCCTTTATAAGAGGTTCCCTTTCAGCTGTGTGGGTAGCAACATGCCTCAAGTACAGGCACTGTAAATACATGACTTGTATTGATTTGTGGCTGTAAAATACTCTTGTAAAGTATTTGGGGGAAACTGTCACTCGTTAGAGCGCTATCATCATCTCCCAAATTCAGGTAAGAAAGATGGAAATCAAGAAATGGAGAGTCATGTCTCAGAGCAACACTTTAAAAACTAAAACTTCAACAATACATCATCGTGGCTATTTTACAGCTTCATGTTCACAATGGGAAGTGAATACAGAGGTGTGCAGTGGGTCTAGGCTAGCTCTCCATTGTACAATTAGTAGAACAGATTCTATGATTCACTGGTAAGTTGCAGCTCTTAAGTCAAGCTCTGCAGTGGGATGGATGACTTATTAAATAACAGCATTGCTGCAACACAGCTTATTTCATCTGTGAAATGAAAACAATATTTGTGTACATTGATGGGAATGGCCAATTGCCATCTTTAAGTAAACCTTCAGAATTTGAGATAAATGACACTAGAATCACCAAGTGAGCTACCAGAACATAGTGACACATAAAAGCAATTTATCCCAAGAATTCTCCTTCCCTCTTTTGTCATCTCACCTAAAGAGGTGGGAAAAATTCATCCTTACCCAGCTGCAAACTGCGAGGATGCCATCAAGCCTGGGTTTAGTCCTGCTGCAGCAGCCATGGCAGCAAGACTTGCATTTGCAGGCAACTGTGCAGCTCCTTGTAACGCGGCTGCTGCCGCTGTTTGCAACCCTGATGCCGTTACCATCACCTGGCTGGTCCCAAGAGGGGAGGACAAGGGAGTGGAGGTTGTCTGTGTTGTGCTGGTCTCACTGGCACTGGATGCCTCTGAAGCTGAGGCAGAAGGGGAAGGACTCGGGGAGGGTGATGTCACTGCTGAAGAAGCCGGAGGTGCTGTTGAAATCACTGTTGCCGTGTTGTTGGAGGTGGTTTCTGTTGTGCCTAGAAGGTTGACTCTGATTAGATCAGTACAAAACACAGATATGACTGAACAGAAGCTACTACCCACCTGAACTGCACTGCACATCCCACTGAAAGGGAGACAAACACATTTTTGTAGGACCAAGAAGCACCAAGAGTCCAAATGAGAGGCTCAGACTACAATGAAATGACAGTTCCCAATGAAGAGCTCTAAAAGCTCTAAAGCTAGCTAGCTAGCTCTAAATATATAGCATATTTAATTTCAGCATCACGTGTGATTTTATCCCCAGAAAAGTCAACTGAATGGTCACAAAGACTGAAGTTTCCTAGTGGAGTAAGAAGGAGCAATGCCAAGAATGCCCTGGGATACCAGTGACCGATACTGAATGACCTTCTGAAGAGTTTAAAAAGTGAAAATGGTAGAGGTTAATGTGTGGGGATGAGAAATCAGCCCTTACCTGTGACTGACAGACTAGTTACAGCAGGACTGGCCAGAGGGAGCACAGGATTGACAGTCAGGGTTGTAGCGGCACTGCTAGTCACAAGGCTTGGCGTGGTTGCCACCTGGAGGTCAAAAAAGAATAACAACTGCTAAAAGACAGAAAGTGAGGTACTAGGCTCGGATTTCTTTCTTCCCATCCTCAGCTGAGGAAGTTATCAGGGAAAACAGTGCATTTAAACTAACTTTTTTGTAATACTGTTACTTTATCATTCTGTGGACCAACCATAGAACCTTCTCTAATTACCAGCAATATCTTTATATTCTTAATCATGTGTATTTGAAGGGAGATTATCCATTACATTCATACTGTCTCAGTAGTCTCAGTAAAGTCAGTCTTCCCTCTCTGCCTCCCCCCAAAGACAGCACCTTGTTTTAACAGAGTCACTCTTATATCAAAAATTACAAAATATATTATTTTTGCAGTTATTTTTCTTGTTTAAATACCTTTTCAACTTCAAATCTTTCTCTGATAAAATTATTTAAATAACCCAGAGTTTCCAAAGGTATTTAAGGGTAATGTGTTTACACAGATAAACAGAGTAACATTGCACTTTTACTCAACTGAACTGTAAGCTCTACTTTGATAAGTTTCCTTGTGCCAGAGGAAGGATCTCTGAATTTCAAAATATTCAAATGACATCAGCTAATTTGACTTATGGACAGCTTTTTACAAGAAAGCTACAATAAATTGAAGACATTACAGATAAAAAGCACCACAGATTTAAGGCTGGTGGAACTAGCTTATAAGGAAAAAATGAAATATAAGGAGAGAAAGGACTTTTTATGGACAAGAAATGGTGTCCAACAGTAATATTTGAAGGATGTTATACATCAATGAGAGAAATGAATCTTTTAGAATTGCCCAAGAGAACACAGCCAAGGATATAAGCTAAAACCTTCCTCTTTTCCCCTCTCTTACCTTAAGTTTATTACCAGAGAAATTTCTCTCATGCTGCTTATCCTCTTATAGGAAGTCAAATGCTTCATGCATTTTAAACAAGACTGGGGCAACTGGGACAGACCTAAAAGCTTTCTGCCCATCTCAAATAGTGCAAGAAGAGCTAGATACATAGTCCAATTCCCATGAACGCAGCCCAGACATCGTATCTGTCATCTCTCCACTGAACAGTTAAGGCCAAGGTCACAATCCATATTTCAGGGCAGTGAATGACCTAGAATTAATACAGCTAACCCCATGGTTACAACGACTGACTTCAGCCAGCACAAAAGCAGGCTGCCATCAAAAGGAGCTTGCTCCTTCAATTCTGCTTTGCAGCCCTAGCACTCGTGCAGGAAGGCTACAAGTCACATTGGTTATCTAGTTACACTGAAAATTCCTCATTGTTCTTCACATGGTTAATCTGCAGTCAAACTAGTAAACCAAGCTCAGTCATCCTGTGGACACAGAGTCTCCAGAGCTGACACAAGGAACCAACACAGCGCACAGCCAGGGAAGGCTGAGGCGGCAGGGCTGGAATGTCCCTTTGCGTGGAAGCAAAGTCTTATGAGAAGCTTCCAGTAAGTGAAAATGCTGAGTGAAAACCACTGAAAAAATGGAGACTGTGGTTAAGACCTGTCCTGGTTTTTAGCTGGGTTTCTTTTTAGGAGCTAGAACAGCGATGGGGTTAGCTTTCAGCTGGGATATGTTAGGAGAGAAATGCTGAATAACACACCAGTGTCTTCATTTGTGTCCCTGGCAGTGAAGGACTTTGCGTTTGTCCATCTGCAAGTGCAAGATCTCAGGGGTGAGGAATATTGCAATGGATCAGCTCCATGGGCACTGGGCTCTGCCAAGGGGCTGTTCCATCTCCTGTCCCCCATGGGCAGGAGATCCATGAGGGGCTCTTCCTCTCTGGCTCTCCCTGGCTCTCGCTCTCCCGGGATTGCGGTTTCGGGTCGGGATTGTCGCTCCTCCGGGATCATTCTCTGGGAACGGGCTGGGCTGGGTCGGCGGGTGGTGAGCAATGGCACTGGGTGTCACTCATTTGCATATTTTATTATTGTTATTATTATCTTTACTATTTCAATATCAGTATTATTTTAAGTTTTCTTTTCTTTCCACTATTAAATTGTTCTTATCTCACCCTATGAGACTCCCTACCCTTGCCCCCCAATTCTCTCCCCTATTCCCTGGGGGATGGTGATTGAAAGGCTGTGTTTGGCTGCCCACCACAAGACCTCAATTTCTTTCATATAATGGCAGTTTATAACAAAAGGGAAAATTATGTAGGAAAGCTTTCTTGAGTTGCAGTTTGAGTAAGCCTGCATGGTTATTAGAACACACTATCATAAATCTCACTATGTTCTGCTTTGGTAGCAAGGCATGCAACCTTGCTTCCCAATTGGGGGAAAAAATAATAAATAAACAAATAAAAAAGACTAAGTACATTTAACACATCCCTTCCCCTGAAACACAAGGTTGCATGCACACATCCTGAGACAAGGATGAGGGGAAAGAATGACATGTCACCAAAATTAATGGTTTAATGAAGTACTGGAAGAAATTATCTACTACAGTGATGAGGGTGGAATAAATACTACGAAAGGACAGCTACAGGCTACATAAATTCCACCACGTTCCTATTAGCATAGCTACTATGAAATCTAATAGCTACTGTTTCTATTTATGAAAACAGACCTCCATGGACATTGGTAGCAAAGGAGCTGAAGGAACCTTGATGCATGTGTTTTGTTACTCTTATTTTCATGAAGTTTGTGTTTACCTGAGGCAAATACAAGTGTGGGAAATTAATTACATGAGTATTAGCTAAATTGTTCCTTTGTTCCAAGTCTTTTTTTAATATCAATCATTCCTGACTGAAAGCGACAGCAACAGCATTATTGGACTTGTGTGATTTAAGTCACCAAATGATAAGTTTTACTGCTGCTCATCTACTTATCAGAGACAGCCAAAATAAGAGGGGAGGGTTAGAGGTGTTGGGCATTTTTTTATTACTATTATTTTACAAAAAAAGTTTGGGCAAGAGAGAGAAAGAAACTGGAGTTACTATCTGGAACATGTTCAAAGCAATAACCCCAACTGCAAATTTGCTAGTCAGAGTATTTATTCACGAGCTGACTAAATAAAACACTCAAACTGAAGGCCCAGTTAGTGCCTGTTTTGTACACATTTTCTCTTTTATATAGTATGCATGTAGGACATTTAAAATGCCAGTAAAATATACATTTGTGAGAACAAGCCTGCTGTACAAAGGTGGTGTAGCATGTGCAGCTTCCACAGTGAGCACAGTAGAACCACCTCTTCCAGTCATCTTTGTCAACACAGTTTCTTGATTCTTACCAGTGAGGTTGGGCAAGGGAAAATTGCTTTGATGGGTGAGCTGCTGGTTCCACCACTGCTGGGTGGGTTGATCCTTTTCTCCTTCTGGCGCCGGTTACAGAACCAAACGCGGATCACCTCCTTCTCCATGTTCAGCTGGTCAGCTATCATGGTGATCTCATCCGAGGTAGGCTTTTGGTTCTGAGAAAATTAAAGAGTACTTGAAAAGTTGTGAAATTACCTTCTGAAGTTTGACATTCTAGCTGCTTCTTCACTAGGCAGAAATCTGGATGGGCCATTTATACCCAGAATTTGGTCAGCAGTACAGTAGAGATAGACCATAAATTACTTCAGCCCTCCATCTTCCTAGTTACAGGAACATTCCTACCAATAGTAAGCTGTGTTCCTCAGAGACAGGCTCACATGCTTCTTTTTGAGAGAAGGCATCTGAATTGTGAATTAATCCTTCAAGGAATTCTAGACCTTGATAAGGACATCTTTCTTACAGTATCTCTCAAAAAGGAATAGGAGAGATTAACTATAGAAACAGCCAAATGAACCCCAAGTTGTCTAGACCCATAATGAAAGACAGGTAGATTGAATGGGCTACTTACAGGCTACCTGCCCACAGAGCTGCACAAAGTGCCTAACAAGAGTGACATAAGGCCAGCTAAAAACCTCACATTATGTGTGTTTAGACTGTCAGCCCATTTATCCCTCCTCAGAAATGGTAATCTTGTTTTCTTCTTTTTGATGTACAGAATATCAAGCTTGGATCTATGGTTCAGTATCTTGGAATGCAAAATCACAAACCAGTGAGTTTTTTGGAGGGGTTTTTGTGTTCTTATTTTTTTCTTAAAGTGACATAGATGTCAATGCGTGCTTTTTGGCACAGCTTTTGTATTCACCTTATTTAGTACAAGCCCTTTTCTAAATAGCACAGGAACGGGTTTGCTCTAACAGATATGATTGTTAAGCAAAGTTTCTCCATTTCTTTATAGGCTGAGGAGAGGAACAGGATCACTGACCTCCAGGAAACTCTTCTCTAAGGCCACACGTATGTTGGTCTCTATGCTGGTGCGTTTCTTCCTCCTACGGTTCAAGCCTTCGATCCCTTGCCCTGGAGAATTCAGGGCACTTGGGCTGGAGAGAGTTGAATCACATGAGAGGTTTTCTGAAAAAAAGGAAGTAAAATAAATCATGAGATTTTATGTGAATGCAGTGCAGCCTAATGCAAGTGTTCTTCACCTGTGCAAGGTATGTTCAAACCCACTCTGTATATATTTCCAAACATATAGAGATTTCTGAAGATCACAGACATTAATTGCTGTCCTTGTAAATTACAACAAATACTTGACACTTAAAAGCTACAAGCCCAGAGGACGCTCTCTGCTCCTGTACGGTACCACAGTATCCCTTTAATAATGCCTATGCAAAGTTTGTCTCCCTTATCTCATTCCACCCCACACTCATTCACTCCAAAGCACAGTTTAAAGAAAAAAAGCAGCAAGTGACAACCATCAGCCGCAGCTCTAAGTCACAGGCAACTATGCAAAAGTATCAGCAGCCTGAAATTTCTTTTACCCACTCTGTAATGCACTAGAGGAAGAGGAAGTTCATAGCCAGCTTCACAGTGTTCACCCTCTTCTCTCTGGAGATCTCAGCAGATACTCAGTACTATGCAGTTCTGCCAAACAGCCTACACAGCCAGCAGCTCCCACTCCTCAGCTTCACTAGGTCTCTGTCAACCCCTAATCATAGAATCCCAGACTGGTTTGGGTTGGAAGGGACCTTAAAGCTCATCCAGTTCCAACCCCCCTGCCAGCAGCAGGGACACCTTCCACTAGACCAGGTTGCTCAAAGCCTCATCCAACCTGGCCTGGAACACTTCCAGGGAAGAGCAGCCACAGCTTCTCTGGGCAACCTGGGCCAGGGTCTCACCACCCTGACAGGAAATAATTTCTTCCTCACATCTCATCTCAATCTCCCCTCTCCCAGTTTAAAGCCATCACCCCTTGTTCTGTCACTCCCTGCCCTTGTAAAAAGTCCCTCCCCAGCCTTCCTGGAGCCCCTTCAGGTACTGGAAGGCCGCTAGAAGGTCCCCCCAGAACTTTTCCTTCTCCAGGCTGAACAGCCCCACTTGACCTCACTTTGTAGCAGAAAATGCAAAATAATCGACAGGCAGGTTCCAGCAGGTAATTTAAACACAATGATTAATTATGGCTGGAGATCCCTCACTGCATGGGGGTTGGTGGCTGATAAGTAGGTGTCAAAGTTCACAATGTCTGAGACCATTCTGGCAGCTTTAAGTGGGTAAGTACAGCCCGTTCATTACTTCCTAGAATTTCTTTTTATTGGTGGGTTTTTTTGGTTTTGTTTTTTTTTTAATACAGTAATGGCACCCCATAAACGTCCTGAAACTCCTTGTATTTCTCCAGGCTAGCAGGAAAAGCAAGCTATGACATTCCTAGCACCACTGGACTCATCCAGTGTTGCTGGAAGGTTTGGGGACCGCTGGCCTGTGGACCAGAGCACTCGGTGTGAAGATCTTTATGTTTTCTGTGACAGATCTAGATTATCTACAGACAACCCCTGTCAGCTCAACAGAATGACACTTCCTTGTTTCAATGCAGGACAAATTTTCCAACACTGCATCCAATTACTTTCAAAATTTCAGAGAATACTGCAGGCACCAGCAGAAAGCTCTCTTCATTTTGGTAAAAATAGGAAGGCACACACCGTCCCTGCCATCTGTTTAGCAGATCCATCAGTTTTATATCATGTACAGTTGTATACTTGTAAGAAAAAAATCTGTCTGACAGCACTCTTAAACACTTTCTAGCCTGACACTCAGCACCACCATCCAAGCTCCTTTTTGCTGATGGAAAAAAAAAAAAAGAAAAAGGAAACAAAGAAAGAACACTACCAACATTGGCATCATGAATAACTTATATCCCAGGAAAAAAATAGTTCTAGAAGGAAAAAGTAAAACCTAACCCACACAAAACTCTTCCTATGGAGAGAAAGAGAGTGTTTATATGGACCCTTGGAGAGGGATGAAAAGAAGGCACATAAGAGTGTGGGAGGAGATGAATGCAATAAGCTCTGCCTACTGAAACAACAAACCATGCAACCCTCTCTCTACAGCACATCTGAAAAAGAAAGCTAGAAGAGGATTAGAAGTTATATGCATTAACATACATGAAGGAGGAAAACCATGACACATATTATACCTCACCCCATGCAATTATTCAGCTGGCTGCAGGACACAATTCTGACAGTTCATATTGGAACTCTTTTGGATGCGTTTGGGCACATGAAAAGAGAAGTATGGACAGTTACAGAGACTGGTGGCTTCATAAAACCATAAGGGCACAAAAAGAAGCGGCTTTTCAGGGTTTTTCTGATTTTGATAGGCTGGTGAAAAAATACACAGACTCATTCACCTGCATCATTGAGCCACTTTTCCAGAAGTGGCTTTAACTTGCACATGTTCTTAAAGCTGAGGTTCAAGGCTTCAAAGCGAGAGATGGTAGTTTGGCTGAAGTCATTTCCATAGAGTTTGCCCATAGCGAGCCCAACATCACCCTGGACAAAGAAAAAGAAAAAAGGGATTCACTAACATAGGCACTTCCAAAGCAAGGAATCCTGTCACATTCTTGTGTCCCCTCAGTGATTCCACTGCTGCGTGGGATTTCAGTTGCACAGAAACTCGCTTGGCACTACTAAGATTCCAGCTAAAGCAAATAATCATAAAGAAATGTCCAACCTCAGTCAGTTTAACCATGTTAACTCTTTCCAGGACATCCCTGATGCTTTGTCTTCTTAGCATTATCACTGAGCAGAGCATTCCACTGAATACTAACTTGTAATTTTTTTCTTAGTTTTTTAAAATAAGACCAAGCTCTCTCTAGAAGCAGATTTAACTCTCTGCATATTTCACACTGAATAAGAAAAAAGTTCAAATAGCAGAAATGCAGCGAATTAATGTTCTCAAAATAGTAGAAAACACTCTTGAAAAGATGCCTGCAAACATGTATCACATTTCAACAGATGCAAAAATATTCCTATCTGAACTTTTAGTATCTTCTGAGGTTCAAACCAAACTTCTCCCCACAGATACACATTTCAAAGCGGACAAGAAGTTGAACCATTTCAAATAATGATTAACTGTAGTCTTCACTACCATTACCTAGCTGTCAAAAAGCTATCCAGGAGATTTACAGACAGCTGACCATCTCTTTACATCTGTTATTGCTTTTCAAAACTCAGTTTTAGCCTAGCTATCAGACATTCTGCTTATCCTAATATATATAGGATATGTATATGTAGTTTACACTTGGAAAGCCCTGTTTAAAAAAAACCCAAACAACAGTCAATCCATTCATGATTGTGGCTATTAAAAACACCATAATGGGTTTTTTTTGCTTTTTTTTAAAGCTGGAAGGTCCTGCCCTTTGAAAAAAAAAAATATTTTTTTTTTATAAGCATGCTATTTGGTCTAAAGTAGTTTAATTTAGATTTTGGGGGTTTTTTTAACACAAAAAGGTATGAAAATTATAGGAGAGACTGAAAAGCTTGAGCATAGTTAGTGGAATTTAATTGCAAGTGGGTTAGTGGGACTGTGCATAAAGCTTGCTTTCCTTCCCTTCAGGTCAGATCCACAACCACAGCTTGAGACAAGGATGCTGTAATAGCATGCAGAGTGGCCACATCCAAGCGAGGAAGAAAACAACCTTTGGTAAGCTTAGTAAATTGTGCAGGTTGTGTAAAGAAAACAATTTCCCACCTAGAAGAGGACCAGAACAATTGGTTTGTGTGCCCTTCCATCAGAGGAAACATGTGGGAACTCACATTTATACCTCTACCTATATGCCAGGATTCTGTGCATTTTAAAACTGACATATCATTCCAAGAGAAGTAACATGGATGCTCTGCTGGGTTTATGAAGAAGAAACCTTTTTAGAGATAAGTTGATTTATGTCTTGGCAGGAAAAAAGTTAAGAAATTTGCTCCTGACTAAATTTAATTCTGGTATTTACGTTGTTCTTACTAATATTTGTGCTCTGATTGAAAATGAACAGTTAACCACTTCTTTGTCAATAGTTTTCAATGTCAAAAGGTAGCAGCATTTCAGCTGTAGGCAGAGGAATTTACATACTGGGATGAGAAATTTATAAACTGGGATGGGCCACTGAAAGGATGGATGGAACAGAGGATAAAGGTAATGTACACACATCTGATCTGCTCTGTGGGTTGAATGAAGCACCAGTACTGAACTGAAACTGATTATAAGGTACATCATTGTGGTGTGTACTGGTGTGTTAAGAAGCTCAGACAGGCTGGCAGAGGTAATACCTTTCCCAGAGTAAAAATAACATTCTCTAAAATGTTCACTCACATAGCCTGAATCTGTACCAGTGAGCCCCAGACCCACAACCATGCTAAGATGCAGTATGCTCATTATGGCTCTGTATGCCAAACATGGAAATATTTTTAAGGAAAACAATTAAAGAAAAGGATTGAAATCCATTGCCCACTTATTGGACTGGGAGAAGAGACAGAACTGCTGAAGTTCAAAACCTGTTGTAACGCTCACAAGACAGAATGCAGCAAGTGATTCGTTTGCAATGCAAACTAAACCGTGCAATTATTTTGGAAAGGCAGGGTGGTGTGAGTCTGAAAAAGCTTACAGTACCACTGGAAAGAAATGTCTTTTATCCTCTGAAAGGCAGTCTATTTATCCAACTATAAGAAACCAAAGTAATAGTGGTCTCTAATTATCATCCAATTATGCAATTAGGTAGAAGTTGTTAGAACTGCCTAATTATACACATACAAACTCAGAGTAGGATAGGAATGATCAAATGCCATTTTATAACTTTTTCAAGATGCTCCCTTTTTAAGCTCAAAACCAAATACTGAAATGCAAGCCTGAGCACTTGTATTCATTTTTCTTCACCATGAAAATTCACAACAGGGTCAATAAAGAAGGGTTAACCCAGAACTTTAAAAGTCTAGTTGAGCCTTTATAATCATCTCACAGCAGGGCAGATTAAACACAATAACTACAGATCGACACGAACCTCCTCAGCCAGGCTATAGGGAAGCTATTGTATTTTATTCTGCTCTGTTCTGCTCTATTCCAGCTTTTGTGTCTGTCCATCACTTGCATTTCTGTGCTTCCCTCTAGTGGAAAGTAGGGAGAGAAGGAGGCACACAGGCCAACAAAATCCACTTCATTTTACTAAGAACATTCTGTCCTCCAGTTATAATTAAGGTGCCACCACATTTAGGACTCTGCCAGAAAAAGAAATTTGACTACTTCCAGCTAGAGTAGATTTACTTATTCTAGGGGGTGGGAAACAAATCACATATGTTGGATTGACTGCTCTGAGCTCAGACTTTTAATACCTACTTTGATTTTTGCATGCTATTGCTTCTAGCAAAAAAACATGCCTGTCTTTACCTCAGACTACTGCCAAAATGAATTGTTTACCTGGACAGATACTTTAATTTTACAGTGGAAAAAAAAATATTTAAAAATCATTTTGATATTAATAAGAAAGGACTCTTGGATCCAAGCACCATTTCCCTTCAACAGAATAATGGAACATAGAAATGCACTTTGTACTTTTAATTGTACTCCTCATTTAACCATTTTCACTATGTTCAAGATTACTTTTCTTTTGCTCTGTGGGTATTTCTGAGCTTTTAAGCAAACCAAAACAAACCACAACTCTGGTTCACCTCTGTAAGGAAAGAACTTCAAAGTGACAGTCCTTTCAGGTTTTGTTTAGGAACCTTAGCCAAAGCATTAAATACAGAAATCATTGATGTTTAATAGGAAAATACATTTGAGAGATAAAACCCCTTTGACATCCAAAGCAACTCCACAGTTGTGACATACTTTTTTAAACACACAGAGCAGTTAATTGTGCTGTATGATTTTTGGAACTTTGTACTTCTGAAGGCAGCTTTAAAGTGCTTTGTCCCATTCATTTCACATCCTATAGAATGAATAGTGCACATGCAATGACATCTGGAGCTGGTAAATGTGCATACCTGCTGGGAAAATGGCTATGCTTTAAAACCAACAGGGAAGTAAGATGGATGTATGGCTTTTTCTGTTATTTCTTAGAAATCCCTTGCACAAAGGCCAGAGCATAACCCTATTTAAGAAGGTTCTCCTAGGAAAAGGAGGAATTGCAGTCTCCCTCCAGACTTGAAAGATGAGACCTCAGATTCCATACTGGCAGGCACTAAGGTACACAGCCTCACCTGAGTGAATCCAAGTTTGATTCGTCTTTGTTTGAAAGTCTTGGCAAACTGCTCAAGCTCCTCAAGGTCACTGGGCTCCTCCAAGTTGGGAGTGTCGATTCGCTTTGGTGTTGACTGGCTCTGTGGAAGTGGCTGAATGGGGGTCGCTGCTATTGTGCGTGTTGGGGTTGCTGGCTATTAACATAGAGAGCAAGGAAAAGATGGAAATCAGTCTTCAAAGAATAACCAGCAAAAATTAAATTCAGAAAAGGTATGTGAGGTTTCTGTGAGAAATAGCAATGAATCTGAAATTTCCAGCAATCTGGAAGTTCCTTCAATTTTTTAGCATTCCTCTCATTCTTGAGCAATCACAATCCAGAAAACTATATTAGCATGACAGCATTTTAAAGGCTCTGTCATAACCAATTAAAGAAGAGTAAGAGAAGTTCAATACAGCAGATAACTAACAACTCTGTCTTGTTGCAGGAGCTGGTCAAAGAGAGGCTGAACACTCTTACTTGATATAGTTCTACCATTTATAGACAGCTTGGCATTCATCCACTTTTAACCATTTTAAAATTGAATTTACTGCTTGTGTGAGGTGGCAGATTGTTGTTAGCCCAAAAGATTCAAGTTTCCTATTTATTCTTGGAACAGTGAGCACATACAGGGGCAGCAAACATGGCAAGTTTCCTTTAATGCCATCTCTTGTGACTGACTCAACTCTTCCAGGAAGAAAAAAATAGATGCCACTCTAACCCCTCTGTTGACACTTGCAACAGTTAAGAATTAATGTACTGGTGATATAAGAAATTAAGCAAAGACAACCTGCATAAAGTAATTCCTTTTAAATCACATTTTTCTTCTATACAAAAGTCTAATTTTCCAGGATGTCCACACAAGGTTCACTATCCTTGAACATTGGCATACTAGAGCATTTTGCTATGCAGCAATAATAAGAACCTGAACAAACCTGAGCATCATGGATAATATTCTCAGGTGAACAAAATTTATTAAGATCTGGTATTGCACAGGCTTTATGTGCAACAGCAACACTGGAAACATGTTTTGAGTGAGCAACTCTGTCTTCTTACATGCCATAGATGAACTAAGATGCATAGACAAATTGTTCACTCTAGTTAAATTCTATTCAGTTCAGCTGAGGCTTTTAAGTAAAGGTGACTTCGTGCTTTGATGTCCTATGCCCAGTTCTGAAACTACAGACTCCTACAGGGCAAAGAACAGCCTCAAGTCTGTGCAATGCTACACTACCACACAGAGGTCCAGAAACAGCTGTTCTAAAAGAAATAGCCAACACAGAGCTCAGTCTCTATGTGGTTCCTTACATTGGTTTTTTTTCCAGGGTTAGTGCAGTATTTTGCAGTGCACAGCAGCTGGTAGAGGGAGGTCAGGATCTATAATTCCATTACTTGAGAAATAATGTGATCATACATGATCTTTCTAGGATTGCAGATATGTGTGTCACACGATAAAGGTTTCTAATATTTTTTAATTCACATTAAACATAGTGGGTAATTACTGCAACATGTCTTCACTGACTTCACCCCCTTTATATAATTTATTTTCTCTTTGTAGTTTTGATACTTCTCTATAATCCAAGTATAATCTTTACTAGGGAGCCACGCTGCTAACTGAGGTATGAACTACAGAGGTGAGACAAATTCCATTTTCCACATGGTGCATGAAAAATATGATAGGTGGTACAATAGAAAATGTAGTTTTCCAAGACTCTGATAGACTCAGGCATCTTATTACAGCCTACAAATTTCTTATATGCAACCCAGTTGGCAGGAAGATATTGTCTGGTATTACACGGTATTTGAGAAACAGCACGCAGCCATGTAACTGAACTGCACAGTAAAACACAGACTGAAGCAGAATTACATTTGCAGGCACGTGCAACCTTAAAATTGCTTTTCTTACAGTCTGAAAGAGAGCTTTAATATTTTAACATATCTCTAACAGAATATTTTAATGCATTTCTAACAATCTCTTGCCTTTCATAGAAGGTAACTAATAAGACTGGCAATGACTTAGCAATAATAGCAAAACAACTAGACTACAATAAAGACAGATTAACACTGAAATCTTTAGGGGAAAAAAAGATACTTGTCAGTAATCCTTTTTTTTTTGAGCTTTTTAGGTAGCCCACCCACAACCTGCTCCTCTAAATTTCACAGATTTGTAGACTGTCCAAGAAAGCCTTACAAGATCTTTCGAGGTCCCTTCCAATCCCTAGCATTCTGTGATTCTGTGAAACCAAGTGATGCTCGAGTGCCACTAACTCAAGATATCAATCAAGGAAATTTTCAGGAAAAAAAAAAATCAGAATGTTAAAAGCATGAAAAGAGGCACAATAGGGTGGAAACTACAAAACTGAAGTTGCTGATACTTCAGCTTTACACTGAACCTATCTAGAAAGACAAACTCACTATTACAGTTACAGTATCTACTCAGGTAACTAATACAAAGGTCCATTCACTTGTAATAGTTCAAATCCCACCAAAGCAACCCATGAACTGTAGAAATAAGCCTGACCTGCGAGGCAAGGGTGATGCTTGGCTGAGACTGCAGGAGGTTGGCTTGGCTTTGCTGAGGTAGTTGCGTTAAGAGATTCTGCGCTTGCAGGAGACCTGCAGAGAGAAGAAAGGGTGGGATTGGTTTGTCATTTAAAAGACTAAAACATTAAATTAGGCAAAACAAGGCTCTTGCTAAATAACAAAAGCTACAAAAAATTTGAGATGCAAATCTTTTATTTCATCCTTGCATAAATATCTCTAGACTTGGGACTTTCCAGCCCCAAATCCTCTTGCATTTTCCTGAAGTATATGTGCTGACAGAAGGGTAAATGAGAGGAGTCTGTCCTAGTCTTCTCTTCAGAAAGACTTTGTCATGATCTAGGTTACCCCAGTTCTGCATGCAGGAATCATTTATTGCCCCTTTCATCTTGCAGATTTTGGGTAAATCTCTTCCTGTATCCAACAGTCAACCAAGAATTAGGAAGCCATAGAAAAATTAACAACTGAACACTAATCAGATCAAATCTAACGATTGAATGCTAATCAAAACCACAAATTTGGCTCCTTGATCACCCTTCTTCCTCTCCCACGCCAGCTGCCTAACAAGAAGGCAACTTTCTCTGGCAAACTTAAGCAGATCACACCAGAAGACAAAACAAGCCCAGATAACCTCCTCCTGGCTGAAATAAAGAAGGAATCTTTTGCAAAAGTAATCAGAAGCTAAAGCTTAGGCAGATAACAAACACTGCTTAAACTGCACAAACAGAATAAACATTATATATGTTTATTTATACATATTCATATAGGAATATATGAAAACCCCTGCTATTATGAAAAGGTGACAACATTAAGGAACAGTTTGGACTGATGTATCGAATATGCACAATATTCTATAGTTCTAAAAATAAATTCTGTTACAGTTCACTACTTGAATGATTTATTAAATCTCTCAGGAAAGTGAAATATATGCTTGCATCTAAATATTTTAACTAGAAGCAATCTGATTTTTTTTTTGCATTTCTAATAATTTTAGTATTAGAAATTATATATTTTTAAAGGGGTAAGAATCTTGAGAAAAATATACGTACAGTTAGTCAACTCCCTTAATTTTATTGGAAAAATATTATTATTCTTTAGATAACTCCTGGATACAACTATCAATTTCCCCTATAAAGATTTAAGAATCTGACTAATTAAATCTACATTTAATAGGCATCTTCAATATATGGAGTTTCTAAAACCAGGGGGGAACGATGGCACAACAACAACAACAGATGGATGCGATGACCTGGCCACTCAGAGGCCAGAACACCAAGTAAGTATCACTTCAATTCTGTCATTTGAGTTGGCTGTGGTCTGTTCTGGCTCATCAGCAAGTCAATCAATCAGGGCACACCACTCATGATCAGCTATCTCTTCACAGAATACAGGTAGGGGACCCAGGAATTTAGGACTTGATAAATACTGAGTGAGAAAATGGATGTTTTATAGGAGGTTAAGGCCATGGGAGACATGAAAAGAGGGGCCACCCTAGGCTAGGAAGGAGAAAATGCATCCTCAATGAGGGATACACAACTACAGAACAGTTGTCTTCTGACTGTAACATCACTGTTTGTTTTGGGTTTTTTTTTTGTTTAAACAGTGTTGAATATGTATTTTAAATCAAATGTGTTGCTACCAAAACGCTCAAGAGCTACAGAACAAAGCCAGCTGCTTATGCAACATCATAACACAACATAGACAACTATGTAAATTTGCTTTGCACCACATAATCAACATGTTCCAGCTGTGTTTTCAAAAAGTCACAGCAAGGGAATGGATCAGCTTAAGGAACTTCCAAGACAGCTACCGACTACAGTTACACGGTGCTTTTCACAATGCAAATATTTGTTCACTTCAAAGATGATTTCAGCTGCCTAAATCTAAGTATTAATTAGTGAACTCACCTCTAAATGAAGAGATTTTGACCTTCATTTTGTGATTGTGAGTTTTAAGTGGTGACTTGAAAGGGGCAAGCCATCACACTGACACTACAGTGGCTGACCAGCAATGAAACAAAGAACAGGCAGCTGGCAGTGACCAGGATTTACCTCTAGTCCACTGCTAACACCATTGATCACAAATTACTGACTCGTCTTACAACTGTAATCAGAGTAATTAGCACTGTCCTTTTGTGATGTTTTGTCCTCAAAGAAATCCCAGAGGATGTTTTTCTAGCAAGAACACTTTTGCTGAAGAGCACAAGATGACTACACTCTTCCTCATTTTATTCTCACTCACTTGTTCTGAAGTAATTATCACTGAAGGACAGTAGAAAATATTCTGAACGTGTTTCATCTACTCAGTTTTTCCATCACTTTATCAGAAATACTGATACAAGGTGTCTCAGTAGGCAGAAGCTGGAGAAAGAACAAGTTAGTTCAACCTGCAGCTGAGTGAAGTAATGATCAAGGGATGGGAAAAGCAGCTGAAATGTCTTGGCAAAGTCTGGATTTCTCCCACTGAGTTAGTCTCCTCAGACAGTTGCTGCACACACACTTTGGACTTTTTTTGGCTTCCTTGGGTGGGCAGCTGCAATTCTGCTCTTTTCAGACATGACCTGTACTAGTCTAAGCTTCACCTTAGGATTTTTTTTCTGAGAACAAATAACTGGTCCCCACTTTGATCCCAGTTAACTTCAGTGGCTTTATTTACAGGGCACACAGACTCTTAAATGCAGCCTAAGTCCAAAACTGCACCTTTTAGGTAACTGCTGAGATATTGGTGCTTCAAATTGTGCTCTTTCCTCAAGGACTCAGACTGGCATCCATACTCTTTAATGCCTTTATTAGCAATAAGGATGATGGGACAAAATACATTCTCAGCAGGTTTGTGGACAATGCCAAATATGGGGAGGGTGGTGAACAGACCAGAAGTCAGGGTCTAGACAGGCTGGACAAATGGAACCTCGTGAAGATCAATGTAGGAAGATGCAATGTCCTGCATGGGGGCTGGAATAACCCTCTGCATCCATACAGGGTGGATACTGGCTAGCTAGAAAGTGGTTTCACAGGAAAAAAAAACCCTGGGACTCATGGAGAACAGCAAGTTGAATATGAGCCAGCAGTGTGCCTTTACAATAAAGCAGCCAACCACATCCTGGGCTGTATTTGCAAGAGTGCAGCCAGCAAGTCAAAGAGTTGTGATTCTTCCCCTCCATTGGGCATTTCTGAGACCACAGCTGGAGTACTGTGTCCAGCTCTGGGTTCACCACTACAAGACACAATGATATCTTAGATTTTGTACCTTCAAGGCCCACCTGAGTGGATAACAGCCTGGAACACCCATACAAGGAAAGGGTAAGAGAGCTGGCTTGTTCAGCCTTATGAGAAGACTAAGATGAGATTCTATTGCTGTCTTCAAAGACAGAAATGGGACTCTTATTGAGGGTGCAGTCATGAGAAGCAACTGACAAAAGCTGGAACATGGAAAACCCCCAACTTGATATAAGGAAACAGTTATTATTTTTTATTTTTATTTTTTAAACATAAGAGTAGACAACTCTTGGGGCAGGTGCTTGAAGAGGTTGCAGAATCTCCATCCTTAAAGACATTCAAGACTCAACTGTCCGAGGTGCTGAGCACCCTGCTGTAATCAGACCTGCTTTGAGCAATACTACACGACCTCCAGAGGTCCCTTCCAGCCTACAGGATTTTTTGAATCTATAAAAACTAATACTGTACTTGTATACTGAACTTCACAGAGGCAGTATTTCTAACCTTCTGCTTTGTGCTCTAAGAGCCCAGTGGTGTTATTGCAGTAAATATGGCATATAAATCACATACATGAAGCTCCAAAAGAATGACTGCATGGAGGTAGACACAGATTTATGCAAATATATCATGCTTTAGAGGTATTTCATTTTTTTAATAGTTAAATAGTTAATAGCATCTACCATCATCCAGGACTTTTCCTGTAATGTCTATAAATAGTGTGATTAATTGCCCAAGACAAAAAAAGTCTTCCTGCCAGCCAACTGTCCCCAAGGACTGATCTGGGGTGCAGTTGTTACTATCTAAAATTAAACAAAAGATAAAACAAACATTCAAGAACAGATTTTTTCAGCAAAATTTCTAAGAAGTTGGCCCAGAAGCATAATACAAAACTCATCCCTAAATGATCTCCCAAAAGAGTGATTTTTTTCATATAAGAAGAATTTGACTGTTTTTTCTCTGCCAAAGCAGTTCATCTTCTCACAGACATATCCTGGAAGTTAGCTTGCAAGACAAAGCCATTACAGTGTCATAATTTGATTAACTGGAAATAACTGAAAGGGAAGAAGGAAGGGTGTCATACCACCTAATACATACAGTGCCATCTGATCAACCTTTTGGATCACTGTTGATGCAAAGAAACTTGTGGCCACTTTGATGTACCTCATTTTATCAAATCCAGATCTTCTAAAATGGGGACTTGTAGTTGGAATTACACTGGGCTCCAATACAGGAGAGAAAATACTAACTTATGCACTCCTACAAATCAGTTCCACTGAGATGTTAATAAGCTGCTGCAGCTTTTACCACGTCCAGGTACTCTTTAAGATCAGTTCAAGAACATGATGCAAATTTGCTGAAGTTCTGAACTGCAGTTTTGAAGAGGACTGGTTCTGTGACCCATGCAAAGGTGCTGCCACACTACTTCAGTGAAAGCCAACATTTGTACCCATTGGTGCTGTTCAGATGGTTAGAAGCAAAGGCTTGATTTCAAAGAGGACAGTTAATATTCAGCATTTAATTCATTTCTTGGTAATGGGTATTTGCAGCACAGGGGAAAAAGTCACCATTTAAATAATTTCTTCCAAGCTCTTCCTCATCCTACTTCAAGCTCTCCCCTTACTTGGGGAATGAGTTTGAGTCAGCTACATGTTATTCAACTGCTGTGTCAGCAAATACACTCATTAAGAGTCTCTTGACAATGAAGAGCTCTGTCTCCTCATCTGCATAGTGAGGAGACCAAAGCACTTTCACCTGCTTCACATAGCATATTATTAACAAAATGAGGGGGAATCCTGCAAGGGCAGCGCAGCTGCACAGTCTCAGATGAGATGAACACTTGCCCATTACAAATCTGATCCATTTGAGAAGAAACACAGACAACTGCACCCTCACTCTTGGTGAGGGAACAACACTCTGACCTACCAAGGTAGGTACCAACATTTCACATTCATTACCCCATGTTAAAAATGTGGTTTTTGTGGGGTTTGTTTTCTTTTTTTTTTCTTCTTCCATTGAGTTTTTTGTTTGGTTGGGGTTTTAAAATTTATTTATTTTTATTTTTAATGATACAAAGTGAAGTCTCAAAGTCTGTATGACAAGCACACAAGGAAAGAACAGGACTGGATTTGGCCTGCTATCACCATCCCAAGCATTTTTACAATTAAAAAGATGAAATCATAAGCAAGGTCTTTAATAATAAATAGCAATAACTTGAGACTAGGTAGGCCCAGCTTCAATGTTTAAAGCTAACATTGTGGATGTCTCCTCCCTGGAAGTGTTCAAGGCCAGGCTGGATGAGGCTTTGAGCAACCTGGTCTAGTGGAAGGTGTCCCTGCTGATGGCAGGGGGGTTGGAACTGGATGAGCTTTAAGGTCCCTTCCAGCCCAAACCAGTCTATGATTTTAATTAGTAGCATGTTTTCCACATTTGACTTTCAGGACACTTTCTTTATAAGTACTGTTTCTGAGCTAGTTCTCTCTCTTTGACAATGATGCAGTCTTTTCTTAGATCTTAACAACTTCTGTTAGCAAGATTAATATAAATTAAATGCAGCACCATTTCCCCTCTCCATTCAGATTTTTACTGATACGATTTTTATTGGCAATATCTTCTAAGTACAAAGGCAAACGGTCATCTGATGAGGGTAATATTTTTAAGCAGCAGCTATAATTGCAGTAAAGGATGTTGAATTGATTATTCTAGAGACAGATCTATTAGATACAAGAACAGATACAAGAGGTATAAAGACTGTACAAGGCGCTACATTCCTGCCTGTGACTTTAAAAATAATATGGGGACAATAATTGCTCTGAAATTGTTCCCAATTTCTATTTGCATTTAATCTCCTGCATACCTGCTGAGGTTTGAAACAATTCCTTCAGTTATGAAGTTACCTATAACAAGCCATGGAAATCAAGAACTTTACAATTTGTTTTATGTAAACCACTGAATAACCAGAAATCATGTGGAAAAGGAAGATGACTACATTAGGCATAGGGCAGTGGATTTATGGGAAGGATTTCACATCTGCTGCTGTGATCTATAATGTGTGTTGAAGAAAGAGCAGAATAACATCCTGATTATTGATTAATATTTTAGGTATTGAATTTTCTAAAATTTTTCAGAAGTTGGATCCAAGCCATGATGTTCAACCCCTTCCAAGAATCTAAATATGATTGCTGATGATTGCATTGCTTTGCACCACATCACCTCTTCAAGTAAAAGAAGCTCTTCTTTACCAAATGTTTATCTTGCTTAGAGATACTGTTCTTTTATTTCCCTCAAAACTATTCTCTTGTATTAAAAACGTTTCTCATTTGCAAGACTATGTACAAAATATGTAGTATAGTCTGTAAAGCAACAGATTTCTTCCAGAACAGATAATCTATAAATAAGTTTGAATTTTCATTTGTTATTGAATGTGTACAAATATATATATATATATATATATATAAAGCTGCATGCAGTACCAACAAGGTATTCCAAAAAATTGTCAGTTTTAAAGAAAGCTCTTTGCTACTTTCTTCAGAATATTTATTATTTTGTGAAGTTGACTAATGGAGCAATAGGACAAGAACAACATGGAGAAGTCAGCTACAACAGCAAATAACAAAATAAAAATACACACTTTCTCAATCTTTCTCATAAATAATAACATACTGTTTGAGATCTTCTAACAATAACCATGAAATACTGCAAAAAGCCATACCAAAAAGTGAGATAAGGGGTATTATGACATACATGTTGCTTTATCATTGAGTGCTCATGAAGAAAATTAGATCCATTCAAGCATTTCAGTTTGGAAGGTTGTCACACACTAATGGCCTATGGTCAGAATACAGAATATAAATCTTTCTACATTTCTGAGCTATTCAGTTGTCCAGGCTGCACATTACCAGTAAAACATGGTGTTCCCACACACACTGCGTCACTGATGACAGCAATATGCAGGTCTTAAATTGCAGTGAAGAAATAATTTTCAGAGATGGTCCCTGGAAAAGGTACTGTGAAAACCTCTTCTGGTTGTTCTTCTACTTCAGAAGAATTTAAACAAACAAATAAAAAGTCTTCCTTTCTTTCTATAATGCAGACAATTAATTTTGAGAGATGAATATAATTTGCTTCTGTTCATTTCCTTTTTGTGAACCATCTGCAGAGATATCTTAGAAAACTAGCAGAAGTTATCTGAAAACTGTAGGCAGATATTAATACCAGTGAGTTTTTCAAAACAATGCTTTTGTGCTTGCCTTTTCCTTTAAAAAAAAATAAAATTTAAAAAGCATATTTTAAAGAATCTTTGAACTAAATTTTGGTGAAGTTTGATTTCTTCTAGAAGCATATGTTTAGCTTTTAAGTTCTGCTTCGTTTTAAGAAACTAGTACATCACTAAACATCTCCATGAACAGTCTTTTAGCCATTTTCTAGAAGTGCTTGTATAAAAGCTCTCCTAAATCAAGTCCTATTAAAAGAAAGTTAATTTTGACTAACACTTTATTCAAATGTGAGAGCATTCAGACAGTAAGAGAGCTTCAGCATAATGGAAAGCCAGTCCTATCCAAGTCATAGTATATAAGGAATGATGCATGAAAAAATTGAAAGGAACGGAAGAAAATGAGGTGCAAAGAGCTGCTTTATAGGACAGCCAGGCTCTGGAGGACTCTTCAAGCATAACAGGATTTGCCTTCTGAGCACGAATCTGGAATACCAGACCTGAACAACTAAGTAGAGTTCATGTAGAAGAGAAAGGGGAAAGAAAGCCCACTGGGGGATATCTGCATCAGAGGCCACAGCTAAACACAGTTTTCTATGGGGATCAATAAATAGGGTGCCATCAGTACTGCCATGTATTGCAACTTGAACACATTAGCTCTTAGAGCAAAGTTCCTGTATATCATCTTAACTTGTCTGGCATGCTACCACCTACCACTGCCTTGGTTTGCCTTTAGCATGTGAGCCATACCCAGTGTACCACCAAAGTATTATTTCCAAGAGTTGTTACACAAAATCAAGCATTCTAGCTCTTTTCCCAAGGTGTAATTATTATTTCACTTTATGGCACAATTCACTGTACCCTCTTTAGGCTTAAGGACTTTTCTAGTCTCCCACAAGGACTCTTGATTCTGTAATCTTTTTCCTGTCTTAGAATTTTGTAGCCTCTTTTAGCATTAACTTAATTCAGACAGCCCACACAATCTCCAGGCCTCCACCTCCTAGGATTCTGCCTTTGAGTTCTGGATACTTGTCTTCTCCACATTTGCTTCCCAGCAGGCTTCCTTCTTGAGAGCCTGACCCAGAAATTCAGATGCTGCAGTGTATCCCAAGAGTCTTTGTTGTTAACAAATGTTCCTAGGACATGATCTCTGGATTGATCCTCCTAGGGAAGTGAGCTACACAAACCTTGGCAAGGCTGACACTCAGAAAGGGACAACCTGGCTCCTAATTGCAATGCTGTTATTTCTCCTAGGGAGTATCAACAGTTAATGAAGGTGTATGAAACACCTCAGTACCACCTTCTCCTCTGAAAAGTTATGTATGGTTTTATTTTCTGGCAAGGAACACTTACCCTGCTGCCCCTGCGGTGTTTGTGAGATGATGAACTGTGCTGGCTGCAAGTTGGTTGTTGGATGCACCAACACAAACTGTTGCAGGTTGAGATTCTGCTGCTGAAGCTGCTGCAAGTGCTGCAAATCCTTAAGGAAACAGGGGAAGGGAAAAAAAAACAAAAAAAAAGAAAGAAAAAGAAAAAAGACAAAAGGGGTGGGGGGGAGAAAAAGAAAGAGCTATGTGTTAGACATTTAAGTCAGCCATGATTCCCAATGTAACTAGATTTCCTATCAACCAGTTAAATTCTAACATTTAGAGATAAAAGTGGATGTCAAACACAGCAGTCATGCTACTGAATATCCTTCAGGCTGGCAATTTGCATTTCACTGTCCTTCATAAAACCAAAGAAAAATTATTTACCAAATAACACAGCAAAATATTTCCAGCACTGTTCTGCTTTTTTTTTTTTTTTAAAAAAAAAAGAAATCTCCCTCTCCTCTAAATGCAGAAGTTTTCAAACACTTAAAACTTATCAGCACCCAGATTTCTCAGACTTATATTTTGAGGATGCAATTCTGAGACAAAATTCATTGTTGACAAATCAAGCATATTAGCTGGGAGCTATTTTTAACAACAACAATCTGCAATTACCATTCTAATCAGCAACGGGAAAGAAAAAAATTACAGATTCCTAGTTTGCACTCTGGCTGTTTAGGTAAAATTTCAGGAATTAGCTAACTCAATTAGTAAATGAATATATTTGATTAGCTCAGAAACAAATAACAATAAGCTTAATAGACACAGCTATAGTTAAGGTTGAAAGGAATAACCCAGAACACTGCACTACTGTAGAACCCTACTTCTACGTATTCAAACCATTCAGAACTATTAATTTGCTATAATTAAATGACTAGTCTCAATGTAAGCGTTAATCTCTGAGAAACTGAATCGTTAAGAAAAATGCTTTAATTTGCTGTTTAGCTGGAGAATGAAAACACAGCAAACTGCTTAAAAAAACTTCACCCAAACTAGCCTTTTTATTTTCATCCTCTCCAAACAGGACAATAACAAAAGTAACTGAAATGTGAACACTTGAAGCATAATATGAAGCCAGCCAACATAACAGAGATAATCTATGAAAATTATCTATACATATGTGTAGAATTTTTCTGAGAAGCTGTTTCAAAATACTCACCAAGCAGGTGGATAAATATTTCCCACACTTCCAACCTCCCACTAAACAAGCCAAACTAACCCAACAAAAACAACCTCCCCAAGCTCTACTTCAGATAAGTTACTCAGATACCAGGGTACCTGTTTGCAGACAGACACCCTCTGTGTCCAGCTGTCTCAGAAGATGTTAACAATGCCAGTGCACTCCTAAACACTGCTCAACCCAGCTGCTTGAATGGAGCTGCTCTTTTTAACACATTTCCTAACACACTTGAGTTAAAGTGAACCAGACTAACAAAGACCTGCTTCTTAAGGCTGGTTTTTGACTGATGCAGGTTCCTGAGCACTCACACAAGCTGCTCAGCCAGCAGATGTGAAAGGTCATTAACTGCCAGCAATGGAGATGGTGATGGAAAGTCACAAGCCAGACTGACAAGGATAACTGTTTATTTACACAGTACAACTATTTGCAGAATATAGTTTTCAGTCTATGACCTTATGTGATTTTAAAACTGTTAAACTAAAAGTTGGAACAATCTCCTTCTGGGGAAGAGGGGTGGGGAGAGTCAGTGGGTGGAAAGAAAGACTAGGGAGAAAAAAAAAAAATAATAAAGAGTCCATTGATTTATGAGACCAAAGACATGCATTATAAGAAAACAACTACTTAACCTGCATTACAAAGACACTGGCCATCAATCACTTAGGCAACTTGGTAATGTTAAGTCAAAAGCATGCAGTGTAATAATATGGGAGACAGACTCCAGA
Organism: Caprimulgus europaeus; assembly: GCA_907165065.1. The sequence goes on along the minus strand of OU015523.1, from coordinate 5,462,205 downwards.
TGCATTGACCAAGCCATGCTCTGTAAGAAATGGAAACTTCCATCTCATAAGAAAACATTACAATGTTAAAAAGCACTCCCCAGCACAATACAGTGTTTCTCAAGCTGATAGTATTGTTTGCTTTCAGAAGATTGGAGAAGTACTGCAACCATTCCTATGAAATCAAGGACAATTTCCTTCCTAAATAGAGAAAGCTATACCTGCTCCAGTTTTTCCTGAGAATTCCATGTTTCTTCTGACTTCCTAACATGAAGCTACATTTGTCAGAACTGCTACTAAAAACTCCTACTTCTTGAGCCCAACATGACATGGACCTCCACTCATTTATTCACTAATTTTTCAATGCTCTACTGATTACCTTTGCAGATTGAGCAGACACTCCAGCACAGAGGGCTTGGATGCAAGAAGTAGATGCAGAGGAAGAAACAGAGATGGAAAAAGTAGAGCAAGCTGACTAAGGCTGTGAATGCTGGGTGGAAGAAAAACACATGAAGAGAGGCTGAAGGATGAAAATAGAAGTGGCTAAGAGAAAAAGTTGGAACACAAAAGGAAGAGTTGAGAAGGAATTTTTGAAGGAAAAAGCATGGACAGAAAAACAGAAAGGTTGAGGACCTCCCCCACCAAAAGCAAACTAATTAAGTCTCCCCAGATGACCCAGTAGATCTCAGATGATTTGAAGAAGCACCACAGGAGATGGAGTTACATACAAGAAAGAACACAAAGAAACAGGAGCAGTGTATTTGTAAGGTCAAATGAGGAGAGCTTTTTGTTTAAGACTATAGTATTCATAACGTAGGGTACCCAGCTAAGACATGACAGCTCTTATCATCAGGCTCTTACACTTTAATATGAGAAAACTGTTTTTAAATTGAGGCCTCAGGGATAACTGGTATAAGCAATCTTATTCTGTGCATCTGTCTTGGTAAATGGTATCTTGGCTGAGTCTTGTTTAAATATAGAAATACAATTCCATAATGCAGAATGGAAATGATACCTCAAAGGCTAATCACTCTTAAATAGCCCTACCAGCCCCTCAAATTCATTTGAAATCCAACTTTATTTCTACCTTGGGAAAGTTTTATTATTTAGTTAATTGTACCATTACAATAAATCTCCCAATAGCAACCATGTGAACAACTCTGATACTTTTCCTATACTGATTTTTTTTCCCCTCAATGGTAAAATCTGTATCCTAGCACAAACACATAGAAAAAGATGGAAAGACTTTTGGGGAAATACACGTCTTCTGGTGCTGCCTAACAATTTAGAAAGATCAAAACAATCCAACTCCTACTTCAGCAGAATAATCTGCCAAGTGCTACATCTTGATGTGAGGAGGGGTTTTTTTGTTTGTTTTTCTAAAAAAATAATCTGACATTCTAAATTCAATGCCATTATCTCCAGTTAGAACTTCAGTACCAACTCAGGCACCTCTGTCACTCTGAGGTTTACATCATATAAACACTGATCATGGATCCTGAAAACAAGTAAGGTTTACAAAGAACTCTAAAACTTGGTACAACTGTGTAGTGACAGTTCAGCATCAGCTCAGCAGCAACACTAACATCTTACCTGACTGCAGCAGCAGATACCTCACATGAACTGCAGTGCACATTAAAAAAGCCATGCCTGTGCAATTAGTTAATTAAAATAAATATGGTAATCCCCCTGCTGCAGAGACCTGCCAGTTAATCAATTATTCAAAAATCATCAATTAAAACAAACATTCAGCTATTTGTGTAATCAGCTACATGTTTACAATAGCAATGCAAACAAAGCTGAGCGCTGTTTACAAACTGCTGTGAAGGTGTTATCCACCTACAACCCTAGATAGTCCAAGTTTTCCATAAATTATCTCAAATCATATCCAACACCTACACAGATGATGCCCTGCACTTTCATCATAAGAAACAGCTAACAAGGTTCAACCAAGCGACATTTATATATCAAAATAACCTATCCTGATATAAATTAATGGTAAAGTCAAATATTTAAGTAATTAAGAATGCCAGAAAACAAGTGAAACTTTAATTTGTTCCCCTTGTGCTACAAATACACATTATATGGTGGCAACTACCTGATCACATGCTATTTTCATAGAGCCTTTAGCTCATTCAGGAGCACAAACAAAACAATGCTCACTTTAGAAGCTCCTATTTGGTGGCACACACCTGATCTTTTCAACTTTTCTCAAATACTTCTCTGAAGATTTTTTTTAAAGACTTGGAGGAAAACCTAGTGCTAAATTAGTAATTGTAAATGCCTCACACATTTTCCTGGCTTCCCACTGAAATGAAAGAGCGGGATTAGCAACATCTCACACATGCCCAACAATGCCTTCAAAAGTAACCACTAATTTAGTGGCTTATTTGATAAATGTAAAAGCCAGAGAGTTCAAGGTACAGATTTTATTAATATGATATTTTAATGCTCCACACTTCAGTAAAACAGACCTTGTTATCTTAAACTGCACACCTGGAAGACAAGAGGCACAGGCCTGTGGGTCACTTATATCTAGGTTAAAAGACTTGTATAATATCAAATGGCAACTCTGTGAGGGATGCACGGAGATGTTAGAAGCTAACCACCAACTTCCTTTGACAAGGGCATGTCCCATTCTTCTCTTGAAATCTGTCTGTATTATTGGCCACAGACAAAAGTTTAAGAAAATTAAGAGATGGTCTTGGGAGTTGCAAGTTTCCTTGAATGCTACATCCTTGAGTCATCTCCAGATCATGACAGTGAAGTGGCATCCTTTGATAAAAGGAGTATTAATACCTGGTCACATCACTCATCACTGTACCAAGAGAAGTCATGTGTGTGTGTGTGTGTGTGTTGGGGAGGAGTCTGTGGGCAACATCAGTCCTGGCCTTTTAAATGTGGGGTGGCATCACTCTGACCAGAGAGGTCAGAACTTTTACACTAATACCACAAAAGTTTGTCACTTCAGCTAATAAAAAACCCTGCTAAGACAACCAGGCTGTTATTCAGCTAGTGAACTAGCACAATAAAGGAATAGCACATTTCACCAATGGTCTTCACAGACAATTGCAACATTTCCACTCTTTTACTTAACCAGCCCTCACCTTCACTTTTTAGACAACTTCATCCCAGCTGAGTGCAAGCAAAAATAGTCTGAATAGAAAGCATAAGTCTTAAAGAAACTGCTCACTGTAAGAAGCAGTAACTTTGGAGATTACATGCCCAACACACTTTGCACAACTAGACTAATCAAATGGAAATTTTACGTACCAAGAATCTTACTCTGCGGAAAGATGGACCTCAGCATCAGCAACACAATCACCTACTAGAAGTGAAGATGTCTATGCTGTATATTCAGTCACCCTTGACCAGAAGTCTGAGGAGTTTCCACACTCCATGCACTAAGCAGAGAGTCAGTGGTGCTGTGTTCTCCACGCTGAATTAAGCCAGTCCTGGAAGACCCAGGAGGATCTTTGCTGCTCCTAGTAGGCAGAACTCCCTTGACAAGCAGTTCTTCAGAATTAACAGGTCTTTAGCCTGTTAATTCTTTAACCATAAGACTGGACAGAACCCGACAGCAGACTCATTCTGGCAAGTTCTTCTCTAAACGCACAAGGTGCCCGTTCCTCGTCCCTGAACTCTGAGCATTAAGCACCGCGCCAAAATAGCACACACACGTGTCAAGTCAGACTGCCTCTCTTCAGCTCCATCACTTTGCTCTTTGGATTTAACAAGCATCCCTTGTGATGCGTAGGTATCCCTTCCCATCCATACAGGTCCTGACAAGCATCATTTCTATAGACATATCCCCCTTTTTCTCCTTTCTCAAGCTAACTGCAAGGAGGAAAATGCAGAAAATGCAGCATCTGGTCAGATTCTGGAACAAACTCAGAAGCTCAGCGGAACTGATGAGCTGCTGGTTCACATTCTTTGCCAAAACTATCAACTTCAACCTCTTCAGCTAAGGACGCGTGAGGAAAGACTACCAGTACTACGAGGACTCTAGAAACTCACTGAATAAGGAATAAAAATGTGATTTGAATGATGCAATTAGTCAAACCTCTTTTATTTTCCACCCTCTCAAGCCTCAAGGCTCACCTGTGCAATCTGTATTGGCTGAGATAGAGGGATCTGCGTCATCGGCGTTGCAGCAGAGGCCGAGATGGTGGCACCAGCAGCGCTGTGCTGCTGACTGGCTGAATGCTGCACTGCAGCCGCCAGCAACTGTGCCTGCGCCTGTTGTAGCAATAACTGTTGCTGGGCTGGCGTCAACGTGAGCTATAAATAATTAGAAAACACAGCCATTAATAATGGAAAGAGCTACTTCAGCTACAAAGTCATTAGAGCTAGCTCATCACTAGTTATATTAACCAGACATTCCTAGAACTGTTACTACAGTGCAGCCATTAACTAACCAATGACTCTGGCCTTAGGTTTTAAGGGCAGCTGGCTACTCAACGCAGCCTAAGAACCAACCTACCACAGACCTGACATACACCAAACCGCACCAACGCAAACGTGGAACCTGCTGAACCTAACTTCACTCCTCAGTTTTCTTCACAACTCTACCAGGAGGGTCAGGAAAAAGGTAATTAAGTAGCAAGCAAGAGAAAAGACTCAGTATTGCCAGGATTTGAAAGGAAATTTACACCCAGCAGAACAGCAAGTGATTAGCCAGATGAATGAGAAGCAGGAATGCTGGCTATGGCTACTGAACAAACTGATAACACCCCAGCTGCTTCACATTAGCATGAATCCCTGCCATATTCCATCATTTCCATTATGCCCTAAGATATAAGTAAAGAACATGAGCTCCATTTGTTTCTCTCCAAGTCTCCCCATCTGCTTTTTTTTTTTTTCCTTTTTTAAATAGAATAGAGTTGGCAAGTTTACATCCCTTCCCTTTCCCAAACACACATTATCTCTGTGAAACAGGTGGCAGCAGTCTCTCCTTTACATGTAAATGAATCTCAATGCCCATATTTACTACAATCCATATCTGCATAGGCCTGGAATTTTGAATGTTTCACTACTGCAGACAATCATAAATTAAAACAAACTTTTTTTTTTTTCTTGAGAATGAGAAAAATAATAAAATACACTGGGGTTTAATAATGTATTAAAACAGTCTCACTTTTAAAACTTTCAAATGCAATTAATGCAAAACTAAATAGGATGTTTGCTTACACACTAGCATACCAGAAGATTTAACAACTGAACATGAAATTAAGACACCGTTTCATTCAAGCGTAGAGATGATCTAACCTAACACTTCAAATCATAAATATATTGTTGGAGCAACTGTCCTAAATTCCTTATTAACATGCAAACTCTTAAAACTGCAAAGCTGATTACATGGAAGCAAACTCTTTAACCAAACAAGCCCATTCACCAAACCTGCTCCTTTTTTAAAGGAGTGAAAGTATTTACACCAACTCAGAACCACCAATAATCCTAAAACACCAGTTATTCCACAATTACTCCCAAAGCTTTGCCATTAAAAAACTCAGAACTGGTAGATTAAAACAGAAGAGTTGAATAGGCTTAAAACAAGTACTAATACAGTTACTTAAAAAGAAATGTGTTTGAGAAGAGGAAGACTTAGTGTCAGCAGCTCCCATTGTTTTTGTTCTTTACCCAGCTACCTGATAAGATTTAGTCTCGTGCTCCCATGCCTCATTTTAATCTTGCAAAAAAAATTAAAATTCCTCTTTATGACATCAGTGACTTGCTTATTTGTGCACACACCGAGTTTTAATTTCATTGCAGAGTCAAGATGGATACTGAGAGCAAAGAGAAAGAATTTTTCCCCCCCCTAAAAAGGAAATATTTTGCAACAAAAACCAAAGACTAAAGTCTGCTTTTTTTTTTTTTAATAGGAAGATATTTTCTGTCCCCTCTTTCACTCAAGTTTCTTCCTATATTAAAGGAAATGACAATAACCTTCACTGACAGTTCCACAGGGAGTGCCGTGGACACTGCCATCACTTGCCGGACAGGAGGCTTCCTGCAGTATACTTGGGTAAATCTTACCCCAGTGATCTGTCCTCCGGCCAGCATAAGCTGGGTCTGGGGTATGGCCGCCTGCACTGAAGGCTGCTGGGAAGGCTGGCTTGGCTGCTGAGAGTCCCCAGATTCTTCATTAGATTTAGACTAGTCAAAAAAAAAATAAAAAATAAATATATAACTCTTTATAGTGTAAAACAGATGTTAATGTATAACACTGCTATCTCAACACTGCACAATAAAAATCTTTCATCTGCATACAAAAAGCCCTTGGGTTTATTTTAAGACTGTGTTTAAGCAATGGCTCTATGTGCCCACCATCTCAGCTAGGATTGCTCAAACATGTCTGGAGGTAATGCAGTTTAAACAAAAGAAAAAGACTCTCAGGTCTTTTGTAACTCTTTTGACGTTCTTTTCAGGTCTGGCTTCATTTTACGCAAGGCAACTGAAGCTGACACTACCCTTCACCAAAAAGAAAGAAGAGATTGTTAAAATTATTCATTGCCTAAAATCCTGAACAATGGAAGGAGGGAAAGGAGATTGTGTTTCCATTTTCTATATCTGCATCCTGCACCTCTAAGTCATCGTATTGTTGTCTTTTACAGAACTAGTTTGAGAAATCCTCACAGGTTTATCTACCTACAGGAAAATATATAATATATATAGTGCTTTTAAATAATCAAAGGTTAGCATTTATTTAATTGAAAGCTGCTTTATTTTAAAATATTTGGGGCTTTTTGTGTGTGTGTGGTTTTCATTTTGTTTGGTGCTTTGTTTGGTTTTTTTTAACTGAAGAAATTGTGAAGACATGAGGGAGGAAATGCAAGTGCATGAAGAGGGGGAGAGAGTTTTATGATAATTAAAACTGGTTATGCAGAACATTAAAATTCTGCATAGATTTGCATATTTTCCACCACCTGTTTTGGGGACTGCAGAGCAGGCTAATTAACATAAAGGCTCTGATTAATTCTGCCAGTCATTGAGCGATAATTACAGCGCAGGACTGTAAACATTCTGCACTGGAGATACAGCCTGTTTGCCAACATCTCTCTCAGGGATGGAAGTTTACCATGGCAACCAAGGCAATTTTCTGCCTCCTTCCTCTTAGAAACGAAGGTCACTATACCTCCTCTTCTTTCCAAATTGTTATTATGTATAAGTGGGTCCACATTCTATTGCATTTCATGTAATGCACTACCTACATTCTTTAATAACAAGCAATACTGAAACCAGTTTTCAATAAAACTGCATCCCTTGCCCCTTAATACAGTACTGAGAGGAAGCAGCACGTTAACTGATACACTGAAGTGTTCAGCATCATAAAAAAAGTTTGAAAGCTTTGTTGTCTCACCTCCATTATTAAGCAACAATTACTCTGACTTATTTTGAAATCACTGCGTGTTATATACACAAGCGACCTACACCAGCCACACTACCTAGTTAATGTTACATTATACCCCTAGATTCAGCTACCAGAAGGATAAATTGCAAAGTAATACTTGCTATGTTTAAAATAAGTGAATAAATGGAAGAACATGAAAAAACTCCTGGAGTTTTATAGTTTTCCCCTAACAACCTGACTGAAATTCAGTGTAAAATGACGATCGCTGCATGTTTTAAACAACTCCAGTTTCTGAATGCTTACAATCCCGGACCTGATTTACAGCTGTAAAGCTGTTATTCCTTCATGCCTATCACTTGCAAGACCAGTTCATAATGAAAAAACAGAGGAACACATCAAAGGTTAAAAATGATCTCTAATGGGACCAGAATGCTCTTTGGAATGAGGGAAGGACGAGCAGCAGAAGGAAACTGTCTTTACCTGTACATTTAAGGACTGAGCAGCAGCCTGTAAACTTGTTCCAGCGAGCTGGACCTACAACACAGTGCAAAAATGGAAATGAAATAATGTAAAAAGAACAACCTCCCCACTTGCATCCCAAAAAAAAAAACCTCCTCTAAGAACAAAGCATGCCCCTCTAACACTTGGATCAGTGAAACAGGGGCTGTGCTCCAGGTTAAAAAAAAATAAAATCTGAAAGAATCTTGCACAGTGTTATTTGTCTACCTCTTGCTGAAGGTATTCCTGCCTAGGGATCTAGATATTATCATGAAATTGAGTTGAAACAGAGCATTTGGGGTGGACAGGCTAACTTCCTACACCTGTTAAAAAAAAATCCAGGCTTCAGGGGACAGCATTCAGCTCTCTACTCATCATCATCCTTCTAATATTTCAGACCGGATCTCACCCCAAATACACACGCTGCATTCACCTTACACGACAGAGGAGCAATCACCTGCACAGCACAAAACCCACAGCAGAAACCCTCTTCCTCAAATCAACCCATTCAAGCACTTGCAGTCCTCAGCCACTGAAAAGAAGATCTCAATCCAGAGGACTGGAGGCACTTTACAAAGGCTGTATTGATTCAGGTATACTCAAAACTTGAATTCAATGTTTGTGATTAACAGGTCCAAAGAAGTTCTTGTGGGTTAGCAGCAAAGAAAAACTGATGCTTCAGAAAGTGAGATTTATTTTTTTTTTAAGTGTGTTGTTCTATCTTTAATAAGGATTTTCTCTGTACAACAAAACACTAAATTCTCATTTCCTGGAGATTGTTTTAACGCCTCGCCTTGTTTCAACCACCACTCCTACAATAAACAGGGAATGCTATGTAATTAATTACCAACGCTTTCAAAGGTCAGAGTTACAGCCTGTATAGTGAATTCCATCTCTGGCCATGTTTGAAAACTACTGCTCATTTGAAAACCAGGCAACACATAAGGTTATAACAAAGCAAAGCAAAATGTAGTACTCTTGCTTCTACAAAAATATGTCCCCACATAATACACATAACAAAAGAGAGGCCACATATCTGCAAGCACAGGAAGGAGAGTTTTAATTTCAATTGCAATACATGAAATTAATAACTGAATATTCAAAGAGCCAACCCTTAATAATCATCCTGGAAACATTTCCTACGGCTCTAGACGAAGGTAGTGGACCTACTAAACATGTTCTACATCTAAGCAACACTCCCAGAAAAGCTTCTCCTCATCACAAGCAAAATAGAGTTTGACACAGTTGATGTAATCTGGGCTTTTAACATGAATTAACAGCAGACAATACTCTAAACAATAACAGCCTGCCATCCAAAAAATATACTCAGAACCAGTACTTTAAAAATTACATAAGAATAATAATAATAATAAAAAACCCACATAAAAGACTACAAAATGTATCCACTCAGGTACAGCCAGTGTGTTCCTGAAAATCTCTTTGAATGCAATTTGGACACCCCGTTCTACCACACAACAAACATTTTTTAATTAGAAATTAAAGTGAATGTTGCATCTAACCTACTATTTTGTATGAGTCTGGAGGAAAGCACTGTGTGTGAAGGCTGAATAACACCCCACTAACAGCAGCCACACTAGAAGAGGACAGTTTGACAATAGATTCCCACACACCTGCAGGTGCATAAAAGAATAGCTGAGATTTTCCTTTGAACTAGAGTTTCAAGAAATGAATCACACTTTATCAAACACTAAGTTATAAAGATCCTGACAACTGTTTAAATAAATACATTTCCAAAACAAGATAAAGCACTGTGCTAAATACAATTACTGTCCTGGATCAATCTATATAACAAAACAAAGAGTAAAACAAACACACAAAATTCTGCAGAACAGCTGTATCTGTCTCCATGTTCAACACACACTGACAGCCCATGAAAACTAGTCAGCTTCTCTGCACATAAAGGCAGCCTACAACAGCCTATTGGTTCAGCAAATTCAAACACTGGCACTCCCCAGGTCCTATATAACCCAATCTACTAGGAAAATTGTAATTATTTGACAAGATGTGTGGAATGTTCCATACAATAAAATGGCAGTTCAGAGCTCTTAAAAGAGGGCACAAAAGCTTTAGTACATCAATTATACCACAATAACTGTGCAACCTCAGACCTCAAACATTCAAGGTCAGCCAATTAGGTACTGTATTTTAAAGTTTAAACTTGGTGCTGAGGAAGGGAAAGAAATTAGGACATTTGTTTTCATACATCAAGTGTGAAGAGATAAAAAAACTACAAAAAAATGCCCCTTATACTTCTCTTCACCTAGGGATGCCCCATTTTGCTTCAGCCTACATCTGACGTTCAGCTTTGATTCCCTAAACACAGTAGCAGCAGAACAGAGGGACAGCAGTAGAAGCCTGAATATCATTTGACAAACAGGCCCTTGAAATAACTTTAAAATAAAAGAAAATTAAAACCTCACAAACCAGATATGCTTAGTAAGTAAGATCACTTAATATTTCTAGTTAATGTGTATGAGCTTGAAAGATTGAAGCACATTGCTGACCACCATCCAACACCACTTCTGGTTTCTTAACTAGGTAGTGACAGTTTCAGAACCTTGGCAGATTAAATTTTACTTTGCCTTTCAATTTAGTATCTCCACTATGGTTTAAAACAAAAACAACAACAACTGTAGGCATTCTCAAGTCCCCAAAAAGGGACTTCAGAGTTCTCCCAAATAGGTCTCACCTTATCTTGACGTATTTTTTCCCATCCAAGCTATTTAAGCATGTGGTCTACTCATATGTTCCTATACGACTACCCATCATTCAGAGAAAGAGAGAACACAGAAGATAAAAGTTCATACCTGCCTGAGTCTCCCCTACTTTGAAATGGCTCTTCTCTTACCTGATGAAGGTGCCCAAGGAAGGCCTGGGCCTGGGCTGTAGAGATTGCTCCTCCGACAGGCACAGGCTGCTTTTGAAAGTCCAGGCCATTTGTTTGCGTGCCTGGAAACAGAGACATTAAGAACTGTTAGTTATTAATTCGATGAAATTGAATAAGAACTAATATTCCTAAGTCTCCTGCTATTCTCTCAATACTATGTAGTACAAAAATACTCTGAGAGTAACAAGAATTGAATTTTTTACAGAAAGGGGGAAGTGGGGAAGCAGTGTCACTTCCAGATTCAGTCATACAGCATTTGTCAGCTGAACAAAATCAACACCATATTCTCTTTAGTTTCTATCACCTTACCTACTCTATGTACACTGCTACCCCATCGTTCTCTCCCGTGGTTTGAGAGCCGAACGAGCGCACGTTGCTGAGGTTAAACTGTGTTTCCTTTCTCCATGCACTCTCTCTCCAGCAGCTGAAGACTATTTTCAAGTTCAGAAAGTGGCAAGAAGAAGGTTCATACAAAGTCACCTTTCATTAAAGATAGGTAAAATAATACTTGACGAAACAGAAGCGCCACATACACCTAGCAGTTACGGGCCACAGTTCTGATAAAAGATAACTCCACATTCCCATTAATATTTGTGCAGAGCTCTCATTACATAAGATAACTGTCTGGGCTTGCTTTTGCTCTCACCCACTTTCATATAACTAAAATCTGATTATTTTCCTACACTTTTTCTTCTTTCTAAACAGAAGACATGAAAACCTACAAACTATCCCCAAATAATCTAGTTTTGAGAAAGGGGAAAAAAAGAAATCCACAAAAAACTACCACAGGATTCACTTCTGCCAAGAGGAACTGTAACTACAGACAGATGATAAAATCTACATTAGGGATTATCAACAACTGGTTTTGTGTGTTGGGTATTGCTACCTACAGTGGCTAACAACAAGAAGGGAGACTCTGAGTCTGTCAGGCTGCGTGGAATTTCTACAACAGATGATGCAATCTTAAAAATTGCGTGACTGAAATGAAGCAAAACCAGCTCTAGACTTGCATGTTTACTCTTCATGAAAATCAGATTTTGTTCAGTGCCTGTGGACAGGTGTTCAACCAACTCCTACTTCAAAATTCCTTCCATCATCTACATTTTTTGCCATAAAAATCTAGGTTATCTCCTAAGCAAAAGAGAGTCAAGGTTGTTAAAACAACAACAGGGGTTGTTCAAACAACAACAGGGGTTTCCTATTCCTTAGAAACATCTGCAAAAGCAAGCAGATGTAAAACTTGATTCATAAAATACACTATCCAATATTTTACATTGCTGTTTTGACCTACAAACAGCTTACACAGATAAAGTTTTCTCTTTGGTGGAGGTGCTGTGGCGGAAGAGTTGGTTTACTCTCAAGTTTTTTAATTCTATGCTTTGGGCCAGGGCTTACAGTCTTAAAGAGACATATGTGCAGCCAAAAATCCACAGACATGTTAAAAATGTTCACATTTTAAGCTACATAAAATTATTTTGCTTAATAAATCTAAAGTTCCATACCCAAGTGAATGGAAGGACTATCACTGGTCTGAATTGATCCTGAATGAATGTAACTTGGTTGCATTTCTCCAAAGAAAGGGAGATAAGAAGGTCTGCTTCAAAGAGCTAGAATAATGTCATAAATTTTAATTCTTTCCAGTAAACTGCAGAATTCCCTCAATGCAGAAGGCCAAAGGGAGTGGGAAGATGATTAGGTAAATATATAAAGACAATTCCTGACAAACAGCTACTGTAAGTCAAAGGAAACAATCTAACACCTCCTTATTTAAGAAGATCTTTGAATCAGTTTTCAACCTGTGGTCAAGGAATTCTAACTAGGAAAAAAAAAATAGATAAGAAAAACTACTGTAAGGCAGATACTCCTCATTCCAGTTGGAAACTGGCAGAGGTCAAAAAAATTATCTATTTCTGAGAGGACTAGCTGCAAGCCTCACCTTAAATAAATAGGTGAAGCTGTTCCAGTTAACTGTCTTTCAAAAAGAGCCTGGAATCACGATACCATGTGAAAGGAGCACTGGTGTGCGTGTGTGCAGAAGAAATGCTCCAGTTACTGCTTCTGCTGAGTCTTAATAGAGAAATTTGAAATTAACCTCTTAGGGTTGATAGTTTTGAACAAAGCAAGTTCCAAGACTGAACTTAAAATCTCCATAGGTCTCAAAACCCAATTTAAATAGGCACTGAGAGAAAACAACAAACTCAGCCTTGAAGGACTCCCAGCTCCCTCTCCTCACGCCTCCCAAAAATCAAACTTGGAGAAAAAAACCCCAAACTGCACCTGTTATACTTTCATCTTAAGCTTTCTGTGGAAGTAGTGTCCCTTCCCCTTCTGATGAGTTTTGGAAGGAATGCTACCCAGGCTGCTTGCATTTATCACAGCCTACATCTTTTGAAGAACAGCAGAGAAAATGAACTTTAAGTTCAGCATATGAGAGACCTTGCTCTTAAGGTACTCATAAGGGTGTGACACCAGTCCTGGGGAACCCAAGAAATCTGATAAGGAGACCAAAAAATGGAGCTGTCAGAAGCAGAATTGTGAGTACATGAAAGGACCAGAATGCCACTTCTGCTCATGACAAGAGTTCAAAGCAAAAACCCATGGTGATTAATAGACATGGCAGATGCAATAACAAGTATTGTGATTTTAACAACCCCAAGTATTTATGAATTTCCCACCTCCAACTGAACTCCCTCAACTGCTAGAACTGATCTACCAGCTCACCACCACCAAATAAAAACCCAGCAGTGGGAACTCTCCATCTCCCATCTCCCCTTTCTTCTTGGTTCCAACTACACTGTCCCTGTCCTGCCCATTCTGGTAGTTCATGGACACAGCAGTAAGAGTCAGCAGGAAGCTAACTCACTTTTCTACCCGAGTAGAAAACTATTTGTGTGAACTTTTTCTGCCTTTTTCTTTTGGCCAAGTTAGTTTTCTGCCAGTTATGTGAGATGACCTTTGCAGATAATGCAAAGCAGAGGAGGTCAAAGACATGGCAGTAGGGAAATGAGCTTTCCCTGTTCCCAGTGAGTTGTTAAGACGTTGCTGAGCTGCAGGATGAAATTTCACCCTTATAGCCCAAGTCCAATGCAACTTAAGCACGTTTAAATTCTGGCTCAAATCCAGCCACGCAGTTAGGTTCTTCATGGAGTTGGTTTGGATGAAGACTAAGTGCAATTAATTTTCAGCCAAATCAAACCTTTGAATCATCTCACTCAGTGGTACTTCAGGGAAAGGAACAGAACACCAAGTACCAGGACACTCTGCACATGGATTACTTTATGCTGTCTTGGAATTGTACCTGCCAAGGGTAAAAGCATGACAAAATGGTACAGAAAAGGTAACATTGCACCCGCAGTCAGGAGAACATCATACTCTCAAAATCCAAGACCGTAATCATCAGACTTTAGTCTTAGTTTCCAAACTGCCTAAGAAAGGAAGAGGAGTGAGGAACTACAGGTCTGGTGAGATGTGGAATAAGGTGCAAGACAGGACTCAGGAAGGGAAGGCACACAAGGAGAAGGAAGAACTCTAACTTGAGTGGGTATCTGCACTGGGCTCTGGCAGACATCTTCCAGCACTACATTGTCCCATCTCTCACTCTCTCTCTGCATGTGTTGATAGAGATAATAGCCCTAACACTCAGAAATTGTTGATTCCTTTTCCATATTCCTAATAAGAAGTTTAGCATTGATATTTGCCCAGGATTTCAGCAGTTAAATAATATTTCATGGTCCATCTTCCACTCTCCTATAGACTTTCTTCTTATGGAAACTGGAAAAATCAACCTCTGGAAATGAAGTAATGCAAATAAGAATCCTTATAACTTTTCCAAATACTACACTTACAAAAACTATTATCTTGCTTCTATGTCAATGCACGTCATAATACTACAGTTTCCATTCCACAGACATTATAACCTTGGTTTTCATAGTACTGCAATCACACTGCTTTTAAAATGTGCATTAAACAAACAAAAAAGGTTGTATTCTTTTGGAAAATTTTGTGCTGCAACCTATAAAAAGGAAACCAAAAGGACTATCTGTTTACTGTAAGGCACTCTTCTTACTTCCCTCTCTTTTTCCAGTAGATACTAAGTAGACTGTCTACCCACAACTGCAGGTTGGAAAAGATTTGTGTCATTCTGCAATACCAATGACCAGCTGATTAATTCATGGTCTTGCAAAAACAACCATCTCCTGTACTCAGAGATTTTTTTTCTTTTCATTTTTGATTTGTCTGAAATACAGGATGCTTTTTCAGATGCTTAAAAGGAAAGTCCAGCTAGCACAAAAATTTTCAAGTTAAAATATGTTTTGGGCATTTTATTCTGACCAATGTATTCAGGGAATGTTACTATGTTCCCTAAATACTCAAAAGTTAGAAATACAAAGCCCTAATTTGTAAACTTCCATTAAACTTAGCTGTTAGCTCAGAGAACTTCTGATGTTAAGTCATCTTTACCAGCTAATGTTTCTGAGAACATCAGCGCTGCCAAATGTAAATTCCATGCCCTACAGTAATTTCTCTTTAAAATTTCCAAGTTGCATCAGCTTGCTACAGTTTAAAACAGGAATGACCCAAACAAACATCCACTGAGGTCCAAAAGGTAGACTAGTAGTGCTTACACAGACCCAAGTGATTTACAAATATCACTGGAAAATAAACAGTTACAGAAAGATACAAAAATAAGAACTCTGAGTGTTTATAAAAATCACCTTCACCCATTTTTAATTCAGAGTCTACACTCCACAGACAATCAATGGCACTTCCAGTTCCTCAGCATCCGAGCTGGAAACTGACTGCTTTCCACTAAGCATGTGCAGAGCCCAAACCCATAATCTAAGTACTCTGATGAGAAGCCTAAAATTCCGTTCTGTGAGCATTCCTGTCAGGGTTCAACATCTGCTGGCTGCCTAACGCAACTTGAGCCCTCAAGGAATGTCACAAATGCCATTAATCACTACCTCCAGTGGTTTATGAACACTACATTTAAAAACAAAACAATGACTGCAGAACAAAGGGACCTCAAAAAAAAAAATGAAAGGAATGACTGGGAACATTTAAATTACAGAAGCAATGTTTGCAAAAGGTCCAAACACCAGGAGAGTCAAACTTTTGTAATAACTAACCTTAGTATTAAAAAAAAATAATAATACAGGTGTTTTATCCCCTTTTGTGAGGAAAACATTTACATGTAGCTTCACAATCCATCAATTTCTTTATCCCATGGCCACCACTTTCACGCTGATGGAGTATCTGCCCAGCAGAGCAGACCTGGGGTTCTGCTGAAGCAGATACAATACTTCTGTGATAATGGATCACCTTTGAAGAAACCAAGTCCTTCCCTTTAACAACTTGGTTTAGGTGAAACTGATAGTTAAAGCTGCACTTCAGGAAGTGCACTAGGAATGCCCTCTTTGGAGAAAGCATACACAGAGAAGTGTGGTCACACAGAGCAGCAAGTCTGGATTTTCTCAGAAGTTTACACACACCCTCCATCTACAAGGAATCTATAGGGATATTTAAAACCATTATTCTTTTGATGCTGTTTATGATTAGGAAATATTTACAGCCCCTATGTTCTTTGAAATAATGTTTTATAACATCCTAAACCAGAGTAAATACATAATAAATATTTTTTGTACATAAAAATAATTCATACCTCTCCTATTACAAATACAACAGAAACTATAAAAACTGAAATGCCAGTAAGAAAACACATATTAATAAGTGAGCAGAATTCCTTTTGACTGACCCCAAGCATTGGCAGAAAACATCCAGCCTCTCGGATCAGTATCAGGAACATTCAGTCACTCTTACCTGTATTAAAGCTTTGCACAAAAAATGAGGAGACAGCAGCAAAAAACAAAATAAATTGTTAATTTAATCACAACTCCAGAGTTTAAAATAAAACTCTTATTATTGAATCAAGAGAAGGAAAAATAATTTTCCTCATACAAGGTAACTAGACTTCTCTGAAAGCAACAAGTTCCTTCTCATTCAAATTTCCTTTTCCCAAATGCTACTCTAAGCTCAGAGAAGATTCTGAGTTAGGTGAAACTATTTATTTTCCATTTGGAACTGTCATTTCTCTTGTTTCCAAAATGAGCAGTAAATTACCTCCAGAAAGGAATTAAAGCATGAGATAGCATGATGAGTTACAGTGGCTTAACAAGCTTCTCCAATGGCTTAGAACTTGGCCACATCTTAAGGGTGTGCCAAAAGGCACGCTGACCTTGACACAAAGGCTGTTCTTCCCCAGCCAAATTTCAGGGTTCTGTTCTAACACACCAAGAAATTACAGAAAAGATGGCTAATGTAGGTTGTTTGGGTTTTTTTAATGTTGAGAAATGATGTTTTCTCCCTTTGCCTTGTTCTTGAGAACTGCTGTGAGAGCTTGAATGAAATCTAAAATGGAAACAAGATCAGCCAGTGGCCCATGTCTGCCAGGGAAAATTTCAACCCAAAACCACATGACAAAGTCAGAGGTCCTGAAGGTATCTTTTGCCAGGAAAAAATGAGGCTACTTATGGAGAGCCAGTGCCACCAGACTTTCTGTAATATCAGAAACATTACAGGTAGAGGAAATGGGGAAGGGGAATCTTATCTACAAAGAGTGAGTAGTGCTCTGATACCATAAGTATGGATAATGCCCTGCATACAATAGCATTAATAACAAAACAAAATCATTCCCGAGTCTCTAAAAACAGTAGGTGTAGGGGGTTTTTGTTTGGTTTTGTTTGTTGTGTTTTGTTTGTTTAATTCCTGTAAACTGGTAAATAAATTTTGCTTTTAATATCCAGGAAATAGCTCTGCACCAACTAATTTCTTACCTGTGTTCCCATCTCCGCTCTCCATTGACGGTTTACTGGTTTCTGACGGATTGTTCATTCTTGAGTCTGCATGAAAACAGAAATAAAGATAAATTAATACTGCAAAAGAAAAAAAAATCCCCAAATCTATTCATACCTTCTTGTCTAAGGGAAGTACAGAACATCAGGAATTTGATATGTATGTTACCCTAATTTAGATCATAACATAAAAAGAAAGATGAGAAGCAGAACACAATACTGAACCTGCCAGAAAAATACTGGTTCCAAATTTTGTATGTCATTATTCCCATATGTGAAAACATGGCATTAAGGGAACAAAAGACAGCATGCTGGAAGGCAAAGATAGGTAGGAACTTAATTTTCAGTACAATAAAAGTCATAGAAGCAAAAAAAAAAGAAAGGGGGGGGGGGGGGGGGTGAGGGTGAGAGGTAGGAAGGAAGGAGCAATGGCTACACCAAGATCCAAAAACTTTAAGTCTGACCACCATGACCTACATTCTTCTTGTGTTATTTTTTTTCTCCCCATACAAGAAAGGAAATCCAGTCATTATAATTAAATAGATGCCATTTTTCTAATACTCCATTTTTATTTTACAGGAATGTCACCTATATTAAGTTATTTATATTTCCTATATATTCACACAAAACAGCACAAATACAAAATAATTCCTTTTCCTTCTCCCTCTGGATGAATCTATTCAAAGCTTGGCAGCTGGGTACAGTGCAATGCAAAGGGCCTCTCCAGATGGCAGACAGAGAATTCCTTATACAGGAACCTATACAGATGTTCTGTGTACAGCATCAGCTCTCCAGCTCATTACCTCCTCACTCCTTGCTATTGACCTCAGTGTGCCACATTATCACAGACCAAAATTACACAAAGAATCTCAAGACAGAACAGTTCATAAAATGAAGTGTAAGCAAATCCTTAAGCACCTTCTTCCATTCCCCTAACCAGTTAAATGCAAGTTCAATGAGTTCAAAATGAAGCCTTTCTGCCAGGATATTCTCTTGTTAAGTGCTTAAAAGATGACCTCTGTCATGTACTTTCACCAAAGCAGTGATTTCCAAAACACCAACTGGCCAAAGAAGAATACAGTAATAGCATTAAATGCTGCACCTTTCCCTCAGATATTCTGAAGAACCCCCAGACACTTCACTGTTTGGCAGTCTATGAGTGCTGGAAATGAGAAGCTGGACTATTGTCTGGAGCACTGTGTCCATTCTGGGCTCCCCAGCACAGGAAGGACAGGGAACTCCCAGAGCGTGTCCGGCGAAGGGCGACAAGGATGATTAAAGGACTGGAGCATCTTTCTTATGGGGAGAGGCTGAGGGAGCTGGGGCTGTTCAGCCTGGAGAAAAGACGACTCAGAGGGGATCTGATTAATGTTTATCAATATCTAAAGGGAGAGTGTCCAGAGGACGGGGCCAGACTCTTCTCATTGGCACCCAACAATAGGACAAGAGGCAACGGGCATAAATTGCAGCCCAGGAAGTTTCACCTGAACACGAGGAAGAACTTCTTTACTGTGAGGGTGACTGAGCACTGGGATAGGCTGCCCAGAGAGGGTGTGGAGTCTCCCTCCCTGGAGATATTCAAAACCATCTGGACAAAATCCTAGTCCATGTGCTATACAAGTCCCTGCTTTGGCAGGGGGGTTGGACTAGATGAGCTTCAGAGGACCCTTCCAACCTCAACCAGTCTGTGATTCTGTGACTATACCCTGCAGGTGCCACCAGAACCAGGGGTGACAGCAGCAGAGGAACTCAAGCACAAACAAGCCAGGAGGAATGAAGTATGGGGACAGGGCCTGAATGAAAACAGGAGTTCACAACGAAACCTGGCTGGGAGCAAGGGGGAGAAGAGGAGGGAACTAGTTAGAAGCCCAGCATGTGTGAGACAAAATAAGAGACATCAACCTTGGAAAGACTCCAATAAGCAGTTAGGAAACAACGTGTCAATATTTTAAAAATTAATGTAATTTTCCACATAAACAACTGCTGCAGTTGAGCCCAGTAGGGCCTAGAAAACCCAGAGGACTGAAACAAACAGGAATCTTCCCCCAACAAGGTGCCTCGACTCTTCTGAGAAAGCTCCTATGCCTATGCTTACATCTCTCAAACATCAGCCATGTGTAAAAGAGAGCTGAACCATCAGTGTTACTCTTAGTGTAAAGGCAGATGTGTTAAACTGCTTTTTGAACAGGGGGGTGAGTGAGTGAGTGAGTGAGTGAGTGAGTGAGTGAGTGAGTGAGTGAGTGAGTGAGGAGAAAGTTTCCAGCTGAGCGTTGCTGGCCTACACGTCAGCAAAAGGCCCCGAGTTTTGCCCCATTTTTCACGACCGCTGCTGAGCAGAGTCAAGCTACAAGTTCACAGTCCTGAAAGACAGAGCTCTGCAGACACAGAACCTATTGCTTCCTGGCTCTTTATTTTGTCATTTTCCACATCTGGATAGCGTGATCCACACTCTAAAAACAGATCATGGTTCCACTGACTACACTGGTCTGCCCCTCCCTGCCGATAGACCTGGGTGTAAAACAATTACAAGTATGTTCCTACCTAGAAGTTGCAAGTACCTTAAATTGAATTTATTGTTGTGGCAACAGCACTTTTATTTAAACTGATTATGGGCAACATTCATTTGATAAACAGCTTTAGTTCCTTTCTTGACACACAGCTGGTGACTGAAATTGGTTTAGGTTCAGAGAACACTGGCTGGGAGAGTTCTCTTTGGACACAAACATGAAGAGTCTTCATCCAACAGGAAAATGAGCAAAGAGGGCTTAGAAGCCAACATATTTGGTTGTGGATTCATGGGGCTGTTGGACTTAAGATGTATTTTTAAGCCCAGAGCACAAGGATAGCCTGAGCTCATGGTAGCCCTGACCACAGAAGGGAAAAGCAGAGGTTGAGAAGATCATCCATCCCTCAGTAACATGGGATCCATGCAGTGAACCACTTCAGAAAGCTCTTGCAAGACAAACACCACAAGGCCTCCTGTGCTAGCTGGTTGCAGAAACTCAAGTGTTAGAGCCACCGTGCAGGATACCAATGGTAGAATAACCAAACTCAACCCAGAGCAGGGACACAACTGTCCTGTGCACAGAATTCCAAGCAAGGTAGCAACAGTTCCCTATGTATGAGGAGGCTCATGCAAGAAACCTTCCTGCATGACCAGCCAGTCTGCTCTGGACAAAGTTATAACTGTACAGACCTCTTTTCATAAAGCAACCAGCACATGTTTTTTTTTTCAGGCTCTGCTGCAAAATAAATCCTTTATAAAAAGGTTTTCAGTGTTTCCTAGTACTAGACATACACATAAAGTTTACTCAAGTACCAGAAGTGTGTCTAAAAGACTATTTTATTGTAAAGATTCATCCCTAACAAAGACCTCAAACATTGCTATTGCAAAAAAAAAAAGCAGCAGCAAGATGGATGAAGAAACATCTTTCTGGTAATGCTCAGGTTCAAACGAAGGATAACATCCATTATTTCACCAGCTGACTATTTCTTGTTCAATCTGTGGGCCTTCTGCATGTAAAGCATCAAGAACAATGCCGCTATTTCCATTGCAAATGGTATGGCACGCATCTGAAGCACAAAACTGCTACCAGCAAAACAGACGTATCCGCAGGACACTAAACCTACGGATTCATTATACGTCAAATAAAAAGATTATTTGGTTTATACGTGCTCATATGATTTCTGCTTTAAAGTTAAAAGAATAAACAAATGAAGTGGGTAAAGAAAACCCCAAACAACCCCAAACCCTAATGCCCTCACCTTTTCTTTTCCCTTTAGATCTTACTGGGGTTTTAAATAAAGGCCCTCTGGGCTACAACTTCTGCCAACATTATCTAAAAACAAACTCCACAGAAGGAAGGATCGAAAGCAGCAGGTGCATGATTGAAATAAAACTCTCAGGAGTGAATACATTCAGTGCTGGCACTCGGCTGGCAGGGCTGAGGGTGCTGCAAGGCACTTTGGAACATGGCAAGAGGTCTTCAGAAGAAAGAAGAGGCGGACGCTGGACCAACTTGGAGTATTAGGGACTGTACATTGCTAGCAAAACACAGACAATCTTAACATGGAATAAATATGTCATTAACTATTTCCTTTCACCCATTAAAGTGAAACTACCTAATACACCAGTAAAAATGATTCATTGATGCATATGGAAAAAAACCCAAAGTTCAATGAGAGTGAAAACATGCCATGAATTCACTAGAAATTAATTTTCAAAAAAACACATTCATGCTCAGAAAAAAAAAAATATACAGATGTCTGCTTTAAAATTTACCAACCAAAAATATACTCTCTTACTCTGACATGTAAGTTCCTACATGATTCTATAGAATGGAAACAAAAGAATAATAATAATAAATCTATACATTGAGCTTTGAGGAAAAAGCCTCGAAAATAAACAAAACTTGTTGTAAAATTGGCGTGCTCCATTATTATAAATAACTTCAAAAGACATAAAGAAGAAATTATGGCATGTCTGTTTCTGCAGTCCTGATGGAATCTCAGCGCAGGAAACGCATTATCCCAGTAACCTTAGGCACAGCTTGCAACGGTATCAATGGCAACCACTGTGGACTCCACCTTATTTTCTATTAGGCGTGGAGAACCTTGCTATCACATGAAAAATACACAGACATAACATACATTCTGTTGGGGAATGGCTCCATACAGCTACTAAATTCTTTAAGACTGGGACTCTCTCTTCCCCCATTCATTTTAATGCTTAAAAATTCATAATCCACAGATATGCAAGTCCAGTATTTGTTAGAAGCCAAATGCTTCTCGGATTGAAATCCTAAAAGCAAAAGGTCTGTGTTAATATCATCCAAGCCTAGCAGCAAATTTCTCCAGTGCAGAGGAAAAAAAATAATAAATTTCCTGGAGCGAGGGAGACAAGAATAAAAAAAATAAAATCAAATAAAATAAAGCATGTATTTCCCTGGTACAGATCTATCTATCTGCCTACTTGCTGCTGATTCACTGGTGAGCTTCAGCCGTAGAAATACCTTCTCCAGCCCCTGCATATGTGATTAAGCCTCTATGCATAGTCAACCTCCCAGCCTCTATTTCCATATTAAACGCTTATAAAAAGAGCTGAGCTGGTACCCACCTAGAACGTAGTCGCTGCAGTCCAGCATTGCTGTGGTATCCTGTACAGGTTCAGATAGTCCAAGGAAAGAGAGAAAGGCAATTTCTATCAAATCTACACTACTGCTCTCGACCGAACAAGAAAGGGAGTGGGGAGGTGGGGGAAAAATACAACTTCAGTTACACCATAGCAATCTTCAACTGAACGGGGAAACTTCGGTTGCTCTGTGGAGTTTTAGTCTCTCCTACTAGCTGTGTCTGACATTGTCAAGGCGACTGAAGCGTGAAAAGTTCCCCTTTTTGTAATAAAATAGAAACAAAGATTGCAGCTGGCAGTTTCCATAATGAAGCTTAATCAGTATGCGCCTGATTAGGGCCTTATGCAAATCTCCCCTCGTTAGCACAGCAGCCAGCACTTTGAAGTCCATGAACAATTCATTTGCAGAGTACACTGAAAGCGCTCCCTGCATAATTTAAATCATGGTATAAATATTTATCAGCTCATTTGCATATTAATTGGCAGTGCATGAAGGGAAAAATTATCTCCCGAGTGCCAGCATAATAATTAGGGAACAAAATGAATTTTCTTCCAATAGCTTGGCTTCTCAGCCCTAACTCAAGCACAGTACCACAGGGGAGCAGGGAGGGGAAGAGACAGAGTTCTGTTCAAATGCCACCGAAATGACACGTACAAATTAGAAACAACTCTACAGACTTAAGCACCTTTAATCTTATTCCTGCTGGCAACAATAACTTCAGTAATAAAGGGGATTTGGAAAAAGCTTTCTACACAATCCAAATAATCCCACAAAAAAAACAATTAGCAAGGTAGAAGCTGAGCAAAAAGCTGCCAAACTGGTGCTTGCACATCTGCATGGAGTTTTCTACCTCTGAACGCAAACTGTCACAAGAAGGTCCTGGGCAGGAAAGAGAGTGACACCAGGGCAAGGAAGCGGCACGATTCCCTTTAAATGGCTGAAAAGCTTGGTGATTCATCATCAGGTAATCCCTTTGCCACAGCCAACTTAACAGCAGTGGATATGTCAAGTATTGTGTAACATTTGACACCCACTAATCTATCCCAAGTGAAATCAAAACAGATTTAGTCTTTCGCTTTCCAATGACTTCCAAGAAACAAAAACCAAAAAAAACCCCAAAAATGTATTACTAATTCCTTTCACAAACATTCACAATACAGCTAAACAAAGCTTACTGTGGAGCTACAGATTTTGAAAGGGACGCTTTACACCCAGGTTACATGTACGAACCACTCAATGACAAAGCACACCGCTGTGTGTGACCGCACAAAGTACACCGAGGGAGTGGAGACCTGGGAAGGGGCTTTGGTCTGTGGAGGAATCCACCTTCTTTTCCAAAAGTGGTCCAGAGAAGTAAGTGTACTGGCAAGCTATGAGGCTAGATTAAGCTGTTTCAAATAGTCTCTTTACCTGTGGTGAACAGCAAGAACATCTCCTAAACAGCAAGAACATTCAAGTGTAACATGGACACCATAATTGTCCATATTCTGATCAGGAAATGATAATGTGATGATGCAGGTGACGACAGGGTTGAGCCGCCCACTTCCAGATGTTAATGTGAATTTAAAGAGAAAGTGTTTTGCTTCTTTCATTTTTCTTTCAAAAAAGCTAGCTGTACTTTTCATCTCATTTCTGAAGTGAATTCAAGCACCGCCTCTCCAAACAAGAGGGAGCAAGAGAAAAGGGACTTCTCAATCATCCAGTACTGCGTAGAATTTATTTCCATGCTTGACCTCTTCTTCTGTTCAGGTTCATATCTCAACTTAACACAAAGATGCCTCCTGCTATATATTTAACATGAGTCATCTACACTTGAAAAAGATTGCAAGAAGGGAAGGTGCTCCCAACTGCAAGGAAACAACTGCATGTACTGAATAGGTTTTCCTAATACCTTGTTTGGTTTTCTACTCATTCATGTGTCCCATTGAGACCTCTGAGGCACACCTCCATGGTTCACAGACCTTCAGAAAGCTTCACTCTTCCACATGTGCTTTTGGAGTGCACTGGGAGATAATCAGTTTGCTTCATTGGAAAACTCAGGACACCAGTGGTGTAACAAGCCAAGCACTTCACAAAGCAAGCGGCAGTTTAAGTGGTGGCTGAGCTGAGGCAGCCAGGAGCACAGTAAGGGGACAGCAGTGTCACCTCTGGGATGCCTTTCAAACGTGGTGAGCTGGTTGAGCGCAGGTGCAGCACCAAAAGCACGTGCCCGCAGGAAGTGACCGTTACAAGCCGGCACGTGTGTAATGATGGATGACTTCCATCAAACAGCAGAACAAGCAAACAGCAAATAAAGACAAGGGAAGGGCGTACCCAAAGCAGTGTTAGCAAGTGTGCTGGTGGTACCATGGCTCTGTGCACCATCCATGCTATCAATGCTGCATTGAGAGCTAACAAGGACAAGGCACCAGTTTTCTTCCCATTCCCAACTGTGCCGACCAATCTGCCTTACTAACACCAACCCCCACAAAATGTTCATTTGAACTGTAACTTCCACTCACCTGCTAATTGAAATAAAAACCTCATACATTGACTTTTCAAACTAACAACTGGGGAAAAAAAGAAAAAGAAAAACCACCAATGTTCTTCCAGTGACCACTTCATTCTTTTAACTATTTTATTATCTTCCCTTTCACCTAAATTCTTAACTTTTGGCCAAAAAACCCTGTTGATTCGTTTAGGCCACACTTATCTGGTTGGCTTCCAAAGGAGGGCTGAAGACACAAGTAAGATGATGTTTGGTGAGGAACAGTGCATACCACCCTGCTTCAAAGCCAGTGGTGGAGTATGTTAGTTTAACTTTCTCTTTAGGTTCTACCATGTCATTGGCTGTTCTTTTCTCTGTGGATTCTTACACAAAAGTTATTTAAGACCCTGAACCAAAGTCATACTTCTGATACTCACATTTAAGCAAAACACCACTCTGAGCTTTGCACACAGTTTCATTTTCCCTCCAAAGGCACCTCTAGGGAGAGAAAACGGTGCATCTTGTGATCATCAGCGCAAAAAACTCTCCGCATCCCGCGAACTACAGACATCTCAAAACCTGTTTCTCTCCTCTTCATCCCTTCTACAATTTTTACATTGCTGATTTTCCCCCATAATTTTATGCATACTTTTCTTTAAACCCAAAGGAACAAAGCCATTAACATGGAGGCAGGTATGACACAGGCAGATGTTCTTCAGTCAAACGCTTCAGAGTCTGCAGATAACGCTTCAGGAGACTCTTTCTACCCCATTCTCTTCTTCTCTTCACTCTTTACATATCTTCCATACCTTCAAATAAATGCTTTCATTTTGCTGTTTGTCCCACAAATATGTCACTTTATTTATTCAGTCCTAATGATACTTTAATACTTTACTTTTTGGAAAAGAAACCCTATTTTCCCTTGTGGGTTATTCAACTCTTGGTTAGACCTCCTCTTGCATCTTCTCTTTTACTTGTGCTTCTGGGGTTTTTTTCCATTTATTATGCCCAACTGACTGACTATAAACTCCACAAAGTTATTCCCCAATGTCATCTATTGTAAATAAGTGTTATAGGTAGTGAAAGTGGGGAAAGAATGTTTAAACTCTTATCTTCAGATAGTTGGGATGATTGCTCAGTCTCTTTTTCTTTCTTTTTTTTTTTTAAACACAATTGAGGCAAATTGAAGGGATAAAGGGCAAAGTTATTATCAACATTATTCTATTCAAGACCTTTATATGGCAAAAGAATCTTAATTTTTAGATAGATATGTTTCCATATGTTAGTAAAACGTCACTTACTGCATGCCCTCAATGACAGCTAGGAAATCTCTGCCATTAGCCAGCTCTGGGACAAACGTGATGTTTGTAAACTTTGTGGGCGTGCTTCCCCATAGCAAAATAACCCAATAAACCAACAACTCATTATTCCCCTTTGAACAGTGTACTTGGAATGATAGAAGGAAAAGAAATATGGTATTAATTGTAACCACGGTATTAGCAATTGTAATTATGGTATTAGCATACTGCCTTCATTAGTGTATCAGTATCTAGTGCATTTTATCTTGAAGAACCACTGAAGATTGGCCAGCAAAGCTTTGAAGATTGTGCATGACTAAGCACAATGCCAACGAGCAGTGGCAACGCTCAAGAGTGAGGCTGCTGCCTGCACACCACGCCAGCCAACACCACAGATACAACCAGCCCTAAACTGACATCACACGGAGCTACAACACGTTAACTCAAGACATTTCCAAGTCTCCATTTCACAAACTAAATGAAACCTAATAAAAATTTCATCAAACTGAACTCCAATGTGCTATTAAAAAAAAAAAAAGATTATAAAAATCATGTACTTCAACAAAATAAACTGTTATTAAAGTTGGCACAATCCTCTTAGTGTAATTACAGACAGACAACAGCCTGTTCATAGTTAGGGCCACAACTAAGCTCTAATTTTAGCCACAACCTTTGACTTTGGCTAACAAAATTGATTTTATCTGAAAATTGCTAAGTTTGCTCTGAAAGCCAAAGTGCTGTTGCCTGGAAAAGTCAAATAAAATTGGCCTATTTTAGAATTACTGGTTATTACGCAATTGCTATGAATTGGAATTTTAGCCTACATCTAATTTGACTTTTCTCTCACAAACTCGAATTGTAACTATCTTTTCAAACTTTCCATGGCACAAAATGTCTTTCAAAATTCTTTCATGTACTTTTTTTTTGCAGAAAATTAAGTATGCAGACAGCTAAGCAAGAATGCTAATTCATCTTATCAGTGCAGGACAGCAGATATTAATAAGCACCTGACACATTAATATAAAGAGCTTTGTTTGTGGGTTTGGTTTTTTTAAGTCTCACTTATTTTTGTCCACAGAAGGCAGCAATTATCATAGTTTAAGTATTTTTTTTTTTTAATAGTAAGAAAACTGTAGTCATGACAAACTCATGGTATAGTACCACCACATGAGAAGGAGAAAAAAGGGAGGAGTGGCAGGAGATAAATAAAATAAATAATCTTATTAAAAAATTAGAGCTTTCACAAGCCAACTGAGCCTTATTTGAAACTTGTGGCTAATTCTGACATATCATCTGAACAGTTCTGCCTTCCCCTTACTGCCTACAAACGACAGCACATATGAAAGGATCCATATTGTATTTACATTAAAAGTTTTTCTTTCATCCTGTTGAGTGTTTTATTTTCAAAAGCAAAGGATACACATTGCGTGCAGCCAACCCTTGTTGTTCAAAACCACAACCTTGATCCATGAAACTGTCATAACATTGACTGAGAAATCGTGTGATATTTTGCAAACTAGTGAATGTGAGGTCTTTACATCTGGTGATTTAAGCACTCATGTTTCACTCATATTATGTTTTCAAGGTTTTCATCACTATCTCACAATGGCTTGAGAACTTTTATTTATTTATATGCACCAAACACCACACCATAAACAGTGGCTCCAGGAATTTAATTCAAAAAAACCCAAACAACGGTGTCACAACTTTAAAATCAAATTTGTGTTACTTAACCAGTGTGTTGCATCTACCACAGAAATTCTGCAGAGCAGCACTTCAGAATTTCAGGAGGGCACTCACCTCCTTTCAATTTAACTGGAAGTTAGCGTACAGAATAAGCAAATCATGCTTTGATGCCACCACACTTGAGGTGTGGTTCCATACTATTAAATATTCATTGCCCTAGTAAACTTGTACATGAAAAGTAGTACCCAAAGTTAAGCAGGATTTTAAAAAAAAGCAAACCACACACACAAAATTTTTTAAATGTAAAAATTTTATGGGAGACACCTCTGAGTTTTTATCCACATATGTCTGGGTCTCCTTTTCCTTTATAATTACCAGTTTCTCAAATCTGAAATTCTTCTTACTGACAAGAATCAAACACCTGGTGCAAGTGCATATTATTTTATTAGCAAACTTCTCTTGTATTTTATTACTTTTAGATATTTGTATGTCTCATGTTGCTTTTCAAAAAAGTATGGCAGGACCAGTTGCACCAGGGGAAGTTTAGGTTAGATATTAGGAAAAACTTCTTCACTGAAAGGGCAGTCAAGCATTGGAACAGGCTGCCCAGGGAGCTGGTGGAGTCACCTTCCCTGGTGGGATTTAACAGATGGGTAGATGAGGTGCTCAGGGACATGGTGTAGAGGTGGAACTGTCAGTGTTGGGTTTATGGTTGGACTCGGTGATGTTAAAGGTCTTTTCCAACCACTACGATTCTATGACATAAAGCAGAGAGAGACTGAAGACTGATGTGAAGTTACACGAACAAAACACAAGGGAGGACTGAAGAACACGACCGGTAAAACGTCAAAATTTACCAGAAAAAGAAAAAAAAAGCAGCAATCTAAGGGCACAGATCTACGTAACAGCAGTACAAAAAACCCAAAACCCAAACCAAAATAAACAAACAAAAAAACCAAAACCAAAAACCCGGCCAAACAGAAAACAAAAACAAAACAAAACTCCAATCATTGTGAAAGCTTGCAAGGTTTTCTGGGATGCTGCAGCTTGGGGTAGTTGGAGAACCTGGAGCACCAGCAGATGCCAGCCACCATGAGGAGTGGGGTGACCCCAGACTTCCCTGACACAGAATGTCAGCCCATCTTCATGTATCTCCTGGACCTAAAGTGGTCATCTCTTACTAGTTATGGGCTGGGGTGACATTTGTGGGAGAACACGTCTTCCACACACTCAGTGGCTCCTGTGACTGTGCACACATTTGAATGGAAAAGGGAAATACTACCAAAACCCTCAAGCAATCAAGATGGCAGAAATACTGCTAGTTTCAAACTGTTACTGCAATGCACATTAAAAATATCAAGTTTTTAAGTAAAAGAAATATTCTCTAATATGTAAATGACATCTGACAACATATGAAGGCTACTCATGCCAAGTTAAAATACTGAACAGCAGTATTTGCTTTCGTATGACCTATCCCATTTTGGAAACATCACTGTATGTACATTCCAAAAACAATAGATTTGCCTCCCCGTGTCCACCCACACAACAGGGACAGGCCTCCAGAGCTTAGGAACATTTTAGGGACCTGGAGCATCTGCCTTAAGAGAAGAGGCTGAGAGAGCTGGGTCTCTTCAGCCTGGAGAAGAGCAGCCTGAGAGGGGATCTGATCAATGTCTGTAAATACCTGAAATGTGGGGGCCAAATGGATGGGGCCGGGCTCTTTTTTTGTATTACCCAGTGACAGGACAAGGGGCAGTGGGCACAAACTGGGACACCACAAGTTCCAGACAAACTTAAGGAAAAACTTCTTTCCTGTGAAGGTGCCAGAGCCCTGGGACAGGCTGCCCAGAGAGGGTGTGGAGTCTCCTTCTCTGGAGATGTTCCAAACCCACCTGGACATGTTCCTGTGTGACCTGCTCTGGGTGACCCTGCTTTGGCAGGGGGGTTGGACTGGATGATCTCCTGAGGTCCCTTCCAACCCCACCATGCTGGGATTCTGTGTGATTCTGTGATTATTTTTAATCTCACCTGTAAATCCAAACATAATGCCTTATGCAAACAAGCTGTTTCTCTGTCCTCCACTTTGCCAAAGTTGTAATTACTAGTCTAGCCTGATGAATAAGTGCTCTACAAGGAGCAGACTAACTCAGGAGAGGACTTAACCATATGATTCAGTTCAGTTCAAATCCCAGAGTCTCCAGGCTGCTTGTCATTAAATACACTACAGGTCACTCCCAAAATACATAAATCAAAGTCACAAGTTTACTAAGATTTCTGCTGGAGCTGACTGGATACATCAAGATCAACATCAGAGATGGTATTTAGCTCTAGTTAGCATTAGTGTTTGACAAACAAATTAACAGAAAAAAAGCACACACAAAACCTCTCTGGTTCATGGCATGAATCGAAGTTGCACTGCTGTTATCACCATCCTTTGCAGAAACTGCCTTTGCTCTCTCTTCCTTAATAACTATCTCCAATCTGAAGGAGGATATTGCTTTAATGCCCTCAGCACACTGATCCAGACACTATTAACACCTGTAGGAACCACAAGACATATCATGAGAATTAAGCTTCTTTCTGAAGCTTAAATTATTTGATCTCAAAGAGGAAAAGGCCAAATTTCAGACAAGCTGCTTTGTATGTTACAAATTGAACAAAAAATTGCCAGATGCAAGATCTGAAGAAAGAAATGGAGTTATTCACACTGCAGACACTGATTCCATCCATCAGCACACCTATCCAACTATCTATCATCTCACATGGTCAGAGCTAACACAAGACTGCATTTGCTATCAGACAGAAAAAAAATAAAAATACAAAGTTCCTGGGGCACCTGGGTCCTTAATTTACAATAATTTAGGAAGAGCAGAAAGTGAAAACCAGAGTGTAACTACACATCTAAAGTATTACCCAAATGAGCTTTTCCAGGAAATGTTCACAAGCACAAGCTCTGCCTGTTGGAGCAGCTATGCTGTGCTAAAGCAGAAAAGGCACTGATTAGATTTTCCAGGAAATAATCACCAGAGCAGCTTCAGTGGCAGCAGTGCTGGAGGGTGTGCAGAACCACCACCACCTGTGGCTGTGTTTGCAGAGGATGTGCTGGGAAGACACGCACATTTTCTTTGCAGGCCCATGGACACACACGACTGGAGACGTGAACATCTTGTTTATCTCTCCAACTAAGCAGAGCAGAGGTAAACTTTTCCCACTGCTCCACTTTTTCTGACTTACTTTGATTGGAAGTGTTAGGATGACAGATACAGAATCCTTGGAATGAAATTCATTAGCTAGTCACAAATTATAGGTAAAAAGTCAAGTGAAAAAATTAGGTCAAAAGACTGAATGAAAAAAAATTTAAAAGTGATACTGAGAATATTTTAATTCTTAGTTGCCAATTCCTCAATAAAACACAAGTTTCATAAATGCATCTCACCATTTCCACAGAGAAACTAAAAATTAAACTAAAAATTGAGCACTTAATTTGGGACTCTAAATAAAACACCTGTCAGTCCCACAGCCACAGGCCATGCATGCTAAGTCAGCAAGAAGCTGCAGCCCCGCTCAGCCCCACTGCCACACACAGAACTGCACAACAGAGCTCCCCCTGCACTCAGCCCTGGGCAGGCCCCACCTGGAGCACTGTGCCCAGTTCTGGGCTCCCCAGC
Source organism: Caprimulgus europaeus (assembly GCA_907165065.1). Next base: position 5,430,367 of record OU015523.1, on the reverse strand, counting down.
ACAGGAAGGACAGGGAACTCCCAGAGCGTGTCCGGCGAAGGGCGACAAGGATGATTAAAGGACTGGAGCATCTTTCTTATGGGGAGAGGCTGAGGGAGCTGGGGCTGTTCAGCCTGGAGAAAAGGTGACTCAGAGGGGATCTGATCAATGTTTATCAATATCTGAAGGGAGAGTGTCTAGAGGACGGGGCCAGACTCTTCTCATTGGCACCCAACAATAGGACGAGAGGCAACAGGCATAAACTGCAGCCCTGGAAGTTCCACCTGAACACAAGGAAGAACTTCTTTCCTGTGAGGGTGACTGAGCACTGGGACAGGCTGCACAGAGAGGGTGTGGAATCTCCCTCCCTGGAGATACTAAGAAAACATCCAGACAAAATCCTGGTCCATGTGCTCCAGGAGTCCCTGCTTGCGCAGGGTGGTTGGACTAGATGAGCTTCAGAGGTCCCTCCCAACCTCAACCAGTCTGTGATTCTGTGAACTGATCTGTGTTAAAACTACTCCAACCACAAAGAGAAAATACTAACCCAAATCTGTTTCTTAATCCAAGGGGAGAAATGTTTACCTCCTTGAAGCACAAAGGCAGCCAGGAGGCAGGAACAAGCAACTGGGCAAGACTGTTTCAGCAGCATTATCACCTTAAAATTTTTATTGCCTTAATATCCACTCCTCTGTTACACATTCATCTTATGAACTCTTATCACACAACTTATGTGACAAACAGAAGAAATTAAAATCTCACAACAACTATTTATTTCCTCTTTGAGACACTGACTCTCAGTGTCTAATGCTGACACCTCGTACCAATTAGTGTACTTACAAACGCACATACCTCTCCAATTCCACTCTTGAGAATGTTCTTTCTGCTTTCTGATCTCCTCAAACACACTATTTCCATGCTCAAAAATGCAAATGTGACCCATACACTGTAAGACTTAACTATATAATCACTTATTTTCATCAGACATGTTGAAGAAGGCATTAGAACTACAAGGTCTTGAAAGTAAAGAAAATGAGGAGTGTCAGAAGCAGCAGCAGAGTAACAGCTACAATTACACCAGTAAGTTCAGCCCAGACCTAGCTTAAGAGTGCTAAACCCCAGATTCAAGGAATTGTTCATGGAAAAATTTTAAAGTAACTCCCAAAAACCCTATAATATCACAGTAAACCCAATTTTAGCAAATAAACAAAAAATATGTCTTATAAATGTCTGATGCCTCTATATGAAAAGCCTGTATGTTGGTCTACAGCACCACGACAGGCTGAAAACTTGAATCTCCAAGGGAGACCAAGGCTCTGGTGACATTACAATAGATCAGAACTGAAAGTGTTTACAGGTAGACAACCACCCATTAAATAAGAGTTATTTATTTGTATGAACTTTATATGTTTTATATATAAACATATACACTTTATATAGATTTACACATACTTTGTGTTTTATGTAAAAACATACATACTATATTATGTGTAGTATGTTTTTTTATTTTTATACATATATAATTTATTTCTTTTTTAAAGTACTGAGGTAGTGATCTCAGATTTCTCAAAGCTTGTAAGCCTACTGTTCTGAAAACAGTTTACATGTTCCTATAAGACCTTCCTGCAGCAATGTACCCAGGAAGTTTGTCAATCCAGTAGAAGAAATCACATAAAGAGCAAGTCTGCATACAGTGCTGTTTTAATCATTTTTGTCCAGTTTTGGTTAAAAGTCAAATCGATGTTTTGAGAACTAACAAGCAAGAAAAGTAAAGTGCTTAAGTGTCAGGACACCATCATCCCCCCAAATCCAGGCACGACCAGCCCAAGAGCCGCTGCTGCTGACCTGAATGAAAACTGTTCCACAGCCTCCTTAGGAAGTCACAGTCACCACTGACAGAGCAATTCAGTATTCAGAAATAAAACCAAGCTGAGCTCTCCAGCCACCCTCAATATTGCACTGACATTTTAATATTGCACGCAGTTGAACTAACATGCCATTTCAAAAGAGTATTCCACACTGCCTTCACAATCCCTCACCATCACAGAGGGATTACTCATTATAAATGCACAGAAAGTTAACAAATTCTCTGGGATTTCACTAAGTTAGAGGCAGTAACACCAAAAAAAAAATCCTCACTGACATTACATTTCCAGGAAGCCTCACAACTCTGGCAAAACACATGAAAAAGGCGACAAAATTCAGAGCCCTGCATGAGTCTGCAAGAACTACGAATACAAGCAGCTTTGCCATCCAGTGTGACAGTCACAAAGCCACAAGCCCTTTGCTGCCTGCCCATCAACCAGTCCACACTCCCTTTTTCTCCTTTTGAATTTTCCCCAACTTAAATTGAATGCAAAGAAGGCAGGTGTGGTCCCCAGAGCAGTAATCTGCAGATAGTCCCCACCGAGTTCCCATAGCAACTTACACAGCTGGCCATGAGCAAGAGGTTCTCTCTGCTTCATACTGGCTACAGAGTTTAAACACTCAGCCAGAGAAACACCAATTACAGCACCTTCTAAAGGAAACAGCTATTAAAAAGCACATCCATTTTTCCTTGATTAATACAGGAAAATAAAATTCTGGAGATGCTCCTAGGTTCAGCAACTGCTCAGCACGTCAAGTGAATATCTTATTTACAGGAGGTGATGCCTGCGAAGGAAATGGCTTCTCTCTTCTGCTGCAAGGTACTGAAGTTTAAGGAACACTCCACCATTTAGAAAATACCTGTCATTCTGGAAATTGCAATCAGGACTGCACAGCTGAAAGAGAGAAGCCAGAAACCCAAATACAAATCCTTCTGCTCAAGTTGTAAGAACTCCACAAGACAGCACCTCTCTGAGAAGTGCATTGTAATATTTCCAGTTTTAATTGTACTCTTTCTGTATCGGTTTTCTAAGTCTCATCCTAAAAATCTACAGTTACCCTGTGACTGCTAAACAAAAGACAGTTCATTACGTACAGATCCTTTCCTTTGTTCCTTACCCACCTACACCACCTTCTTATCATCCCACTCCTTCCTGCGTCCTGCACAGCCAGCTCACTGCTTTCACCTACATCCAAACCCACTACGCTTCACTCCAGACTTCTCACTGTGCTCCCTTCCATATCTCCTGGCTAAACAGCAGGGAGAAGGTGCTGGGGCTAATGTGGAACCATAGGCATGTACCTGTTTGGTCAACTGACCAGGTAAGGACTACTCTTCTCTGCTTTTTCTTTAGCATGGCCACAAAGAGGACATCTCTCCAATACTCCAACCGTGGTTTCCAGTAAGAACAGCTCTACGGGCTTAGGGAAAATTAGCTGTATCACAGCTAATATCCTATGGCTAGCTGGGAAGCAGGAACCAAAAGGTGATGGTTAGGCAAGAGTGCAGGAACACAAAAGGTACATAAGGCACTGGCCCCCCAAATTACAACTCAAACACTTTTTGGAGCAGAGGATGTTGAGAAACTCTAAGTAAACCTCAACCGATTTTCCTCTCCCATGAATCCACGTCAATATCTCATTTAACCTCTGTAAACTGTCAGGAACCAGCCTGCAGCAAGGAGTCCCACGGCTTAAGTATAGGTTGAAGAACATTCTTTTTTATTTTATTTTGAATCTATCTTCTGTAGCACTACTTCAATTTCCCCTACGTCTCGCACAAAAAGAGATCATGAACTGTAAAAGCCTCTATTCACCCTCCACGACACTTGGCTCACTTCTGCCGTTTCCCCCCTTAGCTCTATCTTTTCTAGGATGATAATCTCCAGCCTACATGGTTGTTCATAAAAAGTGTGTCTGGCTTCTGCACAATGATTCCTAGTGCTGCTTTTCTGCATCTCGTTCACAGAGAGGGAGAAGAGCTGCACAGGACAGTACCCAGGAGAAGAAAGCACTAATGGATCATGGCACAATGCTGGTTTTTCCTTATCTTGCTTTGCACTCTGTTCTCCTGTTAAGTCCCAGCATTTGATTTGCTTTTTGCCTACTTGTTGAGCATGAAAATACAGTAACTATTTCTGTGAAAAATCATAATATGAAAGATCTCATACCTGGAGTATTAAGAGTGCCCATACTACTGCACATAAAGTCAGGATCTTACCTCTAACTCATTTGCCAATTTCAGGAGAACTAAAGGAGCTTAGAATCACTGAAATATCATCATGTGTGCAATTTGGTTAAAATTGGCCAACTGTGTATGAGAGAGAGCGGAAAGGAAAAGTCAGACAGAACTACACAAACCTCTCTTTTCTTATAAAATCTGGCTAAGATAAAAAAACAACATGATGTTTATCTGTTTCCAGAAGAGCAGACCCTGCATCAGTCAGATCTGTTTGTACTGACTTTACAAAATGCCTGTCCTTGTACCTGGCTTAACCATCTCTCTGCAAGCAATCCCTATTTTTCAAGGAGGGCAAGGCAAGCTTATCCAGGAACCTTCAGCTTCTAACCATGCAAGAGGTCACCATCATGCTAGCTGCCTCATATGAGGATATAAATTTATGCATGAAAGGGGAAATATAAGCAAACAGGAGCAGTTTAATGTGCATATTGGAAGTTAGCAATGAATTTTATTCATTCATCAACATATAGAAGACATTGTACATCTGTGAGCTTTATCCATTACCCCACCTGTGGGAACTAGCCTTAATCCACCACTAACTTGAAAGCTGCTCATTTGCTTAAGTAGTTTTAGTTTTCTTCTCTACCCTTTCTGCATTCCCTTCCAAATATCTTTTCAGACTAATCAGTAGCACTTCAAAGAAACAGCTGAGCTGGTAGCATTAAAATGACCAGGGAAACACACAAAGCTTTAACAGGGTTACAACCACTGAGCAAGTGAAACATGCCAGTTAGTGGTAAAAATGATGACTGTAAGCCCACTCAATGGGGGTGGAAAAAAAAAAATCACAATTCACTAGACAAAAAAAAAACCAAAAACAGTATTCTCCTACAGGCCTGGCATAATTTGCACACATATATTAACATTAACAATCCATCATATGTGAATAACAGCCAAAGAATTAAAAACCCAAGGCCCTCAGTCTGTATCCCAAGCAATAGGTTTACACACTTTACAGAAAGAAATGAAATGGACATAAAGGTGTCAGAGTTTGGAATCAGAGAAGCTGAAAAATGAAGAGATTTTTTATGTTGGAAGTGAACAAGTCATTTTGAAAGAATTTCAAGTGTAGTACCAGCTAATACTGGTATGACAAAGAAATATTTCATGTCAGGTGTTAAGGAGGAGACACTCCAAATGCAAATACGCACGTGTGTGTGCGCACACCCCCCACTCATATGCACCTTTTATAGCAACAAACAGGCAGGTTTTGTACATCTCAAAATACAGAAGATTTAAGCACATACTGATTCTGCCCGTGGTTCCCATTCATGACAGCTGATGTGTGCTGAGGACAAACTCACAGTGAAATTGCAACTGTATGTAATTAGAACGTCATTTGGCCAGATCAGCTCTAACCCTACACGTGGTTTTTGCTTGTAAACAACTTAAATGAGGGATGGAGGGGAAGGGAGAAGGGAAAGTTTTGACTTCTGAAGAGACTTGGAGAGGAGCAGAGCATTTTGGCAATAAAAGCAGGGCCATTAAACTCTCCTGTGCAACTCAGGCCTCAACTTCCAGGTGATGGATTGGATGAACAACGCTGTATTCTGATTAACACCCTCCAAGAGACAGAGCTGAACCATTTTCTTCCCTGTAGCTGTTAACCTGAAGACCCTTTTTTACAAGTATAAGGCAATAATTTAAGACTGAAATAATGTAGGATCAGTTTCCAGCAACTGGATCTCATTATGAACCTTCGTCCCCTGAAAGAGGCTTCCTTAAACACAAGTCCTGTGAACAAGTCACTGTTCACTCAGTCCAGCTTGGTTTAACCAAAGATCCTGAATTTTAAATTCAGTTTGATGGGCTTTTCACACTCTGAATCTATCATGTCTCTTCTTGGAAACATCTTTGGCTTTGTGTAGCAACTCTTCTAATGTTACAAATTTCCTAGTAGGTGTTCCCCGTGGCTCAGTGTTGGGGCCAGTTCTGTTTAACATCTTTACCAATGATCTGGACGAGGGGATGAGGGCACCCCCATTAACCTTGCAGATGACACCCAGCTGGGTGGGAGTGTTGATCTGCTGGAGGGTCAGGAGGCTCTGCAGAGGGATCTGGACAGGCTGGATCCATGGACCAGGACCAACTGCCTGAGGTTCAACAAGGCCAAGTGCCGGGTCCTGCACTTGGGTCACAACAACCCCCGGCAGCATGACAGGCTTGGGGAGGAGTGGCTGGAGAGCTGCTGGGCAGAGAGGGACCTGGGGGTGTTGGTTGATAGCCAGATGAATATGAGCCAGCAGTGTGCTCAGGTGGCCAAGAAAGCCAATGGCAACCTGGCCTGTATCAGAAACAGTGTGGCCAGCAGGACCTGGGAAGTCATCCTTCCCTTGTAATCAGCATTGGTAAGGCCACATCTCGAGTCCTGTGTCCAGTTTTGGGCCCCTCACTCCAACAAGGACATGGAGGTGCTGGAGCATGTCCAGAGAAGGGCAGTGGAGCTGGGGAAGGGTCTGGAGCACAAGTGTGATGAGTTCCCAGCTGAGGGAACTGGGGGTGTTGAGCCTGGAGAAAAGGAGGCTGAGGGGAGACCTTCTGGCTCTGTCCAAGTCCCTGAAAGGAGGGTGTAGTGAGGCAGGTGTGTGTCACTTCTCCAAGGAACAAGGGACAGGACAAGAGGAAATGGCCTCAAGTTGCACCAAGGGCAGTTGAGGTTGGATGTGAGGAAGAATTTCTTTGCTGAAAGGGTTCTTGGGCATTGGAAGGGGTTGCCCAGGGCAGTGGTGGAGTCCCCATCCCTGGAGGGATTTAAAAGACGGGTAGACGAGGTGCTCAGAGATCTGGGTTAGTCGTGGACTGGTATGGTTGGACTCAATGATCTCAAAGGTCTTTTCCAACCAAACATATCTATGATTCAGTAAGGTTAGTCTCAACTGTATTTATAATTCCAGCATTGTAACTGTTATCATAGTTACAGTCTTGCTCCAAAAGCCATTTCCAGATTGTAACTCATCACAGCACAATTCATCTTTAGAGTCCGTGTGTTTCAGAGCACAGGTTCCTCTTCTAAAAGCGGAATCTACATCTCTCTTGCTAGATGGTGAGCAGACACTCAAAAATAAAATACATGGTTCATCTCCCAGAAAAACTGGTGAATCTTAAATCCCTTTGCAGTAACTGATCCCACAGTTGCAACTCCACCAACCTTTGCATCTCTGAAAATTCTACCCATGAAGTTGCCATATTTCTTTCTGATCACTGGCAGATACAGACCAGTACTGGCTGAAGAAAAAAACACAGCTAGTAGATTTCGACTTTCCATTAACAACTATATTGAGATTTTTCAGTTATCCTGTCCTTAATCCTTTTAGTATGTGTTACTATTGATTTTGTATCACTTTAATTTGGTAATCAATGAAGTAAGCCATTCTAAATCAGATATATTATAAAAGAGTGCATTTTATCAATACAATTACAAAACAAAGCTTTAATCTTAACAAGAACTGAAAAAGCTTACAGCAAATTCATCTGAATAGACCTTCTCTGCTACCACAGAAAACTGTATAAATTGACATTAGATTATTTTTATTGACCAAAAATTGTTTATCAACAGATAAAATTACCTAGTCACTCAAGCAAGTGGAACTGGCCTCTAGCTTTTGAAATAAACCTGCCCCATTTTTTCACATTACTGACTCGCTCATTTTTCCACTCCTCTCTGCAGCTTCCTTGGCCACTTAAGATTTACCAACATCAACAAATACATAATATCAACAAATTAAAGAGCGATTCCTTTCCAGTCATTGTAAATTACTAAATGCAAGTTGCCTCATCCTGTAGATCTTAGAAACCCAACTCATACAACCTCAAGCATTCCTCTCCCTCCCCATTCCCATTTACTTTCAAGACAGTGTTTTCTCTCCATGTTTAGGAAACACTTAGGACCACTCAAAAGCAGGTAAGTATCCAACCAGGTTCAAAGGCTGTATCCTCACTTGTGACCCTGATGTTGCAGAGGTAAGAACATGTATGACCCTTTCGTGGTGAGCAAACAAGGTATCTTTCAGACACAGAATCCCAGACTGGTTTGGGTTGGAAGGGACCTTAAAGCTCATCCAGTTCCAACCCCCCTGCCAGCAGCAGGGACACCTTCCACTAGACCAGGTTGCTCAAAGCCTCATCCAACCTGGCCTTCAACACTTCCAGGGAGGAGCAGCCACAGCTTCTCTGGGCAACCTGGGCCAGTGTCTGACCACTCTCACAGGAAATAATTTCTTCCTGATATCTCATCTAAATTTCCCCTCTTCCAGTTTCAAGCCATCACCCCTTGTTCTATCACCACCTGCCCTTGTAAAAAGTCCCTCCTCAGCCTTCCTGGAGCCCCTTCAGGTACTGGGAGGCCGCTATAAGATCTCCCTGGAACCTTCTCTTCTCCAGGCTGAACAGCCCCAACTCTCTCAGCCTGTCCCCACAGCAGAGCTGCTCCAGCCCTCGCATCACCCTCGTGGCCTCCTCTGGACTTGTTCTAACAGGTCCATGTCTCTCTTGTGTTGAGGGCTCCAGAACTGGCCACAGCACTCCAGGTGGGGCCTTACAAGAGCAGAGTACAGGGGAAGAATCACCTCCCTGTCCCTGCTGCCCACGCTGCTATTCATGCAGCCCAGGACACGGTTATTGGCCTTCTGGGCTGCAAGCGCACATTGCTGGCTCATGTTGAGCTTCTCATCCACCAGTCACGCCAGCTCAACTCAGCCAGTTTGTGGGGAGGGATGGAGGAGCAGAACAAGTTAAGAAGCTGGGAAACGTGCCAGTGATCCCTGTCCAAATGTAGGCTCTCACCTTTGCACGTTTCAAGAAGTGCCTGTGGAGCACAGCTCCATGGGCTGGTCAGGCACAGAACAGCTGGCTCACACCTAAGAGGATGGGGGTATCTCTCTGTTTCCTCTTTTTGGGGGGGTTTGGGGGGGTTTTTTGGCACTGCTTCACCAGGCCACAGAGGTGTTTAACTAGCACAAGAATTTGCTAAGAGAGAAGCAGGGAGTAGCTGGGGAGCAGGGGAGAGGTGCAGCTTCTTTTGACAGCAAGTTGCTATTGCGGTTGACTTTGCCTCATGAAATCTTATCTGCAGAAATATTCACCCCTTATCAGACAGCCCTCACTGAAGGTGAAATGTAGATTTTGCAATGGAGGCATTTATTGGCATTGCTTGAGCTTTATCAGCTTGCTAAGTACCAGCAGGAAAACCAGATGAGGGTATTGTTCCAAACAATTCCTTGTCTACTTGTATTCCAACGGCTTGAGAAAGGTAGAAATTGTTAATTCCATGTGACTGCACCAGACAATGCTCCCCAAAGCACGCTGCTGCCTGTCCTCCTTACTCACTAACCAGGACACAACCATCCTGGAGAGGAAACACAGGCTGCAACTTCAGAAGGAGAGTTCAGTGAGCAAACTGAGGGAGCTGCAGCTTGGACTCCTGGTCTCCCAAGCCAGCAGAACGCTGCTAAAGACCAGACACCCAGATGGACTCTTCTTTGCCTCATCTTTGCCTCATCAGGGGGGCAGAGGCTGTAAAGAATTTACAATCTTTATTTTTCAATTTTTATTTTCTTTTTTTAAATCTATAGCATCCTTTTAAATAGCAGAGTGTGGGCAGTTATTTGTCTGTCAGGCAGCTTTTGTTGATGGAATGTAGATGACATAGCAGAGTTACAATTTAAATGAGACATCATCACTGAGTTTATTCCTTAATTTCCCTCATTTTTACATTATTTTTAAAATATCATCCATCACTATTTGTGTATTTCACTGAGATCTGTTCTCTCAGAGATTATTTGGCTGCAATAGTCAACAGGTAGACGACAGGATGGGAAAGTCCCTTCAAACAGCATTCCTCACAATTTCTCTTTCAAATTTTACTTCAATGTGCAAGTTGGGAATCTTCCAGCATTACTTCAGCTTACAGCTAGTCTGTCCTACCTGCACAATGAATTATCAGTTTGACTATTAAATTAACAGTCAAATTAAATTAATAATTAAATTATTAGGAGTTTGTCCTGCCTAATTACAGAAACATATGTATCATATTAAGGGTCCCTTTCATTGCTGCTCACCTTATTTGTTTTTAATACCAATTTTTACTAATAGATTTTTATTATATTATCACACTTGAAATCAGAGATACATTTAGTTCTAAATCAGGCACCCACCATTTCAGCTGTTAGAATTCTCTAATTTGCAATGCTAATACCACTGACCTCCCCAGCACAGATTTCATGATCCAAAATCCCCTCCCTCACCTACAATTTTCATCATACATCCCCTACTGCAAATAATGGTCCTTGTTATTTCTTTGTCTGGTTGCTGGTTCCAGTTTGATTACAGTAGGCCATGTCCTTTCCCCGGAGGCTCTCTCTGCTGGAAAGAGATCTCGTGCATAACTAAATTGAAGCTTTGCTTCCCTCACCAGTCTTTCCATCTACACATTTCTATTCAAATCAACAGACAGCATCTGTTTAAGTGGTCAGAAGAATTGCTGTGAAGAGATGAATCACCTCACCTAAAACTTGCCTGCCTATGATTAATACCAGGCACAAGAAACCTCACAGTGGACACCCATGGAATAGCCTACTTATCAGAGAAGTTTCTTCCTAATCCCCTTTGGTTAGCACTTTATTTGTTCCCTGTTGTATAATGGTTTTTCAATTCTTTACAAAGGCTTTACAAAGCTTTCATTTAACCTAACATAATGTACTGTAAATGAATAATCCCTTTTCTTTCCTGATCCTGTTAATCTTTTGGCCTCGGTTACATCTCACAGCAGTGAGATGCAAATGTTAATTATGCAAGAAGTATAAGATCTGTATTTTGATTTCCATCTGTCCAATCCAAGTCCAGCACAACAGGCAGATAACCAAGTGCTTTCCTGTCACCATGGGAACATGATTGCCAGGAACATACCAAGAACAACATCTCATATTGACTCCCAGAAGCCCCAGTCAAGTACCTTCTACCCACTAGAGCCTCCTTTACATCCTTTGCTAATTCATATTATTCCACAAATTCCTGATTATTCTCACTGTAACTCAATCTTCCCAAGGACTGAAGAAACATTGTCTTACTCTAACTCATGTAACACCTCCTTGTGAGCATTATGTATGTCAATTATCTAACCTACATAATTTATATGGATGTAGAGGTAGTTAAAACATGTATTAATGTGTCAGTGAAAACAAAGTTCTAGTACAACCTCCTTTTTCCACCACTGAAACCAAAAGTCCTCATTTTTTTTTCCTCCTTCCCCCAGTTGCAACAAGATGCCTCTACCGCTTCCCTCCCACTAGCCCTGGTGCTCACCTGACCAGAGGGAGAGGCAATTTGACTTGGCAATCCAGAAGAAAATTAACTTGACAAAAATCTAACAGAAAATCACTGTTCTTTCAAGTTAAGACAGCTATGTGTGGAAGTCAAAGACTGAAAACAGACAAAAGGATGGAGGCTGAATCATGAAGGAGTGGGAGAGAGAGGGGAAATGGTCTGTTGTGTTTTAACTTCAACATGAAGGTGAAGAGACAGGGTTCAGCAATGTGATGGCTTACCACTGTTTAAAGGAGGCCACACTCCCCACTGGGATTTCCCACCATGACTGGCTTTTGTCACTAATGAGCCCCTTTCAGAAGGGTATTTCACTTGCCAGAATGGTAGAAGATTTTCTGAGGGGAGGAAAGGCAAGAAGATGAGGCTGGAGGCAAGGAGTAGGGGTAGCTTCCCCACTTCAGCTTCAGAGACAACCTGTTAAGTGGGCTTGGCTATGAGTGGAACCACAACATAAGTACACAGAATCCTCTTTCAGAAACAGCAGGGGATGGTTATACCATGAAACCTCCCAAAGAATGATGATGTAACCAGACATACATATGTCAGAGTCACTCAAGTCACCATCACTGCTCTTGGTAGCCAAGTGCTACCTTCTCTGTTATATTAGTGATTGTAGACTACAAGCTCTCCTCTTCAGCAAACCATTGGACTGTGACCACCCAAAGTCTTACACTGCAGAACACACTTGGATTCTTATGTTTTCAGCTTCTTGCAAATACAAGATAACGTGCAAAATCCAACGCATCAAGCAATGCCAAGAGAAAGCCACAGCAGCTGCTGCCACAGTATCAAGTCACATTTCATCAACACCAACTCAAGACAGCTGAAACAATGCTCATCTCTTGGAATTACTAGTTAGGTTTTATTGATCAACAGCTGATAGATAAGCATGTTAAAGATTAGTTGATATAATGCTCTGACTTTCAAAATAATACAAGGCTGAGTTCTACCAACTATCTTTCCACCAATGGAGAATAAAAAGACATCCATAAACTTTTTACTTTCTCTGGGATGATTCTACTACCTACCACAGTCATGAAGCACAAGATAGAGCCCACCCAATTATAAACAGATTTATCTTGGGTTGAACTAGAATCTGATATGTGTAATATTCTAATAGATGAAGTTCATCTAAAATAGCTAGCACAGCACTGCTCAACTTTTTTTTTTTAACTAGATTATGATTAAAGCAAGAGTTTGCCTCTTTTGATGTATCAGACACTCCACCTACAAAAAAGCTGTTCTGCATGTCCTGATTTCCAGAAAAGCTTAAAATCTGCGTCACCTCAGAACAAGAATCCATGTGGCTGAGAAGCCATCTTCTTGGCAAGCATTTCTTTTGGCAACTGAGTCATGTGAATCAAATTCTATGTCCCTGTGCTTATTTCCACCCCTGCTCTCCTCTCTGTTCTGTATGACCATTTGCACAGTCTCACAGGAGAAGGATTTAAGAATTGATAAGAGGTTAAAATTAACTGTAGAGTTCACCATACAAAAGACTTGTCTACCTTCAGGGCATGCTCTATATACACACGATAGATTACAGATTAATTTCTTTGATTTATTGAATTTCTGCAATAAGTGTGTATATAAAGGTCTCTTTGCTGCATTAATATTCCAATAATTAATGAGTCTCATATTCTTACTGCATTCTTTCCAATCATAAGAATGGTCACAGAGTTTTTTCTACTTGACCATTTACTGGGTCAACTTCAGACTTCCATGCTCCTGACAAACATGACCAACTGCACAGCAAATTGTAAGAGATGGGATTAACAGTCAGCATAATCAAATAATCTCAATCTCTTTGGAAATCAGACTTAAACATCCTCCTGCCCAAAAAATCCTGCCAACCTATGAGCTTTAATAAAGCTTATTAGCTTTTAGTATAAAATCTAAATTAGAGATTGGAAACATGTTATCAAACAACAAAAAGATATTCCCAAAGAAAGAAAATATGACCTTTTCTCAGCACATCAGCTTTTTCCCTGCCACCTATAAGCTATGTAAAGGCATGTTTACCCTCATCTTAAGTATCTTTCTGTTCTCTCCCAATAACACAGTGAGTGTTTGTTTATTTCATAGCCTGTCACCCTCAACTTGAGGGACAGGTCGTTCTCTTAAATCTACCTTATTAGCTTCACAAATGCACAGTACACCAAGGACAAAGTATAAGGAAAAAATTCCTAGGGCTCAAAGCAGGTACAAAGAAGGGAAATGCTTGAAACAGTACGTGCTCTAGGAGGGCATGCCTCAAAGAGCCAGATTCACACAACGGGGAAAGAAAATGCTACGCTCCAATTTAATCAAAATCCACTGGACACAACAGCTGACTCCGCAGCCTTGGTGACCTGAGGAGTAATTTTATTAGTTATACGGAAATAGCCATTTTCAAGTTCCAACTTCCATTCTTCCCTACTTCCCCATCCTTGCCTGTGGAGAGGAAGAAATTAACACAAGCAGTATTCTTACTGGTTCCTCCTCAAAAAATTATCTCAAGTGGAATAAGAGAGTTGCCTTCCTTTATTTGGAGCAACACACCTTTTTAAATAGCACGTGCTGAAGTGCAGAAAAATCACTAATTTTAAAGCAGCACTGGCACTTGGAACTTCTACACACATCAGACAAGCTCAAAACACATCCTGAAGAAACGATATTGGAAACTTCAGCACACGCTTTTCCCACAAAATCTAGATTTCAGTACAGTTTACACACACTTAGCAGGAATGGAGTAGGCAAAGCTGTCCCAGTATCTGCTGCACAGCAGTTGATTGTGTTCAATTTTGACCTGAAAAAATACACTTTTTGCCTGTGAAGGCACACTACAATAAATTAAACTGTATATTTTATGCACCAGTAAACATCAAGAAATGCTTCTGTTCTTTTAACAGCATTTTGCCCATTTGTATACAGCATACTTTGAACTTGTGTTTTCAGTCGTGGTATCCCTATGAGCAAAAAGAGAGCATAAAAGTTTGTTGTTTAACACCCAAATAAGTTTTGATTACCTGCAAGTCCTATTAACTTTAGCCTACCACTGAGTAGTAAAACCGTTGTGCAGCAGAGGCATCTCAGTAGCTTGACTGTAGGCGAATCAATACAAACACCGTACAATACACATTTGTTTTGTATTTGGAAGATTGTTTGCCCTTACATGAGTTGATTTTTATATTATGAAGTTCAGTTTTACAGGTATGAATGGTATAAATCACTATCCTGGCTCAGAAAAACCTTCATTTCTTAAAAAATGAAAGAAAACAAAAAGGTGAACGTTTAAAGCTCTCCCCTTAGGAATACCAGAATATTTCAACAGAAAACAATAACCCAGCTAGCGCAGAGTACAACCACATCTGCACATTTTCACCATGAAACACAAGATAACTGAGCTCTGTGGTCTTCACCGGATTAATTATTTCTCTGCTCTTGCCCTGTGCAAACTCCAGCTTGCTTTGAACCAAAGACCTTTATGGTTTAAGTCCCAGGAGATGCTGAGAAGGTGTTCTCAGTGGAGCAAACTTTTCCACAGAAATCACACTCTGATTTGAGAGGATTCATTTCTTTTGGCCTTTGGGGGAACACTGCAAGTCCCATGTATTTGTTCAAGCCTTTACCTAGCGAGAGCAGAATCCCTTCCAGGCTCTGTCAGGTTCATGCTAATCTTGCAACGTCTGGCTCTGTACATCCACATCCTTCACATAATTTAAATTTTGTACATCAAGTAATTTTAACCCAATCTTTTAAATACCACTGTTTTTTTCCAGTCCTTTAAAATAGGAATTTAAGATAAACCCCCAAGTAACACTGAATCAATTATACAGAGTTAAAATACAACGTGTTGAACAGCAAAGAAACATTTTTTTAGTATTAAGAATATACAACTAGAAAGTTAAGGTGAGGTAAAGCTTAAAAGATGGGAGTGAAATGCTGTGTAGGTACAGGAACCACTTCTAATACTGACAATAAAATCACAAAAGACATTAACTAATGGAAAAGGCTTCCCAAGTGGCACAAAACCAATTTTTATACATTTGAAATATGAAATTTTATTATTTGAGAAAATGTAAAAAGGGAGTAAAGCAAAAATAACAAAAAAAAAATAAAAGGCTGCAGAGGAAGAAAAAAACCTCATTTAAAAGCTACCCTTCCATTTTGAACAGCCACAAACATTTCAAGCACCTACATCCTAACTGCTCCCATAATTAATCCAGCGTAGCAGTCAGGAACAGCAGTAGGGAGCCAGGCACAGTTCAGCAGCCTGCACTTGGCTGGAAGGAAATTTTTTCCTGAAGACAGATGCCACCCGGAGGAACAAACCCAGAAAAACAATCGGCTGCCTGAGCAGAGGCAAGGCAGGGAGAGAGGAGAACTGCAAGGCTCTCTCCTCCCCAGACTCCCAGCCTGCCTCCGCAGAACAAACCCGCGCAGCCAACAGCGGCGGCAGTTTTGGGAAGGAAGACAAAGCCAGCCGCGTTCTGGCCGTGACACAGGCGCAGGGAAACGCTGACTGGCCTCACACAAAGGGCTGCAAGACAGCCTCCGTGTTTCTTCTAACGGCACACACAACTGTGGACACCACATCTCAGCTGCCTAGGATCAGGCGCGTGCTCGGCGAGTGCTGGTAAGGCAGAAGACGGGGGGTTTTGCTCACTAACTGTAATTTTTTTAAGTGGATGGTCAGCAGTGATTCTCTGTTTAGGAACCCTGTGTTCTCTCAGCTGAGAAAATTATGCCTTCTGGAAAAGAGAATTGTTTGGGCCATGCCCATAACTCCCATAGAGAGCTGAACATTGAGACTTAGCGGCTGATAAGCAGCCACAAACATGACAGCTTCATTTCCTTTCTACTTTCTTAAAGAGTATTGGGAAATACAGATCAATCTGGAACGGTAATTAGTTCTGTTAATTAAGCTCTCGAAGTATGGACATGGAAGATATCCATGAAATCTTAATTTAAAACTGCATACTGCAGGACTGCTCTGTTCCAATGCGGGTACTGTGCCTAGGAACAGAACTGGGGATCGGTGTGCCTAATCCCAGACACTGAATTGCACACAGCAGCTCCAAAGCACCAAACTCATTTCTAGAACTCTCTAGACCTCACCAAGAATACTGACAGTTACTCCAACACCATGTTACAACCTATGCTCATACAAGTAACTCAGAAAAAAACCAGATGGATGGTCCCTCAATGCGAACCATGGAGAGAAGATACGTGTAGACACCTCACATTTCTCTAGTTAACAACTCAGGGCTACATTTTAAATGCTCCACATCTAAAACTTCTCCTGAGAATGAATTCTAACTGAATTCTAACACTACATACACATATCCAAACATCAACACAATAGACTCCTGGTCCAAAAATAAAGTCTAGTCAGGGAGATGATACATCCAGAAGGAAGGATGCAGCTTAGAGGAGTTCAGGATATGGCAGTAGTCCCACACTATCTGGAGACACTATTGTGCCATGGTAAGCAGAAAAAGGAAGAGAACTAATCAGAACATTGGTGTTCTTTGCTATTGTTGTTGCTTTTAGGAAGAAATTCCAATGGGAGGGTTAATATTCCTAGAAGATGAAAATTTTAATCTATCAAGAAAGAAAAAAAACCCCCACAAACTATAATGCTCACTGCTAATAAAGTTAATGAACTTTGGGCACAGGAGATCCAGTTTCAGACTTCCCCATTTCTAACATATGTGCAAGTCATGAGAAAATCCACAAGAGAGAATTAGGCACCAATTTGACCCTGATGGTAACTCCAACAAGGTAATTCCACAAGAGAGAAGTACCATATCTAAACATCTTTATAGATTTGTCCTTAGATCTTCAGTCTATTATCTGTAAAAATCCTTCCTACCTCACAGGATATGCGAGGAAAGATCATGATGCCCTCAGATACTGCAGCTGCAGTGACAATGATCTAAACCAGAGACATGTGGCTTGAGTCCAGTCCCAGAACAGAAAAGATCAGCTAGAAACAGTTCTGAATGCAAGACAAGTCTTTAAAAATCCCTACATTCAGATGTGCAGCTCCAAAAAACTGGAAGGGTGGTGAAACCAAATCAGTTGTAATGAGCAAGAATAACCTGAACTGTGTCAGTGAGAACTGATAAGGAATATAAATGTCAAAGATGTTGAATTAGAGTTGGTGGAGGTTTTTTGGTATAGCAGTGGTTTTGTTTCTGTTGTTGTTTGGGTTTTTTTGGTTGGTTGGTTGGTTGGTTTGTGGATTTAGGTTGTGGTGGGTTTTTTTGGAAGAAAAAACACCAATGTTTGACTTTAAGACAAAGTATGCAATCTTCAGAATAGCTCAGCAGTAATCTCAATCGGGATGGCTGATTGTGCATCGCTGTAATTTTTACAGACCACTCAGACCTGAAAAACATGGCCAAGTACTGTTGAGATCAGACAGTCAAGTGACCAGGGACAAAGGAACCCTGACAAGATTAAATCAAGACTAATTTTATCAATTATGTCCAAAAGCTCCAGAACTGTTTGCCTCTATCTCAAACAATAAAGATGTGTGTGGGATGAAAAGAAGAAGGAAGGGATGCTGTAATGAAACAGCTTGACCAAGGTCACACAAGGACGGGGCGGGGAGACAGGAGGGACGGATGACCAACAAAACAAAAACAAAATAAGAACAAAAAAACCCAAGCAAACAAAAAACCTCATCCACAGCAACAAAAATACCATCCCCAAAACCTACAATAGAGCTGGGAGCAGATGCCAGCACTCCCATGCCCAGTCAAGGTGATGAACCCGTCTTCATATTCCTGATGACTCTACAAACAGAAGCTCATGGAAAAAACAGTAATTCCTCTGTTCTAATCCAGGGGATGGTACGCAGAACAAAAGCCAAGTCTCCAGCACCACAAGTTATAGTGTGGTGTTAAACAGCTGTGTGCTTGCAGCTATACAAAATAACTCAGATTAGCTTTTGTCCTCAATAAAAGCAGATTACAGTCAAAAAGGTGGTGACCGTTCTTCTACATGGACAATAACCATACACCCTTTGGAGTAAGCGGTTACCATAAGGTACTTGGTTTGTATACAACCATAGAGTGGTTTGGGTTGGAAGGGACCTTAAAGCTCATCCAGTCCCAACCCCCCTGCCATCAGCAGGGACACCTTCCACTAGACCAGGTTGCTCAAAGCCTCATCCAACCTGGCCTTCAACACTTCCAGGGAGGAGCAGCCACAGCTTCTCTGGGCAACGTGGGCCAGTGTCTGACCATGAAGTCCTGTCTTCTCTTTCCTAATGCCCAGCCAGGATAGACCACACTGTCCTGGCAAAACAGATGGGTAACCCTTTCCTAAACCACCACAGCCTAAAAAATTCACCCACCAAAGAGGACTGCCTACTGAACGTAGTTGAATGGATTTTGCTACACCAATTTCTAATTCATATTTTGTTCCACCCTCTGAAAGGAGAACACTGACTGTCAGTAGACAAAAACTCCTCTTCACAAGCCTAAGAGATTGATTTAACACACAACAGAATGGTAATAAACTTTGAAAGTTTTTCTCAGTGTTCAAAATACAACATGAAACATTGAAACTTTCTGCAAAAGTTTCCATTTTTATGCTGCTGCCTGAAAAAAAATGCTAAATGCAAGAAATAACAAGTTAAACAGAAAAAGAATAATCTCCACAGTATAACTTAAAGCAAACTAGTGAAAAAAAGCCCATTGCAGCAGCAGAGAACTCAGAATGGTTGCTACAGTTCAAAGTGTGTGGAGCTTTGCTTATTGTTGTCTGCAAACCAAAGAATAAAAAGCAGAAAATTGTATTTGTTTTAACTGAAATTTGGCATTTTGTGTGATGAGGATGAGAGTAGTTATACAGCTTCAAAGCTCTACTAGGAATCTAATAAACCTAGCATTTCAGAGCTCTAAGTAAGCCTTTCCTGAACCACTGAGAGTGCAAAACAAAGACAAAC
Source organism: Caprimulgus europaeus (assembly GCA_907165065.1). The sequence continues at coordinate 5,411,018 of OU015523.1, read as the reverse complement.
CTGAGAAACTTCTGGCAGCATCACTGCAAAAGAAATAAATTCCATTTTCACACTACAGGAGAAAGTTTTAGATATAAAAAACCCTTTTAATTAAAGTATCAAATATTCAATCTGTAGGGCTCAGTCACACATGGTGGCTTGGCACTAGTACTAAGGAGCATTCGGGATCTCACAGACATACGAGAATGCTGAGATCCTGAAAAATGTGGTGGCAAAGTGACAACCTCCACAAGAGCTGTGCTCAAATTATAAACCTTGAAAACCAAAAACGTGTTTCAGAAGTCTCCTCCATGGAGTTACAGGAGCTCAGGTCAAAAACCTGGCATGGAGGCTAGAGATGCATTTGGTGACAGCATAACCACCCGCTGATGGCACCCAGTGACCTCACCCTTGGCTCAGAAACAGGGGCTGCCATGGGAACAGCTGATCCTTCCCCCTCCTCCATCTCTACACTTTGCAATCAGCTTGAGGGACAGCGTTGTCATGAGGAGGGACAGATCATCTTGCTGCTCTAAGGGGGCTACAAGAAAGCTGGGGAGGGACCTTTTACAAATGCAGGTAGTGACAGAACAAGGGGTGATGGCTTCAAACTGGAAGAGGGGAGATGGAGATGAGATATGAGGAAAAAATTCTTTGCTGTGAGGGTGTTGAGACACTGGCTCAGGTTGCCCAGAGAAGCTGTGGCTGCTCCTCCCTGGAAGTGTTCAGGGCCAGGTTGGATGAGGCTTTGAGCAACCTGGTCTAGTGGAAGGTGTCCCTGCTGCTGGCAGGGAGTTGGAACTGGGTGATCTTTAAGGTCCCTTCCAACTCAGACCATTCTATGATTGATTCTTCTTTTCCTGTAGGATCCATTTCAGCCATACCAGCTGTGAGGTGAGTGATACCAGAGCTAGCAGAAGTACACGTCTGGAGGCAGAGAACAGGATCTCCCATGCGGCAGAGTCTTGCAGTGCGGTGTGAAGACTCTCAAATCCATCTCAATTTTTATCTGGAAATCCACAGTTCTGCCAGTCTCGTGACCCCAGCCCTTCACAACAGCAGATCCAGGTGTGTTTCAGCTGGTTTGAAGATTCATGTCTCTGCAAGTCACATTCAGCGCTTTTTGAAGCTATGCCATGGATCTCACCTTGAAATACACTTTTGCAAGTGCCAACATGGTGGTGCAAAAGCACTCTGAAGACATCATCACTTCTTAAAAATGTTCAGCTTATTTCAAGAGTGACAATGTAAGTCTTTTCCATTGTGGGGCTCCACCTCAAGGTCCTAAATACTACTGTTGAAAATCTGCAGTTCCTTTATAAATAAGGAACACTGTTTTGAGTAATTAAAACTAAACCTCTTTCTAGTAGGTTCTTTCAATGCTTATGTCAAGAAGTTGTCAAGGGAAGCCAAGTCCACCACTAAACCATGTCCCTAAATACCTCATCTACTTGTTTTTTAAATACCTCCAGGGATGGGGACTCCACCAGCTCCCTGGGCAGCCTGTTCCAATGCTTGACTGCCCTTTCAGTGAAGAAATTTTTCCTCAGATCCAATCTAAACCTCCCCTGGTGCAACATGAGGCCATTTCCTCTTGTCCTGTCCCATGTTCCTTGGGAGTAGAGACCAAGACCCACCTCTCTGCACCCTCCTTTCAGGGAGTTGGACAGAGCCAGAAGGTCTCCCCTCAGCCTCCTTTTCTCCAGGCTCAACAACCCCAGTTCCCTCAGCCGGGAACTCAGCACACTTGTGCTCTAGACCCTTGACCAGCTTCATTGCTCTTCTCTGGACACGCTCCAGCACTTCAATGTCTTTCTTGTAGTGAGATCTTTAGAAAGAAATTACCAAGTAAAACTCAAAATTCAGGCCCTGAGTCTGTTTTGTACAGACATAAGATTAAAAATTCACAGTGGTCCCTTCTATGTATACATTACATGAACTTCAAGGAAAAAGATGAGGAAAAATATAAGCTAATGGAATTTTAAAACACAAGTTACCTACAAGATGTTTCTGGAAAAATCCTTCTCCTATTAGTACTGGAAGGAACACTCGGAAAGTGTCACTCAATTTATTCTGTTGGTAAAATGTATTTATGGAAAAGTTCCTTTTCATCTTTAGAATTTCTATAAACAGTATTACAATCACATTACTAAATTGCACAATAGAGCCCTACTCCCTCAGAAACTCTCCACCTGCCTAACTGGAGCACTCTAGTCCAGTGCTCCACAGCCATGGCCATGGTGGTACGTGCACTACAGTCAGTATAACGCACAGTTCCCAACCACAGCACCTCTGTGCTCGTGACTGGTAATTAACGCTCATCAACCGCTGCTGTAGTTAAACTGTGGAGGTAGCAGGTCCATCTCCTCACCCACTGCTCTACTTCCAGCAGCTGCTGTGACCAAGACCTGCATTTGCTGCTCAGGACCAGGGTGAAGATCTGTTCCCAGTGTGAGCTGAAGATCACTCTGACCAGTGAACAGAACATCCCTGCAGGCAGATGGGGAAGGAGGGTTTGGCTCAGATTTGTGATGACTACAGGTACAGCTCCACTCTGGAGTCAGAGGACATAGGTTAAATGACAACAGAAGAGGCTACATGACAAATGGTGCATGGTAAGGGGGAGGGGAAAGGCAGAACAAAGGTTCATCTTCCATACTTGGGCAGCTGTAGCCACTGCCATTAATCACAGCATCCACATCTACCACGAGTAGATGTGCTACTGCTACCTACACAGTATTCCACCAGAACACCTCAAGTTACAGATTTTATTTTAGACAAATCCATTCTTGCACAAAATATGGATCCAAATCAGCCAATTATTACTGGAAGTTCATTAAATGCCACTGTTGCCTCCCCCACGCACACAGCAGAAAGCCAAGCAGGCCAATTACAAGTGGGTGGGGACATGAGTTTAAGGGGGTGTGTAAAACCTTACTCACCTACAGAGTGAGGAAAAATCTGACTGTCAAATTTCTTATGCAACATGATCAAAGAGGGGGGAATCAAACTTGCCATGAAGAGTCAAATTTCAAGGTGGATTTTCCTTGCCTTGTAATCTACAAAATAGACTGATAAGAGTCATTGTTATTTTTGTCAGTAGCCTTGTTGACATTTTCTCTGGAATTACTCTGTTCATAACAGTGTACACTCACAAGAGCACATATTCCTGGAGGTGACGCGGTAGCATTAAGGAGCAGTGCTAAAAATAAAAATAGTGGGGCATTTTCTGTTAATCACTACATTTTTACCTGTGTTACACAAGCTAATAAAAATACTTTATATCAGTGAAAAAGTAGAATTAGAAAATGAAAGCAAGAACAAATATCAAACCAAATAGATATGCTTAAAAATCATTTATTTGGCAAGAAGTAGAATTTGGGAGAACATAAATTCCAAATTCCAAGAAATACTTGTATGCTTTACAATTTTCAGACACCTTAGGCATTAATTAAGCTACCTCACACCAATTCTTTTCATCTTTTAAGACTCTGACATAAAAATCAACTCCCCAAAAGATGCCTTTTAAACTACTAGCAAATTTTGTCATTTAAATAGCGAAAACTTTAGTTGCATTTTAGGTTTAAGATACAGTGTTTTATGCTGGTTCAAGTTTTTGTATATGCATGCTAAATTTCAGTGATATTTTCAAACTTCAGTAAGAAGGGTCTGATATATTTTTAAAAGGTACACACCACAAAGTTCACATTTTAAATCTCTCTAGGTCTGAACCTTAGCTGGTACTTTTTACCAGAACTCTGGAACAGATAGCTGTCCAAAACAAAGAAAAATAAATAATCAAGAAGGCTTAAGAGAAGGGTTCTACAGCTTGAAGATCTTGTGGCATGCATTTCCACATAACTCTGATTTAGTCCTATTTCCTTGTTTGTTTTTGAAACAAACAGGAAGAAATTCTCAACTTCCCTGAGATATGTCAGTGGAGCTGGGGCACTGAGGCAACATGTTGAGAAGAAAAGAAAACATCTGTATTTCCTTCCCATTCTCTTCCACCTGAAATAAATTCTTTGGCTGCAGTTTGTCTTCTTTTCTGGCAGCATTTACACAGTATCTAATGCTATCCACCACCATGACTACCCCTGGGGCTTTTATGAGGGTGGGAACAATCAGTATAAGAATTACTAGGGACATCAAAGAGACAAAACATTTATTGAAGAGGGAAGAGGAAGAGAGAGTGTGAGGTAACGAGGGTCCTACTGTATTTACCTTATGTGCCAAGCATGTGGACAGCAATAAAAACCATGTAGGGAGCAATTTTGGTCAGAGAAAGAACACGGCAGCCTAATGGGAGGCCTTTGTTCTTCAAAAGGGTCTCCTTTTCCCCTTTTGTGCTTCACTTAATTCATGGCATCTGAGCTGCTCTTGAACTTGACAGACAGAGAGAAGGAGGGGGGGGAGAGATGGAGAAAGGGGGAGACAGAGACACAAAGAAAGAAAAAAAGAAAAAAGGACTTCAAAGAGTTTTCCTTTGAAAATTCAGTTGTGCTGTATGCATTGCTGAAGGTTTTAGATTCAAAAAAAAAAAAAAGGGGGCAGAAAACATTTCATATAATTTCATCATGGGGATAAATTGTCCAATGCTCTTATTAAGAAAGCTAAACGAAAGGAACAGAACAAAAATGCAGGAAAAAAAAAAAATCTCTCTGAGCTAAGGAATATAAATAAAATAGAATTACTCCCCTGGGTGCTTTTTATTTATTTTCATGTTAAAATCTTTTTCTCAATGGATCCCAGTACATTTATCAAAATGTTATAAAAACCATCTGGTTTCCAGTAGCCACCTGAAAGGCATACATTTTACACAGAGCCCCACCAGAATTCCTGCTCCAGCGGCAGGAGAGCTCCTCCACCGCCACCGCCAGCGCCATCCGCGCACGAGCTCCCGGAGAACTCCCACCGCATCTCCACGCGCCACGTGCGTATGGCTGCTCTGCGCCAACTCCTCAAAATCCCCCTTTCCTGAGCAATTCTTTATCCTTACTTACAACAACAATCAACACATAGTGATTCTTCAAAAGACAAAGTGGCTTGAACTTGGGTATCTCAAGGAAAAACCTCAGGGTTTGTCTGAGACAGGCTCCCAAGTTGGGTCCCCTCCTCTGTGAGCCGTTAATATCAGCTCTCCTAATATATTCAGCTTTTCACCCTCTTTAAATGGCCATGCCATAGGCAATATTGATATGAAATAATTCCTAACTGCAGACTGCACCTTTTTTTTTGGTCCACTAGACCTCCTTCCCTCAGGATACTGGGCATCAACTACTTACACATAATTTATATATTCCTATGTGGATTTTTATCTATGATGTATAGACTGAAATTGTATATGTATGCCAATAATATTCGTAATAAAACATGAGACTGCAAAATGTAGAGAGATTTATGTGTCAATAGCACAATAAATTATTAATAGTTCCTTGTTTTAATTCAATAAAAGGTTTTTAATACCTAAGGATCCCAAGTTGTCCCTTATCAACAATTAACCTGTCTCCATCTTGATTTACATATTCTGACAACATAAGCATCTACCTATAGCTCATTGTCCCCAGAGTGCAGAAAGTAGCAGGGAATCCATGATCTAACTTTCATGAAGAGATAATGTTCTTTTCATTACTCTGTTACTCTAATTTGAGAACAGATCTTTTCTTCATCTGAACAAAACAGGTACCCAAAATCAAAAATTTTTAATTAATTCTGTAACTTAACACACTTTTCCAAATAGGACTACAAAGTACATCTGCTTTCAAGGATATGTATTTTAATGACCCTGCACAAGGTTAATTTTATTTAGAAGTCCAAAGACACAATTAATTAGCCTATGTAAATGATACAGAAATGCAGGCTGATGAATCTCCAGCAGATTGCCAACGAGAGTTCAGTTGTCGCTGTGCTTCGAAGAGAGTTTCTGTCTCGCTTTGGCAGCGTATTTACAAACTACTGCACTACCTGTGAGGTAACCTGGGAAACACCATGAAATACAAGTGGCAGAAATGCTTCTTAATCACAAAAACAAGCTTGAGATAAAGAGCTGCATTTTCTGAAGTAATTCTGGTTTGGTTTTGGGTGGGTTTTTTTGTGGGGTTTTTTTTTTTGGTTTGGTTTGTAATTGGGAGAATTCCACTACAAAGAATTACAAAATCTGTACCTATTATGTCAACTTTACCAGCTAGACAACATATTTCAGATTATATACTGAGTAGAAGCAAAAAAGATGGAAGCAAAGAGTTTACAGAGCAATTTAAATAACTGAAGGTAAAAATTTAATCTGTTTTGTGCAGCAGGAATGTCTGTGAGTATTAATTAAATGTATAAAACACTTTGAACGCTGCCAGTGTTACAGCCATATAAAGCAGACAGCACTGGAATATTTCTGATGTACTAATTATAGAAATGTAAAATATTTGAGACCATTAGTAACATAACTTTGGATGAGATCAGAGAAGTTGAATCCAAAGATTCCGCTGCCTTCTCTTGAAACTTGTTTGCCCCCACACTTGTTTCTCTGCAAGAGGAAGTTTACCTTTGCCACTTAGAAAATCTCACCCATACCTGAAGAGAACTGTGGTCACAAGTTTCTGGTGATGCTGGACAGCATTTAAGCTCCTACAGCTGGCAAAGCAAATATAAATGACTACAGAGAATTCTGTCTGTTTCTGAGAATTCTCATATATTTAAAAAAAATAAAACAAACCATACACAAACACATTAATTTTTTTTTATTCTGCCAAAACACAGAGTTTTAACCATCTTAAACACACCACTCAGTTAACACTGGCTTGTCTGCTAAGTTTTCATCTATTACCTTTGACCAAAGCTTTTCTTACATTTGGGACATTTTTAAGGATGGATTTATTTATGTTAACTCTTCAATGCCTGAAACAGGAGACCACCTTATTGTCATCTTCTCAGAACATTCCCAGGATCCGGCTCCTCCTCTGGCTCAATTTCCCAGAATTTGCAGAAAAAAAATGCTAAATGCATCTGCCTTTCTGTCAAATTGTTAAACAGGGAACTGAGACACACCATTATTTATGAAATAAAATTAAAAAATAATTCTTTCCTGCAATAAGAGATCAAATTTGTCTAAAACCTTTTTTCTGGCTTAAGCCTAGGAGTCCCTACAACCAGCTTCTGACAGCTCTCAGCTAAAAGGAAGATGAAAAACTAGCTTTATGCAGCAGTGCATATAAAGCATATGGACAAAAAAATAGCAAATACTAGACAACCAACACCTATCACGATGGTATTGACTGATAGAAGAGTCAAACCACTCCTTCAGCAGACTGGTCCTGAATCATTTTCTCATGCATACTGGAGAGCAAGGTGTTAAGCACAGCTTCTGAAGAAAACACTTCTAGAGCGCAGCTATCACTTAATATTTGGGGCAACAAGCAGAGCATAGTCATATACCACACTGGAATCAGTCATCGAGAAATAGTTTATAAAGCAACCCAAATAAAATATACTGCATTAATCCAGCATACAGATCACAAAAGAGAAGTTATTCATCATGACACTGACTGGAGGCAGCAGTTGTATTATTTTAAAGTTAAAAAGAAATCTCATCTGTTTATTTTGTTAGTGCAGCTTCCAGGCATATGCTCACTTAGCTTTCAGACAGGGAATATGTATATTGTATAAATAGCTTTCATACAGTCTTAGTTCTCCTGTGATGAGCACAGCAATCATCTGTCTACTTAGGGGCTTTCTACTCTAGACATCACTATGTAGATTATGTATTCTATCTTAAACTACTTACTTCCCTAAATTGTGCATGTCCACTGGGAATACTTCAGAGCATGTCTCCAGAAATGTTGCCATGCTACAAAAAAGCAAGTAATTGCTCCCATTTTTTTATTTTACTTTAAGATGCATTACATTTCAGAGCTATATTAAACCCACAGTAAAGTAAAAAAACCCAACAAACCCTAATAATTACAATCAATCATAATAGTAAGCCTTCCATATTCTCATCCTCTTTTTACTTTTCTGACATTCTTCCCTAATCAAACCACAGACCCAAAAAGATGAATGAGTAAGAACTCCAGGCTTCCTACTGGTGTCTGTAGAAAAAAGCAAAACTACAAAACCAAACCAGAACTGGAAGCAATCAGGCAAAACATTTCTTCATTCCAAAGCTACTTTACTAATATCAGGTTGCTTCTTTAGAGAGAATCTCGAGCAGAGCAGAAACAGCACCATTCTAACCTGAAGTAAATACGGGTTATTACACAAAGTTCTTGACTTTCCATCCTTCCCTGCTGTCTCTACACTTGACCTTACCACTGCACTTGCCTAGCAAGTGGCAGCAAGAATCAATCTAGCAGGAGCTTGGTGGTGGTGGTGGGTGGCAGCACAAATAAAAGGAATACTGGATGGGCAGGGACACACAAGATCCTCCCTGTTTGGCAGCAACATACACCTGAGTCAGTTAAAAAAATATATAAAAAAATCACCACAGAACTAAGGGCATCATACTGGTGCCACAGTTGGCCAAACCTGATAAACCAGGCTGTGAGTTAGCTGCACAAAGGTGATGTGAAGGGATAAGGTTTCCCCAAAGAGTAAATGCTCCCACTGCTTCCCTCTGTCAGTCAGTTACTATGGGGCACCAGCAGAATTGGTTCCCCTGGCTGATGTGGAAGAAAACCAAAGAAAAGAGGGATGGATTTCCACTCCATCAGCAAATTAAACCAGCTATATTTTAATTGCTCAATTACAAAACAAAACACTTGGGAAGGAAAGGTATAAAAACTAACAGCCAAAGGCAAGAGGATCTCCTTCAGCAGGGGCCAGATATCAGATAATCTGTAACGTGAAGCTGCACCAGAGGTAACATTTCTGCAGGATTTAGAAGTCAGCATACTCATAGGAGCCACAGAATAGATAAAACTCGTTCTCAGGAAAAGATCAAGAGGAAAAAAAAATGTGACATCATCTTCATTACATTTGAAAATACAAATCCCTCAATTTGGTTGGTACAAGACCCTGTAACACGACAATTTCTATCACTGCTTACCTTTAGTGCCCCTAGATATTTATATACATGCCTGTGTCAAACCGAGTTTACTTGACAGATGGCACATATGCACATCTTTTCCACCCACTCTCACTATACCTTTTTAAACCAGTGTGTTCCATGGAGGCAGATTTGGAGGATATACTCTGCCCCTTTTTTGCAGTGGAACAGAAACACACTTGCTCTACCTGCTTCCATTTTCTGGCACTTTGTTAATTAGCAAGTCCTGAAGGATCATGAGATTACATATCAATATTAAGATACTTTAGTTATTTCTTCTGAGATTTGTCAGTTCAAAAGTCAATACCAAACCAGTGTGGTTGAACAAGTGGTCAGTGGCTGTTCCCATCTTTGTAACTTGTTCCATAAGGTAAAAATGTCTCTTAAAGAAGGAAATGCTGCCTTGGCAAGCTCAGCCTTTCCTATACGTGTTCTCTTGTCCAGAGACAGGCTTGCTCCTGACACTAAGGAAGCAGAAGTACACAGGGCAGTTGCTGCACGAGTTCTCCCTAAGTCAACAGTGTCACCCACCTCTAGCTTGGTGAGCTGTGAGCCCTCCCCTTTTTTAAGCCTCCTTATCCTTCTCTTAGAGCAGCTGTTGGAAAAAGAGAAGCTATTGTCTGAATGATAGAGATGGATACCCTACCACTGACACAAACATGGGATTAGATAGCACTTTGGTCCCCCAAATAAAGTTAGGCTTGGTCCATATACCTGACTACTTGCCAAGTAGTCTCAGACTCTGCTGAGGAGTTCACGTAAGCTTACCCAATCTAAGGTAGGAAAACAAGGAACCGTGTCCTTAGCCCAAAGGGTCAAATGAAGCTTATGAAAACAGCAGCTTTGAGACCTATGGCTTCAGTGTAATCCAAAAGCTTCCGTTAAATGGTGCTATAAAAACTAGATACTGTTTTGCCACACCTTGATAACAACACATTCTGGTTTTTGTACTGGAAGGACACTATCTCCCCGATACCTCCTTTGAAATTACTATACTAGAAGAGTTTGCCTTTTGTCTTGGCATGACACAACTTCCACGGCAACTAAAAACACCCTTCATGCTTATTTTAGAGAAGCTGGGAGACTCATAAAGGAAACTAGAGTAGAGGGAACAACTTCCCTCATGACAAGGCTTTGTCCACTGTGCACTAATGGGTGTTTAAACAAAGACTGACTCATTTCCTCTCCGTTTACTCAATCTTATTTTACTATAGTGAGATGGCAGTACAGTAAAAAAGAACATTTTAGTGAACATTTGGCATTACCTTCATTTTAACAGCAACTGATTAAGGTATCACAGATACATGACTCTTGCTTCACAAAAGCAGCAGCTCATACCAGGCAGTTTACAAATGCCACCTAAGAAGAGCGATTCTGAAGTCCTTCTGACAATTGCTTACCTTTTGCAACGCACTGCTGGCGACTCCTCACTTCGCTGCTTCACGTATTAGTAACTGATTTAGGTTAATAACAAAGGATGCTTTTAAGAGCAGTCACTATTAATTCAGTCAGAAAAGCATGCTGCTACAATACCTTTTCAATTTCTATGGCATTTCTTTTTCAGAAAACTGATGTAACATAAGAGCCAAAGCTTTCTTGGTAGCCACACATACTTTTCTATTCTTATTATTGAGAATTCAAAACAAAAAGATTCCTGTCATCAATGCTGGATTACTTTATCTGTGATCATGAAGTGTTAGTGAGCTCCAAAATATCCAAGAGAGACATCCAAAGCTAACCCACTAGCACAATGCAGGTATTTGACAGCAATCAGAAGACCAAAGCCTGAACAGACAGTGCAATAAAAGCCGAATGCTGCAAAGGGTCATTGCAGCTTGAATAACACTCTGTGAAAACTACAAATTGAATATTGAATAATAGAAAGGAGATTGAGGATTCAGCAGAAAAGAAATAAATAAATCAGAATCTAAAAATTAAATTCAAGACACTTGCTATTTCTTGGGCAGGAAAAGTAAAGAAACATAACTCTGTGTATTGAACCATACCTGGTCAGAAATACCTTTTATCAGTGGGACAACAGTAAGGATTACTTATTTAAGCAATACTTAATTGAAATATTAGAGGAAGAATGGAAAAAAACCTGTACATGCATTCAGTATATTTTATGTAATGATCACAAAATATATCACAAACATTAAAACCTCAAGCACCCAACAAGGCAGTACTTGAAAGAAGTGAAAGCAAATCAAAACCCTACAACTTGAGAAACTGAGGAGCATGTAAGCCAGGGAACTTGTTTAAAATGCCATTTGGAGGCAGTATAAACCAGTGAAAATCTCTGAAGTCCTAACCTCACTTCTCTGAATTTAACTTATTAAACATATTATTAACATATTAAACATATTTAAAAGTAGCATGCTAATATTTTACTTGGTAATCATCCTTATTTTAAGGATTTGTTTCATTTTATGTTTGGTTCTGCTATAGAACCCAGCATCTCAAAGTCTCTGTCAACACACAAATTTGTTGGCAAAACAACATTAAGAACTATTTATTTTAATACATATTCTATATCTTATTTCTTTTGATCCCCAGTATGGTACTTATCCCATCTCACTTACTTATAATACTCAAAACCTTAAATAGTGAGTATATTATATATATGAAATACTTTTAGCTGAATATGCAAAGAATAACTTGTGCAGCGAAGAAACAGCAACACCTTGGGGCGGAATTTTGCTCAAGGGAAAAGGGGAAAATCTTGCTGATAGTTATGAAAAACTCCCTCAACGAATTTCAGTTGAGGAAAAAGAATCCCTAAACAACAATAAAACTAAAATTTGGTGATGACAGCAAGACACCAAGAGTTGCAATGCCCCTGCAATAGGCAGTGCCTCGCTGTCGCTGGCTCCAAGATCAAAGCTCAGAGACCTGGAAGCCTCAGATTTGGAAAGCCAAAAGTCAACACCACGACCAGTGGTTTATTGTGCCCCTTTGAAAGACTGACATTTCTGGCTTTCAGCAAATTTCCACAGGAACACCAAATTTCTGATTTGGAAAAGCTAATAACCAGCCTCTTTTCATGGCTAGCACTGTTGTACAGTGTTACAAAGGGATTTTTAACTATCTCTATTCATTCCCATACTAGCTTTTATTCTTTCATTCATACAGATCTTTGCATTTCACCAGAATCCTGATGCACAGACATGCTGTTCCCCAAGATCTACAGGCAAAAATAAAATTTTAGACTCTGTTACTGTCACAATGTCATTAATTGGAGATATTACAGCTCAAAATACATGCTCCTTTCAGGAGAAAAGCAACTGTGTACTTCATATTGTTGCTGGATCAGACCTGTTCATTTCACAGTGCTGAAGGAAGTTAAAACTGTCTTTAGGTTTTATAACAAGTTCCCCTCTTCTGAAGTGAAAGAAACTAATTGGACCCACAGTAACCTCATAAAAGGACAATTCTTTACCTTGTGATTTAATTTCCTCCGAATTGCTGTTAAACAGCACATTAAATATTTGTTGTATAAGGACAACCAGCCTTTCCACAGACCAGCTGACACTCCATCAAACTGAAGAATTCAGAAAGAGTACTCATGTCTTCTGCTTTGCAGATGATTATTGGTTATGGCAGCCTTGAGACAGAACAGCAGGCACCAAGAGCTGGATTCTCAGGAAGAAAGTTAGGAAATGTTGTACCATTTCTGAATATTTGTCCATTCAGTTTTACCTTGAACTAAAGCATCATACTGATAAGTCTCCTCTAACAAGCAGAGGGAATTCTTCCAGTGTCAGTTTCACATTCAAGCCTTGAGGAAGGTGGAGCATACCTTTGATTGCTACTCAACTGAAAGGTGATTTAACTGCCATCATCTAAAAACCCAGGGAAGGGCATTTCCAAATTCCTGTTTTAAATATCAGAATGCCCCATTTTGCAGCAAAGGCTTATGAAAATCTGTTTCTACTACAAAGATAAGTTCTGGCACTCAACTGCAGCTCTTCCTGTGCTGCAAGTTCACAATCCCAACTTGTAATGCATTTACAGACTACTCCTTCAGAGACTTTCTAAGGGCAAACAACTTCTTTGCTAGAAATAAATACAAAATAGGCTTATTACTGTAAACTTGGATTACCTTTTCACATCAAATAGTCAAGACTTTGTATGTGAAACATTTGTTTGTGCTCACTGAAAGTATCAATGCTACAAGCAGTCTGGGTAGCACGTTTTTTCCCGGTGCTCAAGTCTCTGAACAGAACCATCTATCCTCATCTGACCAACCCTTGTCTGGAGGAACTTTTGTGATGCTAGGTATTATGCAGCTTCCTGCCCCAATTCCCATTTCAAAATGCTTTTTACTCAGTTGTAAGTAGAACACACATCAATGCTGCTGCTCAAAGTCATCAAAAATACTGTTTGTCAGAAAAGAAAGCATATACATGCAGGTCATCATCTGCCTTAACCACTCAGTGACTCACTACATAAAAATGAGTTGCCTGGCAGAAGCACTATCACCCAAATGTTGTCCAAGTGAACATGAAAGTCTACAAAGTCAAGTGACTCAAACTGAGATACAGGTATCCTACAGCTGCAAACAAGCTCTCCTGGTACTTTTTAGAAAATACAATGTATTTCAAGCAAAGACTTTATTCGGGTATTCTGACCCAGCACTGTTCCACTCTCTTCAAGATCATAGGTGAAAGAGTCCATGACTCTTACCACCATGGAGCAAGGTCAGGAGCCAGTCACTTCAAAGTTTTTCATCTATGATCTTGCAAGCCCAGTGGTTAATGACTTTCTCATTTCTGTCCCGTGGGTTTGGACAAGGAGAAAGGGAAAGAAAAAAAAAAAAAAATTACTGATGCTCCTGGTAGAAACATTTCAATTAAAAAAAAAGGAGCCAAAATATTGAATAATTATTTAAATGTGGTCAATCTCACCCCCTAATTCCCCACTGCCAAAAAAACCACAATAATTGAAGCCCAGCAGTGCACATTTCACTCACTTGCAGGGTGGGCTGGAGTGCCCTTGTGCAGGTACTTCTCTGTCCTAAGCACCCTGCAACCACTCGGCATAGCTTTATTTTTCCATTCAATTTACCTGGGCTTTGGGTCTTGGAGGGGGAAGAACCTCTCCAAAAGACTATTAAAACTGATGAACCAAAAATAAGGTGAGACACGGTGGAAAAAAGTGAGTATTAACTGAATAGAAACAGAGATTGTGTCAACCCAACTAAGTTTGCGTCACAGAGAACAAACCTCAGAGGAAAGTCATCAGAAGAGGAATTACATTTCTATGATAAAAACGAGGGGTGAACATGAGAGAAAAATGGGAGGAAAGCTGTGTAAGGTTTCACTCATACAAGCCCCCCCTCCCCTCAAAAAACCCCATCTCTATTCTTTCCTTTCTGAAAGGCCATAAAGAATAAAATACTCCAGCTGTTAATCTTCAGATGGCTTTGCTTTCTCTTTTTTCTTTTTGGAACTTGAAAAGTTATTTCAAACCACTTCTTACCGTTTCCTCCCCTCATTAGAAAATTGTGATCACACAACTAAAAGCACTGACACCTGGATGAACTGAACTGCTCGCTGGTGTTACAGCAGGAAGAAAAGAGGAGGAGAATTCATCAATTGCACTGCTGAATATGAGTTCATTTAGAGAGAAAAAATGCGCATCTTATTGAATGAAAGCGATATGAAAGGAAAACGCCTCTGCAGTGGCACATCATACCAGTATTTAAGCAGTGGAGTGTTCAGGATACCTTTTTTTTTAAATATAAAAAGGAAATAAACCCAATACAGCTTCTCAAGCAAAGGTTCTGGAACAGAAAATAGCAGATATCCACATCCTTCCTAACAAATCTCTGTCTTCTCCCTGCTGTAGGTACTGCACAAATTAAAATACAAACCCACCGAGTTCAACCAGTCAGTTGAATACCCCCTACATTTGAATTTCATTCTGGATTAAAGAACAGAACTATTCTAATGTAGGTGCACTTAGTAAAACCTGATGGTAAAGGGAATTCCTTTATCTCCAAAGAGATCTGTCACAAGCACAATGCTCGACACGTCCTCGGAACTGAAATCATCCCTAGAAATCACATATGGAACCTTGTGATCCTCTCAGAGCCCAGTAAATGCAGTTATTTCTGCCGTAAGGGCTGTGGAAAACTGCTTTAAAGAGAACATTTCAAGGAGACTGTTCTCCAGTCTGACTAGATATCAAGCACTCATGTTTATTATCCCCCACTCTATAATTAATTGTTGCTGCCTACATATGAAAGATAGTGTTTACTGTAAACAACATTTTTTTTTCTATTCAGTCAATGCTACCAGAGAAGCAAAAGCCAAAGCAAACACCACAAATCTGGGGAACCAGATGAAATGCCAGTCTCTGCCTAACACCTTAAGGCTGCGGTACTTGAACGCTGCACCTACTCCAATTGCTCTTTTTTAATTACATGCATTAATAGATAACTGAAAAACAAGAGAGTAATAAGTCCACTGATCCTAAGAATTCTCCTTCATGGTTTGTAACTTTTATCTCAAGAAGTGTTTACTCCAACATTACTTCACAATTACAACCAGGCAAGTGTCTCTCTATATCTACTACACCGTAGACACAGATGTGAAGTTCACCCACACTGTTTATAAAGAATAAAGAGTACATGGAGTATTCTTCTTCTACAGAGCTTTTCTTTTCCTGCTGTATCTTTCTCCAATCACTTTTGGATGGCTTATTCCCCTGCCTTCGTGCTTCCCCTCCCTTTCCCTCAAATCTTTTCTCCACTGATACCGAGAAAGCCAGCCAGAGAAACTCTCTTAGACTCATTTTGGAGTTTTAGAAAGCAGATATTCTGGACACACACAAAGACCATTTTCCCATGGTGTGTGTGTGTCCATCTTTGTTCCAGCACACGTTATATTGACCTCATACTTGTGTATTCATTGAGCTTCCAAGAAATTATCTACATATTCAAAACATTTCCCATAACTATTTAGCATATGTAAATGTCCTTCATGCTCGTGCAGTAAAATGAGTCGGTGGTCTTCACTGTATCCTCTGATCCTGCGCAGTGGTGTCTCTTCTACATGCTTGGGACAACATTCCTTGAGGAATGTTTGGTCCTTCCTCAGGCTTAAGCCCTTCTGATAACATTTGCAAAAGGTCCTAATGTTATTAGCAATTTCTGAGGAATTTCATTCAAAGCCTTTTAGCATATGTAAATATCACACAGCCAGGTGATAAATACTCATTCTATGGTTATCAGTCATTTTATTCAGAGGTTGTTACAACTGCTGGGTGATATCTAAGCAACTAAGGGAACTACAAATCTTTTAGTTTCTAATTTCTCAGGGTTTTACTCCTCCACCACCATAGCACTGCAACAGAAGTAAGCGCTTGTGTGTTTGGTAAGCAAGGACAGAATCTTAAGCAAGACATCAAAAAGAAAAGGGTGTAAAAATATCTCCTTTCCCAAGCTCCCAAAAACCAAAATTACCTAGAGAAAGCAAAACCAGAAACCAACAAGTTTAATCATAAAAGCTGTTGTTAGGTTACTGAAATTAACCTTTCCTTCTCTCCATTTACTACAGAGGCAGCCCACATCTTGCTGGAAATGCAGTGTTTTCAAAAACTGGAGTCCCTAACATCATTAATGGGACCATCTGATGCTGGGCTATCACCAGTGCTTTTCAGCTACAACAATACAGAATACAGACTAACCTCGAAAGTTCATTAAGATGTGTTTATTATGTATGGTGATCTAGATAGCAAGGAGCACTGCTTCATGACTAATATTTGGAACTGAAGTCAAACTTGATCACCTGAGCCATCACCTACACTGACTGTAGAGGAAGTCTCCATAGGTTCAAATTGGGCAGGGATACATTCATAAAGCTCTCAGGGAGGGCGGGGGGAAAGAAAAAAACAACAACAAAAAAGACACAGTTAACCTGTTTGGGTTTTTTATTATTATTATTATTTATACAGACAAATTTATCAATTTTTTTCTTGTTAAATGTGTATACATTTTACATGTAAAATATCATTCACGTATGTTAATGGGAAAGTTATTTCTCAAAATTTACATTTGCTTTTAAAGAGAAATTCAGGACTCAAAAATGTGTTATCCTAATGCCATTTACATAATAGCCTTGAAAATTCCAAAAGGGCTATAAGTAAACCACCTTTTCTTTCTATTTAAGTGGGATATTAGGACATGTTGTTTCTTCAAGTTTCTGCCTCAATACAGTACCTTCTGCTTTGCTTTGGGACAAAATAATATGCATGGTAACACAGTACTTCCAACACTAATGGTATGTTTCTGTTTCAGTAAAATCACAATTTAGTGCCAAAAGAAGGAGAGGAAAGTTCTTTATCAAGGAACTGGTGAAAAAGAATCTGCAGTTTTTAAAGATAATCTACTGTATTTCTAAATTTATGTGTGCAAGGTAATGTTTTACCATTAAAGCAGGCACAGTAATTTCCCCAAAATTATGATTCAATGCCTGTAATTTAATGATTACTGTTGAAACATGATTCATTTTATTATCAATTCATTTAACACCAATATAGCAAGCAAGGAGAAACAATGGTTTAGGTCACCATGAAAAAAATCCTCATATAGCAGGGATGCTGGTAGTTAACAGTGAATTGAAAAGTTACGTGCTTAAGTACAAGCAGGGTGTCGCATCTGATGATTAAACTCAAAGAATGTCAGAGAATGCTCTTGGCTGTAACACATGAAACGAGGAAGTGTCGATTTTTTTGCTTTGCCAACAAGAGGGGGGGGGGGGAAGAGAGAGGCATTTTTATTGTCATAGCACTTGCAGCGAGTTGATATTAAAAAGGAGATTTCATGCCAAAGTCGGCTGTTTAATCAGATAAAGAAGGCTTTCCTATTTCCCATTGTATAGATCAAGTTGGCTCCAGGAGCCACACAGAGCTTTGAGTAGCACATTTTTCCATGAGGGCTGTATCGTTTGATCATAGCAATGCACAAGGACTGCTGGGTAATCTGAATCAGAGCTGCAGAAAAAGGGAGCCCGGCAGCCTGCTGAGGCCAAGATAACCATGTCACCCCGATATCCCAGCGCACTCTCAGTCGTGGACCTGGGGGTGTGTGTGGGGGGAACCGCTCGTCTCTATTTACAAACCTGTCATGGAGGTTTTCACATGGCTCCCAATTAACACAGTAAATATTCTCCAAAACCCATCTACCTATAATAATTTTAATACGTGCTTGTCAAAGGCCAGCCCCCCTGTACCAATAAAGATTCTCCTGATTGCTTTCAAAACATTAAATCTTAAACTCTTACTGCTTTGAAAGCTGATATATAGAATTTTCTATATAGGTCCTTGCAAGGGACACAGCAGTTTATGAAGCCAATAAAACCCTGTCCTTTAAAGACAGAGTTTTTATTAGAGGACAGGACGCATCTAAAGAGGTGTGCCTCCACCTGTGACGCTGTTCATAGCCTTTCCCAGCAGTGGATGCATCAAAGGACTAGTGGGCTAAGTCACCTGATATTCAGAACGATGACAGATGAACCCATTAATAGGTCAGAAGGGACCCCTGCGCAGGAACAAGCTCAGCTTTTCACCAAGTACCGTCCCTGAAACATCTCCCCAGCATTTCCAGCCTCCCAACCTTTCTACAGGATCAAGCAGCCCTTCCAGCCTCCGCTTTCTCCTGTTAACTCCTATTTCACACACCCCGGTTCTGAACCACGTTCGGTTCTGGGCTGTGAAGCAGGCACTGCAGAGTGGCCCATCCAAACATTTTAACTCTTCACACTGAAATCCTGTTGAAGCTGCTGACCCAGAGAAAAAAGTCTTCAAAGCTGCAACCAAAGTGATACCATTCCAAGAGAACAAACCCTTCTGCTTCAACAGTGTGACACTGAAAGGCAGTTACATATCTGCTGGGCCCAGTCACGTTTGCAGTAGATTTGAGGCGCTGAGTCCTAGCAATAGGGTAGATAAGGTGTTGATGTTGGAATAAACCAGTTTTGTGGGGACACAAGTGGTGTAAACAGGCCAAGAGATGAACTGAGCACCGCAGAACTAAAACTCAACTAAAGGGCACAGTGACAAAAGTTTCTACCATCACCAGATCCCTCCCCTCCCAAGAGCAGTGCGCATTCAAAAAGGGACATTTACATCTATTAATGGGTTCTTGGAAACGTAACGAATATGTTAATAATTTCTGGGAAAAGTAATGAATATGCATGTTTTGATAGTATAAAGCTTTTGTAGAGAGACAGAGACAGTCAGTATGCAGGATAGATGGAACAATCCCCCATGCATCAGGCACTGCAATAAAGAAGGCCTGCTGCTTACGACTGCATTGGTGTTAAGAAGCTCATTCTGGTGACCACAGAAGTACCAAAACACCACCATCAATCCTACCCCCAATCAAACACCAATCCAGCCACTATCTGCCAGTGCATCCTGAAATGCATGCCAATTCCTTTGCCATACTCCCACCAACACTGCCATTCCTCTGTGCACTACCAGTACTGGGGAGAACTTACAAGAGAGGTTCTGCTTTCTCTGTATAAACAAAGCGTGTAGCAGCCTGCAGTGTGAACGGGGCATTTACCTACTACCTTGGGTTTATGCTGTATTTTTAACTAGAAGCAACAGGACTAACTGAGGCAATTCTAATTAGCTTATTTATTTTCCAAGTCCCTGTGGACAAGAACATACCTGGTTCTCAGAGAAGAATTGCGGGTGGAATAAAGGAGAGCACAGCAAGTTTACATTGTTCTATTTAATAATTCTAAAGGAAAACAGTTGGGGGTGGGAGGTAGTGGTTTTTCTGCTATTGCTCCCCCCCCCCTCACCATCATCCCATTCTCTGAAATGTTAAATCTGAAGAAAGTGCAGCAGGTTCCTTTCTGATCTATATACTGCAGGTAGCCCATCCATCCATCCATCCATTCATAAAAGAGAATAAGGGACTCACACAGTAAAATCTATTTTTTGCTTTTCCATTCCAAGTTTCCTTTTGTTTTCACACACGGAAATTTAGCTATTCCTAAGCATTCCAAAAAACATCTACACTCCCCTTTCATTCCTTTGGAAGAATCTGCATTGCCAAGACACCTGCAGTCCAGAGCTTTAAATTCCATATATATTCAGTCTGGTGTTAGCTACCATAATACTGCTTCTAAATGCAACACTCATTCATGCAAACGCTGCTGGGAACTGAATGATCTAATCTCCATGTGACTAAAAAGTTATGGTTTTGAGTTAGCAATTTTTCATGCACAGTTATGTCAGTCTGCCATTAAGAAAGCTGCTATTCCTTCCAACAGCTCAACCCCAGAATCTTAGGCTAGCCCAGGTTGGAAGTGACCTCAAAAAATCATCTGGTCCAATCTTTTATGGGAAAGGGAGCCTAGATGAGATTCTCTAGCACTCTGTGCAATTGCATCTTGAAAACCTACATGTTTAGAAAAGCTTATGTTCAGAAATGAACAGAAACAACAAAAAAACAACCCACCCCAACACCTAAATTACAAAAGATCATCTGAGGATCTCATACACACAAAGACCAAAAGCTTAAGCAATCAAATCGTACCAGTACTCTGAAATTAATAAACCCCTCCATGTGCACAGGCATTACATCAAGATAAAAATGTTTGCTGTTTTGAAAAAGCATTTAGAGAATTTAACACATGCTACCCCATCACTAGCACATTTCTGCTGTTTAAAGAAAAAAAGCTGCTAAGCAGAGCTGTTACCAGCACAGAACAGTAAATCTTCAAGCACAGGTAATGGGAGCAACACTACCTGCACCAGGATTTTACAGTTTTCTCCCTGTTAGTAGTCCATTAACAAAAACATCTCAATCACATATTCCTAACTCCAGTCGCAGCATGCCAGAATTCAGCTTCCATTATATGCTTAGAAATGACAGGCTACAGAGGATATTTTTATTTTTCTGTAGAAAAACAACTGCAACTTTGATTTTCCTGTTATGTTTTTCATCTTTCTTACATGCTGTCAGTGACATCCTCCCATTTGCTAGTGGGTGCTTTTCAAGTCTCCATCTTTTCTTCAGAGGAAAAAAAAAAATGTGAAGAGGTCACTTAATTCTAACCTCACCTAAATGGATATATGCTCAATATAATTTAATGCAAATGATCACCGCACCAGTAAGCCACAGGAAGAAATCAGCACATCCTATGTTTTCTCTCGCTATTAGAAAGGCTTTCAGCACATTTACAACAACATACTTCGGCCCTACCCATATATAGAAAATACCTTTGTTAAACTAAGCCAAAGGTGAAGAATTTTTTTACTTGCCAAGGCCAAAAAAAGCCTTACAAAAAAATACCTGGCATACCACTTTAACACACTTTGTGCTATTCACTGATAATGTAAAGTCAGATGGCCCAGAAGTCTCAGGCAACCTTTGAGTTAAGCCAATAAGCCAGCTCTAAACAGACACACAGTTATGTCAACAGAAGAAATGTAGGGTAGTTAAACTCCATGTTTTTACTGGCATTTTTAGCAGGGCTAAATTTGGAAGCCATATCACTTTAAAAGGATAGGAAAAATGCTGAATACCTCTCTTTGACTATGAGAAGGCAATGGAGGAGAGGGTAAGAGCGTGCACTGAACAGTCAGCTGTGCTACCTGTGAAATGGAGGTGCACAACACAGCGAGAAATGGAAGTGCTTAGAGAGCAGAAAACAGCTGCCCATTTCCAAAGGCTGACGGGCAGGAAGTTTCCCAGTACAATTTGTGGGTCAACAAACCCTTGAAAAGAGACTAAGAAAACATTTCACCTGCTTGAGAAAAAGAACAGGACTAAGAAAGGCAAGCCAGAATTGAACAAATTATTCTGGAGAGAAGAGACAACAGGACACTGCTGCTCTCACATTTTCAGTTTTAAAAGTACATAGGGTTCTCTCAGCTGAAAAGAATCACAACTCTCTGAGTGATGGGGGCAGGGGGGAGTATTTTCCTCTTTATCCCTAATAGCAAACTTTTTGGGCTCATATAGCTGAAACAGGTCCAGATAAATAAAAATGCAAGATGTCAGTTTCCCAAACTTTGGGGTGAATTTAAAGGTAATCAGCAATTAGGTTTACTTTGAGAGAGACATCTGGATCATATCAGTTATCAGTATCACCTAATAAACAAGTCAGGGTATTACGCATAGATGCTTTTCTGTTTGCGAGCCAGATCTGAAGCAAACTGAGAATAAAGATAAAATACACTGCAGTGAAGTCACTGGACTGAATTCATGACATCATAATTGTTGCCGTGGCAACAAGCTAGTATCAAGCACAGAATACTGCCTTCACTGCAGAATCCAGGAGCACCTGTGCTGCCACAAAAGAAATGTTCTTATTCAAACACAAATCTAGTCAACAACACAGGAAATAAGATATTACTGTAAGTAAATTGCCTTTTCAGTACCTCTTATTTTATTCACCTAGCACGAGACTTTTTAAACGCTCGCACACACATAAAGAGGGCTGATGAAGTACACACGTGAGAAAAGGAGTCTAATTGAAAAAATGGTGTTTTTCTTCCACAGCGTTCCTCAATTTTTCCAGCACAGAGTAATTTTTCTCTTTGCACTTGCCTCTCCTATGCATATCCCTGCTCTCATATGAAACAAACGTCTCTTCAAGCAAAGACTGCAAATTAAAACAAACAAATATTTCCAGTTTTTATTTCAACAAGCCAGACAGTCAAACTGGAACTGTCACACAGCAGCAGAACTAATTGATAAAGGACATATTCCGCATTTAGAGCCCAGACTCCTTTTGTTTAAGGGCTGCCCCAGCAGGGCCTTCAACCACCAGTCATGCGTTTTTCATGCACTCGCTAAATGCGATGCTTCGAATCTGCAGGGCTCCGAGAACAGCCTGAGAGTAGCTTTCTTATAAATAAAATTATCCCTTTTCCTCTAAGCAGTCCTCTTTTACATGAGGAATATCTGCTATCCCCAGCCTCTCACCATTCACAAATATAAAAGCTTCAGAAATTAAATCTTAACCAAAAAAAAGCTACCAGTTGACAATTTATCAAGTCACAATTAGGTTTGTGGCTAGCGGTTAAGTATTAAATGCACAAATGCCACATCTGATGTTGCAGTCTCAAATGTTTATTGAAATCACTCAGTATTACAAAGGCACATGAAGGAAAACACACCTGAAAATTAATTTGTTCATTTTAACTTGTTGAATTTTAAAAATAAAATCAAGTCAGAGCTGCAGGTCAGTAATACCAGATAGTGCTTCACAGTTCAACCTTAGAGTTGATGAGCACCAAAGCAATTGTTTCAAAACAATTTTTTTAACAGACCACACTATATACTCAAGTATAAAGTATACTTATTTGGTTCTTAAAGAGCAATCCATAAATCACTGCGAGACCAAAGAACACTTCCACACGACCATATGTAATTAGTCAATGTGTCTAAACAGTTGCAGTATGCATTGATGGGATTTTTCAGCTTCTCAGACAACAAAACTGTCCTGGTTACCAATGAAACAGCAGCACCATATTTCTGGGTTGGCTTCATGCCTTCGTTGGACACTTTTCTCTACTGCTGTCAAGTACACCGATGGCCCCAAAATCCACAGAGAGAAGTACTGAAGTCATCTATCTCTCCAGTCCCTGCTCTCTTTATAAAGATTATTTCAACAAATGAGTGTTAGACAATGTAGAGAATAAAAACAAACAATAAAATGAGGAGTTCCAGATACAGGTTATTAGCAGACAGCTGTATCCCATATGTTTCTGTCTTTGGTTTTCTCCTAATACTACTTCATATAACCAAGAGTGGTGACCACTACTTGAATGATGATGCCATGAAAATCCTCAGTTTAACTAACCTTCCACAACATGAAGTGCACTGGGGAAACTACTATAGTTGATAACACATTCTAAGCAAATTGTTTGGTAAAGAAATGAACAATCTTCCTCATGTTTATAAAAACCTTAGGAAGAGATGCAGCCTGTGGTGATACAACCTCTGTATACAAGCACATATCCTAATGTACCAAATACAGTTAATGCAACTGCCACCAACTCAGAAACCTGAAAGAAGTTGATAAAACCTCAAGCAGGTTACATCAGAAATGCAGATTTCTCAATTTCTCTGCAATTGTGAGTATATTTTCTTTAAATGTCTGTATTATACAACTCTCAGACCTGTTTGTGAAATACATATAAGACAAATGGCAATGACATTCCCTTCTTCATTAGTGTACACAGCATTTCTAGCTCTAACCCACACAATATGAAATCACTACTTAATAAGTAATGAAAAAAATACCACTGTGCCTGCAGGTAATTTTGCTTTTTGAAAGATTGACAGATTAACTGATCCCTTAAGCAACTAATGTGTCTTCTCCAAGTGCACACAGAAAATTACAGATTGTCTCAAGACTTCAGAGAGCTTTTTATATAACTTGAAAATGAACTTGTTGAATTAGGTTTCCCTCCAACAGTCCTTCTGTTAAGTCTAACTTCTGCTTATGTTAACACTAGATAGAGGAATTAAAAGATTTAAGTGCTGGCTCACCTCTGTACATGGTATTTTTTTTTTTCTTATATTATTCATTTATCAATATGATAACAGAAGCAACAACTGAAAATTTTCTGATAGTCTCTTTAGAAATGCCCACAATATTGCAAACCTGACTAGAGACACCACAACACAAAGAAACACAACCTTTCCCTCCTCTCCCCCAGCAAATCAAGCTGAGAAAGGCTAGCGGATTTAAGACACCAAGCAACTATTCTAACTCTTTATGCCTTTAATCAAACTTCCATATAGCAAATCCTTTCCACTGCTGTGGAGTTCATCATCCACAATTACAGAAAACTCAAGTGTATAAGCATTTAAAGACAATACTATATCCTTTAAATCTAGCTGTTAGTTTATAAATAGTTATGTTTACTATAGATATTATTAAAATGTGTTACAAGATGTGTCTGGATCCATTTTCAATGCTAACTATGTTGAGAAGGAGATCAGCAGTTTTTCTAACATAGCCATGGCTGAAGTGCATTCTCAGGAAGTTTTAGGGCACTGGGCTTTAGTCAGTCCTCAGTATATTTGGAACCAGTCCCTTCTGCACCACTGAACTGAACCAAATAAGGTGCAACCATGTTGTAACTAGGTTCCAAGCCAAATGAAATCATACCACAATAAAACACAGCATTTTTACCTCTCAGAACTGAGACAATATATTCTTTACAATGCCATTGTCTCCCACTGTCATGACAAAAGGAATACTCTTGAAAGAAAATAAACTCAAAAACTATACAGATTTCTGCAGTCTCTGTTTTTAGGATGATTCTCGAACATGCTCGAGACCCTCAGCGGGTCTGAAGGAGTTGAGAATCCGCTCAGCTGTGGATGCTTTCCATGAAGGAGTAACAGAGGCTGAATTTTTAACACCTAACTCTCTTATCTTCACAAGGTAAGAGAGCAAAAGGAGCTTCCAGTTCTCTAGTTTCCTGGTAGGAAACTAGCAATTAGGAGGAATTACCTTGGAGCAACACCCCAGTTGTTTCCCAGAGCTGGAAATGTGCAGAGCAGACAAGGCACATCTTTCCTGAACTCTTTTATGGTGCTGCTGAGCTCTTTAGGACAGGAGGAGAACCATGTTACAAAACCGAAGATGGACTGAGAAATAAGTGGGAAGGTGGTTTTCTCTTTTTGTTTGAAAGAGAATACTAAAATCGCCATACTGGCTCAGACCAAAGATCTACCTGACCCTCCTTCAACAGCAGTCAACAGCAGAGACCTCGGGAAGAGTGTAAGAACAGGGCAAGCACAGAGATAGTTCCTTTGATTACATTCCCAAATGCCAAGGACTTGCAGCTCAGCACTTGCCTGAGCCAGAGGTGAAGGACAACACGCAACTGACTGCTTAGCCCTTCTTTGTACAACCTTGCACACACAGAAAAAAGAAAAAGGGGAAGCAGCAAAGCTTGGTTTAAAACCAGATACCTGAAAAATTTCTGCAACTTTAGAAGATCCAGGGTTTTTTGCACAACTGAGTAAAATCAACTTTGGAAAACAATCAGGTTTCTAGCCCACATTTTTCCACCTGATGTGTCCTCACTGGAGAGCTTTGACTAAAAGTCTGTCCTACAACTGCTGCTACTTCAACACGTTTTTCTAGGGCAGTGGTTGGCAACACTTGATAGGCAGCAGTCCAGCCTGGCAGCTGATGGCTTCTTCCTTACTTTGGCACACCCATCCTAACCAAAGAGAAGCTATGCTGGCAGTAAAATAATCACTGGATCGAGGTTAGTAATGATGCAATTCAAACAACTTGCTGCGTGAGACACTGACTGATTTGAAGTCGGAAGCTACTAGACCTCGGACTGAATAAATGTGATGAAGTGTTAAGTTCTCAACTGCTCTGAAAGATACTCCTGAGTTCAGCTAGCTTTGTTGCCACAAACTGTCTAAAGTAACTATATTCTGACCAAAATAGTACATCAAGTAAAGATAATCTTATGATAAGGTCTGTTTAAGGGAAATGACTTGTAAATTGCATGCTTCACTTGAGATACAGGCAATACTCATAGCAATGTACATTGTACTGTAGTTCAGACCAACATAAATTCAATAAAAACAGAAAAGTACCACTGGAAAGTTCAATAAAACCTGAAAAGTACCACATTTTTCTAACGCTGACAACAGACTCCCTGAATCAGAAACAAACATTCCAAGTGGAAAGTTACTGCTCCCTTTGCCCTCCTACCTCCAGTTTCTCCACACAATCCCAATCCATTTCTGCCCGAAGCTAGGACAGAGTTTTACACAGGCTCTGTCAGAGCAGACAATAGACCAGAAAGTGATGGCACAATACTCTTCCTGCTTATGTTCCCTCTTCTTTTTGGCAGCAGCCTACCCTTAAATTGGATTAAGTGTAACATGAACTGTACCCTCATGTATGATGACAAAGCAACTCAGACGATCCCTCACTCATAGATTTCAATCAGAATTAGCTGGGCTACTTGAGGCAGCTTAGATCACAGTCGTTACTAACCCAGCTAATTTTAACTGAAATGGTTTAGACAACACTCAAATGGGCAGAGGCACCGATAGATGCAGGGGAATGGGAAACTCCAAGTCAGAAGCAGCAGTGGCTTCTACTACTACAATTAGAGCTAGAAGAAACTGTCCCCAGCCCAAGCTTTCTGGGACATTTCCCAAAGCCCATCTGCACACAGGTGTGTGTACAGGCACTGGAGGATGGGGTGGGAAACACTCCTGGAGGAGATGGGAGGGAGGGAGGGAGGGAGGGAGGGAGGGAGGGAGGGAGGGAGGGAGGGAGGGAGGGAGGGAGGGAGGGAGGGAGGGAGGGAGGGAGGGAGGGAGGGAGGGAGGGAGGGAGGGAGGGAGGGAGGGAGGGAAGGTGGTATTTCCTGGCATATGTATCTGTGCAGCCTTAGAAATAAGCAAATTTAAATATCTATTTAAACCTACATTTGAAAACTCAAAATTGACAACCTAATAAAGATCAGCAGATAAAGAAACAAAATTATGAGTAATTAGAAAGGCATCTTTGCAACAGGATAACTGGAAGAAACTTGAATCTCATTTCTTATTCAGTAGACTGTATTAACTAATAGCATAGAAATGAGTGATTCAAACACATGAGTCATTTCTACCTGTATACACTTTATACTCCTCCCCCTCAGCTATATCCAAGTCATATAAAGCTACAACTCCACACTGGTATGGTCAGGCACAAATTACTGAGTCACGTGCTATTTTTCAAATAAAACTGAATCATCTAAAGGACAAAGAGAACAAACAGCAAAGAGCTCCCTGCAAAAAGGATGGTGGCTTCCTAACAGCTCCTAAAGAAAAGGAGGGGAAAAAAGAAGCAAGCTACATCTCCAGCCTAATTCAACAGGTTTTTCTACATTTATATTTAAGTCTTCAACTGTATTTACTATTTTAGTAACTTAGCTGTTCATATTTTTCTTTTCCAAGACTTCATGCCCTGCCATACGGTGTCAAACATGCTATATATGCAACTTCATTTCTATACAGTCAAATCTGATTTCTGGGAAGAAAAAGGGTAAAAGGAATGATGAGCAAAAGGTTTCTTGTCACAATATTATGATTTATAGAGAAGATAAATCTGACTTGGAGTGATCAGGTTAAATGGCTGAAGCAGTTATGCTTTGGTTTCTTGTGGTTTGGTTTTGGCTTTTTAAAGTTGCTTTACAGAGATATCAGTCAAAAAATTAGCAGAAGTAACGGTGTCTGTAATTTCCCAAGTGCTTTTGTCAATATGTCCTTTTAAGCCACAGTCTTTTTTTACAGAGGTGTCTCACTGTAAGCAGCACTAATATAATAGGAGCCACTTAAAAGTCTCATCCACAATTTTTATTTAAGAGTTTATGCCGTGGCTACCATTAATGTAATCATACCCATGACAGCACAAACCAAACCAAATTTTCAGCATCTATTGGTTTCTAAGCTATTCTTTTACTTTGGTGCAGTTTCATCACTGGCTTCAGTGATCCATGTACAGCCTGCTGCTAGAACAGGAGGTCCAGTACACTGCCCATGGCTATACACTCCCACTGCTTCCCTTTGCCCAGCACCATTTTAGATCAACTGGAGTTCATCAACTCAATCAACTGTGGTTTCACAGGGGTTCATGTCACTCTAAAAGCAAAGCTATACAATATAAATAAGCTAACCAGAATGCTTGCTGCTGCTTTTGAAAAGAGGAAGCTCCATTTCTCTTCCTACTTTCCCGTTCCTCCACTTTCACTCATGGTTCTACCCTCTCCCTTGCACTTGAAGGCCTTTATTGGGCCGATTTCAACTCACAAACCAAAGATCTGAAATTATCTGGGGCTAGTTTTTCACCAGGTTAGCAAGTTCAACTAGAGCATCCTGGAAACCAGTAAGTGCTAGGATGGGTGCCAAGCAAGTGGTAGGATCACATGGCTGAGAGCATGACTCCCCACTTACGCCAAGAGGAAAGCCATCAGAGAGAATGAAATTATGAGAAGACTTGGGTCAACACGTGTGCTTCTTGCTTGCTTCCTTGATTGGTACTGCTATTTGTCTAATCTCATTGTAAGCCAGTTCAGAGGGCTAAACGAACAAAAAAACTATTCATTATTTTTGGCAAGGCTTGTTTTCTGCCAATTTAATTCCCCGAACTAACTCAGCAAAGGAATCAGGCAAGCATCTGCACCGGAGTGCAGAGAAGGGGGCAGGAACACACAGGGAGATGAGGATGGGCTGGGGCTGATTTAAACTGTCACAGAACTGCATACCCTACAGCAGATCCACATCACACCGTAGTTAGAACTGACAGTAATCTGCGCCTCTACAACAGGAGGCCTTCAGCGCTGATGAGAGCGCACAAACAGCACCAGCGCTGAAACATCCTCAGCGAAGTTGAACCTGGACACAAGCTTGGATGAGCACATGTAAAACCAGAAGAAGTCACAGAAATACTGAGGTTCAGAAATACTACAAAATATTAGGTAATTACACCCCCAGCAACTCCCCTGTGAAAGGGTTCTCTACCATTTCCATTATGCAGATTTAGCCCAAAAGAGCAAAGCAAGCAAAACTGGTGACCAACTCGGGGTTGGAACCCAGTAAACCCTCTATACCAACCCCATGTTTCATCACTCAAATGTGTTGTTTATTAACCCTAAACTAATTCAATTAGCCAGTAGCACTCTATAAAATAACTCCTTCTGCAAAGACTCTGTAAGGCACCACAGATCTCATCATTTACAATACAGTTATGTTAACAAACGTGGATGCTTCCTAGCTAGTTGTGAAAGAAGAAACTAGGAAAAGGAATAATACTGACATCTTAAGTAATTATTTCCTTTCCCACAGAGAAAAATAAGTGTCCATGAAGCAGCATGAGGGCTTATTCACACAGTCCAAGAAATTTTAATGCAAAGAACTACAGAAGGGAAAATACATCTCTGTGCATGGTTTGGTTTTTTTCTTTTTTTTCTCAGATTAGCAATTGTCAAACAGTTTCAAAGTGAAATAGAAACAATTACTTAACGCACACGAACCAAAGACCAGTATCTTTCTTTAAATTTATCTCCCACACTCCCACTTTGACAAATCCCACAGTTCACTTGCCCTGTACAACAATGTAGCACACTAGGGAAAGGGGTGGGGAAATTTGTCAGCAGAGAAGTAAATCTCTGCAGCAGTGCCCAGCCAGCACTGTACGTCTCTCCAGCAACACGAGATAGTCTTTCATTCACATCCTAGCTTAAGCACCCAAACCAAGCATATCACATTTGGGACACTCAAGTCACACTTAATTTTGTTCAACACCTTCTTTTGACAACAGCTTTGTCACAGAGACTGGAAATACGTATGTCATAAAAGACAGTCATTTGCCAGGACTGTGACTGATTCTCTCAAGATAAAAATAATAAAGCTGTAAGTGCAAGTAGCAGAGGCTGCCTAATTGTCAGCTGTATAAAATAGCAGTATGAAGATTGTTGTCCTACAGGCAACAACAGTTTGAGGGGAAGAGAAAATCATGCTGGAAAAAAAAAGGAAAGAAAATTAACTGCACACTAAAAATGCTGTAATCTGTTTTGAAATCTTGAACTCCACAGGAGCCAAAATTTGAGGAAAGCTAATGAAAAGTTATTGCACGCTACAAAGAACTACCACAAAGAGAACCAGGAGAGAAAACCCAACATGCCTATGGAGGAGAGGAACCCCATTTAACAGAAAGAAGCTGGATGACAGATCAAGCAAACAAAAACATTCTGGAAAGCAGGGGAAAAAAGAAAAAAAAAAACCAAACACAAACAAAAAGACCCGAAAAACCTAAAACATTTACCCTACCATTCTTTGCTTTCTCATACATCTGAACATAAAGAAAACAGCAAAAATGCGCTACTCCAGATGTGGAATTTCACACTTGAAATTTGACAAAGACTGTTTAAGTGACAGTGGTGCTCACAAATCTCATTTTCCTGAGCAATAAATTATTACGATCAAGCAGACGTAGAACAACGTTTCTTCACACCACATCTGAGACTCCTAACACAGAACACGTTGGTGCTTCCCAGGTTTAACACAGAGTTGAAGGCTACCTGACCGATTCTGTCAAGTGAGGCAACTCCAGACATCATCACCATTACCTGCTAAGACAAGCAATTCAGAAGCTATCCATGTTCAGTATCAGGAAGTCAGTATTAACACTTTCTTGCTTGAATTATTACTGCAGGCTAATCCTTGAGAAATTGTTAGTGACAGCAAACTCGAGATTTTTTTTTTTTTCCTCTTAAAATGACAGAGTGGGAAGCTGAGATTCTTCCCCCTTCCTTCTAGGAAGTGAGGATCAAGCTCTAGCTCCTCTAGTTGGGAAATCACCGTACCAACACACATCTTCCCAATTTTCTCCACATGCAGCAGCACAGCTACTGAGAGATCTCAGCCTATTTTCCAGCCTGCTGTTAGACTGGTGAGTTTTGAAAAAGAAAATTAAAAAGAAAAGAAGAAAAAGGCAGAGCCACCTTGATAACTGAGCAGTGGTAATCAGGCAGCGGAACTGTTTCATAGGGAGGACAAGCCACCTTCCTTCTGTCCCTAATAAAATAAAAGCTGAAAGGACAGACAAAATAGAACATATTCCTCTGGTAAGAAGTAGGAAGCACTGCAACAGTAGCCCAACCCTCTGCTCTCACTGCAGACAGGTAGAATGTAGGGAAAGAAAAAAGAAAAAGTTTCTTTTACTGACCCACCCACCAGTGACAGAGAAGGTCCAAGAAGCTCAAAACCTGACACCCACCAGTGATAAACTAATATAAAAGTCCTGACTCAAGACTGAGCAGTAATAACAACCACGCACTCGTCTCGGCACCTTTCAGCACATAATGATGAGGCTGGCTTTGGGAAACGGGGCTTCCCACTAACATGTTGCCTATGGGCTTCACTGGTGAAGACACATTTCTACCCACATCATGTTCCAGTAAAAATTTAAGCTCCAGCACAGGCACACAAATACACATTTGAGAAAAATACATCTGTATGTTGGCATGTAAATACCTGAATTCACAGTTATAAACCCCAGCTCGGCTATAACATTGCACAAGGCCACTGTCCACTATTCCATCCCATAAAAATTACTAAAACGTCAGTGACAAAGAAATTTTGTTTGCAAGATGCAATGTACATTTTTATCATGCTGGATAAAATATCTACAGTCTCAGCAGTGGTTAAATTGCTGCTATAAAGGAAATTGTCCTCAGATAAATGGTTTCCCTATGAGAAGGTTTCAGTGCTACACCTCACCCCAGGTCAATAAATCAAATTAACTGCACCTTGTCCTCTGGCCAATGACATCATCGGCTTGACCACATCTTGTGAAGCGAGTGCAAAAACATATGCTATTTAAGGCATGAAATCATATTACTGCTTTTTGTCCAGCCAGCCTTGTGCTCTTGGTCTGTGAGACAGTCAGTCACCTGAACAGTCTCATTACTGCTTCTACAGATTTTTTTCTTCTAGTATTCAAGGCCTGTCTTCACCAAGGGTGAAGAAAAAGTATAAATAATCAGAGTTGTTATTTTTTAAAACCAAAACGCTTTTTATTAGATCCAGCATAGTATTTTGTGACAAATTAAATTTAGAACCAAACTACCAAATACACCCTCTGCATTTGTATGTAAACTCTCTTCCCAGGCATGTTTCAAAGATGTTTACATGCTAATCTGGCACTGCTACTTTGAAGTACCCTGCTGTTAAGTCCTTTTTCTCCACAGGCTGAAAACAATGGTCACTAATGAAAACCTACACAGTTTTATCTGAAACCCATCCCTGCATAAATATTTTAATTTCTGCCTCTTTATTAGAAAATAGCCCATTTGTTTTCTTTCTAAGTAGACTAGTATCTGGTTTAAAACTTAATTACTCCAGACAATTTAAGAGGATTATTTTCAATTTTTCACTTGGTGTTCTTATGACACAATCACAGAAATCTTGTCTTCCTTTCTAGAGCCTGTACTGCCTAGTAGTATCTTCTGTCTTGAAAGCCAAATCTAAATGAAAGGAGAAGAAAAAAAAAAAAAAAGAACACACACAAAAAAATCCAACCCAGAACAGTCAAAGATACAAGCAGCGACAAAAGCATCTGACACACTGCACTGTTAAACTGCATCCACACTAAGCAAAAAGAAGGTGAATAAGATTATCTTCAATGTATTCAATTCTGTTTGTGTTCAGATGGAGGAGGAAAGCTGTTCAGATTTTGAGTGTGTCTTCTATAGCTCTCTCAGTGCCAGGAAACGTAAATTAGAAGCAACTCTCCTTTAAGGAAAAGAATCAAGGACAAAGGGACCAAAAATGCCCAAGCCTCTGAAAAGCAGATATGAAAGGAACAGCTTTACAGTCTTGAGTTGCTATAAATTAAAAATAAGCTTCTTATTTAAAAGACATGAGTGTTTGAGAATCTATGAGCAGATCTGATGCTGCTCAAGCCCCAGGAGGGTTTTGTTTTTTGCTGGCAGGGGTGGAGTGGAGATGGTGGGGGTGGGGTGGGGGGGTCATTTTGGTTATTAGTAAATAAATCAAGCAGCAGAGAGTGAGGCCTAGGCGCCTGCCAGAGGAGCCAGGGCCTAGCTCTTCCCCCCCCTCCTCTCCTCACACAGCCTGGGTTTGATCTCGGGGCCCTGTGGGTTGCCAAGAAAATTTAAAAAAAGCGAAGAGAGCGAGAAAGAAGAATCATATTGAACCACAAAAGCACATGGGGCGAATGTAAAATATAAACACGGCGTTGGGCTCTGAGTGGCTGTTATTAAAGGTCTGAATTACTAAACATGAGAGGCGGGGAAAGCCAGGCGGCCATTTCAATAATATAAACCTCCCCGAATTAGACATTATTCAAATGAGAAGGAGAGAGGGAGAGAGAGAGAGAGCGAGGGAGGGCGAAGGACGGGACCCGCACCCCCAGCGCCAGCCCAGCGGGGACTGCCGGCCCCGCCAAACCCAGGGGGGTCAGCCCCGGGGGCCGCGGCACCTCCTGCCCCCGGCCCTGGGGAGGGGGGCAAACACCGCCGGGGCAAACCCAGCCTTAACGGAGGCGGGGGGGGGAAAAACACGCGGCCTCTCCCGTCGGAGAGGGGCACGGAGAAACTCTGCCCACAGACCCCCTGAGTCACCCCACACTCAACCTGCCCTTCACGGGGGGAGGGAGGCGGGGGGGAAAAGGGGGGCAGCTTGAAATAAAAAGCCAAAGCCCGGCCTCGTCCTGCCCCTCCCCGAGGCCATCCGCACCCATCCACCCCATGCCCGCAGGCCCCAGGCTCTGGGGAAATAACCCTGGCTGGGGGGGATGCGGGGGAGGGCTGAGGGGGGGTAATGAGGGGAGAGATGAAGAAACCGCGTCTTCCACCCTCAGCCGGCCCCACCGAGGGGCCAGCACCCCCAGCCCCCTCCGTGCCCGCGGGGGGGACCCTGCCCCACTCGCCTCCCCCCAGCTGGACGGACTGTGCCCCCGCCGGGACCGCTCCAGCAGCATTCCCCCCCCCTCCATGAATATGTAAAGCGGCTTTTATTGTGGGCGTGCGGGCCGGAGGGGAGCCCGGCCGGGTGGCGGTTGCCGCTTTTGGGTGCGGGGATACCTCCCCCCACTCCCGGCTTTCCTCCCCCCCACTACCCCCCTCCCCCGCGCTCTCCCCTCAGCGCCGACTCCCCACCCCGACCCCACCGCCTCGCCGTTGCGCCGCCGCCCGCGCTACCGCCGCCGCCGCCCCCCATCGCCCCGCTGACTGCCCCGGCGCCAGTGCCCCGGCGTGCGGGAGGGTGCGAGTGCGGCTCCGTGTGAGGGAGGGAGGGAGCGTGTGTGTGAGCGTGTGTGTGTCTCCCCGCACGGGGAGGCTGCTTTCCTTCTCTCTTCCCCCCCCCCCCCCCCCCCCCCCTCCTGTGCCGTTAATTATAATAATCCTGAGTACTAATAAATTATGCTAAGCGGGGCGGGCGGGCGGCGGGGGGGCCGCGTGTGCGAGTATGAATATGAATATGTAAAATGCAGTAATGATTACCTGCCGCTGCCGCCACCGCCGCCGCCGAACTCTCATCTTGACTCGCTGCTCCTCCGTCCGCCATTTTGAATATTTTAACCAAAATCGGCCGCCCGATAAACCCTCCCTCGCTCCCCCCCCCCCGCCCCGCTCCCTCCTCCCCTCAGCCTCCTCCTCCCCCCCCCCCGGCCCTCCCCCCGCCGCTCTACTGCGCAGCCGCCAAAGCACCGCGCCGCGGCTCCGCGCTGCGCCTGCGCGCGCTCTCCTCCTCCGCCCCCCCCGCCCTCTGTCTCTTTTGCGCCGCCGCGCATGCGCACAGCGAGCGGACCCGCTCTCCACACACACTCCCCCCCCCCGCCCGCTTCCCCATCACTCCCCGTCACCTCTGGCCGAGGGCTCGTTAACGTGTAACCGCCGCCGCGCGCGCTCCAACCGCCCCCCCCCCCCCCCCCCACCGCCGCGCGCCGCTGTGCCGTGCTGGGGAGAAGGGGGGGCGCGTGCGCACTGAGGCTCGCGGCGGGAGCGGGCTGAGGGGGGTGAGGGTCGGGCTGAGCTGAACCCCCCGCGCTGTGGCCGGCGGAGGGAGAGGCGGCGAGGCGCGGGGGGGGAGAAGATGGACAGGGCGGCCTTTCCCCTCACACACCTCCCGCCGCCGCCGTGCCGGGCTGAGCGATGGGGGGGGGTGCCCTCTGCGCCCCGGCTAAGGGGGTATTTCCAGCCCTTGCCGCCTTCGTTAACCGTTGAGCCGCCAGACAGACATAGAGTAACACCAACAGTTAATGGTGGTAGTAAAAAAGAGAGGCGAGGAGCTGACAGCCTCTTCAAAAGGCAACCGTGGGGTGTTGGGAAACGGGCTGGGGTCTGCCAGCGGCTGTGTGGAAACGGCCATGGTCACTGCGGCAGGTGCCCCCCCCCGCCCCTGAGCGCTAGGCAGGATGAATCCCCTCTGAATAAAAAGGAATTGCAGACGGGGAAAATGAACTAACAGAGCCCGCAGCTGTGCGTGGAGGAGGGGGTGCGAGCCATGGTCCGGTTTTCCCTCAGAAAAGAGCGATTACGAGGAAGAGATTCTCATAAGAAACCCACAGTAACGTACCCCTGGTTCTGGGGCACCTGTACAAAGCTCCTGGGGTGTCATAGAGTCATTGAATGGTCTGGGTTGGAAGGGACCTTAAAGATCATCTAGTTCCAACCCCTCAAAACCTTTTCCACTTTCCACATCAAGTTTGACTAAACCGAAAGGAATAAAGGGTCAAGCTTCGTGCCTCCCTCATTAAAAGGGAGTGGAATAAATAATAACGAGACTCGCAGGATCGACAAAATTAGCTTTAGATTTAAAACTTCCAAATCAGGACAAGCAATCAGCTAAACAAGAGTTTAAAACCGCGAGGCAAAACTGTGCTGCTTCCTGACAAATTTGGCAGAATAAAAATAAAACTTGCTTATATTCTTAACCTTAATGTCACGTAAATGTACATTATCCCTGAGCTTTGTAGTGTACATCCACAAAAAAGAAGAAACAGAAGGTGGTATGGAATAGTGTTCGTTAAGGATTCAGTCATAACATTTTCCAAGAGTCATTAACTTCAATGGATCAGAGTCCAAGCTGGATATTCTTCTGGGGCTCAAAACCTTGTGGAATAAGAGAAACTGGCAAGGATCCATTCTTTCATGCTGTTGCTGAAGAAATTACCAGTCGTATCAGAGGCGGTCAGTAGATTTTTTTTCGTTGGTAGGGAAAAGCCAAAAAAAAAAAAGGCTGAGGGCGGGAGACAGCAGTTTTTCTTTCCATGGGCTGAATCAGAAAGGTAATTTTGACATTTTTATTTAAAAATCAGTTCTTTTGGTAATGGGATTTTTCCTCCTCCCCCCCCCACCCCATGCTATAAAATAACCTCTTGATACTGCAGAAAACATTAGTGGAAATGGACTGTGCTATGTAAGAGCAAAAACCTTCCTAATTCTACTCTTGCACGTTCATTTGATGATATTCCACACCAGTAATTAAGCACTTTGTCTGGCAAAGGTCTGTGTTTGACTGGCAGAAGTGAAAATGTAAACAAAGGCATATTGTCGTGCTCCTCTTCTGTTCAGCCATGATCCTCGCGGGCCAGTTAATCCAGTTTTATGGCCAGGTTATACCAGCACTGCAGCACGCAGTGGCTGCACCGCGACAGATAAAGGTGTAGAGAAAGGGCTGCCTAGATTAAGACTCTGCACAGCTCTAATCCTGCCTACGCTGAATATTCTCTCCCCTATCTTCCCATCTCACCCGTAGACTCTTCTCAGTCCTGCATGCTACTTCCTAGTAACCTCCTCCCTGACAGTAGCAGCTTCTCGCCGCGGAGAATTTGCTCCCATTACCACACCTGATTTAGCCTTTGCTCTTGCTCAGCTTCTGCACAGTTAGCTGGAACCCACAGCTGCCAAAAAAGAAAAAAAAAGCTGTCTGAAAACAAATAGTTACTGTTGTGTTTTGTTTTGTTGTTTTCTGGTAGTTACTAACCTGCTCTGTGTTTTCTAATTGACTGGCTGTAGAAAGAACTTCATTCCGTTTGGCCACGTACCTGCTGTCCCTCTCCTTTTACAGATTGCTCTGGACCAATGTATGCATCCTCTTCTCTAGTTTACTTTGCATCTCTATCTGATGCCTTCCCCAAGGTGTCATACATCCCTGTGGCTATATATCCAGGAAAGCTGGCCAAATCATTAGCGATGAATAATTTATCAGATAAATTTTACCTCTATTTCAGTTGTGAGTTGTCTGCAAACAGCTTGTGATTTCTGCAAACTTATTAATTTGATGTTACTCGCCACATAGTGCCTGGCTGGTGTCTTACTCATGAGCAACTTGCTGGAAATACTTCAAATTTGAGATAATTGGACACAAAGATTATATAAAGCTTAGTCCTACGAGAAGCTGAGCTCTCTAGGTTTCATTTCACAAAAAAGGCTTGAGTGGGAAACTGAGTTGTTTGGCTGCAGTCAGCGAGACTGGGCTCACACTGGTGGTTAAGAACAACCTCCTCTGCTGAAACAGAGGATCCAAAATCCTCCAAAGCAGCGAGCACCTTGCAGGACTCCATGTTTCTGTTCTCTGAGTGGACGTGTCAGCCCCACAGAATCACCTCTCGCAGGGATTTTGCTTTAAAAATATTTTATGGCAGTAAAAAACAAAACACACCTGTAAAGGGAAGAAACGGTATTTTGGGATCTTTTACAGCTCTGCAGTATATATGTGCTTGTTGTTTCAATTTTGATACAGATACCTCCTAATTCTTAAACCTCCTTGGCCTGTTCTGCTTGTGTTTGTAACCCAAATTTTCTATGATAGCTATATTACCTTCTGAATTTTCTATCTCCAGCTAGAATTAATTCAGTAGTGTCTCAGAGACTTTTTTTTTTTTAAGGTGAGGGGACAGGGGACAAAAGAAACCACAAGGTGGGAAGGCAAAAGAAACACAAATTGCAGTATTTTAAGCAAGAAAGCACATTGAGAAGGAAATTCTCCTTTTCCCCACGCAGCTCTAGTGTACAGAGAAATTAAGAGCAAATTTATCTGCTCTGCTCCAATTCCACTGTGCCGCTCGGATGCGAATCCCAGATGCTGCTTTTCTCACACGCTGTCCCTTCCCTCCATCACGTTTTCTTCCCACCAAATTTCTCTCCTGGAGGAGGCCATGTTTCTAGAGCCACATTTGCCTCAGCTTTCCCTTTTGTCCTCCAGGTCCTGCAAGGGAGACTTCTGCCTCAGAACAGTCGCTCTTACCCCCTTAGGCTCTCCTGCACGCCTCTCCCAAACCTGTCTGTTCCTTTCACTTTCAGACTGTTCAGATTGTCTCACCTGTAATTAAACTTCCCTTTCTGTCTGTCTGTTTACCATTTCTCATGTGTAATGCACAGTGTTACAGAGAGACCGGCAGGCTCGAATATTTACTGAGGTTACAGTTTCATTTTTTTAAGGCGCTACAGATAGGAACAGCAGACGACAGTCCATGTCTCGAAAAGCTTGTGGCTTAGAGAGATGGCAGGCAAAGAACAGGGGAAAAATTGGATTAATAGCTCCTTGCTTGAGGAGGAGAAGCGAAGAAAAGCAATATAAAGGCCAGGCATGGTTCTGTCAGCGTGGCAGCAGAGACGTTGGCGGTACTCGGCCCTGCGCCCAGGTGCTCTGAGGCTGCACGGTTCAGTACTGCAGCCACAGAGCCATTTTTTCTTCCTCTCCCTGTTGCTCCCCACCCTCCTCCTGTTCCCGAGAGCGTGGAGGAGACAGGCCACCCTCACCCCCGAAGCTTGGGACCCACCAGTACCTTCTCTTTCTGGTATATGCTCTGCCCTCTCTTCAGAGCTCCTTGTGAGCGCTGACACAAACAGCAGAAGAGGAATGGAGACTGTCCATTGCATATCGAGGATGTTATTTTCTCCTACACACTCCTCTGGCTGCTTTGACCAGATTGCTTTCTATCTCTGTTTCTGTCCTTGTTGTCTCTAAATTGGAGAAAGGGACCT
This sequence comes from Caprimulgus europaeus, assembly GCA_907165065.1. The sequence goes on along the minus strand of OU015523.1, from coordinate 5,371,477 downwards.
TGAATCTCTTATTTCTGGGAGTTGTTTCCAATCTTCTGAGTCTCCCAGCTAATGAAACGGTGGCAGGAAAGTTGCACCATCTCATAATACTCTGCCCCAGGTGCAGCTACCTGCTTTTTTTGGAGATAAGAAATGGAGCACAGACAAAAAGAAACATGGTTGTCATTTTCATATTTAAAAAAAAACCCCTGTAATTCAGAACCTTCACACATCCTCAGGAAAGGGAGAGGTAATCACTAAGAGGACACTTATCTTTTCAGGTAGGTTTTTCAATCTATTTCTCACTCTGTGCTGCTTTGGGTGCACTTACTTTTTTCTAGCTCCGTTTTTTTGTAGGCATTTCAATGGTTGTCATCAATGCAGCATCTGAGCACCTTCCAATTTTAATCAATTACACCTTACAAATCACCAGCTTAGAAGATTCAGGAAATTACCACTGTGCTTTTTTTAGAAATAGTAAACTAAGGCAAAGAAATTAAGTAACTTGTCTTCAGTTGCATGTGGAAGAGCAGCCCCCTATTCTCTCCTTGATTGAAAGACCCTGTTCAGCCTGTTGTCATTCCTCTCGTGGAGATCCACAAGGCTGGCTCCATCTTAACCTGTCCCTCTACTCTGAGAGGGACAACTATGAGGTCCTACAACTTGATTTGGGTCTCTTGTGGAGTAGGATTTGCAATAGCCCAATTCAAGTCACCACTCAAAACTGCCACAGATCTGTCTGCAGTGGTTTTCTCTGCCTTCCCTTACTACCAGGGAACCCTTAAGAATACATAATATTGTTTTGTTCTGCAGATTATTAACTAAGATTTGGGAAATGCTCAGATATTGCAGCCAGAGTGGCTGCGGTCTGGCAGACCCCATCTGGAAGGGACAAACTCTTTTGCACCTATATGAAAAAGAAGGCTGAAGTGATTTTTCTCTTTCCAACCAGACGTGCAGCATGCTTTCTGCTGCAGACCTTGGGAATGCTTTGGTGCTGCTTACACGAGGAACCAAATTGGTTTTGACCTCAGTGAAGAGGGGGCCAAGAGGGACACATCTGACACCTTTTAGCAACTGCAGGGTTTTCTGTAGAGTAGACATAGCCTATGAAAAAACCACACAGCTGGAGTTAGGGTGCTTTAGAAAACATTGTCTTTATTCTCTACCTCCTTTTCTTCCAGGACAGGCCCTTTGCTTATTCCCTCTTCAGAAGGGGACTTTTCTGGCACACAGCCTAGCCTGGCTGGAGATTAGGGATTCTGTCTGCCCCTTCATCCTTGAATATTTCCTTTTAATTTCACAGTTTAAATTCCAATTGTGTAATTACATTCTGCCTACCCCAAATTCCTCTGTAATTTCAATTGGACACGGTGTCCTTCACTCTCTAGGCTGAACTCTCGCAGTGCTGTGGGGCACTGTTAAAAGGCTGCCACGCTCCGCTCTAGTCCCATTTCATGTAAATGGGGAAAGAGAATGGGCCTGGATCCCTTTGAACTAAAACTGCTGCTCCATACAGGCGACAGAGGGGTTGCTATAGAGTGACAAGGCAGTCTTACCCCATGGCAATACACTGGGCATTTTTTTACAATGCTTCACTCTGAACAGATTTTTGGTGTAGAAGTCTAAATCTGTCTGGAGGTGTTTCTCCCCCACACCACTGTGCGCTTTGATCGCAAATAGAGCTGTGCAGGGACCCCCAAACCACCACTCTGCTGGATTTATGTGGCCAGAGAGTACCTGCTTGCACCACTTCACATGGCAGAAATGCCACAGTGATTTAATTGAGGTTCAGGGAGTTGTGTCACCATGAGAGGGTACACGGCACAGATGCCTAGTTCAGTCAAACGCTGGACAAAAACTGGCAAGTCTCATGCATTTTATGACCCAAACCCATCATTTTATGACCCAAACCCATTACTTGCAGATTTTGCTCTGCCAGTGTTTTCCCTCAATCCTTGCCCTGGTGCTGATCACCTGAGTCCCACATCCCAATTTGTTTTATCACAACATTCCTTTTTTAAGTGTGGGTATCTACTTTATATCAATATGAAACTATTTCTGCCTCTCCTGCCTCCTCTTGCTTTCCACTTCCTTCCTTCCTGTGCCACAGCTGCTTACTTGGTCACTGTGACCGTGTGCATCCTTCAGGTATCACAGACATCCACCTTTTGTATTTCCACCACCTTCTGCTGTGTTCTTCTGTGGAAACTCAGGGTGGAGAAAGAGAGGAACATGTTTCCATGGGAGAATACTCCTCCTTTGTCTTGTCTTTGAGGACAAACTTCCTCTCTTTGTACAAGTTCTGTGGCAGGCTCATGGAAAGGAGTTGCTCACCTTTTCTAAAGTGATGTTCTATGCAGCTCAGCAAAAGGAGTTGGTTTACTACAGAAACTGGAATGATTTGATGAGGGGATCTGATCAGTGTCTATAAATATCTGAAATGTGGGGGCCAAATGGATGGGGCTGGGCTCTTTTCGGTGGTGCCCAGTGACACGACAAGGGGCAATGGGCACAAACTGGAACACCAGAAGTTCCACACAAACTTAAGGAAAAATTTCTTTACTGAGTGTGCTGGAGCCCTGGGACAGGCTGCCCAGAGAGGCTGTGGAGTCTCCATATCTGGAGATGTTCAAACCCACCTGGACACTTTCCTGTGTAACCTGCTGTAGGGAACCTGCTTTGGCAGGGGGGTTGGACTGGATGATCTCCAGAGGTCCCTTCCAACCCCACCACTCTGGGATTCTGTGATTGAAGTTTGATGATCTTTGGCCACAAGCCATATTCTTTTCACCACGTGCACACCACTGTCAGAGGAACATGGGGCTGATACCATAATTAGTGACAGAGTCCTTCGCCAAAGTTCCTTTCCCTTCAGAAGTACTCTGGGAAGTCTCCTACCACACAAGGAGAAGCCTTTACCTGAAATAAACACCCAGCTCCTTGCTGGCAGTGCTGTATCTACATGGAGCCTCAGTCACTTTGGATTTTGGTGGGACTTCTGCTGTATATATTCTGCAGATTTGGTCCTGCTCCCAAGGGATGTCTTTACGGCCGCTCCCCGGGAGAGCAGACCCAAGGCTGCTGTTTGCAGACAGCAGATAGATCAGGCGAGATCAAGTAGACCATATTTCCATGTTTCCTTGGTTAGTTTGTACTATTCAAAGTGAGTTGTTGTGAGGAGGAAACAGAGCATGTAGTAACTAGAGTTGGGTTTTGTTTGGCTTTGAGTCATAAATCTTAAAGGAAAGGAAAGAGCCATCATGTTCATCCCCAAGTTTGTCATACAACCAGCAAGGGGCAAGGCAGTAGTATGGGCAAGAAAATGAAACATGTGAAGGTACAAGTGCCAGCGGGGGGAAGTCACTGTTGCTTATTGTCAGTTTTGGTGTGACACAGAAAGTTCAGCTAATCCTCTTAGTTACAGAGACACACGGGTGGGGGGAGATTGTTATCTCAAGCAATTTGCTGGCTCTACTCCTTTTTTTTTTCCTTCGAGTTTCTTTTCGCCTAATTGAGCAGCATTTCTTCCTGGGACTGGTTTGCAATAATCCTGGGGCCTCATCTGGGAAAACACTGAAAAATATAGACAGGAGAAGCAGCCCGAGTGAGGCAGCTATCACCATGAGTTTCTCTCTTTGGAAAGGTATCAGGTTTAGCTCCAAGTGCTGAGGATTAAAAATAAGATAAAGATTCAAAGTGATACAGAATGGTCTGTTGATCAGAGTGAGTGATCACTTGGAAAGGTGTAGCTCAGACAGGAGCTAGAAGGACAGGTCATTAACAGCCATTCAGAAAACGAGCTTGGAGCTTGATGGTCTGAGGTGGAGCAAGGGTGAGAATTCCACTAGAGTGCATCAGAAATGTGTTGGCTCCACTTTAATTGCCAAAGGGATGTATCTGCAGTAAATCTAATCAAGAGTCAAAAGGTGAAAAAGAACAATAATAACTGGGCAGGTTTGTTTTTATTTATCCAGGAGATAAGGATTCAACTACAGGAATGGTGCCTCTTTCTGAGCAGACAATTACCCTACCCACGCTCGCTCATCATCAAGGCTTTAATATTCCATTACTAAGGCTATTTAACAGTTTCTCAGCCTCAAGGCTGGTAAAGTTTCTGCAGATCCTTTGCCAGTTGCCACAGGTGTCTTTTTACAAAAGATCTGAATAATTACCTGGGATGCAGTAGCCAGGAGCCATTTTTCAGCAGACTCCCAGCATTGTTCCTGGTGCTGGAGCAGGGCTTGTGTTACCAGTAGGAGAACATATTTGAAAATTCCATTTCCATATGCAGACAGTCCCTGAAGGCACGGGACTGCTTCCAGCACCAAGATCTTCCATCCCAGGGAAGTAAGGGCTCTGGTTCCCAAGTCTGAGTGATTCACCCTACAGAGGTTTGAGAGATTACCTGCATTACTGAGGTGCTGGAGGTAGTTAACCCAAAGAAGAGGTGTCTGAATGAACGGTGTCTCCACTGCCAACTGCTTCAGCTCCTAGCCTGATGCACTAATGTAAATCTGATTGCAACTGATACCAATTTACTCTGATATCCTGCACTGAGGACTGCAGAAATGAGTGATTAAATTCAAGATCATATCAATGTATATTGCTGTGGTGGCTGAAGAATTTATTCCCTCTAATAATGAAGATGGGTTACTTGTTTAGTTAGGGCAGCTAAATCCAACAGAGGCTGTGAATCCAAGCCGTCAGATGAGAAAGGGCCAGAGCAGACATCAGCCACAAAGCAGCTGTAAAATAATTAGTATGTAACTTTTAAGAGAAAAGATGATCTTCAGATGTCCTGCTAGCACAGGACAAGGAAGTGACGGGTTTGATACGTACGTCACACCTAGACATGCCCTCTGATTCGGCATGAGCTCTTCACATCTCTTTCTAGTGTTGGCTGATCTGGGGCCTTGGAACACCTCCGAGCTCACAGGTCCAGAGGCATGTCCTGGGTTTGTCCCTGCCTGGATTTGGCCTGTGACACACACGTGGTTACCAAACAAAGGAAACTCCAAGAGTGGATCAAACAAGAGTCATGGTGTGTTCCACCAGGTTTTTGACTCAGGGACTTGGAGAATGAGGGCTCCAGCATGTGCTATGTCTTGTACCTTCAAGTCACTCTGGCATGTCTCTAATACACTTCATAGATAATAACTGCATGTCCTTATTTCACATCCACATTGTGAGAATAAATCCATTAAGAAGTATAATTACCAGCTGCTACAGAGGTGGGGCATCTTCATTTGATTTCTTTCAGTCCTTTTCCTTCTTTAAAGATATTGATAAAATTTGATCAAAGCTAGAATTTGCTTTTCCAAACCATACTAATTTCTGATTAGATTGTGTGTGGGGGAGCACAAGCTTGTGGCTGTGCTGTGTGTGAGCAGCACAAAGCAGCCCTTGGACCACGAGATCCGCAGGGAAAGCTCTGTGATGACTTCCCCGAGAGTCTGCAGCGCTTCAACCAGCACAAGGAGGAGTAAGGACAGGGCAGGAACTGGTGAATTCACAGGTCTGCCTCCTCCTCATGCAGGGCTGCACAGCTGGCTGGTTGCAGGCAGGACTGTAGCACGCTCTTTAACCCTCTCAGTGAGCATTTCAGTTTGTAACACTGAATATATATGGAAAACTCATATGTTTTTTTTAGCCACACAGATGCTTCCTGAATCCTGCTCCGTAATATCAGACTGCAGCTCTGACAGTGAGAGAGCACAGTTGCAGACTGTGAAGAAATAATAAATTAATAAAATTAATACATAATCACTTTTAAAAATGGATTTACTTTAATAAATATTCTGGTAGTTATATATTTTAGATGGATGAGTGTTAGATTTCTGTTAATCAGAAAACAAATATCTAAAACCCCTGGGGACAGAAAAAAAAAAGAAAGAGAGAATTGCAGCTGAATATCATGAATGAAAAAAACATTCACCACTGTGACCAGGACCATCATATTTCCCAATGGCAGCTTCCTGTCATCCCCTAATTCCCCCCTCCCTTTCCCCTCCCTCTTCAAACACATCCGCATACACGGTGGGAGGAATGACAGCTGTTCTTCATGGAATGACAGCCCAGGGATATTGCATCCTCCCTCAAAAAAAACCAGGCAAGGTACAGAATAAGGTCAGTGAAGGGAGACAAAGGGGTCTCCCAGAGATGGCAAAGGGTAATTTATTGACAGATGAGATAGACGTTACTACAGAAAAATATTAAATGGATTCTTTTCCCCTGTCTTTGGAAGGGGGGAAAAAAAAAAGAAAAGTGGGAAGGGTTAGGAAGGACAGACGCCAGAAATAAGAGACAAATTTCCCAGGAGAGGAGGAAGAAATCCTGAAGGAAATTAGGATCATGACATAGCCAAAATAAAAAAAAAATAATTAAAAAAAATAATCAGATAATCTGCAAAGCTATGAAATTCTGTCCTAGAATCCTGGATGGAAACAACAAAAAAAAAGGCAGCAGAGAAGGAACCCCACCACTGTCGGCGCCTCGCTTCAAAGGCACTCGCTGGGAGAAGGAAGCGCTGGTGAAACAGAGCGCCTGATTAAAAGCCAGGGTCTGAAAAAGGCTGCCGGGAGATTACAGACCTGTGCGCGCACCCGACGTCAGCACTGAGGAAGACTCTGGGAACGCTAATCAAAGGGAGGCTGGGGAGCATATGGAGCATGGAGATTGTATTAAGGACAGGGATCATCTAATGGGAGCAGCCGAGCTCGGGAGATGGGAGGAAAGAAAAGGGCAGGTCTTGTCTTCTGGTGAAATAAACCGGCGTAGCACTGCCACCTTTGATGGTGCGTCAGTCCCTGCTGCTAGGAAAGAACCCGAGTGAGAGGCTTAAACAGTGGATGTTACAACTCCAATTCCTCTGGTCTAGGTTCACACCTTCCCCCAAAGCCACTGCGCAGGAGAGGGCAGGAAAAGCCAACGTGCCAGTGCACTCTGGCTGGGGATCTGTAACTCCATGTTGCCCTCAGCCAAGATAGGAAGACACCAAGGACGTGTTCCTAGAGCTTGTGATGTTCAAAGAGTTTATGATTTTCACCAGCCAGGGCCAGACTGATGACCAAGGAGTAACCAAGGAAAATTTCCACAAAGATAAAAGCAGCAGAACAAAAGAAATAAGAAGGAGAACAGATTTAATTTGCATTCACAAGCAGGAATAGATTTAAGCCAGTGTTTTATTCTCCTCCTTCGTGCAAGGAACTGTTTTTTAAAGTGTGTAACTCGGTCTGTGTGGTAGAATAAGAGAAAATGAAGGCTCTTCGTGCAGCCACAGTCATGTGCCACATGCAGTATCTTTCTAATCCTCTCACTGCCTGCATAAATCTTGGCCAGACATTTCCCTCAGAGCAGGTTCTTCTGACAATTGGCTGATTGCTCCTAAAATCACGATGGCCCTCCCGTTCCAGCAAACACTCTGAGGTTACAAGATGATCTCTTAACCATCCGCAAGTCCAGCAGAGGCACAGGGCATTGCATTGCCCTGTGCTGTCAGCCAGCTACTCTCCAAACTAAAAGTCAGGTTAAAAAGTGAGAGAATTAATACAAAACAAGGGCTTTAAATGATCTAGATGGGGAGCATTCATCCCATCTCCTTGACTGCCGTGCTCACGGCTGAAGGGAATAACAGCCAGTGTACACTGGATTTGAAGCTTTGATACTCCAGAGGCATTTACAATCTTTTGAGCCTTGGGAGAGTGAGCAGGATAAAGCAAAAATAAAAGCTGCTGCTTTGCTGAGTTTTGCTGTTAAATGCTCAGAAAGTGTTAAATGCTAAAGAAAGCTTGTACTTTCAGTGGGTGATTTAGCCTAGCTTTTGGCTGGAAGGCTGCCGCATGCTCGAGTGCAATGTGCCACACGGAGCCAGAACCAATCTGATTGTTTATGAATCATTTCTCAAACAGAAAAACACAGGTAAAGCTGCCAGTTTTGCCAGGAACGTATGGCCCATCCATATGATGGCCTGCATTAATCTTTGCAACCACCTGCACCATCACAGTGTGACCCGGATCCAAAAATTATCTAGGCACTGTAAAATTCAGTGCAGCATATCTAGCTCTTAGGGACTCACCTGCCTACTGATCCTGTAGTTCTCTGTTAGGCTTCCCCATGCCACTGTCCTGACACCACCACAATGAATGGGGAATCTCCTCAGAAAATAAATACGAAACACCAAGGACTGGGTCTGTTCCAGGCTGAAGGTGGAGTTTCACCCTAATATATTTGAGGATTCTCACCAAGTACTGCTGATTCTTTCATCTTGAAGACATCAATTTGAGTGGCCACAGGGTAGTCATTAACACCATGCCCTCAGTTCTAAAAAAGGATAAATCTTCTGTCAAATCAACAAGTTGATCTGGCAAGTCCCACACTCAGGTCATTGCTAGATCTGACGTAAGCGATGGGATGTCAGTGTGCTGCCTGGAGGCTGGGGAAGGTAAGGTGAGGGAGATGGGACCACCACTTCTGGCAGCAGTCTGCAGTTATGCTGGATTAGTCACAAACATGAAAGCACTACAGTGAAGCACTTCTTTCTAGCCTGGGCCAAACCTGACCTTCTGTTCTTACACCAACTCTTATCCACAGAAAAGACATAGCCCGTTAAAGCAACAGGTGGCAAAAAGCAGAGTGATTTTTTTCAACACAGAAGCTCCATGTCCAACCCATCTCAGAAGATGGGACATAGTGCTTTAACTTACCAAGAGAACCTCAATCTCTAGGAAGCAGCAGGCTCTTTCCCTGTGCTGTTGGTTATTCTGGAGTGAGAGAGTCCCACACTGACTGTATCCTTTTGAATTATTTAAGTATTCTTTGGACCTGAAAGATGAAGCACAACTGATACTATTCCAAGACAACAAACCCTTCTGCTTCAACAGTGTGACACTGAAAGGCAGTTACATATCTGCTGGGCCCAGTCACGTTTGCAGTAGATTTGAGTAGCTGAGTCCTAGCAATAGGGTAGATAAGGTGGTGCTGTTGGAATAAACTGGTTTTGTGGGGACAGAAGTGGTGTAAACAGGCCAAGAGATGAACTCAGCATGTGCAAAAGAAAAGTTCAACTAAAGGGCACAGTGACAAAAGTTTCTACCATCACCAGAGGACTCCAGAAGACCAAGAAGAGGACCAGTATGCATGCGAAAAGGGACATTTACATCTATTAATAGGTTCCTGGAGATGTAATGAATATGTTAATAATTTCTGGGAAAAGTAATGAATATGCATGTTTTGATAGTATAAAGCTTTTGTAGAGGGACAAGCTGGCATGCATGATAGGTGGAACAACTCCCCCCCCATGCATCAGACACTGCAGTAAAGAACACCTGCTGCTTACCACGACGTAGGTGCTAAGAAGTTTATTCCCCATTTTGGTGACACAACTTTGTGGATTAGCAGTCAGGAACAGTCACTTGGGAGGGGAAAAACCTGCACTGCTGAACACTTAACTCTTTCACATTGCATACCCTCTGCAAAAAGGCCCGAAACCCAAAACATATCGCACCCCCTCTCAGGGAAACCCCTTAATGACCAGCGCAGAGTCCTGCTCGTGCTCTCTGGAGGCCAGTGGGTATTTAATTGTGCCACGTAGAGCTGAGTGACTGCTCGGGGAGGATGACTTTGTTAGCGAGGTGAACCTTTTGAAATTTTCCACAGGCTTCCTCTGCTGCAGTGTTCATTCATGTATGATGCTGGGCTCAGCTTCTGGGTCTCAAATACACTGATGGATGCAATCTCTTTCTCCCAGCCCGGGTCTGTTTCTTTCATTTAATTCCTAAATAAGTGTTTTAGAGTGAGAAGGTCTGCGTGCGATATATACTGCAGTGAGGTCCTGGTGCTAGTTAAGACCTCTGGATACTAATGGAGTAATAATAAATAACTAGATCCTTAGCTATCACTAAGCCTAAAAAGATGCTGAGAAATAAAGGTCATAAAGGGGAAATATTAGGAAGTGTTGAGTGTGGCTATGAGAGGAAAGAGCCCCTCTCTGCAAAGGGCAGGAAAAGCGCAGCATCTCCCTGCATCCAGGTCAGCAACGGATCTCAGGCAGAGCTCTTCTGTAGCGCTACGATAGGCAGAGGAGGCCATGTTCTCTGGGAAAAAACATTTGTGGTCTTAAAGGTAAACTCAACCACCAGCTTAAAATGGAGGGTGTCTGTGCCAAGGAAAGGGGAACAGTTCTTGGGGAAAAGGGAAAAAATGAGCGGAAGGCAAATTTCCGTTGCTGTTTCCCCGTGAATCAAGTGGAGGTTTTGTTCCCTATTAACTTTGGCAACCAACACTGAAAAAATTCTTTGCAATCTTCAGATGGAAAATGCCTATTTTTGAAATTCAGTATTTGTACTTTTTCCTTAATTGGACTAAATTTTTTAAAACACGGTACCAACTTGTCAGAAATAGTTTTGATGGTCTCTGCCTTTTTCTGGTGCTTTTGCAGTGAATAGCTATGGATTATTTATTTATTTATTTATTTATTGCAAATAGAGACTGTTTCACTGAAAATTTCTAGGCAAAAAGTCATTTCTACTTAGCAGTAGCATTAAAGTCCTTGTATTGGGCCACATTTTGCTGCCAGTGCAGTTTTGGGGACACTTGGAAAATATTTTGAACAGCAGGGAAGACCAGTGATTACCACTACACAGTCTCACAATGGTGTGAATATTGAGGGTTATTTTCCCTTTGACTGTTTCTGGCCTATTTACAGTCTAATCACACCAAATCAGGTTATAATGTGGCTCCTTTTTTTTTTTTTTCCTTTTTTGGTAGTGAAAATAGAATTTAGCATCATTTTTTTAATTTACTGTATCGCCCCTTAAGAGCTAAGGAATTTCCAAGCACTAAGCAAAGATGATCTCTTCTCCAAGCATTCATAACTCAAGGACAGACAAGAAGAAAGGTGACTAGGAAAAATAATAGGCAACTTATTTACAATTTCTATACACTTGCAATAGCTATACTGCTGTCAACGTGGCAAAAAAAATGAATTATAAAGGGGGCTTAATTGTGGACAGACAAGAGATTTGATGATGAGGTGAAGGATTCATAGAATCCTAGAATGTTGTGAGTGGGAAGGGACCCACCAGGATCACGGAGTCCAACTCCTGTCCCTGCACAGGACAAGCCCAACATTCAGACCATGTCCCTGAGGGCACACGTTGGCCAAATGCTGCTGGAATCTTGTCAGGCTTGGTGCCATGAGCACCTCCCTGGGGAGCCTGTGCCAGTGCTCCACCACCCTCTGCCTCAAGAACCTTTTCCTCATGGCCAACCTCACCCTCCCCTGCCACATCTTCCTGCCATGGCCTCTGCTCCTGGCGTTGGTGGCCAGAGAGAAGAGCTCAGCGCCTGCCCCTCCTCTGCCCCTTGGGAGGAAGTTCCAGACCGCCATGAGATCTCCTCTCAGTCTCCTCCAGGCTGAGCAAACCAAGCAACCTCAGCCTCTCCTCATATGGATCAATTTTACAGTGTGTGACTGTCATCAGACCAAGCTGTGGACACGCACATATGAGAGCAGTTCAGTGAAATACTCTTACCATCCACCCAGACCAGGCAGTGGCACTGTGTTATGGGACTAGAAGAAAACACGTATGTGTGCTGGGAGCAGCGCCACTGGGCAAAGCCAGAGCACCAGCTAGGCAGGACAAGTGGACAGAAAGAGCTAAAGGGCCGTTACACAGCCAAGTTCACCTGAAAATTGTTGTCTCCTGCAGCCATCATCTTTTGTCTGGCTGTTTCCTGTAAATTTGAGAGACTCAAACAGACTGTGATGTTTTACTGGTGTCAGAAGTGGGATCTCTCTTGGACACGCTCTGTTGGCTAGCACAAGACGCTTTGCCATGCCTGTTGAGGCAATCAGTTTGATGTGAGTGTAAAGATATTGTCTGAGCCATGAAAAACTAGACACTGAGTGGCAAGAACTGGGAGAAAAAAACTGAGAAAAAGGGATGGCAAAATCCCAAGGGGGATTTGTCCTGGGTCGAGAGCCACTGCACAGAAGCTGATCACATCTGTCAGGAGTTTGCCAAATGGTGAGCTTTTGGTAAGTTAAAGGGAAAAGGGAAAGATGTTATGTGCTGGCTACTCAGCAACAGATAGGCTTGATGAGTTGAAAGGGGAAAATGTCTGGCTGAAAAGGAAAAAGAGGAAAAGGAAAATGGAAAGAATACTTCTGAAGTGAAGTGTAAGCAATTAGAAATGCAAAATAAACTGCTTGAGTCAAATCTGCAGTCCCAGATCACTGCAGAAGCAGAAGAGCACAGGAGGAGGTTACTGGAAGGTACTGCAGTAGGCCCAGTTACATTCTGTTGTGCCATGTATGATGCTGATTGGGATGGGGCTTATCTGGAAAGAAGCAGACTGCAAACCCTCCCCTCAGGGCCAGGTGACAGTGAGGATGATTCCTGCCCTCCTGCCCTCTTGGCACCCGTCATCAAGACTGAACACAGCAGGCCCACGGGGGCACAGAACCCACCTCCCTCCACATCACCTACTCAAGGCTTTACTGCTCCAGAGTTAAGGGTTCTTGGGGAGAGATACGAAGCTAACCCACCCATGGACTGGCTAACACAGATCTGGACAGCCAGAGCCAACCACCCTGCCCCAGCTAAAGCTCCAACCACTCTGCCCCAGCTAAAGCTCCAACCACCCTGCCCCAGCTAAAGCTCCATCGTGAGCATTAGGTCCGGGAATATTGCTGGACACCATGGGGACAAACATCACCAGTCCCTCAGGGATTTGAGCTTTGTGCTGAGGAGGCACGATGAATCCCACTGACCATGGGGGGAAAAATGTGTGGCCCTGGGCCACGGCAGCCAGCCTGGAAACCACCGTGCTGAAAACAGTGATTTTAGCCGAATTAGAAGGAGCAGCACCCGTTGCCCTGGGTGCCAGACACCCCCCTCGCGCAGAGCCGCATCCCTGGGAGGTGATTTATGAGCCTGTACACTTCCGACCTGTAATAAAGAGAGCTGAGAGGGTGTTGAAATCTTTAGCTTTAGCCATTAAGGCAGGCTTAAATGGTATTACTTTCCAAGAGGTCCTTCAGTGAACGCGAGCAGATTTCCCACTACACGCGCCGCAGGATAAAAACCAGGGGAGAACCTCTGTGAAGGGAAATGTAAGAGAAAAGAGCCAGGCTGTCTCCATGAGAAAGACAAAAGCAAAAAGGGGAAACTGGGAAACGCTCTCAGTTAGTGCTGAGTGTAAGAGATGATAGAAAATGTGTTTAGAGGAGGGGCTGTCTCCAAGTCAGCTCCACGGGCTGCCAGCTCCCCTTCTGCAGCAGCTGGCTGGGTTCCCCTCATCCACTCCTCGTGATGGAGCTGTGTCAGGAGATGGGGGTGATGACACTGTATGGTTTAACAGGATAATGACTAGGGAGCCAGGGGATGGATGCAAGGGATGTGAGCTCAGGGATATACCCAAATCTGTCAGCGCTAACCTAGAGCGTGGGGATGCTGGAAACTAGGCAGGGGCTTGGTTCAGTGGCAGTACTGGCTGCTGCTACTCCCACTTGCTGAGGATCCCAGTCCTGAGATGATGTTGGCTGAGAGAGTTGGGGCTGTTCAGCCTGGAAAAGAGAAGGTGCTGGGGAGATCTTAAAGCAGCCTTCCAGTACCTGAAGGGGATACTAGAAAGCTGGGGAGGGACTTGTCATAAGGGCAGCTAATGACAGGACAAGGGGAAATGGCTCTCAACTGGAAGAGTGCAGGTTTAGATTAGATATTAGGAAGAATTTCTTTCCTGTGAGGGTGGTGAGACCCTGGCCCGGGTTGCCCAGAGAAGCTGTGGCTGCTCCTCCCTGGAAGTGTTCAAGGCCAGGTTGGATGAGGCTTTGAGCAGCCTGGTCTAGTGGAAGGTGTCCCTGCTGCTGGCAGGGGGGTTGGAACTGGATGAGCTTTAAGGCCCCTTCCAACCCAAACCAGTCTGTGATTCTATGATGGACACAGTTAATGATCCCTACCTTCCAACTTTCCTCATTGACAGAGGGGCCCAAATACCCTCAGTGGATAAGGACACTTGGAAAGGACAGCCTGCACTTAGCAAGCTGCTGGTTTCCATTGTAGGTGTTAATGGGAAAATCACTAACCACTCCCTGGTCAGGGCTAAACTAATTCTGTCTAATAGAGAGACAAGCCATCTGACTTTACTTTTAGGTAATATATTGGGTATGGATGTACTGAAGGGTCAGTGAGGAAAATGGGAAATAGGGACACCAACCTCTTTGCCCCCCAGTTTACCTCCATCTTCGACTGCTAATCTGTTGCAAACAGCTGCTCCTTGACTCCATAGCAAGGTAGTTTTTATTCCACAATAGAGATGATGTTCTGATGCTATTCTTCCTGTTACTAAATTGATAAAGGAGTTAGAAGATCAGGGAATCATTGTCACGTCTCATTTCCCCTACAATTCTCTCTTATGGCCAGTAAAGAAACCTAATGGCAAGTGGCGACTAACAGTGGATTAGAGAGCCCTGAAGGGTGTCACTGAACTGCTCGCTGCAGCTGTTCCTGGTAAAATATTAAAATTATTATTTTCTTAATGAACCATCCTCTGTGCTGAACCAACAGCAGCAGGATGCTTTGAACACCTTGGTGTGGCATCCAGGAGATGGGGTGAGATTTCAACAGCCATCACTCAGATAACGCTGGGTCCCTTTGCAGCACTTCTGAGGGAAAGGAATATGGGAAACTGTGGGTAACGTGGGAGTGAAATTAATCATTACTGAGGCTTGGTTATGATCCAAGACCTAATAGGTCTTCTTTCCCTCTCCCTAGGAACTGTTGAACTCCTGGACAAGTAAGTGAAAGCTGTCATTCAACTGGCATACTGTGGAAAAGATCCACCTAGAAAGTAGGGTAAGTGTTCCAGGGAACTTTGTTAATATTTTCTGTGGTAAAGTGCTAGCAGCAGAGATAACGCTGACAACACCTAAAAAGTCAAGAGCCTTGATGCACTGGACAGTTCTAACCCTTGCACTGGGGTGGCTGGTTCTCTGTCACACACATGTTGATGCACTAGGCAATGACCAAGCCAACCCACAAAAGCTGTGAGCCTCTGCGACACCTTCACTCTACTCGGGAGTATGAGCAGCCACCTCTGTTTATAAGATCAGGGTGAGGACCTAGACAGGAATATTTGACTTTGGGTTCTTAAATCCTTTTCAGACTGTAGAAAAATAGCCTGATTTTCAGTAGTGTTCAATGTCTGGTAGCTCCAGATTACTCCACTACCTTTTCAGAAATGAGTAGTGAACTTCAGTGGAAGAAAAAGCTCCCTCAGAATGGAACAGAATAGTTTTCTCAGGACTACTCTCATACTTCTACAGCTTAAAAAAAAAATTATATATATATAGGGGGAAGTATTGATTAACACTAGTTCCAACCAAGAGCTGACTTTCCCAGTGTGCTCCAGGCTGAAATGTCTGAAAAGCAAAAAAGCTCGCTTGCAAGCTATCTCCCCAGCCCAGGTCAGCAGGCAGCAATTAGTTTCTCAGCCACTCACCCTTCTTTCCATCTTCCTGATGGATATTTCATCTGAGTTGATGCTCTCCTCCCTTGCCTTCCCATCACCTCTCTGCTTCTCTTTCCAATGAGGCTATGATCTGTCACAGAGTCTCAATGGACAAGACCTACACATCCCATCACAACACTGTCATGGGCAGCTACATTAGACAGGCCAGGATGAAAAATGGTCTGGAAGGGAGAGAAGCTGTCACACTTCAGGACAGAGACTTAAACTCTAACCAAGGAAAAAGAGATGAAGGAGGGCTTTGGGCCAGGAGGGGAGAAAATTTTACTGAGGGCAGGTTATTCCACAATTACCCACTTCAGCTTTCTTTATTCCTTCTGAGATGCATCCGGTTCTGGCCAACATCAGAGACAGAAGGGGTGGATCACTGGTCTCATCCAGGAGGGGAATGAGTTTCCTCATTCTTTTTGCTGAGTTTGTAACATTTCCTACAACCACAATGAAATCCCTTTCCAGGCATGACCCTTGTTCTGCCAGTGATAGCCAAAACTCCTTCCCCTAGCCCTGTCCTTCACACTTCCACAAGCGATACAGAAAGAAGCCGGTACAAAGCCAGGTCAGGATGATAAGAACAAAGCCTTGAAGACTACTCTTAGATACCAGCTTTACTTCCAACAGAGGAGGAAATTTTCAAAGAGGTGAACTCTTTCTGTCTCTCTCTCAGGCAGGAGTCTCCTGGGAGGAGAAGAAAACAGCTTTCATTTTAGCGAGTCATGATATTTATGGCCCTTTTATGGGTTTTGTTTGAAAATATAAAAGTAGATGGACTTAAATCTGTTTCAAAAGAGAAGAGATGGGAAGGGGAGAGACAGAGCATGTGAAGGGCAGGTGGGTCTGAATCATCTGCCCAGGTTCAAAAGAAAATCAAATACTTCCTTTGTTTTAATACAGACCCCTTCTGCCAGTCGTGAGGATAATGCCTGACCTTTTCTTGCATAGATCCTTTTATCCCTAATAACTTACAAATTTTATATGTACCCTACCACCAAGAACACTCACCTTGGGATGAAACATGACAACTATTAAATTATGCAACTGCAGCACCATGCAACAGTGTGATTGCTCCCAGGAAGCAGACTTTCAGATCACATCTCGTGCAGAACTGAAAGCTTTATACTGTATTCCTGAGGGGCAACTGTCAGCTTCTCCTTGCTCACATACCAGAGTCTCATGTGGGCTTTTATCCATCCTATTTGTGGTGTCTGTTCAGCAAGTGAGGTTGCACCCTTTTGAGGGCCTCCTGCTTTTCATATGTGGAATCTCCTCTGACCCTTTGCCTCTAGGCAATACTTTTGATCCCATCCACAGACTAAGGAGCGCGTGCCTTGCAAAGTTATCGAAGGAGGGAAGTTTAAGTTGAAGAACTGGGGTTTGCATTTAGTTTTGAATGTAGTTAGGCCTGCGGTCATTTTATCTGCTCTGGGAATGAATCTTCCTAGGTTCTGACAGCTACTGGGAAATGTCTATGATCAACATGTACAAAGCTGCCCATTAATTGGTAGTTCCATAAAGGCCATGGTGCGTTCATAAAGCTCTCCTCTGAAGCGAGGAGGGAGAGGTGCTCTGCCAAACTAACGCGCGGTTTTTGACTGTATCCAAGTTCAGTACAGAGTCATTGCAAAGATCAAATTGCTGGGATGGTCCATGAAGATGGACCAGTCACACACTATTTAACAGCAGCTGGTGTATGCTGCATCTTTCTTTGATATGGTGCCCTGCAGTAATCAAATGGAGAGATCAAAACCAGGCAAATCTCTGAAATTCGGCGTGTTCCTGGCAGGACGTGACCTGAAGCGTTCAGCTGCCTGGCCAGCTGTGAACAGTGCTCACCACCACCGTGATTTCCTCACGTCACTCAGAAGTCTAAAAAGACTCTCAAGACATTAAGCTCCAGACAGATGCTGTTGGTAGTTGGGTGATGCTATAAAAATGATCAGTTCCTTTAAATGTTTCTGTCTTTTAATGACCATCCCCTACGTCTGGGTCCAGTTTTATGCCCGCACACATGCCCTTCTGACTGCAGCCATCCTTCCTTCCATGGCTACTTGTGCAGAGTCCTTGGTAAGTTGGAATCAGGTTTTAAGATTTATTGATCTGGCCTTGTCCATTCTATGGTGTGTTCTTTGATTTAATTTAACGACCGTAAAGCATTCAGGCATGTTGGCATGAAGGGTGCACTGGAAAAAAAGAAGTGATTGATTGATTGATTGATTGATTATGTAGAGACATTGTTCTCTCCATAGTTAACAATGAAGCTACTTTTCCATTACACCCATTTGTGTCTTCCAGGGCATACACAGCTTAACTAAAAGTAAAGCCATCTGCCTGCAGGTACGAATCTCATGTGGAAGCAGTTACACTCTTGTGTGAGGACTGTGTTTGTCTATTTTTAAGATACATGCAAAGAAAAATCTTTGAAACACAATTCAGAGGGGATGGTTCAAAGCACAGAGTGTCCCCTCTCCTGCCTTCTAAACCAGTTTTCACTTCGCCATACCTGGGTAGCTTGGCACAGACATCCCAACAGTTACCTTAACCTGTTGGTCCTGGGAAGAACTGAATTTCTGCTTTTGGAAGTCACAAAGAATGTTTTCCCTTTATGTCTGTGTGTGTATGTGTGCAGGGGAACAGCAGTCACAGGGAAACACCAAGCTCAGAAGCTACTGAATGGTTGTAACAGGAGGGAGAGATAGAAGCAACATGAAATCAGCTCCTGAATACGCTGAAATGTACCAAAGAACAAAAGGCAATCTAGCAAAAAAAAAAAGAAAAAAGAAAAAAGAAAAAAGGAAAAAAAAAAGAAAAAAGAAAAAAGGAAAAAAGAGAAAAAAAAAAAGGAAAAAAGAGAAAAGAAAAAAGGAAAAAAGAGAAAAGAAAAAAGAAAAAAAAAGAAAAAAGGAAAAAAAAAGAAAAAAGGAAAAAAAGAAAAAAAAGAAAAAAGAAAAAAAAAAAAGAAAAAAGGAGATAGGATTCTTCCATGTCCAAAACATTCCTGTTCCTATGAGTAGCCAAAATGACAGGGTGTTCATTTAAGCAGATTATGCTGCTGTTGGCAGTACACAACCTAAATACATGTACTTTGAACCTCTCTCAATTTTTTACATGAAGAACAATATCAAATCTTTTTGGCATGTAAATGATTACTCCTGGGCAAATAAGCTGGTGCCTTGCTGGGATGACAGGGGCAATTCAAACACCATGCTCCCACCTCTCTAGATAGTTGTTTATTTGTTACACATCCTTCCAATTCTGGGAGTTTTCTTCACAATTAGAACAGCCAGAGATTTAACCCACTTTCATTTTTCTAAGTGACAAGTGACATTCCAGAGAACAGGTAGGTAGCTCTCAAAGATGTTTTGCTGGAGCACATGAGCACGCAGTGTTTGTTCCCAAGCCCTAGACTATATTCATCACATGCTTTCTGCATCTCTGTTGGATTGTCTATGAAGCTAGGGAGCTCATAGATACTGGGTTTTCATGTTATATTGTTGATATTGAATGTATTTCAGCTAAATTAAGGAAAGGCAGGCAATGCAACACAACCATCCCCAAGTACAACTTTTTGTCTCACAATTCTCTTATGTTTCCAGTTAATATATAAGAATTTCTCGAGGAGCTGTAAAAGGAGGAAATGGTGCTAAGCTCCTTTTAAAATTATCCAGTCTAAACTAGTGCCACATGCAATAAATCAAATTGCCCTGAAAATCCTGGAGCGGGGGAAATGGGCCATGGCCCCACACCTCTGAGTCCTACCACGCAGAATGCAGCTGTTGTACAAGGAATAATTTATTTCTGGCACGTTTCCACTTTCTTCCAAACTTGCTTCTGCCACTTTGAATTCCCAGTCTAGCACAGATGTCATTTTATCATCTATGTCCCACTAATGTCTGTCACCTTTTCCATTTCTCACAGTCCCCTTCACATTTCTCACAAATCTGTAATTTCTGTAAATCCCACCATCTCCTTCCACCCCACAGAGGCTGCCCCATAACCTTTCCCCAGATTTTTATACATCCAAACAAATTAATATTTAGCATTAGCCTCTTTGGCTTATGTACATATCTTACTGTCTCTGTCCAGTGTAGGTCCCCTTCTTAATTTGCCTGTTGTCTTTAGATCTCCTTCTGAACACTCATCTCCTAGCTCTCCAACTTTCATCACCTTCTTACTTCATTTAGACCAACATCAAATGAGTTTCTCTCTTCTGTATCTCACCTTAACTTCTTTGCTTCCCACATACCCTGAGTTTCTACATTGTTCAAAGGACAGTAAGGAAACAGTAGCAGAAATGAGAGGCTGGCTGTGAAAAAATGCTGCAGGACTTAATGAGACTGAGAGACTCAGCATGAAGATGGCAGATTAAATTCAAGGCTAATAAATGAAAAGCATTACACATGAGAAAACAGATAAAATGATGATCTCAGAACTGACCATTGCCATCCAGCAACAAGATTTTGTTCATATAATAATCAGTTCCATGGAAATGTCAGAAAGGTGCTCAGAAACAGCCAAAAACCCACGCAGACTGCTAGGAGTTAATAGGGAAGGGAGAGAGAACAGAACAAGGAAGGTTATTATGCCACAGGATAAACCCCTGCTGCACCAGCACCCCGAATACTGTCTGAGGATCTGGTCCCTCTCCTCAAACACGACATAGCAGAACTGGAAATGGTTCAGAGAAGGACAGTCAGGACAATCAGAGACAGAGAGCAGCTCCCATATGAGGAATGGGTAAAAACAGAGAGCTAAGGATGGGGCATAACAACAGAGGTGGGTAAAATCTCGTGGGGCATGTAGATACTAACTAGAGATTATCTTGGCATCAAAGGAGGCTGGTGGGCAGCAGGCTCAGAACAGACAAAAAAGGAGATGGCTTAGCCATCTACATTCAGTGTAGAGTTAAGTTGTGGGACTTCTGTCCAGAGATCACAGAGACTAGTGGGTACAAGGCTATTATGGCTATAACTCCATAGAAGGAAAATCTATCCAGGGCTATTAAATACAAAAATATCACATCTGGCCCAGAAAGTCCTTGAGTTGCAAATGATTAGAAGCTGGAAGATCATGCTGGGGAAATATCACTTATACCACCGCTCTTATATTCCTCCCTAGGTATTCACAGTTGTTCTCTGGCAGAGACAGGATATTGAGGCAGACAGACCTTTGGTCTGACCCCATATGGCCTTTCTGATGTTCCTGTGTTTATATTCTTAACTGACTGTATGGATGCTCCTTGCACTTTCACCTTCCACTATACAATGTCAAAAAAATCCCTCCTGCCTACAAGCAGCAAACTGAGGCTGAGCAAAAATATCAGTCCCAGCACATCTTTGCTGAAAAATCCTTCCTAGATAAATATGGACACTTACCTACTCATTTCATCTAGTGTCAGACCAGTATCATTGCTGAAAAACCATTCACTGCAGCTCTGATCACCTGAAACAATCTGTGCAGACCTCTCCCCTTTCACCGATTCCCTATCTCCTTCTAAATTCTCATCTTAAAACCTGACTTTCTAGCCTGCCTTCAACCTCTCCATTTCTGTCTCTCCTGGTTATTGGTCTTATGACTGAATGCTTTAATATTTTCACCATGCAAGGTCTTTATGTCACTGTTTCATGTAATTTATACCTGTGAGCTGGAGCCTTTCCCATCTCGCTTTCAAGCACAGGCCGTAGACTGAATGGAGTCCAAAATGATCCCCACCCCCTTATTGCTTTGGGGGTTTGGCTTTATTAACAAGGATATAAGCAATAAGAAAATAAAGTTCAGCTATTTCTAAGGCTTCTCCCTCATGACCGCTCAGCCAGCATCTTAGATGGCCTCTCCCCAGCAAACCATTTTTATCTCTCTTTTACACAAGTGAACTAATAAGCCACCTACCTCAGTGAGTCAGCAGAACCCACTTAACCCTTTCCCAGAAGGGTCAAAAATCGCTATCAGGATGGTTTGGCTCAGGCTTGTTATAGAATCATATTCTACCCCTTGGTCTTGAATAATTTATTTGTGCAGCAGCCCTAGATTACTGTTTAAATCAAAACCGCTACCCAAACAAAGGCTGTGCTGTACAGTGCAAAATGAAACCAATTCCTCCATCACATAACGCTCACCTTTTACAGTGTGAGATGCCCCCTACAGTACTGCAGAGGAGAGACACTTCTGTTGGCAACAGCAGCCAGGAAAGAGATTTTTCAGAGGCAACCAGCCTTTGATAAAGGAATGAATTCAGTGCCAGAAGGTTTCGCACACCTCGATCCATCGAAACTTAAAACCTTGTCTAGACTGAAATTAAAACAAGCTCCCAATATGCAGAGTTGTATCAACTTAACCAGGGACAAAGGAAAGAAGAAAATCCCTATCCTAACAGGATATATTTCTCCCAATATTGCAGAAATTCAATATCAAATCTCAGAATGAGGATCAAAGCCTGGAATTCCACTACTTAAAAAAAATACAACTCGTAGAAGTATGCAGAAATGAGGGATGCTTTGTATTATATTTTATTTTGTAGTAGAAGTGCTATAAGCCTTACTGCATCTCTGGATGCCTGAAACAAGACCATGTTCCTTATGTACTTCAAAAAAATGTAATCTCAGTTTACTCAAAAAAAAACCCCTACACAAGTAAAATATGTTCTTTCTCTTATTCTTCTACCCCTGTTATTGTTCAATCACCTGATTTTGAGAATCCATTCACCTGACAATAAGTAGCTCTCATTTACCCTAGTCCTGGCTGTCAGAAAGAGTCATCTTTATCTTCAGAGAAGCAGAGATAATGTCTAATCAGTGAGTTATAGTTGAGAGAAATGACTCCAAGTTTAGGAAAATTGGCAGCTGCATTTTGTTATCAGTAACCATTATTTAGATAGCATTGCTGATGTGCGTGGCATCATACAGACAAGGACAAAGACCAGGCCCTTGCCCTGTGGAGCTCACTGTCTATATTACATGATTAAAATAGGGAGAGGCACTAGCATCATGGTAATGGTGAGCTCTAAGCATCCCAGTGGGAGGGAGAAGAGAAGACAAGAAAAAGAAAGACAAAACTTCCTGTGAGAGAGCAATACTGCATCATCCCTCCATTGTTGTTTCATACTCAGCTCTGCCAGAAGGTTTTGTTGTTTCAAAACACAGTTCTACACAGAAGAGGGAGCAGATAACTCCAGAGTAGAAATCAGGAGAAACTGGCCTAAGTGTTTGTATGAGAGAGGTGGAGGATGTCGACTGGTGACAAGGAGTTAGGTGCTTTGATGTGTCAAAGACACGGCTTCATATGAGCCACACAAGCGACGCGGTGGCACGTCATGTCACACAAGCTCACGAGGGTCTGCAGGGCATGGAAAGACCCCCAGCTCCCAACTTGCAGTACTCAGTTAAGGTGGAGACTGTGCTCCTTCCACTCCCTCTGAACAGCAGGCTCTGTGGCTCATGACACAAACACCACGCTGACTGGAACACGCCAACTAAACCTGCCACCTCCTAAAAATGAGCTTCCAAGGATCACGTTCAACAGACACAATCTGTCCTTAGGAGCACGGTGCCTTACACCAAGGCTTTAGTTACACATCATTTTATTATGAGGTCAGTTTGTGTATCACTCTTGTAAGGCAATCATGTTGAAAATTAATACATGACAATTTGACTATAGACATAAAAGAATTGACTTAGCTGAGCTGCACCCATAAAACAAACTGAAGTCAGTGCTTCAGAAACCCAGCCTAACCTAACACTAATCCTAACCCTAACTCCATCTTTTTAACTACATCAGAACATCATTATTAGACAGCTGTTAATATTACTGTATTTTTCCTTTGTTGACCCAAAGCAGGATCCAACCATACTGGAGCAGAGATGACTCCATCTAATAGAAAACAATGGTACCACAGGAATACATTCATTACTGCACTGAACTTCTAAAAAGAAGGAGACATCATCTTTTTTCTAGTATTTCACTTTGCTTCAGCTACGTAGAGAAGTAAAACAGTACCTGTATTCCCCTGAACTGTCTTATTTCTGTAGACATTCATAAGACTGGTGCAGAAAATGGAGCCTACCTGGTAATATCTTCTCAGTGGTATAAAGTAAAACTGATTAAGAGAGGAACATTCTTCAAGTTCCTAGAAAAAGGCTGTTGGCTTCTTCCACTTATGATCAAAAAGATCCTAGAAAAAAATATGTCCAGTCTTTAATGAGACTAGGAAATTGAAATAACCAAACTGGGATGCGATTGGGCTTTTGAATTGAGGTGCCACCATTACTTGCTTTTGCTGCTGAAACATCGTCTGGCTCCTAATGGCTCCTAACATTGTGTTCCTACCTACATTGATCATTTAATACTAGCATCTTCTTTCTGACAAACCACAAACACTTCCAAAACTTGACCTCTTCCCTTTATCGCTTTTGATTAAGAAGAGAAGTATCTGCAGGAAATGCCCTACAAACCACAAAGGATTATCAGAAATATAATGATGGGTGATTCAGGGACTCTGTGGCTCTGCTTGTGTTCCTATAATCTGATCTTGGTCACTCTTCTCTTCTCCGCCGGAGCTTTGCCGTAGTTTCTTCTAGTCGGCTTCTCCAAGCAGCGATAATGGCATCATCATCCATCTCCTCTTCCTCCTCTTTACGCGTGCTTCGCCTGTACTGAGAGACCTGTCTCGATGCAAATCTTTCTTCACTTTGTTCCACTTTTGCTTCCTTTTTTCCATCCTCTTCAGATTTGGAAAAGCTCTGGGTGAACTTTCTCTTAGCTCCAAATTCTGAGGTGTCTGACCTGGCCTCCTCTTCACATGCCTCCACGTGATGAGATCTAACTCGACTCTGTGTAGATGGTTCAGGGGATTCAGAGTCAAAGGAAGGCTCAGGTGTTTGGCTGAACACATGCAGCTCTGGGCTCTTTTCTCTGGAACTCGTTGTCTCACTGACCCTTGACCTTGTGAACTTATACATCGTTTTGTCCTCTTTTGCAGAAGCAGAGGAAAATCTTGACATGGTTCTCAGGGAATCTCCTTTTGACTCGTAGGAAGAACAGCTGTCTAGCTCTTCTCTTTGGGATCTGGAGAACCTGTAGCTGGATGTTTCAGAATCCATCTCTCTGACTTTGGATGATCTGCTGTATTTCTCCCTAGCCCTCTCACTTTGATCATAATACGAAGGTGGCTCTCTTTCTGCTTTCAGGCCACTGAGCCACTTGGTAATATCAGTCCCTGTCTCTGACTTTGGTGCACCTGTGTTTGCAGGTTGACTGGACAGATCAAAGACTGTATCAGTTCTGTCAAGATCTCCTTGCAAGGGTCGCCTGTGGGTGTTTGTTGTACTCTCTCTGTCATCTTCTGTTTCGTTTTCCTCTCCTTTGGTCATCTTTTTTTTAAATAAAGTGCTGCGTTTATTGTCTCTGATCACCTTTTCAACTTGATAATCTGTCATTTTCTCTCTCAGTTCCATTTGCATCTCCTTCTCCTTCCTCCTGATTTTCTGTAGGTCAACATCATCAGCAAAGAGGCTGTACAGTGGCTTGCTTGTCTGTGTTGTCTTCATGTTTGAATTAGCCCCTTCTGTCCTTGCACTCACTGAGGTATTGCAAGACAGGACAGACTGAGACTCAGCCCTGTGCATGTCCTGCTGGTGAAGCTGAGAGGTAGCAAGAGATGAGCCACTCTGAGCACTGAGAAGAGAAACCTTATCATCCTCTACACGCCTGCCAAGGTCTCCTGACATTACACTGGAGGCCATTGCAGACGACGGACGGGACAGCATCATGATCTCATGTTGCTTTTGAGCAATGGTTTCACTGACCACGTTAGCGATCCAGTTCTGAATGCTTGCCATGGATATTGTGTCCCCTGGGCCAACTGGGAGATTGGGGAGGGGTACACTTGGCATCTGAGGCTGCATTGCCCCCGTGCTGCTCCTGGTCTGTGATAAAGATGAATGATTTGTCTGCATGCTCATTGCTGAAGCTGCGTCCTCCCCACCGCTTGCGGAAGGCGCTGATGGCCAGAAAGCTGACAGGGGGACACTCCCACTCATCATGCTGTCTGTCTCCCAGCTGCACATGGACTGGCTCTCTTCTAAAATTTTCTTTGAACGTTCAAGAAGCTCTACACGCCTCTGCTTCTTTTTGGCTGAAGCAGAATCCTCACTTTTGGCAAACTCCACAAATTCTTCCTTGCTTTCACTTCCCACCTTCTTCTGCCGCTTCATTTTCCAAGCCTGGTAAGCAGTCAGGTTAATATCTGACAAACTCTTCCCTTCTGACCCCTCCCCATCTGCCTGGCTGCCATCTTCTGCTGGAGATGGTGCAGAAGATGATGATTCTAAATCCTTCTTGTGAAAGCCAAACTGGATCCTCTTGATCTTCCACCTTTCTAGAGGAGTCAACTTGTCTTTGTTCTTTTGGCAAAAATTGTAAAAGGAGCTACTGTCTGAAAACACACTCTCCTCATCCACATCCCTCTCCTCTCTCTCTGTTCCTGGGGATTGTCTCTCCCCACTATTTTTATTCTTAGAACGATACCTCCGAGCAGCTTCCTTCTCAATCTCCAGCAGCCTCTGGTTCCACATGTCCCAAGTGCTCTCTGAAGACACAGAGCCTGCGCGGCTCCTCCTCATCCTGCTAAAGCTGCTGGCTTCCAGCTGTTGCTTTATGGTTCGGATCTCAAAACTGCTCACGCTCTCAGCATCACTGAATTCACCTGAGGTGTAAGGTCTTCCTCCCACGTTGGAATCTCCATCCTCCTCCCTGGGTGGACCCTCCATTTGGTATTTCTCATTTCTGCACTGCCAGTCATGGACCCTCTGTTGCACATCCTCCCCAGATTGTTCCCCTTCCTGATCCAGGAGCTTTGGAGATGCTCCTCTTCCGTGGTTAACTCCCGGTTCCTTTGCAGGCAGGCCTTGTTTCTTCCTCCATTCCTCATATAACTGTTCCTCTTCCTCCTCACTGATGAGGGTGGAGTGTTTGGAAACCCAGCTAGTTTTTCCTGCTGATGAAGAGCTCATTAGACTACCCAGCAGGCTGCTGGTGTCTTCTTCTTCTACTGTGATGGAGTGGGCTTTGGCTCCTATGATGCTTTCTGAGTCCTCAACTCCAGACAGCAGGGAAGAAGTCCCTGCACGGACAACAGGACTTTGACTAGGAGTGACTTCTTCATCTCCAGTATGCTCCAACTCTCGTTCCTCCAACAGTTGCTCATTGAGCTCCCTGAGCTGTTTCAGAAAGCCATCATTGGGGTAAATGGCTCGCTTCCTCCTCAGCGTCATCAGAGCCTCCAGAATGGTCATGTGGTGGTAGATCATCAGGTAAGCAGCCACCAGCACAGCTGAGCGGCTGATCCCCATTTCACTGCTGACAAGGATTTTGCCTACAGATATTGAATAGAAAAGTGATTAGCTATTTCCAATAACATAGAGATATTTCTCTGCTGTGTAGCACAAAAGCATTCTCTGAACAGTGTTAAAAATCAGATTATATGCTTCAGTGACTGAAACCAATACTAAGTATTTGTTAGCTTTGTCTTGATAAAAATCTAGAAACATATAAATAAAAACCACATTAGTTTCAAAAGCTGTGGGCAGGCACATTTTAAAACAATCTAAACAATATTGGTATTTTCACCCATACACTTCACTTCCCCAAATAATCAAAAAGCTTATAATAGGTATTAGAAAGTGATACAGTATTCTTGGCTTGCTGGCTGACTTAGGGTAAAGCATTTAAGCTTTCCATGCTTCAGTTTCCCCATATGTAAAAAGGGAGACATCAGCATTAGCCTCCAGGAAGGTCTTGGGAGGATAAGCAACAATTTTTTATAAGACACACTATAGGACTTAAATACAATTTTATACTAATTTAATTATATTTTTTATTTCCAAAATCCAGATCTGCTGTTTTGCAAGGTACACTCAAACAATTACACACAGACTGGCTGGAGGCCAGAGTCACAGTGTACCTCAGAACAGGAGAACCAAGCATCCAGCAGAAGAGACCTGATTTTGACTCTGACAAGCTGATACAGCTGCTCCCAGCTACTGGGACCCTCCATCCCGTGAACAGTGACTGCCAGAGCTAGAATCAAAGCTGAGGATTTGCTTTATTTCATGGCATTTACACAGAAACCACCTCTTGCAGAAAACTAAGCTTTGGCACAGAAGAATTTATTTTAAAGTTATTTTTATAGCAAATTACAGCTAAAGAAAAACCTGTAAATATGAAGAAAGCTCAAATGAGGCTTTGCTAACCTGCAAATAGCTGAAATCACTGTTTCTGGATGTGTGATAAACTCCAGTTTAATTAAACTGTTTGCACTGAAACTTTATGAAGCCAGTCTAGACACCACCTTTCTGACCATTCATATGTTACTGCAAGTATTTACCTAATGTACCTATTCCTACCATCCCCAAACATCTTTTACACCTGTCTTAGTATCAAAAGCCTCAGTTGCCTCCCAAGTGTTTGAACAGGCAGCAAAGCCTATCTCAGAGCTCACCAAAAGGGGGAGATCTCATTCCTCTGCTTCCTTTCAAGGCTCCTCTGTTTCCCTGCATCTTTCCCAGTGTGTCAGCCCTGGTACCCACCGGGCCCTTCAATGAGCCAGTTTAGCCCACTAACCCCATGGAAAACCACCTCTTCCCTGCTAGAAAACCATCTCTTCCCTGCTGGAAAACCATCTCTTCCCTGCTGGAAAACCATCTCTTCCCTGCTGGGCTGTTGTTTTTGCTGGATTAGTGAGTTGAAGGGTCAATGAGTGCCAGGAGCAGTAAGCATCTGTGCCAAGGGTAGCAATGGGAGTTATGAGGAAGAACTTAGATGAGTAGAGTGTCCCTCCTCGTGTTGTTGGTGGTGAGCTATTAAAATTGGCTCAAGTTTTCTTGCATACTAACCAAACTTCTCACTTTTCTTGCTGTCACTTCTACTAGGAGGTAACCTGTTGTCTCTCTACAAAAAGAAAATGCATTGAATGCACATATACAGTGATAACACTGATTGCTGTGTTCATTTTCACATTTAATCCCATCAAGATTTTTCTAACTGTCCACTGAAGCTGCAACAATACGACCAGTATGCACTGGAGGTCCACAGAATAACAGCTGCCATGGAATTGGTGTGAAGCAAATTATACAGGAGCCTGGGTGTAGATGTCCAGGGGTTCAACCCAGCTGTTTGGATTGTTCTAGTAAATCAGCCTGGATTTTATTTGGTTGGTTGGTTGGTTGTTTTTTTTGCAGTAAACATCTTTGCAAAACTGAAACTTGTAGTGTACAGAAATATATCAATATATTGTGGATGCCCCCTCCCTGGAAGTGTTCAAGGCCAGGTTGGATGAGGCTTTGAGCAACCTGGTCTAGTGGAAGGTGTCCCTGCTGATGGCAGGGAGGTTGGAACTGGATGAGCTTTAAGGTCCCTTCCAACCCAAACCAGTCTGAGATTCTATGATATATAGTATTATATCAATATAAATATATATTTATTGGAGCAGGGCTTCAGCTCTTTGCAATAGTAAGGTACTTTCAAAGCAGCTGAGGAAGGTGGCTTGCAGCCAGTTTGAGTCTGAAGACATGGGGCTCGCAGCAGGGGCTGCTGGGCTGCCTCCTCCTGTTTCAAATGAGGCATGGCAGAAACGGGCAAGAAGTGTTCACTGCAACTGGATGCAGAGAACAAAGCATCTGCCTTCCACCCAATTACAAATGTGACATGGGCTGTTTATCAGAGTAACCTTCCACCCATTAATCCCCAAGCACTCTGGAACCACTGTCATCTTCTCCTCTTACCCCTGTAAGTCAGCAGTGCTTCGTCAAGGAACTCTGCAGCGGGGCGGAAGTGTCTGGAGATGTCCATGTCTGGGAAATCATCCACTTCAATGCCCAGGTACTGGATATTCAGGCCGTTGTAGAAGCCTGGGCCTGTGTACACACCTGTGCCGTGAGCTGCGTTCAGGACGTGTGTGATCCCCAGTCTCTTCAAACGGCTTTTGTTCACTGCAACACTTCTGCAGAAAGAAAAAAAGATGTTAGATATCAGTGCTCCTGTTTCAGGTAGGAAAGAAGTTGTCTGCTACAAGGTCCACAGAGCTCTCAGTCTGTGTTACTCATCCAACACACAGCTCCACTCAGACCTTAACGTCCTTTGAGAGTTCTACAGGTATTTCTTTCCAATACTCACTGGGAAAAGGAAATGAGAGACCTGCACTCACCAGGAGAGCTGCATGCTCAGTTTCCACTCCAGCTTGGTTTTAAACTCAACCTGTTATCCTAGCTTCAGTCTGTTTTTATTTATTTCTCTTTTTTTATCACACAGCTTTTTACTATATCCCCTTCTACTTCTGTCTGGTCACTTGCACAAGTGTCTCAGACAGCTAAGCCATGGTACAGAAGACCTAACGATTTCTACTCAATGTTTGCTACAGCATTTCTTTTTTAACTCTCTTTCACATAACAAACACTTCAGTCCCTATTTCAGGACCAAATTCCAATCAGGACAGTGTAATTTGGGCTCATTTGCCTTTTCTCTCCTAAATAATCAAAGCATCAAAAGAGCACAGGAAAGCTGCTGATTCTATTCCTGAAGTATTTACTTTTCAGCACCACAGAGATCTTTGTGAGCATATTTTGAGAAACACTTTGGGACTCTCTAGGGATGAAAGGTATTAGATGTAGGCATGTAATACATGTCATGCCTTCAATGGTTCCATCTGACCCTTCACTGGGAATCTCATGCAACTTGATGACAAAAGCTGACACTCACTTTTCTGCTATGAAGACATTAGGCCAGACTTCATCCACAGCATCCCTGGGGGTCTCCAGCCTATCCTTCACAAGTGCCCTCTGCAAGTCCATCACACACGGCGTGTTAAACAAGCTGGTGTCATCAATCTTCTCCTTAACTCGGTTGTACAGGTCTTCCACCATGAGCTGCCGCGCAGACTCTAACATCCTGGGACACGCTGAGTCTACCTTGGCATCCTTTGTCTTCAGTTCTGGAATAAACTGATATTGTAACTAAAACCATGTAAAAACACCACAAATACATGACCTGCCATTCTTTGTTCCTGGGACAAGCCTTGGGGCTTTTGCCAGTAACATGACATTGTCCTGTCTGAAATGTGTGCATGTACATGCTTATCTAGGAGCCCCAAGGTAGGTAGTAATGAGAAGAACATACTGCATTGTCCTCTCAGTCCAGAGACCCACACTGGCCAAAGGCCTCAGAGTTAAGAGCATGCTCATTCTAGCCCCAGAAGAACGCAGGTGCTCTCCACAGCTTCCTGAGGAGAGGAAGTGGAGAGGGAGGTGCTGATCTCTTCTCCCTTGGATGCAGTGACAGGACACGTGGGAATGGTTCAAAGCTGCACCAGGAGAGGTTTAGACTGGACATGAGGAAGCATTTCTTTACAGAGAGGATGGTCAAATGCTGGAAGAGGCTTCAAAGAGGTGGCCAATGCCCCAAGCCTGTCAGTGAACAATGCCCTAAATAACATGCTTTAGCTTTTGGTCAGGTGGTTGGACTAGATGACTGTTGTAGGTCCCTTCCCACTAAATTATTCTCTTCTATTCATTCTATTCTATTCAGCTTGTTGCAGTGAGCAACGAGAAATTAAACTGTATTCACATTGTGGTACCTGATTCTGCCCCAGATTCAGTGCACAACTTCAAAAGAAGTCACCAAACTTTTCCATAAACTGTTATTTCTTTGTGGTTTTCACCTCTGCCTCAGGTGGGGTTTTCTCATAAAGGCTTTTTTATCATTTTAAAATCTCTGGATGAGAAAGGCAAAAAGCACAACTCAAGTCTCTATTACTTCCATAGTTCTTTTACCCTTCCTCCTCTTACCTTCATTGATTATTTGTTTGGCAGCCACAGCAGATGACAGATGAATTGGCTCCATGAAGATGCTCTCTGTATCAGTGTCCGATATCACTGAATACCTGCCAATCAACCACACTGCCTATTAGACACTGGGATCCCATCTCCAGGACTTCAGCCCTTTCCACCCATTCCAGAAGGGAGCAGTGGGGAACCGGAGCAGTCAGGACTTTTTTAATGGTAGAAGGGAAGTCCCAGCTTTTCTCCCACCCCTCACCCCCAGCTTTCCTTTGCAGCACTACAAGCTTCAAATATGCCTTGGTATCCAGTGTTTACAGGAGGTAGACAGGTCCCATGTGGAGGAGCTGCTGTGGGCTGGGAGTGCAAGAGAACAGACTGGTGGAGGAGTTTTTGGGTCAAGAAGATCAGTATCTGGTTTGAGACTGGGAGAGGGATGGACCACAAGAATAGTCTTTCAAGTAGCTCTCACTTAGACAGACATAAACATTGTCCTAACTAGAATGTACTGAACAATTCAAAACAGGTTATGCTAGAAACCTGTTGTTTTTTTTTCCTGTTAGCTAATTGCCTACAAGCATCCTTGGAGTTACCACAAGCTGCAATGCAAGTGTTAAGATTGAAACTTCTGTGGTCAGTCTCTGCACTCACATAGTGTTGTCTAACTGCAGGTCAGAAACAACCATGAAGCTCACAAACACTTTTGAATCGAGTTCTTTGACACACAGAATGATTTACATAAGCTTTTGTTAAGCAGAAAAGGGCCACAGTCTTGAAAACACAAATATTTCCATCTGGGCCCACTCGTACAGTCCAAGGAAATCTCTTCTTACTTAGACCATCTTAACAAAATATTGTACAGAGCTTTTTCCCTGATGCACACCATCTGTATTTCCTTCCAAAGAGACAGTAGAGATGATCAGGGATCATTAGGACAAGCCTGCTGCCATCACAGAAGCTATCTGGCAATGCAGACTTGCAATACTTGCAACACACCGTTTGGTTTTGTTTAATTAAAGCACAAGAGAGAGGGTGACTCGTGCAGTCAGGGTGCAGCAAAGTGTCTGGAGAGGGGAAGGGGATAAACTAGAGAGATACTTCTGTTCATTTTGAGTGACTGATGAGCAGTAGGAGAGTGCTTTACCAAGTTCAATACATAATTCTACTTTATGTGAGCTCAGTGAACTTCCCAAACAACTTTTAAACACCTGTAGTCAAATGAAATAAGCACTTTGTCTCCATTTTTCTGCAGTGCCCCACAGTTAATGGGAAACATTTCATAACTTCCTACTTGTTGAGGGCCACTGGGGCAGGTTCTATTCAAGCTCAATCCTTACTCCCCACCTTCAGCTAAAGCATCTCCAACTGTACAGAAAACCCTGCAGAACATTTTGCTTTAAGAAAAGAGTACAAAGGGATGTATTTTTCCTTGTATTAGGAGAAAACACATCTAATCATACTTGTTTTGCTTGAGATAACTCAATTTCAGCTTGTGTTGTGACATCCTCCTGTTCAGTGCCTGTAGCTAAAGATGGCTCTGAACCAAACCCAAATCTGAAGACTGTCATTCTTTCTAGGGCTAGGAAAGGCCAATATCAACATTAAAAAATCCACAAGTCCTTATAATGGACAGAAAGACAGGGCTGAATTTGGGAAAAGGTGAAATCCAGTTGAGAAGTTTCAGCGTGGGGGTGGATATGAGAGGATGAGACAGGGAAGAGCAACAACAGCACCCCACAGTAATGCTTTCTGTAATTTATCTAATTTACCCCCCATCCACGTGCACAGACACTCTCAGTGGAATGGATTCACTGTGCTCAGGAGCCCTGTCCCTGCAGTCTCCCTCCCCACTGGCACACTCACCCCCATCTTAGGGAGGGGAGGG
Source organism: Caprimulgus europaeus (assembly GCA_907165065.1). Next base: position 5,338,264 of record OU015523.1, on the reverse strand, counting down.
AAGCCCTGGGGTCCATGCTTGATCCCACTGCTGTGCACAGAGGAGGCAGAGGAGGGAAGGCAAAGCTGATCTACCACATGCTACCAGGAGGCCATGGCAGCTGCTGCAGCAATTGTACTCACCGGCTGGGCGAGGGGCTGCGGAGATAGTGGGCCTGCACGGCCTTCACCGCCGGTCCCTCATCCTCCTCGTCGCGCACCGCCTGCTCGCTGTCCGAGTCTCTGCCGCTGGCCATGGCAGCTGGGAGAGGATCCGCTACAAGGGGAACGGAGCAGGAGGGAGGGTCATTACAGATGTCCATGCAGGAGGCCATCCCCTGACTGTGGCAGGGGGAATATGGTGGCAGAAGGGGCTCCTACAACCCTGTGAGCAGCCCTCGCCGTGTTCCTCCTCTGCCAGGGCGCCGGCCGTGCCCCAGGGCTCCTGCAGCTCCCTGGCTGCTGCCCAGCGAGCGCCGGTGCCCTTCTTGCCTGTGAGTAAGCGTGCAGGAAGGACGAGGTGGCGGGGCAGAAACTCTATCCCCTCCCTGGATGGCTCAGCCCTTGCGTGGTGGCTGGAAGGAGCCAGAGCTGGATTGGAAGGAGCGTCAGGGGCAAGAAACATGAGACCTTTACCTCCCCAAAATGAAACGCTCCTAAAGCTCAAGGCTGAAGGTGCTTTAAGCCTCAGCCCTTTGTCCTTGTAATCCCTTGTGGGGAGCCGGTCATGCCCGCCCTGGGCGCAGGACAGCGAGGTGCCACAGCTCGGTTAGGAGCAGGGAAACACAGCAGCCACCCCTCTCCCCACGTCCAGACAGAGCCACTCCTGCCTCGCCGTGACATGACGGCCGCCAGCGGCTCTGCAGGGCCCCAGCCGCCGGCTGCCGGTGGGGGGACTGCCACCAAGGGCCACCAACAGGGCTGAGGAGCAGCTGCCGCTGGCGGGACCGCGAGCAGGGAGGCAGGGGAGCAAGGAAAGGACACTTACCCGCTGTGTGTGCCCGGGTGACTGCGCCGAGGGGTCCCCGCCGGAGACACGGTGAAGGAGTCCCAGCGAAGAGAGCAGGAAACCTGACAGGGAACGGTACTGGGGGGAGAGAAATCAGCTGCCCCCTCTTGCTCTCTCTGTGGCCTCTTCATCAAGGGGCAGGACAACTGTCAGCACCAAAACTTTATCAGCTTTCTAAATATAGCGTTGTCCTGAGGCTGGCTGCTGGATTGCATAGGGAAAGAATTCGGTGCCTCATAGATGGCAACTGGTCAAGCACTTAACTCCTTCCCCGCTGTGGGCTGGATCCTCTGACATTTCCCAGTTGCAGGAGGAACCCTGAGCCAGTGAAGCTGGGCCTCCACCTGCAGAGAACCTCCAGGCAACTGGGACACCACCAGGTGCAGCCTGAAATGGTGGCATGACCTCTGATGTCCTTGGGAAATGCAGTGCGGGATGAGCCGCTCCAAGCTTACGAGAAGGAAGCTACCTGTCAACTACCCAGACTTCTGGAAGATCTTTGATACAGCCCCCCAGCAACATTCTTACCTCTGAACTGGAGAGATGAGTCAATGGATGGGTAATCCAGTGGATATGGAATTGGCTGGATAGTTGCATCCAGTTGCAGTCAACGGCTCAGTGTCCAAATGGAGATCAGTAATGAGGAGTTTCCCTCAGGGGTCTGTACTGGGACCAGTACTGTTCAATATCTTAATTAATGACATAAATAGTGGGACTGAGTGCACCCTCAGCAAGTTTGCAAACAACACCAAGCTGAATGGTGCAGTTGATTCACTAGAAAGGATCCCATCCAGAAGAACCTTGACAGGCTTAAAGAGTGGGCCCATGTGAACCTCATGAGGTTCAACAAGGCCAAGTGCATGGTCCTGCAGCTGGGTCAGGGCAAGACCCAGTACAGAGTGGGGGATGAACGTATTGAGAGCAGCCCTGTGGAGAAGGACTTGGGGACATCAGTAGGTGAAAGGTTGGACATCAACCAGAAAGGTGTGCTTGCAGCTCAGAAAGTCAGTTGTATCCCGGGCTGCATCAGAAGTGTGGCCAGCAGGTCGAGGGAGGTGATTCTGCCCCTCTACTCTGCTCTGGCAAGACCCAACTTGGAGTGGAGTCCAGCTCTGGAGCCCCCAGCAGAAAACACAGACCTGCTGGAGCAGGTCCAGAAGAGAGCCACCGGAATGATCAGAGGGGTAGAACACCTCTGCTGTGAAGAAAGGCCAAGAGAGTCGGAGTTGTTTAGCCTGGAGAAGAGAAGGTTCCATTGTGGCCTTTCCAGTACTTAAGGAGATGTTTTACCAGGGTCTGTAGTGACAGGCCAAGGGGCAATCATTTTAAACTAAGAGGGCAGATTTAGATTAGATATAAGGAAGAAATTCTTTACAATGAGGATGGTGAGACACTGGAATGGGTTTCTCAGAGAAGTTGTGGATTTAACGCAACTTCTAGGTGTTCAAGGTCAGGCTGGATGGGGTTTTGAGCAACCTGGTCTAGTGGAAGGTGTCCCTGCTCACAGCAAGGAGGTTGTACTAGGTGATCTTTGAAGGTCCCTTCTAACCCAAACCCTTCTGTGGTTCTATGATTGTATGATTAGCTGATTTTTGGTTTTGGAAGAGCTAGAACTGAGGTGCACTATGTCTTCTCTGATGTCTTTTCAAAGAGGAAACCTCCAGTCCCCATCCCTTGACTCCCCAACAAAGCTCATGGGCCAGAACCAGACAAAAGCCTAAGTACTATTTACCTGTACTGGGCTCCAGTCCTGAGTCATGCAGTGACATCCCACTGTTGATTCCTTTTGCAAATAAACAAGCAAACAAGAAAGGAAGTGGAAAAAGAGAACTGACCGACTCATACCACAGATACCTCTGCTGCTGCATCATGCTGGCCAGGGCCTGCACACCCTCCTTGCTTCTTACCTGAGTGCTGCATCCCCACATGGGGATGAGGCCACATTTGCAGAGATGCTACATCATAGAATTGTTCTGGTTGGAAAAGACCTTTAAGATTATCAAGTCCAACCACAATCAGGGCAGGGAAGAGCTGTGAAACAGGTACCTAAGTGTTTATGTGCTCATGGCCTAGACCTGTGCTAACAGAGTTACTGGGGTGAGCAAGCAGGAACAAGAGAAAGTGGTACACTGAATCTGGGGTGTGTGGTATCAAGGGGAGAAATGGATTCCTGCTTCCAGGTTAGAAGAGACCCTAACAGTTTCATGCACCAGAAGAGGATGAATTGTGGCATTCCTACAGCTGCCTCCTCTGGGCAATGCAATTTTTAGCCACTTCTGCAATGCAGTGCCACATGTATTCTTTTTAATTACTGTTAATTGAGGCAGGAAGTGATCTAAAGACATTTGCCTATGTGCTCCCTTATTATTGGAGAACAGAGTTTTCAAAGGGCTTAAATGTTATGGGAGCACACATACTATTGACATCCAATTAAAAAATGATGCTTTTAAGTCAGTTACCTGCTTCTGAAAATCCTGTTTGGGAATCTTTAGGATACAGCTGCAACAGGGGATGATGGCCAGACCTGAAAGCCCTGCCATGCCCACTGCAACCATTCCCATGTAGATGCAGATAGGACTGTGTATCTTCCAGACTTGTGGAGAACACACAGACAGCAGATAGCCTGGCAGCTCTTCCTCTCTGCTTGTGATAAGTGGCTTTATGGGGTCAAGATGACCAGGCAGAACAGAGGCAAGGATACTAGAAATCTTTGCTAATGAATGTATTTACATGCAAACAGAGCAAATTTAACAAGCTGTAAGTGGTTTGGTGTCTGTCATTGGTGATTAATACATCTACTTATAGATGAACCTGACCTGAACATGGCCAGGAGCTGTCCTCTCAGGTGGGAGAGATGGGATCTTGATGGAAGGTTCCTCTTTCTCTGTCTTAACAGGAGTTACTATCATTTCTAGTGTTAGCACTATGCTACCTATGCATTCTATGCATCAATCCTCATTGGATTTTATAGGTGAGCCTAATCAGAGTATGTATTTTTAGCAAGACTATGAAGCCACCCTAGTTTCATATTAAAGCTTTTCAGTCAATATCAGTTTCATTTAAATAAGCTAATACCATCCCCTAGCAATCCCATATATCAGCAAAAGATTGCCCAGAGCTGCAGCCATCAGCAAAAAGAAGTCTGTACGGGTTTGCATTGCCCATGGGCGAGTCGAGGAAGTTGATGTTTGTCAACTTATGTTAAGACCCAGGCCTATGTTAGCCTAAGCAGGTCCACCACAAAGCTTTGGCAGTGTTGCCAGTACCTATGGCAGTTCACTAAACAGGGAAAGTAAGTCAACCCAGAAAGAAAATTAAAATATCTTAAAATTGCCAGCTGTCCCAGTCTTTCTGTTTGGGCAGCTCTACCGACTTCTCAAAGTTAAACTGTACATTTGCCTTCTCTATTTATCAACAGCTCCTGAGGGCTCCAGCAAGAACTGTCAGGGAAAAGAGAGAGGATACCTATGCCTAAATATCTTTTCCAATCTAGGTCTAAACAACTAACAAAAGCAATAAGCAAAGTGCATCTAAACAAGTGTCTTAATATCGGATGTATGTAAGTACCGGGTGTTGAAGCCTACGCTCTCTCTGATGAGTAGGAAACCACTGTTACTGAGCTAAGTCTCCAAAACAACAGGACACTAACAATCTCAGCACCAACTCATTTCCCTGTAATGCACCTGAGTGACTGACAGAGGCAGGGTAAAACTGTTCCCACAGGGAACTGCTTTCACACCAGTATTTCTGGCCTGACACCAGCTAAGGCAGACTGCCCAAGTTAGGGAGTGAGGTGAGATCCAGTGCCTGTCCCTCCTCCTCAGCGCAGTGGAACCAGACACAAGCCCATGCCCTTGGAGAGGATACACCTTGGTACTTCCACAGTCAAATGACAAATTCTTGTGAAAATAACCCATTTGTTTCAGGGTTAACATGAGGTGCTCAATCTCCACCCCAGCTTTTAGACAGCAAGGTTGCTAAGCTCAGACCTGCTTGAGGTACTTGGGGCACTATCGTCATAGGCGCTGTTTTCAGCTTAACTCTGCAAGTTCTCTCTACTGGAGGTTTTTACTAGCCAGTGGCTGAAGTTAAGAAAACAGATTAAATCCCAGGTATTTCCACAAGCAGTCCACGTGCCCCAGCACAATAAACATCCCTCCCAGAGCCATCAGCTCCTGCTCCCTGTGATTTCTCACTATCCTGTACTTCTCCATCCGCCTGGCTGCGCAAAAGACGAGACGGAGCACGGTGAGGTGCATTGGTTGTGCAACCACGGATTCTTGGAATGGAAGAAAGTTATTACTGTCTAGGAGACATTAATTTAGATTTCTCTCTTATCCTGACTTATTTGGATTGCTGATTTTTATGAGACTGAAAGGAATTTCCCATCTTTAAGATTACTATCTGTCTGTCAAATTTAGCTGAAATCAGTCAAATGGTTTTTGAAATTACTGGGGAGAAGGGAGGGAAAAAAAGTTGTATAAATGGTAGCAAAGGTCTTATTTCTGTGAAGAGGATAAGGGCAAGCTTACCAAGTTGGTACAGTGTCTGTCAGGGACTGTAACCAAGTTCTTTTGGTGAATACTCAAAGCTGTTATGTAGAGAACTGAGAATTAACGGAGGAAGTATGGGCAGATGGGGTACGGTGATGGCATTGCTGTCACTGTCTCTGTTCATCAGATTCAGTTAAAATGTTAAATGGGAGCAAAATCAGAAGTGGGGAAACCAGAGGCAAGGTCCTACATGGAGGCTGTGGGATAAAGTTACAAAGATCTTAAAGTCTTTAAAGAAGGTAAACATTTAAGAACCTCATCCTTGTGGGGAACCTCATCCTTGTGGGCTCCAAAGAGGACAAAGGAGGCTACTGACCTTGCTCCAGTTTTGTTTACATCTTAAGTCATTTGTAGTTATCATTTTGAGGTTAGCAAGCTGGTTTTGGAAAAAGCTCTCCTCTCTTTGCAAGGTCCTTGCCACCTCCTAATGCCTGCAGCCTATCAAAGATGAGATGCAAACAGCAGGATGGATTTTTCTACTGGCTGTCCTCGTTTGGAAGATTGACAAAGAATATAGTTTCTGTTCTCTGCTGTGCTTTAATTTGCTTTGTGCTTGCAGTTTGTTTGAAGAGACTGAAGTCATGTATCAAGCACAGAAGTACAGATCGCCCTTTCTATCAGAGGGACCGGATTTCCAGTCACTCCTAAGTTTCATTGTCTTGGAGGTGTTTGGAACAACTGCCATAGAGACAAAAAGGTAGTTTTTAACATGGCTTTTGGCAGGCTTACCATGCAAGTAGGCGGTCAGGTAAACACAGGTATCTCTGGTGTAGACACCCACTTTTGAGGTAGCTCCCTTCAATAATCATAACAGAGTTCATCAGCATTATTGCATTGTCAGTATAATTCATTTCATATTAAAATTATAGCTGAAGACATGAAGTCTCCATGTAAGATGCCTAAAATGATCACTCACACTCTAAAAGTGACTTTGTCTCTCTAATGACTAGAAATAGAGCATAGATGACTATCCCAGATGGAGACATCCCTTGCTGCCTCTTGGCAGTGAAGAGTTTAAAAGATACACTAGCCAGCTGCACTCAATTAAATGTAATGTCAGATATTTGCCTGAGCTGCCATCAGTCCTTTTATTCTTCAGTCAATTACAGCAGCAGTTATTTGTGCTTTCCAAGTGCCCATCCAGAATAAGTGAGCAGTGGTTGGACTTCCATGGCACATGCCTCAACAAACACACAGCTAGCAAGCCACTGATCCATCTGTCTTTCAGTGGAAAGGTAGAAAGTACCTTTGGTACACAGAGCAGCTGTGCAAGCTACACACTGGGACAGTTGAACAGGAGGCATAAGAGCATAAGAACCTGGCTGAGATCCATCTCACTTATATTTAGATAACCAATGAGTCATCAAATTCTCACAAATTACATATTCTTACAGGTACTTAAAGAAAGTGGAGTCAAGCACCTCAGTTCCTGAACGCCTGGATACGGGCTGCTGCCTGCATTGTGAAACACTCCAGTACCTTTTTAACTCTGGCCTTAGGCTCCCTTAATAAATATTTAAGATAAATGAGGCTTGTCCTCCCCTAGTTACAAGTCATGACTTCAATTGTTGTACTGTGCACTCCCAGCCACCACACCCTTCCATTTGCCTCTTGTCTTGCTTCGTGTACCTGCCTGTTAGGAGAAAGTGGGACAGGCAGTTTAACTGGAGAAGAAAGTTCACAACTGGGGAAGGAGTTCACAAGCCTCCTCTCTGCCTAGGGGCAGAGAGCAGCAAGCGATGTCAAAGCCTACTGGTGATCTGGCTTGTCATTCTGCCTGGGAGGGGAGTGGCAGAACGGAGAAGAAGCACTTTAAAGGAGGCTGAGGAAGTGAACCTGTGATGCCACTGCGAAGCAGCCCTTCAGCTAAAGCCAATTACTTACCCAGCCACCTCGAGATTACACAGAAGAGCACCTTGAGGTGAAACAAAGGAGAGATGAGGAGGATGACAATGAAAAGACTTTGGCTGTTCGTTTTCAGTGCAAGTGAGTACTAATTTGGTTATGTCCTCAAGGGTTGGGTGGAAGGAAACAGCACTACGAAGTCTGAGTATTCCAACAGACTTTGTGTGTTTCGGGTTTTGTTTAGTCAAAGTTCCTTCATGTTTATGATCAGGCAGGTGTGTTTACCATCTCTGTGCTCAATGTCCAGACTCACAGGCATCTCCTGAAGCCACAAGACTGTGTTAGGAACAGGAAAAGAATGCTATTCTTCAGGAGGCTGGAAAACATTTTTCAAAAAACAGACTTAATGGCTTCTGTTAAATGCAATATTTGTCTCTAAAGAAGGAACTTCCTCAACTGGAAGTGGAAAAGTCTGAGATTTCTATTCTTTGATACATAAATCTGCATGTAGCATACGTCTCCACAAGTTTAAATCCTACTGTTTGTATGTACTCTGATACAAGTTGTGATCTCTATGTATTATTCACATCAAGGGGAGGCACAACGATCCCTACTAACGCATATAAACCAGCCAGCTCACCCTCAGCCTCCATCAGACTTGCCCTTTCCTCATCCTGCCTTGCAGAGCCTGCAGTCTCAGTGCCACTGCTTTCTGACCTGTCTTGTCTTCTCATACCAATGCTCCTACACCTTCTTCCAGGCTTCAAACAAAGCCACGTCCATGGAAATTGCTCAGGTTTTTAAACAAAAAATCCTGAAAATCTCACTTCAACAGTAAGACTCAGTAAAAGGAGATTTACAGAGTTTAAAGTAATTAAAAAAGAGGATGTGCTCTATATGCAACAAATATAACTTGGCTCATGATTTGATGATCATTATGTAAATTGTGTAATAACATTGGTATTCATTCTCCTTTTTCATTATTCTCACCTTTCGTGCTACCCAAATGATAGATGGGAAACTTTTCAGAGCAGAAATATGTATGTTGGGTGAAGCTCTTCCTGCCTGTTTGGTCAGGACTCAAATGGTAATAATTCAGTGTTAAAATACTGGCCTGTAAAACAATTTTTGGAGAAGGTCTAGTAGCTTCCTGCACTGCAGCAGAGTGGAGAAACTGCACAGCACATGGCAGCGCGGTGTTGGGATGCCAGAGCTGCCCTGAACGAGCTGCATCAGGAGCTCAGCACAGGCTGACCTCTTCTGCTGCTCACTGCAGTTCTGTGAATAACTGGTATTGTGTCCTTGCTGAAGGAAAAGCCCCTAATGTCATTCTGAATCAAGTAAAATATTTACTTTCAATGCAAATTTCACATTTAAGAGGTTTCCCCTCTCTCAGTTTGGAATTAAATTTCAGCTAAATTCTGAAGTAAAGTATTGAGGAATTAAAATCTGGAGCATTTCCTTGTGAAGTAACTCATTTCCATTTTTCCTACATTTCTCACTAGTCAAATCTACCAAGACAAATCAATAAAAACAATTTTACTTGATCAGAATCTCATTTTTTTCATCAAACAAAATACTCCTCTAAATGTTTCCAGCCCTTCATTCTGTTTTGATTAACACTCAGTAAAGATTGTGAAAGTAGACATGTCACTTAAATTTTCTTCTTCCTTTGTACAAGTATAAATGTTTAAGTTGAATGGAAGGAGAGAAAACCTTCCTCAATTTCTTAAAATGTTGTAGACATACTAAATTAATAATGCAGAAAAGTAATTCTAAGGCTTAAATCTAGGTGACATCCCCCCTCTAGTACTATATAAGCCATTCTCCCTCTCTCCTTTCCTGAAGCTCTTTCAGAATCAGTCCTCTCCTCTCTTCAGCCAGACTTTGAATAGATCCTGTTTTCTGTCAGAAAAAAACCCCAACCTCTGAAGAAGAAGCCCCAATTTTCAGACATGCTGACTGTAACTAGCTGGCTGTTGGTGCCTTTGTGAAGGAAATGTGGGGAGGAGGAGGAAGGAGGAAACTGGTGTCCCAGAATGAAACCATGGAGCTTCTCCCAGAGCCAGAAGGAGCCCTAACAAGAAAGCAGTGGGAGCCAGAGAGGTGAAAAATGGGAGAGCATTAGAAGTTGGGCATTAGGGTGACAGCATCTTGCTTATTACAGGCTGTCTCTCTTGTACACGGTGTTTGGTTCAGCTGTTCCTTGACTCTGCACTGAAGACATGTTTGGAAAAAACCAAAGATCTCATTTACTGTCGGATCTGAGTCATCCAATTGGACAAAGGAAAAGCACTTGGGTTGGGCAGTCTCTCCTCTATCTCAGGGCTGAGTTAAAGACCTGTCAGTGAACCTCAGCCTGGTAGAACCCATTTCTGAGTAACAACAGGATCAGGAAATGGGTTTTTCTCCATCTCCTAGTACAGATGGTGGTGCTCTTCACCTACATGCAGGAAAGTGTCTCTATCTAGTCGTGACAGGCAACGAGGAACTTTTCATACGTGTGTCTCTCATATAGAGGGCAAGATGAAAAATGCAGTCAGAAAGAGCTCTGGGGCTATGCAAACACGGCCCTTGCCCTGGGTGCTCCAGAGCAGGGAAAGACCTGGGAGTGGCTGCAATAAAACCATGCTAGAAATACTTTGCCCTGCTGGTTTCCTCCTCATAGCTCTCAGGAGCTGTAAATGAATAAAGCCCTAAGAGAACAGAAATCACAACTGCCACATCACAGAGGAAGAGGCTAAAACACACACTTAACTAATTAACTGTGCCAGACCACAGAACAACTCAGTTATGGGACGGGGAACACAGAAAGGTGGGAACTTTGGTGAGAAGCATCCTGCTCTGGTCACCTGGCCACCTCTCCCTATCAGGATGCTAACAGGTGTAGAAGGCTCTCTGTATTCCTGATGAAAATATCTGAAGCTGCTTCTGCAGACAGCTGTGGAAGGGAGGGCATCCCTGCCCAGTGAAAGGAAAGAGGGGTACAGGGGAGGAAAAGGTTTGGCTGCTGTGAGAATTCCCATCAAACTCCTCTCAGGAGAGGGAAGATGCAGCAGTTCTGTCAGGGTAGGCTATTTCTAAGAAGAGATTTGAAGGACCATGTGCTATGGAGAACAGAGTGGATCCAGGAAGCTGTTACAGAAGCTTTTGCTTCTTCCAAGGCAGAGCAGCTCCCTGTGCCAACTGTCCCATGTTATCCCATGCAAGTACCTGGATTGCTACCTGCAGGTTCCTAGTGCAGTGACAACAAGACCCCAGAAGGGTCCCCACACTGTTATTTTCTGACAGATACCATCATTCACTGCTGTTATCACCCAGGATCTAGTCAACTTGCCAATGGCTTACTCTTATTGACCTAATGCACGTGGCTGTGGTCTTTTCCTGACTCAAAAAGCACGTATTCACAATCCATTTGTGACTCAAGGTGGGATCTAGACATCCTTTGTTGTCTCCCTCACACATTACATTTCCTTATGGATCTAATCTGGACCCAAGAGATACAGCAGAATGAAGACCCAAAGCTTGCTAGGTGGCAACTTCTCAGTCAAATCCTCTCCAGGGAACACTGACTCAGCCTGGTTCTTCCAAAAGCAAACTTTCACCACCACACACAGCGTGCCCCTCTCAGGGAGGGCACACATCTCTGCCCTCCTCCACCTTCCCCCTTGCTGGACCCCGTTCCTCTTTGCCATGGGAGTGCCTCTGAGCAGCACTCCCCTTCCTGCCCCCCTACACTCTCTTTAACTGGTTTTAGACTTAATTTTTTTTTTTTAATTATACAGTTTGGTGCCATAAAAAAAGAAAAAACACCCATCACCCACACAAACTGTAAGGAGAAAGCAGGTGTTTTCAAACACAGGTTCCCACAGGCATGAAGGTCAGCTATGGCTGGGCAGAGGTAAATCTCCAGCCCAATCCTAGAGAAACGAAGACCTGTCACTAGCTAACGCTCCAGTGTGATGAATTAAGCACCAAGTCAAATGGAATACAGCACACAACAGAAACACCTACCCAGCGCCCTGCGTGCTCCACCAGGGCACAGAGGGGTTTCTGGTTTATTCAACCCCCAGCTCCACAGTTCTTGGGAGAAAGGTGACCACTACCCTACTCATTTTTAAAAACAAATAGCTATTCTTCTCTTGTTTCTTTCAAGCTCTCTCTGCTTTTCGCAGTTTTTCTCTTTTCAGGGCATTACATGAACAGGTTTTGATTCCCCAGCACAAAATGTCACTTCTCTATGGACTTGGATTGAGGCAAGCTATTTGACAGTTTTCTTGATCCATGAAATTTGACAATATCAATTTGTTAGTTTAGCCTGAATCCTTAAGACTGCTGATGCACTTGTATTATCTGTTTATCTGTCTCCTTCTGTACATTTAGAACTGTCAAAGGATGTCAGTCACACTGAAAGAGAGCTCAGAAAAAAAAAAAACATCTTTATAAACTCCATGGCAATGTATGCCTAGGTAAAAAAGAGGGAAGCAAGGAATGGAAAACAGAGTTTAGCTCCTAGCCATCCTGTGCAGCAGCTTCCTACAGTCAATCAGCCACAGCATCCATCACCTTTTGCTCAGTGGGGAACGTCACAGGTGACACAGGGGATGTGGGGTTATTGTGGCACGTAAGAAAGCCAAAGAGACAAAAAGTGAAACCCACATGTTGTTAATTTTGCTGACTGCAGAACTTATTTTCTTCCTAGTTCTGGTGACTGCTCATGCCCTCACTGTGGAAACACCTGAGAAGGAAATAAAGGTGGCACGAGGGAACAACGTGACTCTCCCCTGTCATTTTACAACGGCGGCTTCTGTTACCTCAGGAGATGTTGTTGTCTGGAGGAAAATGAATAGTGCGGTAAATCAAGTGGCATAAAGAAACATATGATAGAGCATCCAAGGGGGGGTGGGAGGAGAGATGTAAAGAGGACCGTGGGTGGGAACATGTGTTGGAAGAAAAAGATTCCTTCAAGACTTTGTTTAAACTCAGAATTATGCAAACTTGGATTCTAGATGCAATTTATCCCAAATCTATTGCATGGTACTCGGCAAGCCCCCATGCTTCTCTTTTCTCTCTCTTGGTCTTGCATCTGTGTATTGAGGATACATCACTGGATATATTGTGGGTTTACATCTATCAACATATGTGAAACACTCATACTTTATAAAGATAGGTATATTTTAAGTATAGATATTATACATTTTTTTTTTATATATATATATATATGTATTGTTGATACTACAGAAAAAGTTTTAAGTTGATGATGATAGTACATGGACTGGTTCTTGAGGACTATCTGAAGGTAAAGAGACCTCTAAAGTTCTCCTTGGCTTCCTGGGCATTAGTGAGATGAAGCAGCCTTTGGGGATCTGCTTGCAGTAACTGCCAAGAGTTTATCTGAAGATCTTTGCTGGAAGAAAGCAAGGGAGTTCGTGTAATCATAGAGGAACTTGAACAACATACTGATCTTAGATTGGTGTCCTGTCACAGAGAGGAAAGGTGAATAAGCCCCAGCAAAAGAAATCAGTTGTCTCTGACTTCAGAGAAGGTGGGAGGAGGGGATTCCAGACAGAAACCTAGACCCTTTCTAATTTCCTTGTTTTTCTTGTCTCTTTGGCGCACTGGGGCAGCTTAAGGCCCTCTTTTCCAAGCGCTCGTCTCTTAAGAGCGGGCTAAGTTCAGTTGTAGACTCACACAGAAGAAACTAAGACCATTTTCCCTCCCTGTCCATCAGGATGACGCTGTCACTAGGTATTTCGATGGACTTACACAGTATGGCAAGGGCTATGAGAACCGTATACAGTTCAGTGGTGGTGTAAACCAAGGGGACATCAGCATCACCATCCTTGCAGCGGCCATGGAAGACAACGGGACGTACACGTGCAACGTTCGCCTAAAGCATGACCCCCCCAGGCAGACTGCAGTCTTGGATCTTCTGGTCCTTGGTAAGCATGGTGGAGACCACACCAGATCCATTAGATAAAACACTGACCTTCCTCCAATATCCACATTGGTTTATACAACAGATTTTCTAACAGGAAAAAGAAAAAACATTCCAGGAAGACACCATCCACAATTCCATCTTTGGTCGTTTCCTACTACTAGGGAAGTAGGGTGGGAGGCTTAGAGCATCCAGCTCCCTTAGACACCTGAGTGCAGAAAACAGTCTTTAAAGCTGTATAGTTCACTTTCCTAGTAACTCTTGCCTCATTACAGGGCATTCCTCATTCCCCTGTGGCTTGTCATACTCCAATTATCAGAGTGACCCACCACTGTTAGACATGTCCTAAAAAGCATCTTAAAACTCTTTCTTGGCTGACCAGTGCCCAGAAGGGAGAAATTACAGACAAATTCACTCCAGTTCCTTTGCAAAGAAGGTGGTAGGGGCAAGACCAGCCTCTGTTTAGCAAGAATAAAAACCACAGGAGCAGGAGATGGGTTGAAACAAAAAAATACTTCTGATTATTAAAATTCCTTCCTTTTTTCTTCCTTCAGTTGCACCATCCAAGCCAGTATGCCAGATTTTGGGGACAGCAGAATATGGGCAGACAATCAATCTGACCTGCACTTCTCATGAGGGCTCCCCAAAGCCCAGATACACCTGGCAAAGCTTCAATGTACAAAATGAGCCCCGTCCACTACAAACAACAGAAGGTATGGGAAATTCAAAGACACCAAGTCTTCAAGTTCTCTGTAATCAAGGTTGGAAATATTTTGAAATGCAAACACAAAAATGCACTTGAGGCTTTTCCCAGGAAGTTCCCTGAACAGGATTTTGAGCAGTTGTCCCTTTGATACAAGACACACTCACAAGTAACTTAGCAAGGGGAAAAGGACTGTTAGGTGAAGTAACAATGGTCAGTAAGATTTTCACTTAAGCTCTCATCTGGTGAGAAAGCTGTCTCACCCTGGAAGCAGACAGAAATAATTCTCAGTTGCTGGGTGTAAAGGGGACACACAACATGAGGAATAACATCCAGGTTTCTAACTGGTGTGTCCATATATCCCAGCTCACTCAACAATGACCAGGTCACTTTCTGTGGTGAAGGCAAACAAAAATTTGGTCTAGAAACTACTTTCCTTCCAGAGATGACTCCTCACCTAAAGAAATGTGGTATCAGGAAGAGTTACACCATTCCTGCTTTCAAAGCATAAATGAGACTTCTAGTTCTTTAGGACTGTCACACAGGCCCCAATATTTTATTTGCTTTCATTTTAAGCCAGAACCTGAAAAGAAAAAAAGAACTGAATTTCCATAACAGGACCTTTTGTAGAACTATGCACACAGAAGTGGGGGTTAATAGTCTTTGAAGTGTAATAGTGACAGAGGACTCAGATTTATTCCTCTAAACAACTTTGTTTCTTTCTGGCATGTTCAGCTCCAGAAAGACTGAGTACCTGAACTTATCCTTTTTGCTTTAAGTTATTGTAGCATTGCTAAGAAGGTAAACTAGGTATGATCAGACTCGACAGGATAGTCAAAACTTGCATAAATTATGCAGATGACAAGTCACCAGGGACACAAACCTCATTCATTAAACTGGCCACTAAGTGGTGCCAACGCATCACGCACAGCCCTGAACATCCCGGGATGCGTGTCCTACAGCAGCAGCTGCTGCCTGCTTCTGCTGTCATCCTGTTCTTCCAGGGGACAGGAGCCTCTTCTGAGCCATTTCCACCTCACAGAATCACAGACTGGTTTGGGTTGGAAGGGACCTTAAAGATCATCCAGTTCCAACCCCCCTGCCATGCGCACCAGTTCTCATCAGAGCACCGATGTCCACGTAGCGTGCCGACTATCCCCTTCTGCCCCAAGCTGGCTGGACACCCTACTGTCACTACAACCCGTTTCTTTCTGTGCTAAGCAAGTCCCAGTGCTGCAGAGTGTGCAGAATCCCCTTAGGAGCCACTCCAAAATTTATAGTATCATCTGACCTGCATTTTTCCCCAATTTGACTCACCAGTCGAGTACTTTTGATGTAATATAGGAGGATTCACAGTCCAGTAATGGACTGCAACTCTGAGAGCTATAGACATAACACTGGAAAGAAAAAAAGTGAAGTAAGCACGGACAGTGTGTATTGAATAATAATTTTTTTAAGCAGCATGCTCTTTCACTATCTGTCGCTAGGCGCCAGCAGAGACTAAACAGAATCCCAGTGCCATCAGTGGGCTGGAAAGAAGTGAGAACACAGGGAAAATAAACCAGGAAAAGTCACTGAAAAGTATTCAGAGCCTTTTGCTTTTAGAGCAGGAATCTGGCCCTCTATCAGTAAGTAGATCACAAGCAAAAAGCACAGACTACACATACAAATGTCAGCTGGAGATGTAACAAACAAAATCTGACTGTCTGAGCAGAGCTCAGCTTTGGTGTATGGGCCTGAGCTCTGCTAGGTTGGACAGAAAACATCAGTGTCACAGCAACGCCGTATCACTGCATTTCTTTTCCCTCAGTTATTGTGACAGACTGCACGGCCTCTCCAGGACTAGAAATCTATTTCCCCCACAGACCTGAATTCAGACCTGAAATCCTAAGAGCTTTGAAGGATTGAAGAGTTCCCTGTTGTTTTACAAGTTAATTCATCAGATGGCCAGTTCTGAAAGCCAGACACCAGTTTGGGCCATCTTATATTTCTCAGTAAAATCCAATGCAAAAAAAGCTTTCACTGAGCCACATACTTCTTTACCCTCCACCTACCATTTTCTTTCTAAAAGGAATGTTCAAACGCCACATGTTCCCTGTAATCAAAACAGCACCCTTCTGTTTGTCCTCCCACAAATCACACTAAAACCTGGGGATGAGCAGGGCAGCTCCCGAGCACGATGGAGCAATCCATCAGCTTTACCAGCCTCTCATCACTCCCACCACCCTGCACTAGAAACGAAGGGCTGCTGTCCCCACTTCCTTCCCTGCTTTAATTCCGTTCTTTTTTTGCACTGCATTTGTGTTTTCCAACAGGGGAACAAATAACTCTGAAGAACATCTCAGCAGATACCTCTGGCTTTTATATCTGCACTTCAACAAACGTTGTGGGAAAGGAATTCTGCAACATGACAGTCAGCGTGGTGCCACGTAAGAGACGGGGCTGCTTGCTGGAACAGCAGTACCAAAGTGCCATAGCTAAGTGGGAAAGGATTCATGGAGGCAGTGGAAGCAGGAGTATAAAATCCTGCTTTGTTTCAAGAAAACAGCACACTTTTTTCACCTTTAAGACAGACTCTCTGCCTTGGTTAGCATGCTCACAGAACACTAGCTCATAGAGTTAGCTCACAGGTGACAAAAAATGTGTACACTGAGATAGGCCTGAGCTCCCAAAGCCTGAAACTAAACTGTATCGACAAAGTACAGCAGTTGTGCAGATCCAGGGGCTCCTCTGTATCACTATCAACTAATTGCTCCTGCAGACTTAGCTGCTCAATACAGGATTAATTCCAGCTCCTGTAGTCAAATAAAAGTGGCTTGCACTCAGCCTGGATCTGGTAGCGAGAGCTGACACCTGGTGGTGGGATTTGAAGTTGAGCGCTGGTGCTGATGGCATTTGAGATCATCCCCAGTGCAAAGGGGTAACTCTTGTCTCCCTCCACAGCATCCATGAACATAGCTCTTTACGCTGGCATCATTGGCGGAGCCATTGCTGCAATCATCGTCATTGGTGTTTTAGCCTATTGCTGCTGCTGCCGGGCGGGCAAGGACACCGACTACGAGATGACGTAAGCACCTTCCTCTAGACAAGTGAATGGGATGTTGAAGGGGTCACGTTCTCCCTCCAGCACCAACATAGAGTGGAAAGCACAGGAGAAAAAAAGAACTCAAGGGAAGTGTGAGCTGCTTTCTCCTTTCCATTTCTACCCCAGTGGCTCCCATCTCTCCTCACAGAGGAGAGTATTACCACAGTCTGGTAATGGATACCCAACATTACCAGACACCTTTGTGATCTCTGGGGTAGAACCCAAACATTCAAAGCTTGGAAGGGAATTCTCAAGCCCAAGTCAGTCAAACGTGCACAGCTACTTGATAAGCAAAGCCCAGACTGTTTGTCACTCCTCTGAACCCCCAGAGTTGGTTCTGTCCTTGTAAGCATAAATCACGATGAGGTTCTGTATTCAAAATTATCACTCCAAGATAGAAACCTTTTGTTTGTTCTCATGATGGAAACAGACCACTGGAAGAAAAGCAGAATGAGAAAACACACTCCAGCCGCCCTGTCTCTACATTCAGGTACTGGAACGGGCTACCTAGGGAGGTGACTGTGTCCCCATCCCTGGAGGTGTTTAAAAGATGGCTAGATGAGGTGCTCAGAGATATGGTTTGGTATTGGACAGGTACAATTGGATTCAGTGATCTCAAACCTTTTCCAAGAACCAAGCAATTCAATCATTCTACATACATGCTATAGAAAAAAAGAAAATGTAGCTCACACATCTCTTGCACCACCAGCAACACTTAAGTTATGGAGTTCAGTTTGATCCACTTCCAGGTCAGCTTAGAGCAGCCTAAAACCATCCTAACACAAAACCTCTTCAGTAAAATTTCTATCTGGTGTTAATTAACATCTCTACTCCTGAACAATGTTTTAGAGCTCGAGAAGACAGAAATGAACCCTCCAATGACACGCCTACAAGGAATCAGAGAGCAGAGGATGATGCTGAAGATGAATGAAGAAGCAAGAGGCCAATGCCAGCTCCAGGATTTGGTGAGGCACAGACACCACTGTAGAAAAGAAACCAACCCCTCTTTCTTACTGCAGGAAGGGGTTTTTTGAATAATAAAATGAAAGCTAATAGCTCTGCCTTCAAGTTCTGGGAGAGACTATCCTTGTCTCCCTGGAAATGAGTACTTAACATCCAACGAGTGCTAATACCTAACCTCACAGCAGAGAAATGCACTGTTTCACTCAACCATCCAAAAATAACCAGTCTTCTCGACTTCCCACTTTCTGAAAAAAGAAGCCAGTCAGGTCTATTTGGAGAACAGAGTTGCTGCTGTTTCCCCAGATCCACACAAGGTTTCAAGGTCACCAACTGCAAGTCATCAAGGAAAGGTGGTCTTGTTTATGGTGTTATGCAAATATCACAGCTTACAGCAATGTCCAGTATAAAAATTGTTTTATGCAGACTGAAGCAAGCTGATTTTTAAGGACTTCTTTTTAAATGTGTTCTTTGTATATATTATACATGCACATATAAATAAAAATATGGAAAAAAATTCACAGATGATGAATGGAAATCCTGTTTGGAACAACAATGCATACTAAAGGAATCAATAAGGTAAGAAGTTCGATGGATTTGTAATTGGCAGCTGATAACATCTAGAAACAGTCTAGTAGCCTGTCAGATTGCTGAAATGATGAGTTCCTAAATACTAATTTTCATTACATTATCCTTTCCTCCTGACTGTTGCAGGGCAAGTCAGAAACAGCTCATTGCTTTGGCTGCTGCTTCTGAAAAGTATGACAGTGAGAGAGCAGGGACATGGCAGGTGCATCTTTAATAAAAGGAAGGAAAAAAAAAAGAGGGGGAGGGAAGGGAGAAGTACCTTTTTATTCAAAACTTTAACAATTTAATTAGAAGCACTGTATGCACAAAACATGCAAATGTGGAGAGAACTCCCATCCCTAGTACCTTATCTTTGGAATAGAATGGACTGCCTGCCCAAAAGATTGTCAATATGGTATTAAAGCTAATTAAGAGCTGTTTGGTTCAGGAGTATGGTTTTGGTGGTGGGTTTTTTGGGGGGGATTTGTTTGTTTTGTTGTTTTTTTTTTTTTAAAAAGAGACATGTTCAATAAATGACTTACACTACAATATTTATCCTTTCAAAACTCTCTATTGCAATTTTGATTTCAGGAGTTTCAGAAACTCACTGCAATGTCTCCCATAGATCTTTTACCCCACATAGCTACTTTTAAATCTGTAACAAAAATCTCAAACACAACTTTAAAGAAAGAACCAGCAACACTCCTACACACAGGCAGCATTTTCTAGATTCTGAACTATTCAAACCAAACTACCAGCATTGCTATTGTGGTTTACTTTCTGTAAACCTTTGTTTTACGTGGTACTACAAATATAATTATTCATTTGTACTAAAAACAACTGCAAGACCAATAACCAGAGTTCTTTACAAAGTACACACAAACCCAAATCTTCCTGGCAATGAACAACCTGAAATGCAACTGAGCAAGATATCTGAGGATCTATTCCTGTGCTTAGTTGAGATGCACAACAAAACACTGCAAAAATGGATGACTAAAAAAGAATTTCCAACACAGAAGCTGAAGGCAGATAAAAAACGAGGTGCACAGCTCAGAAACAGAGCTGATACATATTTTATTCTCTTTTGTAACAAGCAAGTATAGTATGACTTATCTAATTAGCATTGTAACAAGTTTTTACTGTGAAACAAAAGCTATTTCTTTTAGAAATGTTACAGACATTAGTCAGCAGCACTCCTTGTTCCCTCACAAACACTTCTACCCTGCAGCTGAAGAGGGCTTCTGCTCAGGGGTAATACTGTGGATTCTCAAAGACCTTAAGTGGAAAGCCCAGCAAAAAGATTTGATAATTATCAGAAGAATTGAGGGCCAGAAACTGGTTCTTGCCTCTAAACCACTTTAACACTGTGTTAGCTACCCCATACTCTTCACTCTTACTGTATGGGAAGCTTAATTGCTGTTTGTCAGCTGAAGCCTTGAAGTGACATTTGCACGTTGGTCACTTGAACCATAAAGAAAAATGTAGATTAGCAAATCTGCATTAAGTTATCTGAAGAAACCAGGCACAAAAATACAGAAGAGATTACATAATGACCCCAAAAACAGGAATTCAATTCTCTGTAAGCAGGTTCCCTAAGAACTACTAGGGAAAAACCAAGAAAGTCAAACTTCACCACCATTAAAGCAGAACAACTTACATTCTGCAATGCTAAGCTTAGTTCTACACTAGGAAATAAACTAAGTGATAGCACACAGTGAGATGGCTGATATATTTCACTGCTGCTTATAATTTTTTTCTTTCTTTTTTTTTTTTTTTAAATAAAACTAACATTTTGGAACTTGTGTATTTATCAGAATGCTATATGTGTTCTTCCCCAACTGGTTTGTTGAACTCTGTCAGACAGAAATATACATTTTAATATTCCTAGCTTACTCCAAAGTTCTCTTGTGACTGAATTAATTACTTGTGTATCTTGTATGTCTTTTGCAGCAGCAATAACTCCAAGAGCCTGTAGCATGCCCACAACTTTAAACAAAATTAAACAAGCACTAATATATCTGGGGGGGGAAGATGAGGAAAGCTAGCAATACTTAATTAATTACAAAGAATTAATGTACATATACCTAACTTCATTCCTCAACTCCCTCAAAAGATGGGAAGTAGGCAGAAAAGTAAATTCCTACTTTACTCTTTATACAGCCCTAGTGAATTATTGTTTAGTTATGTTCAACTTTCACATGGAAGAATATGCACATACAAGCTTTATCTGTACCTGAACAGGATGAACCAGAACACAAGGTTTTAAGCCCTCACCAAGGCATACCAAGGGGATATTTAAAAATCATCAGTTTTTCACTCTGACCCTACCTCAGCAACCTGCAGCAGGCCATTTACTCTAAAAAGAAGCATACAAAGGAAGTGAAGAAGTCCCCTTCCTCAGTTAGTAACCCAAGGAAAAGCAGGCAGGACAGAAATCCTGTGTGCAACTTGAAAAATCAACTCCCCCTGCACTGCTCAAAGCAATTACATTAACCAGGGCTACACCACTTTTCCCTCTTGTGTTTAAAGGGGAGGAACATCTCCCCAGCACATTACTCCTGCACTTCCCAGCTTTAATTGTTTCCATTCACATCAACATTTTTGCTTGTTTATAAAGTTCTAAAGGTAATACAGTATACAGGGGAGGGAAGTGTTCATTATTTGTTCCCAATAGCAGTCACTTAGCTTTGAAGAGTTATTCCTATCTAGACATCTTTCATCCAAGGAACTCAAAGGTCTACTGCTGAAAGCAAGTCACTATTACTTATGAGTGACAGAGTGATGAGACACAAGTTAAGTGACCCAACTGGAGAGACAGATCACCACAATGCAGGAGAAGCATGGAGATAAAGAGGAGCCAGAATTCCTAGTTCTCTGATACACCCTACAAGGCAAGCATTCTCACCAGCACCCTTGTTCCTATTTGACCTTCAAAATTCCTTTTCTTTTTAGTGGTTTTTTTTTTTTGGTTGGTTTTAGGTTTTTTGTTTTGTTTGTTTGTTTTTTGTTCCCTTCTTGGTTTTGGGCTTTCTTCTCAGGAGATTTGCTCTCCTGCCAGTCCTGGCCATACTGTTGCAAGAGGTTCTTCCTGCCTAGGTGCAGGAATTTCACAAGGTTCCTATGGCCCACCCCTCCAGCCTGTTTAAGTCCCTCTGTATGGCAGTCCTGCCCTCAAATGTATCCAATTTGGTGTTTCTGCAGGCAAGAGTGAACTCCATCACTTCACTGCTGAAGACACTAAAGAGGTCATAGTACAGACTCCTCCAGCACCTCAACTTGTTACTGGCCTCCATGTAGAGTATGACCAGGTTTTTACCTATCTGGTTGTCCATCCATCTAGACTGTAACATCTCAGCTTGGATACAAGCATATTGTGAGAGACTGTATTGAAAGCTTTGCTAAAGGCAAGGTAAATGACCATCACTGCTCATCCTTTGTTCACAAACCCATCATGAAAAGCATTCAGGCTGGTCAGGCATGATTTAGCCTTGGCAAATCCATGCTGACTATTCTCAGTCCTCCTCTTCTCCTTCATGTACCCAAAAAAGCATTCCAAGAGGACTCCCTCCATGGTCTTTCCAGTGGAGCTGAGCAGCCTGTGGTTTCCTAGATCATCCTTTTAGCAGATGGGTACAATATTTGCTTTCCACTGCAGTGGCCTTTCCATGTTCTCTGTGACCTTTCAAAGGTAAAAGAACAGCCTTGCAAAGGTATCAGGCAGCTTCCTCAGCATCCTCAGACGCAGCCCATCTGGCCCTCCTGACTTGCATAGGTCAAGATCTCCCACCTGATCCCTGACTCAATCTTCATTCAGTGCTAGTGCTCTCCTCTTCCCTGAACCCCTCCTAAGTACAGAGATCCAAGAGACCCTATTAGTAAAGACTGAATCAAAAAAGGCACTGAGCACCTCAGCCTTACCCGTGTTAACTCCAGCCACGTCACTAAATCACTCACACCATTCAGCAACAGGATCACTTTTTCCTTGTTCCAGTCTTTTTACTGCTAACAAAGTCATAAAAACTCTTGTTGATCTTCATCCCTTACAAGTATCAATTCCAGGAGAGCTTTGGCTTTCCAAAAACCACCCCCACATGCCTGTTCAGTGTTTGTGGGTTCTTCCTTTGTACTCAATACCTGCTTCTACCTCCCATATGCTGCACTAGGACTGTGGTGCAGCCACAGTTTTCCTGTAAAGTCTCTTGCTAGATCTACTTGCATTCCTGGACTGTTCTTACATTTGAAAGACACTATTCTTAATGAACTGCCAACCTTAACAGACTCCTTTATTCTTCAGGGCTGCCCCAACAAGGGATTCCACCCCTACCCACTTCCCAAACAAACCCCAGAGTCTGCTCTCACTGCCTTCCTCGCTCTTCTCAGGATTTTGAGAGGTATTTCCAGTATTACACAGACATAAGAGCCAACACTGCCACTGCTTATTACCAGATTCAGTACAGTGCACATTTCAGAACTGATCAGACAGACAAGAGTTAATTATCTCACAATCCTTGTTGCTAGAGTAACAGCACTACTTTTCTATTTATTTCTATCATCTGTCCCAGGAAAGACACCAAGGAGGTTTTCTACCTGAAGAAGTTCACAGCACGATGAGCAAACCATCAAGATTAATTCTGGATGCGCTGGAACTAGTACTGAATTTATTATAGACCAACATAAGGGAATTTGGAACTCCTCTCTCCTGCCTTTTACCTGTTCACTAGGGAGTAAAGGGAATTATTTGAAAATGGTAATTAGAGAAGCTTGTGGGAGCTTCTAAAACAGAACCAAGGAAAAGTGAGGGAACAGAGATGATACAGGGTTAGACTAATAAAAGTGTTTGCAGATTTCTTCATTTTACTGAATCATTGCAATAAAAATTAACTGGCAGCTCATTCTAGGCTGGAAGTGAAGGATGATAATCCTGCAGAAGACACCAACAGAGCAGCAACTAGATAACAAACTTGTTATTCCCCCACCCCTCTACAGTACATTTCCTCTGCCAAATCAAAAGATGCTAAAGCCTTTGCAGTCAGCCTCATACACATCTATCTACCAACCAGAAATTAAAAACTCAGTTTCACACACATACTTGAGTCACTTCAGTTTTGGGGAAGGTTGCAACTCTTGCTATGGGAAAGGATTAGCACTTTTAGATTCCATGAGCAGGTCAAGAAGCACAGTCCCTCTGTATTAATTAGGCAGGTTTTTAAAAGATAGCAGGAAGAGAGATGGCTCAATACCCCAAGCTCCTGAAATGGAGGGAAGCTTTCTATTTGGGTATGGCTCAGCATGGACCTCACCCCAAGCAGCTGACAAAGAACACACCCAGTGGAATGGGGATCAACTGTGCCATTTCATCAAGCACCAGGGCACTGCTTGCTCTCCCTCCAGTGTGACATACACTCAAACAGCAAAATCCAACACCTGATACTCAACAAACCCCCCACCAAATTACTGCCTTCCTTCTATCTCTTAAGATTTTGATGATTAACATACTGCTAATGTCTATACACTCCTATGCACAGAGTATTAAGTTAGTTACTTTTTACTATGTGGAAAGTACACATGTAAAGCTGCCAGGCTGCACCCCTCAAACTCTGCTCAAGAGCCATCCTGCCTTTACTTGGTTTTATTCCCCCTCAATGATTTTGTCATGTGAGTGCAGAGAATTTTGTTATGATTTTGACCCACAGTTTGTGCCTTCCTAATACTATTCCTTGCACTCAAGAACTGTATTAAAATTGTAAGTCACCATCTTTCCCCATCATCTTTACTTTTCCATTAAAGGAGAGAAGCATTACTAGATTGTGTTTAAACAGAATTTTATTTTTCAATAAACCAAACAGAGTTTCAAACAGCAAAGCAGCCAGGGAAGCAGAGCTCCAAAATGAAAGAATTTTCTATCATCCTCCAATAGCTGTTAGGGATCCCCCTCAATACAGGCAGAATAATGGCATTACATGGGCTACATCAAGAGAGTGTACTCATTCTCATTATATAGGTCTCAACAGTTTTCACTACAAAAACCACCACAGGTTGTTGGTTATTACACTGAGGCAGTTACTGCCCTAGTTAACAGCCCACTGCCTACAGCATGGAACTAGTTCTTCTACAGCTTTAAGTTACTGCTGCTAAGGTATAGACATGCCATGGAACCCTACCTCTACTTCTCCACTTCTGCTCAGACTCTTTACCTCAGTCTTGAAGACACATAACACCTTAAGCATAGTATCAAGTATTCTTAGGTTTGTCTACTTAAACTGATGCTAAATAAATATTTTCATAATAATTAACTATCTTTTTCCTAAGAGCTGAAACACGAAACTTTTATTGCAACACTGACCTCTGAAAATAATTCTAAGGTTACAGTCCAGTGTGTTCTGAAATGTCAATGCAGCAATGGCTGTCAGTTAAGAAACTTAAAACTCAACTCTATTCCAATGCAGAGAAGCCTTTACCACTACTAAATACACACTCTTAACTCTGTTACAACACCCCCAGACACTTCAGTGGTAAATCTCAGTCCTTTACCTGGTGAAATTTAGCAGGTAGAACAACAGCCTCAAAGGAAGGAAATACAGAATAATTCAAGAAAATTCAGTGACATAAGTAAATTATCAGTTAAGAGGCATCAAAATGGTTCAGCAACCCTGCAATACTGGAGTAAGGGCCTCAAACTGGCCATACAGCAACTCTAACAGGTTTCCAACCAAACCAGCAATTGACCTTTTTTGACCTACTGATCAGCATGCTGGAGTTTATTCAGAAGAGTGTTGACCTCTTATTTTGGTTGAATTTTGGGCTTTGGTTGGTTGGTTGGTTTTCTTTCCTATTACACAAAAGAATGAACTACTCAATTTGGAGTTTGAGTTCCTACAAGGAATGAAACAAGTATCTTCTGACAGTTAGTTGCTATGGAAATAGGATTTCACAACTGGACCTCGACTGGAACAAAATATAGAAACAACTAAAAAAAACAAACCCTCTTATTTCTAAGAATCAGTTGCTTAAAGATACATGGACTAAGAATGAGGCTCAGACAAGACAACTTTTTAAGGGTTACTCCAAGACTTGTACCTCCATAAAAAGGAGCCTCTAACTTCCTAGTGATACATCAGTCTCCCAGTTTTTATGTGCCCTCAAATAATGATGACTGATATTTATCTAGTCTGACTAAACCTGCACATTAAGGTATCAGTTAGAATTTGATAGGCCTTTCAAAAAAAACCAACCCCAGAACAAACCATTAACACCTACACTCCTCTTCAGTCTGCAAGTTTGAGGGACATGTAATTTTTAAACAGAAAACTGAGGCAAAAGACAAAGCAGTATCTATGTTGTACTTGCTCCTGTTGTGTATAGTCTGTGCCTCTGAAAGAACATTAATAGATGGATAAATTTGCCCTCACATTTCTTCCAAGACACAAGAAGTCTGCTTTTTTGTCTTGAATGACCACTCAAATTCATCATGGCTGGAACTGACAGATTATGAGCAAACTTTCAAGATTGTTACACCTGTAAATGCCCAAATGCAGCCCTTCATACCTCCAATGCTCCTCCCCAACACAATTTTGTGTAGAGAGGCTGTTATGCAGTGAAATTGTATCTTCCACATGCAGAAGAGGGGAAGGAGGTTATTAAAGAAGAAATAAAGGAGTTGTTTAAAGTCACATGGGCCACTAAAGAATTCTTCTAGTTCAGTGATACTGACTAAATGATCTTGGATCTGCACTCTATCCATTAAGAAACAGAACTAGTACAGCATGTGTTTTTAAAGGAAGGATGCAACTGTCAGGTCCCTTCAAAATAAGTCTTCCTGTTGATAATAAACAAGATTTTTGTCTTCTTTAAATCCAGTCGATAGTTTTATCACTCTAACAAGAACTTCAAGTGTCAGGGGTTGCACATAAGATGAAAAACTGCAGACTGGAGAAACTGGGGGTTATTCTAAAGAAATAAGGAAAATCAGAATTTACAGCTGTCCTGGATGTAAAAAGGATTTTCAGTCACTGAAAGACTTGGATAGATCAGATGCACTTTTCAGCCATCGAGTAACTCCTCTTCCTCGCACGGTACTTGCTCCATAAAGGGAAGTCTTCACACCACATGGAGAATCACCTATTAAATTAAATACAGTTTGCAAATCAAATCAGCCTTAAAGCTTGCATAAATTAATGGAATTGTTCTTCATATGCTGTGCAGCTGAACCTATTCAATAGTTCTAACACAAAAAGTCAGAGAAGGGGTTGTGTCCTCTACAAACATCAAGACCACAGGATCTCAGGACTTCTAACTGGAACAGTTTCAGAGTTTAATTCAGGGTGTATTTTATGCACAAGAAAATAAGCTGCAAACTCAGAATTCTTACAGTTATTTCTCTTGCAAACTTGATTCTCCTCCTCTGAAGATCAGCCACGAACTGCCAAGATGAACTAAGCTCACATGCCTTCCATTAAAAAAAAAATTCATCTCCAAAAAGACAACTTTAAATGAGCAGTCTTTATAAACAGAGTTGTAACAGAACACTTGCAATCAGCACCAGCTAAGTCTGCACATATAATGACTTAAGAGCAAGGAGAGTATTTGAAAGATGATCTTGCCTCTAAACACCTAAGCATATGAGAATGGAATTCATGTAGTAGAAAAACAAGGGGGTATGAATCCAAAAGCAACATTTGTAAGAAAAACTAAGTTTTGAGAGACCTTTTTGACCATAAGATTGTATCCAGTAAGAAAAGGGAAGCTCTTTACAATTTATGTCTTCAGAAATCCAGTGAAATCCATATGCAGGAATAAGCATAGCTCATGCAGAGTTGTTTAACCTTTATACCACTGACAGGCAACACCTAAGCCCAGAAGTTTGAAAAAGCAGCAATTGGATTAAGTTTAAATACCTCCTTCCCCTTATAAATGTGAAAGTTTCAAACTCACAATCAGAAGGGACAAACTCTTGATCTGGACTTGGAGAACTGAAATGTTGGTCACATCCAGAACCCTCAGCCTTCATTTTCTGTGTGAAGAAATAAACATTCAAAATAATATATCTGTCTTCTAAAATGCAGTGTGTATACACAACTATTCATGAAACTTACTAATTATGGTCAAAAAATCACAAGAAATGACCCAGCTAGTGATTATTTTTCTTTCATCAGTCTGCCCAATATATGTCACAAAAGACAGCATCCCAAGAGAAAACAGCTAACCTGCAATTGGCAGGTCTGAACACTTGAGTTCACCAGAAAGAAAACAAGAGACCAGTTTAAAAGAATCTGACCTGAAAATGTCCAGCATCCAGTACCACCATCTTGGTATTTCTGCTTTCACCATAACCAGCATCTTGAAGAGGCAGGTGAGCTGCTGTCAGTGAGACTCCATACACGTTAGCTAAAGATCTACTGATGCAGTAACTTGACCAAGAAAAAAAGAAAACAAGAAAAGTTTGGTTAAGAGAGCTGTAATGCTTATGTATGGAAGCACAGCATTTTTAGTTCTTCAACTGGAAAACTAAAGCAACCACAGACTGAGATGCACAGAGCAGGTGACAGGGCAGAATGACATTATTGCAGCAGCTATATAGTTAGGCTGCACACTCCCAAGACCACTAGCCTACAGCTACACATCAATTAAAACAACTGCTCCCCCACACTATCAAATATAGCCACTCACAAGTGTGTAAAACAACTTTTTTATTATTTTTGCAAGGCATAGCAGTACATAATAAGAGTTTTTTTAAATTAAACACTATTCACTATTATCCCTCTCAAAGTGCTACTTCTGCTGACTAAGATCTTAAATGCCATTTCCTTGTTTCCCAACTATTTACTTCCTTTTTCCCCCAAACCAAAGAGATCACAGAACCTTATGCATCTACATTATATGTAAGGCATTATAAAAGTTTCCAAAGTAGAGATAAACTAGAATATACCAAGAATTTCTCAATAGGTACAGGTATACTAAACCTCTGAAGAAAAACAGTGAATTCTGATGTAATTAACACTTCTCTCAACTCTCCAATAGGAAGTGGAGGCAGTGAAAGGATGACTCCAGAGTGATGGACATTACTACCACAGAAACTACATTATATCTAAGTGTTAAGACTTACAGCATACTGCTAAGCCATACAAAAACCAATGAAAGTTACAAATAGAACAAAATCTTGGGGATGGAGGAAAGAAATAAAGCTCAAGATCTAGAACTACAGTGCTGTAGGCAGTCAGAGAAGCCAGAGCTGAAAACACACATGTATAACACAATAAGAAGTCATCACACTGATAACTCATTAGCAGCACTCACGCGATTTTCTTACAGGACGCCAAAGCACAGCAGAGGATGCCGTTCTCCTCATGCCACTTGCACCTACATGAAATGAAGTTCAGGTTTATTTCACAAGCACCTACACCATTAATCAACTTGAATTGTTGGTCTGGTCAGAAGGAACAGGAACAAATATTGAAGGTGTCACCTTTTTTGTCTCAGTGACTATCCAGTCAATACCTTTACAATTTCACCATTCAATAACTAAGCTCAAAGTGGTTTCTGCAGAGTTAAAAGGCACGCTTAACGGGCAACCTGCTTCATGCTGAGGTGCAAGGAAGGGAGAAAAGAGAATCCTAACAGACAAATGGAATTTAAAGGTAATAATTTGAAGTTTCCCATTAATGCAAAGTAGTTCCTCTTAATATAAGCATCTCCACTTTCCTCGCCAAATGTGTGTTTTCAAGTTCATTTTTCCATTCTTGTTAAAGTCTCCCTCTAGTGTGAGGATACTCATGGAAACAGAAAATTGTCTGACTGTAAAAAGATAAAGTGACACTAATTATCCCAATGGATTGTAAAACCCTTAATGTAAGCAGGCTTGCAATAATTTTTTTCTTAAAGGATCTACTAAAATTTAACATCTAATTATTAGTTCTTACTTAAAACAGTAGCAGAGGAAAAATTATATATCTAAGTTGACTGTGTCATCACCAGATATTCCCCTGCAATACCACAAGCTACACACCACTTCTTTGTACAAACAGGAAGATTCTGAAAGCAGAAAAAACTTTACCTTTCAAGATAAATAGGAAAAAAAAAAAAGCCTACAAAGTAAATAGGATTCCAAATGTGTAATAAAAAACCATCAGAACACCCATTCCAGAAGAAAAAAGATAGGATCTAGGTTAACCCTCATGCTCAAGAACTTGATTTATACCACTGGCAAACCTACCTTGTCCCTCATCAGAGCAGCAGCATGAGGCATCTGATGCACAGCAACAGCCAGGTGCCATCCAAATTACACTTCTAAGAGTCTGAATCTCCTCACTTTTATGATTTCCAGTTAAATATCATAATATATTTTATTACCTTTTTTTTTTTTTTTTTTTACCACCACCACTCCCCCCCTTCTTTAAATTAGGTCTGGGACTCAGTATTAAAAAGCCATTTATCTTCACACTTTGTTCAGGAAACTGTTTTTCACTTCCAGTTGTACTCATGATGTGACAAGAAGCATTTTTCATTAGAAGGCACACAAGCTGTATGTAGACCACCAAGACACATTGGGCTATTACATGCTTCCATGTAAAGAAGAACCCAAAATACCTGGTATTACTGGAGAAATCAAACAGGAAGACATCCAGTTCTCTACACACCCAAGTCTTGGATGGCTCCTTTTGGTATTTCTTCTGGTACAGTTCTACCACCAGATCTTCTACAGCAAGAAGCTCTAGATGGCTCTCAAAGCCTATAGCTCAGAGAAAAGCCAGGTCAGCAGAACAAGAGTCAGTGAATATTCTGCTCAGCTCATTTCTCCATCAGTCCCTGTTCATTGCCCAACCTCATACCACAGCATCAACCTTCAAACCTTAACAAGTTATTCCACCAGTGGTTTTAATAAAACCTGGCTTCCTACCAAAGTGGCTTATCCTATATTCCCATAATTTTCTCCACCTCAGTAATTACATATCCCAGTTGTGGGCCATCTCTCCTCAGAAGCTGTTAGTTTTCTCATGTGCTACCACATGCTCACCTTCACATTAATCTTACTGTCCCCAGTGCTACTTTAACTGGCTGAGCAAGAAACAACATACATTATTCTACAGATGTGCTCATTAGCCAGTTAGCTGATCATGCTGTTGTTTTACTGTCACTGATGGGGAGGAAAAGAGGGAGAAGCATGCAAAGTTATTTCTAGCTATCAGTACCAGCTTTTCTGAAACCTTTGAGACATGAAGATTTTCAAATACAGCTGCCCATGACTACATAACCCTGCTTTCCTGGGGTAGGGAGGCAAAAATTCTCTGTTTCCCACCTGTTATGCTTGCCATTCGATTGAGACACCAGCTAATTCGGAATGCGTCGTTAGACTAGAGGAAAGAAAATTGCAGTCACATTGAAGAAATACAGTATATAATTCTGGCACCTGCAACACTTCTGACTATGTCTGAAAAAGTCACCTCCAAAACAAAATTCAAATGTTTGTGGGACTAAATGTACACTCTTCCTGAAAATTATCTTAAAGAAGAAACAAATGTAATGGTGGCTTTCCAACCAAACCCAAAATTTGGGACTAATGTTTGGGGACAGGTTAAAGATTAACCCATACTACAGGTATCTTCATTAAGTGCTCTGAAATTCTTCAGAGCCCTTTATTTATGGATGGAGCCCAAGATCTTGACCCTTCCTGCCTTTTTAACATTAGGCTTGAATGGAATCAAAATGGAATATAGCTGTCACAAAGCTTAGACTCCTCTGAATTTTAATGTTTTGTTTTGCTCATTGGCAAATGAAACTTGACCAAAAATTAAGATGCACAATATTCTCATGGGGAGAAAGTAATAAAAACATAAAAACATTCCTTAGAAAAGCAGGATTGTGTGACTATTATTCAGCATAACCAATTTAAGTCAATCTTAAAAGCCTGAGAGATTAGGTCTGTGCTTTATAAGAAGGTTAACTTTCAGGGCCCATTTTTTCCTGCATGGAACTGGGAAACTTTGGAAAAGAGTTGCTCATTTGCACACTGATCAGGTTGCAAAGTGAAGGATCTCTTTGGTCATCCAAGAGAAGTGAAATGAGAGGTTTTGATTTAGAACACCTTACTTTGAGCTTGGACCATACCCTGCAGTAAAAGCGAGGCCGAACACCCGTGGTTGGCTGGACAAACTCAAGAAGCTCCCACAAGACAACGGCGTAACAAGTACGTGAAAGGTCAAATCCAGCCACAGGGATCTTGTGAGTGGCGTCACCTGATGAAGAGGGAGGCAGGAACAAACAAATAAACAAGTTATGAGAAGTCCTCTTTCCTTAACTGATACAGTTCCCCTCTCCTCTGTGCCTTTTTATCTACATGTATGTATACACACAAACACACACTTTTCTCCACAGGCAGCATCTGTGATTAAGCTACCAAAACCTTGCTCCCCTCAGCAGCAGACTGGCAAGCCTGGGTTGTGAGCAAACACACACACTTCCCCCTTTTCAAAGGCCATTATCTAAGTATTTGGCATAGGAAAACATGGGCCAAGTTTGTTCCCTCTGTATACAAGGAGAGGAAGTATCCTAAGAGAAACAAACTGGAATCTATAAACACTACTTAAGTCACAAGGGAAATAAGGCAGGCCAAGCCAGACACAACAATGGAATAAATACTTTAACTTTGTTGATATATGTAAAGCTGCAGAACACTTACAACTTTGAAATACAAACTAGTATCTCTGAGTTACCCAATTACAAATTAGCACTTCATGGTGAAGATATACACAAGGACTATTAAGGGAAGGACATTCTGCTCAGATGGGCTTGAAAGCTGTACAAAGCTGTCCCGTTTCAGAACATACTGCAGTTAGTATTGAATTAAAATAGGAAGACAGAATACAAATAACTCTGCCATTGACAAAATCATTTTGGCTGAAGCGTTCTGCCATTTGTGGGTACAAGAAATATAAAAGGTGAGTGTGACAAGCTGCTCTATCACTCCTCTTCACAACTTGACAAGTTCCCAGAAGGAGAAACTGTAGGCTTAACAAAACATTTGGATACAGGTCAGATAAGCTGAGCCTAAAACCAAACACCTTTGCATATCATTCTTTTTCTCCACTGATACTCACTAGCAGCCTGGCAGTGGTACCAAAAACCACGTGGTGGCACTTCTGCAGAAGAGCAAGGGAAAGAGGGGAAAAAAGAACAATCATCATCCACAACCCACAATGACAGACCCTTAACTCCCAACTATATCCCACAGTTTCATGTACAGAAAGCAACAGCTTCATCTTCCCTTGTGGCCTTGTACCAGTGCCACACTATTTCTGAAACAGTTCTTTTCGGTTCTATGCTCTTTAAAAAACCAAAGTATGTTGTATAGTGTGTGTTTTTAGGTCCAATCAAGACAAACATTAATTGGCATGAAATATAAGCACAGACATCTGAAGGTCCTTCTGGATTTATTTTACACTCTTTGAAGCTTTGTGCAGTTCTGACACTTAAGTCCATCTCTTCAGAAACAATCAGCAAGAAACAACAATATTTATTTGTTGTTTCTTGCTGAACAATATGCTCCAATATTTTAAAAACTCAACGAAATAAACCTGTCTTAATACCAGAAATTGAATCTGGGCAGCAGTAAGCAACACCAGAACTAGAAAGCTTCTCTCTTACCCCAAATCAAGATGAACTATTTCTTGTCTCCCTTCTTTGGAACTCACCTGGATCTATGAAGTGATGGAAATCAGCTATGATGCCATCCTGTAGGGAATACTTGACACACCCAATCTCGCAAGGAAGGAAGCGCTGTTCGCAGTAGGATGGCAGCTTGCCATGGCTGTAAATGTTCAGGAAGTAGAAGATGTCTGTAACCACAGCTGGAAGAGGAAAAAAAAAGCTTTTGTAAAGTAGGGTAATGACCAAGTAAAACACACAGATCTTCCTGTGTATCTCAGATGACAAGGTAATACTTATAATACTTATGCAAGAGTCAGGCATAGTCCTGGTACATCTTCCATACACGCTACTGCGTGTAGAGACCAAGGGGGGGGAAAAATAATCAAAATAAAAGCAATTAAAAAAAAAATCTAACCCCAAACCCACAAAAACATTAAGAGGCCTGGAATCCAACAGGAACTACTATTCCTTTTGATATGTCTCTTCACACTTTAGGAAAATAACATTAGGAAAAAAGATTTAAAAAATAAATCAGTAACTGTAAAGCAGCCTCACAAGCTAAAGTCAGTAACTTACACAAGTTAAATGAGCTGGTAATAATCTTCTAGACTAAGGGGAGATGAGAAGTTTGCTAATTAAAAGGATTGCTTCTCCTCTGCTAAATGAGCTCCCAAAGAAGGCAGCAAGAATACCCAAAGCAAATGTTCAGAAATAAATTTATCATTTACTAATTTAAAAAGTATCCAACTACAAAAAATATTTCACGATACACCTTAATCCTTCTCTTCATGCATGTCACATAAGGTTCTCACTGAAGTTTAAGGTAGCTATTTAATCCTCACTCAATTTCTGTCCCTCATCAAAAACACTACTTATTCTACTAAATAACAGAGGTGTGTAACTGTTTTTACATAGAGGTGGTGTACACCAGACTTTACGGCATTTAACACCAATTGTCCATAGTCTGAATGCTGGTGTTCTCTTACTGAAACTCTAAAAGCTGTGGGGTCATAGGAAAGATATTTCTCCCACCCAAGTCTGAACTGTTTTCCTTATGAAAAAACAGGGGACCATACAGGACTTCTACTGAGAAATAATAAGGAGCAGCATCATCAAATGCATCTCAGTTACCCCTTATCATTAGGAGATCAATTGTGTCAGCTCGAGCCACCCTGATCCTGATCAAATTTGCATCACAATGACAGGGGAGCAAGGCCTCTGGCAGGGAGGCTGCTAACAGGTATTACACTTCTTATGGAGCTACCTTTCCTGCCCTTCCAGAACCACAACAACAAGAAAATAGTTCAAGAGACTTGGTAGGTAAAAGGCTTGAGCTCAAACTTACCCACACAGCAGATACAGCTTACATTAACTGGCTGCTTGGCTTATCTTGCAAGTATTACATTTATCATCTTTCAGAATAACATGGGGAAAAGATTAGGGATGTGTTCATTGCTCAATTCTAATCAAAATATCCATTTGAAGAGGGGGTACAGATAAGAAGGGTTGTTTTCAAGAGTTTTTTTCAACAAGGAAGCAAGCCAGGATGTTCTAAAAGCACTGACATATTTCCTCTTTTATTCTCCCCAAGATGCCAGGTCAACATTTTAACACCTCTGCCACAAAAATTATGAACTTTGATATCTAACAACACTTCACCCTTTAAAACTGGTACAAGTATTATTTTATGTTAAACTTGGATTAGGCCTTGTAAATCCTAAATGTAGAAGTAGAATTACCTTTTTTGTAAAAACTTTGAAATAACTGTAAAGAAACTATTAATGGCTACAATCCCATTACACTACAAAACAGGACATCATTTTGGGGTGGGAGGGAGGGACAAGGGACATTTGCACTGACTTCCCAATATATTACAAAAGACCTTTTCACCTTTTCACATCAGCAGACCACTAGTTTAAAACAAAGAAACAGTTGACACAGATGGTTATTAGCAAAATGTAAACAGCTTTTGTATAGGTACCATTGAGAATATGTATAAACAACAAGCTTTTATCTACCAGGATCAACTGCTTTAAGGTTACTATACCTTGATCATTCTTCCAAGACCTAGCAGAGGCATCTGGAGAAGAAATAACACAGGGCACGTTTGTGGTCAGATAAGCAGGAACTGGATGAGCCAGATGTGTCTGGAAAAGATGAGAAAGTTCTACTAACCCCCAATAAAGTCCTTCACCTCCTTCTGTTAGAGGAACAAATGACGTTCACTAACAGTCACAGTTAGGTGGAACAAGTCTGCAGTTTATATACAAATGCCTGTGTACTTGCAGACCAGGAAGGCACAATTTCCCTTCTAACAAAAAGACAGATAGGTATATTAGTACCTTGGTCATCTCACTACAGCTGGAAAGAACTACAGCTAAATTTACAAAATGTAATTTAAAAAACACAAAACCACACCAAACATTATTTTGTTAGGTTCAACCACTTGTCACAGGCAAAGAACTTTTCAAATTGGGATTTCAAAATTTTTTCCATAAATTTTATGAAAAATTTTGGCACATGCATAAGTTGCCTTTGACTAGGAATGGAATTCATCTGATGAAAAGCTGATAAAGCCTCAAGGAAGCAATCAGATTGCTCTGGCACAGAGCAAGTGGGGCACCTATGACCATTAAGGACTGGAAACCTATGCATGAACAATAAGCTTTTAAGACAACAGGAAGAGAAACTTGGCAGGCTTAGAGAACTCAATCATTCAGGACCCAAATTAGGAATAACATCCACATCTAGGTACCCTAATTCCAAATGACCATCTTAGCTAAAGTTCATTGATTATCAGTTTGAACTATTTAAAATAAAATGAGGAATTAGTTCCATCCAAATAAGCTCAGGTCATCTCCAAAAGATCTCACTACACTAAATAACTGTGGTTGCCTGTGTACAGGGGTGTGATTAATTAATTATAATCACATATAATTTCATACATACACACTTCCCTATTTCTACTGACAGGCAGTAAGGATGATGTTCTTTATTTTGGTAAAGCAGTTATTCTTTTCCTTGATTACAGCCTTCTAAAACGCTGCCATTTGTGGAAGGAAATACAGAAGCTGCTGTTTAGGACTTAATTGTCATTTCATGTAGCTTACTAGTCATTTCATTTTATATTAAAATAGAGCTTCATTAATGACACATCTCTAACCTGCTAAATAACACAATGATAATCCCATTTTAAATGGCTCTTTCCCATACAGGCAGGCCCTCCAAATCAGAAAACATTGCCTAATATCTCCCTATTAGTCTAGATTGACTAAATTAACTCATCCATAGTTATTAGTTACTCCAAACTACAATCATCCTTTCATTCTCTCTAGCATCATGTGTTTGGAAATCCTAAAATTTACCCTCACCAGTAATTCATAGTTCATAGTCAGTATCTAGTAATATGGGATGAAGAAGTAAATGCAGTATTATCCATTTACTCAAATCATGCTCTTTGCTTTGACACACAGGTTTTTACACTGCCAACCAAGACTGGAATAAAATAAGCTTTTTGACACCTCACATAATTCAAACCATGCTTCGGGGAACTGCTGGGAAAGGGAGAGACAAACAGAAGGGGGGAAATAATAATAATAATAATAAAAAAGGACACACACATGTTTTCAAGACAGTAAATAGCAGAAAGGATCCATTTAGCACTATTTCTGACCACAACCACGTTCAGCTTAACCTAACTGCTTACTTCCACACTGTGGGATTTTGTCCTCCACCACAGTGTTACTATTCTCTCCATAATCAAACCAACATAAAAATAATGCCAAGGTATAATGATTCTTTTTGTGCATAGATTGCAATATTTCATTGACCTGGTCCACCACACAGCCAATCAAGAATGACAAATCAGCTGGGTATAAGATGTGGTTTCAGGCCATCAGACAAGCAGCACATAAATTAAGGACATCCACGAAGCAAAAGCAACATGTACCTATAACCAGAAGTCATATCAATTGACAGTATTATAATTTAAAAAAACAAAAACATTTTAAGTCAGTCACTGCAAAATATTGTTAAGCATAAAACTCAGTTGCTAGAGAACGACATTTTACTTGGTAAAAGAGCCCAAAGGAACAAGCTGTGATGGTTTTAAATGGTGTATTGTCACCTCCAATTCAAACCAGAACAATTTTCTGCTTAACGTTCATAACAGTATGGACCTACCACAGCAGCCATAACCTCCAGAAGGTGCAGGCTATGGAGAGCAGGTGACCTTCCATAGTGTCACAGCTCACCAAACCCCACCACTTACCCTCCCTCTTATTTAGTTACATTGAAGGGTGTTTATTTCTCAGCATTTACCTCTTTCACTGTCTTCCGAGAGCATTTCTTTTCATTCCACTTACGAGCCTTCTCTGTGTACACCATCTTTTCTTCCTCAGTCAGCAACTTGGAAGGAAAGTTAATTGATAACATGAAGTTTTTACT
Organism: Caprimulgus europaeus; assembly: GCA_907165065.1. Next base: position 5,300,540 of record OU015523.1, on the reverse strand, counting down.
GCTTCCTTCTAGTAGTCCCACAAACCAACAATCTTTGTGTAAGAAATTAATTGGAAATTGTGCATTTATAAAGGACGGTATCAACGCCTGGCAAGAACTACCAACTGCTAACACTGACCCAAACATCTCCAGTAGCTTTCTCCTTAACAAAGCCATAAGCTTTGATTCAAAACACTTAGTAAGCATCTGCTTTTGAAGCATCTTCAGATGAGACCACTCCACCACAAACAAGAGGTCTTCTAAAACTACTCTTTGCCATCCAGGGATGTCACTACCCATGGGGGACAAGGCAGAGCTGGCTTTCTGCAGCTGAGAGGAGGACAATGGACTTTTAGAGCCAGCTGAGCCACTCAAGATACCCACTGAACTGCTAAACATGGGGCAGCCGAGCCACCAGCATCCAAGCAAGGCCACCCTGACATTCTGTCCCTCACACAACCTGCACAGGGACACCACCAAGATCCGCCTGATAGGTGCTGAGCACAGTAAGCGGTAAGTGGGCTGCCATGAAACCCACGGCCCCAGAGCAGGACGGCACTGCCGGCCTCCCCCCTGCCCGCTCCGCCATTCCGCTGCCTGAACCCGTTCCCGTTAGGAGAGGGCCCGTTCCCTCACCCTCCACTCCTGGGAGCAGTAGGGGAAGCCATCGACCAGGCGGGTGACGGGCAGCCCCCGCCGCTGCAGCTCGGGCAGCTGGTCCTGTACGAAGAAGCCGAAAGGGCTGCGAGAACCGCTGCGCCGCGCCATGGCGGCCACCGCCCTACGTGCTCTCCCCGCCGGGCCGCGGTGGGACGGGGCGGGGTGAGGTGGGGCCGGGCTCCCTCAGGCGCTGCCGGTTTTGGCGGCAAGCGGCGAGTAACGGTCCCCGGTAACGGCCGCCCCTTCGCCGCGGGCTGGGCCCTTCTCCCCTCATCCCCACCTGGGGTTTTAACCCTCACCTCAAGACGGGCCTTGAGGAGAGCGTGGCAGGGCACTGTGTTTGGGTTATTTTTTTAATTATTTTTCCTTTATTTTAAAAGTTCTTTGGGTTCTGACGGATAAGAAATATCCAGTGGGAGCAATAGCTTGTGTCAGTTCTCACAGACATTCAAAATGCAGGTTTTTTACCCTCACAAAATAGCAAAATACTGATTTTTTTTTTCAAATAAAAGGCTCATGCCTATCTATACCCTCTCACTCTGAAGAATGTTACAAATTATTCAAAATGCAGCTTTTTTACCCTCACAAAATAGCAAAATACTGATTTTTTTCAAAATAAAAGGGTCATACTCCTCGAGATCCTCTCACTCTGAAGAACATTATATAGTAAGTTTAGCAAAATCCTTACAAAAAGCCGCTACATTTACACAAATAGATATATTAACCTCTCCCAGCTAACAAGTGACAGGACAAGAGGAAATGGCCTCAAGTTGCACCAGGGGAGGTTTAGATTGGATCTGAGGAAAAACTTCTTCATCCAAAGGGCAGTCAAGCACTGGAACAGGCTGCCCAGGGAGGTGCTGGAGTCACCTTTCCTGGTGGGATCTAAAGGACAAGTACACAAGGTGCTCAGGGACATGATTCAGAGGTGGAATTGGCAGTGTTGGGTTCATGGTTGGACTTGATGATCTTAAAGGTCTTTTCCAACCACTACAATTCTGTGATATTCGTATGTATAAACAAACAAAGGAATAAAAAGAAGAGACCAGCTGGAATTTCATATCCAAAATACACCTACTGGTATGTGGGACTTCTGAAAATATTCAGAGATCATTACTGCTGGTTGCAGCTACTTCAGGTAAGCCAAAACAGGCACCTGGCTGCATCTCACTGTAGGGTTGGGCACTGGTGGGCAAGGTATCTGTCTGGCAACTGGCATTACGTGCCTTGGCACCTGGCTTTCCTCACCCTCCAGAGCAGCCTGGCTCGTGAGGAGCTGCTGTGCCCTGAGACAAGGTGATCATGGTGATGTGCCTCATCTGATGCTTCCATCAGAGCTGGTGAAGGGGCAGGAGAACAAGTCTTATGAGGAGCAGCTGAGGGAACTGGGGTTGTTGAGCCTGAAGAAAAGGAGGCTGAGGGGAGACCTCATTCTCTACCACTCCCTGAAAGGAGGGTGGAGAGAGGCAGGTGTGGGTCTCTTCTCCCAAGTAACAGAACAAGAGGAAATGGTCTCAAGTTGTGTCAGGTGAGGTTCAGATTGGATATCAGGAAAAATTTCTTCACTGAAAGGGCGTTGGAACAGGCTGCCTGGGGAAGTGGTTGAGTCACCATCCCTGGAGGTATTTAAAAGATGGGTAAATGAGGTGCTCAGAAATCTGGTTTAGTAGTGGACAGGTAAGGTTGGGCTCGATGATCTCAAAGGTCCTTTTCAACCAAAGGATTCTATGATTCCAGTAGTGCTCAAAGCCTTATGAGGAGCTGGGGTCCTAGGTGAGAACAAGGGGTGACAGATAATGGGGGTAGGGACCCAGGAGATGCAGGAAGAAGTGGGGGAAGAGGTGAAGACCTGGGTTTGGTTTTGAGATATGTGGCAGAAAAGTGGAGGAGGTGAGAGGGCAGGTGTGTGCTTGGAAAAGCAAACTTACTTATTAAAAATAATTTTGGAGTTTGGGTTATATAAAACTGAGGCTTTTGTCCAGACTCTCTTTTTGTGGTTTTGTGCTGGGTTTGGGTTTTTTTTTTCTTCTTGTTGTTGCTTTCCTTTCATCTATCTCATTGACATAATTGACACTTCCTTTGCTGAAGGTTTGCATAGTGAGTCACAGTTCAGATAAGATAAAGGCAGGAAATAATCTGATCTACATCATCTTGGTGAGCAGCATGAGTTGCTTCCCTGCTTAAGCTTTCTATTGATCTCCCTCAAAAACCAAATTATCTTCACTGGCCATAGTAAAAAAAAAAAGGAAATTATCAGGGCAATAACCACAACTGGCTTTAAAACAAAGTTTAATCACTTTATAGAAGGGATTGTGAAATCTAGTGGCCTGGAACAGAGGACCTTATGTTTGACCTGAGACAGGGTTACTGAAGTAGCAATGCTGGCATAGGCCCTGGTTGAATTCTGGATAGATTTTGTTTTTTTCAGTGTTACTGTAAGTTGGCAAATACAAAAACTCTCTAAAATGTGTCTGGAGCCTTAGAATCGAGCGTTCTTTATTCACAGTGATGGACGAACAGAGGTTCACACCTCACAGCACGCACACCAACTGCAAGGCAGCTCTTGGTTGTATTATCAGGCTTCTTACACATGTATTGTATTTCCTGGAATCATTGTGCATATTCCAGAGATATCCCATAACTTATGATCACGTTTGCATACTGGTTACTCGTGCATTTTGTGCAGCTGGGGTGGTCCTGAGGGGTCTCCAGCGATTTTTGCAGTGAACATTCTTTCCCACATTGTCCTTTAATAAGTCATAAGTCACCTTAAGACAATATTGTTGACCTAGAAGTTTCCCAGGTCCTTGAGGAAGTGAAAGATGTTCTTGTTAGTAATTATAACTCTTCTTTCCCAAGTCTTTGAGGAGGATAAGGATGTTCCTGTTGGTGTCCATAACTCTTCCCTATCTATTCATGTAGCTAGAATGACACCTGCAAAAGCCATGAGGTGATCAGTTATTTGGTTGTTCCTTTGATACCATTCCGAGAGAGCAAACCCTTCTCCTTAAACAATGTGATATTGAAAGATAGTTACATATCTGCTGGGCCCAGTCAAGTTTGTAGTCTAAAACAGATAAAGGGGAACTTTCAGGTGTCAAATCTTTGCAATAGGGTAGATAAGGTGGTGATGCTGAAATAAAACAGTTCTGTGGAGACAAAAGTGTTGTGAACAGGCCAAGAGATGAACTAAGCACGCACACTGTTGTGGAAAATCATTTATATTCCAGTCTAGTTCCTGATACATTAATGCTAAATCTCTGTGGAGAGGCTGCAAGAAATAACTTGTATCTTGTAAATACAAATTTCTGCACAGAGTCTAGTTTTTCAGGCAGAAAAGTGAGTATTTACTGTTATATTACTTTAAGAGTTGCAGCTAGGAGTGCATCTGTGCGCATTTGTTTTACTTTCCTTCACACCATGTTCTTTTCTCTCATGTGCAGCTTCGGGACCCACCCTTTGGCAGCCCTTCCTTTTAAAGAAATTCAGATAATGTGTGCATCAACTGTTTTAAAAACACAAGGCTCCAGTAATAGCTCTCCTAGGGCCAGAGGTGTGGTTGGAAAAAAAAATTCATAAGCAGCAGAGAAAGGATTTTCCTACATGGGGTGGAGGGCAGAGAAAAAATAGGGAACAGATCATTTTGAGAGCACCCTGTCATCAGTATTCTTCTCCAGGGCCCTGAGCAGAGCCCCATGCCTCTGAAGGAACTTGTGTTTTAACTCTTTGATTGTCTGTTGTTTCACTTAGCTGGCAAAGGAGTTCTCTGGACCATTTGTACTGATTTGTAAGTAACTTTTGTAGCAGTGGGGCCATTCCAGCAGATAAAAGCAAGTGTTGTGCCAGTATTTGTGTATTACTTCTTTCTAGTTGAATTCAGTTACTTGATATGTCAACACCTGGGTACCTGGCCTTGGAAACCCAGCTCCAGAATTAGGGACTTGTGCTTTCCCATCAATGCATTGAGTTTGTCAGTATCTCAGAATAGGGTTTATGTACCTCAGTACTGTCACAGAAATCAGGGATGAACTTCTTAACACCAGTGCAGTCGTGAGCACCAGGCATTCTTTATTTATTACAGCACTGGATGCACAGGGGATCGTTCCACCTGTTGTGCATACCAACTCATCCCTCTACAAAAGCTTTATACTATCAGAACATGTCTTTTAGTACTTTTCCAATAAATTATTAACATATTAGTCACATTTCCAAGAACCTATTAATAGATGTAAATGTCCTTCTCCCATGTGCACTGATGTTCTTTTGATGCTCTTCGCAGATCCTCTGGTGATGGTGAAACTTTTGTCACTGTGCCCTTCAGTTGAATTTTTCTTTTGCACGTGCTCAGTTCATCTCTTGGCCTGTTTACACCACTTCTGTCCCCACAAAACTGGTTTATTCCAACATCACCACCTTATCTACCCTATTGCAAAGATTTGATGCCTCAAAGATCCCCTTTATCTGTTTTAGACTACAAACATGACTGGGCCCAGCAGATGTGTAACTACCTTTCAGTGTCACGCTGTTTAAGCAGAAGGGTTTGTTCTTTCAGTATCAGTACTATGTAGAGAGAAAGCCTATCTGCCAGTAATGTATTTTCATTCATTCAGGATTCATGGCTATAATCTTTCCAAGGTATGTCTTAACAGTTGTTTGTTGGAAAGAATGAGCAAAGTTATTCTAAAAAACATGGCAGTGACTACATCTGCTGCTACCCACTTACCTGCTGCTCTGGGGCTACAGCAATTTCCTGCAAAGTGAAATATTTGGTGTTTATGTTAGAGGAATCAGGCCAGATCCATCAGCCAGAGAGAGGAGTTTAATAAGATGGTAGGAACAGGCTGTGCTGAGCAGGTGCAGGGCACGGCAGACAAGCACATCACCCAGCAAACTTTTTGCACAACTGGCCTTTTCTATCCCCTTATCCCTCTATTTTGCCACACTTGTTCCTTCCCAAATCACCTAGACCTCTCCCTTTCTTTGCCTTTGATTCCTCCCCTAAGCATCCCATCAGAAGTCCTGTGCAATCCCAAAATGCTCTTCCCTTGCATCCCATAATGTGTCCCATATCCCTAGGCTGCAACCCTCCTCAGTCCTAAAGTTGCTGTGATGTTGACTCATCTTGATGGGCTTCATGCCTGTGCCCTGGGGCTGAGGCTTTCCTGGGAGGGGCCTGGACAGCTCTTCCCTTCCTCCTGAGTCCTTCATTTGGGTTCCCATCTGCCATTGTGTCCCTGTGCTCCTCTGGACTTGTGGAGATGGGCTGATAGTTCTTGTGATGGGTGTGGGGGGAGCCAGGGCAGGGTGTTACCTGTGCTGTCCCCATGCCATTGTCTCTTTGCACTCCTTTGTGGGCGTGTAGACAAGCTTTTTTCACACAGTTGATATCTTTCTCAGCCTGGTTATGGAGATTTTAAACCTACAATTACCCTGGAGAGTGATACAAAGTGGGAATTTTACCTTTCCAGTTCAGTAATTATTATTGTCTCATATGTAATTTAATTTCAGGGATCAGAACCTGCAGGCTTCCCCTTCCCTAGGTGAATGATTTCACAAGCAAGCTATAGCCATCAGCTTTCTTTTGCTCTTACTCCTTTTGACCTAATGAATCTTGGGTTTCTTTCTGAACAGCACCAAGACTGCAAAAAGAGTGAAGGGTGCCTAACATCTCAGCTGTGTGATTTAAGGATGTAACTTTGAACACCTAGGAGTCAGGAGGCCTTTTTACAAAAGGTAAGCCATATCTCCCCCACCTTGTTTGCTTGCCTGTCTTTGCAGGGCTTTGCTGAGTGTTAGACCTCTTGGGTCTGGCCTCAGAGGTGGTATCAGCATCCTTCTTCCAGATTTCTGGAGGAACTGAGGCAAGAGCTGCTGTACTTCTGTCTGCTCTTCAGAAATAGTAGCATTTGTGCTGGGAGTTCCAGTGCAACTGCCCTGTTCTCCCTCCCTTTTGTCCCCTTCTCTGATATTTTTTTTTTTAAATACCTGTCTATTCTGACCCCCAAAATCAAGCTGACCAGCACATCCCACAACCAATAAACCTGTTACAAGGTACGTGGCAACCAGCTGCCCCTGTGTGGTACAGCTGCCTCCTCTCCATGCCTTAAATTTCAAATATCTTTAATGCTGTTGCTCCAGTGAAACCACCACATTGTTCCAGTATCCTGGACAAACACTGGAAAACCCTTATTATCTGATAAAATGAGGTTTTCAGGTGGAAAACAAGGACCTGGCTGCAACAACTCAAATGTTTGTAAGTCTTAGCTTGTGTGTTTCTTAGACATCTATGTGTTCAGGACTATCTGAGCATGCAGAAATGGAAATTGTAAGTGTGTAGTCAACATTAACAGTACATTTGTGCCTTTAGTCTCAAGCTGCTGCTGAATGAGGAGCTTTTAGATTGCAGTTCTAAATGTTAGGTACCAAAAATTTTCCAAAGTCTTGGTTTGGGTCTGGCCCTAAGTAGGATGGCCTGGGTAATTATAGACCTGTCAGACTGACAGGGATCCCAGGCAAAAGAATAGAGTTGCTGTTACAGGAGTTGCTTCAATAATGAATTAAAGAAAAGTAATGAAATTAATGCCAATCAACATGGGTTTGAAGAAAATAGATTCTGTCACATTGGTTTGTAATTGCATCCAAAAGATATCAAGTGTGGTTACTAAAAGTAATGCATTCAGCCACGGAGGCATGTGACTTGACCACACAACACTATATCAAGCAAATGTGGTGATACAGAGACCATTACAACATTAAAACCAGTTAAAACATTAGTTTAGAATGTCTCAAAATGTAATATTAAATGAGGAATTGTATTTGTACATTTTGAGTAAGATCTTTCTTAGGTCATTTCTTGGCTGCATACTATGAAATATTTCTTGGTACCTTTGAAGGAAACATAACAGTCATCACAGATAACTTGCAAATGAGACAAAGATTGAAGGACTAGGTAATAATGTAGTGAGATTTCCACCACAGCAGAGCTCCCCATGTGATGCTATGTCAAAAGGACTAACAGCATGATCCCTGGAAGGATAAGAAAGAAATTAAGCAGGAGTGATGATGCTGTAGTACTTCTGCTTTCATGCTTTTAGCAACTGTGCCTGGCATGCTCTCTACAGATCTGGTGTTAGCTCAAGAACATAGCAAAATAACAGTATGTAGAACTTCCACAGAGAATGTTGAGTGCTTTGATCATAGTCTGTCGTTTCTTCTGTTCAGAGATGCCTTAAGAAGGCCCTTCCATCTTGCTTGGCAGTACTAGAAGGTGAAGTTAGATGAAATTGGGGTATGATGGTTGTCCCTTCCAACCCAAAGTATGCTGGGATTCTTTTTCTAACAGATATGGTATAATTCAAACAGGATGTAGTGTGGCAAAGTTGATGTGGCCTATTTTATAAAGCAAGCTGGATTAGACAATCACAAAAGCCCAGTTTGTGAACTCCAGCTCCCTGAAGGTATTTGTGCTGCCCACAGTTTCTCTGTAGCCAAATCAGTAGAGGGTTTGAAAACTTGTTATCTCTTTGGTTATCTGCAGATTCACAAGCAGAGGTTGTTTCACTCCTATTTTGTGTATTTTTGGAGACAGTGATACACAAAAGATTGTGAGCTGGGATGATCCACTTATGATCATGTACCTATATAATAACTCCACAAAATGTTATTGCTGATATGCACTTAGTGTTTTACTTAAATGGAAATTTCAAGCTCCCTCTGAAAGTGTAGGGAGTCTACACTATGATTTTTGATGTCTAAAAAAGAATCAGGAGCAGCACAGGAAATTTATAAAGGAGTGAATACTATAGAAAGATGCTGTTCTCCTGGGCTTTTTCTGCTGCTGAATTTATATTACAGAACTCAAGGTTCATTGGAATGAGAAAGTCAAATCTCTCCATTGAATACTCTAAACGTTTGTTGGTACAAACATCGTGGTTAAGAACAAAAGCAGTTTACATATCCATATCACTCACTCCTGACATTAATGGGAAGTAAAAGCTCTGTATGACTGTGCTATCAAATGTAGCCAGGCAGCTCAGTAAAAAAAAATATATAGAGAGAGTGTATATATTTCAGCAACGCCTTGCTGTCAAGCTAGCAGCAATTAATAAGAGATTCCAGTGTAACAAAGCAAACAAGGAAAAGTTGTAGTTAGCTATTCTGAAGAGACTCACTAAACACTGCAATTTGATGATGTGTCACCAAATAGCTTCTGTAATGTGCTGGTCTCAGTACTAAATCAAGAGAGCGGTGTCTAACGGCTGAATCTAGTATGACATCCCAGAAAGCTGTTGAAATCTCTGTTTCTATGGAAATTTCTACAGGAGAAATCCAGGGGGCTGAATGGATGTGCAAAAGTATGCATGAAAAAGAAGTATTTTCATGCAGCGTGGTGGGTTTTCAGGGATGTTGCTGAGATGGGTCATTCTGAGTGAGGTGCTGATGTAAATCATTCCAGATGCTGGTAACTCATTAAAAAGCTGACTCTGTTTATCAACAGAGGAAATGACCACAAAAGACTGATACTGGAAGATGAAAGGAGGGAGGGAAGGAGTGAATTAGCTGAAAAAAAAGACAAAAGAGCCAGCAGCTGCTACAGCATGAGTAAAAGGCGAGTTTGTTTCCCTATTGTTCAACTGAATTTGTTCATGATCCCATTGCTTAGAGAGCTGCTCCAAACAGAGTCGAGGTATCACTTAGATTAGTGCTGTAGCATGGTATTCTTCTGATTCAGACCAGGGCTAAATTATGCAGGACAGGCATGGGGAATTTAGTCATCTGGTGTCAGGGTTGTCAAGTGACTGAGGGAGATGAAGGTTGAAATCTTACCAATGTGCTGTTTTCCAGGGGACAGAGAATCCCTGCTGGGCTGTGGCTTGAAGAGATCTGGCTAATTGCATAGGAATTTACCCACTGTTTGAAGGTGATATGGGGCTAACTGTAGTCTTTGTGTCACCAAAAACTGGCTAAAATGAAAGACAACATCCCAACATGAACTATTCAGCCAGCTGGGATGTTGCAATATTCAGATCAAAGGTCTAGAGAGATCTGGAACATCTATTCAGAGCTCAGGCATCCATCATACATGCATATATACAAACAACAGCTCACATTAAGTGGAAAAGAACTGTACAGTGAGTTTGAGTGTATGAAAATTTCAAAGCAGCTATAAATCCAACGTTACATGCAAAACAATGGTGCTTCCTTGTATTGAAAAATCTTTCCTTCCTTTGTTGTGAGTCAAAAGTTTAGCAAAGCTGATGTATGCCAAATTTATTTGCAAAAGCTGGAGTAGATGAAAAAAAAAAGGAGTAGCTAACAATAGTGACACACAAGGGATTGTACTGCTCCCAATATTAAACATATGAGATAATATCAACATCAACATTGTCTCAGGAAACTCTGGAACAGACTCTTGGCCAATTAAGTTACAGAAAGGCAAAGCACCAGGATTTCACTTGAAATTTTGTGGGCTATAAGGGAGGGAGAGAAAAAACAGCTTTGTGTTCACCTTGTAGGAGTCTTAATTCAGCCCATACAAACCTTAGTGGATTATATCCTATAGCTACGATACAGTGGTGAGGAAGGCCCTCAGCTGATGCAAAGTATCATAGCTCCATCTGAGTTTTCTGGAACCACATGTATTTCTCGAGGCTGAAGTTGTGGCTCTAACCAGAGTTCCTACTTTGCCTTCCACCTGTGAGAATGCAAAGGCAGCGGGGTGTCAGATCACTGTGTGCTGAAGAACAGCACTGCACTGTTGTGTATGTGCATTATTTAACACAACGGGGTCGCAGTTCTTAACAGAACTGGCCTTTAGCTAGAAGTGCAAAACAGTTCAATTCATAATGTATCAGGGCAGAGGAACATCAGGACGCTGATTGGGGTGGGTATGTATTTTTTTTAAAAAGCAATGTTGACTAAAAATAAACTTCTACATGAAAAGTATTTTTAAATAACATTGAATAGCTCCGAATCAAACACTTAAAAATAGACTGGCTGCCTAGGGGTTATCTCCTTGCTTAATTCCACTTTAGCTAGATTAACAGAGGGACTACAGCTGTTCAAAAAACAACCAAAATGTTTCAACACGTCTTTTATCATAGCAAACATGCTGGTTTGCTTTTTCTCTCAGGAATTACTGATCTATTTTTATTTGTGCTTTTGGGGAAAAAAAAAAAAAAAGCTTTCCTGTAGAGAAGTTCAGTCTGAAAGGCAAAATTATGAGGAATCTCCAGGCAATTGGAAAATCCCTGTTGGAATGCAAAGGGGTTGTGCAGTTTTACTGCAGGCACCCGAGCGTGCCCTGCCTTTAGCAGCGGGACACACCTCACACTGCTCCCCTCTGCATCCCTACTTTGTGTTAGGAAATCAGAATCCTTTATGTTCTTTGGCAGATTCCAGATGAGAAGAGGTTGAAGCCTACTCCCATCTCCCATGTGAATCACTGATGTCTGCTGAACACAAACTTTGGTTACAAACACCAGCTGAGCCGCTGAAAGAAAAACAGCTGAAGATGAACAACACGCACAGAGAAGCTGTGCTGGATGCTGTGAATGGTGAGTGCCATGTTGGAAGGTGCTTTGGTGCTGAGACACCAAAGCCAGTGTGCTGCTATTTAGCCAGCTGTGCATAATTCACAGAATCCCAGAATGGTGGGGTTGGAAGGGGCCTCTGGAGATCATCCAGTCCAACCCCCCTGCCAAAGCAGGGTCACCTGGAACAAATTGCACAGGACGGCATCCAGGTGGGTTTGAACATCTCCAGAGAAGGAGACTCCACACTCTCTCTGGGCAGCCTGTCTCAGGGCTCCGGCACCCTCACAGGAAAGAAGTTTTTCCTCATGTTTAAGCAGAACCTCCTGTGTTCCAGCTTGTGCCTGTTGCCCCTTGTCCTATTGCTGGCCACCACTGAGAAGAGTCTGACCCCATCCTCTTGACACCTGCCCTTTAGATATATCAACATTGATAAGGTCCACTGACATATTTTTCTTTCTCAGAAAGTTTAGGAGTTTTAAGTACAGTATGTATGTCTACATGTGGGTCCACTGTAGCCAAAGCCATCTAATTTCAGAGCAACATCCATCTTCTTAAAAGTGATCTTCTTTAGCTGTATTTCTAGTTGGCTGTCCCCTTCCTCCCAAAAAACTTCCATCCCCTACCAATGTCATGTTGGCATGAAAACTTAACACCCCACAAATCAGCTGTCCATCGTTACCAGCCAGAACACCTCCTCCTCATCTGAAATTATAGCCCCTCTTCATCTACAACTACACTAATTAGTCGCAATGCCCATGCGGGAAGTGGAAAACCCAGGGAAATTTAGAACTGGAGCAGCCTCCCCGCAGTTCCCAAGGTGCAGATGCGGTTCGTTCGGGGAGGAGAGATGAGGGGACACTGTGAAGTGCTTCCTAGAACAAGTGGTGAGGCGGGACGGGGCCGCTGCGGGGGAGCCGGGGGCTGAAGAAGTTGCAGAGAAACGTGGCGGGGAGAGCTCCAGCAGCCCCCGGCGGCACCCGGCAACCGAAACGCGCCTTTACCGGCGGGAGGGCAGCACTTTCGGGAACCCGTGTCTCCCCACACCGCCCTCCTTCCCTCCCTCCCTCCGTCGCGCTGTCCCCGCCCGCCGCCGCACCCGGACAGCTGCGCAGCCGGCGGCGGAGGAGAAGCAGAGCCTCACGGCTCGGCCGTTCGCCGCCAGCCCGGTCGGCTCTGCGGGGAGGCGGCTGCGGGTGCACCGGGCGGGGCCGCCCCCGGGCTTCTCCCGCCACCCCGCGGTATGGTCCGTCCCGCCCCGCCGCTCCCCCGCCCCGCGCCTGCCGCCCGCCCGCGCCAGTGGGAAGATGGATGGGCACGTCCTGGGCTGGATCGTCCTGCTGTGCCTCGCAGGTAGGGCCCTGGGCTGCCGGTGTCCCGGCCGCCCCGACGTGCCTCTGCCCTGCCCGGCCAGCTTCGCTTTCTTTAGGGCGAAAGCGGGAGGTTTGGGGAGATGCGGGAGGGCAGCTGTGGGGGGAGCCAGCCTGGGGTGGGGGGGTCTCTCGGGGATGTCCCGCGGTGCAGTTTGCGGAGACTTCGCGGAGCGGGCTGGTCCCACTGGGGACGGGGGGAGGCAGCGGCCACCTCCTGCCTGTCCGGGCCCAGTCCGAGTGGCCGCGGGGCTTCAGAGTACGGGGGGTACTCGGGCCGCTGTTCACCGCGGTGCGGGGGGGGAACGGAGCGCGGTTCCGGCGGGGAAGGTGGAAGCCAGCCCGGGGAGGCGGGAGGGGCGCGGAGTGTCCTTGGCTGCGGTGCAAGGCGGGGGATGGCGATAACGCTCGGCTCCCGCCACCCACCGACCCACGGCGGGCCGGGAACAATCGCAGGAACTTCTTCCCCGCTGTCCTGCCCGCACACCCCGTCTGACAAAGCTGAGAGGGGAGAGGGCTACGCTGCCTCTGCCCCGGCTTCCAGGGGGGCAGGATCCGGCCTCTCCGCTCATGGTGTAGCTGTGCCCTGGCCTTTGTGCGCTCAGGACGGGGCTGCCTCCCCCAGCCCTTAGCTCGCCACCCACCTCTTGCCCGGCCGGCTCCCAAAGAGGTCAGGCAAGCCCTCCCTAAGCAAGGGGGAGGAGAGCAGGGAGGGCTCTGCCATGGGGAGAGAGCAGGGGGGAACAAGCTGGAAAGGGGCTGGGTCTGAGAGCTGGGCAGCGAGGAAAGAAGAGGGTAGGGATTTAAGCGGAATGAGAGCGGCAGGGCAGCCGGGAATCGGGGAGAAAGAGGGAGCCGTGTCAGGTCAGCGGCAGGGTCTGCCGGCTCTCAGCCGGTGCAGCAGGCAGGAGCAGGAGGCTTTAGGAAAAGCTGCAGCAGACTGACTTAGCCAGGCAGGCTGGTTACAAGCTAAACCAAGAAACAGGCACACTTAGGTTAAGTGACATATATTTCCCACCACCACCAATGTATCCTAGAAAAAAAGACCTCAGACTCTTCCCTCTTCCTGTTCAGATTTAGGATTCACAGGCGGTAAATTTGGCTTTTAGTCATAACACCTCTCTCCCACCACCCACCCACCCCTTTCCTTGCTTTTTCACTATGAGTCATCTTCAACACCGGTGCCTGCCTACGGCTCCCTTCCAGGGTTTCTCGGCCTCATCTGGGGCTACGGCAGCTTCTAGCTTATCCTCCCTCCTTGCCTCCCTCCCTGCCATTTGGCTGCTTCTGAACATATCCCACTTCACTGAGTTGGTCTGGAGTGCAAGCGCACCCACAACTACCACTCCTTTCCTACTAGCCATAGCAGAATGCTGATAAATAGCATCCAGGGACTGGTAAAGGAGAACAGGGTGTAGATAAACATGACCTTACATTCCTCCCTCTTTTTAAAGAGCTTCATTATCTGGACATGTCTGGCTAGATCAAGACTTTCCATCAACCTAAAAGGCTGGGCTGTTGACAACCTTTCTCCCTCCCTTAAAGGTAGCTCCTGATTACTGGCAGTGACCGCTGTTTGGAGCATGCAAGGTCTATGCAGAGAGAGGTTCCGCTGCAGTAGGAAGACCTTCCAGTCTCCTCTAGTCCCTGGCTTTTGAGACAGGACTGTCTGCTGCTGGTGCTGTCGACCGCCGGCAGGCAAAGGCTTCTGGCAGGCAACAGGTTAGCGGTAGCTGTGTGCTGAGAGATGGAGGCAGCCCGTGTCAGCTTGCTCCCCTCCAGCCTCCCAGCCACTGTCACCCAGCGATAGAGCAGGCACTGCTGTCCTTTATCATGTCTGGGAGAAAGCAAATAAGCAAAGGTGTGTGTGTGAGTGAGTGTGAGCGTGTACGTGTGTGCACAGAAAAGGGAGAGAGGCTAGCAAACATGGATTCAAGATTTTCCTCTCCCCAGTGGCTGTGCAAAGGAATGAAAGGTCTGCATCAAGGTAAGGAGCCCTAATCCAGCCAGAGTGGTACACTCCACTCTGGGAAAGAGAAGTGGGGGTTGGGAGGTGAAGGGGCCAGGGTAAGAGGCAGAGTGCAAGATGGGGAGGAAGGCAGGGAGACAAAAGGGAGGAAAAAAAGAGAGAGGCTCTGGCCTCTTCTCTCCCCTCCTCCCTCCTCGAGATGCGCTGAGAAATTTCTAATCAGCACTTGCAGTTCCTTTCTTCCCAGAAATAATTCCTCTCTGTCCTTTGTTTATCTTTAATTTTTGGCTCTTTATCTTTTGTTTGGTTGTGTGTGTTGTGACTTCATACTGCAATTTCAAAGAATCCTGCATGAGGTACAGTGGATTTGGTTTGGCTTGTCTTCCTCCTGCTCTGCTCTCCCACGTGCCTAAAGCTGGTGTTTTAATAACAACAGCAGAAGGCTGAAGAGCAGGTCATCCTTTATTCCTTCATGTGAAGTGGCACAGGTTAGGATATATGTGGAACTGTGTTCTTCTCATTTTAGAAAGAAAAGGTACAATTTGTCAAGTATCCTTAAGCCTCTGTGTAAAGCTGGTTCTTGTAAGCTACCAAGTGTAGCTTGTTTCTGGAGTGAATCCTCCCCTTGTGTTTACCATTATTAATGTTGTAATTCCTAATGCATTTAAAATTAGAGAGAAGTGTTGCATTGGAGACTGAACTCCAGTTTTACCTACAGAACAAGCAGAGAAATATGTTCTGCCTCACAGCTCAGGCTAAGGTTGGAAAGATTACAGTTAGAAGACTGTCCACATGACAATGTGATCTCTCTCTGTTAAGTAATTTTGCAACAATAAAGTTAGCATTTGGTACCTATTCACTCTCCCTATGTAGGAGAGCCACTGCAATGCAATGGTTTGGTACAACAGGGCGTAGATTTACTATCTCTGCTTTCCCAGCCACAGTTGAGGAGAGCAGGCAGAGGGGACATGCTGCAGCACGGTTGTACTTTACTGTTTCGTGGCCAGCTGAGCAGATTTCTTGGGAAGGCAGGGAAATAGATGGATTGTTTTATCTGCCTTGACTTACAAGTATTCATCTAACTTCCCTTGACTGGCTGCACACAGCCTAAGTGTAGTGTAGCTGGGAAGAAATCTCACATTTTTCTTACTTTTTTTGTTCCTGTGAGATCACCTCAGTGGAAATCCCGATGGCCATCTCGAGGACAGATGTTATGGTTTGGTGTTACCAGGCTTGGAGACACTCTTCCCATTTCTTTTCCTTTGTTCTCAGGCTTCTGGTGGTGACCAGTTGCTGAATGATAGTTCTGGGAATGATTTCTGGGATGTTGAACCAAGACTGTAAACCAGGAGCCATTTGACTATTGTAACAGCTTTCAGACAGTAATGAGACAGAGTGGATTTAGATAATTCACCTGAAAACATCCAGGGTGACTTTTGTGAATGTGTGAAAGGGGCAGATCATGAGTGTAATGAGTGCAGGAAAGCTGTTGAAGAGAGACTGATACCTAGAAAAGCCCATGAAATGTCCAGAGCTCTTGTGAAAGCCCCTACACAGTCCTTGCCATTTCAGGGCTGTGTTCTTCCCTAGAGGAGTCAGGAGCACAGGATGCCTGGGGAACAGCATCACAAAGAATGGGGAAGAGCAAGGAGTAGTCAGATGTCTGCTGCAGTTTGCACAGGGCTGTGTCCTGTGTGGAGTGTTTTCATGGTGAGGTTCTGTGCTGGGTGTGCAAGGCTGTGCTTTTCTCCAGGCACTTTGGTTTTGCCCCTTTCCAGGTTAAGCACTTGGGGAGCTGAAATGCTCAATTTTGCTAGAGAGCTGTAAAAAGCAGTACCCTGCTTTCACCTCAGCTGCAGCTGACCTATTTAGGTGTTGGTTTCTTGCTGGCTAAAAAAGTTGACAGTTAGTGGCCATAGAGCTAAGAACACAAGTCTGAGAGGAACCAGATCAAGGCATCCAATTAATTTCCCATAAGCCACTCAACACAATCTGATAGTGATGGCTTTTAATTAATTGCATGGATTGGATTTAGTCCAACCTGAGTAGGCAAGAATCTGTACAGCACAATCTTGGGGATCCCACTGTCTCCATTCACCTTTTTACACATCTGTTTATCATCTCTGACTTTTCAGTCTCAAAGTCTAGATCTTGCACTTCCTGATTCAGGCTTGAGCTACATTTCAAAGTGTGGATGGTGTGCCCGTATTCAGCAGTGGGAGAAAAACACTTTTAATTGATGCATAGTAGCTAAGGCACAAAAAAAAAAGATACAGCATTCTTTTGCCCAAGAGTTTATTTTGTGTGGAGAAGTAATATAAAATACCCTAGGAGCACTATTTCTTACTAATGAGCTTACCCTTTTCTGTCAGAGTCCTTTAGGTATAGTCTAGGAGTGGTTTTCTGGAGGTGCCTGGTTCAGGGCCCAAGGAATTCTGTTTTCCTGTGTGGACAACTGCCATTTCTGTCAATAAAGGTGCATAAAATTGAGGGATGTGATTTTTGTAGTTTCATAGCATCAGCTGTACTGCCTCAGGCAAGGGGTGGTAATGTGAGCCAAGTAATTGCAAAGAAAGAGATGTGTTGTGTGCACAGATAGGGAGACCCACGCTGACCTGAAGAATAATGTATTGCTTGCCTTCTTTTGGACTCAGATTTTGTGCCCTACAAGGATGCAGTCTGAGACCTGTTACACTACTACAGTATTTGGCTTTGCCATTATTTATGGGGTTTAGTGTTTCAGATCAACTTTATTCTAGTTAGATCATCTTAAAGTCCCCTTCAACCCAAAGCATTCTATGATTCCATTCAGAAAGGCTAACTTAAGGCTGTGTAATGAAGCTAAATCTTCCTGGGATTCATCTAGCCTCAGGGAGGCATAAGCTTCTCCAGAGAGCAACTGAAAAGCAAGATCCTAAGTTAACCACCTCTGAATTGCCTTCTCTCTTTTATTTATGGAAGGTGCTTATGAAGATCAGGTTCACAAGGCTCAAGTGCACCCATACAGATATTCCCCTCTGTAATAACTTCCTGGAATTTTCTTTAATCACCACTAAAATGTATTAGTGATAGCTTGTGCGTAGTTTGAATGCATAATGTGAGGATAGTTCAGGAAAACAATCAGAGAAAAGACATACACGTGAGAAACAGACAAAACCCACACCATTGCATTCCTAAAGTGTGATTATTTTTAAGCTCTTTCTCAGGAAGTGTATATATACACATACACAAACACACAAACCCCTGGTTTATTTTTATTTTCTGAGAGTAAGGAGATCTGTGGTTTTAAGATGCACTTGATTAATTTTTGCAGACCTCTTTTTCTGGGGATTTAGAAGAACAAGAAAGAAGGAAAGCAAAATTGTCACGTAGTCATGAGACTCCCACAAGCTAGATTTTTCTTGTGAAAGTTCAAACATTGTGAAATTCACAATGAACAGGTTGCTTCTCTGGAGTGCAGGAATTACATTTTCATGCTGATTTTGAAATAAGGGCTAATCTTGCTCTGTCTGCATTAGTCAAAACATAGCAGAGCACAATTCAGTTTCTTTTTAGTCCCACTTGTATTAAACCAGACAATGAGCTACCATGGTGCTGTCACGAAGCTTGTCATCCTTTTTCACATCTTTCACTCTTTTCTTGCTGTGCTGTATAAACAGCCCAGAGTTCTGTCCTGTGATACATCTGAGGCTTTTCTTATCTTGGCTCGTCTCTTGAAGATTTTTGAGGTCAGCAGTTTCTTCTTGAAGTTGAGGAAGTCCTAAGCAGAGCTCTCTAATTCACGTTCACGGACATAACTGGTAAGTGTAAAGCCACCATCTTGTCTTCAGGCAGTCCAGCATCCTGTTGGCCTTTTGGATGGATGCTGGTAGAGCAGTGACGTGTGACATGAATCGATTCCAATCACTTTTTTTGGCAGAGGAAATAATAGTTGTATGATTTCCCAGTTCAGCTATATATAATTATATATAATTTGACTTAAATAGATCTAGGGTTTCCACTGCGCAGTCCTTTCAACCTGAGGCACTGTGTTGCTCTTAAATGCTATTTCTGGAAAGGATCTGAAAAGAATACTTTAAAAGTTAATAAAGAATAGCATAGGATAGGGTAGAGAAGGTGCCAGGTAATTTACTGCACATCTCCCAGATGCTTTTGGTTCGAAAAAGAATTCCTGTGTTTTCCCAAAAGCTGCTTTTCTTTTCTTGATATAGACATTCACATGGGGGTGGGGAAAGTTAGTCAGATGAGAATTTGCTAAAGCTCAGCTAATCATTTATTAAAGCAGTCCCTGGCTTGCCAAACTCATTAATCTCATTAACAGGGAAGGAGTGCTCTGGTGCATGGTTAGCTGGAAGCACTGTTTACTAAGCAGCGTACTTCGTTCACAAGGGAAAGATTTAAATATTCACTGTGTCACTGTTTTATCCCTGGAGCTGAAGTAACGTGATGAGTCACTTGACCAGCCCATGTCACATGCTGGCTTTGGCCACAGACTCTGTGGGGTCAGGCACAGAGTTGCCAGATGCAGGTCTGACCTGGACCCATAAGTTATTCAAGGTGTTCATCATGTCTCTCTTGCATTCAGATGCAATCCAGGAAGCATGGGTCTCTGGAGAGAATAAGACAACATCACCACTTGGTTCACCTTAGGAAGCAAGTGGTGATGTTCTCTTAGTGTGGCATGGTCCCTCTTGTCCCCAGGAACAGGAGCTCTAGCAGAAATGTCCCAGCTGCCACTTCTTGAGTTATCTCTCCCCCTGTGCCTCAGGGAAGTGGAGGAGCTGCCTCATTCCCCTGCTTCTCCTGTGGGAACGTTGTGTTGGGACCTCAGCTGTGTTTCATGGTACTCTGGAGAACACCTGCACTTCAGTGTTTGGATTTGGGTCCAGGCACTTCTGGCAAAACTAATGACATCTCCTGTGCAGCTTCCACGTGGCACAAGTATGATGTGTGTAATGTCATGTGTTCTCTATATGCATCATACAGCATTCCTGTGCACTGCAGGCTTTCACTTAGTAGTCCCCAGGGTCAAATCCTGCCCAAATCACGAACTCTTTGTTAGTATCAGTGATTATTTTGCCTCTCTGAAATGTGCTTTCCCCTAGATTCTGTCCATACTGTGTTTTTATACCCTCACTGGTGTTTATAGACTGGTTGTGATTTATAGTTTGGACATTGATAACTTGTTGAAATGCATATTCAGTGTGGGTCCAACCTCTCCACTTTCCTTTGATTCTGGCTCCTGATCATGAGATCTTTGCTTTTGCTTTTCAGGTCTGCAGCTGACTCCAACTTGACCTTGTCCATTCATGCCTGCTGCTGTCATACTGTTGATGCATTTATTGCTCTGTGTCTGCTTTAAGCTCCAGTGCTTTAGTCTATGCCTTTTTTTTTCTTCATCCTAAAGATAATTCCCTGTCATTTCACTTTCTTTTGCAAGCTTCCATCTCCTTTTCATCTCTGTTTTCTGGAGTGAGTGTTTTGGTTTGGGTTTTTTTCTGACTCCATTTCCTCTTATCTCTACATCTTTTCTTAATCTCCTGCAACCTGGCTCCAGCCTTTTGAAATTATTTTGACCTAGGCTGAGACACCTTCTTCAGCTTCTTCCAGCTCAATGTAAGCTTCCTGCTTCCATGATTGTCGTTGTGCTCGTCCTTCTGCTTCCTATACTTACCCTGACACTTTATCCTTACTGATTTCTCCTTTCTTGGCATTTGCCCTTCTCTCCTGCTGCTTCCCAACGTTGGGAAGCCTTTCTTTGTCCTCATTCTCTCATTCCTCCTTACATTTCCTCTAAGTCCATCAGTCCCTTACAAAACAGATGTTGTGTAAGTGTCATCTTCTGCTTTATTCTCTTGAATGTTTCCTTGTGTCTTGTCCTCTCTTTCCCTGCTCTGGGCCTTGGGGTGTATGGTAACTGGGTGTAGGGAGCTGACACCACCAACAATTCCCATACTGAACCTGGTTCCCTTTTCTCAACGAACCGCCACCATCAGGCTCTGTGGCCCCTCAGCTGCAGAGAATGTCCCTGGTTACAAACATCCTCTTTCTTAGCTGCACCCACTCCTTGCTCCGGAGCTGTTCCTGTGCCTCCACAGGCTGGCACATCCCCGCTTGGGAAAGTGGCAGCGTGTGTTTCCAGTGTTGTGTAAGTGCTCTCAGTCATCGCTGCCTGCAGCGCAAGGAGGGAAGCAGTGAAGGGCATGCGTGGGCCATTCCCCTCCGGGTAGATGGAGTACCTCATGCTCCCCAGGGCTCTCTGCTGGCATTGCTCACCGACTCTCAGCTTCTCCCTAAGCTATGCAAAGATGTGGCAGCAGTCCCATGCATCTTCTCTGAGACCTTAATATATCAGCTCCAGGCTGCAGCTCTCCTGTCAACTGGTAGATAAACATTACGTGTTGAGATCCATCTCCTCCCTGGGAATGTGAAAAACTTGAGTGTTTGGGCCATTTTTCTCCGCACCTCCCACATGGAGCAATTTCTCTCAGTGCTACATGCCAGCCCTGGCAGGAGCTGTGCGATTTGGATCCACTGCTTCATGCATCTCTAGGGTTTGGCAGAGCAAGCGGCACTCACTGGGCACCAGTGCACAACGGGCTGGGCCAGGCACTGTGTGCTGCCTGCCTTTCAAAGAGGAGGTGTGATGCCACCAGAATTGAGAAGGGGGAGAGTTATCCTGCACTGGGGTTGTTATGAACTCAGGATCTGGCCCCTTGGCTGACCTGCTGTAGAAGTAGAGTATGGCCATCTCTAAAATACCTCTTCCTTGTCTGTGAACCTGCCACAGAAGCTGTGAATTGTCACACCACTGTGTTAGGGTCTCTACAGCGCATAAGGATCCTACATTTGAGCCTTCAGCCCCATCGTGCTGCATTTTCCCTTGTGTAGGAAGGAAAAATAGCCTCCTTCCTTGTAGGCTATGAAAAAAGCCAGCTTCTGCTGCCAACATCCGTGCTTACATACATTGAGGAATATTGCACCCTAGCACCTGAAACAGATGGACATTTTAATTTTATGTACGTGGGGAGAATGATGCCATGATAAAATGTGGTAGCTGCCTCTTCAGGCAATGCTAAGGCGTATGACGCTCGTGTTTTTGTCTTCTAGCTGAGGTGGAAGGGTTGCAGGTCACCGTGCCTGAGAAGAAGAAGGTGGCCATGTTGTTTCAGCCTGCTCTGCTCCGCTGCCATTTCTCTACTTCTTCCACCCAACCAGCTGTGGTCCAGTGGAGGTTTAAATCTTACTGCCAGGACCGGATGGGAGAAGCTTTGGGTATGGCGACTTCTGGGTTACAAACGATGAGCAAGAGGAACCTGGACTGGGATCCCTACCTGGACTGTGTGGACAGCAGGAGGACAGTCCGTGTCGTGGCCTCCAAACAAGGATCTGCCGTCACTATAGGGGACTTCTACAAGGAAAGAGATGTCAGCATTGTCCACGGTAACTTTCCTACCCCACTGGTGCTTGGTGGGTGTTGGGATGGACCCTTAGCCATCTGAGACACGGAGGCTGGCAGGAATTGTTTGGTTAACTCCATTAGAAAGGGCTGCTGGAAGGGAGCTGTTGTGTGTCAGACATTTAGGATTCAATTGGCCAACCCACCTTAGACCCAAAGGTCATTTCCTTTGGTGTTTCCCTTCATCTGACTCCCAAGTAGGTCTCCAACCCTGATGCAGTATTCTTTTCCGTTGGATGAAGTGGGATGTTTTTATTCCTGGCATATTGCTCTGTATGTAGATTTTCCTTAACAAAGGGATGCCAGCAAGAGAGGTATGAGTTCAGTTTCTGCAGGCTAGGTTTTTCTTCCTTGCAAACTGCACTGATTTGTCCTAGTTCCAAAATACCAAAATTATCCTATACCTCAAGTTTGCTCTACTCTGGACTTCACCAGCCATCATGAACCTAAACCCACACAGCCTTGGGTTCCACAGATTTCCATGGCGTGAAGTCAAGTTGGGTGGAGATGGATGGCAGGGTCCTTAAACATTTGGTCTGGAAGACTTTGTGAGAAACTTTGTCCCTCAAAAGTACAAGGCTTCTGCTTGACTTAGGAGACCACCTAGCCAGAAGTGGAGGCTCCTTGGTGTGGAAAGCATGTCATCAGCCTCAGCAGTGGGGAGTGTTTTCCTTTGTCTCCATGTAACCTCTTTGGTGGGTGGCTGAAGTGCTGTAGGAGACACTGTCTAAGCCTTTCTTGCACAGCATAAATAATGTTGGAGCCCCAGGCCTTAGGTGATGCGAAGGACAGAGAGTGACGTTAGTTGCCCCTTCTTGGTAAGGAAATGAAATGGATTTGGGATGTGGAGACAGACCCAGTGCTTTCATCACTTTGCCTGTAGCTGTTGGAGGGAAAAACTGACTTTTAAATTTTTTTTTTCCTTTCAGATGCAGACCTTCAGATTGGGAAGTTGATGTGGGGAGACAGTGGGCTCTATTACTGCCTTATTATCACACCAGATGATGTGGAGGGCAAGAATGAAGAATCAGTGGAGCTGCTTGTGCTTGGTAAGCCCTCATGCCAGATTACTTTTTCAGTAGATAGCTGATGTATCTCTCCTTCTGCTCTCTCTACTTATCCGTGCACCATATTTACTATAGGTGTAAGATCTGTGTGAAACAGTCCCTGCAGTACCTTCACCATTGCCTTGCACCTTGTGCAGTCATTCACACCTAGGCAAAGTGGGTGGCAAATGCTACCAAACCAGAATAGTTATGTTTACACCCACACTGCTCACACATTACACAGGCATAAATGACTACAGAAAGTGCAGGGCTCTGGAAAGTCAGAACCCTTGTTTTTAAGGCATAAAACAATAAACTTGCAGCAAAGTGAACACTTGGAGATGGAGACTTTTAAAAATAGGCACCTAGAAGACATCAGATCTTCTGCTTTTTGCAGTCTTTTAACATTCCCTTCATCCCACTCTTCTGACCTGTGAGGATGTCAAGAAGCACTGTATTTTTCTGTGTCAGTTTGGGAGATTTTTCTGTCTGCCTAATTATACTTGTCCAGTTAGAGGTGCAGTTTCACAATCACTCTAATGAGGTCTAAGCTGTTGCTGCCACTAAAAGGACCTGTCCTCTCTGTATTGTGCACTCTTGGCTCTGTGTTTCTTTTAAGCTCCCTTGAGCAGTGTGATGAGCAGGATGAGTTTCTTTCCTGTTTGCAGGGTTAGCTTTCAGCGATGACTTCTGCAATCCAGCTCACTGTGAAAGTCAAAAAACCACCCATCCCAGCTAGGGGAGAAAAGCAGAGTGGCATGAGCCTTTCAGGGACATGTGTTGACACTGCCTCAAGCCAGTGCTTGTACTTTTATCCCTAGACTGCCTCAGGAGAGTAAGATGAGTTTTTTCCAACTTCCCTTAAGACTTGCTGCCACCAGTGTTTGTCTGGTCAGTATCCTTGCATGGTTCTTGGGTGTATAGGTTCTGTACATCGGTGAAGGAAATGTTAAAAAGCTTGGGTCTTTAGTGGAGGCATGTGATAGAATGTGTCTGTCAAGTGCCCTTGCTCTCATGGCTAAAGTCAGGGTTTAATTGGCATTTATTTTTGTAGCTGTAGTTGTCATCACAAAATAAAACAGATAGAATGGCTTGGGTGAGTAACTGTAACAGTGCCATCACTTCACCTCACTTCTTCAGGTGTCAGTCAAGCAGTGGTCAATTAGAGAATGAATCCCTCCAGAAAACAGTGTCATACTCCTCTCAAAATCCACAGTGTGACTGGGTATCATATGCTAGTTAATAACAGGCCCAAGAGTGACCTGTGTTAGTTCAGGTGAGGTTCTCTCTGGCAGGTGGCACTTACAGCTGTTTTGTAGCCTCTCCAGAGGAGCTGACTGTCACTGCCTGCCTGATGAATTTTGTCCCTTCTTCACCTTCCTGTCCAGGATTTGGTGTCTTCTCTTATCTGTGCCTACAACTGTGCTCAGACACCAGTGATGAAGCAGTGCCATGGTAACAGGAAGAATCTGTTTTTCAGTGTGTACAGAAGACTATGTGGGGGGGAAAACAAAGAAATCAGCACATCTGAAGCTGGCTTGATGATGTCCCTGACCCCAGTTCATTGTGATTATGTTGTGAGGAAGTAAATGGTTTGTGCTGTGTTACCTTGACCGCATCTGCTTTTCTCTTCACTGCAGCCTGTGGGTCTGACCATGCACTTTGTGCAGCACTCTTAAGTTTGGCAGCAGCATGAAAGCATACTTGTCGTGGGCATACTTTGTTCTGCCTCATGCTGTTTGGCACAGCTTGTGTGTGTTTCTTTTCCTGGGTAGTGTGTATGGAGGCAACATTCCAGGTTTCGGAGCAATTCCAGGTTACCTACCCATTTTCCTTCCTTCCTTCCTTCCTTCCCCTTCCCACCTTATTATTTTCCTTCTGCCTTTGCTGGTATTTTGTCTTCCTTTTTCTTTACTTCTCCCCATTGATGGCTAAAGGTGATAAAAATACCATTTCTTAATATTCTGGGCATCTTCTTGGACATTTTTTATTCCATCCCGTTACTCTGGTAGGTATTTGTGACTTTGCAGGGAGATGGTGAGTACAGATGTAGATCAGAGCATCCACAGTCCTAGGGGACATGCAGTAAAAGGATTTTGGTTGCTGTTTTGCTGTTTGCTGCTCTTTGGGTGAAACCCAGATTCCCTGATAGAGCAGTTGGAGTGGTGAAGGGATAGTGTCTGCAAGAGACACTGTGATTCCCACAGCACATTGCTGTTTGCTCCTTGCTGACAGTGGTCTTTAAAATATAATTCACATTGCTTATTTTGGGGCTGCTGCATGATTTAAGCATAGATTAGAGTTTTGAATAGGGCAGAGGTTCTGTTCACTCATGTTATCAGTGGGGGAAGACAGAAAAATCAGAATGGAGAAGGAAATGGGAAAATATCCCTTCTAGTAGTTTCATATTAATGTCAAGATGAAAGGTGTGTTTAGGTTAGAGAAAGATACTACTGGACAGGGCAGTTTAATGTCACATAGAAGCCTTGAAAGGTCTGAGAGGCAAAAATGGTAATACCTAATAGCATCAATAAATTACTAGAAATTTGCTTATCTAAAGCGGGGGATTCTGCTTTTATACAGTGAATTGCACCATTAAAAATTGGTCAGAAGCTGCTTTATCACAACTTGGAGCAAAATCCAAAGCCTGAGCAAATTACAACATTCCTTTTTTCTTGGTGAAGCTATCACAGAGACCCTCCAGTGAAGTCTAAGTAACCAGTCAGCCTGGGTCATGATGGGATTGCATGTTGTGTCACCTGGATGTGTCCTGTTGATCCACAGAGTGACTGTAGAACTCCAGGTAGCATCAGAGAATCCCGTGAGCTCTCTTCATTTCAGGCCTATTTCAGAACAGCATATAAGCATTTATTTATATCCATTTGTGCTCAACACAGCTGATAGGATTTCTAAAGTATACCTGATGTTAAACCTGTGCTTATGGGCTTTGTTGAAAGACCATTCAGGAGGTTTTGTTTAATCAGGGACTTTAACCCTCTTCAATGGAATCAGTGCAGGCAAGAGCGATAGTAACCTCAGTGCCTCAGAAACACAGAAGATTGGCTGGTAGTGAACCTCCTGGAGAGTAAGGAAAGAATTTAAATTAAAAAGTACTATTTTTTGATGGCATTTGGAATCTCCAGAGGGGGTCTAGCATGCTGGAAACTCTATGAACTCTACTTCAGCTGCAGCAAGACTAGATTAGTACAGAGCTTAGCAATTCCACAACGGGAGTCAAGTTCTGCAACTCAATATGGTTTTATTTTTTAGTACTAATGTGATTGAATCAAAAAAGCTGAATCCTAAATTTAAGAAAGTCTATGTTTCTATATTAGTAGCTAGCAGCTGAGTGTCCTGCTTCTTGAAACACGGTGCTATTAATCAAGTTGTTGTTGGTAGCACCTATGCATGGGTTTTTTACACAAGACTGTCAGTGGGCTTCAGTAACATCATTCATTGCAGCCTTTGTTGAAGGGACCTGCAGGTGAACCAGTACAGTGGGTGCCTGGAATAATCAGAAGTACAGGGCAGTCAGTGGATAGCCCATCCTGAACTGGTCCAGCTGACATCAGGAAGCAGTAAGCATGGGATTGCACATAACCCAGAGAGCTGGGATTTCCCAATTGGGTGCAGAGTCCTGCGAAAGCAGCTACACTGCTCCTTCCCAGAGCTGGTACAGCTGCAGGGCAGTGGCTGTGGGTATGGCCAGGCACTGCTGGCCACCCTGAAATCATAGAATCCTTTGGTTGGAAAAGACCTTTCAGATCATTGAGTCCAATCGTACCTGTCCATCACTAACCCAGATCTCTGAGCACCTCGTCTACCCGTCTTTTAAATCCCTCCAGGGATGAGGACTCAACCACCTCCCTAGGCAGCCCCTTCCAGTGCCTGAGAACCCTTTCAGTGAAGAAATTTTTCCCAATATCCAATCTGTCCCTCCCCTGGCACAACTTGAGGCCATTTCCTCTTGTCCTGTCCCTTGGTCCTTGGTTGAACAGACCCACCCCCATCTCTCTCCACCCTCCTTTCAGGGACTTGGACAGAGCCAGAAGGTCTCCCCTCAGCCTCCTTTTCTCCAG
Organism: Caprimulgus europaeus; assembly: GCA_907165065.1. The sequence goes on along the minus strand of OU015523.1, from coordinate 5,273,446 downwards.
GCCCACCAACCCCAGTTCCCTCAGCCGGGAACTCAGCACACTTGTGCTCCAGACCCTTCCCAGCTCCATTGCCCTTCTCTGGACACATAAATCTTTGCAAGCTCGGCAGTGTTCGCATTCCGAGATTTTACATAGCTTAGACATGCTTCAGTGGCTTCACTCCCAACAGTGGCTTCGCTCCCAAGGATGTGTCACGTTCCTGGAAGAGGCAGGAACATGATCTGCTAATCCCAGTTGTTGGTTTGATATGTTGGTTAGTGATCCATGTGCTTTGCTAGACAGCTATTGCCTTTTTTTCTGCCAATTCAGCACCTAATACTACATAAATGATATATTAGTGAAATATTATTTTATAATTAATCTTTTAGAAGCTGCAGCTTCTACTGTTGTTACACTTTAAATAACAAGAATTAGCATTTGAGGTTTTTATTAATTTTGTTAATTTCTGAAGTCAACTAGCACTTAACATTGGTAAACTCACACCTTTGGTAGTTTGTATTACCAGCCAATATTGATATAGGCTAAAACCAAAATTTATCAAGTCTTAACACCCATAGGTGGGAAAGAATGTAGGTAAATGTCCACCCAGCGTATTGCACAGGAATTAATGTGCTAATAGAGACACACATTGGCTTTCAGAGAGGATAAATCTCTACTGGGCTGTGTGTGTATGGTGTGCAATGCTAATAAGACAGTTCTTACTCAGCAAAGTGACTCAGTAGCTGGTATAAATATAGTCAGATTTGGAGTCTCTGTGTGTGCCAGGAGAGACTGTGTTATAAAAGTTGATGTGGTTTTGGAGACGGAAAAGTTCTTGGCAAAATTTTCCTTGACAAGATGATGGTTTTAGAATTTTGCTCTTTTTCACTGAAAAGCTGCCAGTAGCATCTCTCTGAGCCAGTACTTGGTCACAGTGGTTGGCAGAGATGTCAGTGCTGTGGGCCATGTGTAGGGGATGAGAGGGCCAGATCTCAGCCGGGGACGTGTCCTGTGAGCGACCGCGCGGCGAGGGCTCTCCGACCTTGCGCTGCGCCTTGGTGACTGAAGGTGGGTGGTGGGGTGGTGCCAGCAGGCGAAGGAGGCGATTGGCACGGGAGCCCTGCACTTAAAAATCCAGGAAAGGCCTTGATGCCAGGAAGGCTGCTGGTGTCCTCCCACCCCAAAGCGCACGTCCTGTTCTCATTAGGTGCTGCTGCCCTGTCCTGAACCACAGTGCTGCCAGCTTTGTCATCTGGGTCCAATCCCTCTCATCCTAGTTTAGGCTGCTCTGTTACTTATTTCACGCCATTTAGAAGTGCTACTTGTTGCCAAGGGGCTTTTTTTTTTTTACCCTTCTTTTCCTCCTTATTTGCCAGCCAGCCACATGCTGCTCACAAAGGAGACTGGCGTGATTAAAAGACCTCCGTTACTAAGGTAGCCATGGCAACAGCCTCCTTGGAGGTCTTTGTTGCCTGCTAAAACTTTGATCTCCAAGAAGGGCTGCTGCTGTTTCTCCCTCCAATTGAAGAGAAGGACAGAAAGCAAGCCTAAAGTTTACTCCAAGCAGAGGGAGCACAGAGGAACTCATTGCAAAGCCGTAGCCGCCCAGTAAATCTCATAGCAGCTTCCTTGGAAAAATATCTGATTTACAAGGGCCACACTTCCTCTCCTGTCATTTCCAGCCTCCTGTCAGGGCAGTGTCCTGTGCCAGGGGCCTCTTGCCATGGCATAGCTTGGCAAATTTTTCCACCACTGAAGAAGAAATAATTCCTTCTGTAGCTGCTGCCTCCCGTGCTCCCACTGCTGCAGGTAGGGCTGCAGAGGCAGCCCCTGACAGGGAAACCAGTTCAACAGTTATTCTGTATTTACCCAATTTTATTACATTTATGCAATTGACACTATTTACCATGTTCCCATGTTTACCCAATTGCCATGTTCCTGACTGCACCTGCGCCTAATTTATTCCTATCATCATTTCTATTCAGCTGCACCACTTACCCTAATTATTTTGGTGTCTCTTCTCTGCAGACTCTCTGCTAAGAGTCTGCTTGACTCCGGGTTCTCCCTCATCTGCTGCTATTTGCTCTCCCGCTCTGCCACCCGCCCTCCTCCTGCCTATTAACTCGTGTCCTCGCTCACCTCTCCTGTATCTCTGCACCTTCTGGGCTCTCTCTGCATCCCCTCAGCTTTTCCCTCTCCCATTCCTCCTCTCCCACTACACTCTTGCCGGTGCAGATTTGGGGCTTGCAGGCTCCCTTGTGCTGGGGGCCACGGTAAGAGGCTGCTGTGGGTGGGTAAAGCCCTGCAGCAGCACGGTGGGAATAGAGACAGGAGTGTGTCCCAGATCCGTGCTGGAACAAGGACAAACTCTTAACTCCAGCAGAGCCGCCTGGGACAACCCTGGTAAACGGGGCCATTGTCTTTTCCCTCTTTCCCCTGAGGTTTCTGCTGGGGCTGGGTGGTGAAAGCTGGCACAGAGGACACGCAGCCCTTGCAGGGGTGCGGAGCTGGGGCTCAGCAGGGTGCCTGGCTGTGTCTTGGAGTGCCTGTGCTCCATGCACTGGTGGCCAAAGCCTCCATGCACTGGTGGTGCAGCCAGATGTTCTCTTGGCAAGATGTTTTACTGAATTGTTTTCTCCTCATAAATTGCTTTGCAGCCCCAGCCCTCCACCTTCAAGTTGCCTTAAAAAAAAAACAAACCACAAAAGAAGAGAGAAGTGAGGTGAGCTTACTGCCCACAGAAGGAGCTGCCTGGGCACAGAGGGCCAGGAGGTTGGTGGCTGTGATCACCATGGTGGCTGTGATCACCATGGCCTCCTCCTGGCTGTTGTTCCAGCTGCAGGTCCAAAGGGAGACCTTGCTCACCAAAACCTGCCCTCTCTGCCCCAGCTTCAGCACCGTGCCAGCCTGGTTTGCCCTCCCACTTGGCTTTGGGGTGCACCCACACAGCCGTGGCAGGCAAGTGAGAGTGAGTGGTGGCCCTTGTCCCCAGAGCCACCCTGTCCCTGTGCCTGCTGGCAGGCTGTCTGCTTTTGCTCCACTTGTTGCTGGCAGCAGAAGAGGGAGGAAAGTCGCCTTCAATGAGGGCACTGACGGGGAGCCTCCCGTCACCCTGGAAACCACGGGGCAGCCCCCCGCCTCTTGCCTGCATCAGACATGGTGGGGGAAGGGTCATCAGGGAATTAATTCAGCCCAGGATGGAAGGGGGGAGAGCTGGGGTGCATTGAAGGCTGCTGAGGGCATGGCAGTCCAGCAGCAGGCTTTGTGCTTGGTGACTGTGAGCTGGGCGAGTCGAGGCGGCACAGATCAGGCTGAGCAGTGATGGGGTTCGCTGCTGCTTTGGGTGTCCTGGGCTTTGTGCTTTTGGTGGCTCCAGGACCCCCAGGGCTGCACAAGCAGGGAAATACTTGAGTGTTTGTAGGCAGCACAGAAGAACTACTTTGGTTGTCTTTGTTAGGAGTTACTCAAGCGCTGTGATTTTTGAGGGGGTGTTTCTTCCCCCTTGAACACGTGGTTTCTTCTGGGGATCAGGAAGCACCATAAGACCTGGCGCTAGCAGGGCTGGAGGCTCTTTGGGTAGGTTCAAACTAAAGCAGGTGCCTATTTGGACTCTTGAGATGGAGCTTTTGCTCTTTATAGGTGTCACTCCCATACAGCTGGAGCACCTCTCCTATGAGGACAGGCTGAGAGAGTTGGGGCTGTTCAGCCTGGAGAAGAGAAGGCTCTGGGGAGACCTTCTAGCGGCCTCCCAGTACCTGAAGGGGCTACCAGAAAGCTGGAGAGGGACTTTTTATAAGGGCAGTTAATGATAGAACAAGGGGAAATGGCTTCAAACTGGAAGAGGGGAGGTTTAGATGAGATATTAGGAAGAAATTCTTCACTGTATGGGTGGTGAGACACTGGCCCAAGTTGCCCAGAGAAGCTGTGGATGCTCCTCCCTGGAAGTGTTGAAGGCCAGGTTGGATGAGGCTTTGAGCAACCTGGTCTAGTGGAAGGTGTCCCTGCTCATGGCAGGGGGTTGGAACTGGATGATCTTTAAGGTCCTTTCCAACCCAAATCAGTCTGTGATTCTATACCTCTGGTACCACAAATCAAAGCCCTGAGTTAGCTGTATACCTCCAGCTCTTTGTCCACTGGCATCTGCTGTCAGACTAGGGCTGCAGGTGAGCTTGTGCAGAGATAACACATGGGAGGCAAGCTGCATGCCTGTGTCTGCCCATACATTCTGCGTGCACGTGGTTCATGTGTGCACTGTTCACATACACACAGACCTGGGAACAAATTGCTTATTTATTTTGTTCATGTGGGGAAAAATAAGGAATATATCCAATATGCACATGGAACATAATGTAAATGTAGCATACTGTGACACAAGGCATACATCTGTTGCATGTGTTTGGAGCCCACTTGTGGCACCCAAGACTTAAGCCAGATGTATGTTATCCATGTGCCTATATCTTGTGAGCAGAAAGCATACACGAGCACTTTCCCATAACAAGCTAGCTGAGAACAGCATGGACACACTTGATTCTTCCAGAAAATGACCTGCAAAGAATGTAATGAAACTCTTTGTATATGTAGATGAAAATGTTACAGGAGACTGATGGCAAGAGTCCTCCTTCAAAGTAGCAAATTATCTGAAGGATCAGCGTTGTATCTTTTGCTAAGGCTTAGAGAGTACCTCGTCATGATGGTGTTAACTCGTGAGTACTTGACAGCTTTGATGAGGTGCAACTGGTTGCAAAGCACTGCCTGCATTCAGGGTATGTTGTTTACGGCTCCAGCAGGCATCCTGGTGGATTTTGATCTCTATAGAACCTCTGCTGAAGCACTGAGAAAAAGATGGACGGTGGGAATTTGACTGTTACATGCGTCAAGGACAGACTAGAGGCCAAGGAACTTGGGATCCAGGTCATCATTGTGTCTGAGTGCTGCTTAGTGCAGGAGCTGAAGGGCATGTGGGGAGGTTAAAGGTAGCTTTCTACCACTTTTGCACTGGCTTACCCATAGCTGCTTCGGTTATGTTGTATCCACAATGTATGTCTCTCTTCAGAGTGCAGCTCTCCTATCTCTTATGCATGTCTGTAAAAACCTAGCATGATCCTGGTGCTAGATGACAGAGTAGACAGCACAGCTGCACATAGGGCTGTTCTGCCAATGCACAGATGTGTGTCAGTTATAGCTGAGCACCACGCAGGATGTTTGCTGTGTGTGAGAAACATCCCAGACATTCAGTGCCAAAACAAATAGGCCTTTGGGCTTGGATTTGGTTTGTATTCAGTTATAAATTAGAAGTTGAATCAACTTTTTTTTTTTTTTGTTCTTTTCCTTTTGCAAAGTGATTCAACAAATTTCCACATGAATCCTTCCCTGGTTGATTTGCTTCGCTTGAGAGTTGGCCTGATATCACACAATCTCACCAAGCTGCTCATGCATCTTGAAATAAGCAGCAGATACTCACTTCAAGACTCCTTCTCTGGAGCTGGCTCTGCAGAGCCTCACATGGAGAGCAGCACCCACGAGTGTTGGATGCATTTGGCTGACTTGTCAAGGGCCTTGGGTTAAAGATGTTTCACATCCATCCAAACTACATCAGTACATTTTTAAAGTAAACTAAGTCCTCCTGTTTGAGAGCTGGTGTGCATTTCCAGGAACTTCTTGTCTGTGTAGAGCATCACCCAAGAAAGATGTTACTGTGTAACTGCACTAAGGGGACCTCCTTTTTCTTGTCCTTTTGTGCCTAGGTTGGAGAAGCTTTGTTCCAGATTCTTTTCCCTCCAGCTCTACTGATAAAGATAAAATTTAAGGACACAGAAATGGCAGAAGTGCAGACACCAGGCATCCAGTGGGATGACAGCTCTGGTTGATAGGAATTCACTTAACAGAGTGCAAGTGTGCTGATGAGAAAGGGGACTGGAGGCTAAAGCAGGGGCTGGGGAGTGTGTTTTTCTTGCAGTAACCTCTCTCCTTGTTCTCCTCCTTCTGTCTTTTCTAGGCAGGACAGGGCTGCTTGCTGATCTCTTGCCAAGTTTTGCTGTGGAGATTATGCCAGGTATTCAGTCATTTCACCCTTCAATCACCCAGTCCTCTGCCATCTTGTCTGTTTATCCTACTACAGCATCTTTGTGTGGTGTGTGTTTTACTCTTATGTGTGTTTTATCTGGGGTAAAAAGGGCAAAGCCTATTGCTTACTGGAAAAGTGTTTTGGGTTGAGATCTGAGAGATCTGATGCTGGGACCTGGGGGAGGAACAGCCACACTGGGAGGAGGCATAGAGAGATGGTTGATGTCATGCCAGGATCAGTGTGAGAGCAGAAATGCCAGCACTGTTCAGGGGAGGTTTTCTATCAAGCTCTCTGCTCTCCCCCTGCTAGCACAAAGGTAACACTGCTCCAGCCTGTGAGGCCTTGGCAGCCTCGTGTGCCCGGGTGGCTTTGTACGTCAGCTGCTCTTGTGCAGCCTCCGCTCCCCAGGCCCTGTCCTGAGGGTCCTGTTGTAGCCATCACCACAGATGGTAGCTCAGGAGGTGCTAGAAATAGAGCACTGGTCAGAACCCATCAGTGGCACAGCCCCTCTTGTGCTGCATGGCCAAGGTGTTATCTGGGTAGCACCAGGTGGTTGGATGAGACATGAAAGCTCTCTGCTGATGAGAAATCCCTTGCTAGCCAAACTAATGAGGACCACCAGTTCTGGCACTCCTTGCAGAGGAAACAGAGACTGTGCAACAGATTGGCCTTGAAAGGGAAAAGCTGTGAGAACATTTAGCCCTTGAGTCATCTGATCATCCCCTGACAGTGCCCGAGGAGTGTTTCTTTCACACATTTGTGCAAAAATGCAACTGCACATAAATGTGTGAAGCTATTTTCATGTCTGTCCCAGAGATGCCAACAGAGAGCAGGCAGACACTCCCCCACCCTCAGTGTCACCCAGATCTCCCTGGAAGTTCAGCATGGCAGGAAAAGAATTGGTCTTTTCAGCATAGGCAGAAGTTGATTTTCTTTTGCCTATCACTTTTTTTCCCCCACTATTCACAATTTTATTGAATAGGTATAAAATTCTTGTGTGTTAGCCAGGTAGCTTTCTGTTAGCCTCACTGCATGGGTATAGACAAGAAAGTGTAAAAGACAGCAGCAAACAACATTTCAGCTGTTAGCATTGCCTGATACCTGAAGAAACAAAAGCAGGTGCTCCTGCAAGCACAAAACAGTAGTTCCCTGACAGCGAGGACACATAGCATTTCAGCTTGGTGGTCATTTGGATCTCAGGGTTACAGCTGTATCTGGAAGGGTTGTGACAAAAGATAACAGTTGTACTGGAGGAAGGATTAGGGAATTGCAGATAAAAGTCGTTGAATCCCAGTTTTGTGCATAAGGGAGGAGCCAACAGGCTCTTTTGCTCTTTTCTTAACCTCAGCAGAGAAGCAAATGGTCTAACTTAATGTGAAATAAAATCCTTTGTGGTTCATAGTGATTGGGACACTGATTTCAAACCTCCACTCCTGATGCTGATGGAGTATCTCGCAATGAGGGATGTACATACTGACCTGACCTTTTATACTCCCCTGGAAGGTTTTCACAAAGACCACAGCTACACTTACAGTGGACTTGCTCTTTGTTTTTTTCCTCTACCAGATTTTTATCTTTTATGGGGTGGTTGTGAACTATCCAGTAATAGCTCTGGAGATCTGATACCTGAGCTTCATTGCATAGCTGTGGCTGGCCACCTCTGTCATGCGATACCATGTCACCTCCTTCTCTGCATCGATAATGGTCGTAGAGAACAAGATGAGAACGTGACCCTGAGCTGTTGCCCTGCTCGGGTTGGCATGGATTAGGAAGTACAGGACTGGAAAGGATGGTCTTGCTCGTTATCTTGCTTGTTATCCCGATGAGCACCTTGTAATTTCCTCCTCTCCATAAGCTTAGCAAGTGTAAGGGTAGACTGAGTTTGGCCTTTTCCATTGGATCACTTTTTGATGTGTGTCTTCTAGCTTCCACCTATATTACTCAGCCTGTTTATGCCCATTTATGCAAGACCTTTAACTACAGTACCTGCTTTTCCTCCTAGCATGTTCACAGGCAGCCGCTGCATCTCTTCTCAGCCTTCCTTTGAACAGACAAACGCAGTGAGCTTCAGCTCTCCTGCTGCAAGGCAGGCTCTCCAGTCCCTTCATCCCCATCCACTCCAACCTGAACTCATCTGTTCTTGTACAAAGATGACCAGAGCTGTATAACATCAGTAACTTCAGATTAAGTTACATGGAGGCCTTGTATGCTGGCATTAATATTTTCTTAACACTACTGGAAATTCCTCTTCTGCTGGGCGTGGGGTTACTTTTGCTATTTTTGTGGCTGTATTGCATAAGCAGTTACAGTTGTCCTATGCTAGAATGGTATACTGCATCATTTATCTTGTTTTTCAGTTGTTTTCAACTAATGAAGTCCTGTTCAGAAGAGAAATTGTTCTTTAATCCTTGAAGTATGACCTTGAAAGTATTGCTGCATACCTTGAAATTCAGTATATTGCTGCATTTCATGTTACTTATTGTAGGCTCAAGGACACCTGGCCCTTTCTAAAACATATCCTAGCCTTAACTGTTAGTGACAATGCTTCCCTGCCTCTTCCCATCAAGATACATTAATACATTCTTATTTTTTGTGTAAGGATCACTTGTGAAAATATTGAATAAGATGGTTACTAGAAGCAGCATTTGAGGAATGTGTATCAGTAATCTTTCAGCTCTTACTTTTCCATTCATGAATGCTTCCCACCAGCCATTTCCTTATTTGTTAGCTGAATTTTTCTCAGCATATAGTATCTTCATTAAAAAAAAAAAAATCCACAAAGACCAAAATTATCTGGAAATTTAAATGAAATTCATCTGTTTCAACCAAAAAAAGAAATAAAATATTCAAAAAAATATAAAACATTTCACTTGACACTTCTGAAATGAAGTGTTTTGATTTGTAAATGCCAGCTCTTTCAGTGACATTTTTTAAGGCAAATTGTAAGTTCTAGATTAAAAATGGCATTAAAAAAGGGAGTTGTTTGTAGAAGAGTTAAGGAAAACTCCAACAAAACAAAGAATTTTACTTTTGTTCAAACAATGCTGTGGATGAATAAAAAAATGACACTTCCTATTTTTACATTTCATTAAGAACTGGAAAAATCTGTTTTGACTGTTCCAAGTTGCACATTTTTCCTTGACTTTTCAGCTTAGCAGCTCAGGTTAGAGGTGCGCTGTTCTTCCAGTGTGATTCTGTACTCACATTGCAATCCTTGTGTCAATACTTCCTCCTCTGAAATAACAATGTACCAGGAGACCCCTCAGTGAATACTGGACTTCTGTCCAGAAACAGGCCTCTACTGCTTTTTTTATCTCTGCAAAGCAGCTCTACCACTTCTTTCTTTGCTTTCTTACCATCTTTTGAAGGTGGTTGGATAACCATCTGGGTACAACCTGGAGTCTTTGCTCACAGATTTTTCCCTCACCAGTGGTTTGACTTGTAGATAGGTTGATGCATCTCTCTGATGTAAAACCAACTCCAGGTCTTCTATACATTCCAAGCCTTGACATTTCTTGATTCTGATGTGTTCACTGACCATTCTCTTAACCTGTGGCATTGTGGTAGGTGCAGCCTGTGTATTCAATCCCCTGCAAAGCTTGGGGTGGCCAGATGCAGAGCTGGGAGTTGCCCCAACACAGGCTTGGGTACCACAGCTGCTACCACTGCAGATTTCCCAGCAGCAAACTTTGAGAAACCTTTTATCTCTCCCCTTCCTGTTCAGACCCTCATTTTATGGACCACCTCTTCTGTGCTTTCACTTGTAGGGTGTTTTTTAGCTGTTCCCTTTTGGGGCCTGGCAGACATCATCTGAGCAGCAGGAAGGGAAAAAGAAAAATAAAAAAGAGTGGTTGTTAGTTTTCCTGGCTGGCTGCAGTGCCTGCAGAGGGTGTGCATTCGGCACATTCAAAAGGATAATTGCATGCGTGGGCCTGGTGGTGAAGGGGCAGGCCTGGCTCATTTACTGGGCTATTTATAGCTTGCTTTTCACCATTGTTTGTCCCAATAAAACTAGAACATAGGTAGGGAACAAACACACAAGCAGGGCATGAACGTGGCCAGGAAGAACGAGTCTTTGATGAGATCCAGCAAGTCTGCTGTGGGGTGAAGGGTTTCTGTGCTGGGGAACCAGAGGTCCTGCCTCTGTGCTGCTCACCTCTTGGCCGGCCAGAGATGTCGTGGGAAGGATCCATGTTTCTGTAGCTCCATTTCTCACTGTCATGTGCCATTTCTGCTTCAACACCGATGGGGACATAGTCCTAGACCAGCAGGAGTCCACTGCTGTTATTCACCTGTTTTGCCCCTTTACTCTCCCCTGGAGGATGTTGCTGATGTTCCCTTCCCCAGCAATGTGCAATCCTGTAAGTATCTCCCTTTCTCCCTTTGTTTTTCAGAGTGGGTCTTTGTGGGTCTGGTGATCCTGGGGGCATTCCTGTTCTTCCTCCTGGTGGGGATCTGCTGGTGCCAGTGCTGCCCACACAGCTGCTGCTGTTACGTCCGCTGCCCCTGCTGTCCTGAGTCCTGCTGCTGTCCTCGGGCACGTGAGTGACCCTGCCCAAGCCTGGTGCAAATCTTATGTGTAATTTTTGCTCCCTGGCAGAGCAGAGGAGAATCTGCTAATACTGCTTCCTTTGCCCTGAGCACTTTCTTGACTAAGGAACTAGTTCTTAGGGAGTGAAGGATCTGACCTATTGCTCGATGGTTGAGTGCTCAAAGTTAATTACAAATGTAATTCCCCGAGCCCTCCCTGCCTTGGCGGCTCTGCCTGCTTCTCCAAACTGTCATGTTCTCCTTCCAAAGTTGTTGTTATGTCAGTGAATGTTGCAGGTCAGAGCTAAGAGCATCCTGGGAGGTTACTTCCCAGCAATGCAGAGCAGGTGCCCTCTACAACAATGCAAAATCCTTGCAACCCAGCAAGGTTCCTGGTCAGGCTCAGGCAGATCTGTCAAGTTTCATGAGCCTCATCCCTGCTGCTTGAATCATCAGTTGTTTTTAAAGCTGAACTGCCAGTAAATCATGGCAGTGGCAATGCTGTCTTTAACACCCTGAAAGTCTTTCAGTTGCTGGGCATCTTGCAGTGCTCATCTCACCTGCCATGTGTATTTTTTAAACTCCCCTCAGTGGCTTTTGAGGTATAGAGAAATTCAGATTGTTCCTTGTCATTTGTCCAGTTGTTTCCTGGGGGGTTGTCACCAATGTAGGTGATGTGCAGGTTTGGGCCTCGTGCCGTGTGGGTCTGTCAGAGGCTGGTGTGATACTGACTGCTATTCTTTTTCTCTTTCAGTGTATGTAGCAGGCAAAGCAGCAAAAGCTGGATACCCTCCTGCAGTCTCTTCCATGCCAGGTCCATACTACATCCCCAGTGTTCCTGTAGCTGGTGTCCCATCTCCTGCTGTGCTGATGGATAAGTCTCATCCCCCTCCCTTAGCCGCAAGTGACTCCAGCGGAGGAAGCCAAAATGGTAATTTGCAGTGCCAGGAACAACATTCAGTCCTCTTACTGGGAGCAGGGCTGGGAAAGGGAGGAATGGTTGTCACTGATAGAGTGGTATGAGCAGAAGAAACACAGAGAAGCTGCATTTTAATCCTGGCTCTGATAATGACATTTGCATCCCTTAGGGCCACACAGTCCAACTTTTCTAGTTTCATCAGCACAGTGTCAGTTTGTGGGTGCCTAATTAGGTCAGCAGGGAATGGGAGGCCAAGTTCATGCCCAGAACCCCTCTCATTACTGCTGCAGATGTTTACTTGTGGAGGACACAAGGATGAAGATGATTTCAGGGGAGCAGAGCCAGTGGCTGTTTTCCCCTTAGAGCTGATGCCTTGCAGGCTGCTCTCTCTTGATAAACTGTTCTTCCTACCCTCTCTGCTTGCCCTCTGGCAGCAGTTTTTCTGCATCATGTTTTACTGTCCCCATGGCATTTTGGGCACAGGGACCTGCTCCCTCTGCACTTCTGCCCAAGAGCATTTGGGGCTGGACCCTCTCCCCTACATTACAGCAGTCAGTAGGTCACTTTTTTTTGTTCAGCCTTTGCATTTGTGAAATATGAGTGATAAAAGGCTTTTTAACTAGAAAGGAGTTGTGGATCAATGTCAGACACAGAGAATCAGTATGATGACTCTGTCTTGGTGAGGGTCACTGCTGCTGCAAAGGAAGCTGCCATCAAGGAAAAAGAGGGTAACTATTTAGCCACATGCTAGCATTTCAGGATCAAAGTGGCTGTCTAAATTTAAACATGCTGCAGCAGAAGTGTCTCTTGCCAATGTAGAGTCACCATACTCGCCCAGTATGTTTGCCATTGATCCAGCCACATGTCTGATTGCAAAGCATCACACTAATTATCAGTTGTTAAATTTGCTCATGACAGGGTGTTGATAAGACATTTCAGAAAAGGCAAGATCAAGTAGCATAATCAAGTAATTAAGTTTTTGGAACAACCCTACACATCCTTCCACTGCCCCAGACAGTATATTAACCTTTCTGGAATTACAAAAAATATTTTCCTTCAACAATCATGCTTTTTTCTCCTCTGAGAATCTGAAACAAAACAGAAATCAAAACAGAGCTCTTGAATGGAGCATTTTGAAATAAGAAAGAAATCAATCACTGATCCAAAGCAGAATGTATCCAATTCAAGAACCTTTGTCAGAAAATGATGAACAGCAGCCCAGTGCTTCCTGTTTTCTTTTTGTGAAAAATGCCACTGCGTGGTGTTGGCCATGGGAACTTCCAGGGATTTTTTGAGTCAGTTCACAGCCCCAGTCTTGTCTCTGCTGTACATTACTAGCAGAGCTCAAATGAAGAATGAAAAACTGTGCATATATTTGGTAACCAAGTGGCATGAGTCTTAGCATCCCATGTTTATGACACAGAAAGATGCATTTATTGTATCATCCAAATCAGCTGGCTAAACTTAATCCCTCAACTCAAGACTTGACAGGAAATACTGTGTATGACAAATAAAACCATTATTACAGAGTTTTAACTGTTGTGGCAAGACAACAGAGATTCTTAAGCTTTTTATTTTTTTAATTAATATTTTTTGCAGTAATATGGACAAGTCTGAGTCATGTACCTGGTGTTCAAGGTGTTCCTTGAACTGTAGAGCTAAGGAAGGGGGATAGCCTGCACGCTTTTCCTTTTCTCTTGAGGTCCCCACAATGCCAGAATATCCCCTAATTACAGGCTGTAGAAGAGAAAACATTATGTGGCTGGTCCAAGCTACTTATTTGCTGGTTGGCCAGACAGCAAGCTAAACAAAACAGGTAATGATTGAGTTTATGATAAAGACCTTCCTCAGAAGGAGCACTAATTATGGTCTCTATCTTCCATGCAGCCAAGTGTAGGTCTGATCTGAAACTTGGTACGTTTGAGACTTCAACCTTTCTATCAAGTTTATTTTAAAAAAATGAGATCAGAAGTGCTGGGGGTCAGAGACTGGAGGATTCTGTAATTCTGGCTGCCAGGCTAAAAAGGACAACCTTTGCCCTAGATAGTTTCTGTGTTTATAAATGACCCTGTGAGGTGATCTAGTGAGCAAACTCAGGCATGAGGATATTTAGAGAATTTGTCTGAGGTTACATAAAATCTGTTTGACAGAGCTCCAGTGAAGCCTAGGAACGCCATCCTAAACTTAGGGCTGAACAAGGCAAGGAAAACCAACTTTCAGCTCTCTTTTATTTGGAAGAGTGTTGGCAACATGTAAGTTAGGGTGTATACTTGGTCTGTTTTAAATGCAGTGGTTACCTGGAGACTCTTGCATAGATTTCTTAAACCATGTACACAGGGAAGCTTTTAGATTCAAGAGCTGGACTCCAGACCTTTCATATGGAAAGTGTATAAGGATGAGACATCATTTACTTCCTAACCACCCTTGTCTGAGGAAAATAGTATCACTGTCCTTTCTGGGGAGGGAAACAGCTTACAGTTTTGGCTGACTTGGTTCCACCCACAGAAGAATAAAAAAAGTCTCTAGTTAAACACAAATTAGACATCAGAAATTTATGAACTGTTCAGAAGAAGTAAAATATGGTCTAACAGGGAAGAATGTTCCATTCCCTTTGATTTCAGTGAATGGTTCTGGACAAGTGGTTAATGTTGCTGCATCTTTATTCCCTTATAATTAAGATGGGCTTAAAAATATTCAGACCTTATTAAAGGGTTATGGCAATTTACAGATGAAGAAGGGTGTGAGGAGGAGGAAGCAATAATATCTTTAGTTCTCTCACAAAGGAATAATAAAGAGATTTAATAAGTTGAACATTCAATATCATTGTGAAAAGTATATAATAAATAAACGTGGAGACAAAATAATGCTTCATCTATAATGGAAAATACTTTTTATGAGCTGTGCACAGTCATCTTTGCAGATTGAAATCCAAAGTTAATTTCTAGATGCTTACAGAATTAATCAAGAAATTCATTTGCCTTTTGATACACAGCTTCAATAGCAAGTCTAGTGTGAAGCCTGGCTAATTCTCCATCAGTTCCATGAGCTATAGGTGTTGCCCAAACAGATAATTGGCACAGCCTCAGCGTGAGTAGTGGTGGGGAGACAGAGTCTGGAAGTTCAAGTTCCCCAAAGGTTATGAGTAGGTCAGAGTCATTTCTAGCTGATGGTTGTTTGCTGGGCTGTGTATAAATGAAGTGGCAGCTTAGCTGAGCTCCTGGTAGACACGTTAGAAGAAAGAATAGCAAGAGGCCTCTTCCCTGGCATGGTACCAGGCAGAGGTCAGCTGTAATGGTGAGGTGAAGTGCAGAACTCGCCTTGCTGTTGCTCGAGTAGTGCAGCAGGAGTCATCGCTTCTGAGGCCAGTCAGTCCAGCTCCTCTTCATAACAGCAACCTCATTTCAAGAGACATGCTGGTCTTCCGCTTTGGAAGGCAGAGGCAGGGTTCCTTGTGTTCTGTAAATCACTGTGTGCGTTTGCAGTTGCTGTACCCGCATTGTGGGGATAATAAAACAGTGAAACTCCGGGCTGCTGTCAGCTGAGCTATCTGGAGACGTGTTGAAAGTAGGACCCTGATAAACCCGTGCTATGTTTTAACATCTAATACCTTCCCCAAGTACAGATGCACAAGGTAATATTTCAGGGTGTAATTACTTACCTTACACGTGCACAGTCAAAACCCACAGCAAAGCACTTTCCTCCTGAAGCAATTTGTGGGATTATTGCAGAAATCATTTCACCATTTCTATGGTACAACCATTTCTGAAGCAGCTCATGGTTATTTAATAGTGCACAGACACATGCACAGCAGTTTAGGACAGAAGGTGCTTAAGAATACCTCTGCCAAGTCCCTGTTCAGCCCACACACTGCATACTATGCATTGTACTACCAACCCATATGTTAGTACCTTGATGTATCAGGGTGTGGGATAAAATAGAAAGAACAGGTTGGCTCAAAACCACCAGCCAAGGATTTAAATCATGCCACAAGAGGAGAGCTCATGCAGCACTGCAGTATTCACACAGGGAACATGTTATCCCAGTGCAAAGCAGACAAGGTTCCATTTTGTAGTGCTAAGTGAATTGTCCCCAGTTCTCTAATGAGGCTGAATTTGAGGGTTGTATTCCTCTTTTATTCTTGTACCTGTGTTTCTGTCAATCTTGAAATAGCTCCAGACTGAGTCCTTTCTTAAATAATCTGCTGTGAAAGCCTTAATTTCTTCAAAGTCCTGATAGGTGGAGTTCTCTGCTTGCTGACTATAGACCTGCCTTGAGGCAGTCAGGCTGTCCAGAGGGTTATCAGGTAAAGTGTGGAGGGATTCAGCCTGCCAGAGTTAGAGCTGCTGTGGCTTTAGGTGTGTAGGGACTTCTTTTCTTCACACAAGAATGTGGAAAAGCCAAAGAAGCTGTCCAGACTTCCCCTGCAAATGGTGTAATCCCAGAGTCAAGCCCTTAGTGCAAGACATACCTTGTCTGTAAAGTGCAGCATGTAAAGAATGCCAGAGGAGGCAGTTTCACAGTTACCCAGTGACCTCATTGACCCCATCATTGGATTTGGTGTAAATCTCAAAGCAGTGGGATGTGCTTTGTGGGACTTTGTGTGTTTTCCTTCTGTATTCTCTGGAGCTTCTTCTACCACATGCTCTTCAACCTGTGTAAGCAGAATTCAGAGGGATAGGAGGGTGGAGCAGTCCTGCAGAGTGACAGCTCCCAAATGCTCAGCCACCTGCTTCCCCTGCAGACTGGGAACTTACAGCCTGATCTTCCGGGCCTGCTTCTCCCATACCATGACAAATCCTTTCTGTAGTGCTGAGGAAAGGGAAATGAGTGCTACTTTTCTCTCAGCCATCCTCTGTGGGAGGTGGAATCACTGTGGCAATGACACCACTTGATGCATTTGGGTGTACAGCTTGGGCATTTCCAAACCATTTTTGCTGTTACTGCAAACTTTACAAATGATGCAGCTGCTCACAACTCCACATCCCACATTCAAGACAAATTTCTTCTGAAGCAAGAACTGACTCACTCTGTTTTGGAAGACGCAGCCTACCTGCAATCAGACATGAGCTTAACTGTAGAAGTAATATTGTTGGAAAGTCTCCTTGGACTTAATTTTTTTCCTCTAATGCTTTTTTTTTTCTCCCTAGCAGTGCGCAAAGGGTACAGGATCCAGACTGACAAGGAGAGGGACTCCATGAAGGTGCTGTACTATGTTGAGAAAGAACTGGCTCAGTTTGACCCAGCGAGGAGGATGCGAGAACGATGTGAGGAACAAGCATGGTTTGATTTTCTTTTTCTTTTCACTGATCTGAAAAAGACTCTGCAGATCCACAGTTAAAAGTTCACTGGCTTTGCCTTAGAGCCAGCTTCTGGGATGTGATGTCCAGGTTTTAGGCATCTATGGGTATTTTCTAATTTTAAAGATCTGCTGCTTACCTAATCATCCTTAATTAGAGCAAACAAGGTGTAGGACACTCAGATGCTCATGAAAATTGTCCACTTGGATAATTAAACTTTTGGATCATCACATCTCAAAAGCCAAGTCTGTACTCATGCCTTCTACAGGCTGTGGTGTGATAATAAATAGGATATTGTCCTTATGACTTCTCTGTCTTACAGTGTGGTGCCTGTAAATTCCCAGCATGGCAGAATAGGAGAGGGATGATTTTATTGAAAACGTGTTTTGTGGGCTGCAGTGACCACAGTCTGGTTTGAAGGATGCAGAAAGGTTTGGAGTTGCTGTTGCCCTGTAGAAGCAGCAGGGACTATGAGAAAGATTCAAAAAACCAGGGGATTGTCAGGTTTTGTGACACTTGGTCAACATAAGATCAGAGGTTGTATGTGCATCAGTACTGAGAGCTTGGCAGTCAGAGAAATGCAGGTGGTGAATAGGGACAGGATGTAAATTCAGAATTGAGCTTCTGTGTGGAACTCCTCACTGTCTTCTGACAGCCTCTTGCAAGCTTTGTTTCCCTAAATAAAGGCTGAGGCTTTATTTAGGTGTCAGAACACTAACCCAAGTGAGGATCTTAACACATTAGAAGGCAGAGGTACAGTGGTGGGACTGAGTGTGTGCATGGAGAGGGCTTGCAGTGCTGCTCTTGGTGTAGCTGTTCTGTGTGGAGGACAGCAGCAGGCTGGGGGCTTGGTTCCCCCAGACAGCATCTGACTCCCACAGAGCGAACCCTCACTGGGCACTGGTAGAGGCTCATTTAAAATGATCCTGCAAATCAGTGAAGGTAAGGGCTTTAGGGAATGACACTACATCAAAGCTCTGTACAGATTAGGCATAACTAACAAATTATATGTACTTCTAAAACAGTCATTGCTGAGCACACTGTCTTCTCCACCCACCAGATTTGCTATAAAAAGACCTCTCCAGATTGGTATGTCAGGCCTCCAGATGTCAATGTGCTTGACGGGGTGGAGCCTGACAGTGATTCAGACAGTCTCTTACTTTTTTCTTAACCTTTTTTTGAGGGGGTTGGCTTTGTTTTAGCTGGGCAAGTCAGGCCAAATGCAGAGCCAGGCTGTCTCACACCAGGGAAGGGGGAGGTGGAACTGCTGTGATGATGTTCCTCCAACTGTAGTGGCCACCTTGCGAGGGTGGAGAGCTACCATGTGTTAGTGAAGCAGGGCTGGGGGGGGATTTCTGCATGAGGGCTGAACTCTGTTATCTGGACACAGGCATCTGATGCCATTTGAGATACGCTTTGAATATCCCACCTGGCTGCCAGCTAACAGTTCAGAAGACCTGTAGGTCTAACAGCAGCTCTATGTCCAAACTGAGCCCCAGGAGTCTTGGGTGGGATCAGTCAAGCGTTTGGACAAGGACCAATAGTCTTCCTGTCCTCTCCTCCCCTCTCACACATGCTACCAGGTTATGCCTGTCTCATTTCATTTCTGCAACCTCCCCTGCAGATAACAACACCATCTCCGAACTCAGCTCTTTGCACGAGGAGGACTTGAATTTCCGGCAGCCCTACCGCCAGGCGCGAAGGAAACCTCTGCCCCCCGCGGGGGACCTGGATGGCGATGCTGAGTACTGGGCAGGAGTGATGGGTGGGGGCAGCACCTCCAGATCACACGCTGTCTCCGATTACAGAGATGAACGGGACAGCTTTCGGCACAGGTGAGGGAGGGGTGCTGTGTTGGGAGGCAGCTATCTAGCAAAGTAGTAAAGAAAGGACAGATGGACTGGTAGCTCTTCTCCATGTCCTGCTGCTCTGGTTCTGCTTAGCTAGACAGAAGGGTTAGAGAGAAACATGAAATCTGGAGATGTCATTAGATGAGGTCAGAATCAATCTGATCCCCACAAGTCTGCTGAAGATGACCCAGCTGGGCAAAGCAAGGTACCAGCCTCATTCCTGGTGGGATGTAAAAATGGGAAACCAAGCCACCCTTCCCATAGTGCTCTCTTTGAGATTTGTCCCTGATCCCTCCAGCACTTCTCAGCGCTGGTGTGTTTATTAGGGATCACACCCCAGTGCTTTGGTGCAGCAAGAGCTGTACTGCAGGCCTAAAGGACTGGGACTCTGGTGTCTAAAAGAGAGACATCGTATCCTTCCCTCACAAACCAGCAGCCCAGTCTCCCAAAATCAACGGCAGGGATTTCCTTCCCTCAGTAGTGGGCTGTTGTTCCATTTCACTCCCTTTCAACCTGCTTCAGAATTGTCCTCCTGTGAGTTCTGTAACCAGGTTCTTGGGTTTTCCCAGCAGGACATAAACCTACAAGCTTTAGGGCCAAAGAAAAGCAAGTCCAGCCCTGCATACTGGAGGACAGGGGAGTTGTGCTCTGGGGTTAATCTTGGGTAACGTTAGACACGTAGAGTCCAAGCTGTCTGCACTAAGCTGCCTTTACAGTCAGCAGAGAGAAGCAGGGATATCTAGGATGTGATACATCTCTTCCTACAGAAGATGATGAAAAGAGATCAGATGATTCATGCCCCAGGAGCGCCTGTTTCCCTCCATTGTCCATGAAGGCAGCCGAGGGGATGAGCGCAGCTGAATCCTGCCCTCTAACATTACCTCTTCCCTCTTCCAGCCAGCAGAGATCCAAGTCGGAGATGTTGTCCCGTAAGAGTTTCTCTGTGGGAGTGCCGGCCGTCTCCATGGACGAGCTGGCAGCCTTTGCAGAGTCCTACAGCCAGCGGCCCCGGCGGGCAGACAGCCAGGAAACGCGGCGCTTCGAGCGGTCGGAGTCGCACGGCGGCCGCAGCGGGGGGCTGCCCCACCAGGAGAGCTCCATGGAGGAGTACTACACCAAGCGGAGCAGGGGGAACCGAGAGCCGCTCACGGACTCGGATCGGGGCTGGTCCTACAGCCCACCCCGGAGACGAGCCCATGAGGAGAAGCACCTGCCCAGGCTGGTGAGCCGGACGCCAGGAGGGAGCCAGAAATACGATCACTCCTACCTCAGCAGTGTCTTGGAGAGGAAATCCCGGAGCTACGATGAGAGCGGTGACCATAGCGAAACCCCCTCAAAGCTGAGCTCGCAGCCCAGCCAGAGAGGGGGAACGTACTATGCCTGGTCTCCACCCTCTACCTACAAAGCTGAGAAGTCACAGCAGCAGCCTCAGCAGCCACCACCGTCACCATCTGAGCAGGACGAAGGGGAGGACACCCTGCCACCCTACAGCGAGAGGGAGCTGAGCCGAGGTCCTTCGTACAGGGCCAGGGAGCAGGCCTACCTCAACGCCTCTGACAAGAAGAGGAAAAAGGACCCCAAGAAAACAGTGAGGCCATGTCTGGTGCTCCTGACCCAAATAGGCTGAGCGGGGAACTGCCAGGCAGGGGTCACTAACCAGAGCTGAGGGGCAGGGGAGGCTCTCCAGGAGGGTGAAGCCTGGAGTCCAAGTGTGGGGAACTCCACTGTGGGAGGAATGCAGTCACTGTGGGTGCAGGGGGCCAGAAAGGGGAATATCTTCTGCACAGGACTCCGTGATGGAGCAGGGAGACAGATGCACTGTGGGACTGGGGAGGTAAGGGATGTTTTTGGTATCTGTGACCTGCTGATCCAAGGAAGGGGGAGTTTATCTAGGGTTTAGGAGGATCATGGTAGGTGAAGGGAACTTACACAGGACTTAGAGAAATTACAAGGCATTGCCTTGGCCTTGATCCTTGTTAGGGAATACAGACTCCTGTGTGTGCTTGCCACTGGGCAAATGTGCAGGCTGTGCGTGCCAAAGGCGCTCCTCACACAGGGTACCAGCAAGTGCAGAATGTCCTGCCACAGTCCAGTGGGGACTGATGAGTGTATGGTTGCTGGGGAAGGGGAACTGGCTGAAGTCTGTGCCATGGGGGGGACCTTGTTGCTAGAGCAGCTTGGCTGTTAGACCTGAGCTTAAGTGGAGAAAGGAAAGGGGTGTGAGCAGACAAGGCTGTAGCTGTTTGGTCATGTCTCTGTCAAACCTACATCTGTCTCTTTGTCCGTTCCATGGCTGCTTTCCTGTTGACATTTCTCTTCTCTCTTTGCTCTCTCAGAACGACTTCCCAACGAGGATGTCCCTTGTGGTTTGAAGTTGTTGTGGACATGCCATGTTGATGGGCTGAATCCCATGAGGTGGCTGCAGTGGAAAAGGTGAAGAGCAACGAGCAGGACAGGCCTCCATGAACCTCTGCAGCCACCAGCCACGGACTCTTTGTTTCAATCATTTGTTTCATCAGGGGAGCAGAGGCTTTCGTAAGAGACAGACTCCCATGAACAGCCCTCAGATCTCAAAGGCTCTGGGGGTCTGCCAGAAAAATGAGGTCAGGGCTCTCTTTGGCACCCTGCTTTCCAGTGCCTTCCATTCTGCACTGGAAGGCAGCCACGTCCCTATTGTCTCTGCAGCCCTGAACTACAAGCAAGGCTGCCCTTGTGCCTCTCGCCCTGTCTCATGTGCAGAGAGAGGCCTGTGTGCACACCTCTTGCTCTCTGCCTCCTCAGTTCTCTGTTTGGATTCAATATTGTCTCCATACTTACACTTAGAGCCTTTTCTGTACCATCTCCATGCTGGGAGGAGGCCTTGTTCTTACAGCTGCTGACTGCCTCCAGCTGATGAGGCCCTAAGTCGTGAAAGACAATCTACATCCTTTCAGACACTACAGAAAAGGACTGATGAGGTGTTACTCTGGCAAGGGCTGAACAGAAAGAGAGAGACAATTATGATCTGGTTTGTTCAATATATTTAGTTCTGTTCATTGTGTGATGAGAGTTGCAGGTGGGATTGATGTATTGTTTTTGAAAGTGGATCAAAGTAGCTTTTATTGTGATGAGAGCATGATGTGTTTTTTCCCCCATCCCCAACTGTGATTTGTTTTTATACAGTTGCATTTTATTACAGCTGAGCTGTCACTCTCTAGAGCTTCAAGCTAGAATATCTACTCCACCACATCATAAGCAGTGCTCTAGCCTTGCTGGCGCTCTGCTTCCAGCACCACCAGACATCTCTGCCTTGTGAGTGGCCTTTTCGTTTTAAAGAAGCAAAAAGGGGAAAGTCTCAGTGAGAAGGCAGCTGCAGATCTTCATTTTGTGCTACTGGTATTCTTTCTGGTTGTTATTTCCTACTGGTATTACTCCTTTCTGGTCATTGTTCCCTATTGATATTACTCCTTTCTGGTCATTGTTCCCAGTCATTGAAGAGAGCAGTAACAACAATGGAAAAAGAATTAACACTGTGGATGAACACAAGCTTTGACAGTCACCTTTTTCACTTAAAACCATTTCATTCACTTCAGTTGTGACATGGTTTTAGTGGCTGTTGTCTCAGGAACAGCTGAATTTAGAAGTGAATGCTTCACACCATCTGGAAGCCTGACATTCTGGTTTTCATCAGGTATAATGCAGTAATTTCTTGAATTCTTAGCTGCTAAAATCATAATGTGAAAGAAGATGGTGAGAACATTTTCAGGTCCAGCATCTTGATCCCTATTATGCCTAGAAACAACTTAGTGCCCTATTGTGTTATGGATGTTGTCAGCCTCTGCAATACCATCTCTGTTGTTACTCTGGCGATCTGGGGAGCTGCCTGGCCTCAGGTGCTTATTCTGGCAATATTGTTTTGAACACGAGATTTATTAACATCAGTTCTCCATAAAAATGACAGATTCATTGCCATGTTACTTTGCCATATTAGTTCACCAGGAATGGTCAGGGGAGAGGAAGGATGAGCTCCATGGGTTTCATGACAGAGCAGTTTTCATGCTAGAAGGTGAATTGATGAAAGGATGGCTTTCTTCTCGCATGGTCCCCTAGCAATGAATGTAGTTTGGGAAATCCCAGTCCTAGGTCTGTACTGATATTGAGGATTGCCTCGACTCAGGTGCACTTGGGCTTGTTGAATTTCATGAGGGCTCACTCCTCAAGCCTGTCAGGGTTCCCCTGGATGGGGTCCCTTCCCTCTCATGAATCAGCTGCACCACTCAGCTTGGTGAGGGTGCACTCAGTCCCACTGGCTGTGTCATTAATAGACATTGAACAGTATCGGTCCCAGTACAGACCCCTGAGGGACACCACTTGTTACTGATCTCCAGATGGGATGTTGAGCCACTGACTGCAACTCTGTGGATGCAGCCATCCATCCATTTCCTTATCCATTGAACAGTCCACCCATCAAACCCATATCTCTCCAGTTTGGTGACAGAGGTTATGTGGGACCATATCCAAGGCCTTACAGAAGCCAAGGTAGATGACATCAGTTGCTCTCTCCTTATCCACCAGTGCAGTCACTCCATCGTAGAAGGTCACCAGATAGTTGGGCTGAATTTCCCCCTTTTGAAGCCATGCTGGCTGTCTCTGATCACCACCCTGCTCTCCATATGCCTTAACATAGCTTCCACGAGGATCTGTCCCATGATCTTACTGGGCACAAAGGTGAGGCTGGCTGCTCAGTAGTTCTCAGGGTCCTCCTTTTTGCATCTTTTAACAATGGGTGTGATGTTGCCCTTTTTCCTATCACTGGGGTCTTCACCTGACTGCCATGACTTTACAGATAGGGAGAGTGGCTTAGCAAATAGATTTGCCAGCTAAATGCCAACTACATCTACTTGTATTATGGCTGGAGAGACTAAATTTTAAGTATTTTCATCTTTTCTCATCTTTAATGTATGTTTCTAGGAGAATTACAGCACAGTTAACAAGAGGTAGGCAGGTGGTTGCCATCTGAGCTCACCATGGCCTTGAGAAGTCTACAGAGCTACACTAGGTGTTATTTTAAATTAAACATTTCATCCCTGACATATGATGATACTAGCAGGAAGAAATAGTGATGTTTTGTTAGTCTGGGAACCTTGGGAATGCTTATGCCACGAATTTCAAGGGAGTTTAGCTGGCTCTTTTTTCCCTCAGACATCCAGCAGACCCAGGAAACATTTTACCTAGAAATTTGAAAGTGCATCTGCAACCATGACTGTCAGAAAGGGGCCAAAACAGCAATTTAACAGTCTCAGAATACCTGTGTTTTTAAAATGATACTGAAAGCCAGAGCATCACAATCTCCTTCTCATTTCAGTGATGTCTGCCCCTTGTCTCAGTCACTGTAGTTTATTTGATCAAGCCCTCAGGAATGGGTTGTGTATATTCAAAATACAAGCCTTTCCCTCATTTATTTGCATCACTTTTGTTTGCTTGATGCTGGTACTCGAGGGCATTTGTACACTACATGTGGGAAGTTGCCATTTATGTATCTATAAATAAATAGTTGCAAGCTAATTCTTTTAAGAAAACTATTTTAATCGTAGAAACAACTCTTCATAAGGACTGTCTAACATTTCTTTTGACTCCAAGTACCTGGAAAAGTATTGGAGATTTTATGACTAGTGTTACTAAGAGTTTTACCAGGTGATAAAGTCTTAATTCCCTGAGGTCAGGTCTGGGCAGCACCCATCAGTTGGCTTTGCCTTTGCTCTAAAATTTTAGATTTCATATCTCCCTCTACAAATGTGAAGGCATTTTCAGTTACTGCTAGTGTCTGTCCTCAGGCCATCTTTATTTTTCCCACTAGAAATGTGTCTGCAGCAGCATCAGATGGACCAAATCAAAGAGTGAGGTGTGACGTAGAGTAGGGCTTCCATCGCTGTAGCTACCCAACCCTAATGACCCGTGGCTCTCACAATAGGGAGGAGTGGGGGGCCAGAGGCTGATGGAGAAGCTGAGATGAGCCTCTTGTTTCAGCAAAGGAGTAATGGTTTGTGTCTGCACCATCTTTCAGAGCACCTGCAGAATGCTGGCACTGGAAAATAATGAGCCTGGTTATTATGGGATCTCAAATTAGAAATTTTCCGGTGATTGATCTTTATTGCTGGCATAAAATTAAAATCCTTTTCATACAGGATATGGATGTCTGGGTCATGTCAAGGACACGGATGGTTTTGTGGCCTTAAAATGAAGCGTCACAACAGTGACTTGCTAAGAAGATAATCAAGGTGATTGAATCCTGTAAAAAAAAAATTAAAAATAAAAAAGAGCCCTTAGAGCAACAGCAGGATCAAGGATCAGTGGTGTATTTGGCTGTACTGTCAAAAATGTGATCTGGGCTACTGAAAAAAAGTTCTGACATAATGGAATGAGAAAATAAATACCAATGGTAATGACTTCTCAACAAGCCCATTGTTCCTTTAAAATACACTGTAAAGATTCCAGCGGGTGGCTTCAGTGTGAATATCCTCAGACCACTCCATTTCCCCTGAAATGAAAAATTACCAAAACCAGCACTTCAGATACTTAGAAATTTTGAGAATCTCCAACAGCAGCTGAGGCAGACAGCCAGGATTGTTCAGGTCTTTGTGCTGGTGTATAATACACGGTACCATATCTGTAAGCATCCTGGCCCTTGTTGCTGTCACTAGGTCAGAGATGGCCATCAGCAATGTGCCCCAGGCCCACCTTACCTTCCCAGCAGCCAGAGTGTCACCGAGACCTCCCAGCTCCTACTCTGGTGTCTGGGTCCCTCTGGAGCTCACTGACTTGTGGTTTTCATTCTGACCTGTGACTTGTGGATCAGCGGTTACACTGCTGTCCTGACCTTTTCCAACAAGCCCCCTCTAGGTGGGCAGTACCAGTTCACCTGTAGCGTTAGACAAATGGTTTTGCAATCACCAAAGATGCTTTTACGTGCCAGTCCTCTCCAGAGAGTTACCTAAAACTGGCCAGAGAAATCTGTGGGAGTAGCAAAGAAAGTTTGGGGCATTTTAAGATGGAACTGGCCTTTAGCAGGGAGGAGAGAAGGGACATTCTCAGAGCATTTTTTTCAGGGAGTTTCAGGAGAGTTAACACGTGGATGCCACCGCTGGGGTGTGACCAGCTCCCTCCAATAACAGAGTGATCTCACATGGTGCTGAAGAGCTTTGCTTGGCCAAGTTGCTGACCTACTCCAGGTTCCAGGTTGTCTTGAGCAAAGTAACTGCTAACTCTCCACATACTCAAAGAGGACTATGTCTTTTTTGACCCAAGGTCCTTCCCATGACAAATTTGGTATTTATCATGCCTGGGTTATGCTGAAAATAAGTTTAACGTCATGGAGATTGTTTTCCTGCGAAACCACTTGGAGCTATCTTCTTTTTTCTCCAGAGAACTTTCCCACAAAGATGTGGGTGAGGATCTGTTCTCTGTCACTAAGTACAGGGTTTGGGGCATGTGGAAACAAAAGCTAAAGGGGCTTTAGCTCATTCCTTGACTGGGCCAAGGAGCAAAGAGACCTTTGGTGAAGATCTGACCCTATGACTCCTGAAATCTCTGTGGTACATCTCCACTGGATGATGCTGGCTATATGTGCCTTCTACAAGAGCTGTGCATTGAGACCACCCTCATCTTCACTTGGGGCTCCTAAAGCCCCTTTCCCATGGCCTGGAAGATCAGCAAAGAGATCCTTTACATAATGTGATGGGTCAGCTATCATTTAGATATGATCTTCAATGGATTGCCAGCATTTGAAACAGAATAATCTTGGGAATAATGTTAGCTAACACTAAAGGAATGAATCTGCTGTGATTCCTGTATGAGTTCTCTCATGACCTTTATAATTGCTTTTTGACATTCACCCCTGCCTGCGCGGGGGCCTTTGCCAGGAGGGACCTTCTCCTGCTCTCCCTTTCTGCCTGTTGTTGTCATGCCAGTCATCCCTCTCTGACCCCTCTGCTTTCCTTGGCTGGTTCCAGTTAACCTGCAGCTTTGCACCTAGGGGTTCTGGGCAATTTAGATGTAGAGTGAGTAGTGTTTTGTAAAAAGACATTTTTTTACCCACTATAAAAGCAGAAAATTACAGAATACACACCAGCCCAAGCCCTCCAGATATTCTCTCAAGCCCAAGCAGGAATGTCACTGGCAACATTTTAAAAATTAAAGCTGAAGATAATTTCAAAATGAGTAACTATTGTTTTCCACCCCAGGGCAGCTGCAGTCAGAGCTCTGAAGTGCAAACAACAGAAGCAAATGTGTTTGGTTTTCAGTGTCCTTGGTGAGAGCAGTGGCAGAGAGAAGCAGCATTTTGTGAGTCACAGAAAGCAAATGGGATTCCAAGATTCTATTAATTCCATTTGAGTTTAAAAGTATGAATTAGCAGGTGACAGGCTCATTTTAAAAGCAAAATACAATTCAAGGAAACAGCAAGGTTTTAATCTCTAATGCTGGTGGTGGCTCTCCACCATACCTGCTCACTTTATAAAGAAAAATACATGTTTTTTCTGCAAAGCCTCTACTAGTGCTCTGAGAACAACATGCCCTTTGAGCCCCAAGCACCAACATGAAGTTAGAGGTGGAGGAACCTCTTGTGCATCCCCATCCCAGGCAGTCTGCAGAGCTGTTGCTGGCTTTTCACACACCCTGTTGAAAGCCCCAGCCCAGGGGTAGAGTCCTCTTGCTGTTTATCGGTGAGTTGAGGGTTTTTTCTCTGCTGTTGCTCACAGACAATAGCCACGTCCCTCCCTTACACCTTTCTTTGCTGTACTTGGCTTTTGTTATTTTACTGTCCTGTAATGAACTTATTTTGAAAACAGAGGGGAGGAGAACATACCAATACTCTGTATAATGAAAAGACAACACTTAGAACTTTTTGGGACACATCTTCATCCTCAATTACCAAGCATTATACATTTGCCATGCTTGCAGTTTCAAAGTTGTTGCTTTTGAGTTGTCACCATGGAGAATAAAAGCAGGAAAAGCTACCACCAATCTGCCTTTTTATTATCCTGCAGGCAAACAATTTGCCCGCTTTTTGCTAAGAAATGAGCAGTTTATCCGAGCAGTTTTCAACCCTCTTTTGATGCATGGACAATAAACCAAACGTTTTGCAGTGGAGCAGCAGACCCTTTCCTAACTTTTATCCCTAGCTCACAGGATAACACATACAAGGACCTTCTGCCCAGCCTCCTTGCACACAAGAAATCCCTGCAAGTAGCCCATGGAGCCACACTACTTCACAGAAAGGAGGAGCTCTCCTCTGGTTTTGCAGACCTAAAAACTTCTTCCCTGCAGATTTGATTGGGAAACTTTTTTCTACAGACCTATTCTTTCCTTTTGGCAGTTTGACCCCTTTGTCCTTATGTCTGCAGTACTCCAGACTGATGTTTTCCTCTCTCATAAGCAAGGAACTTCATTCAGATCCTGTCTCTGTGTTATAAATAACAGATGTGGACTCTCACACCGCTCACAGATGTAATCTCAACAGCATTTACATGTCTGGATCCATACCTGCTAGGCGTTCCAGCAGTCAGGTGCCGGAGCAGTGCAGGCAGCTCTGTGTTTCCCTGCACAAAGCACCTCATCCCTTGGCTCTTTGGATTGTTCCCTGCAGAAAGGGAAGCAGCCCAGGGCCATCTGTTTCCTAGGGCAATGCTGGTCAAGCCCCAGCCAGCTCAGCCCCGCTCTGGACATCTCTCCCAAGTTCTGGGCTGCATCACAATTCCACTCGAATTTTCTGGCTCTGCGCTGAACTAACACTCCAGCTTTATACCCTTGGCAAATGTGGATCCAGATGGAAGCATTACAATGCAGCCTCCATCCTCACATTCAGGAGGATCAGTTGGAGCTGAAGGTCTGGTGAAAGGCTGATCGAACGGAGCGTGTAGTGCTTCAGATCTCTAAGCTTAACACTTGCCTCTGAAAATCATCTTTGATCCTTTTTTTTTCCATGTGTGAAGGTGCTCAGTGTTTCTTTGGGCCTCTTTATTCCTCCTCCTTCCCTCAAACACCTCCCCCAGTTGAAGAAATCTCCAAACCTACAAGAAGAAGGAAAGGTGCCCATACCTTGAAGACAAATGGGGGTGAGGAAGATGTGACAACAGCAATACAGAGAAGCTCTGAAATCAGAGGATATCAGATGAATTAGAAGTCTGAATTTCAACACTTCGAGCATGTGCAGCATGCAGAGAACACATTTCAAACTGTGTTTGAAGAGCAGTAACACAGGTTTGTACTACTGCAAAGATCTTTGACAGGAAGAGTGCAGGCAGCATCCCAAGTATTGCCAGGGAGACCTGAGATCCACACACTTCTGTGGAAAGCTCAGCTTTACTTGCAGGCAAATCAATTAAGCAGCCCTTGCAGCTAAGCTTAACCGAGTTCCTGCTTGAGCATCTCAATGACACTGGTGTAATGATTAAACTTGTTCTGATTAATGGGAAAAAACAGAATTTGTAGTCAAAATATTGGACAAACTGTTTAAGCTAATGAGGGAGGACACTGGTGTTTCTGAAGCAGCTGGTAGTGAGAGCCTGGAGCAGAAAAGGGAAACAGCTGCTTGCAGAAGAGCACTAAATCAAGCACACAGGAGCGAAATGAAGTGGAACATGCTGGTGTGCTTCAACACATCAAGTGGCAGCACAGGCAACTGAGAAACACTGCATGAATATTGATCATCTTACTTGGCTGATTAGTACCCACAGGTTATATCTGCAGAAGTGTGCAATATAGCCCCTGGGAGTGAGCCCTGGGTGCTCAGTCCCTGCTCATCTGCTCTGCATCACGTCTTGGTGTACTTCTGTGCTATTTTCTGGAGTAAAATTGTTTGCAGTACTCCACATCCACTGACTCCAATTGCTCCTGAAGGATCACCAGTTGAACAAGGCTGTCCTCTCGGGCACCCCGCAGGAGCTACATGTCTAGGACACTATGACACAGCCCACCATGTCCCTCAGCACTGTGTCTACACGACTCTTCAATCCCTTCAGGGATGGGGACTCCACCACTGCCCTGGGCAACCCCTTCCAATGCCTCAGAACCCTTTCAGCAAAGAAATTCTTCCTCACATCCCATCTCAACTGCCCTGGGTGCAACTTGAGGCCATTTCCTCTTGTCCTGTCCCTTGGTCCTTGGTCAGAGACCAACCCCCACCTCTCTCCACCCTCCTTTCAGGGAGCTGTAGAGAATGAGAAGGTCTCCCCTCAGCCTCCCTTTCTCCAGACTTCTCAACCAACACCCCCAGGTCCCTCTGCCCAGCAGCTCTCCAGCCGCTCCCCTCCAAGCCTGTGGCGCTGCCGGGGGTTGTTGTGACCCAAGTGCAGGACCCGGCACTTGACCTTGTTGAACCTCAGACAGTTGGTCCTGGTCCATGGATCCAGCCTGTCCAGATCCCTCTGCAGAGCCTCCTGACCCTCCAGCAGATCAACACTCCCACCCAGCTTGGTATTGTCTGAACAGATAGGCTGATAGTCCAACTCCAAACCAAGAGACATTTTCAGCCAGTTTATGGAGGAGAACTACCATTCAGAATAAATACATATTTTGGTAACAGTATGTGTGGCAAGGGCAGCACAGAAATTAACTGTAGTTTCCATCATCCTGTGGCAATGGGGGTATGTGTCTCCCTGATGGGACTAGGGAAATGCAGAAACACTAAAGGCAATGTGTCAGGCTTTTCCAGGTCTAGTCCTCCCTAGAAACATTAAAAAAGAAAAAAGAAGAAAAGTAACAAACATCTTAAATGATGTGTTTCTTGGGAACTACAGTAATATTGGCCATGTTATTTATTTCCTTCTTGGCCTGTGTGTTCTCCTCTGGCACCAAGGCTCTCGGTGGTATGTACCCCACTGCTCGTGAGGCCATGGTCTAGACTGGACTAATGCAGTTTAAAATGAACTCTCCCAAGTCTGTCATTTCAAAATCATGGATCATCTTATGGATCTGACTTAGGGCACAGCCATGGGAACAGTTAATCAGCACAGCTGTATTAATTCAGGCTCTAGAAGGGAAGGTGGGAGTAGAGTGAGACCAAATGACTTCAACCACATCTACTGCCAACGGAGCGTGAAGCTGTGCCCTCGGTGACAGCAGCGGGTGGCTGAGGGAGGTACAGATGTATCTGCATCACTCAGCCAGTAATTCCAGTCACATTCCTTCTGTTCACAGCTTGCTTTTTCCCTCAGGATCCCGCACTCTTCAAGCTGGGCATTCTCTTTGCCCTCATTTGGGAGCTCATCTCCAAGCGAAAGCTCATTGTGAGCATCAGGCCTCCACGCAGTGCTGAAAATAAAAATTCTACAGCACAACAGATTTGATCACTTCATTTTCTTGCCTAAAGCACACTGTGATTCCTTCCTGTTTGGCTCTGGGGGTGGAAGAGGCATTTCAGTAGACACTGCCATGTTCATTACAGGGAGTTCTTCCACGCTAGAGATATTAACATCTTTGTTATTACTGCCAGTTCTCCCAGTTCTCTCCTCCCCCGTACCAAGCGGTCGCCTCAGCTAGAATTCCTTTTAAGGACAGACTCCCAATAGTAGTATTCTCCTCCTCAAAATTAAGATCTCTTCAGAGGTCAATTCCTTCTGCTTTCTCAGAATCTTGCCTCCCTCATATTCCTTAGAAAGTCATTATTACAGATGTCAAAACCACTCACAAAAATACAGAAATCCTAGAAATCTAGGTGCCATAATTACCTCTTCATAATCATTAACGACTCAAAATCATAGCATTTGAGTTAAAAAGTTTTATGCAAGAAAAAATGCGTACCATTTAATATAAAATCAAAGTTTGACATAGCTTATTTTTCAAACATCATCCTCTTCCTGTTCATCAACTGACAATTAGAAGGTCACAATTAAAAAAGTCATCCTAAATATTTTTAAAAGACTTTTATAAAAACATTTATAAAGTGCCACCCACAAAAGCACCTAAACAAGGATCTGAGAGGAATACCTATTAGGATGTTAATTGACTTAATTGCTGCTAAGGACTAAGCTGTCAAACAGCAGGGGAATTTGTGGAATTGCCAATTTAACAAGGGCACAACCCAGCAAAAACGCTGTGCCATAGATGTGGCCCTGACAGAGCATCAGCTGGGCCCACAGTGTGTGAGCACAGCACCCAGCACGGTGCTGTGGGGTTTTAAAATAAATAAATGCTAACATCACCTACACCCAAGAGTAACGGCAGTGGGAGAGGTGGAGTCTAAAGGGAGTGATCATCCCAAGCGGTGGCCTTGCTGTAAAGGCAAAACCCAGGCAGCTTGTAGAGAAATCAGGTAGAGATTTTTGCTGGTTTTCACTGGGATAAAAACCACTCTGCTCTAGAAATCACAGAAGAAGGCACTGATCCTTGGAACGTGTCTGTGTTCCTCTCTGGCCTTGACTGTACCGTACCATAAGCACCTTTCTTGTCCCCATGCCCAAGAGAGGGGCTCAGAACACCCACTGCACCGCAGTGAACATGCACTAGTTCATTGGGCAGCAGCCACCTCTCTGCTCCAGGGTCTGGGCAGTGCTCACCAACAGATTTACCCAGAAGAAAAAGTGGACAGGGCTCTGAGGGCTCCCTCCCCCAAAAATTCACACCCTATACGAAGTGTCCAGGGAGCAGCTGTGTGTCTTCCCAACACTATGGTCCACGTGGCCTTCTCCTCCCCACCACCTACTCCACGTGGTGCTTCTGGTGGCGCACCAGCTGTGGCTGGAACCGAAAGCTCTCCCCGCACTGGGCGCAGCGGTAGGGCTGCTCCCCGGTGTGGATGCGGATATGTTTGATCAGGTTGGAGTTGCCACTGAAGCCCCGGCCACACTGGCTACACTTGTAAGGCTTCTCACCAGTGTGGGTACGAGCGTGGTTAATGAGGTCAGAGCTCTGCCCAAAACGTTTCCCACACTGCCCACAGGCGTAAGGCCGGATGCCATCGTGGGCTCGCTGGTGCTGAAGGAGGTGGGAGTGTTGGCTGAAGCTTTTCCCACAGGCTGGGCACTTGTAGGGCCGCTCGCCCGTGTGCATGCGCTGGTGTTTGATGCAGGTGGAGCTGTCGCTGAAGATCTTCCCACACTCGCTGCAGACGTAGGGTTTGAGCCCGGTGTGGATGCGCTGGTGCTTGAGGAGGTTGGAGCTCTGGCTGAAGCTCTTCCCACACTCGGTACAGGTGTAGGGTTTCTGGCCCGTGTGGACCCGCTGGTGCTGGATGAGATGGGAGCTCTGGCTGAAGCCCTTGCCACACTCCCCGCACAGGAATGGGCGCTCCCCAGTGTGCATTCGCTGGTGCTGGATGAGGTGGATGCTCCGACTGAAGCCCTTGCCACAGTCGGAGCAGATGGTGGGTCGCTCTACACGAGGGGCTCGCCGCGAGGCTGCTGCCACCCGTCTCTCCTGTCTTTTCACCAGGCTGATAGCAGAGCAAGGCAGCTCAGCCTCCTCTTCCTCCTCACAGTCATCTTGCTGCACCTCTGTGGAACCACACTGACTTCCATAGCTGTCTCCCAACTGTTCCTCTCCTCCTCTGAACCCTGCTGCCAACATGTCCTGCTGATCTGTGCTTGTGAGGTGATCTGGAAGAGGATCTAGCTCACCACCTGGAAAAAAAGTACAACTCCATGACTCTCGCTGGGAAGTGGCACAGCAGAGAGCGGGCAAGCTGTTCTCCTAGGGAGCCTGGTCTGCACCATGTAGGAGAAGCAGTAAAGGGAAGAATGGGAGCAAAGGGAAACCTAGCTGTGAGAGAGGCTGTAAGGCGTCATCACGCGACCCAGAGCAGACATTCCACAAACAGCAGAGCCAAGGGCAATGCTACAGGTGTCTCCTTGCCCCCCAGAAACCTTCACATTTTGTCTTCTCAATATTCTGTCTTCTCAGACAAGCTCTTAACAGCAGGCTGACAAAGGCAGGCTGTCTGCCTGCCCAGGGGGGGAAAGAGCAGGTCTCAATATGAGCTGCACGGAATAAAGTGGCTTTTACTTAAGCCAGCACTGCAGAGGCAGCTCCAAGAGCATTTTGTTTGCTCTGTGTTTATAAACTTATCTAACTCATTCCTCACCCATGTATGTCTCCTCCAAGGCCTCATGATCTTGTTCTTCTTGGTCCATCTGGGCAGTTATGTCAGGTTCAGCAATCAGGAATCCTTACAAAAGCAAACAGAAGTAATCTCAGTTGAATATTCAGCAATGTCATATGTCTTCAAATCTACTGCCCGTGCTGAATATGGGGAACAAGCAGAGTGGTTGGATAAAATAAGTGGAATCAACTGAGCAAACATTTATGGACATCCTGAGCACGACTGAGCTATCTGGTGGCTGATACTTTCCCTTTCTTTAAAGGACATTTAAGGTTGCCCCCTTCTGGTAACTGATATAAATTATGACATACACCAGACACGCTGGACTCGGAATTGTTTGGCAGCAATCATAGATACAGGTGTGAGCAAACAACAAAACCCAGCCATATTTACATTTCTTTATTAATGACAACCACAAGACTAATTACTCTTCTAAGATTATTTTACATGAAAAATGACTCTTTGGTCACCAGAACCTGATTTTCTTATTTGCTACCCTCATTTCTTCTCCAAGACTCTCAGGCTGTGGCAGCAAAAAACAACAAAAGAGGCAATTTGATGTCTCTACTCCAGCAGGATTCTGTTAGTTCCCTGCCTGGCATCTCTACTGACCTCCAACAGCCACCATGAATGCAACTGTTGGGCAGGGTGCTCTTACAAACGCCATCAGCACCAAAGACAAGCATTTTTCCTTCAGTATTTACTATTTTAAGGCCAAAACCAGACAAACAGTAAGCAACAGCAGTTAGCAACAAGAGGGCAGGCATTAGCAGTCACTGCAGAAGAAAAATGCAGAACAGAGAAAATACAACAGTAAGAAAAATCCCACTTTATTTTAAAAAGTAAGGGAAAGGGTACCACGTGGATGAATCTAGGACCAGAGACTGAGGTGCATCACAGCTAAAGCTGAGATGACTTATGGGAATATTTTAAAAGCATTTTTAAAGCATTTAAGACATTACTTTCTCTCCCCCCCTCCCCAACTTTTCATCTATAATCACTCAATATTAGTTTGCACCTCTTCATCTCTCTGGACAATCAACACCTCTGGACAACTACTCAGCTGTAATGGATGGGTGCCTGGTTCTGGGCCATTTCATCCATCACCAACAGCTACTTAACGGCAGGTAATGGGTAATTAGATAGTGTCAGAATCAAGGAGACAACTCAGATGAAGAGAACAGTTTGGGACCTTGGTTATAAAACCAGCAGTTTTGAAGTCTTTGATCCTAGGTGGCAAGGCTGGACAGAAAGAAGGGGAGCAAGCAAAAGAGAAAGACTGCAATCTTGAACTGCAGAACCAGGAAGAAAAAAAATAAATGAGAAGAGCAAAAAAGAATCCTTAGGAAAAAAAGAAGAGAAGCCTTAGAAGTTAATAATCTGAGTCCCTACTTTAAATATTTGCTGAATGCTGAAGTGGACCACCCCTGCAGATGGATCATATCCAGCAGTTGCAAGCTGTCAGGACTTTGCCACTACTGAGAATTTCTGCTGCAACAGTTTGGCAGTACAAGCTGACCAAGCTATTTACATGTTGCAGTATGCACCAGATGGCCCACCCCAACTCCAGAGCAGGAGGAGTCAAAACCCTGTCCACATACAGACCTTTCCCCAGGCAGCTAACCACAAACAGCAGGGATTCTCTCTGAAAGCTGTCAACAGGAATTCTGGAGGAGCAAATCCCTCAGCATTTCAGAGGTGGCACCAGCAACTGACAGATGTCCAATAACAACCACCTGGCCTACAAGAAAGCTGGGGAGGGACTTTTTGCAAGGGCAGTTAGTGATAGAACAAGGGGTAATGGCTTCAAACTGGAAGAGGGCAGGTTTAGCTTCGACATTAGGATGAAATTCTTCACTGTGAGGGTGGTGAGACACTGGCCCAGGTTGGCCAGAGAAGCTGTGGCTGCTCCTCCCTGGAAGTGTTCTTGGCCAGGTTGGATGAGGCTTTGAGCAACCTGGTCTAGTGGAAGGTGTCCCTGCTGCTGGCAGTGGGGTTGGAACTGGATGAGCTTTAAGGTCCTTTCCAACCCAAACCAGTCTATGATTCTATGAGACATCTAAGCAAGTCAAGAAGCTAAAAGGAAGAGTTCTGACCCTGCAAAAATTTCCTAGCTTGGGTTCCCACTGACACATGCCTGCCAGGCTCAGATTTGTCATGGCAGCTCAGCAGAAAGCAGAGAGCCTTTATACAACTAACAGGCTAGTCTGGAGTAAGGAAAGAGTTTCTTCCTTTCCCACGATCACAGTCACATCTCCATGACAGGAGAGGACAAACCTCATCAGCAGAGGGGACACTCCTGCAGGGATTTCACCCGTGACTGGCAGAAGCACGTCCTTGGGCACGCTGTGTTATTGCTTGAACGTGGAAACCAAACCAGGAAGAACGCCCGTGTATGTGGGAGCGTGGAGTTACCGTATGCAACACCCACAGCTTTACTATAACGAGATATGATGAGTATTTAATTTGGACCTCCAGCAGCAGCTTGCAAACACACCGTACTGCCCCTGGAGCCTTGGCTTTAGTATTGTGACAGCACACAGAAGTTTTGGGTCCTACAATTTATGTTCTTTACCTTAGCTATTTGCAAATAGCTACTTATTTTCTCTTCCAGACACTCAGCTCTGTATTCCTCCTGTGGTTATCCCAAGCTGTGGAGGTTATGGGAGTCATCCTGGTGCAGAGGGCCATACTTTCAGCTTCTCGTGCTCCTTGGGCTCCTGCAGCCTGCTCCTGAAGTGCTGTCAGGGGCTAAGCATGGTGACAGCAGGCACACCTGCAATTCAGAAGAAGACATTCAAATCTTCCCCTCCTCAACTACGATCTGGGATTGATAATGCTTGTAGTAAAATCAAAATGTAGTGAAGACATTTTTATCAGGGAAAACAGTTAATTCTGCAGCTGCATGCATTTCTCTTGGGTGTGATGAGAGCCCCTGTTCTCTGTACCATCAGATTTGTTCATTACTACAGCACTTGTCAGTGACAGCCCGGCTCCCTGCCCAGTTAGGCATGCTGGGAACACTGGGAGACCGACACGGGAGGGGGAATGGGAGGGAAGGCAACTGTGGGGTGTGCTGCCAGAGCACCCAAAGGTGGGGGGTACAGAAAGGGCAAGTACTGGGTAGTTTTTGGCAACAAAGGTTTCCCACAGACCAGGGGCAGGGGTGCAAAGCTGCCTGTCTGCAACAGCGACCAGAGGACTGGGGAAACTGGGGGAAAAACATGCATTTATAGGTGAAAAGGGATGGAAAGGGGGAAAACTGCATGGCAGGTAAGGGATCCAGCAGCCAAGGGTGGCAACCACAGCGTAGAGGGGTCTGCCAGAGGGACAACCTCTCCTCCGGGCAGCTCCTTCCTCCACAGCCCGACAGACAAAGGCTGTGACACGGCTTTACAGCCCGGCTCTCGCTGCCGCTGCCCTCCCCTGGGAGCCGGCACAGACCGGGACGGGCCCTGCCCCTCGCTGCCGCCCTGTCCCCTGCGGGAGGCCGTGCTGTGCCGTGCTGTGCCGGGCCGTGCCTACCTGCAGGACTCCGGCTCCCGCCCGGCACCCGCCCCGCTGCGCGCCGGCTCCAGCTTCCTGCTCCGCGGGCAAAGGGCGCTTCCTGGGCGGGGCGGAGGAGGCCTGGGCCGGGCTCCCCGCTCTCCGGGGCGGCTCGGCGAGGCTCGGTCCCCTGCGACGAGGCGGCGGGGAGGACGGATTCTCCGCGTTCGTAGCTGCTGCGGAGCCATGAACCCAGCGGCGCTCGGCTGCCGTGAGGCAGGGCAGGGCCCGGCCCGGGGTGCTGAAGCTGGGCTGTTGTTTTATGGCCCGTTTGCGATGGCCGAAGTGCTTTTCCCTTAGCGCTGTGACATCCAAATGTCCAGGTTAACTTGAGGGCAGAAGGAGAGCAGCTGATATGGGGTGTGTAGGACTTGTCTGTGGTAGAAGATGGGACATGCAACAGCAGCTCCTTGTGAGGACACCATGCTGTGTGCGATGGGAGAATCACAGTGTCATAGTGATTGGAAAAGACCTTTAAGATCATCGAGTCCAACCATGAACCCAACACTGCCAGTTCCACCTCTACACCATGTCCCTACACCAGCAGTCTGTGCATGAAGGTTTGTGTGAGGAACCTGTGGCGGACCCTTCCCTCACCCAGAATGGATGGTAGCTGCTGTATCGTCTTTAAGATGCCCTAAGTAGACAGGGAATAAAAGAGATAAAGGAGTGTAACAGCTTGAGGGAGGAAAACCAATCACTGAGTAAGGCATTGAGTAATTGGAAGAAAGTATGAGATGTCTAGAGGAAGAAACAAACACACCTGCGTAAATTCATTGGAGACAAGCCCCAGGGCTCCCAAGGGAGGTGACCAAGGGGCTGGTGCAAGGTTGTTAACAAAGGTTGTGTTTTAGGTACTTGTGTACATAAAGCTTGTCGGTTAAAGGAGTGACTGCCTTTATCTCAGTTGCCGATTGCTTAATTACCCGTTATTTAGGTTTATTGCTTTGCCTATGCACTTACAAAACCAAGTCAGGGCTAAGAACTGGAGATACCCCAAAGACTCAGAAGCAACTGAGAAACTGCGTTGAGGAGCCTTTCAACAGATGCTGAATTGTACCACATCTCGAGAAGACAGATATGATTTATTTTCCTAATTAAATAGTCTACATCTTCTCAGTTCCCTGTGCAGCCTGTTCCCTCACACCACAGGAAGAGGAGCCTGCCTTTCTGGAGGTGGTGGCAGGTTGGTGCTTCTCTGTGCTGGCAGACTGGCCAGTGCCCTAGGACTGGTTTCACCCCTTGAGTCCCCTCGTTGTGTTCCATCTCCCCTTAACGCGCCTGTGACCGAAGGGTTAGGAGTAAGTGATGACACAAACTCTAGCTTTTCTGTTGGCCCACGCTGCCTGTTTCCATTAACAAATGACATTTGTTTGCATGGTTGCCGAGGAGGACTGACATACCGAGTCCCACTGAAGATCTGTCTGTAAGAAAGACAAGCATGCAGTGATGCTTCCTCCGTGAGACCCTTCCAGCTCAGGCTTGCCTGTATCCTGACTACTTCGCCTAAAGGTTGTATCTGCAACTTTGCATTCACGTGGTTGCAGCTGTGGTACTTTCTGATCCACTTTTCTCAGGAGTGTAGCTTATGTTATCACTTACATCACAGTTTTACAGATTTTTTTTAATAGTGTTTTATTTGTGAATGTCTGAACATGATATTCTACAAAGCATCTTTCTTGAGTTTTCTATATCTACAAACAACACTACCTACTGATTTCTCAGTTTAATTAAGCTGCATATGTAACCTTAGTGGTTTTAGAGGAAGAACTCAACATATCTAGGGGAAAATCCCTCTAAAATGGGGAAGTTTTGCGGTAAGGCACTGTAGTTTTTTCCTCATGTTTTTACAGTGAGGTGCTTCAGACTGCTGAAAAGTATAATGTGGTTTCTCTTATTTAATTGACACTTATGTCTATGGGAAGAAAACAGGTGTCATGGATAAAACACTCAACACTCTCAAGAAAAAGGCAGTTGTCATGGATCATGCCCTGCAATAATGTTTTGAGTTAGAAGCTTGCAGTTGTCTACTAATGTATTTTTAATACCCAGATGTATTTCAGCATTGTACTTGGTGACTTGTGAGTCAGTACTCTCATTCTTTTATGTGTATGTCAAACAGAATGAAGTGGGAGATGGGTTTCATTGGGGATGTAGAGTCTGTGTCAAGGCATGGATGAGGTATTTAGAAAACATGTGCAAAAAGCACGTCCTGAGCAGCAGAAGTTAGGCAAGAGGAAGTGACAGGCATGGATTCATTTTTCTAGCAGTTTTCTGGGAAGTAGCAAGATAGTGCTGGTGTAGTCCTGCGTGTGGAGGGACATCAGGTAGTTAACAGCCTTGGGAAGCCAACCAGAGTGGGTGAAGTGAAATGGCTTGTACAATTGTGGGAGAATTGGAAGGAGAACCATGAATGAGGTCCTTATTATCTATATTTGAAAGCTTGTTTTTCACCAGAGAGAACTTTTGCTCTCGGGTATCTGTGGCTGAGATGTTTGTGCACTGAAGAGGGCAGTCATTGCCCATGTCTTCCCTCAGGCAGTCCGGTGTTGAATTACTTCATTTCAGGTAATAGTTTCTTCAGGAATTGAGCTATATTAATGTGGTTATTTGTTTAAATCTGTATTTTGTCGGCCTCATCAGGGTAATTATGTTATGCAAAGTGAAAGATAGCAGCCTCGGGTCCCATTGCACCTTCATTCCCATTGAAACCAATCGGCTGACAAGTTCCAAGCAGAGCTGTGTACCTGAAATTGCAGGCACGTGTCTTATCTCCCCAAAGGTAATGGCATATACAAATTATTTGGGCTTCAGTGGTCTGTGGGTGCTGAGAAGAAATGATTAACAAAGGAGACTTTTTGAACAGTTCAGGTAATTATGAGGATACTGGAGGCTAGTACTCAGTAAGGGTTTGGCATGGCAAGCCTATCAAAGGGAGGCT
Organism: Caprimulgus europaeus; assembly: GCA_907165065.1. Next base: position 5,233,247 of record OU015523.1, on the reverse strand, counting down.
GGAGTCACTCAGCTGCTTTTCTTGTGAGCCTTGTCTAATTACAATGACTGCCTGAGGGTCAAACAAGCAAGACAAAGCTTACAACAAAAAGTTCAAATAGAGCTGCATATAAATATTAGGACAAGAGGAAACGGCCTCAAGTTGCACCAAGGGAGGTTTAGATTGGGTGTTCAGTAAAAATTTCTTTGCAGAAAGGGTTGTCAAGCATTGGAACGGACTGCCCAGGGAAGTGGTGGAGTCACCATCCCTGGAGGGATTTAAAAAACAGTAGATGTGGTGCTTAGGGACATGGTTTAGTGGCATAGTGGTGTTGGGTTGATGGTTGGACTTGATGATCTTAGAGGTCTTTTCCAACCTTAATGATTCTGTGATCCCGTGATCCTGTGAAATATGTGGATAGACACATGTACACCTGCACATGCACACACGTCTTCATCACAGCATGAGGATTATGAAGGGCACACTGATGTTAACAAGGCCAATGTGACTAATGGTAAAAGTTGACATCTTTCCACTTGGAACTCAAGATAAAGCTGTAACTAAAACACTGACTGCCACTATTCAGCAAGTCTCGCTGATGTTTTGTGCTGCGTAAAGACTCAGCCACTTACTGACTACCTAATAAATGTGCTACCATTTTTCCACATAACAAGGAACATCACCAGTTTAGTGTGGCAGGAAGGAAGAGGACCTGTGCCATCACTGGTAAATCTGCAGTAGCTTGAATGGATGCCTTTGAGACCCACACTACTGGTGGAGCTCATTTAACTGGTCTAGATGTAGATTACCATGCAAGGATTGGCCATGAGGAAAAGGTTCTTGAGGCAGAGGGTGGTGGAGCACTGGCACAGGCTCCCCAGGGAGGTGCTCATGGCACCAAGCCTGACAAGATTCCAGCAGCATTTGGCCAACGTGTGCCCTCAGGGACATGGTGTGAATGTTGGGCTTGTCCTGTGCGGGGACAGGAGTTGGACTCCATCATCCTTGTGGGTCCTTTCCCACTCACAACACTCCATGGTTCTATGACTGATACTGGGGAGGGCAAATCTGAGGCAGCATGCCATCCATCTTTGTTATGGTGAAAGATGTTAATTATTGGTGTAGCTGCTCTCCTTCAGACATCTTTTGAAGCTGAATGATGTTTGCTGTTGATGGCACTGACAGACATCCGGCTCTTTATCTGGCTTCGTTAAATCACCCCATTCATTTAGATCTCTTGAGTTGCTGCAGAACTGCGCCTGGTTTGGACTTTGTGTATTTGCCAGCTTTTTGTGCTTGTTTCTTGCTATTAATTTGAATGCTCTTGTGTTGAAAGAAGCTAGTTTGCAGCTTTTCCTCCCTTTTCTTTTGAATGTATAATCATAGGTTGTTTCTTTTCAGAGTGCTGTGGTTTTCACAGTGTCCACATTTGTTGAAACAAGGCAGTAAAAGATGACCCACAAAGCTGTATTTCTTGGTCAAACACATGTCCAGTGAAGGTAGCAATGAAGGTTATGGAGGCTCTCTGGTAGAGTGTGCACATGAGAAGTGCTGGACTTGTTGATTGTATGCCAGCATGTATTTTTAGTCAGGCTGAGGTCTTTCAGACCATCACCTTTGAGATGTCTCTCTCATTTCTATGTGAGTGCAAACCACAGCAAGCAGTTATTTTGGATAGTCAGAGTCAGCTGATATTTGTTTCATTTTAAGGCTCTTGGGTGCATGCTCTTCTATGACCTTGTACTTGCTGAGTTTGGATCCAAGGTGTTGCTTGACCAGCAGGAAGAGAAGCAACCTGCTCTCCTCGCCACTTCTGTCCACTTGGCTGCTCATCCTGGGTGCCAGCTCTGCCCTACATGCAGTTTCCTTGCTCCTTGTTGAAGTAGAGGCAGTGATTTTGGGAAAACCATGAGACAGCAAAGACAGGTTCAGTCTATAATTTGCTGCTCCAGTTGCAGCATTGGTGTGGTGGGAAACTTCACCTGAATTTATGGGCTGTCTGTCAGCCTGGGAAATATTCTGTGTACTCCAGAAATAAATTTACTTTCTGAGGTGACCACTCAGCTGGCAGAGATGTGTGGAACCATGGGCCTCTCTAGAGACTTGCAGGAGTTTGGCTTCTTCATATACCCTCCTTTGGCATATCAAGAAGTGCTTTGGAGCACAGATAGTCTTTGTAGTACACCTAGTGCTACATTTATGCTCCACTGTCACACTTGTGCTGTGGAAAAAAGGGAAGCTTACCCCTAAGTTCATAGCTGGTGTTGTTCTAGCAGTGCTTGAAATCACAGGATATTTTTTTTAACAAAATAGCTATTTTATCTGAGAATTCTCTGTTCAGGTTTGTTGAGGAAATGATTAGCCTGCAAAAATACTTGAAATATTTCTCCTCACCTTCTTACTTTAAGCCACATCATTCACTAAGAATCAAAGCTAGCAGCATTTAAGGGTTTCTTGGTGAACAAGCCCATAAAGGAGTGTGCACATAATAGCAAAGAAAAGGTCATTTCTGAAATGTTCCCTATTTCCCCTTTCCAAGCAGCATTGTGTGCACTTGTTATTCTTGAAGGCAAGAAAATTTATTTAATTCTTAATAATTCCCTTGTAGCAGCATGCTTTTATGCTACACTGGGATGGAAAATCTGGTTTGCTGTGGATGTGTTCTTAGAGGTTTGTGCTGCTGGGTTTGTTAGTTGCAGGACCAGGACAACATTTGAGTATTGGCTTGTAACAAAGTGATGATCCCAAAGTGGTTTAGCTTGCTGCACTTGCTGTCTTAAGTAGCTTCTGCTTGAAATTAATTCCACTGGGAAATAAAAGACCTCAGCTAATGGAATTATGTCAGTATAGTTGGGATAGGAAAAAGCCAAGCAATTAAAAATAGAATATTAATTAAGTTTACAGCTTCCTCTTAAAGATTTAATGTTTGAAGGAGTGCTGTAATAAACTCTAGGAAAATAATACTAATAAAGCAAATATAATTTGACAGAGTTGGTTTATTAGATATTATTAATTAAGTATGAGTTGTGTCCTTGTATTTGGAAAGAATAAGAATGGCTGCTCTGTTAGCTGTCAGGAATACTTTCCCCCATGTATCAGGCTGTGCCATTTGTGGCTTTATTTCATCAAAAGTCTCTTACAGGAGTTAAAGAAATGTCTTACTTAGGCTTTATGAGACTGCCAAGGAGGAACACCAGGACAAACCCATCTGTGCAGGAGCTATGGCAGGGCTGGATCAGACTCTAGTTTATGTTAGGATGTGTGGATTGTGTGTTCATGGTTGGCAGCTTCTGCCTTTGTTCTTGAGTTCATGTGACAATCTGGATGAGAACACTGCATGTCATATTTTTGATTAATGTTTGTTACACTTGCAATTAGCATCTACTCTTGTGCTACAAGTTTAAAAACAAGATGTTGCAGTTAGATTATTTTTTTTTAAACCCAACCATTTAAGCTCCTAAATGTGCTGAGCTCTTGTTGAGCTTCCTTCTTTAGTTATTGGGTGCTAATTTTAGACTCTGTTCCACATCTTGGTTTTTCTGTCTCTTTATCCAGTGCTTGAATTTACCATCTAGAAAAATTAGATCTTTTATTTTGAAATATGTGTTAGTGTAGCTATTGAGGTCAACTCAGTCCAGCAAGGTTTACTGGAAGCTGCCTTAGCTTTCTTGAAGTCTGACCCACAGTGGAATAATGTGGAGATTTAGAGACCTGTGAAGTGCTGGTTAGGACTCTCCTCCCTATTCTGAGCAACCTGGCCCTTGAGATGTTACAGTTCTTCAGGGGTACCATGGCACAGAAGATTAGTCAGAATTATGCATTGTTCTGCCTTCCTGCTTGTCCTCACTTTCAACATCACCCTCTGCTGTGGTTTCAGAGCTGCTAGAGGGCCCACAAAACTAAATACCTGCTCTCTCTTCCCAATAACCCCCTGTCCTCCCTGTTGTCTTTCACTCTAGTTCCTGTATTTCCCAGCCAGGAGTAGAGGATGAGAATGAGTTTCCTCCTTCCAGTGCTCCCTTGATATTGTTGGTACCCAGCAAAGCACTCTGGCTGCCTTGCCCTCCCCATAGCCCTTGCATTTTGAAGGCAATTTAATCTTCTGTGCTTCAGTGGCTTGAACTTGCCATCTCTGACTCCAGGCAGAGCAATACAAGAACATGGAGTAGAAAATGGGTTCTGATGACACTGCTGTTTCAGGCCATTCTTTTTTCTATGCCTTTTTGTTAGTGCCTTTCCTCTGTTACCTGGAGGTAGGACCCAGAGAAATTTTTTTCCCTTCCTGTCCATGGGATGGGTAGACAGAACAGACAAATAAGAGGTGTTTTAGGCTGTTTGAGATGTGTCCTGTCTTATTTTGAAATAGGTAGGCAACTGAAATATGTTACAGCAAGTGGTTTTGATGTAGGCAGAATCTTTGCTTGTCAGGGCACAACAATCTTTGCCCAGAAGCAGTTAGCTTTTTAGGAGTGAGCAATTATCATTTGTATGGGAGTTATTTTGATTCAGACTGCAGTAATTTTATCCAACTCAGACATGCCAAATTCAGTGTGTGACAAAAGGCATAGGGTTTGTTTCCACTTCTGACATAGCAGCTGCTGCAAATTGCAGGATCCAGTTTTGTAGGGAAACTGTTAAAACTTAGTATTTGGGTTTTGAGCAGTGACAAAGACAATATTCTAGATGTGTCCCTAGGCATTAAGATATATGATGGATGCTGATTGATAACATGCTCTTGCTATGTCTTGTGACCTCCTCCTTTCCTAAATCAAATCCAAGTAAAATGCTTCCTCAATATGACAAGGAAATTTACCTTCTCATGGTTCTCAGGGAACTCTTCAGGGACTTAATTTCTTATCTGCCTTCTTCTTAAAAGCAAGCTCTGGCTGTGTGTGGGTTCCCAGCAGATAACTTGTAAGCCTGTAAGGAAATGCTTCCAAGGTAGTAAGACTTCAAAAAGCAAATATATGTGATATCCTGTACATCCCTTAAGTGAATATGGACGTGCTCTCTTTCAACAGGGCATCTTGTCAGAGGGCTCCTAGGGGACTCTGTTAGTTTTGATCTGAACTGCCTGTGGTCAGCTGGGTACATCCATGTCACGTGGAAGACAGACAACCAGTGAGTGGCCAAGATAAGACAGGCAGCAAATGTCCCTGTGATCTGCTGCAGGAGAGCCCACATGTTCCCCCAGGGCAGCTTGAGCCATTGCCCCACGCAGGGAGGGGATGAGGGAGAGCACCTGGCAGAAGTATTTGATCAGGACAACCTGCACTTGCACCAGGAAACCTTTAACCTGGAACTGAGTGGTAAGTCTGAGCGTGCTACGTGTGTGTGGTGATGTGTTTGCACACCTTGTTTTGTCTTTGAGGTCTTTTCCCAAATGGTGTATTTTGTAGAGGAATGAAATATTCAGAGGAACTTTCCCACATTTCTTCTCTTCCCTTCTCTGAGTGTTGTTGAGTTGTAGGACACAAGTCTCGAAGTGTAGTTTGGCACAGCATGGAGATGCACTCATTTGTAGGGCAGATCCTGAAAACAACACTTAGGTGGTGTGTGCTACTCTGGCAGGTTTCCTTGGCCTGTGTTCAGAAGGTTTCTGGCTTCTGAATTCCAACAAGGCGGTGAGCCAAGAGTGGTCCATTTCTCCTTGGGCCAGGCCATGCTTATGGTTTCCTTGCCAGCACAGAGAATAAAAGTAGAGGAAAACCCAGTAAAACTCAGAATTGTAAGAGACTCCTAGCAGGGTTCAGACTCCTGTGGTGTGCCTAATGCTTGAATCCAACTCAGATTGTCCTTTGTAAGGAGAACCCAGGCTTCAGCCCACCCCTGTCACTCCTGCGTTGTGTAATAGCTTGCACAAGTGGGAGAGAGTTAATGCAGGTTAATGTGTGGAATGATTGCTTGGGGCAGTCCTGTGCCTGAGGGTGGTTCTTGTGTTGCTAAAGGAGTCTTTTAGAACTTAGTTTTGGGGAGTCTTGCTGCATTTCAAGCCTTTTCCAAAGTGCAATGATCTGCAAGAAGATCTGGCTCTTAGGTGTGATGTAAAATCAAAACCTGAGCAGAAAATCATGAGCAGTTCCATGTCCAGTTTTTGAAGGAGTGCTCTAGCTCCAAATCTGTGTGTGTCCTTCCTCCTTTCCTCTTTTTAGGACACACAGTGCCCTTCATTTTCAGCCCTTATCTCTTGTTGGGCAGAGGATGGGAGTGGGGCTGCTTTGAGGGACCAGTTTACTCGTGGGTATGGGGTTAGCTCCTGTGATACCACTGACCCTTTACCCATGCAGACCCAGAGGTCTGAGGTGTGAGCTAGAGTGGTGCCCACCTACCCAAGAGGTTTCACAGCTCACCTGAAACTCTTCTCCTGTTCCAGCATTCTGGGGGTGGTATTTTACCTCTACCTGAGGTACGTACCTGAGCCACACTAAGAGCAGAGACCGTAACAGAGATACAGAGTGTGAAGGAGCTGCCCTCAGTTTACACAAGTCTTGTGCAAATGGCACCAGTGAATGTTCCAAGGTTGGGTAGAATCCCATTAACCTATGGTTTACCCACCTTATTGTAGTGAGGAAAATCTGTGTAAGCATATGGAATGGAAGAAACATTATTAACATGGAAAAAAAGCTGTTTTATTACAAGTTAAGATATGAAAGCACTCTTACAGTGAATTCCTCTGTATTGGTTTCAGGCTGATATTTCCAATAACTATAGCAAAGGATGACCACTCCCAATTAAGAAGAGACAGAAGGAATATTCCTGCTTGTGGTCATTCTCTGTGGAATGTAAAATATCCCAATAATGAGCAGATGTGTTTTTCTCCCCTCAGGAGTGGAAACATTAAAAAAAAATCACAGAACTTCTTGGTGGATCTGTGTTCTTGAGTCTAACAGAGACAAAGCTAAAATACTTCTTCCAGATGGTCTGGGAACAAAAAAGCACAGAAATTGCTTGGATCAGTGGTTCTTGGTTTTGGTACCATGAGGAATATGTTAACAGGTTGTGTCTAATTACAGTCAGTGAATGACAAGAGATGGGATAACTGTACCTGAAGCCATCACTAATGTGAAAGTGGGTGAGTATCACTTAAAAATGCTGGCTCTCAGTTAAGCAAAGATTGGGTTTTTTTAAATCCAGATTCAGTACACAAACTCAGATGGATTATGTAAGAGACTGCCCCAAATGCACTAGCAATTAGCTAATTAACAGATGGATGAAACAAAGACTAGCTATGCTAAGCCTGGCTGGGTAAAGCTGGGTGTGTTTTGCCAGTATGACTGCTCCAGCCAAAAACCTAGGCTGGCAGAAAGTGCCATTTTGTTTCTAGTTTGTTAGTCCAATCTATTTTGAAAATACTATGAGCTGTGATAGAAAAATGACTTTTTTTTATTTTTTAGCCAGTAAATGCCATCTCCCTTGTTCAGATGATTGCTGATTTAGATGTATTAGAAGGACTTTCTGGTAAATCTGAGTTTCTGACTGTCACTCAAACTGGGAAAAGATCCACTTTACATCTGCAAGGGTTGGCATAGTGGGGAAACTGGGAAACTTTTAATTAAATGCTGCCTACAATTCTAGATTGTCTTATTTAAACTGAACATTGTAATCAAGAGGATCTTTTTCTAGCACAGAAATATCTGAAATTTGAAAGATTCAAATTACTCAGAGTACTCAGAGCTGCTGAGGGTGTTAATACCATGTAAGCTCATCAGCCTGGAGACCCTGTCCCCTCGACACCAAGATGTGATCTGCAGGTAGCAGAGGGAGTAGACCCTGCTGTCACATCTCAGGTGGGTGTGTGAGGAGTCCAATGGCTTTTCTTGTGGCCAGAAGTGATTCCTGCATTTAAATGCTGAGCACTGACAACACTAAGAGGCATCACACGTGAACTGGGTGGTTCAGGGAATACATGTATCTTCTTGGGCTCCTTTCCTGCTGTGTTTTGTAGGAAGTGGTGGAGGTAGTGGGTAAAGTGAAGTGAAACTCAGATGTTCTACTTGAGAGGCATGGCAGAGACTTAGGTTTCAGTTTACACTTTTTCTAAGTTTTCAGTAAATATACAAGTGTAATAATTTTAGAAACTTGGCTTCAGCTGTGGAACGTAGATGTTTCTGTTTGCTTTTTGCTTTAATTAAGATATTTTCTCATGGAGGACCTTACTCAGCCCAGACCCCCATAATTACTTATGGAGCATCCTATAGCTAGGCCCTACACCCACATCAATCCCCAGACTGGTTACTTTCCTGCCAGCACTGGATTCATCAACCAGTGCCTGACAAAAACGTGTTGAACTACTATGGGAACACTTTGGAGAGGGAGTTGTAACGATGGTCAGGTAAAAATGCTGTAACTGTAGGCAGAGGTCACAAACTGTCTGTGCTGGTGTGTTTGCCAAAACTGTTTTGCCTGTTTGAACTCTGAACCTTGAGCTAGTGTTTGTGTTTTTTATACCATTCCTGTCCCAGAAGCAGCTTAATAAGAGTGTCTAAAGGAAGGCAGTCATAAGTCAGCCCAGGAACTGACATCTGAACTCCCACTTTGTTGTTGTCCATGCTCTTGAATTTGTTTTCAATTAAATGCTTTTTTCTCCTTTCAGAAAATGATTAACATCCTAGTGTGCAGGGACTAGATGGTACAAACCCCACTGAGCAAAGGAGTAAAGATTTGTCAAGAAGCAACAAAAAAGCTAACCCAGCAAGAGCTGACAAGGCAACATACTTTTCTGTCTCCAAATTTCAAGGTAATCAGAAGCAAAAAGAAAGTAAACACAGCAAAACCTGAACTAGAGTAAAATATCAGACAAGAGCTTTAGTGGAATTTCCCATTGAATGGTGCAATGGATTGGAAGCCAGGCTCAGGCTGGGGCAGGGGAAGTGCTACTGCCCATGCAGGGCTCAGGTGCTCAGCACCTGGCTGGTGTTCTCCATGCTCTGGTCAGGGACTGCACTGCCAGGGGAGCTAAAGCCCAGGAACTTTTCTACCTCTTGGCAGGCAGAGCTGCAGCCAGCCCTATCCAAACTGCTTGGCTGGCTCTGCCCAGCATTACTGGCAGATGCCAGTGCAGGCAGGGGTGAGCTGTTGGCCACAAGCCCTTCTCCCACCAATCCCCCCGTGCAGGTCTGACCCAGTCCTTCCTGCCGTGAACGGAGCCATCAGCCCAGGAGGCCACATCTGCTTCCACCAAGCGTGGGAGAAACATGTATCAGCCTTCTGGCATTGCCAAATGCACAGGAGAAACAATTGCTCTTTCTGAAAATCTTACTCATTTCAGGTTTTGGGGGTATGCAGGAATTTAATACAGTCTGAAAAGGCCACATTTATTCGCTGTCTTTGCCTCAGCCAGGGCTTCCTTGTTAGAGTATCGTGACCAAGGACTTTCCAACCTGCCTTTTAAGTTCTAGTTGCCATGCTGGAGCTGTGTTTCCAGTTTGATCCTATAAAAACATTGCTTTTCAGCCTCTTTCAATTTGTGGACCTCTATTTTTTTTCTTTTTTGCAGTGGAGTTCTTGTCCCTGTACAATGAATTTCAGTCTGCTGACAAGATGACTGTTTTTCTAAATACCTTAGTCTGTGTTTGCTAAGCACTTCTAGTAAGCAATACAAAGTTAGATGAGCTGCATTTCTTTTTTTTTTTGATCAAAGAGTATGTCTGTGTTCCTGAAAAATTGCTTCTTAAAGCTCTTGAGTGCTCTAATTTGCTGCAGGTACCAGCAGTTGCAGTTTCTTGTGTCTGGTAGCAAAGCCTCAGTAAAAGGCACAAAGTGTTTTTTGCTGCTTTTTCAAGTCTTTCTGCTGTCACATTAAGTTATCTATGGTGCTAGAGTGTGGCAAGGAGGAGAATCCCTGTCATAGCCACCTCCTATCTTATGGTTATAAAGCTGTTTTGGTGGCTTTTGTCCCCATTCTGTACTGTGTTGATTTTCTTAAATGAGCCTGGCATTAACCTTCTCATAAACACAGCAGATATAAGGCTAAGACATTGTTAAGTGAATCCTGCAGGAAATTTTAACCTATGGAATCTCTTTGCCTTTGTAAATAATGTTTATATGATTAGTTTGAAAATGGCAACATGAGTGAAAATTTCCCAAGTTCATCAATTCCAAGTTGGGATTTTGCCAAGTCAGTTTTCCCTCACCAAAATGAAACAAGGCAAAGCAAAGACAAACAGGAAAAGATGGACAAGGTGGTCTGGTACTTGAGGAGTGGGTGGGTGGCTGCAGGAAAATCCTGGTTGGTAGAAGCAGTGTATCTCTGCCAGAGACAATTGTGTCTGTCTCTGTCTCAATTTTGGCAGGCTAGGCTGAGGACAGTGAGCTGGGGGCACTGGTGGCAGAGTTACAAGGCAGCAGCCTCTGAGTAAGACCCAGGTGAAAGTGACTGGGGGCTGAAATTCATCTGAGCCATTCATTAGAGATGAAAACCACCATGGGCCTGCACCAACCTGTGGCAAGTTGGATCCTAACTTGACTTCTCCTAGCGTGGTCCACTCACAGAAACTGATTTTCCTCTGATTCTAGCAAAACTGGGCCAAAGCCTATAGACTGTAGGCACTGTGCTTGCTGTCCTTGCTGTCCTTCAGTAAGCTCTGCTCGTGTAGCAGCAGGATTGAACCCCCGTGGCTGAATACCTCTGTAATAATAAGGCACTTTTGTTTTTCCAATACAAATGCAAAGCATTTCACCCTGCACACAGTGGTGCTAAATATAAATTGTGTAGTTTCTAGCAGTTATTCCATATATGGGCTCTTCTTTTTCTCTTGTCATCATGGGCCAAACTAGGAGAGCTACGTCAGAGAAACTGTACATGATGGGTGTGCTTGACCTGGACAGCGGGGATCCTTATGTTCTTCTTCATCTCACCTGGCAGTGAGGTGACAGGTGAGTGTCAAGATGAGATGGCAGCATGGCACAGCTCCTCCTCCGTGTCTCTGCTTTTTTGTGGACCTGCCTGGATCTCTCTCCCCCCGTAGCTGCTCAGCAGTAGTGGAGCTGAAGGTGAATTCATGACATTCACCCTGAGCTGTCTGGTGGCAGGAGTAGAGAGAGAAGCACCCATAGTGGAGCTGAAGGTGAATTCATGACATTCACCCTGGGCTGTCTGGTGGCAGGAGTAGAGATTGAGGCACCCATAGGCAGGACACAAGGAAGAAGAGAAGGCCTAAGGGTGACAGCAACTTGTTAATGAGCAGGAGTCTGAATAAGCTTCTGTGATCCTGACAGGTCTTGTTCAGCATCTGAGAGAAAGCTGGGAGAAGGGAGCTTGTGTATGAACGATGGGATCTGTGACAAGCACATGGATTTTAACTTGTCAGAAGTGGGAGCTGAAGAAGGCCTCTCTCCAGCTTGTCATTGACATATTCTGAAGGCATGGGGCTGCTCTGCTGTGCGTTACAGGGCAGCACAGAGATGGGCTGTCCCAGAGCGTGAGGCATGGGCACCGTGTGCGTGAAACCAAGGTGCTACTGTGAGTTTTTCTACTTGGGTTACTTTGAGCAGAAGGCTTCTGCAGATTAGATCCTCTCTTTGCTCCTGGGTACTATGCAGAAGCTCATCATCTCTGCTCCATCAGAATGCCCCCTGCTATGCACTGTTACTGGAAACTGCCCTGATTTTTAGCTGGGACAGAGCTGGTTTCTTTTCAGCAGCTAGAACAGCGCTGGGGTTTGCTTTCAGCTGGGATTTGTTATGAGGGAAACACAGAACATCCCAGTGTTTGAATTTGCATATTTTATTTCTATTATTATAATTATTTTAGTATCAGTATTATTTTAAGTTTTCTTTTATTTCAATGATTATATTGTTCTTCTCTCACCCTACATTTCTCCTTACCCTTGTCCCCCAATTCTCTCCCCTTTCCCCTGCGGCTGGGGGACTGAGTGTGCAGCTGTGTTTGGCTTCTAGCCCAGTGCTGGCCCAGTGAAACCACCACAGAACTGTACATTTTAGAACAGCAGTGCCTGGTTCAGTGGGTCTCAGATAGCCTCAGCATCACATAGCAAAAGCAAAGGCTGTGGCAGGAAGTGTGAGACAAGGACCAGTGGTGTGTGTCTCACCAGAGAGGTGTCTGAGGCGTGGCAGACCTGCTGCTGGGAGATCTCCCAGATTCCTCTTTGTCTGTGCATCAGAGCAGGTATCCATACAGGTTTTCCTTTTATCAGCCCTGTTGCTAAGCCCCCAACACAAATAAATCCTCCTGCATGTTTGTAGGATCTTGGACATTCCTTCCATCTACTGGCAAGAGAAAGCTGAAAATACCCATGGATGCTCTGAAGAAGAGAGAATGTTCCCATGGGCCCTTGTCACTGGAGATCTGGCAGTCCCCCTGGGACCATCCCGAGAGCTCCAGAAATCCTGGCCCTGACCCTTGCAAGTGTTGGACTGTTCCTTCCCTGGAGGTACTACAGGCTGGAGAAACCACATGTACTGTGTCCATAATTAGGGCCAGAGCCTTTCTGGAGCAGTTCCTGAGCTCAGCATGTTTCTGCAACGTGCTGTTTGTAATTTGTGGGTTACTCTGAACAGCCCTGTCACAGAGATAGCATCTCTGGTTGAGGCTCTGGCATCAGCTGTGTTTGGAGATGGGCTAATGGCCGAGGTGAGCTTTTAATCTGACTCAGAACAGTGCTTTTTATGGTCTCTTTGTACTGGAAGCTGGAAAACCAGTGTGGCAATGTGTCTCCTTCACTCTCTCTTCCCCTCACAGTGGCCTCTGATTAAACCTCATGTTGTGCAGGTGGTTGGTGGCTGTGGGGTGTTGTCTGAGAGCAGAGGATCAGCCTCTTGGAAGCTGTTTGGATTGAGCTGAAAGGAGCAACACCTGTAGGTTGTTTCTGAGGCAGAGTTAAAAGGAGTGAGAACAAAGGTCCAGTTTCCTTTTCTCCTCCTCATTTCCCTTATGCAGCATCCAGGTGAGAGCTGGTCAAGAGAAATTCCCTGGGTGCAACTTGTTGTGGAAATTGTGGCAAATGGGTGATTTCCAGAGGTGAGGGGAAACATCAGTGACCTGTGTCTGCCTATCTTACCTAAAACTTGACACAGACCTCTTTGCTCTGGTCTGTGTGGTGAGGAAGAACCTCTCATCTGTCAGACGTGCTGGCAGACAGTGTGATGCACATCCATTGAGGTGAGTGGCACGTGTGTGTAGGGTGTGGGTCAGCTTTGAGAACGGGCTACTGTTGGTAAAATTTTGTCTATCCACAGCTGCAACACCATGTCTTGGTGCCCCTGCCCCTCCAAGGCCACCACTCTGGTGTGTTTGGTCCTGAGCAGCTGTGCTGCATCACAAATGTGTGGGGTGCAAGTGTTGTGGGATGGTGTGTGGGACAGGGGCTGGTGGAGCAGGTCTCATCAGAACATATGGAATTTGGCAGGCCTGTACTTTGGGGCTGCTTGAGAAATCTTAGGTGTGTCCATGTTCCTGGTTGTCTGTAGGTGGGAGTCTAGGAGTGTGCTGGTTTATTTCCATTTTACAGCTCTGTGCAGGGCTGTGGAGTCCCTGATACAAGAGGGCCTTCACCTATGACCAGAGCTCCTGGTCACTCTTCTTGCTATGCCAGTACAGCCTATTTTGTCCAAAAGTCACTTGCTGTGAACATGATCTACAGGAGTATCCTGACTGTGCATGTCCAATTCCTAAATAAGTTGTAAAGTAGTGTAATTTCATAGCTTTGCTGTTAGAGAAACACAGTGCATGCTGGTCTCTTTCTTTATCACCATGTAAGGACACACATTTCTGTATTTATCTTTGCTCTTTTTTGCTTGCTATTGCTATTTCTTTGATGAAGAAAGAGTTTGGAGTTCAAGCCTAGCTCTCTGGCTAGTTTCATTTAACAAAAAAATAATTCATATTCTTAATAAGAATCTTCATCAGTCTCTGTATCTTCTTCAGTCTCTGGGGTCCTGCTGCCTCCACACAGGCTTGCCTCCCTTTCCTGCTTTGTGGCTGCACAGTTAAACTCTCCTGAGAGCTGCTCAAAGTGTGTTGTAAAAAAAATCTCATGCATGAATAGCTGTAGGTGTGGATTGGAGAGGAAAGCTAATGTGGTGTAGCTGTGGCCATACCACTGGTTTTCCAATCTCCTGTGCTCCACCAGTGCCTCATGTCATGCAAGGAATGAATCTCAGTTCTCCTTTCATGGTGCCATCAGTGGCTGAAAGGACAAATGACCCCGTGAGCTTGTACCTCACCAAGTAACAAGGACTTTAGTTCACCTTCCAACTACAAGTTCTTGTCTTTTTTTTTTTTTTCCCTTCTACTTGTGGTTTCTGTGAAGCCTCACAAGGTGTTTTTTGTCTGCAGGAATCACATCAACCTTTATGCATCTTTATATAAAAAGGGGAAGTGAATTCTTGTGATAGTTTTAACTCAGCTGACAGCCAAACAAGACACAGCCACTAGCAGCCCCCCTCACCCCTTTCCCTAACCCACCCAGGGAATCAGGGAGAGAATTGGAGGGGTAAAGGTGGGGAGACTTGTAGGTTGAGATGAGAACAATTTAATAATTAGAGTAAAAAATAAAATTAAAATATTAGTAATAATGTTAACAACTATATATATATATATATATATATATATATATATATATATATATATATATATATATATATATATATATATATATATATATGAATCCCCCTCTGTCTGCTCAACCCTGGTTAATATCCTGACATGATATGATCTGGAATATCTCATGGACACATCCCAATGCCAGTTTGGGTTTTGCTATTCACTGCACTTCTCCCTCCCAGTCCCAGTGCAGCTGTGAACCAGTCAAACATGGTGGCCTTGAGCTCCAGCAGCAACTCATAACATTGGTACTTTATCAACATCCCTCTCATAACAAATCCTACACTGAAAGTAAAACACAGCTATTCTAACTGCTAAAAAGAAAATTAACTCTATCCTAGCAAACCCAGGACAATTCTCTGGCTAGGCAAGGGTGTTGTGAGCATTCATTAACCAGTGTTAGAAATTAGTGTCTAATCTCATCTAAAAAAAATTGTTATATATTAAAATTTAGGAGGGTTACTCTTAAGAAAAGGCTGATGGATGACAACACAGACAGTGCACGTGCTGTCATCTTTATCCTGGCTGTGATTTCCTTTTCTTTTTCAGCCAGTGAGGATGTGAGGGACAGAAGGAGCCTAATGGGCCTTCATCTCCTGCGTGATGTATGGGGCACTTGCAGTCAGAAATATTGAACTCATAAATGTACTCATTTGCCCTGGAGTCACTGAGAGGGAGACTAAATACAGGACACCGCAATGTCACAGTCATGCAGAGTCACTTCTGTAACAACAGGGCTCCAGTGGAAAGGCTGTATTTTTATTTGATTTTACTGCAAAACTGTAAATGAGCTCTGTGAGGCTGCTACCATTGGCTGGGGGGGAAGGTGAACTTCTGCTGGCTTTGGCTGTATGCAGACTCTTTTTGCATTTTGTTGATTTTTTGTTTTTTTTTTTTTTTAAATTCTGAACATTTTGGGGTGCTGTTTTGAAGCAACCTTGCACATGCTGTCTGTTCTGTCTCGTGTCTCCACCACAGCTCTGCAACCCTAAGCTCTACCAGCTTGCCCTTCAAGCATGAAGGTGAAATGAACTTGAATGTGCACATCTGAGGCAGATGGCTAGCCTCAGTCATGCAGTGGTATCTGAGAGAAATTTTCTTCATGTCATTTCAGCAGCACAGAAGGAAATGAAAGTGTTTCTTACCATAAATACTTTTTTCTCTCCCCCTTCCTCTGCGCTGCTGTGAGTGTCTGAAGATGCACTTCGCTGCTTTTCTCAACAGAGGCTATTTCTGTCACATCTTAGATCAATTTTGGCCTGTCCTATGCACGTATGATAAAGACAGGATGGTGCTATGGTAGCCTCCAGCCAACTTGTAAATTTGGAGTAGGAGGTGAGATGTAATTGTCATTGCTGAGAGGTCAGAGGGGTCAAACCACTGGCTAAAACGTGGTATTATCAAGCAGAGCCAAGTTGTATGAAAGACAGTGCAGAGCAGTTAGTGATAGAACAAGGGGAAATGGCTTCAAACTGGAAGAGGGGAGGTTTAGATTAGATATTAGGAAGAAATTCTTCACTGTGAGGGTGGTGAGACACTGGCCCAGGTTGCCCAGAGAAGCTGTGGCTGCTCCTCCCTGGAAGTGTTCTCGGCCAGGTTGGATGAGGCTTTGAGCAACCTGGTCTAGTGGAAGGTGTCCCTGCTGATGGCAGGGGGGTTGGCACTGGATGAGCTTTAAGGTCCTTTCCAACCCAAACCATTCTGTGATTCTATAACAAGTGCCAACAAAGTATCTGGCCCTGTGTGGCCCTGTAGACAACTGGTTCACAGAAGTTTTCCAAGGTTGGCTTTTCAGTCTCATCTCTGGGATCTGCACCCCAAATAGAGGTGGGATGGCTTTTGGGCTGCGTTCAGTCCAGCTTTGCAATGCAACTTAACTTCCCATAACCTTTATTCTTTGCCTGGGGCCCTTCCCTGCATGGCAGGTAGTGTTCAGTCACTAGAAGAGACCAGCAAAGCCTTTGCTTACAGAGGGAGAGTCTTCTCCCACACCTCCTGCTGGTGAGACTCACCTTGAGTCATTATTGCTGGTGTTTCAGAAAATCAGCGGGTCTGCGTGTGCAGTGCTTTATCTGCCTGGGCTGATTTCTCTTCCCTGGGTGGGGATGCTGTACTTGATAAACTGGGAAAGGATAAAAGAAATAGCTGTTTTGTTTTTGCCCCATCTTGACATTAGCATCTTCCTAAATGGGGTGAGCTGACCAGGAGATATTTTTGTCTCTTCTTCCCTCTCAGCCCTGTTCTCACACTTGCAGCTCGCTCCAAGGTGCAGGACTTTGGTTCAGCCCGAGTTAGTCACCCAAAACCTTGCAGGTCTATTTTGAAACATTATTCAAGCTGTCCACTATGGAATTTCTGTTCTTTTCTATTTTTTTTTTTTCACTCTTGCTTCTGACATCATTTCCTGAACGCTATATTCGCTGAGCTCTGTAGCCAGATCGTCTTCTCAGCATAGGATGCAAGGAGCTCTTTAAAATGGATTTCAGCTCTCCTTTTGCTCTGCAGTGCTTGCTGGTGATAATAACTGTTACTCATGGTAAGTGGGATTTTTCTTTCTGAAGTTGACATAGATTTGCCTAGATGAGCAGACACCTTAATTTTGCTCCAAGATCTTTTAAAGGACTCTACTAGATTTGGGGAGACATCAAATAGTGGAACTACTAATGCATGGAAGGGGCAGTCAAACCAAAGTAAGACAGATGATGTTTTTTAGTAAATGAGTGATAACTAACTGTGTCTGTAAAACCATTTCAGCAGAGAACTTAAGGTCCTTGTGTGCAGAACGCTGGCTGGAGGGGCTGGAGAGCAGTGTGGTCCTGCTCCTAACGCTCAGTGTGACCTTGGGTTAGTCCCTGAGCTGCTGTCACCTTGCCATTGACCATCTCTGATTTGCCATTTAATAAGGTGCAAAGATACTGTGAGACTTGTTTGAGTTAAAACTGCGACCTTACTCGTTGAGTAAAAGCAGCTGTGCAGGCAGCAGTTGGTTTTGCTACCCTCTGTACAAGATCCATGGCACCGATGCCCTGAGGATCTTCCTTTGCAGAGTGTCTCATCTCTGGGGGTGGTGGTAGATGATCATCTCAAATCTGGGGAGAGAAGAAACCAGCTGCTCAGCCTTCCTGTGTGCATGGTGTGCCTGCCACTCCCGTGTTCTCAGGGGGAAAGCTAGCCTTTAGAGAAGGCTTCCCACTCCTCTGATTTGTCATTACTGGTGAACCCAGTCTTTCATTAGAGGTGGCTGTCCCTTTTGTGTCTCACCTGGACATTTCCCTTTCTGGGTGGCATCCAAGAGGGGACAGATGGACATGGCAAGCTCACTGCTCACACTCTCTGCCTCTCCTTTCAGGCTCTGTCACCTGGACCAGTGTGCTCAGCGGTGGCTCAGCAGTCTTTTCTCTGGGAATTCCAAGTCTGCAGAATCTCTCCAGAATGAGCAAGAGGGACGTGAGGTGCTTGACAACTGTCGTAAATGATACTTTGCTGGCTGAGTGTGGCACTTCTGCTGGCAGGTGCCTGAACTTGGAGAATGGCTCCCTGGTGCTGAAGAGTGTGGAGAAAGAGGATGAAGGAAAATACGAGTTTGTTTTTCACAACACCACCAGATTTTTTACACTGAAAGTATTTGGTAAGTGGCTTTCTTAGCAACAAATAGCTTTTGAGCCTAGCTGGAAGCTGGTGTCTTAAAATGCTTCCTAAGAGACCGTTAGAGCTTGCAGGAGCTATAGGTGCCTCTGGAACAGTTCTGTAAGCCTCTGACACCTCAGGGAGTAGTAACAGTGAGTGTAAAACTAAGGGATGCTTTTTGCAGTTGTCAGTCTCTCCTGTCTGTTGAGCCTTCCTTGAAGCAGCCAGTCAGTTGAGCTAGGTGCTGTTTTTCCCTGATGTTAGAGACAGCAGGGTGAAGTGTTTGTAAAACTGAGCCTACAGTGTGTAGATGTGTAGCTGGAGATTTCAGTCCATTTCCAGAGTACTCTTCCTGACGGCCCTCACAAAAGCTCTCACTGACCAACAGCGTATTGCTGCCTGTGGACACACTTCCTTAAGGAGTTAACTCTACCTGACTTGGCTCTGGAAACTGAACTGCACTTCTGTGCACGTCTGGGTTGAGGTGTGCTGGGTTTTTCCCTTGCTTCATGCAGCCAAGGAAAGGTACTAAAGGAATCCAGGTGTGATTTTCTGATTCTTATCTGCCCCTGAGCAGCTTGGAGGTCAGCATCTCTGGGGTCTGTTCAAAGCCCAGCCATAGGTACCTTAGCATGCCAGTCTCCCTACTCTCCTCCCAGTTGCTACTCCCCTTCATGTGCCTGATTATCCACCTGTGGGGTGGGGAGACAGAAACAAAGTCACTTCTGTACAGGGTCCAGCTCATTGCTTGGGTTCATATGGAGCAGGCTTTGCTCCCACTGCTGAACAGGGCTCCAGATAGCCAGCGACCATTGCTTTGGTCCTTGTCTCCACCGTTCCTTTTGCAGGGCTTTCACTTACACAAGCTTCTAAAAGAAACTGAAGCGTAGGAAATTGTAATGAAAATGTCTGAGCAAACTGGTCTTGGTGAAGACAAATGAATCCCTCACACCTTTCAGGTGCAAACAGGCAGAACTGCTGCAGAGAGTAGGTCAAAGATGTGACTCCTTGGCATGAAGATTCGGGGCTTAGACTGGAAGTAGACAAGGACTGCAGAAGTGTCCTGGGTGTTACTTCCATTTCAGTGGATTAGCTTTGGGAGCTTGTGTCTCCTCCTTGTGTTCTGTTGCCACACCTAACTCAGGCAAACAATTTCACAGCAAAGGTATTTCTGGAGGTGGTGAATTTTATCTGAAGATGAATAAAGTGATTTCCGAGCTTATTTACGTGGATGTTTGCATAGATGTTCACAATATGACTCTTACTGTCATAAGCCCACACAATTTCTCTGTCTAGTCTGTATTTGCAAAGTGGCAAATGTAGGAAATAGGTTGACTCCTTGTAGTAGACTGAAAGAGACATCCAGGAAAATGTAGTAAGATCAATGATTCATTACTTCATTTTAAATTGTCCTAGTCTGGGTCATCCTATCTAACTGCAGGTGTCTGGTTGGGCATGATTTGTACTAGTTGGGCATGATTTGTACTAATTCCTCTCTAAAATGGAAGATGAGGCAGAGTGACAGCAAAAGGACAAACCTCTGGTGGAGGAGAGGGATGAATCTCCTCCAAAGTGACTGTTATCTGCTGATTCCAGAGGAAGCCTCTGCCTGGCAGATGCTTTGGGTGTTTCCACTGTCCTCTCAGTTTGAGGGCTTTTATTTTATACTTTTTCAATTTCAATAAGGAAAATGAAGAGATGCCAGATTTTTTTTTGGCATCCCCAAAATAGGGACTAAAAATCACTAGCAGGGCTGGGTGGGAACTGTTAAGCATTTCAGGGCTGGGGACAGGCACTGAAGAGTTTGGTTATTTATTTCTGTGCTCCCTGGCCACTGGTAAATGTGGTGGCAGTAAGACTGATGGGAAGGAAAACTCCTGTCCAGCTCATGTTGACTACTGAGTCTGTTCCTCACCTTTCTCTCTCCTCCCTGTTCCCACTGCCCTATGCTGTGTGTGACCAGAGCCAACCATTGGTATCCAGTGCTTCCCTAATGGGACTGGAGAGCTGTCCTGCAGCGTGACCAGCAACCAGAGCACCAGCTTTCGGTGGCTGCTGAACGGCACCGCGCTCAGCGCCCCCGAGGCTTGTGTTAAGGACGGGGGGAAGAAGGTTCGCCTGGACAAAACCGTGCCCGGGGAGTTTGTGTGCGAGGTGTATCACGGGAACAGCATCACAAGGACCAGGCCTGTTGTGCTGTCTTGCAGCTATGGTGAGTAAAGGCATCTCCAGAAAAATCTTTTAGTCTCTTTTTGGCAGAAAAATAAGGAGTTGTTGGTGCCTGCATAATACTGAACTCTTCTGTCCTCTGACAGCTGCCTTCCAGACTTGCCACATCCTCCCTTTAGAAAGTGTCCCCTCGACTTCCTTCTCCCTCATGTGTCTCGGGCTGACACAGCCTACAACAGCAGAAGGGATGACAGTTTGCTCAGGAGGTCCTTTTACCCAGCTCTGTCTGTCTGTTTTCCCACTTGCCAGTGATGGAGACCTTGCACCCTCCTGTGCACTGATCCTCTGTGCTGGTTTAGAAACACGACCTGCTGCCTGCTCTGACATTTATCCACTACCCAGCCAGCCTTCCAGTTTCTGCAACACCCCTGTACAAACACCTCACTAGTTCAGCCCTGTTGCTGCTGGGCTCAGCTGAGGTGTTTTGCCTTCTCTCTTTTCTTTAGGCCAGTCACACAAAGATTTATCAGTCTATGCAAATGTCTCTCCATCAGCCCCACACCATCAGAAGTGGGTAAATACATAAGTCATTTACTTACAAAATATAGAGGTTTTTTACCTCCATGTCCCTGCTTGGATATGTAGTTCTGTGAGAAGGCTGTGACTTTATCCATAAATCCCAAGTCCTCTGCTTGAATGAGGCCATAGTTTAATGAGACAGAAATTCTGGATCCTAGGACTGATCAAAACTGCCAGAACCTCACAATGCAAAGCACTGGTCTGTGTTGTAAGCTCACTTTTTTTTTTAATTATTAGATCACTTTGGGTGTGATTTCACTTGCTTCTCCAGTAGTGAAGGTTTTTCTCCCTTCTGGCAGCAAAGATGGTCATCAAAACTACATCAGAGTGGCATAATGTCACCATAAGCTTTTTGACTAATTTAGCTGTAATTAGTTGAATCACCTTTGCTACTAGAGAAATTGTACTGAGCAATAGCACCTCACATTTAAACACTGTCTGAGGTGCTGCACCTCTGTAGCAGATACTCTCTTTTCTTCTGTGGTTGGCATACACTTGGTGTGAAAGCCAAATTACTGCCACCCTGTACCACGTGTGATGGCTTGCAACAGAAATGCCATGAGCTGTTCACACCTGATCACGTTGGCACCACTGGCCAACCTGTACAAGTTTGGCATTTGTGATTGTGGAGCAGTGATCTGCATTTTGTCTTGTTAAATTGGTCAGAGGTTCAGTGTAGTCAGACACAGGTTGGCCAAGATCCCTGGGGAGTGAGGAAGAGAACATCCACGAGCTGTTCCCTCAAGCCCTGTGATAAATCAGGCGAGTGCTGGCAGTTACCATTGTTTATTCTGGGTGGCTGCCCAGTCCCCTGGGTCTGATATCAGTTCCTCATTTCCCCTTGAAGCCCACGAGGGAATTTAGTGGTAGCTCTTTTGGGATGGACATGTGCATGAACACGTATTTGGAAGAGTCTGAGAGCAAGAGAGTAGCAACAAGTCTACTTTTTAATCACCAAATATAACCACATTTGTAAAAAGTTAACTAAAGCAATTCTGAATATTAGTAAAATAAAGAGAGAAATGAGTTCAATTTCATTAATTAAAGACTAATTCATTATTTCTGTGGGTTATTATTTGCTCCAAGCAAAGGGCTGTATATAGTTTTTTCCACTGTAGGTAAAAGATCTGGGTAAAAGCACCTATTTGGGCAACTTGCTGGCTGATGAAATGAATTTTGACTAATTGTTAGCATAAAACAATTTGGCAGAAATACCATAAACTTCCCAGGTATCAAAGGGCTCTGACTATGCAGGATCTAGAGGAGAGAATTCAGAAATTAACAAGTCAACATATATAAAATGCTTTTATTGATTCATTACTTGTTTTATTACTTGCTTAGTACTGATTTTTAACACAGTATTTTATCTTAAGATAAATATAACAAATTTTTATAACAAATATAAACAAATATATAACAAATGGGCAATTTTTAGGAAAAAAAATCACGAAAAATATTTCCAACATATATTTATGCCTTTGATAGTATTTCTCTCATCTTTCACCAAAAAGGAAAGAAAATATATTAGGGAAATGATTTCTCATTTGCTGAAAGCTTAATTTTGTGTATAGATTTTTTGAACTTGGTAACTTCTCCTAAAGAGGTGGAACAAGCACTCTGAAAATACTTTGGAGTATGTGTGATTCCACACACAGGAGCACCTGTCTACAGTTGTTTTTACTGTTCTGGTGAGCATGTGGAGTATGACAGCGTGTAGGATGTCCTGGAATGTTTGAAACACTTCCCAGCCTCTGGGGTTATGCAGGAATTTTTACTTTTGGGGTCTTGAAAACCAACTCCAAATGAGCCTGTTGGTTTCTGCAGTGTGGTGCTGTGTGGGCAACCAAAAAGAAGCCAAATGATTAAAAAAGGGAGAGTGTAGGTTTATTTAAGGAGTTTTAAGGAATTTATATATAGCAATAGTTGAGCTGTATGGCTTTTTTTGTATGGGAAGAAGAGTTTTCCTACTGGCTGCTCCCTGGTTGGAGCAAATAATCTCAGGGAAGGAGCAAGTCTGGACTGGTCTCTTTTCTGCAAATCTGTGATGCTCTCTACCAGCTTCCCTGCTCAGCAGCAACCCATGTGCAAGTCTGACCCCTCAGAGCAACTCTGAACTGGGCAATAACCACCACCAACTTGTGTGTGGCCTTCTGCTCAGCCATCTGTGGCCTTCACCTCCTGCATGTGCATGGTCTTGGCTGGGAAGAGGAATAAAGAGAAATCCTTCCCTGAGCAGCAGTGAAGCTGGGTTCCTACAGCTCTGACTGGGGTGGCTGGAGGCTCTGGTGCCTGAGGAAGTGCAGGCTCTGATCAGCCTTGCTTTGAGATTGGCATAGTCATTATGTGGCTGTCCTAAGTGGATTCTCTGGGGCCTAATACAAGCTCTGAGGGTAGACTCTGCAGCTTTTCTTTCAGCAGGACATGCTAGCTTAGGTCTCCCTCCCCTTCTCAGCTGCCTGTTTCCATAAAGCTTGTTGAAATGTAATTATCTTTCAAACCACCATCTTCCTTGTTCAACTTGATTAACACTTTCAAATTATCTTAGATGATACTGGTCAGAGCAGGCAGGAACAAATGCACACAGCTTGGTCACACAAGCCTCTTGGTGACAAATTCTGTATGATCATTAAATGATACGACATAAATCACGATGTGCCATAGTTCTTATATCAGCTCCCCTGGTCCAAACCAAAGCACCAGTAATGCTCTAATCTGGCTGCAGGGTTTCTCCTGTTTGGAGAAAGCAGCTTGTCCACCCTGGTCACTAACAATGCCATCTCCTTCTCATAGGAGACCTGCTGCAGTACCCGTGGTTCATCTACATCCTGGCAGCGTGCGCAGGGGGTGCGGTTATCCTGCTGGTGGCTGTGTCCTCAGTCATATGCTGCTGCATGAAGAGGAAACACAAGTTCATCCCAGTGCCTTCAGGTGAGTGGAGAAGGCTGGTGCCCACTGGGATGAGTCTCACAGAGGACTTTGTTTGTGCAGGCTGAGGTTGAAATAGTCTCACCATAAACTGGGCTCAGTTGCGTGGCTACTTGTCTTCCAGCCCTCCCTTGACCTGGTGGAGCAGAAAGCTGCTGATAGGCAACTGTTATGATCAGTGGTGTTTTGAATTAAACCTTGCTTTTCCTTTTTTCACCTCATGTTTGCCACCATGTGCTCCTGGCCAGAAAGAAACACAGCAAAACCTTTTCTACGGGCAAGAAAAATGAGCCTCGTTCAGGTCTGATCCTGAAATGACCTGAAGGCTTCTGATGGCAGACCTTTGTCAGCACCAGTCCCTGAGTGCAATCTGCCCATGCCCAGTGAGGCCACTTCAAGC
The DNA here is from genome assembly GCA_907165065.1 of Caprimulgus europaeus. Next base: position 5,209,005 of record OU015523.1, on the reverse strand, counting down.
TGTGATGCTGCCAGCATGGCCAAGCTGGTCTCTGACAACTTGGCAATGGCCCTGTGTACTCGGCATCTGTCTGCTCTGGGAATGGAGCCAGCGCCACATGAGGAGGAGATCCAAGCATGTGTTGGTGATCTGGCCTTGTGATGAATGTGCCAAGGCTGCTGGGATGTGGGGGATCTCTTTCCTTCAGTTCTCTGCTTTTGGTTTTACAGAGGAGGAGAAGGATGAGGGACTAACAATGTCCGCGGTCTCCAGTGAAGGTGTGAAGAGCCCCCCTAATGGAGACCATGTTGAGGTCCAACCTGCCCAAACTGACTGTCCTCCAAAGCCTGGTGGGTCCAGTGAGTTGTTTTAAGGTGGACAGATAGCTTGTTCAGGAGGGTGAAGGACAACATGGATGTGTGTGGCTGATGGAGGAACTGACAGCAGAGAGGGGCCTGGGGCTCACTAGTGCAGGGAAGGTGCTGCATCTTGTCCAGGTGACAGAGGTTACAGCAGGTCATTTATCAGTACATCAGCTTCTGCACAGGAGTAGCTCTCACCCTCATCCAGCCATGAGATGTAGTGGCAGCCATCTCATAAGCATCCTGCCGAGGGTACTGCCAGCAGACTGTCTGTTCCAGCATCTCCTGTGCTAAAATACACATCTCAGAAACAGCAACCCCCGAAATTTAGCAGTTTTCCTGCAATGTTATCACACCCCCCTGCTTCTCATCAGTAACACTTTGTAAGAATTGGCATTGTTTCTGTAAGCAGTCATCTTCAGGATAGCATCACCAATATGCTGAGCTGCAAACACAGCTAGATCCCATCAGAGTTGGGCTTGTATATTTCCTTAAATGAGGGCTAAAGTAGGAATATGGTCACATCTTAAATCCTTCCAAGAACCCCACAGCTTTAGTACAGTGTGATCAAGAGAGTGCAGCGATAAAAACCTTTCATAAATCTCCTGTTCTGCGAGTGCTTGATATTAATACTCCACTTTCTGCATTATCACAGAATCACAGACTGGTTTGGGTTGGAAGGGACCTTAAAGCTCATCCAGTCCCAACCCCCCTGCCAGCAGCAGGGACACCTTCCACTAGACCAGGTTGCTCAAAGCCTCATCCAACCTGGCCTTGGACACTTCCAGGGAGGAGCAGCCACAGCTTCCTTGGGCAACCTGTTCCAGTGTCTGACCACCCTCACAGTGAAGAATTTCTTCCTAATATCTAATCTAATCCTACCCTCTTTCAGTTTAAAGCCATTTCCCCTTGTCCTGTCATTGTTTCCCTCAATTTTGTTGCACAAACACAAACATTGGCAATATCTTCCCTAGTAATGCACCATGGTCAGCTGAAGTAGGTGTAGCAGAGACATCGTGACCTGGAGCCACATTACATAGATCATAGCCTGGTCTCAGCACTGCTGTCTCCACTTCTGCTGTTCTTCACTGTACCATGCACAGCCCCTCAGCAGCTCAGCTGTGCTTCATGTCTAACCTTGGATGCTGCTTTGCTCTGCTTTCAAAATATTAAATGCTATTCATTAAGATAGTGCAAGAAAAAAAAAAGGAAATAATTCAGGTTGTTGTTTAATATTAATATACTTTAAAGTATAGATTTTTTTTTAATAAAATATTTACACATTGTCAGTTTGGCTAACAAGGTATCCCATATTTAAATTTTCTACAAGTAAGTAAAAAGCAGAGATGCCTGTGGAAGTTGTTTATGTGAGAACTTAGGAAATGTGTGCTGTTAGCCAGCTTTAATTACTCAGGTGTAACTGAATAGATTTGGCTTTGGTATTTTGGTATATTTTGGGGCAGTTGAGCCCAGAGAGCTTTAGCATCAGAGTGTCTAAAGCCACAATGGACAGCTCAAAAAACTGAGTAAATTACAAAGAAAATTGAAATTTGGCTTGTAGATACCTAGGGAGAGGGGAGCAAGCAGGTTAGGCAGCCTGCAGCATCAGGGGCCACCTTGCAGCATCAGGGGCCACCTTGCAGCATCAGGGGCCACCTTGCAGCATCAGGGGCCACCTTGCAGCATCAGGGGCCAGAGAGGATTTCCATGAGGGTGAGTGCAGTGTGGGCGCTTATAAACTGTTTTTCCCTTTCTTTTCCAGACACTGCCCAGACTGGCCAAGGTGTTGAGCCCCAGCTGCTGGTGGAAGAAAGCTTACCAGTGGAGACAGAGCCTGAGGAAATGCCAGACCCTGAGGTCATAGTTGATGTGGAAAGTCAGGAAAATGCCTCGGACTCTTTTCCGGATCCAACTGATGACTGATCTGGCATAATTGCTGTTCCACCTTGTCTTGAAGCCTATAACACCTGTCCTTTGCATCCCATAGTCTCATTGTGTGTAAGAATTGTTCCAGAAAATTTTAGCAGGGGAAAGATGTGATGTGTCAGGCCTGCCAACCTCATTTAAAAAGAAAAAAATAAAATAAAATTATATATATATATATATATATAAAAATATATATATATATAAAAATATATATATATATATATATAAAGAAAAGCACATGTGTGGCTTCAAGGCCACAGTGCCGTGGGCTGACAGGTTCACTAACAAACAGAACTGGGCAGCTCTTTGATGCTTTGCCTGTTAATAGACCTGCAGCTAAACTGTGGAGCCCCTAGAGGACACCTTGAAATGAAATGGGGGGTTTCCTCCTGCTCCTTGCCCACCTCACACCTTGCCATGTCTTTGCCAACCAGCAGCTCCTGCATGGGGCAGGATGACATGACAGATGGATTGAGGTGGCCTGCCAGTCCCAGGCAGAAACAAGGACCCACCAGAAATTTCAGTTTCCTGAGAAAGCCTCTTTTCAGGAGATTTCCAGGCATTTTTTATGCCCTGCAAAGAAAAGAAAGAAAAAAAAGGAGAAAAAAAAAAGGGGGGGGGGGGGGGGGAGAAAAAAAAAAAAGGAAGAAAGAAGGAGGTTTCAGCTAGGTATCTGCTGTGCCAGGTGTTTGTCTGAATCACTCCTCTGGGCTCCAGACCCTTTGTGATTTGGCCCTCACTGCTTGCTGTGTGGGGCTGGGAGTGGTGGCAGGGGCAGCTGCACACAGACCCCGGGAGGTGACACTGGCTTGCTCACCATTTCCATGCCCTGTAATGGCAGGGGAATACTGGTTCCCTTTCAGCAGAACCTAGCAGCTCTGGTTGCCAGTGAGTTCAGCCAGCTCTGTCACTAGCTTGCTTGCTTGCAGCAGAGGGGTGCCTGGGGCTTGGGTGTGTAATTTTGGCAGAGCTGTTAATTATAATGCTGAGATTGTTCATCAGTGCAAGCGTTAGTGCCTGTAGTGTAACGGTGTAGCTGCTGCAAGCTGATGAAGCTGGCCATCTGCCTGTGCATGTAAGCTTTTGCAGTGCTGTGTTATTTGCACAGACTGCAGCAATTTAGAGAATCTCTTAGGCAAGTCTTGCTGCTGTGCATGTCCTCTTCTGCTCAGGGGAGGTTTGTGAGTGGAGCAGCTGGGGTTAGACCTGCAGGGATGAAGGATGAGGTGAGAAGAGGGCAAGGACTCAGTCCTAGGCAGCAGGTAGCAAAGCTGCCAGGGGTTGCAGGGCTGTCAGGATGCACTGCCAGAGCAGGGTATTTACTGTGTAAGTGCAATTGGGTAGTTGGAAGCGAGGCATGTTGGTGTTAAACTAGCCCAATGGGTTAGAAAGCGTGGTAGAGTAAAAGCAGAGATGGTACATATCGGGGATGAAAGGGATGGGGAGGTTTGTAGTGCGTTCCCCTCTTTCTCTCTCATTGTCTCCCTGTTTTATACTGAGCTGATGTTTCACTGAGTCCCTTGGAAACAGATTTAAGGTCAATCTTGTAAATGTCACCCAACGAGGTCTGCAAGTACCCCAGCAAGATCAAACCCAAGCTGAGCGCTTCCCTCCCAGGCCGGGGAGCTGGCGGGGCAGCTGCATGCTCACCTGGAAGTCCTTCATACACACATGGCAAAGCTCTGCATTGGTGATGCCCAGCATAGGTGGTTGTTCTCGTTGTTTCCTTGTCCTGTGACTCTGCTTAGAAGATTTTTGGTTCTTGTGTGCGGTGTTGGTGGTGATTCAGCCTGTCTCTGCTTTTTAAGGCTGCTGTAGGAATCAGATTTTCCACGGTAAGAGGGAGATAATAATTCTTTTCCTCATGGTGCTGTGCTATCTCCTTTCAAGTACAAACATTCCTCAAAGGCTGTGAGTTGAGTGACACGAATGTGACACTGAGTGCTTGGGGTGGCAGCTGCCTGTAAGCAGCCCGGTGGCAGCGGTACCGGGTGAACAGGGGACACTGTCACTGAAATGGGGGGACGTAGTCAGCTTTGCTTCTCTCCTGCACTTTCTGGCAGGGACAGGCAGGGGACACTCGACTCCAGCACATGCTTCGAAGGCTGAACCGTGCTGTGAGCTGCACTGGAGAAGACTGCAGCGTTTTGGGTGCTGAGGGTGGCAGAGCTGCGCCAGCCTTGTGCTGCTGGGCTGGTGTCTCCTGGCTCCAGCTTGCCCTAGTGCCACCTCATTTCTGTCAGCCTCAGGAGGGCTGGGCTGCCCTGGAAGCAGTTAGCACTGTTGCTGGTGTAACCCCAGCCTGAGAAGGACTTTCCCCATTGACATGGGAATCTGCAACTCAAGACATCGTTACGAGGCAGACAGGACACGGCTGGTTTTCTGTCCTTCCCTGCTGAAGATGCTGTTCAGCAACAGGGTGAAGGTTTCTGTTATGTGAGGTCAGGAGAGAAGTTGTGCAGCCTGTGCTCTTCCTTTAACTGTGTGTGTTCATGCCCAGCTCTTGTTCTTTTTTGGTGTGTTGGTTTTTGTTTTCTTTTTCCCATTATGATTTTCTTCCAAATAAAAAGATCTGGTTTTACCTTGTTTTGAAAATGTTTAAGATGTGTTATTTAATAATTGTTTCATTATGGCTTTCACTGAAAGTACAGGGAGAAGGGTGGTTGGAAGGCAGGATCCCAGGCAGCTTTTCAGGTAAGAATACAGGTAAGAACTTTTCTGTTCCCTTTCCTTCCTGTACACAAGCTGGGTCAGGATTTCTCTTGCTGCTATAGGAGGCCACAGTGAAAGCCATGCAACTTCAGCTTCTGTTGGGACATATTCCTGCCCAGCTCTTGAGGGTTTGAGTTCTTTTTCTTTGGGTGATACAGTTTCTGATAAGGAGTTTTGTTTCCTTACCTTACATTGAGAGTTTAAAGCTTTGTTATTTGGCAAATATAAATGTGTGTTTCTCTGGAGCTGTAGATGGAGAGGCCCCTCTTTGCTGGAGAGAATATCAGTAGGAGTCAACGCTGCCATGAATTTGATATCATCTATCTTAAAAAACCACCAATGGTTAAACAGCATCAGTGAGAGGAAACTAGATGCCTGGTTTATACTGAATTACTGATGCTGAAGAGCTTAAAGGAGCTTCCAAGATAACACAAATAACCCCTGCAGCTGGAGTTCCAACCCAGTGCATCCTACCTGTGTGGACACACTTTCCACCGACGCCAAACTAAACTTGCAGCTCTGCAAAGTGACCACTGTGGTTCAGCAAATATTTACTGAGTTGCTGAAAGCAGCATATATAGGGGATGGGAGAGACATGTAGTCAACAAAAAGCCTGCTTTTCTGTGGTGGAAACAAAAAGGGGTGGCTGAAAAGAATGGTGATGCTGTCCTGAACCTGACCACTGAGACCTTGCTTGTGGCAATAGGTGCTCTGAAAGAAAGGTGCTTTTAAATGGTGCTTTGTAGGCAGGTAGTTGGGAGCCAGGAGTTTGGGTCACAGGAGCTTCTCGTTCCATTTGTTGTCCTTTCAGCTGGCTGGCTGACCTGAGCAAGTCATTTCACAGAATCCCAGAGTGGTGGGGTTGGAAGGGACCTCTGGAGATCATCCAGTCCAACCCCCCTGCCAGAGCAGGGTCACCCAGAGCAGGTCACACAGGACGGCATCCAGGTGGGTTTGGAACATCTCCAGAGGTGGACACTCCACAGCCTCTCTGGGCAGCCTGTCCCAGGGCTCTGGCACCCTCACAGGAAAGAAGTTTTTCCTCATGTTTCAGCAGAACCTCCTGTGTTCCAGCTTGTGCCCGTTGCCCCTTGTCCTGTTGCTGGCCACTACTGAGAAGAGTCTGGCCCCATCCTCTTGACACCACTCTTTAGATATTTATCAACATTGATAAGGTCCCCTCTCAGCCTTCTCTTCTCCAGGATGTGAGGAAGGAGGTTTCCCCAGACTGTTAGGCTAGGTGGTGCCTCTCATTAGCCTTGCTAACTTGCAAGATGCTGGTTTCCTTCTGACTCAGCAGTGTGACAGAGGGAGTTGGGCCTCATGCGTTGCTTTGGTAGAAATACTGTGAAAAGCCGCAGCTTGCCTCCAATCCCCCAGTGCTCAGATGTGTTGTGCACAACATCCCTGGCCTGCCTTACTGAGATCTTCAACCCTAAATGTTTAGATACACGGGCAGCTTGGTGCCTGTGCTTTCCTCTGCTGTAGAAAAGTCCCACTCTTTGCTAACACTGGTGTAGCATCCTGCTGCGACCGCCCGGCGTTACCTGTGCGAGCGTGGTGGGTTGGCAGCAGAGCTCAGCGTGGTTGGGATGGGTTGAGCTCATCCTGCTCTCCTTTTGTCCCCACACACCAAGGAGCTGCCCACCTGGGTCTGCTGTTGCTTTGAAGCCCTGGCCTGGGGCTGGGTCACCCAGGCAAGAGGGAGGGTGCTGCCTGATCTGACCAGACCAGGGTCTGGTCCTGGTGTTCCACCTGTGCTTGCTCAGGGCTCCATGGAGGGCAGGGTGTCCTGCTGCACCAACTAGCCAAAACCTTGCTGCCTTGCCATGGCAAGGGTCTCAGCTCCTGTTTTCTGCCCCAGTTGCTGTCCTCACAGCTTGCTGGCAGGACTAGGTGGGTCAGTGCACTGAAGGGGCTGTATGTAGGGACAGACAGACATCAGAGAGGCCAAAGCTAGGTTCATGGGGCACAGGAAACTTGCGGGACCAGAGAAGAATCAGGGGAAACTGAGCTGCTAAGTTGGGATCCACACTGAGCAGCAAAAAGGGCTTGTGTGCTGCACTGGACCTCATGGCCCCAGATGTGCATGGTGCAAAGAGCATCTGTGTAAGGGATGTGAAAGATACCAGGACTCTCTTTTTTTCCTTCAGTGTGCAGCAGCATGCCTGTGCTGACTCAGGTGTTTCTGAGAAGTTTACCTCTTAATTTCCTAATGATAAGGGCCAAACCTCCTTATTGTATGCATATATAGGGCCACATAATGGGCTTTTGTTTGCTATCATAGGTCCAATCAATAAATGACAGCAATTTTGGAATCCACAGTGACACTTCAGAGAGGTTTATCCAAGGTCTTCTAGGAGAAGGGACATTTTATGCCTGCATACATGCATCCCAGGAGCTGTGCTGGTAGGACAAATCTCTACAATGACTGAGTTGAGCTGATGCCTTCCATTTGAAGTTAAGACCTTCATTTCACTGTGGGAACTGCAGAAAGACCATTCAAGGCCCCTCCTAGGAATAAATGCCTTTAGAACTGAAATGTATTACCCAGTTTTTTTGTGCTCAGTGTCCCAGATCACTCCTCATCCTCACACCTACCTGTTTTGGACTGTTCCTCACTCCCCTCTGGAGTTATAATAGGATAATAAAACAAAACATTGTAGAAGATGTTAGTTATTCATGCATTTGTGAAGCTGATGATTTCGGGAGCATGTCAGATCTTGACTGAAAGATTACTTAGATGGAAGGAACAAGTTGTCTTTCCTGCATATATTTCTAAAAGCAGTTGTTCTTCTAATGTCTTCCTTGGGTAGCTATTCCATCCCCTCTCTGGTGTTGAAGTGCCATATTGTGGTTAACACAAATCTTTGTGGATTTGTCCCTGCTCAGACTGGAAGAGGCTGTTGTGTTCATCTATCTGGCTTCTCGTGTAAGACTGATTGCATGGTGCCAGCAAACTTTTGCTTGGCCTGCACCATGTTTTGCAGCAGTAGTAAAGTCACTGAAATGACTAGAATAAGCCTATTTTTGGAATGTTTCCACTGCACACAGGCAGAGCAGTTTCTCAGTTTGTGTGTAACAGGCTCCCAGCCACCACGTCATCATCTCCATCAAATCCTTGTCCAGAGCTTTATTTTGAATCCATGATCTTCACCTTTGCACTGCTTCATTAATGTGGGGTTTCTTCCTTTCCAGAAGTGAAGAGGAGGTGGTACATGGCCTTCATCAGCCAAATGGATGTGGAAGCCAGCAGTTCCTTGGCATTCACAATGTAGGGGCAACTCCCCCTGCCAGGGCTGACTTTGCTTCTTCCCGACTTTAGCCACTGCCCACAAAAAGCTACAGTAAAGGGGAAGGGAATGTGCCATCATAAAACCCTCAGCTACCATCCAGGCCAACCCAGAGAGAGCCCAGCTCTTAGTCTTGCAGGATAGGGTGCAAACCCTGGAGACCTCTCAAGAATAAGGTTAGCCTTACCCAAAGCTTCTCCTCCACATGATATGACCCAGCTGGTGTTACAACCAGGAGCACATTTGCTCTTCTCACAAACTGTGCCTCAACAAAGGCTTGTCTTTTTAGAGGTATGAGTTTGCAACACTCTTGTCATCTTTCACGGTGAGGGTCTTGGGTGGTGGTGAGGACAGGCTGTCTGTCTTCTTTCAGGGAAGAGCATGCCATGCAAATGCCATTTAATACAACCTAAGCTTCATACCAGAGGAGGTGGTGCAAATTAGCAGATGGGCTAATTATTGCACGCTGACTTTCCTGAGAAGAACATGCTAAGGGTGTTTGTAGTAGATCTAACAACATTATCTCTATTTTTTTTAATATAATCCTCAGACATGAATGTTTATTGGCTCATCACTAAGCTGAAGACTTAGATCTGGGGGAAAAAAAACCTACATATTGTCTCTTGAGCTGTTGCCTTCAGATGTGTGGGAGTCTGTCACCTTTACATGGAAATGTAAATATGATACATTCCCTGCCATGGGAGGAAACTGCTTTGTGCAATACAAAGAACAGAAGAGTCAAAGAGAGAGCAAATGACAAGAGCAAATGCACGCGACTGCAGCGCTCTGTGGCTTCTGCAGTGGAAACAACACCGCAGCGATAGCAACGGCTGTGCAGGAGTGCCACCTTGTCACAGCTGCACTTGGTCCTCTGTTCTCCTGCCTGTCAGAAGATGGAGATGTTTAGATATTTAGCAATGTGGGTGTTTAGCATCCTTAGGTGTGGACTGACAGGGCCAGCACCACCGTACTGGGAGATATCTTGTTTTCTAATGGTCTATAGACTGGCTGGCTTGTGTTCAGCCTGGCAGAGTTGCTTCCTGTGTAATGGGTAGGAGAGGGAGTGTTTGCAACCAGTAGAAGAGCAGGAGAGCATGGTTATTGCTTTGTCCTCCCTGGTGCAGCTTGGGTTGGTGTTTGGGCTGTGTCAGCACAGAGCTGAGAGCAATCGCTCTGGCTGTGCCTGTCCTGCTCCTTGGGGAGCATCCCCAGTTGGTGCTGGGGCTGCTCTGCCAGTGCTCCCTGATGTAGCTCTTTTTGGGACACACATCCCATTGCTGAAGGTATGTGCTGGCTTCCAGAGCTCCTCTGGCAGTAGCCCAAAGCTGCTGTGCTTTCCAGAGATACCTTCAGACACACTCTCCTTGACACCTTCCTTTGGGGCTTTACTTGGAGGGAAGCAGAGACATCAGTGCAGGGACTTCCATTACTTCCCTCCCAATAACATCCAGAAAATCCATTCTTTTGAAAATGAGGACCCCACTGGGGGTCCTGGGCTTGCTGTCCCCTCGCTGCTGGTGAGGGAGCAGAATGATTCCCATCACCAGCCCCAAAACCACATCCATCTCACTAGGATGGTGGCATGTGGGTGCTGGAGTTGAACCCTTTGGGTGAACATTGAAGGGGATGAGGGCCCTGGCTGGCCCTCCAGCTGGATAAAGAGACCTTGAGGACATTCCTGCCTTTCAGTGCACATTTTCCTTGTCTCCATCTGATAAAACACCCCATCAAGAGGTGTTTCTGCCCATGGTTTTTTGTGCCTGGGCTAGAAACGAGAAGTTCTAGGGTGAGAGCTGGGAGGAGGGGAGGAGGGCACGAGGGCTGTACCAACACATCCCGCCACCGCTTGCTCACAGCAGAAAATCCTTTCACCTGCCAGGAGCTAACATTAGACAAGACAACACGGGATTTTTTTTGACCCTGAAAATGAATTTTGGGAGGATTTTCCTAGTCAAGTGCTTGCTCCTTTTATTTCCCAGTGTAAAATGTGAGTTTTTCTTACTGTTTTTTTTTTCCTCTTTTGGGCTAGTGTTGTTAAAATTGCATTTTAAACCATTTACAGCTTGGTGGGATGTGACTGATAAGAAACTAGTTCTACTTTCCCAATATGTGAAGACCTTTAGGTTATTGCTATTATTATTTGATTTAATTTTCAGCCAGGGGGAGGGCAGAACCTGAGTTTCCTATTCCAGTTATAATAATAAGAAGTAAACAGGTTTTGGTTTTAAGTTAATGAGCCTTAATTTGACACGTGTGTAATGAGGAATGTCAGCATGTAGTTTTCTCTCTGCCCTCGAGGTAGCTTGTACTACATGAGAGATCCACTTCACGGTGCATTATTGCATGTAATTTCCTTTTCTTATCAAAGATGAGCAAATCTGTTGAAAGTGCAGATTATATTCTTCCATAAATATTAACAGGAAAAGTGATATATCTGGGGGTCTTCAGTGGAGTTGAAGAAGTCTCAGATGTGAGAACAGCACGGAAATACATATATATATCTTTTATATTTTGCCTATTATTGCTCTCACTACTTTTTAAAATATTAATCTAAAAACTTGATTAAGGTGTTAACTCATAGATTGGAGAAGGTTATAAGAGATAGAGACAATACAATTATGCACATATTATTATTTTTATTTTCCTTTATTCATTCCACTACAGATTGTATATATGGCTGGTTAATGCTTTTATTTTCCTCCAGAAGAAAATTAATAGATAAATAAGGATTTATTATTATTATTATTTTGTACATGATACATGAAACATCTTCCCCAACAGAAATGAAGATTATTCTCTTGAATGAAAAACTTGTTTTCAAAGACTTCCTTACTTCTCTGGAGTTACTGTGGGAGCTTTTCTTTTTAACTCTTGCTTGTGATTGCAAGTGAGCTCCACGCTGTCAGTTCAGATCTTTCTGCCCCCTGATGTGCATTTCAGTTGGCATTCCAGTAGCTAAACTGATTTTTAGTATCATACATGTGGGACACTCAGCTTTCCATTAGCAGGACTATGGAGATCAGATGAACATCCAGAGATGTGTCTAGGTGATCTGTCTGTAGAGATGCCATTGAATTATCCTTGAAAACTTAGATTTTTTTTTTTTTTTCACTTTAAAAATTTTTTTCACTGATAAAAAAAATAAATTACAGTATCTAAAGATAGCAAAGAAATCCTAACTAGCTCTAAACACCTGTGTGTGACTAAGCAGAAACAAACATCAGAATTCAAATATTAGGTCTAACCCATAGTGTGGAGGATAGCTGCTCCTAGGGCTGCTTGGTTGATAGTTTGATATCAGAATATCTCATTAGACATGCCCCATACCTTGTAAGGATTGATTAGTGAAATAACAGCCTCTCCTTAGACTGGGGGTGCATTGCTGGAACCATTCAATGTTCATTTTCTTGTTGCAGAGGCACGATAGTTTAGTTCTTTGATTATCTCTAATATTATTAGTTTCATGAAACTGGATTTCAGTTTCCCCTCTGTGTTACAGTTTAGCATTGTCCTAGATACCAGGAGTGAAAAACTGTAAGAAAAATATGTATAAACAGAGTTTTTCTCTCTGTGGGGGGAAAAGTGCTTAAAATATATAAGATCAGAGCAGAATCAGCTCCAGCTTGTGATGTGAAGAGAAATTCCCTCCTGCTGATTGGCTTTATCCTGTAAATTGTAGAGGAATAAAGATAATAACACGATAAATGAAGTGAGGCAGAGCTCTGAGCGCCCATTCCGTTACCAGTGAGCTTATCCCACCTGACACGTGTGAGCACTTTTCTACCTCCTCCTGCAAAGTGTCCTCCTGCCACCTGGGAGGAGACAGTACCTGGCTTGAAGTGACCTCCTGACAAACTTTGTGCTCCAAAGTCCCAGTTCAGTGGAGTTGGACCTTGCAAAGGCTGTCCAAGCAGCTGCCCAGGCACAGCCCAAGGACTGCATCATCTCCCCTGCTGATGGATTCTGCTCATGGAGGCTCCGTGATGGATGTGGAGCAGCTCTGGCTCTCCTGAACATCTCCTTCAGCAGCCACGTGCTAGGTCCTGCCCAGTCCTGGTAACACCTTTGGGTAGCACCTGCTCTTGCCTCTTCTGGAGAGGGCACCTGGCATCAAAAGAGACCTGCAAAGGGAAACGATCACCAACCATATGAACTGAACCTACTGCCCATGGTTGTGTTCTTGCTGTCCACAGTAGTGTTTGCAGTGATGGGTGCTCTGGGTGCCAGCCTGTGCCATGTGCAGAACATGCAAAAGTGACCTAATTTTCAGGAAGTGTTAAGTTCAGGGTTAAGTTCACAGGTAGCCATCAATCTTGGCATCCAAAATCCCTCCTAACAAGTCAGCCAGAATCTAAAGCCAGACTCTTCGCTTCCTTGCCACTCAGAATTAAACTGGGTGCTGATATTTATCTAACGGGTGATCAAGAGGTGCTTTGGAGCAGGGGAAGAAGACAGCACCAGTAATGCAGAGAGGCTTAGGCAACTCGGGGAGGGGTACCAAGTGACAACCTTTTGGGTCACTGTTGTGGCTGCTGGAGACACACTGATGGGCTGGTTGTGCTTCCCTTCTCAGGCTCCATCACCAACTGGATTTACACAGCTGTGAATGAGTCGGTTCTTCTCAACATCGCTGCTTCTGGGGGCATACACCATGCAACGTGGCTGAGAGACAGGGAAAGGCTGCTTCAGATAAAAGATAAGAAAGTGACATACTATGTGAACAAGCACAAGTGCAGATGTCACATATTCCTAAATGGCACTCTGCAAGTTAATCAGGTGGTGAAAGAGGACAGTGGAAAGTACACAGTGATTGTCTACCAGCAGGATGGAAAACTGAAGGCAGAAGAGACAATGTTCATTGTTCAGGGTGAGTTTTTGCTCTTCTCAGCATAGCTGAATGAGACCTGGTATTCCTGCCCTCTCTGACAACCTTTTCCACTCTTTATTCCCCTTTTTGTTTTAGGGGGACTTCTGTGAGATGTACCTCTTTCCTCCTGCCACTGACAGCAGTCAGCTGCTCTTCTCCCTTCTCTTCCTCCTGTTGATGCTCCCTGCTCTCCTGCTTCTTTCTGACTCCCCTCTCTAGCTAGTTACAGCAAGGTGAGCACCTTGTGTTGCATCTGCCAGCCTCCTGAGGAGACCCCAGGAGCTCAGGTGGCACCAAATACCTGTATAGGCAATGCAATCCCACTCCCTTTTTGCTTTAATATAAAAAATAGCCAACAGTCACCCCCTGTGAGATACACCACAACAGCAGTTGGATTGGCAGGGGAAGAAGACTCCTGCACCTTACCCTTGCACAGCATAACACAAGAAATATGAAGATTGTGCTGTTCAAAGCATGCTTAAGCACACACCTGGGGATTTTAGGTGTGTGGCTTCAAAGCATGAAGGTAGTCTCCATTCCTGTGCTGTATCTTGTCCTGAAAGATCAGAGCAGTAGCAGCCCAAAGCTTTTGGATGAGTAGGGAGGATGAAGATGGCTATTCTGCTCCTTTTTGGCTGCTGTCACCTCTCCAGACCTCCAAGCTCTAGGAGAGCATGTTTTGGTGAGGTTTTTTTCCCCAGCAAGAGGATGGTTTTGCTCTGTCGTTCTCCAGCCAGCGTGCACACCTCTGCCAACCTCTTGAGTTTGTGGGCACCAGCTGGCACTACAGAAATGATGCCTTGATGAGGCAGCAGCGCCAGCTGGAAAGGTTTTAGCAGGGTTTCTGCACAGCAGGAGGTCCCATGGCTAACCCACTGCTGAGCAATGAGGATGTCTCACTGCTGTGGGAATCATTGTGATTGCAAACTGTCTACAGATTCAGGAAGCCATCAGGGCCTGATGCTATTTATTCATGCTTTAAGCCACTGAGCTGTCATTGGGGTTTCCTGGGGTTCAATTTCAGGTTGAGGTGCCAACCTAGCTATGTGCTGCATAATTTCTTTGGCTGTGCACCTGAGAGGTTGCCTTACCTCTGATGGCAGTTTTGGAAGTAAAGTCCTTCAGTAATTAGTAACTAGTCAGGTGCCAGAGCCATTTGTTGGCCAGATTATACTTTGTTACTAGGGCTGGACAAACAGTTGCAAAAATTTAATAGTTTCACAGAATCCCAGACCGGTGGGGGTTGGAAGGGACCTCAGGAGATCATCCAGTCCAACCCCCCTGCCAATGCAGGTTCTCTACACCAGGTTGCACAGGAAAGCAGCCAGGTGGGTTTGAACATCTCCAGAGATGGAGACTCCACAACCTCTCTGGGCAGCCTGTATCTTCACACAATTCCATCACCAGGACCTGGACTCTAGCGTTTCATGCTGAGATGTTCTCCTGAATGATAGCTTACAGCTTGTAGAAGAGGAGTGGACTTAACAGATGGGTGGCTGCAGATGTCACAGCATGAACTTAGACTGCATTTTCTATGAGCAACCCTTATTGGCTTAAAAATTTATGCTTTTTATAACTTACTCTGCCTATAACTAGAGGTGGCCCTGGCATGTTTTTGTTTGCCTGGTCTAAAAGGTAGAAATTACCTTTTTTTCCATCTGATGTCCCTGCCAGTTGTTCCTAGTTGAGGAAAGCTCCCCAGGCTTTCCTGGCTCTTTTGGTGCCACCAGTGATTGAGGATCCAGAACTGAAATGTATTTGGCTGTGTGAAGGACATAAAAAGAGATAGAAATCAGTTCTCTCTGTGATAACCTTATTGAGAGCTACAAGGTGTCTGGTTTGTGTTTTCTCTTCTGTTCTGATGGGTTTTCATGCTGTGTCTGTCGTGCCAGCTGAGTGCCTTTGGTAGTCCATAAAGCATCATAAGTACCCGTTTGCCCCATCTTAGAGGAAACCTCTCCTGATGGGCACAGGCAGATCAAAGCCAACTTTATCTGCACCCAAACATTGGAGCTGGATTTGGAAGGGGCTGTGTCTCCAAGTCCCTCCCATCAGCCACCTCCCCCCAAAAACACAACTTCCTCCCATGGCTGAGCCTGCAAGTAGTCCAGCTCTGCTTTGCTAGGCCAAATATGTAGGCTAATATACTGCATTTTCTTTATTTTTTCCACGTTATTTCTGTAGTAGAGGTTTAATTTGCTCTTTATTCTTCTCTGGTGTTACTCCCTTATGGCTTACTGGGGGCTAACTCTGTTCTGCTTAATAATAGAGGCTTTCCAAAGGAGAAACCATCTCAGACATACCTGTCCCTTCTATTTCAGAGCCTGTCCCTCAGCCAATCCTCAGTTCTGAATGCAGGAATAAAAGTGTATCTGTCAAGTGTGAAGTGAAGCAGAAGACTAAAGATGAAACATTTACAATAGAACTGACTCAAGATAAAACCAAAAAAATCCAGCAGAATGCAACAAGGTTGGAATTACACACGCGGTACCCTGGGACGTTCAGATGTGTTGTTAAGAACCAAGTCAGCAAAAAAATGATTGAAAAAGTAATTAATTGCTCAGGTAAAAAATAAATAAAATCTGTTTTTGCCAGAATCTGCTAGGGTGGATGTACAAAGCCTGATGCTGTTGCATGTATCATCTATAGGGCTGGTCCAGGTGGCAGGAGCATCGATGGTTCCTGGTACCCAGTGTAGTGAGTCTAATGCTGTCATACTTATTGGGAGCTGATGCTGCTGTGGTAGCTGGGATGTGAGTTGTGCTTTCTGCTTGGTGTTCCCCAGCCTGGTTGGATCTCCACCCTCCCCACCCCGCTGCTGCCTGCCCCTCTGCTACCCTTATGGCATCTCTACTCTACAACAGGGAGGCCAAGCCAAGGGCAGTGGGATGTGAGGTGGGCCATGCTCCTCCTCTTCTCTTGCAGCCAGTCCTTGAATTTTCTGGGCTTGGGTTGATCCCACCTAAATGAGTACTTTGCTTAAAGCCACTCTTGCTCTAGATTCCTGCTCGAGCTAGTGGAAAGTGAGGGGCTCACACGAGCTGGCTCACTATTTCCAATTTCCAGCTATTTCTGCCATTGCAAATTTAGAGCAAGTCCAAGTCCAAAGGCCAGTCCATGGTGTGAGAAGGGAAGAAGCAAGCCTTAAGGTTTAGAGACCTTGCTGAAGCAATCCAAGGTCTGCTGAGGCTGACTGAAGGACAAAGAGCTGAGGGATAAGGTGGCCTCCGCTCTCCTGTGCAGCCCTTGCCTCCTGAAGGATCCCCCTGATGCCTAAAATAGCCAAAAAAGGGTTATTGTCTGTTATTCTCTATTATTCATGAGCTGCCTGACCTGATGGACTGCACAGTTGTATTGGTGCTAGCATTGGGAAGGGGCTGGGGTGTGGGGGAGTGTGATGTGGCATGGACCTCGGAGCTAGGTATGAAAACCTGCTGCTGGATTAGGTCCATTTAAGGTTGTGCAAACCAGCCCAAAGTTGTTGTCTTCATGAGGAAACGCTGGCTGAAGCTGGACATCCCAGGGCACAGGCCAGGCAGGCATGGGCCTGCCTGCACTGCTGGTACAGGCAGACATGAGCTGTCAGCTAGATACTTTGATTTCACTTCTTCTCACTGGAGAAATGCTCTTTCACAGAGTGACTTAGGTGGGAGAGTTGGTTTTTTTGGTGTTGGGTTTTGTTTTTTTTCCTCAAATCATTATCAGAGAAATAAAAAGTTTGCCATACTGCTGTTAAGGTACAAATATAGCATTTTTCAGACACCAAAAAACCACTAAAAACATGTAGCACAACCCTTCCTACTCAAACTAAAAACCACTCAAACCTTTCTATGTGGTGGCAGGACTCTGGCAGCTCCATAGTAGATTAAAAATCCCTCAGCTTGCAGTCAAACCTCCTTCCAACCCTGCTGCTCTCCATGAACATCTGGTCTTGCATCCAAGGCAGATCACCTTGAATTCTGATCTTTAGCAGACAAGGTATGCTTCAGAGGGGCTTTACCTCAACTGACTTTTCATATGAGAGTAACTATGTGTGAATCTGCCTGGGCTCACCTTAGAGCCAGCTGGGGAAAAACAGGCATGGAAAGGGCAAAATACACCTCAGTGTAACACTGGGAGCTAAGACAGGTGAGAAGAACCACATCATTGAGGGTACTGGTCTTTCTGTCCACTGAGGCAGCCCAAGCTGATGGTGGCCTTTATCCTGTAGCTTTGGTGTCACCACTCTTTGTCCTCCATGTGCATGCTCAGTGATTGTTAAAGGTGGTACCAGTGGAGCTTTATCCCCCAGGAAGCCAAGGAAAGTGTGCTCCTGTTGGGTTCAGCTCCACGGTGCCTATGCTTGAGTGTGAACACTGAATGTCAGGAGGACAACCCAAGCAGGAGTTGGCAAAGGAAAACCAGCATCCAGCAAAACTTATCCAGTGACAATAAGGATACTCACATAAGTCTTTGCTCACTGGGCAAACTGAACTCTTCTTCTGAGACCAGGGGATATTTGCTTATGTTCTTTCACTATTTTTTTTTTAAACCTATGTCCAGCCCAAAATTGAAGAGGAAGTACCAAAATACGATGAAGCAAGCGAGTCTCAGTGTTTCCAGCTCAGTAGCAAGTACTTAAAAAGTTTATTTTTGTTAGATGCTGAGCGCTGCCTGGATGCTGGTTGTCCTTAAAAGGGTCCATTGCTAGCAAGAACAGGCCATGTGTGGTAATTTAGATCAGATGAGCTGGCACACACAAACGCTCTGGTTTCAATTTTCTGCAGAACTTGAATCCATCAGGGAGCAATCAAAATTCTCCACCATGAGGACCAGCAACTTTCTGCTGTGCACAGAGAAAAGGCAGAGGGTGAGCTCTCCCACTGGGGCTGCCTTTACTGTCAATGGAAGAAAATACAGAATTCTAGGTAGATGTCGTGCAAGTTATTTGTTTCCCTCTAACATCCTCTTTCTTTCCCTTCACTAGGCCACCTGGACATCTATCTCATCTTAAGTATAGCTGGAGGTGCAATCTTCCTTGTCATCTTCGTGGTTTTGCTTATTTATTGTATCAGGAAGAAGAAAGCAGAAAGACTTGAAGATGATGGTGAGTGTTTCAGGGGCTTTATGTTGCTATCCAGCTGTCAGTGACCCCAACACAGAGAGGGCAGAGCTGCCCCAAACGCCCCCAGGTACCTTGACCTCAACCAGGCAGCCAAAAAATCTTTTGGGTTTGCCTGGGATATGCAGGTGGAGGTGGTTCTGGTTGTTCAATGGAGTAGTGGGAACACCTTAGAGTGACAGTTGCCTTCCAGCTAAGACCAATTTGGCTTTTTCTTGCTTGGTCCAAGCACTTTTCCCTGCCTGTTTGACTTCTGCTCAGTACATTCCTGACTGTGGGATCCTTCTGTCGTTGCAGACGAGGAGGGGATGATGCAGGCTCGCCAGGTGGACAGCGAGATGGTGGTGAGGCAGCTGCCCCAGCCGCCCTGCAATCCCACCCCAAAGCAGCCCCGTGCCCAGCAGCGGCCCCAGCCCCAGCCCCAACAAGCTGTGCCCCCACGGCCCAGGCCCCGCACTCAGCAGCGGACTCCAAACCACCCAAGAGAAAGACCTTGAACGTCCACCCTGGGAGGGATGGTGGTCTCTCTGCTCCACCATTCACTGGGAGAAAGAAAGTTTCTGATAATTAGGGACCCTTCCTGCCCTGCCTTGTGTAACGCTCAGCTATGAAACGGCAGCTTTCACTGCAGAAAATTAGAGCATCAAATGGAGATGAAGAGACCTCGTGGAGGAGATTCAAGGTGATGGGCATTCATCCCTGTGGCCATTTTTCTTCCAGTGTCTCCATGTTAGGGTGTGGAGCATTGAGCCTTGAAACCTGTGTCTTTCTGTGGTTCACTTGTTTTTACTGCACCTTGTTGTCTTCCTGATTTTGGGATGGATTATATCAAGAGGAAGCTAAAGCTCTAGTGAGACAACATGAGCCTAAGGATCTTACAGAGTTTTGTCACGTTTCTTTCCTTTCTCCTGCTACACATTAGGACAGCCTTCTGGCTTCAGCATCAAATGCATGACCTCCTGGATCAAAAAACAGTTGTACATAATTAAATGCTTGTTTGAAGCTGAAAGAATTTATGTCATCTAATATGCAGAGAAGAAAAAAACTGAAGGAGATGTGAGAACCTTGAAGCATCTGTGTGGGAAAAAGGCAAGTGGGAAAGGAGTAAACTTCACCTTTTCTACTGTGTTTAGAACAAGAAACCACAGGCTTAAACTGCAGCAAGGGAGAGTTAGGTTTATGTCTTGTTTGGTTTTTCAAACAAAGCACTGAAAGAGATTTCTAGGAGAGGATCTCCAGGATCTTTCAAGGAGTGGATGAGGCAACCATCTGTGAAGCATCCTCGTGTCGCTGAGGGCCAGGGGAACGTGTTACATGGCCTCTCCAAGGACTCTTTCAGCTCAGTTTTCTGTGACTTCTTGCTGGCAACTAAAATGAAACTTTATTCTCAGCACATGTCTGTTTGGTTATCCAGACAATTTTTTGTTGGGGCATAGAAGAGGTCTGGTATCCATTGACTGATGAAAGAAGTGTTACAAACTACCATGCACTCTGATTACTAGTGTCATTGTCTGAATGGTCTTGGCTTTCCATTGTAGGGCCTCCTGCTGATGGTGAGGGTCCATGTCCTTTGATTTTGCTGGTAAGCATCTCATGTGTAACCAGGTGATGATAGAGAACTGCTGAGAGGTTGGACTGCAATAACTGCACCTCCACGTGCTGGACAAACACTTCTTGCTCCTCTGGTCCTTGGAGATGTTCATAACTACCTCTACAGGACAGCTGAGGAGCTGAGAGAGGTCAGACCTGGGTACACTGGCCCATCAATGTAAGAAACAACACAGGTGGAGGAGGAGAGAACTGCAAGAGCCACAGAGCTTGAGACATCCAGCTAGCATGTTGTGTTGGGCAGAAGAACCTGTAGTACCTCTTTCAGACTGGACTATCCTACACATACCAGGGGAGATAAAGCAGCCATCCATTGTTTCTCCTCAGAAATGTGATTATTTTTATCTTCTGGTACAAGGGCAGGGAAGTAACCTGTCAGGGAGAAGGAGGTCTCTGCCTCCTCCAGAGCTCAGTCACTTTGCTTGAACTCCAGTGGCAGACACAGCCCTGGGCTCATCACTTGCTCTCATCTTAGCTTTCTGCAGCTGGTTTTAGGGCTTTTGCTATTTAAAGTTGTGTTGAGTAAAAATTTCATGGTTTATTTTGTAACATATGCTGTACCCCTGTAGAGAATGAATAAAGGAAAGAGTGGGTGGAGAAGGACCTTAGTTGACACCTCTGCTGGTACTTCAGTATCTGGATCTCACTTGGGTACAAAGGAGGTAAGAAAAATGCTTTGGTCCATGAGACATGGAGACATGGATGCAGGAGGCTTCACATTGAGCCCCAGGATGTGCTGGCTGCCACCTGAGTGCCGGCACCTGGTGGGCTCAGGTCGGGGTGGGTGAGCGCAGCCCCCTGCTCCACCTGTCCAGCATGGCCAGAGATTTATCAGCCTCCGTGGCTACGGGAGCACTGGTCCTTCCTGGGGGAGATGAAGGGTTACTGGGGTGGGCTCCTTGTGAGACCCTCCTGCCACTGATTAGAGCTGCAGGAATACTTTAGAGGTGCTCCTTCCCCATGGCTGAGGTTTGGTGAGCTTCTCTCCTATCTCTAAGAGACCCTCCCAGAGACCTCCTCTGGGTTACCAGACACTTTTCAACTAAATGTTTCTCTCTTATGTGCTCAAACTGAATAAAAAGAGCTGAATTTAGCCATGTGGGGTGGATTTGCACCAAAACTCAAGTCCTCTGTCAGGCAGACAAGAAAATACTACGAGCACAGACTACGAGACTCCCACGCAATGGGAGTCTCATCAGGGCAATACTTATTTCAGTATTGAAACCTTTTCTTTCTTGATAGTCACCATCGTTTTTGTGATGTCTCATGTTTGTTCCTGATGTGTTGCAACAGGAGATACTTGTACAGTCATGAGTTCTGCTTGATGCCTGCTTGGAAAGTCAGCAGTTTTTCTGAATGTGTGTCACATGTTGGGTTTTTATGCTGTAGAGGATGTTTCAGCTCTGGAAAGTGAGCTGACAGCGAGACCTAAGAAACAACAGGAAGTATCAGCCTTTCTTGGTTCTTCTTTCATAGACACATCTACCAGTGACTCACACAAGATGAAGTGTTTTTCCCCATTCTTCTTAAAGGAGGATGAGACAAGAGGGCTGATGGGCTGAGCCGTGCTCTGTAAGGATGCTACCTTGACCTCCTTGATTGGAGAGATGCAGTTTATGCTGCTTGGGTGTTCAAAGGGATTGGTTTTGCTTGGTGATGTGCTGCAGAGCCGGCACTGAAGGACTGGGAGGGAAGTGCAGCCCCGTGATCTGAGCAGGTCTGCAGTTGTGCTGTGGTCCTGCAGAGCTTTCCAGGTGTGCAGGCTGAGGAGGCACCCCAACGAGCACTGCTTGGTTGTATAGAAGATACAAATCATAGAATCACAGACTGGTTTGGGTTGGAAGGGACCTTAAAGATCATCTAGTTCCAACCCCCCTGCCATCAGCAGGGACACCTTCCACTAGACCAGACTAAATCTTCTATCCCAGTCTTAATCCACATGACATGAGCAGCACTTGCTGCCCAAACTTGGCCTTTCTAGTAAAGTAGACAAGACCTGCTTGTATCTCAGCTGGGCGTTTGCCAGTCCAGAGGGAAGCTGTCTTGCTTCTGGCACAGGCAGTGCTGGAGCCAGCTAGATAATTTAATTTCTAAAATAAAACTGTGAGTCTGTAAAAGGTCATGTAGGAAACCAGGGCTAGTTCAAATTACTTTCTTGGGCTGCTTGCCAAAATGATGCTATGAAGAAAATATACTGATGTCATCCTTATTCTGCAACAAATCTTCAGGCTCTGATGTGGAGAGAAACCCCAGCTGGGACTGTGTTACCCATCAGCTCCTTTCTCCATCCTGGCATCATCTCCTCAGCCATGCTGAAGCCTTGCAAAAGACTTAAGAAATGTGGGGTTTGTCTTTCAAACTGTAGTGTCCTGTGGAGTGTGGTACAGGCAATAGGCAGGAGCAGAGCTGAGCTGGGTGGGCAAGGTGTTCCACCAATGCTCCTTGTAGGCTCTGGTTGTGCAGTGAGATGCCACCTTCTGATCCCCAAACTGGCTGATGGTCACCCTGGTCCCAGAGGGATGGAGGGGCTTGTTCATCTGCTGTAAGTGATAATGTAAGAGGTCTGACCTTAGGCTTTTGGATAAGATCAGTTTCTAGTAGCTCTCAAGCTTGTGAAGTAACCCTGCTGGGCAATCCTATCTTGTGTTGTGGGAAGAAATATGAGAGTTAATTGAAGGAGAGCACAGTAAGAGGTCCTGTGCCAATAAAGTGGCCTCCTGGCCTCCTCTCCCACCTTCATCTCAGGGGAGGGATGCCAAATCCAGCCTTCTCACCCTCTCTCCCAACAAAGTGCTCCTTCCCTCCCTGCAGGTGGGAGGTTATGGAACCACCTTTTCCCATCCTTGCAGCCTGGCTGCTGCCTTGAGCCACGGATCAGCAGAGGCCATGGGAATGTGTCCCTCCCTCAGGGGTACAGCTTGAGCCTTTACCCTTGCAGAAGGTTGCCAGAGCAGCTGCTTGAGGGGCCCCTGATGCTCACCCCAAACTGGAATTCCTCTCTGCTCTGCTGCTGGAGATGGGAGAGCTGCAGCTCTGCAGGCAGAGGGTGAAGATGCTGTCCCAGTGCAGCTAGGGTTGATTTGCCATAGCTGGGCTCCAAGCACCAAGAAGGAAAGCAACTCTGACATGTCTGTCCCGGAAGACCAGAAAAGGATCAACACCCTGACTGCCCCCCAGCTCCCCTTTGGAGGGGAGGATGGAAATGAAAGTGAGAAACAGAGCAAAATTTCTCACCCTTTGTGTGTTCTCCTGGCAGAGCAAAGGCAAAGGCAAACAACCCCAAACCAAGTGAGGATGCAAACCTACTGTTCCCTCACCAGAATTTCTCCTCCTTGATGAGGGGGAGCTGCTCTCTTCCCAAAACCAGCAGGGACCCAGGTGAAGGAGCCTTCCCAAAGCCACAGCTGCTGCTCCCCTTGACCTTCTGCTGGAAGTGGGAAGGTGCAGAGGGGAGCTGTGGGGAGAGAGGAGCTGGTGTGTGAGGAGCTACCTCACATCAGGATCAGTATGGGCATCTGCCAGCTACTGCCCAGGGCTTCCTAGCTGGGATTTGGGGTGGAGGAGGAGGGCAGGGACCAGCTGAACTAGCCTAGGGAATAAGCCAGGCTCCGTGCATGTCACACGCTGGACAACAGGGCAGGTGGAAAGGGACAGGCAGGCACAGAAACAGCTGCTGGAGAAGATGAGCAGGATGACCAGGAAGCAGGATTTGAGTCATGCAACTTTCTCCAGCTTGCAGTCCTAGGATGAGGTTTCTCTTTCCGTGCAGAGCCCTCATCTGAACTGTGATTTACCCTTTGGGCAGGGGACATGTGTTCCATGCCTTGCTGGGCCTCCTGCTTCCCCCTCCTTTTTTAATCCCAGGACCATCTGCCTTGTTGTCACCTCCTGTGACACTTCCCCAGGCAGCACGGCAGCAGTGTTACTTTCTATTCCAGTTTTCCTTTCCTACCAAACACCCACTCTGGGCAATTTATTTTTCCTCTTTGAATGACACCTCAGCACTCCACCTATGCACACACCAACCTAAGGGCAGCGTGCCCATCGAGAGGGAGGAGAGGGGACTTCCAACGTGCTCCTCCAACGGTTCCTCTTCATCATGCCTGCCCCTGGAAGCACCATTCCAGGTGGCTCTGCTGTTGTCAGCCTTTGCCAATGCTGCTGGGAATGATTCCTGGTTCTGAAAGGATCAAAGAGGCAGGGAGCTTAATCACGATGCACCTCGGCACGTGCATCGCCGGTGTCAGTTGATGCTTTGATGGAAGTAGACACAGAGGGAAGTAGAGGACAAAGGCTGGGGCAGACACATGACTGAGGTGATGTTCAATTCTACCCACCCTGCTGCCAGCAGCACCGACCTCAACACAGCACCGCTGCCCCGCCTGCCTTTGTTTTGGGCGATATTGTTAGATAGTTTCTGCCTTGGGTGCCTCTGAAACGCAGGTTTGGAGATAACAGGAAGCGATAACCCCACGACAGAGGTTCTATCCGCAGAGTGCTGCTCACTGGTTGTATTTCTCACGCGCTTTCTCTGCCTACATGACAACAGATGAGCATTTTGGGTTGCTGCCTGGCCTCCCTCACAAGCACCCGCTTTATTTCCAGCCCTTCTGGGTGGCGCGGGGCAGGTGAGCGAGCACGGTGTGAGCAGAGATGGGTGTGCCATGGCACCAAGCCTGACAAGATTCCAGCAGCATTTGGCCAACGTGTGCCCTCAGGGACATGGTCTGAATGTTGGGCTTGTCCTGTGCAGGGACAGGAGTTGGACTCCATGATCCTTGGGGGTCCCTTCCCACTCACAACATTCAATGATTCTGTGATTCTATAACTAGCCCTTGAAGAGCCTCAGGCTGAAATGGAATGCCTGCTGGGACAGTCTGGGACCACTGCAGTTAGCAGCTGGGGTCAGACAAACCCTTCTTCCTCTGTTAAAGGCAAGGTGAGCTTTCCCATGAAGAATGGGAATGAAATAAAGGGGGGGGGGGGGGGGGGGGGGCTTGTTTGCCAAGGAGTTCCTACGTAAGGGTGCCCTGGTATCCAGCTTTTCATCCACAAAACGTGCATGCACCTCACTTGCTTCCAGGATGGGCTCTTCTCAAAGCCTGCTCAGTCCCTTCCTCACTTGCCTGGGTGCTCCAGAGCTCCCTGTGTTTGCTGGAGGGTTCATTGGTGGGTTCTGCTGGGCAGCAGCTGATTAAGCTCCCTGCCCTGGAAAGGAGCTCAGTGCCAGGGGGCTGGGGGCTTGTTCTGCTCTGCTCTGGCTCCTGACCTCTCATTTCATACTGATAGTGTGTCCCATCCCTCAATGGCTCTCCTGCTCTGAGCACTGGGCAGAAGGCCAACCTGGGAGAGCAAGGGTGGTCTGAAGGCTTGGGATGCTCCTGTGATACCCCTGTTCATATTCCTGCTGGGGTCAGGGTCCTGATTTCTCCTCTTGTCTGAGACAGGGGTCCTTACAGGTATTGGTTTATGCTGAGATCACTGTTTTATTCCATTTCTGCTTTCCTGGAGGTTCTACAGCTGTTAAATGCACCACCTGAGGGAGCTCTGTCTCCAAAAATGGCTGTACAAAGCTGGGCTGAATAAATGGCTGAACAGCCAACAGGTTGTACAACACAAGGACAACCACAAGACCCGTGTGCTGCAGGCACACTAGTCACTGTAGTAGCCAAAATAGGTATTTTAGTTGGCTTCAGTATGATTTCAGTAGCCAGGGTCAGTGTGAGTGAAGGGCAGAATGAGGATGTGGTTCCTATTGCAAGGGAAGTGCCTGTATCTCAACCCCAAAACTCGACCAGCAAAATCTCCAACACCCTTTTGCTGAGCTTACAATTTCTATAGACTATTTTTCTTTTAGTAATTTAAAAAAAAAAAGAGACAAGCTTAGCCCAAAGCTAGCTCCTGCAAAAGAGGAACTGAGTAACTCAATATTCTTAAAAAAGCACTGACAGGAAGGAAACATGTCTGCACAGCAAGAGACTTGTAGCAGCCTTTAGGGCCTGTGGTGGAAATGAAACACTGAGTGTTGGAGGAATTGCTGGAAATCCAAGGTCTTCCAAAGGAAAGTCTGTTTAATAAGGAAAAAGGGGTGGAGATAAATGGTTTTGCCACCTTCTTTCTTTATCACATATCTCAGCTTGCCTAGAAATTCAGGCCACACATAGGCTTCCTAGTTTCATGCTGCTGAGACCAGCAAGTATGTTCCTGGCTATTGCTGCCAAAGGACAGTCTCTTATCAGGCTCATCCTTGTCCATCCCACTCCTCTGCCTTGGCATCCCTGTACCACAGGGACTGCTTCCCTGGGGTATGTTCTGGGGAAAAGATGCTGGATACATACATCTCAAAATATCAAGTGTTACCTGCAGTAGACCTCTCTGCTGATGCTGGGAACATCACATCAGGGAAACTGGGTCAGCTTTAGGAAAAACACCAAATTGCAGCTCTGAAGAGCCACAGATGGTGCCAGGGTTAGAGGGGATGTTGACAAGTGAGGAGAGGCATTTCAAGATGGCAACTGTAGCTGTGAATCTCCTTTCTCTCAAAGCATCTGTGCTAGAGGAGAACATCTGTGACAGAGCACCTGAGGCAAACGCAGGCGTCATGTCTTATCTAGAGATGAAAAACGGCACCGCTACCGGCGGGCACCAAAGCAGCTGTCTCAACTGACTCGACATATGGATGCACATGTTCAGCAGCGAGAGCTGTTGGTCCTCTCCCCTTCCTGAAGTTCTGAAGGACACGTGCTTCTGAAGCTCTCCTAAGAAATAGTACAGAAGAATGGTTTACAGGTTGATCAGAGGGGAAGCAAAAGCTCTGCTTCTCCGAGGGATGAAAAGAAGATGAGGTGTCCTTTTGAAAAAAAACCTGCTGTAGGAAGGTGGGATGAAAGAAATGATAGAGATGATCTTTCTCTGTGGGGTGGGGGAGGCTTAGCCCAGCGATGCAGGCACTGACCCGCTGTGGGCTGAGCCTCAGGACAGTTGTGGCTGCAGGGCCATGGCACATTTGGCTCATCCCTCACATGGGACCTGGCTGCTCCGCACCTTCTCCCAGCTCAAAGTGTCACACAAGTATGTGAAGAGCAAGTGGATGGTCTCACGGGGCAGCTGCATCTTGGAAGCAGAGACTTGTCTGCAAAGGATGTGGCTCCCAGCCAGGAACCCAGTCCATGGATCTCTGCCACTGGTCTCTTGGCAGCTTTGGCAAGCTGGGCACCTAGCTACCACCACTTCAGGGTCAGTCTTTGGTCAGGTACAACCCAGAATGGGCCAGGATGGAGGTCCTACCTTAAAACATACTGCTGAAGATGTTCCCTGGGGGCACTTGTGTGCATGAAGCATGGAAATTTTGTGCTATGCTTGTTTTACACCCAAAGCAGATCCTTTCCAGTGGTCCTGGGCTAAAGTCTCTGCTTTGAGTGGTGAACAGCATGGCTGGAGGAGAGGACACAAAGCCAAACCAATGCTCAATGAGCAGCTAGCCTATTGCTGCTCAGAGAACTGATGGCTGCTTGGTCTCACTGGAGGAGAAGGGGAATTTGTGGGCTGGCCATACAATGATGACAAGAGTTAAGGGATGCTTTAAGCACAGCACCTCTTGGCCAGCTCCTGGTGCACATCTCTAGGTAGGGAAGGCACTTTACAGCACAGCACTCCCTAACAGCTCCTGTACAAAGCCCTGTCCTGCAAGATTGATCCAAGTGTTCCTTCAGCTGTGCTATCAGCTGTCTCCAGGGAGAAGAAGTGGAGGCAGCAGGTGCCCTGCCTGCAGCAGCCTGCTTGGTGCCGGTGTGAGCGCAGGGTACAGAAGGACATGTTGATGCTGTCATCTAGTGGGACAACATGAGCACAGCCTGGCCATGGCTCTGTGCTCTTCCTCCCATGCTTTTTCCTCCTCACCTGTGCTAATTTCCATCCTGACTAATAGGCCTGGGAGTATTTTGGGCCTGTAAGGTTTTTCCCTAGAACAGGCAGTGGAAAAGCTGTTGTGGTTCCAGGCTTCATACACAGTTTTTATCAGGCTGGTGCATCACAGGCTGGGCTTAAAGGGAGCTCATCCAAACTCTTGAACTCAGCTGGCTCTCATGTATCTCCCCCCAGCAGAGTGTATTTTGTGTCTGTAAACGATCAGCCCAATGCACAAATAGAATAATGGTTAATTGCCCATCTAATTTAGATCTTGTTTTGCACCCAAGATCTGAATGGTCCAGGCTTCTCTTAAACACTTGATTTCTGTTATTTGTATTCAAAACACACTGTCACTGTCTCAGCTGACTCAACATATGTAAGGACATAGAATCATTTGGTTGGAAAAGACCTTTGAGATCATCGAGTCCAACATGTTAAGCAGTGAGAACTGTTGGTCCTCCCCTTCCTGAAGTTTTGAAGGACATGAGCTTCTGAAACCCTATTAAGAAATAGTGCAGAAGAATGGGAATGAGTCACTACTTTCTGTTTGTGATCCCTGCTACAATCAGGTTCAAGTTTTTGGTTCCTCTTGCAGCTGCTCAGACATGTTCTGCCACTCACACAACATGTGGCAAACCTCCCTGTCGGCTGCCCCAGGTTTTCCCAGAGGGTACATTGAGATGACTTGTCTTCCAGATGACAAAGGCCAATGTCAGAGACTCAGCATTTGGGATGTGCTCAAGGCTGAGTGGCAATGGAAGGGCAGAGGTGGGAGTAGGGCTTTGCAGCTCATCTTACGTCTTTCCTGGCCTCTAATGGCTTGGTCCCGTAAGTGCCTCCCTGTTCCTCACACAGCAGAGCGAGTGCTGGAAAATCTGATGCTGCTAATTCTGGCAGAGGAACTGGAACACAAACCACAGCCCAGGCAGGGGGCAACGGAGAACCGAAAGCAGCCTCCCAAATGAGAAGCATCAGTGTGTGTTTGTTTTTGAAGATGTAGGGATTTCTTAACTGTATTTTAAACAGAAATGCAGAACAGCCCAGGTTGGAAGGAACCTCAGAAATTTTCTGGTCCAACCTTTCATGGGAAAAGGAGCCTAGATGAGATTATCTGGCACCCTGTCCAGTCACATCTTGAAAGCCTCCAGCAATGGGGACTCCACCACGTCCCTGGGGAGGTTGTGCCAGTGGTTGATTGTTCTCACTGTAAAAAATTTATTTCTTATCTCAAGATGAAACATCTCCGGGTGCAATTTGTACCCATTGCCCTTTGTCCTCTCCATGTGGCATAGATTGAAATCCTTCATCTTTCTATCTCTGAAACACTTCTGTCCATGTGTGATGGAGGATGTCCTGGAGGAAATACAGTTATGAAGCTCTATGTCTCTGTTGGTCTCCATTCATGCTGTCTTTCTCCACCCTTCCTTCCTACTCTTCTAGTCTTTTTCAGGAAGCACGTTAACCTGCAGGTTACATCTGCCTAAGTACAGTAAGTGTTAGGTTTCTAAAGGACTCCTAGCTTAATTTCTCTTTCTTCTGCTGTCTAAGGCACTCCTTGGCCCCTGGTTAACTAATCCAGCTCATGATGCCAGCTATGGCAGCTGTAGAAGCTCAGTGGTGCAAGCTGACGGTGAATAGAGGAAGGTCCTGGTGGGTTTCCCTTTCCACACATGGGGATGATATAGGGGTCAGGCAAAAAGGACAAAAAGCCCCAAACACATTTGCTCCTAGAAGACTGGTTTTGATGAAAGCTGCCAAAACGTGACTGTGTTGAACCAAAGAGAGCAGACAGGAAAGAGCCAGATGGGAGGAGAAACCCCAGCAAGACCAGAAGAGGGCACCTGGAAACAACTGGTTTGTGCACAGCTGTGTCTGCTCTTGGGCTCTCCCCTCTCCTTTTCATTTTTTTCTGCCTTTTCCCCCCCCTCCTCCTCTTTCTTTTGCACAAACCCTGAGAGTCGTTTTTATCTTCCTGGGAATTTGATGCTTTGTGGCATGAAAAGGGCAGCAGCAGGCTGCACTTCTCCTCCAGCATTCACCCACCACTCCCCTCCACACTTGCCCTAAATTCCACCCCCTGCTCCCCACACGTGCCCATGCCCATGCTCAGCAATCTGCTCATCTACAAAACACATGGGCACGTGCAACTGTATTGCAACCACACAGCAATCCAGGGGCCAAAACCAGATCTGTTTGGAGGATTTTTTAATATTGTTGTTGGTTTTTTATTCTTTTCTCCTGAAATCTCCCTGAAACATACAGATTTCAGTAAAACAATGCCTGTCTTCAAACCACAGTGGGGCTTGGAGGAAGGAAAAACCACCCCACCTCAGCCAGCAAGAACATCAAGCTGAAAGCAGTGCTGGGCTTGGCTGTCTTTGTGAGATGTGACCACACGCTGGCCCTCTTTGTGCTTATACTGGTTGGTTGAACGTTGTTCCCTGAAAAACCTGGTTTTCCAAAGGCTGAAGACATTGAGCAGGAGATCCTGCCCATTAGACTCCAAATCAAAAGTGTCAGACCTGAGAAACACACAGAGCTCAGCCCCGCTGAGGGGTGGCCGGGTGCAACATCAATCTCAGGTGTAGACCTTATTGTGGCCTTTCAGTACTTAAAGGGAGCCCTAGAAAAATGATGGGGGCAAACTTTTTAGCAGGGCCTGTAGCGATAAGACAAGGGGTGATGGTTTTAAGTTAAAAGAGAGGAGATTTAGATTAGATATAAGGAGGAAATTTTTTACAATGAAGGTGGTGAAACACTGGAACAGGTTGCCCAGAGAGGTGGTAGAGGCCCCATCCCTAGAAACATTGAAGGTCAGGTTGGATGGGGCTCTGAGCAACTGGTCTGGTGGAAGGTGTCCCTGCTGATGGCAGGGGGGTTGGAACTGGATGAGCTTTAAGGTCCCTTCCAACCCAAACCATTCTGTGATTCTGTGATTATAAGGCTCCTGGGGTTTGTTCAGAGTGAATTTTGACGTGTGCAGTCACAGCGTAGCATCCTTGTCACGCTTCCCTTCTGGGACCTTGAGCATCTCATGGTCTTTCCCTCTCTCACATGTGCAGAGGTACATTCTTTTCACCCCCAGCCCTCAAGCACGCGCTGTTTCCTCCTCGCTTCTCATGGGTGCTTGCAGATTCAAGCATGAAATCTCTACCAACAAATGCTTTTTCCGTGCTCTGCGCTGTGGCTTTGCTGTGTACACTTATGCCCTAATTGCATCAGTTCCCAGCAGCTCCCTTCCTCAGGTGAGCACCTCGCTCTCGGAGTCAACACACGCACACAAGACACATTTCATGCTCCAGAGCTGTGCCCAGATAACCCAGGTAGAACTCACGCTCAGGTGTCCACTAAGCTCAGCACAGAGACATCCACTGCTCTGTAACAGATTCATACGACACACTGGGTGTATCCAGGCACCTCTTCCACATAGTCCATACAACCTGGAGTAGAAATAGACTCATTTTCTCTGCACACACACACACACACACACACGTTCCTCTCCCTGGAACAGACAAGCCTTTGTTGTTAGGCTGTCTCTGCCTCTCTGCTCTTTCTCTCCCCGCTTGTTTCTGACTCTGTTTTCCCTAATGCCTGTCTCTCCTGCTTGTTCAAACTGTCAACTAAGCAGCACGGGGCTGCAGAGGAGCTGCTTGAAATCATGTTTGTCCAAGGCCTGTTCCTGGGGCGACGTGTGGCTCGTTAAAACGGGCTCCATGCGTGCTCTCTCAGTGAATCTCCTCTACCCCATTTTAAGGGCACAAAATGCAGCATTTTGATGAAATGTTTCTGGTGGGATGCTCTGTGCTGCATGGTGAGGGACTGGGCTCCTCCTTGGGGAGGTGTGGTGTCTCTTCCATCACTGTTGCAATAGCAAAAACCCTGACAACTGCTCTTGCAAACACTCTGCTCTTGCCAGGACAGGTTGGGTGGCCGTATCCAGCTTGCCTAGGGTCACCCATGCACCCCGGCCCTGGGTGACGTGCTGCCACCCCATTTGTTTGGTGAGTGGGTTCCTCATACACCAGAGCTGAGGGAGCAGCAGTTGGGGTTCAACAAGTGGTGGGGATGAGTGTCGTGGGCTCTCGGGCAGGCAGGAGGGGTTTCAGGGTGGCTCACTGGCATCAGCAAAGGCTTGCGGTGTTTGGGAGAGCATAACGCATGGTAGGGGGTCTGGTGGCCAGGCTGTGCTGTGCTGCACTGTGGCATCAGGGAAGGGGAGGTGGTGAAGGTTTCCTCTCACCCCCAAGCTGAGCACTCAGCAATGTTCTCCAGCCATTCCTGGGGTGGTTTCTTGCACCTTCTTGCTGTCTGGTCTGCCCAGGGCTTTCAAAATGCAGCTTTGCTGAGGCTTTTGGAAGGGGTGGGGTGAGCTGCCTCTACCCCAGGCTGCCCTGGGAAAAGGGCTTTAATCCCAACCAGGTTTCAGGTGCTTTCCCAGCTGTGTTCTGTACTTAAATAGCAGCTTCCTGCTGATTAGAGTGGGCTTGTCTTGGGCTGGGGCTGTAAGGAGGTGATCTTGAGGTATGTGTTGGGTCTGTGGGATGCACCTGGTACAAAACCAGTTTCTGGTTTTGTGCAACTGAATATTACCAGTGACCTGTCCTGGTGCTAAGGAGGTTTGCAGCAAAAGGAGCTGTGCCAAGCATCTGTCCTTCTTCTCCATTGGCATTGACCCTCAGATGTATTTGTGTGTTGTGGGAGGCTCTGCTGAAGCAGGATGAGATGGCTGCTGACTCAGCTGCAAGGGATGTGGTGTGGTGAAATGTGGTGTGGGAGGGAGGCCTGCTTTTGAGGATGCCTCTGAATCCACTGAGGAAGGCATGACCAGGCTCTGCAGTGCCCCTGAGGGTGGTAGCTCCTTGTTCTAAACAGCCTTGAGAGCAACACTGGTGGTGGATCCCTGGATGACATACATTCAAAGATATCTCACTGAGAGCTGGCCTCCACTGGCTTGTGCTAGCAGCCCCCCTTGATGCTGAACCCATTTTCCTCCCTTATTGGTATTGGTCTACTGGGTATCTCAATTGGGTTAGAGTCCTAAACTGGTCATGCACTCTTTACTTTTTGGCCCTTTCTTAATTATTCTTTTCTCTTCAGAACAGACATGAGGCAGGAAGCAATGTCCAGCAGATGTCCTACAGTACAGCCTACCTCATCAGAGCAGCAACACCAGTGCTACTTCTACTTGCTTCCCTCCTTTCATGCCTTCGTTGCAACCTCGTGGTGAGTCACAACAGTTATGTTGATGTCTATCAGAGCCAGGTTTTGTGCAAGTTGTTTTATTTTTCAGTGAGCTCTCTCATCCCCTCAGTTAGGGGATGGCAGCTGCTGCTGCTGCCATGGTGAGGAGCATCTCCAGCTCATTTTGCTCCACCACTCCATTTGCCTCTTGCACAGGGTTCCCAGACAAACCAAAGACAGGAGCCAAATGTATCTTATGTAGAGCAATGGCTCCAGCTCCCCACCCCCAGCAGCTTGCTGACCTGGAGACCTCTGGGCATAAACAAAGCGCAGTGTTAGTGGAAAATTGGTGCAGCCCCCAGAAAGTCCTTAGGAAACATGTGAGCCCAGATGGGGCCAGCTGTTGTGCGTGGGAAGGCAAGAGGTTAGCCCAGATGACGTGGAGGAGGAAGGTGAGCCAGAGCTGGAGCACATTATTTGTCTTGTGGCTGAGAAGCTGAGTGGCTTGGGCTGGATGTGGGTGAATGGTGCTCGGCCACGTTTTGAGAAGTGACCTCCAAGGCAAGATGAAAGAGCTATAGATGTCAGCTCTTGTGAAAAGGATGTTGGAAACCTCACAGCCCTGAGAGGCTGGTTGTACAGTGTATTTCTGTTTGTAACCATTAGCTGGGTCTTTGCATGAGCTTACTGTCACCTGGTGTCTTATCTCCTCAGGGAAAGGCACAAACCTAGTAAGTGGGCAGTTGCACGTGCTACCTGGTGCACAGCTCCTCCATTTCCTTCTGGACTGACTTTGTGTGATAGATAAACATTCAGACTACCCAAGGAGAGAAAAATCTCCCTTGAATCCTGAGGAGATAATTCAGGTTGAAAAAGTTATTTCCAACATGTTCTGGGGTCTGGGCTGGATGTGGCTATGGATAATGTGAAATGCAGGTGTTAATCAGGGTGATCTGTTGGTGCTAATGGGGAGGCCACAGCTTTTTGCCTCTTTAAGAAATCCAGTTAGGCTCTGCCTGTGTATATTGGAGGTAATCTGGACCCACACACGGAAAGCCCTCCCTCCTACCACTGCTGTGGCTTCAAGACTCAAAGCAGAGGATGAGGCAGCTTCCTCTTTGTGAAGTGGGTTGAAATGGTCCAGTTTTCCTTCAGAAGTCTCTGGGTGACCATCCATGTTAACACAGCTGCAGCTGTGTCTCCACAGGGATTGTTGTTTTTTCAAGCTGAAACCAAGAACAATTCCCTCAAAGATGCACTGAGGATTGAGAGTGATTCTGCTGGCAAGAGCAGTGTTGTCACTTGAATGGTGCTTTGGCTCAGACCTCTTCCCTCAAGATTGGAGAACTGTAGGATCAAAGCTTAATTTAGGCTGGAAGGGGCCTGTCTGGAGGCTATCTAGTCCAAGCCCCAATGAGCTCCTGAATGAAGCAGGTAAACTGTGAGGCATCATGGTGTTGCTGAGTAGAGAAACTTTGGAAATAAATCTTGGCTTATTGGGATTCAGTAGAACTTTTGCAGTAATGTAAGAGGGGTCAGAGGTTTGGATCAGCTGTGGATCGTCTCCAGACTCTTGGGTACCTGTGTCACCCTCCAGAAGGGTGATGGTGCTGGTCCAAGCATGCATGATCTCTCACTTTATCCTGGGGAACCTGCCTTTGCCATTCCCTGCTGTATCTGGCTGGGACAGTGTGCTACATGCCCATCATTGTGGTTGTGCTCTCCTTGCTTCAGCTGGGTAAAGAATTGCCTCTTTCCCCTTCTGCAGTGACCATATGTCAGTGACTATATGTGAAGGAAGCACAAGGGCTGCAGCAGATGCCTCTTTGACCCCCCAATGAAATGATGGTAGGTAGGTAGGAACGTGGTGTGTGGAGCAGGCACATGTGGAACCAGAAGCAAGGCAGCTGGGAGGAATCACCTTTGATGTCCTGCAGCTTCATGCAGGTGGTGATTTTGCCTTGCTACTGCTGCTGTCTTCTCCTGATAGTGTTCTACACGCCTCTCCTCCCACCCTTTTGCAGCCAGGGGAAGAAAGGAAGGTGCTTAGAAACCCTGCTTTTCAAAAAGCAAATGTTCCTGGTAGCCAGGAGCAGTCATACCCCGTTGTACCCTCCGTAGGAGATGTATCTTCTCACGCAGGTTAATTCATCCAGTGTTTCTGCTCCCTGGGTTTCTGAACATGTGTTCTCAGGAGCCCAAACCCTTCCCTAGACCTCCCAGGCTTGCATGAGTTTGCAACTGTGCTTCCTGCTACTGGTTGGTTTGGATGTACAAAGGGAACAAATGTTGGCTGTTATTTAGCACTTCAGTCAGGTCGTGCCGCAGCCAGGAAGCGCGATGGGTTCTAATGGAGAACATATGGGATCTCACACAAACACCCTCCCTGGCTCTGTCCTTGCTTCCCTGCCTGTACAATGGAAATAAGAGTTCACTACCTCAAAGAAGAGTTGTGGAGCTTGCTTCTTGAATTAAGATTTGTGCAATGCTCACAGACCTTCATCCAGAAGGGGTGGCAGGGGGGTGCTGTGGCTTTAACTGCAGGAGCATTACCAGTCTGTCTCCTCCCCTTGCACTCAATAGAAAGGAAATGCTGGGTGGCCTGTTTGAATGGCAGGCCATGGTGCATGGGGTGCTTGGTGGTCCCTGACCACATGGGGATCTCTGAGAGTTCTACTCTACTGGATGGGGACAGCAGTGGAGTGACCCGCCTGTGTCCATCTGCGTGATGGCCACCACATAGCTCTTGTGGTGACAGTATCCGAGGCAAGTTCAGTCCAACTTGGGGGGCTGTTGGGTGGTTTCTCTGGCCTCATCGTCCCTGTAGCCATCTGTGTCTGTTTCTCACTGCTTGAGTGGAGAATTGGTCCCCTCCACGCAGCTGTCCTTGCACATATACACTCTGCATCCAACGTTGACTCCAAGAACAGTAGCATTGAAAAAAGTCCCCAGAGAGTAACATAAAGTGAAAGTCAAGGGATTGTTTATTTTTTCTTCCTCCATCTCCTTCTTTTTTTTAAAAAAAGGAAAGCAGTACTCATCTTTATCTTAGAGCTTTTTAAAAAAACTAATTTTCCTTTTCCATACTGACCTTTCTGAGGCAGATGAAAGGAACAGCCTTTAGAGAAGAGGGCTGGGTAGGGCAGAAACTCCTCTCCCTCCTCCTCCTCCAGGGCACTGCCTCCTCGCTCCCTCCATCCCTCAATCCTGGCGTTGGTTTCTAGGGGAGCAGGACATTGGCTCCATTCTCTTTCCTGATTGACAGACTCTGACACACACACACACTCCTCCAGACCTGAGTTAGTTGATATGTTCTTGGTCTGTTTTCTCCTGCTGAGCCCAGCACACTGATGTGATGACCTTGAGGCTCCAGACCTTCCAAGAGTGAAAGTCTGGGCTCTGTAACATAGGAGGTCCTCTTCTGTGGCAAGGGTTGTAAGAGGTCCTCCTGGTGCCCGAAGCCACCTGAGAAGCAGGATTGCTGAGCTGCACTGTGACCAGGGGTGTTCATGTTTGGTCAGGGTGAGACCTTGTCTCCCAGCATTTCATTTCAGCATTTCTCCCAAGCAGTCAGCACAAAGAAATTATCCCCAAACCCCTGGCTGCTGCTACCTGGCCAGGGAAACCAAACAGCTGGGAGAGCTCCTGGGGTTGACGGCACCAAAGAGGGTCCCTGTCAGCCCCCCACAAGAGGCAGGGATGGGGACAGCACTGTTGCAGGGCCAGGGACTCCTCATCCTGAGCAGTAGCTGGTGAAAATCTGTCAAAGCTGAGATGCGCTGAGCAAACCAACTTGCCAGGAAATGGAGTGGTGTTATTGCAGAGAAATTTTTGCTCAGCAGAAACTGTGTGGCTGCATCTGATACGGACTCTGGAAATGGCCATTAGCTTCTCGTGGATGAGAGCAAGATAATTGAATTTAAGGAAAAGGTTTAGGAGGGAATAAACTTTCTTTTACATAGCTTCCCAGAAACTCTCTCTCTCCTCTCTTTATTTATTTATTTTTATTTTTTCCCCCTCTCATCTCTCCAGTTGATAGCTGAAAATGTCAATAGGTTGCCGTTAATACACGGAGACAAAAATAAGAACCAAAGGAGAGCAAATGAGAAGGAAAACCAGGGATGTCCATCTTCACTAGAGCTGGGCATATGTAGCAATAAATGTTCACAAAATGTGCTTGTGAATAAAACATGCAGCCTGTCTTCCTTAGCGATTGTGACCCATTTTATTTCCAAACACTGTTGGGGGGGGGAAAAGAGAATTTTCTACCCACAAAGACCTTCACAAAAGCAAGTTATCTTTTGGAGTAATGTGAATGAATATAATTGAATGTTCAGGCTGGTGTTATTCTCAAAGATGTTTTGAAGAAGCCCTATCAGCTGCATAATAGGCTCGTGGAACAATTGGCATGATTGCAAATAACTTTGTGACGAGGAGAGGATGTTTCTCCGGCCTGTGAAGCGTGGCACCTAGCTAGAAGTGATCCAGGATGACTTCCATGAGCGATGGCATCAGGTAAACAGTGAGTGAGGAGTGGGATATTTCCAGCAAAAGGGTCCCAACGAAGCCATATGTTAAAATGCCACATGTGAAAATGTTTTCACGCAGACTGCTTGTCACAGCTGTCTGAAAAGCAATCCCACCTGGAAGTAGACAGGCTGCAGGCTGATAATTTGGGGACAGATAACGGGGATGTGTTTGTCAGAGGATTTATCTGCAGTGAGCAATTTGATCAGCTTTAATCATATTATAGAACCATAGAATGTTGTGAGTGGGAAGGGACCCACAAGGATCACGGAGTCCAACTCCTGTCCCTGCACAGGACAAGCCCAACGTTCAGCCCATGTGTGTGACAGCACTGTGAACTGTAAAGTTGTAGTCAATCAGTTTGAATTAATCCCTCCATCAGTGTTACTGGACCGAAGATCAAGGTGAGCTGGTGTTATTTTCTCACACAGAGGAACAGCTCTCCATGCCCACAGGTCTCCACACCTTCCCTGCACTGCCCTACATTCCTCTCCGTGAGCCTTCCCTGCTCAGGGTATCAAAGGCAGCAGTGGAAATGAGCTATAGGTTCACGCAGAGTCCATTCACCTCTGGCTGTTACAAACTCCTCTCCAGTGGGTTTTTTATCTTTATATTTTTTTTTCCATGTATAGCAGTGAGTTGCATTTCACACACCCCAAACACCCAGGCTTCCCTGACGTCTCCCAGATGCCTATTACACATTAAACTATAATTGCACTGTCAGGGAGTTTTCCTTTCTGAGGGTCTGCCAACATGTTCCTTAAAAAAATAAAATAAAATAAAAATTATATCTATTGAGGTTAGCAGCTTGGGCAGGAAATAATCCAGACAAATGCAGGCTGCCCCATCTTCAGGCCAATTAATCTGAGACAGATATCCAGTGAGAGGGTGATAGTGGAAACGCTGAATGAGATCTGGGGGGAGTGGACAGCAATTGAACCGGGCTGTAAACTTGCAATTCAGATGCTGGCAGCAGCACTTGGTGCTTACGGGCTCCGGAGAGGGCAGAGGAGGGCTCTGCCGCAGCGGGTAAGCGATGATGCATCTGCGGGCATCACCCGCAACCCTGTGTGCTTCAGGCATCCCGGGGCCAGCTCTGTCTTGCCAAACTGCTAGTCATTTCTGGAGGAAAAGGCCAGCAAAGCTGCTAGGTTAGATCAGCATTCTGGTGGAAAAAAGCTGCTGGTGAAGTGCAGGAGGGAAGCCTACGTTGCTCGGATCCCTGCCTGGGAAAGAGTTTTCCGTGCAGCCCGGGGCAGGATATGGGGCTTCACAGAGTCCCAGAACTGCCCTGACTGGAAAAGCCCTTTAAGATCATGGAGTCCAGTCATTAACCCAACACTGACAAGTCCCTGACTAACCCATGTCCCTCAGCACTGTGTCTACACGACTCTTCAATCCCTCCAGGGATGGGGACTCCACCACTGCCCTGGGCAACCCCTTCCAATGCCTCAGAACCCTTTCAGCAAAGAAATTCTTCCTCACATCCAATCTCAACTGCCCTGGGCACAACTTGAGGCCATTTCCTCTCGTCCTGTCCCTTGTTCCTTGGTTGAACAGACCCACCCCCACCTCTCCACACCCTCCTTTCAGGTACTTGGACAGAGCCAGAAGGTCTCCCCTCAGCCTCCTTTTCTCCAGGCTCAACACCCCCAGTTCCCTCAGCCGGGAACTCAGCACACTTGTGCTCCAGACCCTTCCCCAGCTCCGTTGCCCTTCTCTGGACACGCTGCAGCACCTCCATGGCCTTCTTGGAGTGAGGGGCCCAACACTGAACCCAGCACTCGAGCTGTGGCCTCACCAGTGCCCAGGACAGGGGGAAGAGAACTTCCCTGCTACTACTGGCCACTCTGGTGCTGATCCAGGCCAGGATGCCCTTGGCCTTCTTGGCCACCTGGTCACTCCGCTGGCTCATATTCAATTGCTGTTGCCCAACACCCCCAGGTCCCTCTCTGCCCAGCAGCTCTCCAGCCACTCCTCCCCAAGCCTGTCACACTGCTGGGGGTTGTTGTGACCCAAGTGCAGGACCCAGCACTTGGCCTTGGTGAACCTCAGACAGTTGGTCCTGGTCCATGGATCCAGCCTGTCCAGATCCCTCTGCAGAGCCTCCTGACCCTCCAGCAGATCAATACTCCCACCCAGCTGGGTGTCATCTGCAAGGTTAGTGAGGGTGCCCTCATCCCCTTGTCCAGATCATTGGTAAAGATGTTAAACAGGACTGGCCCCAGCCCTGGGCCTCTTCCCTGCACAGGGTCCGGATCTGGGTAATCCAGAGAGCATCTGTGGAAAACTCAGAATGGCATTTTTTAGGCAGAAGCACTTGTAGAAAGCTGGGAGGCTGCCTGGCTGGGGCAGCGTGGGCTGCAGGAGAGCCCACGGACGGGGAAGTTGTGAGCACCTCATTCCTCCACACTGGAAACTCGGCAGGGTCTGCTGCAACCAGTAATTCCTGGCAACCCCCTGGGAGGATGATAAATTAACAAAACTAACCTAAAACATGGCAAAAGGAAGAGGAAAAGCTGTGTATTGTGTTTTCTTTATTCCATCTACGAGGATTTGTCTTAGAAAGGAATGAAAAATTGTTCCAAATGCTTCATTTTGACATTTTGACCATACTGAAATGAAACATTTTGGCTGCTTGAAGAGTTGGTTGGTCACACTTTTTTTTGGTTGTTTTTTTTTACACAAACAGCTATGTGGGTTTTGATGAGCTCATAAAGATTTTGGTGCCATCAGATCTGAATCTATGTTGGAAAAAACCATTATCCAGTTGTATTTATGTGCAGTATCAGCCTGTCACCAGTAGCAAAGGGGGGGCTATGGGATGGGGACAGGACTTTCTCCAAGGAGTGCCATGAAGGTTGTGATAAGATTATTAATAATCTGATGAACATTAACCAGTGGGGGAGGAATGTATCTAGAAAAAGTTTGAGTGAGATCTAATAGTAAAAAGGAGCTGACCCTGAAATAATAAATGCCTTTGCACTGCAAATCCATTTAGGGGGAAAAGGAGTTTTCACTCATTCTCTCTCTCTCTCCTCTTTGATTTGTAGTTATAATGTAAATAACACAATATCAATAAACCCTCTCTCAGAAGCTCTCCTTCTATTTCTGACCCTTCTTTAGAAAAATCCTGAAAGCAACAGAAAACCTTAGACAAAAATGTTCAGGAATGAGTAGCAGGCAATATTTTTATATAGATTTTTAGTCCTGCTAGTTGTGCTATTGAAGGAGGGATTGGTTGCAGCAGGGAGGTCAGCGAGAGCTGTTGTTAATAGCCACTCTTTTTCAAGATACATAGAAAAAAAACCCCAAATGCATTCAATTTATGAAATAGATAGCTGAAATGGTAGGAGCTGTTATCCAAATTGCAAGTGGTACAAAAGGTGGGTCAGGGATTTGAGCTATGGGAGGAGAAGTGCTACCAGAGAAGAGAGGAACTGAGTGTCAGCAGAGGGAGGGAGGGAGGGAGGCAGCTCTGTCATTTTGTGCAGCAAAGCCACAAAAATATCCCAGAAGCAGATAAAGGAGGATGTAAGCAAACATCAAAGAAGGGCTTTTAGCATCACTTTAGAGATTTTTTTGGGGAAAAAGCTTGAAATAGTGAATGGGAAATCTCTCCTTTGTTTCTCTTTCTGTGTTTAGGAGAACAGACTTTACTGTTGCTTGCATCCTCAGTCCTCCTTCCAAGGACAGAGATGTCCCCTGCCAGTGGCTGGAGTGCCAAGGGCATAGCAGTTGGGGGTTTCTTGTTTTCTCTCTAACCCCCTGGTCCCCAGTTACTCAAAATGTTCATCTTTTAAGCAATGGTCACTATTCCAGCCTGGGTCTGTGCAGAAAGCTTGTGTTCTCCAGAAAATGTGAAGACATGTGGTTGGACTGATTATCAGGAAGAAAGTAAGGATGTTCTTAGCAGCCTTTTGGCCAAAACCCAGGAGAATGAAAGGCTGAAATGAGTCAGGAAAGTAACCTCTGCTATGAAGAACTCTCTCAGCTAATGCCTACAAAGTTTGGCTTTCCTTTGAGCACATTTTAATTACTTTAAAGTCATGTACTGTGCGTGCACGGTACTTTTTTGTGTGACTAAGCTCTCGGAGTGAGCAGCTGAACAAGGCTTTGCAGTCTGCATGAGTGGCTGAGTTCCCTGCATGGTGACACCTCTGGTGAAATGTGTCATGGGCTGTGCAAAATGTGCACAGAGCCCTGCTCTGACCCCCTGCAAAGCTTGGAGAGGGGTAGAAGACCCTGTACCACAGCTTCTTGCTGCTTGTTAGAGACAAAGAGGGTGCTGCTGAGATGGCTGGCAGGACAGCCAGGGAAGATGTTCTTCCCTAGGGTTTTAGGAGCCCTGCAGCAGCTAGTGGTCCTGGAGGACAACTTCTAGACCTTTCAGTGAAGATAAGGTGGATTAAAAGCCAAAAGATATAAAAAGCCAAAGATATAAAAGCCAAAGCACTGGGAGATGGTAAAGCACATGGGACATTCTGCTCTTTGGGCAAACAGACATGATGTCCACAGCTACTTCTGGTAGGCAGCAGTGCTTCAGAGACCTGCAGAATGAAACTCCTATTTTCCTTCCATTTTTCTTTAAAGACAAAAACAAAACAAGTCTTCTATTCCTCACCGACTAGGGGAAACTGTAGAAACACACTGAGGGGAATGGCTGTATTCTCTGGAACTGGAGGCAGGATGAACTTCTCAAACATGCTTTGTGAGGATAACTATAGTATGTGGAGGCACAGGTATTTACTGGGAGCTGTGGTCTGATCTGATATGGTTGGACTCAATGGTCTCAAATGATTCTAAACAAATGATTCTATGATTTCTAGCCAGGATGTGTGAGGAGGCAGCTGTAGGGTACAAGCACCTTGCCAAGCCATGGTGTGCTGCTGGGCTGGGGCTGCTCCCAAGTCCCTTGCTCTCATACAGCTCATCTCCCTCCTCTCACCCACCTCTTTCTCATGAGCACTGGTGTCTCAGCATCTGCCATAGGTATTAAATCCATTAGTGCCCCAGCACCCCATGGGCTGCCGGTGCCCCATAGACAGCAGCGTTGTGCATGTGGCCATCATCAGCCCCCTGGGAAAGGGCTCAAGCCCAACATGGGGGGTTCTGGGTGCAGCAAAGGGGGACAAACAGAAATGGGGGTGAGGCTGAAGGGGAGTGGCAAGAAACAAACCCATCCTGCTCTTGGGCTGTATGCAGAGGTGTGCTGGTGTGTTGAGTAGAGGGGGGTTCCCCGTTGATGCCCCCCAAGAACCAGGGTGGGCTGCTTCAGTGGGTGACTTGACTGCTGTTTCCCTCCATAGCCCACTGCTTCCTCCCCCATGGGAAGGGGAGCAGCATCCTCAGAGGGCTGGGTAGCACCTCAAGACCTTTGGGAGCTCAGATTGGAGGCCCATGTTGTGTGCTGCAGTCTTGGTCTGGCTGGAGGACAGGACTGCTAATGGGAGCTGACGGAGCCGTGTCTGGCATCC
The DNA here is from genome assembly GCA_907165065.1 of Caprimulgus europaeus. The sequence continues at coordinate 5,166,064 of OU015523.1, read as the reverse complement.
CGTGGGGTGGGAAGCTTGGGCTGAACCAAAGGGGCCATTTAGCATTGTGAATTATTGAGCGCTTTGCGATGCGGAGGAGCCGAGCGAGCCAGCTGAGCTCGGGCAACCTGCACTCTGCTTTTAGAAACGCTGGCTGACCGGGGGCTAAAACACCCCTCCAGCCCAGCACAGCCACGGGGGGCAGGCTGGAGCCCCCCACAGATCGGTGTGGACATGGGGGAACAATGAGAGGTGATGCTGGGGGTCTCGCTGGTGGCGAGCTAGGTGGTGGGAGTGATGGAGGTGGGGATGCCCTCTCCCTCTGGGGTTGGGGAGAGCAAACTGGGCAGGGAGCTGTGAGCCCACTGCCCGTGCTTAGTATTTATTAATGACTTGGAAAAGCGGGGGAAGCAGTGAAGCAGCAAGTTTTGCAGATGACATGAAATGATTTAGGTTAGAGATGATTGTGCAGGCACCCAGCAGGACTTACCCAAGGTAGGTGAAGGTGCAGCTGAACCTTGCTGTTGACAAACATGTTGGAGAAGGCTACCTCTGTCCTGCTGCCACCTCAGTGGGCTGTCAATCAAACTCAGATGCCTGGGTGACAGCAGGGGAAAGCTGGGTGTCACCACACACAGTTCAGAGGGAACATCTGCTCAGTCTGTAGCAGCTGTCTCAAAAGAGAACAAAATGGTTGGCTATAAAAAGAACAGGATTTAGAAAAAAAAGCTGAAAATACCACCTTTCTGCTGCCTAAGCAGAGCAGGTGAATTACGGGCTGGAGTCATCCTCTTGTTGCACAAGTAACGTGGATGAAGAAGGCTGAGCAAAAATGGGCAGAGAAACTGGAAATAGCGACTGTCTCGTTCCCACTTGTCCAAGGAGGATTGTGGTAAGGTGTTTGAAAAGTAAAGACAAATCAGTTTATTGTCCTAACTAAGCCACAACCAAAGAGACATCCATTGACAAGGATGGACAAAATGGCTAATGTGGGCAAAGGGATGGATGCTTTTAAGCTGTGCATCATCAGCCTGGGGGATGAGATGGTGCAAGATGCATTGTGCAGGCCAAAGGTCCAGCGTGACTCAGGGTAGGACTGGATGTGCAGGTGAATCACAGAATTATTAAGCTTGGAAAAGACTTCTAAGACCATCCAGCCCAACCATCAAATCGCCAACCATGCCCACTAAACCATATCCCTGACTGTTGCATCTACATGTTTCTTGAACTCCTCCAGGGATGGTGACTCCACCGCTTCCCTGGGCAGCCTGTTCCAATGTCTGACCACTCTTTTAGAGAAGAAACTTTTCATAATATCCAAGCTGAACCTCCCCTGGTGCAACTTGAGGCCATTACCTCTTGTCCTGTCACAAAGACCTTCATGTTTCTTGTCAAGGTGAGGAGTTGGCATGGCAGGTACCAGGGTGCAGCTCCCAAGAGTTGCCCTTGAGGCTCCCTGAAAGTTTTCTCTGTAGTAGGCACACTGCTGGCTCATATTCATCTGCTATTGACCAACACCCCCAGGTCCTTTTCCAGCAGGCAGCTTCCCAGCCACTCTTCCTCAAGCCTGTAGTGTTACATGGGGTTAACTTGCTTCTCCACCTACCCACTGGCACCCGGGGCTGAGGTTCAGCCTTCTCCCTGTGGTGGGAAGGCAGCATCTCTTTGCGTGGGGCTTTTGCTGCCTGGTGCAGATGGCTGTGGGTTAAATATGGTGTGCAAAGGTTGGGTCTTGGCAGCTAATAGAGAAAAACAGGAGTTTGATGTAGCTCATCTTGGAGATGTGTATGTCCATAACGCCTGTTTGTCACCTAGGATCTTAAAGCGGTGGGGCTGTGAACAGCGCTTGGTCCCTTGCAAGGGTCTATTTTTACTCCTCCAGAGCAAGGCAAAGGGAGTCATCACTCATCACGGGTGCTTGCTGCACTGCTTTGTAAAATTCTTCTGGAGTGGTTAAATCACTCAAGCAAGACCAGCCCTCGCCTCCGATACGGTTAAGAAATGTGACCTAGTTAAGCCCAGCCGTTACCGAGCGCGATGAAACGGAAGCGACTGGCACTCACTGAAATTTGACGGTAGAAATGGGGCATTTTCTGCTCTCCTGGCTGGCCAGCGTGGCCACCGAGCCTGCAGTGTGTGTGTGGGTGGGTTGGTGGGTGCAGGAGGCAGCACATCACCCCAGCGACCCCACCCCAACCCTCCCAACCTGCTGCTGCCCTGATGGCTACCAAGGACCCTTACACCACAGCCAGCCCCGCTCTGTGTCTCGTTCTCCTCCATAAAATCCAATTACAGGGTGAAATGAATTTTGGAATCACTGCTAAGGGGCTGGGAAACATCTGAGGTGGGGGGAAGGCCTGTCTGCTGCTGCTGGAGCAGCAGGAAGCTGGCTTGGGTCTTGTTTTAAGCCCAGCCCCACTGAAAAGCTGCTGCCGCGGCTGCAAGGGAGCTATAAACGTACCGTGCAATAACGTTATGGCTGTGATGGATGCTGTAAAGGCTTTGAATACCTTTTATTTTATTTTATTTTATTTTTTATTTTACACTGTGGCCTTGTCCCTTGCAGTCTCCCTCGCTGTAATGTGCTGATTTCTTTTGTAACTCAGATCCTGCCCCCTTCTCTCTCTCTGTCTCTTTTAATGGGCAAAATATCTTCCTTTGCTGCCCCTTTCCTGCAGGAAAAAAGAAATGCTCTACCATTTGAGGAAAAAAAAAAGCCTTTCTTCTCTCTTCTTCCTGCTCCCAGGGCAGGTTTATTCCTCTTCAACACTGATTAGCACAGAAGTGACCAGAAAGGAGCTCCGGTGCAGGCTGCTCAAGTGCCTGGAGCTCTTCTCTTGGAGAGGGACTGGCCTTGTGGGGACTGTGGACTCCCCGTGCCTCTGGAGGAGAAAGAAACTTCTTGGTGCTGAAAGTCATTGGTTTTGGCATTTTCTTCCTCAGAAATAGTTTTCCTTTTGACAGTGATGTGCTTGGGGCAGGCCATTCGAATGCACTGCTAATGTCTTGGACCCTCCAAGGGTCTAGCTATGAGAGCTTGGAAGTGCACCACGGGGATGTGACCTCAATTTGCCATTTGAGGAATGTTGTGTTAATAGCTGGGCTGGCTGATGCAATGGGTCCCTTCCCAGAAGGATCCCCTCCATCCTCCTTCACTTCTCAGCAGCTTTCCTCCATCCCTCCCTCCCTCCCTGGTGTTTTCCCTCTGTGTGCCCTCAGGCTGTGGAGCTCACTGCTGCCAGGTAGGATGGAGGCCAAAAGCACAGAGGGGTTTGCAAAACATTAGGTTCCAAGGAAAATAGGTCCCTGAAGGCTATTAAAGTTGCAGGAGCAGCCCCTGGCTCAAGGACTTGCTACACCATGGACTGCCAGAGGCTGGGAGAGTCCTCAGGGGAAAGTCACGCTCTACATCTGTCCTGGCTTTTCCTAGCTTTTGCCTTAAACATCTGCTCATGGCCACTGCTGCAGACAGTGTACAGAGTTGGATGGCCACCAGTCTGGTGAAGTGTGGTCACTCTTCCATCCTGCTCTACTGCAGTTTTCTGAATTTGTTCACCCTCCTTGTTCTCTCTCTCCAGTTGTTTCCCTGCTGGGATGACTTCTTCTCTTTCCCATTCTGCTCTGGCCCAGTTCTCGCCTTACACGATTTGCTTCAACCCTTTCTTGGCTTCAGCTGGGGCTGACTCATTCTCCACGCCTTGCCTCGGTCCCACCTCTTGGCTGCCTCTTGGAGATCTGCTCTGTGCTGCATCATTCAAAAGTAGCTTGCCTGAAACTGAAGCCCTGCTCTGTCTCCTGACACAGCCCCTTTACAGCAAAAACCTGCCTTTCCTGGAGAGCTGAGGTTTCTCCAAGGGCACAGTGGGGTCCCCAGCATCTAGCATCAACAACAAGGCATTGGTACAGTCCACTCCAGCCTAAAGGTAACTTTAGTTATCTTCCAGCCAGCTTGGAGTCACAAGAGGGATGGAGCAGCACAAGCTCCTGCTGTGCTCACTGGGCTGTCCCTGGGTACTCAGTTATGGAGATTTTCAAGGCTCTTTGGGTGCAAGGAGCCATGCATGGCCAGCAACCTGCTTGCTCTGCTGTCCCATGGCTCCCTCCTGGCTCCTGCACCCATATCCTGAACATGCTCTGCTTGCCCAACTCTCCCCATTGACCAGACAACTTCTCTGATGAATTCCCTTCTCACGGGACGAGAGGGATGGAGAGAGCTGCTTTGCACGACCAAGGCCCTGCTGAGAAGAAGGGCTGCCCCATCCATTTGTTTCAAAAACCATGGCCTCCTGGAGATCCCAGTTCCTCAGGGCACCGAGCACAGGGACCTTGCTGCAGGAGGATGTATTCATACCCATAAAGATGGAGTAAGAATGTAGTTTTTCTTTAGTCTTACTGCCAAGTTTGCTTCCATGTAGGGCTTTGGAGTAAGATGTAGCTGGTCAGCAAGGGTATAAAATCTAACAGAAGTAAAGGGTTGAGTTTCAGGTCAATGTCACTAGACTAGACAAAACTTGATGAATGTGTTTTCTTTCTTCCCTCCTCTCCATAAATGAATTCAGAGCAGGCCAATGTTTCCTTCTTGGTGAGGGATTTCTGAGGTTCTGACTCCATGGAAAGTCTGACTGGTGTGGGTGTGTGGCCAATTTTTGAAGACAGCATTTGTTGAGGGTTTGCTCAGTGCTTGGAATATAAAATGGAGCTAAACATGTACATTTGGTTGCTGTGCTAAGAGGAAAGGCTTTATGTGTGTACTGTACAAACACACAGGAAGGACTCTGCTGCTGTGAACCCAAACCAACTGGCCAAACCAAATACAAAGATATACACTTAAGAAACTCCTGTGCAGATTTGCAGTTGTTTAACATCTGTGCTGTGAAGAGACAAAACCCAGGTGCATTTCCAAGGGAAGACTTCTACAACTTCTTAATGTCAACAATAAGGAGTTATTTTATAGATCCTTTTCACCTTGAAGCATCTCCAAATGCTTTGTAGACCTGTGTGTATCTATGATCATTTGCCCAGCAATGGAGGGGAGGCTCTGGGGTGGGATGCAGCAGCCGTTCTCTGTTTATCTACAGTGCCCTTGGGCACCTTCTCCTCCTTTCAAAGCCCTGCAGCACACACAGGGTTGTTAGCTCTCTCGAACATCCTCCTCCAACCTCCTCCTCCTGCAATTCTCTAGTTTTTCTCCATACCCCTCCTTGCATCCCTTGTGCTCATTCTCACCTGTCTTTGCAGGGTTTCTTGTGGCTCAACAGCCCTCCCTGCTCTTGCCTGTGCATGCACAATTCCTCTTCCTTGACAGTCCTCTGCAAAACCACCCTCCTGAAGCACTCCCCCCTTCCTTCCTCCCCTCCAGACTCCTCCACGCTTGAACTTTAACTTTCAGTTGAATTTGCATGCCATGCCTGTTTCAGCTTGTATACTGCCTGGGACGGCAAAGATGTTTTATCTGCAGTGACAAATTGCTGCATAAACTTACAGTGCTACATGAAAAGAACAACCACCCTAACAGGATTGCAACCTGATGGCTGTGATATGCCAGGGAGGAGAAAGTTAAAGAAAACAAAGGTCAGAGCTGATATATTAAGGTCTGAAAGCAAGAAAACATACTTAAGAGGTTTCCTTATCTAGTGCTTTGCTTCTAGACGCTTTCTGAGATCATTTCTTGATTCCCAGAGTCTCCTGTTATAGGAAGAGGAAGGACAAACTTCCGTGCAGCTCAGGGATGGCCAGAGCATACTGATCTTAAGAGCCAACTTGCAAATCTCCGTGGGGCTGAGGCTGATGTTCCCAGCTTTCAATTATACCAACAGTACGATTTAAATTGCCTCAAGTGAGGACTCTAATGCCATGTGCCTAACCTCACCCAGCCTCTGCCACCTGATCTTCTCCCATACATGGTTCACCTTCATTTTTGCTTCTGAGCTGGTGTTCTTTGGGATTTCAGATGACTTTACAAGAGTGAGTGCTGGGCAGTTGGCAAGCAAGTGCCTGGAGCTGCTGTTCATCATCTACCTGGTGCTCGCAAATCACAGTTTTCTACCCTTCTCCATCGCCTTTATCCCAAGCTTCATCTCTAGCTCTTCAACTCAGAGAGTCATTTATGATGTGCTCGTGTAGCACCTCGTACTGCAGGAGTGAGGTCTCTATGTGTGACAGCAGTTAACGGTCGGATAATAAATGATCTGCCTCCACCCTGGGCAGGAGCAGAGCTGATCTCAGTGCAGTAGGCAGCTTGTAGCCTTTGGCCCATTCCCCTATAGATGTGGTGGATAGTCTGACTCATGTGGCATGTGTCCACTAGAAACAGGCTTGAGTTTGTCCTCACCAATTTCCACAATAAAACAGGACGGAAAGTAGCCAGGGGACAGAACCAGAGCTCAGCTGTGAGTTCTTCTAGTCAGCAAAACAAGGAAAACCAGATAGCTTTGACAGCTCAAAGGTAACTGAATACCATCACTGTGAAATCTTAGGTTGTTGAATGAGATAGACACTTGAGGACAGTGGAAAACAGGACTGAAAGGGACCTTCTGTATCACATTGCCTGTTTGGGGTGGCTATGGTACCTGTGAAGATCGGTCTCACCTCTGCATTAAAATAAGTTGTGATTTTTTTTTTTTTTCTCCTGATAAAACCTCCTGGAAGACAATCCCAGAAATGTGCTGCTTGGACAGTCAGGACCTTCTTCTAATTTCCAGCTGAAATGTATTCCTGGCAAATTTATAGGCACTTGTTCTTGTGCCAGTGCTGCCCTTTCACTCAAATAGCTCTTCTCTCTTCCTGGTACTTCCCTCCAGAGTATTTGTAAGCAACAAATATATCTCTTCCCAGCTTGCATTTTGCTAGACTCAAGAAACCAAGCTCATTTAGTCTCTTCTTCTAGAAGAAATCTCTCTCCTCCCCTGGTCATCCTAAGAAAGAAAGGCACAGAAAAGGCAATTTAAAATTAATTCATCTTTTATATGGACATACAATATTCTGTACTTCTGCGATGGCATTAAAATCCTGCCAGTTCTATTAGAAATCCCTCACCCTGTGTGTCTTAGGTTCACATTTGTCTTTCTCACATCTGCATGCTATTGCCAGCTCCCAGTCATTTGATCAGCCAGTGCGCTCAGGTCTTCCTCCTCCTCTGTCACTTCCATCTGATGAGCTCCCAGCTGGTAGCAGAAATTCTCGTTATTACTCCCTCAGGGCACGACCTCGCATTTTGTACTATTAAATTTGATTCCATCTCGATTGCTTCTGTCCCTTTTTCGTTGGAAAACCGCTCTGATTAGTCACTGTGTAATGCCTCAGAGACCTAAAGACACATTCACTGTATTTTTATTTTTAGAAACTGTTTGCTGTTTCAGTATCTTCATTCCGTGAATGATGCTGATGTCTCTCTGTATTACTGCATCTTTCTAACAGAAACTCCAGGATGATGTGAAGAAGGGTGGTGCAAAATCACCTCCCAGATGAAATATATGGCAAGAACAGGTATATTTCCAAACTGTTTCGAGGAAATAATTTATTAAGTTATTTGTCACTCTGCTGCACAAAATGATCAGACACACTGTCCAATCAACAGCAAACCAGAAATGTACAGGTATGAAAATGTTCTGGGTTAACTATTTTTTCCCCAAAGTGATTCACCATTCCTGTGAGTGAATTTATTGCTGGGACACAGCTCTCGGCTGCAGAGCTGTCACGCTGATGGCTCCCAGCACTTTGGTTTTTTTAACCATTAAAACTATTTTTATGATGTTCAAAGTACTTCAGAAGCAACTGTCTTTATTGCTTAACTGTTGCCCTCAATTACTGTGGCAGTGGGCAGCTTATGAAGATTCGCTCTGGTGATGAGAATTCATTTATTCTAACCCCTCTTTCTTAATTACAAATAATGCTAGATGGAGATGGTTTTACCCAGAGAAGGTCTGATGTAATTCAAAACACACATCCCCTGTCCTTAAGAGGCTGTAGGAGCTCTGATGAGTGTCTGATGCTGCTGGTGCTTTGTAAGGAGACACCTTTGCATGCTGAGGAAAATTGCCACTGCAAGAGCTATTTTATGGAAAAATGTATCTCAGGAAACAGCTGGGGAGAGGTGCACACAACAGTGCTGCAGAATTTTATTTCCCATGTCTAAATTGTCTGGTATACGTTTGTGAGGTGTTTCATAGGGCTGTGAGCTCTTTATTGGCTTTGTAGGTGTTTGAGCAGCACCTAAAGCAATGGGTCTTCCTGCCCTGAGGGGACCTCTGCAAAGTCCATCTCTGCAAATGAGTATGGAGGTTACTTTGGGTGCTTGTAAACCAGAAAGGCAGATGCATGTAGGGAGCTGTAGTACTGACATGGTATTAAAATCAAAGGTGGTCTCAATTTCTTCTTACTTACACAAACAGAGCACATCTGAGAGGCACGTGACAGTTTGCCATGGTGGTCTTCAGATGGACAAAATTCAGTTCTCATGAAAGAAGCGATTTTTCTTTCCATACTGTGATCTGCACATACTCTGAGGATCCCCTCTGTGTTGGGATGAGGTGGGGATGGGGTGTCTGAGAGGAGGATGCTCACTGCCTGCCGTGACACAGGCATTGGTGGCATTGCAATGTCCTGCTCAAAGCCTCAGAGGGGCAGGATCTCTGTGTGCCCTTTCAAGCTGTGCATCCTGGGTTTTTTTTGCCAGCAAATATTGTGTTTCCTGCCTTGTCCAGACATGCTAACGAGGTACCAGTGACATCTGACAAGGAGAGGGAAGGCGAAGCATCGCTTTGGAAGCACGGGAACTTCTGAAACATTAATCTGGTGAGTAACTCCCTGCCAACAGAATTTCACTAAACCACTGATCTGAATCATGTCGCAGATGGCATCATCTTCCAAAATGTTAACAAAGCATGGGGCTCACCCTTCAGTGGCCATGCATCGCTATTTCTGATCCAGCACAACAACGTGCCTATAAAAGACAGAATTTGTAACAACTACAGCTCAGGAAAAAAAAAACCCCAACAACCCCACAACAAAAACAAAACCAAAAAAACCCAACAAAAATCCCAACCCAAACCAAACCAACAAAAACCCAAACCTGTCTGAGATCTGCATGTCTGGCTTGCAGAAGGAGAGTTGCCCACTTTGCTCAGTGCAGCAGTGAAGATGGGCTCCCAGCATAAAGGGCACCACATGCTCTGATAGACTGTGAGATCCACTTTGGTGCCTTTTGATAAGTGTAAAAACCCAACTGGCATTTCTGAGCGGGAAGCGAGGGTGCTAGGTTTGATAAAGTAGGACCAGTCATGACAGAAGCGGAAGGATGAAGAAATTGCATGGCAGCCAGGAGCCTCCATTGACGTTATTTCCTGCTGCAGGAAGAATTTAGGTTGGAAACATTGTTCTAAATGCTAAAACCAGTGCGACCTGATGGCAGAATGGATAAATAGTAGCGCTCTCGGGTGATAGTAAAGCATCTCTGGTACCAGAAGCTACATCTGCATTATCTGCCTAAGGGTCTTTTTGGAACCTGAATTTAGATGTCCATCCTGGCCCCATCTCAGCTCTGCATTAAAGAGAGATTAATTGTCCCCATCTCCCTACACCTGATTTCCATGAAGGAGGACACTCTGGCTCCAACTGAAAGCTGTGGTCATCTGCATGGCCAGGACACTGAGGAGAGCCATGGCACACATCTGAGGTACTCTCCAGGCAGCTCTAAAATACGAGCACCTCTCCTGAGGGCCTGGGGTCTGGCAACCTGATCTCAGCTGGCGTTTCACTTGAAAGCAGAGCTGAGATTTCCATCACCCTGGTTTCCTAAGGAGACCTCCCAAGGACGATGATACCTGTCTCCTGGGCTTTACCCTGGCATCTGGCCCAGAGCTAACACTGAGAAGTCTTCACAAAAGATGGCCAGCTTCTGTCTTTAACACACACCTCCCTGAGACAAAGATGTTAAAAGAACAATGCGAAGGATTGCGAAAGCAAGCCCTCCCCAGGCAGGAAGGCAAGGGAGGAGAGCCAGAACAATGGTTGCCTTGTGCAATCTTATTTTGGGCTCCGTGAGCGTCTGACTCGCTGCTGTTTTAGCCCCTGGAGCCCTCAGTGCACAGACTGCAGCTGTGCAGGGGCTGAACAGCAAAACACGAGGACGGAGGAGGCTATTGCCAGTTGACCTGTACTCCTGTTGGAGAAGCTGGAAGGCCTGTAGTAGTTGAGATGGAGGCTGAAGGAAGGCACTGTCTCACTGGCAAGACACCAGAGTGCTGGACTTTTTCCCTGCATGTGCTGCCGTGTGGGATCTCATGGACATCACTTCAACCAGGTGTTCACAGGGAATCGCTGTCTCTGTGTGCTCTCATTGCTCAGTGTCCATCTGGAAATCCTCCAAGTGTCCTTCTCTGAACCCATGCACGCTGTGCTCCTGTGCTGGTCCCTGGGTAGGCAGAACCTGGGCAGCTCAAAGAGGGTATCAGAAATAACTGCCTGTTCCCATCAGGTGTTGAGCTGGTGATAAAAATGCAGGAGTTGATGTAAGCACTTCAGCGTTATAATGGTGGTATAGAAGAACCTAAGAAAAAATTAATAGGGCCAGAGTTACTGGATTTGAATAGCATGTAATACAAAAGGCTGAGGAATCCATCAGCCCGAGGCAAGACCTCTCACAGAAGATGTCAGCCCAGCCAGTTAAAGTCAGGCAGCATTAGAACAAACTGAATATAATGCCAACCTGCATAACAGACACTGCTACCACTTATCACAGTAATGAGATTTCAGAAAGAAAAGCCTACCTTGGTGGCTTCCAGAAGGATTTCCTTTAGCAGACAGCTGGGCACCTGGGCTGATTAAACAGATACACAAGTCTGAGCAACTGGAACAGCTTATCATGTTTTACTGTACCAAGGCAGTTCTAGCTAAAAAAGATGCAGCAAACACCTCCAGCCCATTTTTAGCTTGTCTCTGAATGTGTACATGCTGTGGGATCACTAACCATTTAGTCCCTGCAAGGAATGTAGTGCAGCACAAGATCCATCAGCAGTCTTACCATGGAATGGGCACCCTGCCCAGTCCTCAGGGGTGGGAATAGCATCTTGCAGCCTCTGCCATGGGACAGCAAGAAGCAGGATGCATAGATTTGGTGTCACCCCATCACACAGGCTGATGGAGAGAAGCAGGACAATGACACTTCTTCTTGGTGAGAAGATAGGAGCTGCTATGGTGCTTTCCCTGACTACTGACTGTCCATGCTTGGCTCTGCACACCATACAGCTGCGATGCTTCATGGCTGTCCATGGCCACGGGGACAGTCTCATTCCTCCCAGCAATATGGTGGTGAGGTTCTTATACATTTTCACTGGTTTGAAAATCAGCTGCTGCCAGTCTCAGTTAAGGCACTGCCAGTTGGAGTTGGGGCTATGCTTGTGATTTTGATCTGTGGTGACCTGGTGACTTGTCAAAAGCAGTAAGAGTCACCAGGGAAAGCACTAGAGTGAAACCTTGCAGGCACTGAGTTTGTAGGCAGGGAGCTCCTCAGACCTCATATTCCCCCACAGAAAGATTTTGTTTGACTCTCAGAGTGACCCAGGTCCCAGTTCCCTTCCTCAGGACCCCACTGCCTCCCTAACAAATGATGTCATATCTCAGCAAAAGAGTGGCTTCTAGCACCAAGCTTTTTGAAATGTCCTACTTTACAGCCAGGGCTTAAGCAGCAGCGAGACAACCTAGTGAAAAGAAGGGGACAGTGCAATTAAGTGAAGAGATGCCAAAGGCAGGGAAGGTTTAGGCTTCTCTCCTTGTGAATCTTTGTAAAGCTGGGACTGAGGCAAGGACATGATTCCTGAAATCACTCAACACCTGGAAGCCACAGCACAAGCAAAATGGATGTTTCTGTTACTGGTGTTATCATCATCATCAGTCCTACTAACCAAGCAATGATAGAAAAATGCGTCATCCAAGGAACAGTGTCCATCCTTCTTTTCTACACAATATGGCTTTAATTATGCTCAAAGGCTCTAATGACAAATTAGGGCCTAGTCAGTGTCCTTTGAAGTCAACAAAAAGATTCCTGTTGACTTGAGTGGGCATTGGCTGAGGACCACAAGCTGCAGGAGGAAGTCTGAATCGCTGTGATCCCATAGAGAACTCTATTAAGAGATGACTTTGCCTCCATGAGGAGCCCCTGGTGTCAGAGCCAGCAGAACTGAGAGCCCACAGCTGCCAAAATCAGGAGTATGGATTTATCAAAACCTCTTTGCTGTGGTGTTCCCATTCACTTCTGATCTGTGGAGGAGTTGCACGTCAGTCCATAACTTACCACTTACCCACACACCACCTAGTCCCATTCCTAAGGAGTCATCCTTCTAAGACTATTCTCCTGGCTGTAAAATGGGACCAAGTCATCAACTCAGGCACCAGCTCAGAATCTGGCCTCTTTTTTTCTCTTTTTTCTCTTTTTTTCTCTTTTTTTCTCTTTTTTTCTCTTTTTTTTCTCTTTTTTTCTCTTTTTTTCTCTTTTTTTCTCTTTTTTTCTCTTTTTTCTCTTTTTTTCTCTTTTTTTCTCTTTTTTCGTCTTTTTTCATCTTTTTTCTCTTTTTTCTCTTTTTTTCTCTTTTTTCTCTTTTTTCTCTTTTTTAATCTTTTTTCTCTTTTTTCTCTTTTCTCTTTTTTCTCTTTTTTCTCTTTTTTCTCTTTTTTCATCTTTTTTCTCTTTTTTCTCTTTTTTCTCTTTTTTCTCTTTTTCCCCTTTTTCCCCTTTTTCCCCTTTTTCCCCTTTTTCCCCTTTCCCCTCTTTCCCCTTTTTCCTCTCTTTCCTCTCTTTCCCCTTTTTCCCCTTTTTCCCCTTTCCCCTCTTTCCCCTCTTTCCCCTTTTTCCTCTTTTTCCTCTTTTTCCTCTCTTTCCTCTCTTTCCTCTCTTTCCTCTCTTTCCTCTCTTTCCTCTCTTTCCTCTCTTTCCTCTCTTTCCTCTCTTTCCTCTCTTTCCTCTCTTTTCTCTTTTCTCTTTTCTCTTTTCTCTTTTCTCTTTTCTCTTTTCTCTTTTCTCTTTTCTCTTTTCTCTTTTATTTTTTCTTTTTTTCTTTTTTTCTTTCTTTTTTCTTTTTTCTTTTTCCCTTCATCTAGAAGAAACAGTAATCCACACTAATTTTTAAATCTGGCAAAGCTATCAAATCAGATTCAATTAAGCTCTTTCCACTCCTTGCACATGCCTGAAATAAAGCTGCTGTTATTGGAGTTTAGCTGACGATGCTTTTGTGCGAGAAAGGAAAGGCTCCAGTTAGTTTTTCTGTAACTGAAGCCATATGGAACTGAAACTTGTTGAATCAATAATGAAACATGTCTGTGTCACAGAGCAGTTTTCATTCCAAGACATACAAGGGACTGTTTGCAAAGTCACGTTGCTGGTTAAAACTACTTTTTTTTTTTAAACCAACAAATAATGTAGGGACTCAGCTGCTTAGGAAGATATGGGCTAGCTGATTGCCTGAGAAAGTCTTAAAAGAAATCCCCAAACCAGCCTGAGGTTCTCTGCTGAGTTGTTTTCCTAATTTATTTAACTACACTGTGGCAAAGGTTCACCAGCCATTTCGACAAGTTGCTTAAGACATATCAAGAAACATAATGAGTAAAAATTATTTCAACCTCCTAATTTCCCATCCATCCATCCTTCCCAACACAAGCGTGGTAGCTGCACTGAGAAGCAGGTGAGCTGCTAATGCAGATTAAGTTGTCCTTTGAGGAGCTACTGCAATTAATCCACCCAGTAACCCTTGAACAAATAAATATTTCTGTGACACATCAGTGTTTCCAGATTTGGAAAGGACTTGACAAATGCCCAACTGAACTTGCACAGCAAGTGAACTGTGGTGGAGAAAAGAGTGTGGAGCCTTCAGAGGAGGGCATGGAATATCTAAGGGGGTAAATAACCTACTTGCTCAATGGTAGCATTTATTTTATTTTATTTAGGTGCTTGGCAGTGAAGGAGGAGGTTGGAGGACATCAGAGGTGCTTGCTGGTGACTAGAAGCTTCTTCATTTTCATGCAGCATGCCCATACCCAACTGAAGTCCATCTATATTGCAATATGAGGTATTCCCCCTCGCTTTGGTTCTTGGCCTCAGCCTCACATGGCTTTGTAATGCCAATGTAAAGTAGCATTTGGTGGAAGTCAAAAAGCTTTAGTAATTCTTTTTAAAAAAGCTGAGCTTTTCTGAATTTCTTTTCTTGGTAGCACTGGGCTGGGTCTGCTATGAGAATATTGCATCTCATAATCTCTTGGTTCCTACTGGCCCTGGGGTGATAGTTAAACTATAGGACAAGCATAAGACCCCCGTGCTTTTGGAGCAGGAGGAGTGTTGCATGGTGGTGGGCTCAAGTGCTGGGAGCTTGGGTTTCTTCCTTGGGGACTGTGGGAGCAGATGCCTGCAGCTCCGTTTTCCCTGGGTTTTCTTTCTCTCCTCTCTGATTCTACGTTGGGTAATTAAGGGCTGAAAGGTTGGCTTAAGGGCAGCCTTGGGAATTGTATTTTATTGCAGACAGCATACCCTGTTATCAGTTATTATATTATAATAGAGCCTAAAAATCCAATGCACCTATGATCCTTCCTCAGGAAGGTTTGCTGTGGAAATGCATTAACCACGGAGGTAGATAAGAGGACACCTGTGATTACAGTGCACTGTGGCACGTAAATCGAGGTAACTTGAGCCAGCATGTGCTGGAAAGAGGCAGACACTGGTGGCAAACAGCTCAGATCCCAGTTTGGTGCCTCTAGTGCCAAATCTGAGTCCTGTAGCAAGGGAATGGAAATGCCACGGGGGACAAAATCGTTCCTAAGCAAAACAGCTGACATCATCCACAGTTATATGGGAACCTGCCTGTCGGTAGGGGTATATATCAATTCCCTGGTGTGGATTTTCCATAGTAATTTATCACTCCAGCAAAAATTAAAATCCCCAACAAAACCCAAACAAATGAAGTGAAAAAAAAACCCAACAAAAACCAAAAAAGAGAGCAATGTCTCATAATAAGCGCTCTCTGTTGTGGCAGCAGCTGCAGTTTCTCCTCTCAGATTTCTTTTCTGTTATTACTTAGAAAGAATCAGCAGCTGCTTAGGAAATATTCCAGAAAGATTCATTGAGAAGTTCCTGGTTGTTTTTCACATACTAATCTGACAGAAGCAACATCTTTAAGGAAGGGAATGGGTCTCTTGTTTTTTGTCTGCTCCTCATAAATTAGTGGCTTCTGATAACGTGGTTATCTAAAAGGAAACAACAGCAGGAAGAATCCAGAAATAACAGGTTCAGGTAATGGGAGACAAGTATGGTTTTTTATCTCACAGAGCGAGGGTGTGAGAATTGCTTTGGTTATTTTAATGATCAGTTTTGCATCTCTTTAAAAACTTGCTCCACCAACAGCTTTCCAAGTGGGTGTATCTGGAAGCAACACCCATAAGAGGGATCATTTAGAAGAGACACAACACAGGCTCTTCTAGAAGTATCATACCTTGGGGACACATTAACTCTGGAGTTATTTCCGTGCTGTCATTGTGCTCTGTGCTTTAGGGCTGGAGAGTGCTGCCATAAGAGTCTGTCTGGAGAAGCTGTTGGGGTGGAGCTCAGTGGGACAGTCCAGTGCCTCTAAACTTGCACTACGATTGCTAAACTTTGGTACTTTTTCTCACAAGTCTGCTTTTAAGATTCTCCCCATAATGAGGATGCCTAACAAGAGTCAGAGCTGATGCCTGACCCCAGTCAGGGAGCTGGTACTGGTGGTTGTTAAACAGGTCAGGGGGGTAGAGGTGAGCAGTTGTGTCAAGGCTCAAGAGTTCCTCCAAACCATGGCTGGCAGATGTCACCTTGAGCCTTTCCCCTGCCTTTGGCCCCTGGTTGTAAAACGAATCACATTCCCATTTCCAGGTCTCTGGTGCACGAGGGCACAATTCAAATGTCATCTTTTGAATGATGTTTGCTCATAATTCAAAGTCAAAGCCTGTTTGCCCTTCCCCTGTCCTTCTGTGTCACAGGCAGCCCTGCCTATGAGCGCAGATCTCCTGTTGGCATCTAGAAGTGGAGACATGGGTCTTCACAGAGCCAATATGGAGCCTTTAAAGCTCTTAAGACCATGAGTTTTGCTGCATGGAGAATTAAATCAAAAAGTCACTTCTTCCTCTTCTGCTGTCACTAGCAGGTAGGGGGGAAAAAAAGGAATTAAACTTGAGTAAAAGCAATTTGGATCTGTGATGTCCAGTGCTGCAAAATACTGTCCACTGAAGTATACAAGCTCTCAGGAATGTGGAAAAGATAATTGGAGGTTAATAGAGCTTTTACTGCTGGCTGCCTGGCCAATTATTTCCATGGAAAAATCCTGACTCTTTCCCTTTGTTGGAGTGAGTTCATGATCATCTGTACAAAAGAAAGCTGTATTCTGAGAACACATACGCATTTGCATACGGATGGAGTTCTCTTGCAAATTATTTGAATAAAAATAACAGAAGAATGAAAACAGGAGTTTTCACTCAAGGGAAAAGTTAATGAACTCACTTCTCTTTCTTTCACTCCCTGATTAAATATTATGTTACCATTTTATCGTTGTGCATGAGGAGTAAAGCCCTATTCTGTATTTTGCCAGCTTCATTCATGAAGCCTTGTATTACCTTTACTGCAATAAAAAAAAATCAAAATTACACTCTCCACGTGAGAAGCAGAATGGGGAAGAGCAGTAATTCCCTGCAGTATGGAGGAAGGAGAAAGTGAAAGACAAGACACTCTTTTGTGTGTTTAAATAGGCATGATGTTCTCCAACATGTGCTGATGGGAGCAGTCAGAGAAGACCAGCTACAGAAGCTCAACAGGAAATGCAAAAGGCATTACCTGCTATCATAGATATCCTTTCTGAAGAGTGGTTTTTTCTTTAACACTCATTATTTCTGAGAGTCAGTGGGCTCAGTAGCTGATTATATATGTTTTAAAGTTGACTGCTTGATCATTCTCATTCAGATCCTGTGGATTTTCAGTGTTGATAGCTAAGTGGATTTCAGTGGATTTTCAGTTAAACCAGCTGAGCACCAATGGACTTCTCCTTCTGCAGTGGTCAGGTAGCTCAGCTGAGCTGGTGTTACTCACATAGGGCACCAACTTCTTTTAGGGGGCAGCAGAAGCATTGGCAATATTCAGATAAATAAATCCAGATTTGTATGCCAGGAAATTATTCCAGAATTGGCTTGATATTTTATTAACACTTCAGAAGGCTGTTGCCATGCATTTGTCAGTCTTTGGATATAGGAAGTTTGCTAGGAGTCCCTGTCTGAGAGAGCCCAGGAAAACGAGCTCTGTATGAAAGCAACTTCATGGGGAGTGCCCATCACCTGCTAAATGTGGCTGGTTTTCAAATGCTCTTGAGAATGAATATTGTTGCTTTTAATCTAGAAAGGATGTAGGGTTTTATAGAGGCTTAGTGCCTGAATGGCTTGCAGTCTTCTTCCATCAGCTGTTGAGATGTAAGCAGGGGCAATATGGAATCACAGAAGAGATATCCACAGGCAAATGTTGTAAAACAGTGTTTTCTAGGGGAAAAAAAAAAGTAAATTCCAAGTAAGTGAGGACAAAAAACAAACATGAGAATGGGGAAAGGAGAGTTAACATTTAAAAGTGGACCTCTCCATCCAGAGGATTAATCTGTGCTGCTCTTACTAGCCCATTGCTCTAGGTAGTAGGAGGAAGGCTTCTAGCTGCCAGTCAACCATTTTCTTTTTGATAATTATTCACATTGCTGTAGAAACGCAAATTATCTCTATTTTCTCACTTCCCAATTGAAAACTGTAATTGCAGCTGCTCCCTCCTCCTTGTTTGGAAGTTGTACACGCAGACAGTCATCAGCCAGGCTTGCCTTAAATCAAATCTTCCCATGCAGCCTGGGCTATCATCTAGCGAGCACAGCAGCTGCCTAGGCTCAGCAAGGAGAAAAGCAACACCGTTCTCCAGCCACTAGTTAGGGAGTTCCTGCTAAAAGAAAGGGGCTACACCGGGTCTGATGCCTTCATAAAACCCTAAAGGAGTCAGTTTCCTGAGGGCTTTCACAGATAGTGCTAATCATCTTAAACTGAAACAGGGCTTCCAAAACCAGCACGTAAATCCCCGTAACACACCTTCAATTTCTGTCTCCAAGGCTACCCAGCTGCCCTGATCCTCCATGACAAGCTCTGGAAATGCTGTGATGCTTCCTTTCACACTAGTCCTTCCCTGCTCTTCAATCCCCCTCGCTCTTGGGTTGTCTTGTTGACATGAGATACCGCTCCACAGCATTGCTGCCATGGTGGTGGTGAAGTCTGAAAGCCCGTGGGAAGGCTGAGTGGCAGGGAATGCACAGGCTCTCATCCCTTCCACCAACAGAGAAATGCTGATTTCCTTGGGGACACAAGAAAATAGCCAGAGCTGCCATGCAGACCTGCCCAGTTTTGCTCACTCATCCGTGCAAAGGCTGGATGGGAGATCTCTTTAAAACAATGCTAATAATATTTATTCACGTTGCTTTTACCAAACCTTCTTATTCTGCTATAAGACATGCAGTTCATGAATAATAGCAACTATTCCCCAGCCACAGAAGTGTATTTTGAGGGACACAGTATATGTAGCCTTATTGGACATTTTCCAGTGACTTTACATGCAGACACTGCTTTCTCACAGAAAGCCAAAATCTGGCCTCTTCTGAAGTCTCTGGGGTCTAAATTAGTGAGACTTTTATCTATCGTGATTTGAATCTGAATGTGTTTCCTTGCTTGCAGTCCCTGTGGCCACAGAGTAGGGAAGGAAACTTTGTGCTGTGGTTTACCTGGTGATTTTTTTTTGGCTGTCCTGGCGAACCACATGATCAATGGACACGTTCCCTGTGTTGCCAATACAGAAGCACCTTCTGAAAGTGAACATCCTACAGGATGCAAGATTTGCAAGGACACAGAGGTATGGAGCAGTGTCCTAGCAGACAACAGGACCCTCCAGCTGATGGCTCAGATGAAGGTCTGGGGTGAGATACAGCTTCTCTGAGAACTTAGCAACTGACTTGCTTCCCTGACCATTATCCAGGACTCACAGAGGAAGTGCTAGGATGAGCTGATGAGCTTTTTGTACTACAGGTACCCCCAAAAAGCTGCAGAGTCAGGAGCAGAGTACCGAGCTAGAATCAATGAGGACTTATGTAGACACTCAAGAACAACCAGCCAACCAGTGGATTTCCAAGCAGACCGTAACAGCCTGTTATCTGATGTCCCCTGGGCACAAACACTGAGACATCTGCAGGTTTTGACCTGCCTTTTTTTTTTTTCCTCTATTTTTTTTCTCTCTGCTGGCTCAGTATCTAGTTAGCTAGTCATCTGATGTGAAAACAAAACAGAGGGAAGAAGACACCAAATTGCAATAGGCAGGAGATGCTGGGCTATTAGGGTAAATAAGTACACAGGTTGCTTTGCTCTCCTTTATTATTTATGCATCGAGCTCTCAGAGTTTGTTTCTGGAGCTCTGTTAAAAGCAGAGGTTTCAGTTTGCCAGTTGTCATTGAACTTTTATGTTGGTTTTATTTTGCATGTATTTTGCATCTCTAATCTCTTTGCTTGGCACTGCAAGTTGGAAATGAACCTGAAAAACACACATTGAGACTTTCCCTGATTTTTTTTTTTTTTATTGAGAACACAAAGCTCTCTTCATGTCATTTCCTCCAGTCCCATCAGGAGGAGGGAAGACCCCCAGAAGACTGACTTGTGGCTTGTCCTTTGGACCAAGATCTCTGCTCTTGGGTTGCAGTGACTGCACTAGCTTATATCATGCCTTTGTCCTGTTTCTAGGCTCTCATTAACAGTGTGCCCAGATTGTCAGACAAGGTCATGATCACCAGCCCCAGCCTAATCTCTTAATTAACTCCTGTTAATGTAAATGCATTCACAAAGATTCTTTTAGCTCCAGTGTTCAAGAAGTTAGAAGTCCTCTCTTGAAGAGAGGTATGGTTTGGTATAGTGACAACACTGTCTTGCTGTATGAGAAGGATTTGCCACATCCTATGGTGCTCACTTCTTATCCCTGGATTATAGATTATTTTAAATCAACTCAGGATAATAGGTGACAGCTCAGTGTGTATTACGTGTAGCATTTCAGTCTTGCATAGGCAGACACCTCCTGGCTTCTTGTTCAAGTAATTTCCATGTCTCAGAATAGCCTAAAGCCAAGGCTGGGTTACACCTTGTGTAGTAGAAGGTAACGATATGTGAGGTTCTGGGACCTGCCAGAGGAATGTGTTGTTACTGCTGCTGATTTAATCTGCTGTATTCTCACTGCATGGATGTCCTACTCATTGCAATCAAGGTCAGAAAAGGCTTTGAGCCCGTTTCTGATGTGGGAAGACAGCAATCCCCCAGGTAAAAACACAAAGAAGAGCTAAACTCAGATTGAGTTTAGTGGAAAAAAAGCAAGGTCCCAAAATGGAGTGTAACTGGACTGTATCAAGAGAGTGAATTCAGAGCAGGGTGAGAATTGTACCTGCTCATGTTATAAGCAGAGACTCTCCCCTCCCTCATGACTTCAATTTTGCCTAGGATAATCCATATAAAAACAAACAAATGCCAGCAGAAATGTTTCTATTGTTTTTCCTTCTCTGTTTCTAATGAAAACTGTTCCTTTAAAATAGAGCAATATCCTCCCCTATGATTTTTGCAGTCACAACACAGAAAGAGAGAAAACCTGAAAGCAAAATTGACTCCTTTTGATTTTTCCTAGTTCAAGAGAGGAAACATGCCAGTGGGAAAGAGAACAAAAATCATGCCAAGTAAATCTGGATTTTAAACTACCTCTAATGACCAACAGCAATCATACAAATATTTATTTCTAGTTTTATAGTTTAGTTGTGTTTAAACTGACAGCAGATCTTTAATTTGATGTTTAGTCTTCCTTACATAAAAATAGGTATCTTTTAAATGGGTTCTTTAACTATTCACTTCTGTGGGAGTTCAGACAGCAAGTTGTTGGGGGATAATTTTGTCATATACTGCCTTAGCATGTACTTTCTGTTCACTAATTCTTTGCTTGATGATGCTCAACTTGGTACTAGAGATCAAATCCTGTTGGCACTGAAGCTGACAAGAAAATGTCCAATAGTTTGAATAGGGTGTTGATTTTTATCCTTACTATTCATGCTGTAGTGGGAGCTGCCATAACATCTGATGTCAAATCTTTCATACCTATCTAGTGCTTTGAAGTGCAGCTCCTCATTTTGGATAGTAAGCATTCACAATTTTGACCAAAAAGCAATGGAGGGACTGCAGCCCTGCTGCTGGAAGTGTAAAAGAGTGAAGTAGGAGGATGTCTCATTTATTGTATAACAGGTTGGATAACATTTTTGCATGTGGTTTTCTCATGTGGTGTCAGTGAGGTGGATGTGCAACCTACAGCCATGGACAGGTCTCTGCAACCTGCCTAGTTATTATGGCCCTAACCTGTAGACCATCATGCAGGCAAGCATCTAGAGATACACTGTTAAATCTATATGTATGCATGGAAATATCATGATACATGAGGTTTTTCTCCTCATGTGTGCTCAAAAATTCCATCCAATTCAACAAGTGCTCAGCATGTAATATAAAGTAGCTGTTTATGAGTGTTTAAGTGGTTAGGAACTAAACTCCAGGCTGGCAGATTTGAAAAAGTCAGTCTTTAAATGATGTGCTCTATTAAAAGGAGTCCAATTTAAAAATGCTCATGAAGTCTGAGAGTTTATGATGTAAAGAAACCTGTAGCACACGGTGTGTGCTTCCTACTTTTCCTGGCTTTCATTATGCCTTCCTGCCTGACAGAACAGCTGTAACATTCAACCCATTGAAATATGTAAGTGCTGAGAGATCCACTGAAGGGAGGCAGTTGAAGAGTAAAAGGTACTCAATTTTCATTGCTGTTATATCAGGCAAGATAGCTTCCAGAGTGTCTTGGTAATAAATAAGAATAAATAACTGCAAATGTAGAACCTGTTCTGTACTCATTAATAGGTATCTTTGGGGCTGTGGTTGAGGAGAATCTCTTTTAAGGAGAAGGTGAGAGTAGATTTGAAGATTTTAATTCATATTTCAATACCTTGCTTAGGGCCATGGCTTGAAGCATCGAGGTGTGCTTTACTAGTGCATGAACAATCTCCAGGTCTACTGGCATTTGAATAATAGTGGCAAATAATTTGTTTGACCATTTTGTCCTGTCAAATTTCAACTAAATTTTCAAATAAATCATTCACCAATATTTTTTCCTCATGATTTGGTTAGCTCAATAGCCAGCTGAACAATATTCATCAAATGAATTACTCACTTTTTCCCCATCAATCTGCAAATAATTTATTCACAAATACTTTTTACATGAGGCAGCCAGCTCTAGCCAGGACAAATCAAGGTAATTTCCTACTCTTTTGATCAAATGCCAGTAGGACTTTATCTTGGACAGCTCAATAGAGACAGGTTTTAATGCATAATACATAATGGGTAAACTGAGTTTTTCACAGTTCTTTGTGAGCTCTCTGCTATTGCCCATATTTCTGTTCAACTACTGAGAGAGGAGTGACAGCAGGGCATATATTTTCCATCCAGGTACACTCAGAAGCTTTTCACAAAACTGACTGTAGAGCTTCAAGGGCGTAGGGCTCACGTCAGCCACAAGTGTGGTGGGGCAGCCCCTTGTCTGGAAAAGCAAGCTGTTTAGTAGAGCAAGGGAAAATTTAACAGGAGTTGAGGAGAGGAAATGAAGATGAGTATTGTGCCCGCTGTGAAACACAAAGTCAACCTAGAGGCAGAATGAAATCAAGCAATGTGGAATTTGGCCAGCAACCGGGAGATGACGTTCCTAGCTCTTGAGAAAAGGGTCTTTAATGAGTAGCCAAGACACAAGATGGTACATCCCCATGTAGATGGTCTCCAGGACAATGTTTGCACTGTGGTTCCCTTTCCCCGAGGTTCTCATGCAAGCAGTTTGGAAGCTGCTGACAGCCCTTCCTGCCCTTAGTGGCTGTCTTATTGCTGACGGAGCAGTTGAGCATGGCCTTATCTGCCTACCCTTCTCTTTTGTTGTGGAGAGCTTATGGCTGCCACACACCAGCAGCAAGGGGCCTCGTGTAGCCAAGGCAATGGCATCAAAAGATTTATCACCTGCTCAAGGTTTGCAGCCAGCAATCTGTGCTACACATGAGCAGGGCTTTTGCAGGCTCTGCCCCTAAACAGGGTGCTGGGTCCTCGTCAGGATGGGTCCTTCTGCTATTGGGAGAGTAGGGAGTGGTTGCAAGTGGGTTTGTTTAGGATCAGTGAGTGTTCATGTTCATGCACATATGTGCATGTATAATAATGCCTTTAATGTAACACTTCAATCATGATCCCTCCCTGAGATTCTGCTGGCTAATCTCGTTAATCCCAAATGAGAGACGCTTTCAGCCTATGCATTATGCAGAAACCTAGGTATGAAGAAATGTAGGCAAACATTTCCGCAGCATCATCAATAAATGAATTATATGTGGTATCTACTCAAAACAAGAACATGCTGAACACTGAAAGTTAAATGGGGATGCCTTCCTGAGAAACAAACAACTGACCACATACTTACTCTGCAGCTCATAAATAAACATGGAGAAAGGAAAAAAAACCCAAAACAAAACAGAGGAAGATATTTGTCTCCACTTTATACTTGGAGAAAGCTTTTGACTCAGTCTGGCTCTCATAGCTGAACTATACAAAATGGAATTGGCAAGGGGAAAAATGACATAATCACATACATGTAACAATTCATTGAAAGTAGGACACACAAAAAGAGAAGAAAACAGACTGTGAAGAGAACACAGAATATCACAGCAGTCAGCTTCAGGCCTGGTCTTTCTGTCACCTATGCTGGTGATTTAACAGCTTCAGAGAGACGGTTCTGAAATTGAATGAGGGATCTCAAACACCTGCTTACATTGTCCTAACATTACAAAATGTATTCTAACACACTCTGCTGCAAGGCCTTGTAGTGAGGAAGGAAGAACATCGGTGATGAATGTCGGGATAAAGATGCTCTCTTGGAAAACAGAGATGCAGAAAGAGACTTGGGAATTCATTGTGGGTAACGGACTCCGCAAGTTTTTTGTGCAGTGTGGGCAGTTAATGGTCTGATTCCATTTTTAGATATGTGAGAAGGGGAAAATCAAACAACGACAGAGAAATGATTTTTACTCTGTGCACAGCATGTGTGTGTAGACCACAATGACATTGTATCCAGGGTGGGTGCCTGTCAGTCAAAAAGCACTTAGAAATACCGGAGAGTCTGAAAAATGCTGCAGTGTTTGAAAATGAATCTTACAATGTGAGGCTTTAAAGAAAACAATCTCTTCAGTTAAGCAGAGAGAAGTGATAGGAGCACCACGTATAGTTACTTATCCATGAAAATGGGATGGGTGTGCAGTTTTGTAGACAAAGACATAACAAGTTCTGATGTCTTGAAGTTAGACAAATTCAACCTTGAAAGAAGCAATTTCCTAGCAGCAAGGATAATTAAACATTGGAATAAATTAGTAGGTGGAGTAAGGCACTTGCCATTACTTGGAGTCTTTAAGACAAGATGTGTTGTCTTTCAAACCCACTTTGATCCAGCTGCTGGGAAAAAAAAAAGTCTATGGCTTGTGTATATGGGTCAGATTAATGGGTTACATTGGCCCCTTCTGTTTGGAAGTCTGACTATATGGGATGGAAAGCAGTTCTTACTAAATACAAAGTAAAAGAGATGAGACTTGTTGAAAATACTACACACCACAGCTCAGGGTAGCAGGGGTTTTACTTGTTCTTTTCACCACTGTAACTAACAGTGCATAGCAGCGGTGAAGTACATGCTGGTATCTGGCAGTTCCAGTAAGGGCAATAGGGAGTGCCAAACTGGGCACTCATAAGGAAAATCTTTCCAAGGACATAATAAAAATCATCAAGTGTCCCAGTTTTTAGCTGTGACAGAGCTGGGTTTCCTTTTAGTATCTAGAATAGCACCGTGTTTTGCTTTTAGTGTGGGATTTGTTATGAGAGAAACACAGATAACATAAAGGTGTTTGCGTTTATGTCCCTGGCAGTGAAGGACTTTGTGTTTGTCCATCTGCAAGTGCAAGATCTCAGGGGGTGAGGAATATTGCAATGGATCAGCTCCATGGGCATTGGGCTCTGCCAAGGGGCTGTTCCATCTCCTGTCCCCCATGGGCAGGAGGTCCATGAGGGGCTCTTCCTCTCTGTCTCTCTCTGTCTCTCTCTCTTCCGGGATTGCGGTTTCGGGTCGGGATTGTCGCTCCTCCGGGATCGTTATCTGGGAACGGGCTGGGCTGGGTCGGCGGGTGGTGAGCAACGGCACTGGGTATCACTCATTTGCATATTTTATTACTATTATTATTATTTTAATATCAGTAGTATTTTAAGTTTTCTTTCATTTCAATTATTATATTGTTCTTATCTCACCCTACAAGTCTCCTTACCCTTGTCCCCCAATTGTCTCCCCTATCCCCTGGGGGTGGGGGGCACTGAGTAAATGGCTGTGCTGGCTGATAGCCCAGTGCTAGCCCAGTGAAACCACCACGTCAAGACACTGCTGTAACTTTTCAGCACTGTAATTCAGGTCCTGGATCAGTGATCCTCAACTAGCAACAGCGCACAAGAAATAGGAAGCACAGAGTAAATGGGGACTGAGGCTCCTGCAAAACCAGTGGCCTTGTGCGTACAGTAAACAATGCGTCCATGGCTACATCCATGGGTGTGTACTGATCACGATTGCTGCTGGGAGGCTTAAGTGGCAGAAGGGATATATTTTGAGAACTAGAGTTTGATGAAGGATCAGCAGTTTAACCAGCATGATGGAAGCTGACCAGTATGGGTGAGAGATCTTCTAACCTGTTTTCTGAATTCGTTTTAAGGGTTTTGGTCTTGGTTTACAGAAGTGATGTTTTGCAGTGAAGAAAAAAATGTGTTTGAATGCTGGCCAAAGGAGGAGGTAGAGCAGAATGATCAGAAACAGGCAGCAAGAACAAACAGGCATATGAGGGTATTGTAAACACAGATGAAGAAAGTCTTGCTTTGTTTGGGCAGCCCTTTCTCAGTCACACTTGTGGATCCAGACTCATTTGCAGTTTGGGAGCTTGGGGAACTTCAGTGTGGACAGGATTAACTCTCCCCCAGGCACCTCGAGGCTGCAGCTCTGCAAAGAGATCTACTGTGTGCAGGAGCTCAGGTGCTTGTGGTTGGAGGGTGAAAGTTCTCCTCATCCATTTTAGGAGGGTCTTGTTTCATTCCTATCAGGCAACACCCTCTGTACTGTAAAGCATTACAGAATGAATAACAAAGTCCAACCTAAAATTCAGTCTGATAATCACACTTAGTTACTAACAAAGCACGCACTTCCTGCTAGTGGGAGCAAACAACCTTGCCCAAGCCAAGGTATGCTCCAGACCAAGGTGTGCTGGAGATGCTAGAATAAAGTCTAAACCAAACATTTTGTGTGGGAGCAGCAGCCCAAAACTGTGCACAGGCTTCAGAGATTCCCCATACGGAGACATGGGCAACATGAATCCGGCTCCACCAAACAACAGAAAATCAGATAGCCTGAAGGGAGCCTGGGCAGCAAAGAGCAGGACACACAAGGAGAACACTGATTTTACAGTTAACGTGGCAAAGAGACTGAAACTGTCCAAGTTACTAGAGAGCTCAGTTCTTTGTTTTGACAAACAGGAAATTGAATCCCTGAGCAAACAAAAATCTCTGTGGGCAGGCTGGGAAGAAAGGCGGTGGAGTGGTGGCACAAGTGTGGGTGGAAACAGCCCCTTAAGTGGGGAAGAAAAGGGGAAAAGCAGCTGAGTCCCAAACAGGGCAGTGCTGCCTGCGGGGTGGCTGCCCGCCCCAGGTGAGGAGGAGCGGTCCCGTCCCCCCAGGACCCCGGGCGGTCCTGCTCCCCTGGCCAGGCACTGCCTGGCTCTCCCCATGCTCTAGGCTGTGAGGGCAGGGGCACAGGCAGGCCCACTGCTGCCATGTCTGCCCGGACAGGGCAGGGACATGAGTGGGCCCACCCAGCAGTGGTTTTGGAGACTATGTCTGTGTGGATGGGGATGTGAGTGGACCCTGCAGTTAGGGCTGTGGGACCAGGCATGAGGGAGCCCGGGGGTGTAGACATGGAGGTGCTGGAGCGTGTCCAGAGAAGGGCAACGGAGCTGGGGAAGGGTCGGGAGTACAAGTGTGCTGAGTTCCCGGCTGAGGGAACTGGGGTTGTTGAGCCTGGAGAAAAGGAGGCTGAGGGGAGACCTTCTGGCTCTGTCCAACTCCCTGCAAGGAGGGTGGAAAGAGGTGGCGGTGGGTCTGTTCAACCAAGGGACAAGGGACAGGACAAGAGGAAATGGCCTCAAGTTGTGCCCAGGGCAGTTGAGATGGGATGTGAAGAATTTCTTTGCTGAAAGGGTTCTGAGGCATTGGAAGGGGTTGCCCAGGGCAGTGGTGGAGTCCCCATCCCTGGAGGGATTGAAGAGTCGTGTAGACACAGTGCTGAGGGACATGGGTTAGTCAGGGACTTGTCAGTGTTGGGTTAACGGTTGGACTCGATGATCTTAAAGGGCTTTTCCAGTGGAGGCAATTATGTGATTCTGTGCGTGGGGACCCTGCGCTGGAGGTGTGCCTGTGAGGAAAGGGGGCATCGATCAGCCTAACCCCACGCTGCGGGTACCCGCGTGTCAGAGGACAGCGGACACAGCAGACCCCACCCCACAGTGACGGGGCCGGGGAGAGGCCCCGCAACCGGGGCAGGACGGGCGGGAGCGCCGCGATGGCGGCCCCGCGCGCCCGCAAGGCCCAACACCCGTTCCCCGGGGACTGGCCGCTGCCGGCAGCGGGACGCCCCCCGCCGGGGACCCCCACCTTGGCGAGCCCTCTCCCTGCCCTGGCACCGGGGCTTTCCCGGGCCACGTGTACGGGGAGGCCGGGAGCGGCTGGGGCACCACCACGCTCCCCGCAGCCCCGCTCTCGGTGAGGGGCTCCCCGCCCCGCAGCGGAGGGGGGGCGGCCCCCGCTCTCCTCCTCTTTCGGGGCGTGGGGGCCGGGCCGGACCCCCGCACCGCCCCCGCTACCTGCGGGCGGGGACGCGCGGGGGCGGGCGCTGGGGAAACTTTGTCTCTGTGGTTGGCTGCGCCGCGCGGCGCGGCCGGTCGGGGCGGGCGGGCGGCTCCGTGTGCTCCCAGGGCAGCGGGAGGCGAGCGGCCGGCCCAGCAACGCGCTGCCGCCGGTCCCCGGGCCAAGCGTGTGCGCTGGAGATTCCCCTCGCGTCGGGAGAGGCACCAGCATGGGGCACCGCGGGGAGAGGGCGTCCTGCCTGCCTCTCTTCCTCCTCCTCCTGCTGCTCGGTGAGCCCGGGGGTGCGCGACCGGGGGCAGTGGGGAGGGTGGCCGGGGGTCCGGGCTGGGCTGGGCTGGGCGCGGGCCCCTCGGCGGGGAGGAGCCGCCCGCCGTGCCGTGCTGTGCCGTTCCCGCCTGAGGCGCGGCGGAGCCCCGCCGGGGGTCGGGCAGCGCCGCCTGCCCGCCGGGCTGTGCCGTCCCTCGGCTGGTCGGGCGGTCGCCGCCTTCGCCCTCTCTCTGCCCGCCCGCGGGCGTTAACGGCCGGCGCAGCCCCGCAGCTCCCTCGGTCCCCGCTGCCGTGTGTCTCCTCGGGACTTTGAGGGGCCTCCTCAGAGTAGGGACCGGGTATCGGGGACACTGCCTGGCGCGGTTCCCCGCGGAGAGGGGTTTCCACCGGCAGCCGGGGTGACGTGACGGCGGGCGGTAGTTGCTGGTGCTGGGCACCCTGAGTTGAGGGCAGCGATGTGTCACCTGGCTCAGGTGAGGTGACGGGTGGCGGGGCCGAGGGTGACCCTTCTCCTGCCGGTTCCATGAGGAAGGTGGCCGGAGGGTCCCCCCTCCCCGGTCCCGCAGCCCGGCAGCAGGAGCCCACACTGTGCGGGCACACGGGCGGTGTGCGGGGTGCCAGACCTCCCTCCCCGCCCGGCTCCGGGGCTGTGCTGCCTCTGCCCTGAAGTTCTCCTGCCAAGAGAGAACCAACAATTGTGTAGGTGATGTTTTCTGCCGTGTTGGCACGATTGTGTAGCAGACGTTGGCTTAACATGTGGCATTGTTGCCTCATGGCCTCAAGTTGTGCCAGGGGAGGTTTAGATTGGATCTGAGGAAAAACTTCTTCACCCAAAGGGCAGTCAAGCACTGGAACAGGCTGCCCAGGGAGCTGGTGGAGTCACCTTCCCTGGTGGGATTTGACAGACAGGCAGACAAGATGCTCAGGGACGTGGTGTAGAGGTAGAATTGGCAGTGTTAGGTTTATGGTTGCACTTGGTGATCTTAAAGGTCTTTTCCAACTGCTACGATTCTGTGATTGTTCCTCGCTGGGGTCAGTGCCAGGCAGGCAGCGTGCAGAAATAAAATCTGTATCAAGAACTACACAAAAGGGTGGGTGGTAGGTTTGGGTTCCCCTCCTCCCTCCTTTTTTTCCCCCCTCTTTAGCATTAGACTTGTAGCATTGTTGCTAACAGTGTTACTGAAGTAGCAGTGAGTTTAGAACAAGAAGATTGATCAGGTAAGATAGTTATGGGTAGTATTTAAACGGTTCTGTGTCAGCTCTGTGCAGTCAGAAGTACTTGCAGTGCTGATCAGTGAGCATGCCCTGCAAATTACTACCTGCAGTTCTTCATTCACAACACTTGACTACTTGCAGGTAGTAAGTGAGAGCCTTTTCCAGATTTGGGATGGAAGGAGTGAGTAACTAAACGGTGCCCCAACCCCACGCTGCAACGCTCTTCTTTAAACAAAACTCTATTTGCTGACTTAGTTTGTGCTTGTACTTTTGACATTGCTATGACTAATTCTTTTTAAAAAGTCTGCCAGAGCACTTTCCTCATGGTTTGGCTGTTGAATCTTTCATAGCCAGGTCCGCAGAGCAGTTGCAATTGAAACACTAGCTTCTAAATCTGGGCTAGTCCTACTCTCTTTCCTGAGGCTGCTTGCAGTGAGGCGTTGGGGCAGAGAAATGTGTATCTACAAGTCAAGATCCTACCACACAAAGGTGTCCACTGTGCTTTCTCTTCCTTGCAGCTGAGGTTAGCCTTCTCGTTTATCTTTACAGTATAGGCATTCTGCCAGCTGGGGGAACAGTGAAGAACTGGAGAGAACACCTTTAATGTTTTTGTTTAGAAACAGAAAAGGAATACAATTTTTCAAGAGAATGGTTTAATAGGACAAGCAGAAAATCAAGACTCTCAGATACTCAAGGTCAGGCAATAAAAAGTAAAAACTATTAAGGATGACGTACAACAGGAAAGTTATTTCCTCCTTAATTCCAGACAAAATAATTAGAAGAACTTAAAAAGTGCATGCACAGATATCTGGCCACTGTTCATGATATGGTTTGTCTGGATGTTCCGAGTTGCCTTTAGGGGATTTTTTTTTTTTTTTTTTAATTGGGATGGTGCTGTTAAGCTTGAAAGTGCTTTTGTGTGCAGAAAAAAAAAACCCTTGAACTTTTCAGTCTTACTTGGGGTGTATGTTGCAGTGTGGCTATCTTCTGATACCATTACTTGGTTGCTTCTATGAGATATTCCAAGTGTTAAGAGGTTGGGAAGGTGGTGTTCCTCCCACTCTGGATGGGAAGAATATGCTACTGTGAACATATGTTTTCTAACAACTCTTTAATAGAGAGAAAGCTTGGGGCTTTTTCTTAACTAATGTGCTGCAAGCCTTGAGGAATTCTTGTATAAGGGAGGTGGACAGAAGAAGTTGAAGCATCGAAGAGTTCATCCTTTGAGACCCTTCCTGGTTAAACCACGTCAGTATACTTAGACTTGATTGTTTTGTTCAGATCTTTATGAAATAACCCAGCAAAAGGCTGAAGTATTTGGCTGTGACAAATGAGACTGTTTTCTCATCCTTTCTCCTGGATCCAGGACACTTATAATCTGTTTGGTAAGGTGAATGTGGATCCTGAGGTTAAGACTTGATCTAGTCCCTCTCCTCTGGCGTGGTTAGCTCCCGAGAAGAGGGGGCAGTGTGAGGGTGTTTTGCTCTGCTGTTGCTTGTTTTCTGTGTAATTTTACTCTGCAGTCAGTCTGCCTTATCAACCTGTGAAATGCTCTGGAAACCAGAAGATCCCTCCTAGGACAAGATACCTGAAAAACAAAATAGATATCTGGTGGTTACCAGGGCTCAGATTGTAAAGTAAGCAGTAAGCATTGCAGCTCCTGTTTGGGGTTGTTTTGTTGTTTGTTTGGTTTTTTTTCCCCCTGGTTCTTGTTTGAGATTCGAGGTAAGAATTTCAGTGTACCTGAAAAAAAGCTGTTTTTTGTTTAAGTGCTATGAGGCTTGAGGAAAGCAGGCACTCAGTAGATCCTGGGGGAAAACTGTTGATGATGGGTTTCCCAGAGATAGCCTTTTTCTTAGACCTGTGTGACACTTGCTGTCTGCTATGATGAAAGTCAGTTCCAGCATGCCAGATCCCCAGGAGCCTTGTGTATACATGAATAGAGTTGTTTCCTACAACTCCTATCTGAAATTCTCTCTCTTTTTTTTTTCCTTCCCCTCAGAAGCTAAAACAATTAGTCATTTGAATCAAGGTTTAATTCAAGCTCTGCAATAGAAAGCTTCTGGTAATTAGTATAAGTTATTGCAATCATGAGCTTCAAGGAAAAAATGTGCTTTAATCTTTCCCTGCATTTGCAGCTCAAGTGAAAGCATTAGAAAATGGGAGAGCTTCAAGGTTGAGGGCAGGGAGATGATGTAAGGGGTGATTGCCCACAGAGGTTCAAGGTGTGTTTGAGTGCTTCCTGGTGCCTGCTCACCTGCTGGTGAGCCCAGGGCTGGTGCTGGTGGCCTTTGCTTACCTGCTGTTGGAAGAAGGCAGGCTCAGCTGGATCCTCACTGGTCCTTGGAGAAGGAGCGACAGCTAGGCCTGCCTATCTCTGTTGCTTTAGAGGTGGTTAAAAAGGCCCCCAAAAGGGAAATACTGACGAGCCTGCCCTGGTCTTAGCAGCTGTAGGAGCCTGTGGTGAGTGTTGGAGCTGGGCTGGTGAGGCACAGGAGGGCAGGTGATGTTGCTGAGGAGGAAGTGCTCTCCGTCTGGTTTTGCCACGCTGATGGATTTTCTTAGTGTGCAGATGGGGGAAGATGTGGGAATCCAAAGGTGAGCCATGTAGTGAGTGGTTTTTTTTTCCTTTATATCCTATGTTCTTCTGGGCTGGTAAATGATAGCTTAGTCACCTTCTCTTGGCTCTCTTGCATCCTTGTAGGTTCTTGTCCAGGGCTTCTTTTTAGGGAGTCCAGGTGCTTTTTCTTGAGTTCTTTGACCTTGTTCTCCAGGTTTCTCGATGGTTACATTTCAACATAGCAACAGCTTGCTCTCTTTAGGTAGCCTCTGTTGTGTTTGGCTCTCATCCCTGAACTGAGGTATAAACCTGCCTGAACAAGATTTGAAGTCAGCAGTAGGGGTCATTTAAAAATGCAGCCACATGCTTGATTAGAGGGGAATGTACTTAAGAAATCATATATATCCATCCATCTAGCAACATAAACAAACATTCAGGGACATTTGAGATTTCAGCTTTCACATCTGATAAGTTTATGGATTGATTTGGTTTTGTGTGGTTGGTTTTTTGTTGTTTGGTTTGGTTTTTGTTTGTTTTTTTTCAGTCTCCATAATTCTTGTCAAGCACTTTACCTGCAAAACAGACCTGGAATTTTTTCTTAGCAGGGAAATGGTTACGTATCTCAAAAAGATACTTTTAGAAAGTGAACATTTCAATTGTCTGTTTTGAAATGCTTTTCACTCATATATTTGTGTGTGAAGTTCTGTGTTTTAGAAGGAAGGGAAATGGATGTACTATCTGAAAATATGAATTCTTTCTGATTATGTGTAGAAATCAATCACTTGAAGTTGGAAAGAGCTTGAGGAAAACATTGCTAGTATGAGCTGGGTCTAAGAAGGGGTTATGTCAGTGTCTATCAAGGTCTCTAGTAGTTTCAAAAGAAAGATATTAGATGGACTGGAAAGTAAAGCTATATCAGAATGCAAAGAAAGAAAATAATACTTTGCTTTTGACTTTTGCTGGAGATGTTGCAATTACCTCCCAGGCCTTGGCTAGGTGTCCTGCTTTCTTAGAAGATCTGCAGTAGTAAGTGATAAAGTCTGTTTTCTGGAGGTATGTAAGGCAAAATTGTCTAGGCATATCAATGTTTCAATTTCTCCTGTATGACCATAGCTCCTCACCTGGACAAGGTACCCCAAAACTGGATCAAAGAAGACAGGGAATGACTGTAACAGGAGCAGTTTTTGTCTGGGTCCTTAATGTCTCCTGCCCTAAAGAAAGAATGGGCTTATGTCAATGAATAACTAAGTTCTCCAATCATCCATTTTTTTCTTGTCAGTTGATTCCTTAAAAAACCTACAATTGTAGCTTTCTTCTGAGGCTTGAATACCTGCTGAGAAGTGCTTTAAAAATAATGAGATAAACTTTTAATACACCTTATGCGTTAGGTTTTTGCGAAAGTATAAAATCAATTTCAGACCAAACTGCTTTTGGGATAGGATGATCTGAAAAATAACTACTCAGATGTCCAAAGCCTCAAATAATGCCTTTCTAGATCATCATCAGCATATCTAAAATAAGAAACAAGACAGAAGTTATGGAACTTAAAAAGTTTTGAAGTTACAATTCAGTTAGATTTCATCTAACTGAAGTCTGAGACAGAAAAAAGGATGATTTTTTTGTTTATTTGTTTCTCTGCATTTGGAGGAGATTTCAAAGCATGATTTCCAGTGGAAACCATTACCAACTTTAACCATGGCATTCTGAGGAAGTTTCAAGTGAGCCAGAGAGAAGGTAGAACCAGTGCTGCTAAACTCCTTTGAGTTTTATGAAGTTGTAACGCCGTACGGTACCGCTGGCAGATTTGAGTCGATGTCATTGCCATGGGGACTGCTTTAAACTTGATTTGGTGTTGTGTGGTTGTTGTTTTTTGTTGTTGGGTTGGTTTGGTTTGGGTTTTTTTTCCAGTCTCCATGATCCTTGTCAAGCACTTACCTGCAAAACAGACTTGTAATTTTTTCTTAGTAGGGAAATGGTTATGTATCTCAAAAAGATACTTTTAGAAAGTGAACGTTTCAATTGTCTGTTTTGAAATGCCTTTCAGTGATATATTTTTGTGTGTGAAGTTCTGTGTTTTAGAAGGAAGGGAGATGCATGCACTAGCTGAAAATATGAATTCTTTCTGATTATGTGTAGAAATCAATCACTTGAAGTTGGAAAGAGCTTGAGGAAAACATTGCTAGTATGAGCTGGGTCTAAGAAGAGGTTATGTACTCAGTGCTCCTTTTCTTTACCCTACGGGAGGCAAAGTTGCAGGGAAAGTCTTCTGTGACAGGGTCTGAAGAAGCAGTCTGGAGAACAATATATTTTATATGCAGCAATGGCAAAATACTGCTGCAAAGCCACGAAGAATCGCTGAAGCAAGCAGAAGTGTTTGACTGGTGATAATCTCTATAGCCAGCTGGAATTTGCATGGATGCTCTAAAGGATCTGAACTCTTAGCTGAGCTATGGGAAGAGTAGGTGAGTGAGTGAGACACAGAGTCTTGGACAGGATTTTCTTTAAAAAAATAAAAAAATCTGTGGATGATTTTTGGAATTAATTGACTTGTGAACTTGAGGAATGAGAATTAATTAAAGACTGGAGCTCCCAGGCAAGCTGTCACAGCTGCTGATAGGCAGGGCTGCCAGCAAAGCCTGTAGCGTGTCTGCTTGATACGTTTTGTTATGAGGGCCATCTCTTAAAATGTTTATTACTCTGCCACTTGAGGCATTCATGCTGAAATTTTCTGGGCTGGGTGTCTACCCCAGTTTGACTTTTTTTCCTAGGAAGTACAACACCCCACCTCCCCTAAAAAGCTCCAGTATTTCCAGCTGTTACACATGGGGAAGGAGCAGTGTGTTCTGGCCAATTCTCCCTCCCCAGTCTTGAACAAATAATAATCTCAGCTGCTAAGATGAGAAGTTCTAGCACCTCCATGCTTCAGAGCAAGAGCTGGAAATTTCACTGGAGAGTTAACTTTGCATCAAGAATGCAGCTTTTGCTCTTCTGAGGAAAAATGTCCAAATTTGGACACATTGTAAGACTTGGAAAAGCATCAGTTTGTAAATACTTGGTAGAGAATTAGTCTCAGGTCCCTTGAGAAAGCTCTCTGTCACTGCTTTTAAGGTGTCAAAGGATTACAGCTGGGATTGGGGGTGGAGAAGTGGAAGCCTCCTTTTTATTCCAGTTTCTAACTACTGTAAATATACAGTGAAGTCTTTTTTTTAACTTTATTTTTTAAATTTTTTCTCTCCCCCTTCTACCAAATTGGCCAATGCTGGAACAATGTGCTGCTCTGTGTGGATCTCTGATCATATCTGCTGTGAGAGTCTGCTGCTTGTAGCACACAAAGTATATATATCATCTTTCTTATATGTGGCTTTAAAAAAAAAAAAATCAATGTAAACTTTATGTGTGGTTTTTAACTTTTGTTCTCTGGCTTCAGTTCTTCTCTCAGGCTTTTTCCCAGGTGTCCCCCATTGTCCTTTACTCCATGCTGGCTGTAAAACAACTCCTGCTGCTCTAGTTGCTCTCAAAAAAAATTAAACAATAAAAGAACTTGTGCCACTCTTTCTGTTTAACAGGCCTGATTAGTCTGGACCTGCCTTGCTGTCGACTTCCTTAAAGATGTGGTTTAGCTGTGCTGCTGAGGGCTTGCTTCATGGCTGCAATTTGCATGCTTTCATGGTTTTTGAGTCACTCTTTTCTTGCCATATCAGTAGCCATGAAGAAGAGTTTGGTGGAACCATCACTGGTGGGGGTCATGTTGATTAGCAAGAGTCCAGCTCTGAGGAAAGCTAGCTCTGCCAGTGTGAAAAAGCATAATTATCAATGTAAAGGACTTTGTTTCAGCTCATGTTCTGCTGTCAGCTCGAGCTGCAGAGATGTGGCATTGTGCTTCAGTCGGTCTTTGATGCAGCGTGGCTGTGGGGAATCTTTGAGCAGGCTGTAACAGCATTGTTCTCCTACACACATTAAAATGATGGTTGTGAGAGAGAGAGGCATCCACGGGGACCTCTGCCAGCTTCTTATTGATGTGTTGGGTTTCATCTATTGACACACTACCCTTCATTATTACACAGCGAATCCTGTGGCACTGGAATTTGCTATTAAATCTGCCCTGCAAAAGAGAATTGGCAGGAGCTGCTTTAAAAGCAGCCTGACCCCTGCGTTTGCAATGAATAGCTTCTAAATACGAAACAGATGCTGAACTAATAGAGGACACTTCCTAAATTTTTCAGGGTACCAAGCATAATAATTTTGAAGAAAAAAAAAATTCAGGATTCACATAATTTGTGAATAATCATTTAAGTTTCCATACCCCTTTTTTTCTAGAAACATGTGTCTAATCAGTACATGTATTCATCTGTGCTTGAATACAGCCAGTAATATTGTAATTTGTGAAAGTAGACAATGATTTGTTAATGGGAACTGTTAGAATAAGCAGCGAGGTGTAAGTCTTTCAGTCTGTGCTCTAATCCTCTTCTGAGTGCCAGAGGGTGGTAGAAGTGATGGATCTTCCTTCGCCTTTTGCCATTGCCACCAACTATTTTGTGCTTTCAAAGCACCACCAGTAATATTTACCCAGATGTCACAACCTCTGTCATCTCCCAACAGGAGCATTATGTTCTTTAGAGGCCCAGTGACATCCTGTCTATTGGGAGGTGGTGTCAGTGGATGGAATTTATGTCTGTGTAGAGCCTTTACGTTGTGTGTTGAGTGTGCTTGCTCATACTCAGTTCATATTGAGACTTGAAATTAATGCAGAGTAATAAGTCTGTTGCATCAACCTTGTTTCCCTTTGATCTCAGGGTTTCATTCTAGACAAGGCATGCTGTTACCTTTTGCCTTAGAGAGCTTATGTGCTTGGAGCAGGCTTCATCAGGGAGAAAATAAAGAGCATGACAGCTTATTGGAGACAAAAATCACGCTGGGATTGTCTGGAGGTGGGAGGTAGCAAGGTGAGCCTGCGTCTTTCATGTCTGTCACAAAGTAGAGTTGAATGAACACTGAAGCTATTGACTGAGCCCTGGTTGCTGGCAACTGTATTGATAAGCACCTGTCAATAGTTGCCAAGTTGTTGACATCCCTAGGTTTGGGAGTTTATTAATTTATTTAAAAAAAAACCCCAAAAGTTGAGAGAATGGCATATAAAGCCAGGAGTCAGTGGGGACAGTAGTGTGGCTGTTGCTGGAAATTAAAAGTGGGGAAAGGAAGGTGAGGAGAAAGTACTGGAGTAGGACACACTTCCCAGAGAGAAAGGGAAGTGGGGGAGTAGCTTGTTTAAAATAGAAGATTGAGTTAAAGGTGTGTCTGCATGAAGTGGTGATGTTGGGCCAGTTACCACCAAAAAACAGCCTTGGTAAAAAAAACCACAGCTCTCCAAGCAAATCTGGAAATACCCTCGTTTTCCAAGCAGTTTTCTGCTCGCCACTGGCAGGTAAATGGAATATCTAATTGTAGACTCCTGCAGAGGTTAAAACAAGGAGTGAAGTGTGATGCATGTGGCTACAGGGTGCTGGTGTTTGCCTTTTGAGTCTGAGAGTGAGGGGTGAGGCGGAGGCTGCAGTACTGTGAATAGAGTTAACGGGTGGAGATGTCCTTCCAAAATAGATGAAGAACAAATGGGACTTCAGATGGTAGCCTTGTTCCTGCTCATGACCAGAGGGCCCAGGGAGTGTGCCTGTGCCAGACTTTGCCTCATAAACCTCTAAGGATCAACAGAGATAGGCCAAAGCTACTTGGAAAGGAGCTGTTAAAGCTGATTTAAAGTATTTCTCACCCTCTTCCTGGTGTGAGCAGTCAGCTTTGTGTGTATAGATAGAGATTTCACTCCCTGTGTGAAGCTGTAGAGAGACACTTACCTCTTTGTGCATCTGAGCAAAGGCCAGTAACCTACAGATGAGTGCAGGGCAGATGCACTGGGCACTTCTGGACCCAGAACTGTAAGGTGGGTCATTTTCTTGCTTTAACCATTCCTACCCAGAATAAGAAACTAATCCCCTCACAGTGCTTTCATGGAACATGCATATGGCATCACAGTAATTTCCTGTTTTTTCTTTCTTCTGTATTTTCTTCTTTTGTTGCACTTCTGAGGTTGGTGCATTGGGGTGAGAACTTGCTTTGCATATGTGGGTTTGGCCAAAGTCCAGTGTGAATACTGTTCTCACGTGAGTGACAGTGGGGTCAGCAGTAATCCTTCAGTGTCAGGGTTGCCTCGTTGCTGTAGGATCTTGCTTGCAGTCCAAAGTGGGACTTTGGTCAAGTGACTGTCATAAATACACAGACATTTCTTGGAATTAAAGCTCTGCAACTGAGGTTTCCACCTCAGAGGAGGCTGCTAACATGAGACATCCTGTGGCTGCTGCTTGGGCTGAAACAGTGTGTTTGGGGAAGCTGTTTGCTGGGGTGATGATCAGTCACGGAGCTACAGGGTGAAGCTTGAAGAAGAGCAGGCTGGGCTTGTGGGTGGGAAGATGTTTGATGGTTTTGGCAGGGAGGAGGCAAGGGCCCAAGCTGTAGACTCTGTGAATGGCATAGTAATGAAGAGCACTTACTTCATACTGATGATTTTTTCATCTTGATCTGGTGGTGTAAAGGTTTTTTTGACCTTGGGCACACAGGATGGGGGGTAAAAAGAAAGAATGGTGTGTGGGGCACCTGGGTATGACAAGAGGGGACCATGGGCTTGTAGAATATCTAGTAATGACACATGCTGGACCTCCTTAGGACCCTTTCCTTAGGACCTATGTGTGTTAAACATATTGAAGGCCTGTTGAGAAGACTGATTGTAGGTTAGATATTCTTTCCTCTTACCTCCTTGCTTAGGTGTCAAACTCATGTTGACAAGGTTAATGTGATGGACAGCTTTGAGCTTGAAGCCTTGTGTTGATTGTTGGAGGACAAAGGTACCTGATATAATGTCCTGTGGTGTGAATTGGTGGTAGAGGACAGCTGTTCTCAGGGAGTTTGGTAACGTGAAGCGAGAGCTTTCTGCTTGTGAGCGTGCAGGTGTCAACCCAGCCTGGTGTCTACCTTTTGCTGGACCTGTATAAAATGAACTATTGGTTTTGCTTCAGTTGAATGAACATGTGTCTGCTGGCCTGAGCAGCAGGTACTGGGTGGCATTCCAGTCAACAAGGTTGTTCCCTGAACAAGACTTGAGTGAGCTTGGTACCCAATTTCCGATACAAAACAGGCAGATGCATGTCCAATGTGGTTAACACATGGAGGCTGTCAAGGAGACAGCCCTGTTTGCCCTGTCCTTGACTGTTTGTTTGCATGGGTGAGTGAAGAACTTTGGCTTTCAAAGTTATTTGAGTGCTTCTTAGTACTATTTAACATCACCACTTCCTTCTGTACATCCCTATCAGTTGTTGTTTTTACATGCAGTGTAAATTTGAAAGGCTCATGAATTGATGGTTGCTTCCAATACATACAGCCAAGGAAATGTTTAACTTGTGGTAATGAATGCCCTACCCTTAAGACCTCCGTGTAGTCCTGGATGTATGCCACCAGATTATGACAGAAGTATCCTGGTGATTGTTCCTGTCTGTTTAGCAAGACCTCTGAATTCCTCAGGGGCAATTGCATGTACCCACTCTCTTGCAATTTGATATAAAAGTTGCTCCTGAGTGTTACACTTACTGTGTTTTAAAACAGGTCTCTAACACTTCCTCAGAGGCAGTAGTGTGTGTGGGTAAATCACGCTGGGTTTGGACACTTACTCTCTAAAGATGTGGAAAATGGAGCAAATAAGGCTCCCTGTGTTCTTGTTCTTTGGAGACAGCAGGTTCATACACTGAGTGTAGCTTGGATGGGTGGTGGGAGTTGGAGGGATCTGTGGTTCTACTTCAGTAGCCTCTGTTGCAGGAGCCTGAGATGGTCTCCTACCCAGCCTGCCTGAGGTGAGGTGGTTCTCCTTCTTCAAAAAGTTAACATGCATGCTTTATACTGAAATAGATAATGGGCAGTGAATACCTGCTGAGAAACTCAAATAGCACTCAAAATTCTGCTTATTTGGTGATACATGCTGTTGGCATTTTTAGGAGAGTGGAATCTCTTACCCTCTTTCTGAACATCTGTTTCTGTGCATGAAGTCATTTTTTGCCTGCCTTTTTTCTTCCATTTTAATCCACTTCTACCTCAACAGTTTTCTTTGCAGCATCAGAAGCATGGATAGCAGCAAGGATTTTGTCAGGTCACCTCAGGTGTTTTGTTCTGCAGGAAGTCACTATGGGGAGAAGCACCAGGGTGTGTTCTTCTGAGAGGCCGTGGGACTTGAGCTGAGTTTGAGCTCATTCATGCAGGGTGACAGCAAAGGTGTAACTGTGCATGTGAGACTTCACAGAGGTTTCTCCCTGCATCTGTCTCAGAAGGAGGACCTGTATGCCATCTCCTCTGACTGTATTAATGAAAGATCTCTAAAGAATATTGCCTTAGACCACCGTGGTTACACAAATACTGCTACTGGATTCTCCAGTTTGTCTGTGACTTACAGCTTTAATTCTGATGATGATTTCTGCCACGTGCATGCTGAATGATGCATTGCATGGAAGCTCCCATCCCAGGTAATAATAAAACCAGAGTTTAAATCCAAGTAAGCTCTAAAAGTGAAATAGTTGGCAGAGCATTCTTTGAATTTATGGTGATGATCATATAGAAATGGCACTGTCCGTTTCTGGATCTGCCCCCCATCATCTAACCCACAGGTTGTTGTACAAGTGGTTTTTATGTTGAGATAGAAACTAATTGGAATGAGTTAGTGTTTTCTTTCCCTGTCCTTTGACATTTCTGGCATTGAAGGAGGAAAAGGGGACAAACATTTAACAGAGTGATATCCAGGCTTAGCAGGAGCTTGTGAAGTTGGGCTGAGGAAGTCTGTCCTTTTTTCTTTGCTTTTACAGACAGAAGTTAGAGCCTCATTTTAAACTTTTCCTGCAGGATGTTTCTTATAACTCCAGTACTGTCTCATGGTCTTAGTCTGGCTTTCATGCCTGCAATTCATCATTCAACTGTTGCACATTTCCACAAAAACAGATAAATGCTGAAGCAGTCCACAACAGCGACGCTGCTACGTGTCTAATTAGCTTCCAGTGTTGGCATTCAAGGACACAGCTTTCACCTCTGCTCTTGTTTCAGGATCTCTGCAGATAATTTATAGCCTTGGCTTACAATACATCTCTTTGGGTGGGTTTCACTCAAAGTTTGGGCTAAACAGTGTATAAATATTTATCCTTCCCGTAGAAAGTAGGGTTCTGATACAATCTCAGTTGAGTTCTGGTGCTTAACAGATGATAGTTCCAGTGATAACCAGTTGACTGACCATGCCTGTGACTCTTCCCTAGCAGTCAGCTATGTACCTTCCCTTTCTGAAAGGCTTATCAGCTTGGAATCAGAAGTGGTTTTGAAGATTTACAGCACCATGCTTGAGAGCTTTCTTTTTCCAGAGTTTTTGTAATCTGAATAATGTGAGGTGAGTACAGCTTTATTAGAATTGTAAACTCCCATAATGATTAGAAGGGGAGAATACATCCTCCAGGTGGATTAATGAAGATGGTTCTTTTCATCAGTAGAGATATTTTTTTTACTTGGATCTCACAGAATTCTGGGAGCTCTCACTGATTGTACTGAGCAACTGTAGGTGATGGGCAGGTAGTGAATTTCTTGCATTAAACTGCTATTAGATGAAAGTACAGAATAAAAAGTACAGTAGTGTGAATGGGGCAGGCAAAAATGCCAGTACCTTAAACAAAACTGCCCAGGGAAAATAATTACTCAACTGTTAAACTGATTTTTTTGTTTTTAATTTATTTGAAAGTATCAGTTCTCTTTATCACTCCTTTTATGATAAAGGCAGAGTGCTTCTTTTCCATCTAGGGACAGACTGGACTTCTGTACTTTCAGATTTCCTAGCAATCCCTTGTCCAAGGCTTATTTATTCCTTGTGAAAGGGACAAAGATCTTGAAATAATCTGTGTTTTGTCTGGGGAAAGGCAAAACCTGATGTAGTTGTGTGCTTTGTACCCTGCATTTTGACTCTTGGTAGGCTTAGGCTATAAAACTACAAACAGTGGAGGCATTTGTAGGCTGCTCTTGCATTGCATTACAGCTGATGCTCTTCTGCTTGAATTCTTTGAAATGTCTTAATGTGATGTTGTGGATTTTAACTGGTTTAAACTCCTGGGAAATGCTCTTCAGATCATTAATCTCTAAAACCCTGTTCTTATCTCTGAAAAATTAAGAGGTGAGAGGAAAGTTGTATAGTTAACTAGAGCTCTGTAAATGCTGTATGTACCTTCTTCTATTTAAGTCTTCACTAGCAGCAGGAGTACCTTCTAGGTACTTTGTTACTTTCTTATAACAGTAATAATCCTAATTGCTCTCTAATAATAAACAGACTTCGTTATAGGATAGTGCTGTTAACATGATTTATGACTGTCATAGCAACAAGAGAGCTAAACCAATTGATTTTTGTGATGTAGTAAAATAAAAAGCCAGGAGTATAAATAGTGCTTTGAAGCTTTAAAGTATGAATTTCCAAACAGTGAAGAAATTAGAAGAGAAATAACCAGTTTTGTTGTATTTATGTATGAAGGGCTTTTGTCAGTCTTCTTGTCATGGTTCTGAAATTGTTGTGTATTGCTGACATTGGATGTGCTAGAAGCAGAGCTGGGAGGAGGATCCTTTCCTTTGAAACCATCCATTGAGAAGTCTGACTACATGTGTACTGCATCTCTTTCTGAGTATTAACAAAGGCATCACTCCTTTTCTTTTGCCCATCAGGGTTTGGATACAACACTGACTTTTTCAAGCAGTGCTATCTTTTCAGATGTTCTCCTGGAGCATGAGAACAAGAGGAATTCCCTGATATTGCACAGCACTCGGTGCCTTTCTTGCTTAACTTTTTTTCCTTAATATTTCTTAGATCAGGCTTTCAATTCAGTTTTTTCCAGCCTGAATTCAAGGCCTTAGTGCCCAATGAACACCTCTTGGGTATAGGTTGGTGTGGTACAAATTGATTTCACATTTCTGTTTTTCTTAGGTATGCATCTGTGTTTTGTGGGGTTTTTTTGTGTTCTGAAGGATCTGTCGGGTGCCAAGGCTGGGTGAACAGGTCCCCTTGACTTGACACGGCTTCCATGTTCTAATTATGTGTTTTAATAACGGGATCAGGGCTCACTCTGTGCACTGAACAGCAATGTCTCATGCTCCAGCTTTCTGGGCCTCATCAGAAGTACCTCTGGGGAATATTGGCTCTCCCTGTGTGTTGAGTACATCTCCTTTGTTACCCAAGGGCTATTTGCCTTTGAGTGAAGGGGCCAGTTCAGTAAGACATCTGTTAGCTAGAAATCTCAAAGGTGCTTAAAAGGTACTACCTGGAGTCTTCTCTCACAGTTTAAAAGTGTGGACTGCTAATTCCAGTGTCTGTGGCCAAGTCTATCTTGGAGCACCTCTGCTGTGAGGACAGGCTGAGAGAGTTGGGGCTGTTCAGCCTGGAGAAGAGAAGGCTCCGGGGAGATCTTATAGCGGCCTCCCAGTACCTGAAGGGGCTACAAGAAAGCTGGGGAGGGACTTTTTATAAGGGCAGGGAGTGACAGAACAAGGGGAAATGGCTTTAAACTGGAAGAGGGGAGATTGAGATTAGATATTAGGAAGAAATTCTTTGCTGTGA
Source organism: Caprimulgus europaeus (assembly GCA_907165065.1). Next base: position 5,122,298 of record OU015523.1, on the reverse strand, counting down.
GGGTGGTCAGACACTGTCCCAGGTTGCCCAGAGAAGCTGTGGCTGCTCCTCCCTGGAAGTGTTCAAGGCCAGGTTGGATGAGGCTTTGAGCAACCTGGTCTAGTGGAAGGTGTCCCTGCTGCTGGCAGGGGGTTGGGACTGGATGAGCTTTAAGGTCCCTTCCAACCCAAACCATTCTATGATTGCATGATTTTATCTACATCTTTCCAGGTGGATTTAACACCCTTGACTTTCTAAATTGGTGCTGTACTTTCCACTTCTGCTCATATACTGCCCTATATTGTCTGCTGCTCTATACTGTCTGCTGTTGCACAGCTGCTGTGTTTGCACCAGACATAATTTCTTTTCAGTTGATGTTAAACTTGCTTCTTTATGTTAACACAGTGGCTGGTAGAGACTTCTGAGACCTAGTCTGCAGAGCACTATTGTTTTTGCAGTGAGTATTTGGAACTTGCAGTGTTGTCTTTAGTTGTGATGCTGCATAGGTGTACCAGCTGTGGATCCAGGAAGTGGCTGGCACGCTCTCTGTTGGGATGAACTTTGGCTGTAGAGTCTTTTGTTTTGTTGAACAATGTATTATGGGCCATAACTGTTATTCCTAATGTAGCAAATGTGAGGATGCCTAGGGTGAATGCAATCTGCTGTCTGTTTCAAGGTAAGCTGATTATAAGTGTTAGTTACTGAATAATTTCAGGATATCCAAGTTTCACCCAAATATTAACAGCTACTTATTTTGTATGTAGGTTGTCTTGTTAAATAGTGTAACCTAGAACAGCTCTGCAAGGAGACTGAGGCAGAAAAGAAACAATCAAGCATTTTCCCTCTGGGTATCTTTCAAAAACTGTATTCTCCTCCTATTTTAATGTCATGTTGGTTCTCTACCCGCCTTTCTCTTGTTTCATGCTCAAAAGGATTCCTTCTCTCCTGATTTTTGAGAGTTACTTGAAAATTGTGTTCTTTCATTCCTTTTTTTGTCTCTCTTCTCACTGCTGGGCACAGCCTAGTCACCAGCCTGAGTGCCACTGAGGAGCAGGAGCAGTGAAAGGGTACGTCCTCCAAGCTCCTACTTCCTCAAGCTGTAGAAAGAGAGGGAAGGCTGACACCAGAGATCCACCCAGCCTCCTGCCTTGCCTCTGACAGTGGCCAGGAGCAGATGCTTAGGGAAGAGTGAGCACACCCTGTTACTACCCTAATGTATCATCTGTAGATTGGAGACTTCCTCAGTTAGAGGTAATATCTTCATGTTTAACCTTGTCTGTTTCCTCCCAGAGTTTGCTGGCTCGTGGGTGTTGCATTTGGCCACCTCTGAAGTTCCATTTCTGGCTGATGGTGCATATTAGCTGATCTCTGGCTGTGTGTTAACTTTCCCTTTCTCTTTTATCACTTATGATGGTGACCTTTCTATACCCAGAATGCCAGTGACAGCTGCAAAGTAAATACTTCCAAGATACATTTCTTAAAAGTGGGAATAATGGGAAACATTTTAAGACATGCATTTAAGCATGCTTAGCTGAAAATTAGTAGTTAATGGCCAAATACCAAACTTTACCAAGATTCCAAGCAGTAATATGCTGTGATGCAGTCTTTTATTATATGGCTACACATGGGTTTTCTCAAATGTCTAATGGCATACATGCTTAAAGTGTAAATGCCTTAAGCTTAAATTAAATGTGTGTGATATTCTGTAGTATTGGTTGTAGAGGTAAGAGCAGATCCTGCTGCAAATGCTGTGAGTTAATCAAAACAGGTAACAGTGAAAACTTGCTGGCATATAATCTAAAGGGAGAAAAGATTTTCAGTTTGTGATGGGGAACATGAGAAAACTGGTGGATTTCTTCAGCCAGGTGCTGACTTGAGGAACCTTGCTGTTCTGCTTCAGGAAATAACCAAATGCCTGCACTGAATTCAGGGTAAGGTTTTCAGAGGCTTAAGGCTATGAGCCTGAAACTTTGCAAAGAGACTTGGTTCCCAGAAGGTTAATGCTTGGGGTTTGTTTGTTTTTAAACTTAACCTCTTCATTTCTTGAACTAGCTAACTTTGGTCACAGGAGTGGAGTGTTTCTTTTTCCTCTGCTTGCCCAAGTACAAAGGAGTTTGTTTCTCTCCAGGACTGGGGTCATTGGGAGTGGAGTAGCTCCAGGTGTGTGTCTTGCATGAGGTAGTTCAGCTCTCTGCTTTCTGAATCTCTCAAGTGTTGTCCACATGCATGTACCTGCCCACCCATTCCAGAAAGTCTCTTCTTCTGGTCCAGTAAAATTAATCTTCCAGTAAATTAACTAGCAGCCACATACAATGCCATTTCCTTTCATGTGTGAGAACAGCTTTCTAGAGGTAGAATTCAGGGGCACAGACAGCTAATTACACAGTTAATTTGCCTTTAAGCTCTTGCAGTCAGTGGATGCCAGCAAATGTTTTACTCTTGCATACTTTTTGGAAAATGTTGGCTGTTAAATTTGTTGAGCAGGGATAAGTAACACTGTGAAGTGTGGGTGGGTTTCATATCCGAGCCATACATTTGTGATTTACGGAAGAGTTCCCATTTCCACACTGAAGTTCATGTTGAATGTGAACAGCCCTTTAAGGATCCTTTAGGAGCACGCAGGCTGCATCTTCCTTACTGTTTTAGTTTGGGCAAGGGTTGAATTTCTGAGGTGAATCTCCTCACTGCCCCACTTTCTGCACGTTGCTTTTTACTGGGAAGCAGCATGAGAGTGCAATTAGGATTCCTTTGGATGTGGCTGAACAAGGAGTATTACTCCAGGAGTGTATCTGCTGTGCTTCAGGTGCCCTTGGGGCTTTGGCCTGTGGCACCAAACTTGGTCCAATGCAAACCCCCAACCATGCTTAGTGTGATTCTTGGGGTCTCAGCACCAACTGCCCTCTGCAGCCTTTTCTCCTTTTGGACTGTACCAGGTGCTAAAGTAGAGAGTTGTACTAGTCTTAAGTGTCTGTATGATGGAGAATAAGCTTTTAAAATATTGAAGTAATTAAGCAGGCAGTCTTAAGTTCCATCTACTGATCTAATACCTTATTCTCACTTTTCAGGAGTCTTAATGCAACCATCCAGATTGATCTGAATGTTCTTTTTCCTGTGTTTCCAGAACTGAGTTGGTATTTGGTATATGTGCTGTGGCACATCTGTTTTTAAAGCCAGCTGATTTGCAGATCCATCTGGGGGTAATTTTATTTAATGGTCTGTGTGGGGGTTACACAGACCCTCCTAAAGACCTTGACCAGAATCCCTTTGTGTCTTCTAGATGTTGTTTTATGTCCTTGACCTCTCATCTTTTTCTTATCTGGCCCTTTTTCCTCCTCTTGCCCCTTTTGAACTGCTGACCCTCTCCTTTGCAAGAGGGAAACTGTACTGTAATAAAAAATGTCTCTTCCTGAAACAGGGGTAATTTCATGTGTCCACTTTTTTTTATGCCAGAGACCAGACAAGCTGCCTTTTCTGGGGGCAAGAGAGTTTCTCATCCTCAGTGCCATAGCAAATAATAAAAGCTCAGCAGCAACAAGTACTGTAAATACCTTGCAGTCCTGTTCTTAATTACAGAGTTAGTTATGTAAATCTTGTATTAAAGGAGGAAAAGCCCTGATGTCTCTCAAATCATACTCGCTGTGTACACGCATGCGTACAATTCCTTTGTGTCTAGGAGAAAAATATCTGTGCTCCCAACGTGCAGGCTCCATAGAGATTAGCATACTAAACAGTATTGCTCTGCATGACCTGGAATTGGCTTTCCAGTGCTAATTGGATCTATGGGCTTTGAGGGAAGGGCTTGGAAAACACTGCTCTCTGATTTTTCCAGGTTGCAGACAGCAGTATGGATATGGTGTTGGGTTAAGTACCCAAATTAAGTCCTTGGGGGGCTCCTGAGCTATGGGGGCACCAGTTGATAGAGCACAAGCTGCCTACTTCACATTTGCTTATGTCTTCTTTGTCTTGCTCTATCTATCTTTGTTTTCATCTTTATGTAAAGAAACAATGTGATGCAGTGAAATGAGCACTAAGCCTGAAACCAGGAATGCCTGTGATCTATCACTAACTGCTCCTGTTCTACTGCATGAGTTTGGTCTAGTCAGTTAATCTGTCCAAATACATCTTGTGCAGCAAAAGAGCTGGCAATAGCTGTGCTACCACGCTTACCTGCGTGTGCTGGTGAGGCACAGGCACTCATTCCCATGCTGGACACCCATTCTGTGTGCATCTCTTGTTGGCATTTTTAATGTGGGTGCTTGCTTGGGTGTTATTTATGGTGAAGGTTAGATAATTAAATTACAGACAAAAAGGATTACTCTCTAAACACTGAGATCCATCCCTCCACTGGCTCCTATGGCTACAAATCAATTGTCAAGCATCGAGCTGAGGTGGTCCAGTGCCATATGCTGCCTTGCTCAGCAGTTCCACCAGCCTTGCTGCTCAGCCACCTCCTTCCATAATCCCTCACAACAGCAGATGCAAACAGAGTGAAGCTGCTCTTCAGGATCCCACCCAGAGAGTCTGAGAGCCTAATGTGTGTCTTGGGTGGTTCAGCATTGTGGCTGCTGACTTCTGTCATCGGGCTTTGCTGGTTTTGCTGAAGCCTACGTGATGCCTTCACTCATCCAGTAGGATGCTTGCTGGGAAACGAGTCACTTTGTACTGAGATTTGAAATGATCTCCCAAAATTGTGGATGTTAACATTAATAGTGTCTGGATTATGAAAGCATGTGGCTTTTTTAATCTCATTTTCTAATCCCCTTTAGTCTAAACTTGGATTTAGACAGGAGTTTGTCTGGTATGGATGGGGTGTTGGTTTAAATTGTGGTGGACAAGTGCCACAAAATTTAAGGAGGTAAAAAAATCCCAAAAAACCCAACAACAAAAAACCCCACAACCTCCCCCAAAACACCCAGCAAACCCAAACACAAAAAAAAACCCCAACAAAAAACCCCTACCAAACCCCAAAGCAAAACAACCACCCAAACCCCAACCACTACACACATAAAAAACCCCAACCAATTGTTGGTGGGGTTTTTCTTTTTGTTTTTAGTGTAATTGTCAGTGAAAAGAAAAATACTTTATATTGGATTCAGCATTTCTTATATTTGAAAGCATTTTGAGTGTTTTTTTGGATATTACCTAATTTTAAAGATAATTTGGAGAAACAGATTACTTCACACCAATAGAAGTCAATATCTTATTTGGGAGGAAAAGGGGATGATAATAAAGGAAATTATTTTTGGGAGAGGGAAGGAGAGAGTTTTCCAGCATTTCCTTTTTTACATTTATAATTTGTGAAATTATAGATCTGTGAGTCACGTGGATAATGCTGTATGTGCATCTCTTAGAAAGTCTTTTGACAAAAATACTTTTTTCCTAGCTTTTCAGCTGTCTTACCTCTGCTAGGTGGTATGTCCTGTTTAAAAACATGCTGGTTAAAAATGTATTAGCTTTTATAGCTTCACATGATCTTGTCTAGGATTTGGATTTTTTTTGTCCTATCTTGGATTTTCACACTCATTTAGTTACTGTAAATGCAGATTTACTATTCTAGTCTGATTGTTTTCTCCAGTTAAATCTGAAAAAAAGTCCAGTTTAATCCTAGGGGTGTGCTGCATTCCACGTGGAGCAAAGAAAATGGTTGGTCTCTGCCCAGAGGAAATTGCAGTATAAAGCAAATGGATTTTGACTGCTCTGCTCAGTTCCAACTGCTTTGGGAAAGATTTGAGATAACAGATAAGTGCAACTTAATGATGTTGCAGAACAACACTGATTTTAATTCTGTATATTCCAGTTTGAGGACTTTAAAAGATATTGGTAAATATATACATTTGTCTTGAGTTGGAATTAGTATTGCAGTTTTTAACCTGTGTCCTTCCTCCCCACTAAAGAAAATCTGAAGATACTTTAGATACAGCATTTCTGCAAATATTTGTAGTCCTCCTTCCAACTGTGCTCACTCTTCAGCTTTGAGCTGTGGGCTTTACTGCTTTGTCAACTGTTTTCCTTAGAATGTAACGTATTGAACCTTTCCTCTGGCAATACAAATTGCTTCTGAGGCAGAAGGACAGAAAATCACCTGTCTTGTGTGGCAGACTAAATAGCACTTCCAGGGCCCTTGGACTTTCTGGCTCAGGTGTCACCAGGTAACCTAAACATGCTGCTCTGGCAGGGGAGGGTAAAAGCAGAGCTCTGAGAGACTTATCTGGAAGAAAGTAAATGCAGGTGGTTAGCAGGGACAGGTATTTCAGGTGGGACCCAGGAAGAAGCAGCATGTTGACTCTTGCATTTCATTATTATTTTTTTTCATTCTCTCTTTCCCTTTTTACTCCCAACTGCATTTTGGAGACTTATCAAAAGTAGTTCTTTAGATACCACCTTTTATCTTCAACTGTCAGTCAGTGGTTGGGAAAGGAAATAAAGATGATATGTGATGGAGTTGTTTGACATCCAGAGGAATCTAAACCACGATCTTTAGTATTATCTCTGCCTGTTAGATGTTTGTTCTGTTTGGCCCAGTGGTGCCACTGATCTCTGCCTGCCAAGGGCTGCTCTGTTTGACAAACTAGCCTTGTGCTTTACACAGCTGGGAAAGGTTTATATGGCTTTTCCTTTCCCCTCTACCTGCTCTATTCTTTGCTGTACCTCTCCCCAGGACTGGGAAGCTGTGGTGCACAGTCAGATCTGTGCTGTCAGCAGCTGGTCATCGTGTTTTACACTCTAGTTAGTACTGCTCATGCAACCTGGTTACTGCCTTACCAGCTTCCACTGTAGTTTACTGGTTTCTTCTCCTTGTTTTGTAGCAGGAATAGTCCACAGAAACACTTACAGCAAATTCCCCTGGCTCGTTTTGGCAGGGGATTGAAATGGTTTGTGTGCTTGGGCGAGAGAGGTGCCAAGAGAGGCAATTCTGCCTGTTGCACTTGTCTGAGCAGGGAGACATGACAGAGAAAAGAGGCTTTCCTTTTTGTGACACAGTCCAGTGAAGTTTTTCCAAAATAGATCCTTCTGGACAGTGATCAGACGATCTGCTGGCTGTCTTCAGTGATACAGTGTATTTTATATGGTGAAGGACTCTTCCTGTCCCTATCTTTTTAGGTAACAAGGCCTTCTGACTGCTCTTTCCAGATCTGAACTTGCCAATTACTATGTATTTATCCAAAGTAACATCATCCAGGTACTTGTGTTGGGCAGAACAGGTCAGGTCTGGCTCAGTGGGTGTTCTTCTGTCCTGTTCTGCTGGTGTGTTTTCTTTAGAGTAAAGAGTGGTGGGCATAACTTAACTGCTTGACTAAGCTGGTGGCCTTTTATGATGGAGTGACTGCATTGGTGGATAAGGGAACAGCAACTGATGTCATCTACCTTGACTTCTGTAAGGCTTTTGACACAGTCCCACACAACATCCTTGTCTCTAAATTGGAGAGATATGGGTTTGATGGATGGACTATTCAATGGATAAGGAAGTGGCTGGATGGCTGCATCCAAAGAGTTGCAGTCAGTGGCTCAGTGTCCCAATGAAGATCAGTAGAAGTAATGTCCCTCAGGGGTCTGTATTAAGACTGGAACTGTTCAATGTCTTCATTAATGACACAGATGGTGGGACTGAGTGCACCCTCAGCATGTTTGTGGGTAACAACAATCTGAGGGGTACAGCTGATTTGCTAGAGGGAAGGGATCCCATCCAGAGTGATCCTGACAGGCTTGAGGAGCGGGCCAATGTGAACCTCATGAGGTTCAACAAGGCCAAGTGCAAAGTCCTACACCAGGGTGAGGGCAGTCCCCAGTATTAGTACAGGCTGGGGGATGAATGGGTCGAGACCAGCCCTGAAAGCCTGGGGATACTGGTGAATGAATAATGGGACATGAGCTGGCAATATGTGCTTGCAGCCCAGAAGGCCAACCATATCCTGGCCTGCATCACCGACAGCGTGGGCAGCAGGTTGAGAGAGGTGATTCTGTCCCCCACTCTGCTCTGGTGAGACCCCACCTGGGGTACTGTGACCAGCTCTGGAGTCCTCAGCACAGGAAAAACATGGACCTGTTGGAGTGGGTCTGGAGGAGGGCCCACTGGAGAAAGGCTGAGAGAGTTGGTGTTGCTCAGCCTGGAGAAGAGAAGGCTCCAGGGAGATCTTATTGTGGCCTTTTAATACTTAAAGGGGGCCTACAAGAATGATGGAGAGAGGCTTTTTAACCAGGGCCTGTAGTGCCTGGGCAAGGCACAGGACAAGGGGCAGTGGTTTTAAACTGAGAGTGTGTTTAGATTGGATATAAGGAAGAAACTCTTTCCTGTGAGGGTGGTGAGACACTGGAACTGCTTGCCCAGAGAAGCTGTGGCTGATTCATCATTGGAAGTGTTGAAGGTCAGACTGGCTGGAGCTTTGAGTAATCTGGTCTAGTGGAAGGTGCTCCAGCCCATGGCAGGGGATTGCAACTAGATGATCTTTCAAGGTCCATTCCAACCCAGACCATTCTGTGATAACTAAGAACTGTGTCCTAGTGAAAGCCTTGTGGTTTGCTGAGGTGCATTTGAAATACCTTTTCTTGGTGGTGGTGGGTGAGGAAGGTGAAAGGGGAAGACAGCAAGTTGTTACTGTGCTGCAAAATATGTTGTTTTAATCCTTTCACGTGAATCCTCAGCCCACATGGTATAGATGGAATCCATCTGAGAAGGTACTTGCTGTTTTCACCCAGTTGTGGAGAGGTGGCTTTTCTGAGATATCTTAGATGACATGGAGATGAGAGCCATCCAGCAGCCTTGCAGTTTGGGAGCATTTCTGAGGCTTCACTTAAGATGCAGTGTGCGTTTCTTCATCCTGATAGAGATAATGGGTTTTAAGCAACTACACCCAGGCTAATTCCTTTTGATAAGAGCTCTACTACATTATCTAAAAAAAGAATCCTAGCCACCTGGGAAAGAACAATGTAAATGTCTCTCTCATGGACTCTTTCATTCTCTCTTCTCTGATATCTTCAGATGATATGCTGCAGATCTTCCAAGCCATAAAAACCTATTGGTCTTTTTTTAGGTAGGCAGTATTGCCATTGGGGAGGTGGAAGAGTGTTTTTGGCTTGCAGGGCATGGAGGGAGCCCTGCCTGCTTCAGGTGATTCTGGGCTACTACAGTGACTACAGCTTCGACACAAGGAATCACATCTGGTTGCTTTTAAGGGAGCCCCTTGTTACTTCCCTGGGCAGGCTGTCTGGTTGTAAGGTGTGGGTTGCTTCTGCTGATGAGGGCAATCTACATTTTGTTATTTGGAAAGAGTAGCAAGAGCCCACCACTGTATTTAGCATAGATCCCAACCCCTACTGTGTGTCTGTCTGCACTGGAAAGAAGAGTATGATGTTGTCATGTGTTAAGCAGGAATGGTAAGAGATCTCACTTTAGATTTTTTTTTTCCTTTTCTTTTTGAGACCAGTAAAGAAATTTTGATAGTTAGCTGCACTTCTAGTACTTAAAGAAATTCTTTTTATTCTGCTTAATCTCTCTGACTCTTCCTCTCATATATATACAGTGTAGGATAAAAAAATTTAACTGATTGCCATTTAAAAAGGGAGGGAAATCCCAAAGCAACATGCTGTTTGTGTAAATGTGCCACTTCCAGGAAAATAATGTTATCTATTAAAAAATAAAGCGTTAACAGTATTGAAAAATTATCAAACATTGTAGGCATGTTTGTTATAACTTGTTCTTTCTCTCCCAGATAGTAACAGATGACATTCTTGATGTGTAGCTGCCTGATGATAATTGGAGCTAGGAGGAGAGATGAGGGGAAAAGGGGAAGATTGGAGATAAGGATTATCATCTCCCACGCTGATATGCTTTGGTTCTCCTTCTGCAGAGAAAAGCCTGTGAATATTTGGCATGCTGTCTGTCCTTTCACCTGCCTGCCCACTGGGGAAAAGTTACTGAGTGCATCCCAGCGGGAGCCTGATCAGTTCTATTTCAAAAGAGAGGAAGCAGATTTTTGTGGATGTGTCTTTGGTGGGACAAAAAAAGATGCAAAAAATACATATATTTATTTCTCCCCTTCCATTTTGTAAAATGACTTCTTGCTTCACAAACACTGTAGTCAATCAGTGCATTACAAAAGTGGGAGATTGTGGATTTTGCTAGAAATAGGAGGCAGAACACACACCTTTAATGGTGGGGAATCCATTGCTTATTCTCCACTGCAAGGTGCAAGAAGGATTGTCCCTGCTCAACCCCCTCGTTTACACGGTGCTGCAGCAAAGTGGTGCCTGGATTGAAAATAAAAGGAGGAGTTCAGGTACCACCATTTGCAATGTTGGCTGCAGTGTTTTTTTTCCCTGTCATAGTGTTGTGAATTTGAAAGGGCTGTTGTACTTCCTTCTCAGACGTGGTAATGTTTAATTGGCAAACGAAACAACTTGTGATTGGGAAAGCTCTTTTGACATGAAAGGCATCAGCAAAGTTGTCGCTGTGTCTCCCGTGAGTGCCTTGGTTGAGGAGCTGGACTGTGTGTTCTGAGTTGTTCTGATGCAGAGGCTCAAGTGCTTAGTCTGAGCCAATTTACTCATGCTTCAGCTCTTACTTTTTTTGGCTTTAATTGGCTTCCTACTGCATGTCACATTGTATTTTCCTTTGGCTGGCGGACACAGGGAGTCGACCTCCTTCTCTGGGCTGCTAAGAGAACATGGTTTCTTATTAGATAGAGCTGTCTAGCGCAGGCTGGAGGAAGCACCTTGTGTAAGGGAGTGCTGAAGCAGAAGTGAGTTCTCTGCAATGATAATACCTTCTCAGCCTTGTGGGGACTCCACAGATTACTTCTCATCTTGTTCTTTCATAAATCATACACAGATGCAAAACCTGTGTGAAGATGAAGCTCCTTGAAGACTTTCCTCATCTATAGCAATGTCCCTAATGCAAGAGGAAATCCTCACCAGCCCTTTCCTTGAGGAGTTGTGTAGCTTGCTGAGAGTTTAAACAGACCACTCGTTCTGTAGATCCTGCAGAATTTTGCTGCCTTGTTTTCTTGGTTATCCTAAAAATGACAGGTTGCTATTTAATGTACTCAGATTCACTTCACAACCTATCTATTCAGTCATCTGCTTTCCTTGTTCTCCTCTTTGAAAGGATTTCATTTAATGCCAGCAATGAGATGGTACATCTAGGTGATGGGACAAATTAATTTAAGTACTTCATGGACCATTGGTAGGGAACAAACACTGGCTCAGAAGTGCCTAGGCTGTGTCTGGGCTCTCTTGCCTCTCTCTTATTAATATGGCAGGTCCCAGTTTATTATTCTATTTTGGGTCACACTTTGCCTGTGTTCCTTGTGGAGTATTTCATGTGTTCTCTTGGGAGAATCCTCTAATCAAGTGCTTGACAAACAAATGTGAGGGCTCTGTGGCTGCTCTACTTTTTGGATGTTTCTGGTCCAGCCCTACAAAGGCACCAGCACTGGCTGGTAGTCCTGTCACCTGCCTAAGTGAGTGCCAAACCCAAGTCCCATCACTTGTGTTTGTGTGCTGGCCTCCTTACAGGGGCTCCCTTACCTTTTGTTTTGGAAAACAGTTCCTTGCAATTTCATCTGGTGGTCTGGTAACTCTGTAGAAAGAAAGTTTTGTATTTAGGCAATTAATCTTGTGCTCAGGCAGGTTTGATGTCCAGCATTGCAGTTTATGACACAGCCAGTGATTGAGTTCCTACTAAATACACATCTTTGGTGAGCTCAGTGATACTGAAAAATACTGAATTGTCAAAGTTGTTTTCTGTCACTAGAGTACACACTGTTCTGTCCTGCTCCATCTGATTCTACAGTTAAATGGGATTCAAGTGAATTAATTAAGAACATGTCACCTTGTATTAACAGTGAAATATATTAGGTGTCATGAAAAATAAATGTTTCCAACAAATTTACAGAGTTTGAAGCTCTCATATCATGAAAGCTGAACTTCAGTTGCTCTGGGAAGGTGGAGAGGTTGTATGCAAGTAACACAGGGCACTGCAAGAATAAAATATTTGTAAAAGCTCCTCATTTATCTGCCAGAGTAAAATGGAGCTCACATCTTGCCAAGATCAGTGTCTTCCGCTACAGCTACATGAAATGTTAATCCCTAATGCACAGCAAAGAACATAACACCTTATTTAGCAGCTAGGGATGCTCTGCCTGGTGACTGCTGCAGGACAAAAGGCAGATCCCTGAATTTACAGCTCACTAGATCTAGATACTGAGCCTCCTGGGTCACCTAGAGCTGCAGCTCACCCTTGGAGCGACTGCCCCGTGCATGTTCCTCCTTACCCATGGACAAGGCACAGCAGATACCCTGCAGTAAATCCTCCTTCTCTTACCTTGTGATGCTGTCTCTGTGTGCTCCTGCCTTATAAGATCCTAATTTATCTTAGTGGTAACAAATGTTATTGTTTGTAAAGTAGAAAATGACAACTGTTACAGGCTGTCCCTCTTCTCTCTTGCAGCCTGCTCTGCTGCCCTCCTTCCAGCTCTGTGTTTAACTGGAATTGCTTGTGGGACTGCCCTGTGAGGAGAGGGACAGTCATTGCTCTACAGCAACAGGCTCCAGATCCCTTGAGGAGTCCCTGTCTTTCCCTTTGGCCTGCCTTCTCTCATGAAGGTGCTAATCACCCCCTCACTTCATTTAATGTCAAAGGGTCTTTAATGAGCTCGGAAGAAGAGGAACTGAGCTGTGGGTGATAATCCCAAACACAAATGTGCAGTCATGCCTTTGTCACCTCTAGGTTGGATTAGTGCAGTGCATGCTATGTGGGTCTACAGCAGAAGACACGTGCAGAACAGTGTTGTCCACCTGATTTAGTGTCACAGGAGAGTAATTTGTAGAGGAGATGTCAGCGTTTGAGGAATGCCCTCAGTCAGGATCCTGAGCTGACTTCTCACGTTGGTCTGCTGGAAGCTGTTTGGCTGTCAGGCTGGGCTTTAAAGTTTACCTGCTGCTGTTACCCATTTCTGTAAGAGGAGAAGTTGAAGGATTAAATGGGGCTGCAATTTAAGACCTAGATATATTGGAGCCCTGCAGCTTATTGTTTTTGATATTTTTGATTATTTTTCTGTATCAATGATTTTACTATATTGTGTTTGTGTTTAGAGATAAGCCATAGAATCACAGAATGGTTTGGGTTGGAAGGGACCTTAAAGCTCACCCAGTTCCAACCCCCCTGCCATCAGCAGGGACACCTTCCACTAGACCAGGTTGCTCAAAGCCTCATCCAACCTGGCCTTGAACACTTCCAGGGAGGAGCAGCCACAGCTTCTCTGGACAACCTGGGCCAGTGTCTCACCATCTTCACAGTGAAGAATTTCTTCCTAATATCTAATCTAAACCTCCCCTCTTCCAGTTTAGAGCCATTTCCCCTTGTTCTATCACTCCCTGCCCTTTTAAAAAGTCCCTCCTCAGCTTTCTTGTAGGCCCCTCCAGGGTCCTTAAGGACATCTGGCTGTGGAACAGTACATTGGCAGTGGAGATTTTTCTCTGATTCACATGAGCAGAGAAGTCCAGCTTCCTTATTAGGACTAGTCAGTCTCTTCATCAGGTACATAATAACTGTATTCTGGGAGGGATATTAGGGGTAAGAGATTAACCCCAGTCTGCATTACAAATCAGTTTAATGAAGTACTAATGTTGAATACAGAATGTCATGGCAATGAGGAGATTGGACTATGATGGAGGAGGCTGTACATGTGAACCTATTGCTGTGATGGTTCTGAGACAGTGAGTGGGGTTTAATTTACAGCAAGAAGACAGAGTGATAGGAGGGGAAGGCTCAGCAAGTATGTTGCTGTTTATGTCACTGGCTGGTGGCTTTCCCAATGTAGCAGGTGAATTAGAGCAGTTGTGGGTTGCTGGATGTCGTGTGTTGCGGGGTTGTTTGCTTAAACTGGATTTGCATTTGTGGTATCTCAGATCAACCTTTTTGTCCAACTGCTGTTGATGTTACAGCCATCTACTTGGTTTTAGCAAGATCTGTCTTTGTGTTCTGGCTTCTCCTACCTGGCTGCTAAAATATTTTGCTGTGGATATGGAGCTGGTGGGATGCAGTAGGCTGTTCATGTTTGGAGACTGAGCTTAGGTACTGTGTCTCTCTTCTGAAAAGATTTTCTTGTTGGAACTATGAATCAAAGCAGTTTGCTCTTTTGGGAAGTAAGAACCTGCCAAAATCCATCTGCAGCTGCTGGGGTTTTTCTTTGGGCTACAGAGCTAAATCAACCAGAAAAGTCTTCTGCTGTGTCTTTGCCAGGTCCTCTGGCTAGTTTAAGTGGTTCCCACTTTTGCCTGGAGCATAACATATTGCTTTGACAGCCTTCTGCAGAGAACTGCTGTTGTTGTGCCATCCTTCTAGTGAGATGGTCCCAGAAAACACGATAGGAACACCCTGTGTTCCTCTGCTCTGGAAGGAGCCTGCTCTGCTCATGCTGCCATGTTCTGGGGCTTCCACCAAAGAGGAGTTGTGTGCTAGAAACAGATGTGGCTGCAGTAATCTTTTCAAGCAAACTGTGACTGTTGAAGTCAGTTCTTTCTTTTAAATCCATTAGGAAGGCAAAGGAGCTCACCTGCTTAGAGAAGCCATGACCCTTCAGGACAGAAGTGACCAATGTGAATGTCAACTTACCATTCCTATGGCCCTCAAGCTAGGGAAGAGTTAGTTTCCTACTTTGAACCCTCTAGAGATGTCACAAGAAGACGTACAAAAATGCCTGACTAGATTGTGCCCTCACTGTAGTAGTGAAAACCACTTATTAAGGTTGTTTAAATGCCTTACATAGCACTTGGCTGGTAGTAGAGAAGCTGCTACCTGTTGGATCCATGGCTAGTTCTCTTTTTTTTAATTTCCTTACAATTTTCTTTCCCTCAGTAGTTTGTTACCTAATGTGTTGCTAAATAAGCAGTGAAACAAAGATTGCCCACATTAAAAATGGTGTTTGGGGGCTCCTGCTCCAGTGAGATGACATGTTAATGGGAAATATTGTTCTTACTTAGCTCTGGCTTTCTGCAGAGTGGGGTGCCCAACCTTATTTTATTTCATTTTATATTTTTTTGGTCAAAATCTATCCTGGTAATTCGTTTGTTAACTGTGTGTTCTCTCTGTCTTTCTTCTCCTGCCTAGCTTTCTGCAGAGGGCGCGTGGTGAGAGTGCCCCAAGGTCCTCTCATCCGCGTGGTGGGCACGGAGGTGGCGATCCCCTGCAGCGTCAGTGACTACGATGGACCCAGCGAGCAGAACTTTGACTGGGAGTTCTCCCGGGATACTGACTTCCTACGGATAGTGAGTACTTGGGATCCTACCTTCACCTCTGAGGAGTACCAAAAACGCGTGGGCCACGGGGATATCACACTGAGACGGAGCAGCAACGATGCTGTGGAACTGGTGATTAAAAACATCCAGCCAACTGACCAAGGGAGGTACAAATGCTCCACGCCCAGCACTGATGCCACCGTTCAGGGAAACTATGATGCAGAGGTCCAAGTGAAAGGTATTTCTGAAGAGTGAGGTGTGCTCTAAATTTGTTTTTGATATTGATTATAGATGTACCCTTAAGAATGTTGAATTTCTGTTGCTTATGAGCATTGTGATTTATTTTTTTAGTTTTTTTTTCTCCTCCCTGTTCCTATTTAATTCTCCTAAAGCCAAAATCAAAAATTGGGAAGTATGGTAGCAAAGGCAAGTGAGATGAAGAAGCAAAGAGAGGCTGTTTACTATAAACCCCACTTTCCTTTTTTCTGCTTAGTAAATATGTAAATAAAAATGGGGAAACTAAGCAGTAGGTTTTCTGAAGATGTCTGCAAATATTTAATGTCTCTAAGCCTCTGGGCAGAGAGGCTAACTTCAGGTAAAAAATACAGCCTGTCTTCTTTTATTTATATTGTCATTTAGGCATCTTTGTTTATGAAGGAGGTAATCTTCCTTTTCCCCTTTAGCATGTTGATACTGCAGTCATGCCCTAGCTTTGCTCTCTCATTTTGGCTTCTTCACTAATAACATGAGAGACTTATTTTTTTTTCAAGTGTCTTATCTTTTACTCCCATGAAAATCAAGATGGTTCTAGATGGGAATAGTCAGAATGATAATGTTTGGATGATAAACTGAAGTGAGGGGAAGTAAAAATGAATCTGAATGCTTGTCTTGGCTTGTTTAAAGTGGAGCACTTCCTTTAATGGATTTTCAGCTGATTTTCCTTGTTCCTGGAATATATTTACGTGTGGAAGAAGGGATGATTGGCCAGGTGTTGCTCTGTGGTACTTTTACTGCCTCATATCTGAATAGATCAGTGTGGGTGTTCGCTTCTTGCTTCAGTTTTATGATGTTTGTGTCTTTTGGTCTTTTTTTTTTCTTCTTCTTTTTCTTTAAATAGTGATTTCCGATGGTTTATCGGTGGGTGGTTCAAAGGGACGTTCCTCGGCGTCTCTCAGGCTGTCTGAGGGCGACTCCTTCAAGTTGCGCTGCTCAGCAGTTACCACCTCACCGGAGCACACTCACCTGCACGTGACTTGGCAGATCAAGAGTGGCTCGACTTGGCGGGACATCCTCTCTTTGACTCATGAGGGCAAATTCCAGCCAGGTCCTGGCTCTGAAGAGCGCTACCGGAATGGAGATATCCGCTTGGACACGGGAGCCAACGACACCTACCGGTTATCTGTGTCCCAGGCCTCCTCGGGGGATGGGGGGGTCTACAGGTGTCTTGTGAGCGAGTGGGTGAGAGGGGCCGACAGCTCCTGGCAGAAGATTCAGGAGAAGAGCGTGGAGATAGCAAACGTGGCCATCCAACGGACTGGTGAGTGTTACTGATGGGCTGGGCTCACAGCTCGTGTCCAGGCTGGGATATTTCAGAGCAGAATTTGGATAAGCTGAACTAAATGAGGACACATTCCAGGAGAACCTGGAGTCTGAACTAAGTGAGGACACATTCCAGGTGAACCTGGAGTCTGAACTAAGTGAGGACACATTCCAGGTGAACCTGGAGTCTGAACTAAGTGAGGACACATTCCAGGTGAACCTGGAGTCTGAACTAAGTGAGGATACCTTCCAGGAGAACCTGGAGTCTGAACTAAGTGAGGATACCTTCCAGGAGAACCTGGAGTCTGAACTAAGTGAGGATACCTTCCAGGAGAACCTGGAGTCTGAACTAAGTGAGGATACCTTCCAGGAGAACCTGGAGTCTGAACTAAATGAGGATACGTTCCAGGAGAACCTGGAGTCTGAACTAAATGAGGATACGTTCCAGGTGAACCTGGAGTCTGAACTAAGTGAGGATACCTTCCAGGAGAACCTGGAGTCTGAACTAAATGAGGATACATTCCAGGAGAACCTGGAGTGCTGTTTGGATAGTTGGCCTGTTTACATCTGAGGTGACAGAAAATGCTTGGCTTAATTATTCTAACTTTTATTTTGGGGAGAAGAGGGATGATTGCATGGAAGGATTGACTGGAACCTCCTGAGATGCCTAGACTTAGATTTTATCTCATCCTTAGATCACTTCAAATTGCTTCTGGTTTTTATATTTTTTTAAAATAAATATTGTATTTAACCCCTGAGCACCCTAAACATTCCCTTGGCCCTCTCATTAACAAAGGGTTGTCCCATAGCACTAAACAGCTGCCCTTCCCCTGTCAAAGTGGCTTGTGATTCAGTGACAATGTGAAGCTTTTGTTGTTTATTAAAATAGCATAGAAAGATTAAGAGAAAGGAAGAAGTGATAATTTAACAGGGCAAATTGTCCAGTGATTTTTATCACTGACACTGGATCACTGGTCTGATTGCTCCACCGTGTTGGCAGGGGTCTGGGACAGTCATGGTTGTCTTAAATAGTCTTAGTCATGCTTGACTAAGGAGACAAAAAGATACATAGTGCTGTTCTGAGGATATCCAGATATCACTGCCCATATAGATTCCAGGAGTAGATGCACTAAGCACTTAATTGCATTAGCATTACCACTGCTAGTTGGAGGAGGGAAAGCAGGGGGTGATGCATCTTGTCACTCAATAGGTGGAAAACCAGGCAATGAAGGTCCCTCAGAAATGTGAGATTATGATGATATTTTAGAAGTGTTCAGATGGTGAGAGTATCTTTTCATTTCTGTAATCCTTTAATCACTATAGGGAGAACCCAGAACTGCTGGATTTTTTTTTTGCTGGCTCATTTGGATGTAGTTTCAGTATCCTGATGGTACTTAGCCTGTGAAATTTGACAGGATCAATCTGCCCCCTCTTTTCAGGGTGTCTGTTACACAGCAAAGCTTAAAGGTGCTCTCTGCTGAGCCAGGGCTTGCTTAATTAAGAGCTGTAATTCTCTATTTTGTCACAGTTTTGGAGAGTTTGGTTTAAATAAATGGGGTTTAATCAGTGGCTGGAAACAGGGTGGGACTAGCAGTAGTGCACCATGGTTTGGGGGTGTGGTTCTGTTTGTGATCTTAGGGTTTTGGGGGAATGAGGGGGTTGTTTGTTTGTTTAGTGTTTTTTGCCTTCATTTTCAACTCAGTCACTGACACTTTGTCAGGGACATGAAGGATTTTTTTTAAAGTTATGCTGACTGAGAGAGGTTATTCTCCAGCAAAATGTTGTGGAAATTTTTACCCACACATTTTGTAGTAGGACTTGAAGAGCATCTTGTGCTGCCATCTGAAACCTCTGCAGTTGCATGCCTAAAATGAACTTGAGTTGTAAATGGTATGTGTGGTTGCTGCACTTCCCTCATTCACACCTGCTGTAAATTGTGGGGTTGAATTTGTAGAAACAACATTAAAAAAAAAAAATCCAAAGATGAATTAACATATCTAATGAAAAAAGTAATGCACAGATTACTTGTGTAACTGTGTGGGTTGTTTTTTTTTCCTGTGGTTGCTCTTCTATCTACTTCTCCATCACTTTGATCTAAAATCATGACATCTTTGGACCCAACTTTGTTTTTATATGTCTTTGTTTTGTTGTTTTTTAATAATGCCTTTCACAACAGGTACATAACCTTAAGTGAGGCCCTCAGACATGTCTGTAACCAAATAAAGGAGCTCTAAGAATATATACATATGGGTAAACTCTCTTAGAGTCTCTCTGTATGCATATACTGCCAGAGTGTCAATGCCTGTCACTATTTCATGAAGACAGAAGTGTTCCTTGGAGAAATGCTGCTCTTAACCTTGCAGATGAGTCTTTTTTTCTATTCTGGTATTAGCCTGTTAAATTAGCTAGGCTGTCCTGCTGATTCCAATCCCATAAGACAGTGAGGGAAGTCCCAGTGAGGTACTCATCACCAGTGGACTTTGCTTTACCACTCAGGTGGTGCTCGCTGCCCTGGGTTCAATGGGACCGCTCTGCGCTGTCAGGTGGTGAGGGTGAGATGTCTTGCTTAGTTTTATTGGCAATAGCTCTTGCTGCTCAGTTTGGCTCTGGCCTTTAGGTGTTGTCTCTCCTTCCTGATGATAACCCTGGAAAGCTTTTACAGATGGTACCTGTTATGTAGTAGAATGTAGTTTTATGCACAGCTGCCTGTTTAAGGCAGAAATCTGTATTCTTGCTCACGCTCGTGGTTGTGGATCTGCTGAGAAGAGCCACCACTGTAGCAGCCCTGTCTGCTGACCTCAGTTGAGGCTTCAAGAGCAGCTGCATTACACACTGTGGGAGCAGTGCTGCACTGAGATCCAAATCTAATCTTTAGGCAGTGTAGAATGAGGGAATGAACAAGTGAAGACATGAAGTGGCCAGGTAACCTGATGAATGATAACAACACACACAGCACTCCTGGTTCACCTCTAACCAGTCACTAAGGCCAGCTTGTGTACTCCTGGCCTTGACTCTTCCATTCAATGGCTTTTTTAAAACAAAGCTCTTGCCAGCCTGGTAACCTACAGAATGCAGCAGGTCCTGTTTGAATGCTGGCTATGACCATATGTGCTACATATATTAAAAATATTCATTGGCCAGTGGAGGAGTTTGTTAAATGTGTTTTAAGTGGCTGTTGGCATAGCTTTAAAGTCCCCAGTGTGTGTTGGTCAGAGCAGTAAGTGGAGGAGTCAGCAGGATAAGGAGTTATTGCTCCTTTCTGTTTGTGTCCATTTTATGTTTCTGCAACACAACACTTGAGGTGTCAGTGGCTGCTGACACAACATGTGGCCATGGCTGCTTCTCTTCTGAATCTGTTCTGTTGGAGGAGCTCAAAACCATTTCAGCAGAAACCAAGTTGCTTTCTAATGTAGTTCCTAGTGATTTCAGTGGACATTTTCTGTTCTGAGAGATAGTCCCAAAACACTTTGGTCCTTCTGTGAGAATGGAAAATCCTGTACACATTTTGCTGCTGTGCAAAGATGATCTGTAGTCTGTGTATGGGACAAAGCTTTCATGGACTAGTTGCTGTTAAGTTATAAAAATCCTGTTCTCCCTCCCTTCCTCCCCCTGCCCTCATCACACATCCCTTGCTTGACTGATAATGTGTACTTCCCTTACAATAGATCATGCAGCTCAATATCCAACAGGCATTTGAAGGCAGAGCTACTGAGCTACTTCAGAAGCTTCTGTAATAGAATGTGAAGTCCTGGGTAACTTACAGTGGACTCTTAAAAAGAAAAAAAAAAAAAGATTAAAAAAATATTTTTTGTTTGAATTTTTGTCTCTTCATTTCTAAGCTCTAGATGTGGTCATCTCAACAAGCAATGTGTCTGTGACTGAGAGAGACTCCCTGGATCTTACATGCAACATCACAACAGACAGGAGTGGTATTTTCCAAGCAGAGGTGATGTGGTATTTTTCTGTGTCACCTGATGACACCTTGTCAGATGCTCAGGTTTTGCTGAGCGTGGACCGTGATTCTGTTGTCAGTGATTCAACTCTCATCAGCCTGAGCCATGTAGACAGGAACTCCTATCGCCTCTTGGTGCGTGATGTGGATGTGGAAGACTCTGGCTACTACTTCTGCCAAGCAGCTATCTGGGTACCACTGCACAACGGGAGCTGGCATAAGGTGGTGGAGAGGACATCTGCACCAGTCAGTGTGGTGGTGACAGCATTAGGTGAGTGATTCTGCTTTCAGACTTCATGGGTAATGTTCCACTCATTCCTTGGTTCCATCAGAAAAGAGAGAGGACCTTGCAGAATGTCTTCTGTGCAAGTTTCTCTCCTGTTTGCATCTATCATCTATATGTAGGGTATCTCTCTCTCACATATAAAACATGATCTGTCCTATGGGTTTTGGGTTTGGACATTATAGGGCTTTAGGATCTCTTACTGCATGTCCCACCCATGCACTCCACTTTCTGGTGTCATTGAACAGACTGGGATTGGGAAATAGAACTTAAAAGCTTGTTTTGTTTTCCAGGTGTTGAAGCTGCCCCTGTTGTCACATTGTCACCTTTCACCTCCCTTGTACCATTAGCAGGGCTCTAATCCAGCAACAGGCTTTGTCTCTGAGCTCTGAACACAGTGATATCAGATGCTGCCCCTGATTTTTATGAGTCATATACCGTAAAAATTATTTATAATGGAAACTTCTTAATAGCTTTCAGAGTTGTTGGGTTTTTGTTTTGTTGTTTTAATCACTAGAGAGACACCACATCCTTCTGATGGATTTAGAATGGAACATCACTTTATACTGCTTTATTCTCCTCCCTCAACACTCAAGTCCATTTTACGAGACCATGTCACATAGCTGTTGAGTAGTGGGACTGAGTGAGAGAGACCTGGCTCGTGGCCAGTGCTGGCAGTGTTGATTAGCATAGTGGCCACTAAACTGGATTTTCCTGCAGTATTTAACATCCCACTCAGTGTGGTGCATTTTTTTTATCATTCAGTTCTAGAGATCAGTGGATTTTTAGGCTTTTGGACAAGCAAAGGATTATTTGTGCACTTGAAGTTATGGCTTCCATATGTTACTTCAGCATTTCTGTAGCAAGTTCTTCTAATTCACTAGTGGGGTGAAAAAAAAACTGACTTAAACAGAAACTTGATGATCTCTTCATTGTCCTCTTCCTTTATTCTCCAGTTGTTCTTGGTGGTTTTCCCTTCTTACAGCTCTAATACTATCAGTGTCCACATTTTTTTGCAAGGGGCTGGTTAGAAGCAGCTGTGTTCAACAGCTGTTAAGACTTGTTGTCTGAATGAGGAACAGAAGCTGTAAGTAAGAGATTCAACAGGCTTATCTGATCTACCTGGACTATACAAGCAGGCTGACAGTGTATTTACACCCTTTTCCCAAAACAAATCTGTTTTGGAGATCCACTGTCTCCTATGCATGCTGCAGATTGTAAAGCTTTTGCTTTGTATTATCTCTAATATTCTGTGATTCTGTGATTCTGTGATCTCAGCTGAACTGTTAAGCTTTGGGGATCCCTCTTTATGCAAATATCCTTAGAAGTAAAGTTACTTAGGAGAAAAACTAAAAATGAAGCTCCAGCAAAATTTCTTAGAAGTCTGTCATTTTAGGGATAGGTCCAGATATGTCCAACTGCCCATCCTGTCTCCTAGTTTAATCTTGGAGAGAAAATAGCTTCAGCTCTGAAGCAATGAAACTCAAGGTGGTGTTGCTGGGTGCTTTAGGTAAGGTATCTGTATCTGCTAAAATTCACAGAGTATTGGTTGTATTAGAAGCGTGAATGAACCTCGATGTGAGCTGAGGGAGAACTGGCAGAGCTCTGGTGTGTGTTGCCACCTTTAACTGGGTGCAAGTATCTGGGCCTAGACCCTCTCAATGTGCTCGTTCAGAGCCTCTTGTTGTCATCAGAAACTGGTGGTACTGTCCAGTTACAAAGGCAGAGCTCTTCCAACATAAATGTACTGACTGAGACCAGCATGTAGGGAGCCCACTCTGAAGCCTGGTTTTCAGAAATACAGTGTCACAAGGTTAAATCCCAGTGACAGTGGCTTTAACTTTGCATTTTAGCTTTGTACAGAGCAGTTGAGCCGTGGCCATTTCCCAGTGGACTTGGAATGCGTGCTAGGAGTGCACAAGTGATGAATGTCTTCATTCCCTGTCCTCATTCAAATTGCACTTTCAACTTGTGAGTGTCCCCTCCTTCCCCCACGCGTGTGCACGGGTGCCCTGCACGCTCATGTACTCTGTCACAGTGCTTATAGGACTATTCCTTACTCCTTCCATTCCAATGTGATATTATTTGGGAACAAGAGAGAATAAAATCTGCTCTTCAGCAGATGCTTGGTTGCTAGGGCACGGGAAAGTAGAATAAATTTTCATCATTTGAGGTTTTCAACTGCATCCAGAATTCACCAATACCTCCTCTTTAATGGAAGTTAAGAGCTGCTGGAGTATTAAGTCATTGAACTGTCAGTGAAGCTGTTCTTTGACAGCTGACAGAGTAGAGGAATGAGGTTTATCCACCCAGCCTTTTATTCTTTCTAAATCCTCTGTTTGAGTGTCTGTCAGGGTGAAGCGCCTAGCTGGAGTGGTGCTGTCAAAGCCAAAACTCTCTTCTTTGTGGTCCTTCCCCTGCCTGCAAATAAAACAAACCTGGAGTGATTCTCTAAGAAGTCAAATTTCTTGCAGCTTTTCCCATTTGTGTGCCTGACTAGAGAAGAGTTTCTGCTTTCATAGTCTTTGTTGCTGTGAAAATATTAATTTGTTTTGAAGTCTTTTTTTTGGGGGGAGAAGGGGAAGCAAAGGAGAATGATAAGAAAATTGCAAAGTGTGAGCAATATATCAGGAGACCCTGGAGAAAAGTAGTCTTTTGTGAATCTGACAGGAAGAGTAGTGTAGCTGTAGGATCTATGGGGATTTACACCAAAAGAGGGTTTTGGCCACCATTAATAATCTATGCCTTGGTTACAGCAGAGGAATTCTGTACATTTCCTTTTGATTTTGCCTTACTTAAACTGAAAATGTGCAGAAATCTACTCTTATGTTCACCTGTAGTAGGTACTATGGACTTAAGTAACCAATACTTTTATGTTTGCGTGTTACCTAGCGCTGCAGAAACTCACCATCAATATCACTAGAGACTCTAGTGCCTGGTGTGCATTAATGCCCTTGTTCTTGCTAGATGCAAGGACGCTGCACACAGAACACTTAATGGCAAGACATCTTTTCTGCAGGCTGCCATAGCAGCAGCCAGTTTGCTTCACACAATTGTTTTTATCCTTTGCATCTGAAATCCAAAAGTGCACGCACACACAGTTTGCCTCGCGTTTCTATTAACATGCTTTATTATCTTGGATCACTGGTGAGCTAAGCTTAAGTTTTAGCCTTGGATTGCTTTTCTCTGTCCTAATTATAGCTTCAGTTAATTGTTTCTAGCAGGGCAAAATGCCAAATAAAACATAAAGCATGAAATAAATATAGAGCGCTGAATAGACTTACGATGTAAAAGCTGTGTGATGAGTATTGGCCGAACAGTTGGAAAGCTAGTCTTTTTTTTCTGAATTATAGTTGGCAGCAAGACAGAAAAATATTCTAACACTAGTAAATAAATATGTATTTCCTTTGTGGTGTGAGGTTCTTGCTGTAATCTTTTTTCCTTCGCTATCTCTGTAGTCTGAGAGAAAATAGTCATGCGGGCTGCCTTATCGCTTCGGGCTTTGGACAGCCAGCTATTTCAGATTTAAATACAACAGCTCCTTTCTTAACTCATGAATTTCAGGCACTTCTTTTCAAGCTTGAGGTATTCCAGCCTCATGGCAGTGCAGCACGTACTTCTCTACTGAAACTATGAAGCTCTTCTGATCTACACATCTTAGACTACTTAGTATTTATTATTGCTGCCCACTGAAATTTACTGGGCACTGCTGTCACTGCTGCCTGTGGCCAGTGCCAGTGGTGGTGCCCATATCCCCTGGTTTTGGTGTCTGGGTGGGTGAGGTGCTTGAGTTTTGAGGGTTTTTTCTTTTAATGTTCTTACACTGTATTGTAGAGACATGATGGGGTGGTTAAGTATGGAAAAGAAGGCATTTCAGGATTGGAAATGGCTTCTTATCCTGGCAAGAAATTGGGGAAATAGGATGTCTCCTGTTGCTGCAGGCTGCCCCAGGCATTTGAACAGGTACAAAAGGTGACTGGCTGGGCTGAAACTGAATCCTCATGGTGGGTTCTTGGGGCCAGGCCTAAAAAAGGGAATGATTTTGCTCAACAAGATTTGATTTTCCTGAAATGGTCTGACTAGACATATGAAACGAAGAGTCTTGCTTGGAAATGCAGGCCTAGTGGTACTTGGGTTGGACTGGTGCAAGTCTGAGAGCTGGAGTCCAAACTCCCAGTTCCCAAGTCTTGTAAGAAAAATGCACGTTCTGGCACTTGACTTCTATTTCAGGTGCCTTCACAGGCTGGATGGTAGAAATCACCAGTATCTCTTAATAACCTCTGGCACTTTCTCCTTCTGCTGGTGGCTTCTAACCTCTTTCTTCTGGGTTTCCTCTCCTGCAGAGCCAGACTATGGAGTGTTTCTGAATGCCTCCAGAACACCCAAGTTTTCAGATGACCCCACAGAGCTCCACTGCAGGATCACAAACGCACAGGACACCGAAGCAAACATCCGCTTCACGGTTTCCTGGTACTATCGGCAGCGCCTGCGCAGCGACGATGTGGTGACAGAGGAACTCCTGGCCACCATGGATGCAGACTGGACTCTGCTGCTTGGGGACAGGAGCAGAGAGCGGACTCAGAACGGGGAAATAATCTTCTCTAAAAAGGCTGTTGACATCTTCAGTTTACGAATCCAGTGGACTTCAGAAAGTGACAGAGGGGATTATTTCTGTGTCATCTCTGCGTGGAGCAGACACCGTAATAACAGCTGGGTAAAGAGCAAAGATGTGACTTCTGCATCTGTCAGCATTTTCTGGGCTACACAAGGTAGGAACCTTGTACTTATTCACTGAAAGACCTGGATAGGTGAGATGGTTCTCTCTTGAGTAGGCCTGTCAGCCAGAAGGCTTGCTAATGGGCTTTGGGAATGGGGTTCTGTGTTATGAAGAGTGGAAAACACTACTACCTTGTGTAAAGGCCTCTTATTTATGGAGGAAAGTAACTCTTCACCCAGAGGGTGTTGGAGCACTGGAACAAACTCCCCAGGGAGGTGCTCATGGCACCAAGCCTGACAAGATTCCAGCAGCATTTGGCCAACACGTGCCCTCAGGGACATGGTCTGAATGTTGGGCTTGTCCTGTGCAAGGACAGGAGCTGGACTCCATGATCCTTGTGGGTCTCTCCCCTCTCACAACATTCTAGGATTCTATTTAACAGCACTCACGAGTTTTATGCAACAGTTTGTTTTAGAAGGGCAAAGCAGAGATACGTCAATCAAACTGTGCTGAGACTTCCAGGAGCTGGGCTGTCATTGTGGCAGGGGTGGCATCCAGCAGTGATGCTGGGGTCATTGCCCTCTTTCATGGCTTGGAGTATTTAGGTCTCTCTAGGATGCATCTTGCTGCTAGTAAGAGTTGTCTTGAGGTGAAAAGAGGAGTGTCACTCACTTTCTGTGTGACAGAAGACAGTGAGTGACAGACTCACTGTCTTCTCTGTCTGACAATTTGAGTGTTATTTTTCTCTCTCCTTAGAAGACACTTCTGAGGAAATTCCTGGGTGTAGTAGTACCAGAGTATCAAAAAGTAAGTGGGTGGCAGAGCAAAGTCATTCAGTGATTTGCTTGGATCTGGGCCCTTTTGTTTTTTGGTTTTTTTTAGGCAGAAGTGAACTAGCTCTGGTCAATAGTTAAACTAACATTTCTTGGAAGCTAAATAGTTACCTGAATTGCTTACTGCTGTTTTAAAAATGGGTGTATGTATCCTGGAAGTCCTGTAGAGTGATACTGTTTTGGCATAGGTGTGAGGTCACACCAAGAGGGTCTGTTGGATAGAGACAGAAGAAATAGGATAATATAGGTTGTAATATCTTTGGCAAAAATGTGTGCTTAGCTAAGCTGGATTTACCCTGATAAATTGATTTGTTTAGCAGTCTAGCTCAGGCAGCCACAGTCAGAGAGCTATATTTCAGAGACTAGTTGTTTGAAATCAGTTTAAAGTTGTTTAGAGATAATCCCTAAACAGAGAGTGGAGAACTTCTGCTGTGATTCTGCTTCAGTGGAGAGAGAAGTGGAGGGCTGCTTGCTCAGTACTCATCCCCAGACTAAGCGTGGTCTGTAAAAAGGTAATTTTAAGGGTTTTTTTAATTATTATTTTAATTTTTTGTCACTGAAGCTGGCTTCTCCAGCAGGAGTGAGATCTCTCACTAATGCTGAATGCTGGTCACAATTAGTTAGCTCAGTTGTTATGCCACGACACGGAGTGTGTGTGTATGTGCATGCACGCATAATGGATGATCGCCTTCAGAGCAGCGAGAGAGACCAGCTGGAGCTGAAAAGTCTCAGTCTGTGTTGACATTTCTGAGGGAAAACAAACCCTGACAGGTGTGAACATTCCCTTGATTCTGGTTTTATTCCAAAAACTCTCCTAATTTTGCAACACAAATGTAAATGTTATAGTCCCCATGCTGAAAAGTTTATTTTCTTGGCAAAACTTGGAGTTGGGGGATTTATGATGTGAAAGTGAGCTCTCCTACAAACACCTTCTCCTCCTGAAAAAGCATGTTCTATGTGTATAAGGAAGAGGAGGCAATATATAGGTTTGATTTCCTCTTCTTCCCTTCCACCCCTCATGCCCCCCCTTTTTCAGCAGTCCAGCCCCCAGATGCCTTTTTCTGGTGCCCATCCCCTGCCATATCCTATTCCCGCCAGCAGCCCAGGGCTGTAGCCAGTGACTATGAAGGAGTTAATCTGCTGCTGCCTCTGCTCTCTGACTGTTGTTTTGACAAGTATCTCTGGTGATTTGAGTCCCTAACTGCTCCCAGTGCTTATAAAAGCCAGCAGCCAGGCTCCCACGTGTTTGCCTAAGGAGAGAACAGAAATTTGCTTCTTCCTTGGATAGCATGTGCCTACATAGAGGCTTTTCTTCCAACTATTTCATTACTTGTGTTGTCTGTGTGAACTTTAGAGCAGTGTTCTGAGGAGGGGGTAAGGACTTTAGAGAAATCCCTCTTTGAAAAAGATTATCCCAAGTTTTTAGGAGAAATGATTTTACGTTGTCAGGGGTGTTCGGGATAAGGAAACCTTTGCTTGAAGTGTAAACATCACAAGAAGATATCAAAGTCCTTTTTGTTTGTGTTGTATAATAAGTTGTATGTTTGCCCATTTTAACTTGAATTTTTTAATCTTGTTTCTCTGTTTTGTTCTGTTGGGACCAATAATGCTCACGTGTCTTTCTGCTTACTCAGCTTTGCACATGCAGCCAATGGCTGTCAGAGATCACCGCTGGTTTTGACATGGTCTGCCTGATTAATTTCTTCCCCTCTTTCTTCTACCCTCTCCTCCTCCAAGGTGACAAAACACCTTTATGTCACCTCAAAAATGAAAAGCATCAATTGGTATTTTTTCTTTCTTATTTAGAATACAAATTCCCATCAGTAAAAAGGTGTAGAGGAAGGGAGACAACCTTTTTTTTTGCCCAGTTCTGTAGATGATTTTCCACCCAGAAAAGAGTTTGATAGTTTAAATGATAATTTTACTTATTAATTTAAGTGTGAGTACTGCCTGTAAAACACTGTTGTTTGCAGTGGAATGCAGAATTGGTGCTTTTTTCCTAATAAACCAGTATTGTCAACTTTGGATCTGCATGGAAGTCTTTGAAAAAGAGAACATTATCTTTTAATTGAAATTCCAAATCCCAAGGGTACTATTATTTGAGGTTTTGTTAATACTTCTGTCTTTAATTTACAAAGTAATTGTATTTAACTTAATGTTACTTGTCCTAAATGCTTACCTAGGCCTTCTCATCACGTATAATTGGGAGCAAGGGCATCTTAAACTTTCAGGAAGCTCTGAGAATGGAGAACAGGTGATATTTCTGCCACCCACTTGTCTTTACCATTGCTGGTATATAATAGACACTGCTGTCCTGGTTTGTAGCTGGGCCAGAACTGGTTTCTTTTCAGCAGCTGGAACAGCGCTGGGGTTTGGGTTCAGCTGGGATTTGTTATGAGAGAAACACTGAGAACATCCCAGTGTTTGCATTTGTGTCCCTGGCACTGAAGGACTTTGTGTTTGTCCGTCTGCAAGCGCAAGAGCTCAGGGGTGAGGAATATTGCAATGGATCAGCTCCATGGGCATTGGGCTCTGCCAAGGGGCTGTTCCATCTCCTGTCCCCCATGGCAGGAGATCCATGAGGGGCTCTTCCTCTCTGGCTCTCTCTGGCTCTCGCTCTCCCGGGATTGCGGTTTCGGGTCGGGATTCTCGCTCCTCCGGGATCGTTCTCTGGGAACGGGCCGGGCTTGGTCGGTGGGTGGTGAGCAGTGGCAATGGGTGTCACTCATTTGCATATTTTATTACTATTATTATTATCATTACTATTTTAATATCAGTGTTAACTTTTCTTTTATTTTCAATTATTAAATTGTTCTTATCTCACCCTACGAGTCTCCTTACCCTTGCCCCCAATTCTCTCCCCTATCCCCTAGGGCTGGGGGGCAGTGAGTGAACAGCTGTGTTGGCTACTAGCCCAGTGCTGGCCCAGTGAAACCACCCCAACTGCATAGTGCAGACATGCAGTTCCTCCTGAGTGAAGAAGTTCCCATACCAGTTCCTCCTGAGTGAAGAAGTTCCCATACCCATGGCACCAAGCTCTGCCAGGTGTGAGTGCCGATGTGGGTGTAGGAACAAGCAGGCACATTCAGGTAGTTCAGTTGGGTTTGCAAGCCCCAGTGAGGGGTAGTTGGGCTCCCTGTGCCTGTGGCTATGTGAAGGTGCTGTGTTTCTGCTCTCTGCGTGGCAGGGCAGCAGGCTGGTGAGGATGGTCTGGTTGTGTGCACAGCAGTGGGGACAGCCACTGCGTTGCACGTACACGTGTCGGGCTGCGGCACGGTCTTTAGCGTTCCTGCTGTGTTTCCAGAGCTGCTGGGGCCGCAATGGTACCTCGGGGTGTTGTAGAGTCTCCTTCTCCTACGAAGGCAGAGCTGTCATTACCTTAATGTCTGTTGCATTCCCTGTACTTGCCATCTAGCTGGTGCACTGGGGGATGAAGAAGCCTGTACGAATATTGAGATGGCATTACTGGAGGCTGCTGACGAGCTGGTAGGCTCTGAGGTTGCTGTTAGCCGTGGCTGTTGTGCTGCTTTTCCAACCCACATCAGTGAAGTGCAGGGAAGGTTGTTGTTGTTTCCTAAAGTCTCCTTGCCCTTGTAGCTGTCAGGCTTCACTAGCAATTTGACTGGTTTAGATTAGGTGAAAACAATTTTTGGTCACTACCCAGGAAGTACTCTTAAATCTGAGCACCCACTTAGTGGTAAAGAGCAGGAGAATTATTGTGTGACTTAAACCACTTGGAGTGGCCAGTGATGGAAGGCAGAGACATGCACTGCCAGGCTCCAAAGTACACTTTATACTCAAATTTTATCTGAATCGTTTGGCTAGGATTTCTTCTGCTGCTAGCCCTCTGTCTTGGAGTAGGGCCCAAACTGGTTATAAGCTTTGGGTATGGTTTACTTAGGATCCCTTCCCCAGCTGCTTTCCAACATAAACTGCTGATCACAGCCTCCTGCATATGACTGACTGGTGTGTGTTTTATTGTGCTTTTCATTCATGCAGCTTTACAAGGAGGAGGTGAGTCTCTGCATGGGATTGCAGGTGTGTGGAGGGGCAAGCGTGCAGGGTGGTGGTCAAGACACAGACATTGCCTCCTTGGCAATCCTTGGAGGATCAGCAATGAGATCTTAGGATGCGGTTCTTGGAAGAAAATGTTCTTTGACCTCTCTGGCCCATGTTATGCTATAAAATCTGATGAGTAGTTTCTGTTAACATAGGAAACATGAAGAAATTTTCCTTTCCCACTTAACTTTTCTTGCAGATTACTGTTATTTCTAACCCTAGTGCCAAAGCTTTGGTTTCTCCTCTTTCCCATAATGTGCACTGTTACACGCAGAGACAACTGCATGCTTTTCTAGGTGGGGGTGATGGAGTGCTAATTACATTTTGTCTGCTGCTTCTGAAGGAGAACAATTTTGGCACAGAACTGTTCTGTTAAGAATGGCAGTCCAGGCTTTTCTGGTTGGTAGGATATGAGGCTTTTTTTGTTTGTTTCACTTTACTAAATGCACAGGTCTTTAATATGATTGCAGGTTCGGAAATGTTCCTTTGGTTTGTTTTTTTTTTTTCCTCACTTCCTTGCAAGAAGAAACATTTGGCACTTGTATGTGCTAGTTTTTGTGTCCCCTTCTCTATTCTGGTCTGCATTTCTTATGGTCTCACATAAGAGGAGGTGCCTCTGCCTTTTTTATTCATCCAACCTAAGGAATTTTTGGTTTTTAAAAGGTAGAAAAATCCCTTGAAAGGGCTTTCATAAGAATACATCTCGCTGTTCTCTGTTCAGCATCGTAATTTCTAACTTCTGAATTTTACCACTGCTCTCCAGCTGCACCTCTGGGCCTCTTGTTCTCTTCCACAAACTCTACAGATGGCATTTCTGCTGCTGTCACATACTACCACCACTTCTTGCTTCTTTTCTTTAGCTAAAATAATTGGTAAAAACAGCATTTTCTCTTGCCCTCAAATGGGAAGTCAAGAAAGGATGTCTAGGAACCAAGTTTGCTCTGTCCTTCCTGGGGACAAGACAGTCCCCTGTGTATTGCTGCCTGACCTGTGGCTCAGGGAATAGTTCATAAGGCATTTGGAGCCCAGATAGTAGCAAGAGTTGTTTCTTCTCAGCTACATCTGTACTGCTCTGATCATGTGAAGGTATTTGTCTTATGTACACGTATAAGAGACCAAGTAAGATTCTTTTTCAGTGTCCAGGACTCAGCCTTCTCTCTTGGAGCACAAAGAATGTTTGCATCAGGAAGGATTTTTGCCCAGGAGCAAAATGTGGCAGAGAAGTATGACCAGCTGTTTGTGCTTTTGTTTTTGGGGCAAAAATATAATTGAGATATGAGGAAGAAATTCTTTGCTGTGAGGGTGGTGAGACAGTGTCCCAGGTTGCCCAGAGAAGCTGTGGCTGCTCCTCCCTGGAAGTGTTCTCGGCCAGGTTGGATGAGGCTTTGAGCAACCTGGTCTAGTGGAAGGTGTCCCTGCTGATGGCAGGGGGGTTGGAACTGGGTGAGCTTTAAGATCCTGTCCAACCCAGACCATTCCATGATCCTCTGATACCAGAATCTCATGGGCACAGAATGAGGAAAAAATGAATCTGACGTCTAGAATCCAGTGCACGATGAGTTTTCACCCAAGGGAGCAGAGAATGACTCTGTGTGTGCAACTTCAATTGTGATTGTCCCCTGAGTGCCTCCATGTGCAACTTCTGTGTTCCTACTGGCTTAGTGGGTGGAAGGGTTGGGGGGTTAGTGTGGAGTATCAAGTAATTCTGTGCTCAGCTAGACCACTAGAAGCAGCTCAGCCTTCCCTGCTCCTGCTGGTTTTCTATATAGCTTTGGACTGTGATCTGCTTTATACAGTGCTGATTTAAAGTTGTCACACCGGGTTTCTCATCTTGTGGGCTGTGTTTACTCATTGTGAAAACTGCTGCTGGAAGGCAAAACACTGCAAAATGTAATCTTGACAAGTATCTTGGTGCTTTTGTGGGGAGGGCATAAATATTACTGCATTTAGTCCAGTTTTGGGGAATGTGTAATAATCTCCTTTTCCTGAGAAGTTTCACCTTGTGTAAAGGTGAGCTGTGTAGCTGGTGTTGGTTGGTTGTTGGTTTTTTTTTATGTGTCTACACTTATTATTTTTATAAACTGGGGAAGGGAGAATATACTGCAGCAAAGTTCAGAAAGTCAAACTGCCTGAATTCTTGCAATACTGCTACTTTAGGAAGTAGTTGTCACCTGTGTGCTCTGCCCCAGCACCCTTTCCTTAGGAAGAACCTGAGTGTGTAGGATGTCACTTTATCACAGTGCCAGGAAACTAGCAACTCACTTTCCTTTTATCTGGTTCTGATTGCAGTCACTCCTCATTTTCTCAGTTTCTTATGGTAAGCTTGTATTTTTTTGTGTCTTGGGGCTGTGCTCCTAGATGTATAATTTTCCCAAACCCTGTAATTAAGGGATTCTTAGGATTGAGGAGCTGGCAGACTTGGGGAATGCTGAAGAAAGGGAACTGAGCAGTAAATGTGCTGGCATTCTTGGTGCCAAATGGGCTGTTGGGAAACTTCAAGGCTTCTGGTAGGTTTATATTCAGGTGAAAGCATGAGAAGCAAGTGAAAAGGACACACGTGGAGGCAGAGGTGTACCAAAGTCTTTCAACACAGAGGTGTGTTTATAGTGGTGCTGGGGAGGAGACTTCTTGTGTTATCACCAACTTTTTTGTTGTGCAATTTCTACTGATCTTGGGAGTTCAACTGAACGTGTCTGGATTGCTCTTAGTGGGTTTTCAAGGGAAATAAAAGAAGCTACACTAAGTGCTGCCAATGTAGTTAGTGGCAGCTTTTGTCACTAGGCATGAGTACTTCAGCAGTGTCCTTGTACCCTGTTGCTGAGGGTGTTCTTCCACATCTGGGGCTCTGAGTCTTGTCTCACTAATATCTTTACTTCTGAATAAAAGAAGTCCTGGAGGTCCTGTCACGCTATGGTCTGTGTATTGCACTATCTGTTAAATATTTGGTGTTTATGTGAATCCTTGCATCTTGACCCAAACTGTTGTGTGTGTGTGCTGTTAAGTAGCATTCTGGGATGTCCAAATGTCTTTAGATAAATGTGCTGGGATTTGTCTCTCCAAAAAAAAAACCCCAAAAACCTTTGCTTATTTGTAATCCTCTAGATTGAAAGGTGCTGCAGAAATATCTGCACCTATTCATTAACCCCTCTCTTGCTGCTTATTTCCTTCCCTCTTCAGATTACACGCTTACAGTGGAGGCGGTGAAATTGAAGCCATTCTTTGTAGCAGGCCACACCTTTGAGATGACATGCAAAGTGTCTTCAAAAAACATCAAGACACCACGCTATTCTGTCCTCATTACAGCTGAGAAGCCACTGACGGATCAGTCCAATCCCAACGGAACCACTCGCATCATCTCCTTGAGCCAGGATTCGGTGGTGCGGCTGGAGGACTGGACAGACCAGACTCGTGTGGATGGTGTGGTCCTGGAGAAGGTCCAGGAGAATGAGTTCCGCTACAGGATGTACCAGACCCAGATTTCTGATGCTGGGCTGTATCGCTGTGTGGTGACTGCTTGGTCTCCAGGTGGTGGTGGCATGTGGCGTGAAGCAGTGAATGGTTTATCCAACCCTATCCAGATAGACTTCCAGACCTCAGGTTGGTATGGAATCTGGCAGCTCTGTGTCTAAGCCAGAAAGGGGGAGAGTTTTTTCACACTCCCTGTCTCTGGGAAATACCTACTCTTTGGAACATGGAAAGGATCTCCAAACAGTATGATGGCTGAGAGCTTTGCTTGTGTCCTTTGGTGGTACTTGTGTCCTTTGTGCTATTGACTGTTTACAGAAACATGTTTAATGAATTAGCTGTAATCATAACCCCTGGGTTTTTCTTTGCTAATGCAGCTTTTATGGTCCTGCAGGCTCAGAACTGGTTCTCAGTATGGAATAACTGCTGCCACATTTGCCAGCTTTATCGCTAGATTGCTACTAAGTAGTGGCTGCTCTGGAAGAACATTACAATAAATTAGATTTCTGTTCCAAACCAGAGTCAATTAGCATAGCATTAAATTGCCTGAGCACACCTTCCTGTTGATGTGGTTGCAGAAATTGTTCAGGTCAAGGCAATGGTAACGTTCCAGCCATCTGGGTAAGTGTATCCTGTCACTGAAGGACCTTAGAGGCCTCTCGTGGCTGGACTACAAAGCTCTGCAAGTTGGATTGAATTTCAGTATCAGAAGTGCATCCTGCTCCTCACATCCTGGGCCAAACCCTCACCTTCAGCTGACACACAGCCTGCCTGGTGAGATTTTTGTGGAGAATCGTGCCTGTCCTGGGGTATTGTTGAGGGAGAAGGGGACAGGGTTGGTTTGGATCATCAGAGTTGCATGTTAACACTCACTGAGTTCCTATCATGCTCTGTGGGTGGGAAGAACTGCAGAGTTGTTTTCACAATGGTACTGTATTTATGAATGAGGGACTCATGATTTGATAAACCAAGCTGGTGACTTCTTGAGCAGTTTTGAAGAGCTCTCGGCGTAACCCGAAGGTGCATCCTGTGTTGGAGTTCTCTAATTAACTGCTTTGTCTCAAACCTTCTGCACTCCCTCACTCCTATTCACAAGCACAGCTTGGGAGATCTCATCTTCTCACATCCTTTGTTCTTCATGTGAGTTAATGTGCTTATAATAGTGGGGCTGTAGGGTTTGTAGAAGATGTGTCTGTGACTAGGCAAGAGCAGCATGACTTCTGGTTGCATCTATAACTAAGGTAATCATTCTCTACAAGGGGATTTCTGAAAACTGGACTTCTTTATACTAAGCTCCCTGGGAAGAGGACAAGGGCTGAGTGTAGAGGGACAGCCTTGCACTGAGGACATCACTTTATAAGAAGCTTTGAATTGTAACATCCTGCTACAAACCCTAATGAAGATGCAGCTTGACCTAAGCTGGCCAGGGAGAGGACATTGCCTCAGCTCAATGCTTCTCTCAGTTCTAGGTAGTTTCAGGTTGGCATTTTGTTTAGTTTTATAGTAAGTTGCTGTTCTGAAAATAAATGTGTTAGTTGCCTGTGTTCCAAATGCCTCTTAGAGCAGCAGTGTCACAGCTGAATATTGCTGTCGATTTGTTGTCTTCTCCAGATGGTTTAATGGGCTATAGTTTCAGCCTTATTACTCTTGATATCTGGGTCAGACACAGTGGGAGAGCAGCATTTGCAAAAGGGTGATGAAAGAAACCAGCAAGAATGAAATCTGTCCCAAACCCTTCCCCTCCAAGCTCTTAGGTGGAGGCTTTCCTTGCACAAAAGCGCTGGTTGGTGACTCTCCCGACATCGCTCGCGTTATGTCACTTTGAACTCCCATCCAAAGAGTCTGGCAGCTTGCTATTAATAGCCATGGTTCAGGGGGGAACCTGTGAGCTATGTGAGGGAGGAAAGTGTGCGTGTCACAGTCTTGACTACTTCTTGCTGTCACTCTGTACTCCCAGACTCTTCACCCAGATAGGATTTCTGGTGCACAGAGCGAAGAAAGGGAGGCAGCCTGTAGCACTGTCCTGGGAATGTGTGAATTCCAGTAGCAAGGCTGGAGCAGAGGGAGGGATGGTCCTGAAGCCCTGTCAGCCTTTCATTCTTTACAAAAGAATGGA
Organism: Caprimulgus europaeus; assembly: GCA_907165065.1. The sequence goes on along the minus strand of OU015523.1, from coordinate 5,086,121 downwards.
GAGAGAAATGAGATCCCAGGCACAATTTACTGGAGAGCTATTTCCTAAAATAGTCCTGGCATGTAGGAAAATCTGGCTTGAAATACCTTCCTTCCTTCAACTGGTGGATGAAGTGTGTGTCCTTCAGTTGTTACTGGGATATCCTTGCTGGACATTCATCTCTGGGCAAGATGAGGACGTGTGATGAGCACAGTTAGAACGGACTAACTGTGGAATTGTTGTTTGGAATTATTGTTATTATCAGGTATATGAGAGAGAAGGTGTTTTGTGGGTGTGTTACTTTGGTTTTGTTTGCTGAGTTGTACTGTCTTTGATGCAAACTGTGACTGAGTCAGGGAGCTGGAGGTAAATCACAAAATTGTGGAGCAGCTATAAAAGCACAGCTCAGATATCACACCCTTGTCTTGCATCCTGTGGTACAGGCAGCTGTCAAACTTGTTCTTCAGAAAAAGAAGCTGGTGCTAGATTTTCCCTGATGGGAGTGGTGAAAGGCAGAATTGCTGAGGTAGCTTGTGGTTTCTAGGGAGGATGACAGGCTCCCCAAAACTGGAGGGAAGATACTAACAGGAAAGGATCAGGGGTGCATGCAGCTCTCCAGGTAACTGTAAAAGCTGGGGAGCACCCCCTGCTAAATCTGGAGGTAAATGGGTGATGAAGGTGTTGGTCCCTAATAGTGCAATTGACTTGGTGAGAGTTTTCTGACTTTGGGGTTCTCAAAGTGTCACAGAAAGGCATTTTCATTGTGACTGTTGGGGAGAGAGGTGGATAAAATAAGGCAGTATGGCTCTGAAAAATAGAAGGCATTCCAGAGTGATCCTTGCTTTGAAGGCTTGGACTCTGACAGTGTTTTTCAGCTTGCATCATGAATTGGAGAGGTGATCAATACGAAAGCAGCGTTTTCAGCAGAAGAAAGCCCTGACAGAGTTTTACATGAAGCTTTTAGTCACAGGAGGGATTTCTTTCTTGGTTGTTTTTATTGATTCCTTTTTGATAGGGGGTAGGGAGGCTTGCTAGGATTGGAAATCCTTTCTTTCAGTTTAACTCTCTCCCAGATCTGAGCTGAGTGATGTTTCAAGGAGGGGTTTTCAGTGTGCATAGCCATTGTGCAGTGGGATCTATCTGAACAGCAGGAGGCCTGTAAGCTTTTTATATATGAGCTGGGGACTGCCTATATGAAACTTCAATGTTTCCTGCCACAATAGGCTTGAAATGTGGCAGTGCTCTGAAATGTTTTTCCATGAACATCTGTGGAAAATGTCTTGCTCAGATTCTTTCCATTCAAGGCAGAACTTGCTGGCTGCAAGCAGAGACCTCCCTCTCTTCTTTCTCCACTTGCTGTCGTAGAGGGACATATTTATTCCATTTGGTTAACGATCTGAAATGTTAATGTAAAGGCATTTGTTTGAAACTTCCTGAACTTAAAAAATGAATTGTGGATTTTGTCCACTGAATTATATAAACTGGAAGTCCAAGGGAGGGTGGGGGTGGTGAGGAGCCTAGTAGGTCATTAGTTTTCAAATGTTCAGTCAATGGCAGATTGTTCTCCTCTGGATATATTTTAAGACCAGGGAGGATCTTGCAAATCCTCTGGTCTGGCCTTATGAATAACATGGATCACTAGGCTAATTTCATAAAATGAATGTCTGCTGTATGTGCAGTAGCTGTAAGCAAACTGAGCTTATTTGGGGGGCAGGAGAAAGCTATCCCATATTCTTTAGTGCCTCTTTTTGGTGTTCCCAGTCTAGAACAAAAGTTCTGCTATCTCTTTTTCAAAGGCTTCCCAGCAGTGTAAGGGACAAGAGCAGCTGCCAGTGCTTGTCTTAAAATTTTCTCTTAGTTTTTGTTGCATCATTTCTGCTGAAACTCAAATGTGTCCTCTCTCCTTCTGAGCTACTGGATGATGTGTGTGTCCATAGCCTTTCTTTCAGCCTGGAAACACACCCATCTTCTGTTCTTCACTGTTCTCTGAAGCCAGTGTATCAAGACAGCTTCTTGTAAGACTTTAGGATGCTGCCTACCCAACTTGAAGTCTCTCACTTGTCTTCTGGCACCCTGGGGCTGTTGCTGCAGTGGCAATGTCTTTGTACTGCAGGGGCTGAGGAGTGGATGAGAGAGGCTATCTTTTTTTGGGTTGTTTTTTTTTTTTTTTCTTTTTTTTTGTGCTCCCCTTTGCCTGCAGCCTTGGCCAAGGTGGCCAGCAAAGGTGGGAGTCACGTAGATGGGAACTTTGCTTGAGATCACAGTGCTTACCTGATGCAGATCTGTGTGCTGGTATCTGGTTCAAATGGCTCCAGTTGGCCTGCAGCTGTTTTTTTAATGCTGAGGCACCTGGTCTCTGTGAAATCCACCTGGTTTATCCTGGAGTCATAAATTCTTCTTTGGCATTCATCCTTTAATTTTCTACCCCTTTTACCCTGAACCTGGCAACCCAGGTTAGTGTTTAGAGTGTCTTTGCCCACTATACACTCACAGCAATTTCCACACAAGTGTGTAATTTTCCTTTCCCTTGAGGGAAGCAGGGAGAAGGAAGCTTTTAATCTCGTATTGAGAAGTGTGTTGTGAAGGAGAACCATTTGGAGCTTGGCTGTACTCTAAGCTGGCTTCCCTCTCTGCCATTCAACAGAAGGCAGAACTCTCTGGAGAGGCAAAAAGAAAAGAGAACTTGAAGGGGAGTGTCTCATGAAATCTTCAGCTCTGGATTACATCTGCATGTGAGCTCATTGCCCAGCAATGTATTATCATTCGCTTGGGAAGGAGCTGAGATAAACCGAGAGCTGCTGAAATCTGAGCTGAGTATTGATGTTGAACTTGCAATTAAAATTAAATGATGCCCTGCAGTGACCCTGACAGATACTCAGTTTCCAGAAAGGAGAATAGAAAGATTCTTAGAGGAAAGAAACCTTAATCATGGAAATGAATGAAGAGCAATACAGCAGGAACTCTTTGGCAAGAAAGGCTGGTATTTTCCAGCCACTGTTAAGGGGCAGAAACATGCTTTGTCATTGTGTGCCTTTGTGTCTGTGTGCATTAATTTGTAGCTGGAGGTAGAAACCACAGACTAAACTACCAGAGGCTTCTTCCAGTAACAGCTATTATGAGGCTTGGGATAAAACTTGTTAGGGAACAAGTCTGTGAAGAAGCAAGGGGAGGGCAGGGGGCTGGAATAGTGTCAGTGGAGGAGCTCATTATCTGGAGAAAGGCAGGTCATGGCATTCTCAGTTCAAGAGTGAGTGATTTGTTGCCAGGGTAGATATGAATAATATTTTGGAGGATGGAGAACTTGTGGGTTGCCTCAGTTTTTTCCCCTGTTGTGGTCCGTGATGCTGGCTGATTACAAGTAGGGAAGCTGCTTGTCAGTCAGGTTACTTGACCTTTCTCTACTCTACTTTACTTGTCTGGAAAATAAAAGTAACTTGTGTCTGTAGGGAGACTATACATTATTTTTTGCAGAGAAGTACTGGCTAAAATGATACAGAAAAGGCCAAAATGTCACCTAGGACCTAGGTAATTACAATCTCTTCTGTTGTAAATCTAGATGTTAACTGGCTTTTGGTTATTCTCCCTCCTTTCCACCTTCTTTTTCTTGCAGATTTAAGGTGTTTGGATTACTGAGCAGGGAAGGAAAGCAGAGAGAATGGGGTGACATCATGTAGATGGGGCTCAGGATTTTTTCTTTTTCTCCAATATGTAAATCCTTAAACTGAGTAAATTAGTTCAATAAACTTGGACTCCTCCTTTTAACCCTGCAGCCTGTTCAGTGTGAATCTGATTGAGCACAAACTAATAAACCAGATTTGGTGCAGTCTATAAACACTTTTTTCTATGGTTTACATATGTGGAAGAATTTGCAATACACTTTTTAGCTGGAAACTGTATCACTATACAATTTGGATCCTGGAGTTTCTTTCCTGGGTTACATGAAATCAATGGTTTGAGCAATGAGATCTGCCATAAAAGGGGACATTCTGACACCAAACAGGTCCTGATCCAGGGACCTGGTTTCTCTTTAAGAACTTCTAGATTTGTACTAGTAAACTTTTCAATTTTTTCACTTTCTGTTTAAAATTATATATTTTTTTCAAGTATTAAGAAATGCTCAGAAAACTTTTTATTCCTATCTTGACTGCAGATGCTTTTTAATATAAAATTATGACTTTAGTAAAGAAGAAAACTTCTTTTGGGGGTTTTACCTAAGCTTATATATGGCCTTACTATAGTGAGGAACAGAGATCTTGGCTTAATTTAAATCAGAAGGTCTCAGCAGAAGATGGCAATTTAGGGGAAGGTTGATGCTTAGCTCTTAGAATTGGGAATGCTGGTTTGTTTTGTAAATCTGTGCTCTTTTAGTTCCTGAGTTAGCTGAGGGCATGACACTTATCTCCAGTCCTGAAGTTATTAAATCCAGTTATTTCTCAGCTTTCAAACTCCTCAGCATCTTTCCTGCACTTAACTTTGCTTTACTCTTGATGAGTTTTACAGGTCATGCTTGATTTGTCAACCCTGCAATTGAAACTCAATTCTGGTTTGTTTATTCTCCTGAGTGACCAGTAGGTGCCAACAACAGTAATTCAAACTGGTAAAATACAGGTGGCAAGGTGAGCACATGGTCTGTTATCTGTAGAGTTCTATTTTTCTCAGTGTTAATGTAGCATGAACTCAGATCTCATTGAAAGGGAGCTCATGTCACCTCCCCAACCCTTCCTGTGACACTGCAAGTGCTTGAGCGTGGCTGAGACCCTGGTAGTTGGTGTCATCAGTGTCTACTGGGAATTGCCCATTACCACATGTCTGCATCTGTAAGCTGGAGCTTGAGGTTTTTTGGTGGGTTTTTTTGTTTGGTTTTGTTTGTTTTTTTTCTTGGAGGGTAAAAACTTAAGAAAAGCACTTGGGGTTTTGTGTGCCAAACCCTGCTTGGTGGAGTCTAGATCCAGGGCCTTTTGAATACTGCAATATGATGGTAATAGGGGGAAAAAAAACCCAACAGGATCCACACCTTGCAGAATTTTTTTGTTTGTGGCACGTTTGTGACCTCTTGGGTGGTCCTCAGAAGCCTTGAAAATGTGTCTGTAAGCATCCCACGTTTGCTCTGTAGCTGTTTTTTGCCCAGGTGCTTCTCTTGAGTTTGCAGTAAAGCAGATGCCCAGTGAGATAAGGTGATGGTTTTGCTTGTAGCCCACTAACAAACTCTGGTTTGCTGCTGCTGTTTGAGATTGGCCCGCAGCTCATTTCTGCTTCTCTCATCCTGTTGCCAGACAGGTTCAGCTGCAACCAGAGTAAATTGTCTAAGCTGGGGACATAAATCAGAGAAGTTTTAATCAGGTTAAAAGCACTGGGTTGGGTTTTTTAGACTATAACTGAACAAAACCAAGACCAGAACCATTCTATAGAGAAAGGTGACATGGAGATGACTTCTGATGAGGGATTACAGCATGTCATCAGCTGCTGTGAATCTTTCCCAGACTGTGTAGTGACTCCAACTCTGACTCAAGTGTTCCTTATGGTGGAGGGTAGGGGATTAAATGGTCTTTGTGGTCCAGCTCAGGACTAATGGGTCTCTGTTGAAAACAGCCTCCTGCCTTTTCAGGTTTTGTAGTGGAGGGGGATGGAAATCTGTGAAGATGCTTTATTTTGTCCTTTTGTGCTTGAGGGCAGCCTCAGGCCCAGGGTATGTGGAAGATGAGTTACAAAGAGGACAGATCCTCCTCCTAGGAAGTTGCAACCACACTCAAGACTGAACTGAGAAGCCTTCATTGTAATGAAGCTTGGTTAGGTTTAAAAAAAAGTAAAAAATAATTGTTTTCCCTCTTCAGCTGGAGAGGGAAGAGTATAATCCCTGGCACATCTCTTGACTCTCTGTTGCAATCCAGTTCTTCTGACACAGGACAGTGATTTCTCCCTGGAGGTACAGATGGTAATTGGCAGGAGATGTACCCTAGTAGGGAAATAACCAAAGGGAAATAACTGTTTGTGGCTTACTGAGGGGAAGCTCTTGAAATGACAGAGCAGCTGCTGCCTCACAGCCTCCCTAGTGCCCAGGAAGCTTTGACTCTGTGTAGGAGGTGGGGTAGAGATGAGCCTGGTGACCCAGAACTGAGGAGCACACAGGGAGTGCTGCATTACCGTGATACATGGGCTTTCCTGGCCGAGTGAGCAAACCAGCTTAGCTTAGCTCAGGCTCCACTCTGCATTACTGGTGTGTTGGCATGCCAGGGCTTGAAGATGGTGTCTGTTGAATGCAGTAGATGCCTAGACTTTCAACCAAGAAATAAGGCCTGAAGAGTCCTGTCTATATGTACCCTCTATCTTTTCTTATTTACCCTGCCAGGGCAGGGGTAAGGCATCCCATCCTTAGCCTGACAAAGCTGGGATCATGCAGTTCATCTCCCTTCCTCAATCCTTGCCAGCATCTAGCCAGGACAGAGCCTGTTTGCTGGAGTAGAGCATGTTGCATATTCCTGATATGATGTCATCTCAGTTGCTGCTGGGATTTAGGATAGACCCTGAGCTATAGACAGTACCAGGATTATTTTGGTGCTGTTCTGGCTTTGATCAGTGCAGCAGAGGGTATGTGCTGGGAATGCAGGGATGTTCCAGGCAGATTTTGACAGTCTCTTTGTTTCTGTTGCTGTGACAGTTCTCACACAGCTTGAGATGTTTCTGGTTACAGTTGGCTGGAGCACCCCTGTCCATGCTGCCTTTAGTCCTCTAGGACCTTGAACTTCTGTCTGCACAACTCCAAAGAAAATGATGGAAATTGTCTCCTTTTATCTGAAGATGAATGATCAAATAGGCTGCAAGGGGAGTATCCTTGGGGGGTGTGTGTGTGTGAATGTCAGGAAACAAATTGAATTCACATAGAAAGAGTTTGGATAGAGTCTAAGGAAGCAATCAAATTAATCTCTCTCCATTTCCCCAGAAAAGGATCCCATCATGCTGAGCTTAAGTGAGGGCTGCAGCCTGTCCGTGAAGTCACTACCTGAACAGCTGAACCCATTCTGACTCTTATTTCCTTAAATATATTCTAGCATAAGCATGTAGAAGCCTTAGCTGATAGTCCACATGTAACCTGTATTGCATCTCTCCCACCCTTTTATCCTTACTTGGTGGAGTAACTTGCAATCTTAATTTTAAATAGAGAGGAATTCTAGCTTCAAAATGGGTATGAACCTCTGGGATTATATCTCTACATACTGCCCTTGTGTACAAAGTACAACTGCTTCTGGGGCAGAGAAGAGGGCTCTAAGAATGTTCTGGTATAACAAAGAGCAGCACATTTTGCCCACTGGAAATTGTGGGGGGAATTTTGGAAGCCACAGAAGTAATTATTGCATTGTAATTGGAATTCATTTCTTAGTGTGTTGTGTAATCTCTGCTGACCAAAACAAGCCAGGCCCTTGTAGTCTAGAATAGTTTCACCAAAAATGACAGGTTTAGCTTCACAGCACATCCAAGTTTCTTTCCAGAACCTCAGTTTGAAAGTGATGTGATAAGCATGTGCAGTGTGGTGATTTATCAGCATAGCTTTCCACAGGCACCTGGAAAGGGTTGGCAAGGGACAAGTGGGTTGTTCTGGATGATTTCCTTAAATGCTCTCCACCAAAAGCATTGCTTGCCACTGATCTTCAGTGGATTTGAAATTTACAGTTCCTGTACTAGAACAGTAGCATGCAAGAGTGGAGAAGGGCAAATCTGCCAACAGCTTTTCTTTCCTCCCAAACCACCTTTCTGTGCTGCTTGCTGCTGCTGTCCCAGAGGTAGCTGAGCCAGGTAATGGTAGCACCTAATGGAGTCCAGGGAGAGTAAATAGGATTACTTCTTAATCTGCATCCCAGATTCCTTCTTGGGTTCCCTGGCCCCTTCTCCTGCAGCCATCCCAGAGGCCACCATTAGCATCAGCTTTCCTCCTACTCATCTCCTCCTTGTTTAGTAGAGAAATCACTAAGGGTATTTTGACACATTGTTCAGTTTCTGCCCTGTGAAACAGAGAGCACCAGCAACCTCAGCGTATCTGAGGGGTCGTGGCTTTGTTAGTTTTGCACCAGAGATGTAGCTGTTGTCAACATTTGTGGATGTTTTTTTTTTTTTAACTTATGTGGTGTCTGACTTCTGATGTACACATTGTCATGGTGTCTGAGCATTTCCTAACAGCCTCATGGTTTTCATCGATATCATCGGCACTTTGCAACTGAAGCAGTTACTGTACCCTTGGGCTTTGGGACATCTTCTGCAGAAGAAGCTATCTGTGGCAGAGCCTGAAGGAAAAATCCACAGAAAAGTATTATCAGATGCACTTCTTGTATTGTCTCTGTTTCAGTGCTGTAGCAGAACCATCTGTGCTGTTAAAATACTGATTTGCTCTAACTTGAATTCCTATTGACAGCCTCAGCCAAAGAGATCCATGCTGGATTAGCCTGAAGACCTGACCCTTCATGCTCTTAGAGGAGTCACCAGAGGAAGGTGGGCTCCTTTTGTGCAGGACAGTAGAAGGCAAACTTGTGCAGCAGTGTCTGTGTTGGGTGGACAGGTCTGGCAGTTTGGGTCCTTTGTCTTAGTGTGGGAATTAATGGCTAAAAATTGATAACTATTTTGTAAAAACTTGTATGATTGCTTATCCCTCCTGCAGAGCTCTGTCTCCACAAACAGGCAGAGAATACTTCAAAAACTTGCAAGAAAGGTTTTGGACACTGAAGAAAAGCCTGCCATGAATGATTGTGGTTACTCTTTTCCAGGTCCTGTGTTTAATGTCTCGGTCCATTCTGACAGCCCGACGATTTACCAGGGTGAGCTGGCAGATTTGCTGTGTATCGTCACGATGGAAGGAATAGCACTTGAACCAGGTATTTGGGCAAAATTATTTTATTTGTAACTCATTTGCCTTCACTGGGCAGAATAATACCAGCAGTTACAATCCTGTGTCCTTTGAGTGAGGCTGGAGAAAAACCAGCACTGAAAATCTTATAGAACTAGATAAATACTGGAAAGCATGTTTGCTTTACATTACTCCAATTCAAAACAAGGTTTTTTGTTTCACATTCTGAGGGGAAGGGAAAAAATTGTTCTTACTGCTAAACCCTGCTGTGCTGTCTGTACCGACTGACCCCACTGCTGGCAATCTCAGCCTACAACTGCTACATGGGCCATGAAAACTAATCCTATTTCCTTTAATTGGAAAGGAGATCCACTGGCAAAACGTGTTAGGAGAAAATGATCATCTATAAACAAATCTTAGTCACCTGGCTGGTCAGCTTCACACTTCAGAGTGATTTTAAAGCTTAATGTAAATCTAAAGCACACAATAATTGACTACTGCAGCCTAAATGTCAAAAATGAATGTTGATGACTGATGCCTTCAGAGGTGAGCCTCCTTTTTCGTGTGGATGAAGAAAGAAACATGGTACCTGATTGCTGTGAAAAGGGTAGGGGACACTTTAAAGGCAAAATTTTATGAAGATCTGAAAAGTTCAGAGAATTGCTAAAAACCTAGCTGCTTGCCAAGCATTGCCTGAGCTGCTTTTCATCAAAATGCTGTGAGAATAACTCTGGTTATTGTACCCAAAACGTGGGTTTGAGGTGAGTTTAGTTTTTTAAAAGTAATTCTCTTCCAATACCTGAAGGGGCTACAAGAAAGCTGGGGAGGGACTTTTTATAAGAGCAGTTAATGATAGAACAAGGGGAAATGACTTTAAACTGGGAGAGGGGAGGTTTAGATTAGATATCAGGAAGAAATTCTTTGCTGTGAGGGTGGTGAGACACTGTCCCAGGTTTCCCAGAGAAGCTGTGGCTGCTCCTCCCTGGAAGTGTTCAAGGCCAGGTTGGATGAGGCTTTGAGCAACCTCGTCTAGTGGAAGGTGTCCCTGCTGATGGCAGGGGGGATGGAACTGGATGAGCTTTAAGATCCCTTCCAACCCAGACCATTCTGTGATTCTATTTAAATGAATCTATAAATGTGTGTGTAAGTATAAATGAATCTATAAATGTGTATGTAAATATAAATGTATATACCTAAATATAAAGTTGTCATGCAAAACTTGGCAATCTATGTGTAAGCCACTACAAAAGAGGTGCTGTGCAGCAAATATTACTTATAATGTAGTAGCTGATGAGATGGAGTACCAAGCTTAATAAAGGCCCATCACTTTGAAATTCCAAGCTGTCTGTTCTACACTAAATCTGAGTGTAGCAGGGAAGCAATTTGTTAGATTACAGCTGTGTGCTGCCTGTGAAAAAATGATAGAAGTCTGTAGATTGTATTATTGAAATGCTTGGTAGGGAGGAAAAGCTGACTAAACTTTATTGCTGTCAAAAGACTCACAGCCTGGGATATTGGGCACAGTAAGCAGCAACCTGGACATTTAGCTCAGTCTGTCCTGCAGTTTCTGCTCAGCACGAAGCCTCTTCTAAGTTGCTGTGTGCCCAAGCTCTTACAGGTATTGTGGAGAGGCAGTACCCAAAGTGTCTGGCTTCCTTTGCAAAGCAATAATTGCTGGCAGGGAGCAGCTGCCGCTTCTGCTGGTGTTCAACAGTTAAAATAAGCGTGGGCTTGCCTTGTGAAAGAGGCCTCAGCATCCCTGACTCACTTAAAACCTGAAAAGAAGCCACTTAGTTAACAGTGGAGCTCTGCTGTCAGTGCTCCACTGCAGCTGGGTTTCTGAGAGGTTATTTTTGTGTGTGTGTGTTTGGTAGCTTGAGACTGGGAGAAGCACTGACAGGATAAGGGTGATCAAAAGGATTGAAGTAAAAAGGTGTCCTCTTTGAGGAGCTGCTCATCAGTACAATTAAGTTTTAGCTGGGCAACTTCATAAGGGTTCATGGATGTCTGTTGAGTTGATAGATGATGCCTGGAGTTGGAAATGATGCTGTTTCCAGTGGTTATGAGCACGCAGTGCAGAGTTTTAAATGTCAGCACTGTCATCTGTTCCATAGCTGGGTAATGTCATCTTGAACGTGGCAGATCTCTGCCTCTGTGGTGTGGGTGGTTTTGGTTTTCTTTGGGGTGGGTGTTTTGGGGTTTTTTGTTTTGGTTTGGGGCTTTTTTTTGAGTCTGTAATGGAGCAGATGAGGCACAGACAACAAATACACCTAGAACAGAGTGAAGTGTGGCATTGTATCGGGTTTTGAGGGAACCTTTCAGTCCATGTTCTGAGCATCCAGTTGCTGAATGAGCAGGATTTGGGGCCTGACCAGCCATGCTGTGTGAAAAAAACCCCATCTGGGCTGCAGGAAACAGCTGGAATCTGTGCAACAGCTGTGGGGTGTGCAGACATTCCTGGTCAGCCTTCTTGGCCTTGAGAGATGGAGAGGACTAGGGCAGTGGGATAAAGGAGCAGGTTGGGTGAAGAAGGGCCCTAAGGGCTCATTTAGTAACAACCAGATGCAGTTCCTCAGTAGTAACCTTATTCCCCTATATCCCATCTGTGATCTGTCTCTCTGCTGAGTCAGTATCACAGTTTAATTCACAACTGGAATGGAAAACTTGATTTATTTATTTTTTTAAATGAATGCCAAACATTAGACAGACTGTGAAAATAACAGTGTAGAAATGAGCTGCATTGTTAGGGAAAGCCTACACCAGGTCATCAGATTAACAGGGCAAGAGTTGCCAGCATCTCCTGGAAGAAAACAGATGACAGCAGTACAGACACATGGTCTTTCCATTTGGGAATGTAGTGAGAAAGGAGAGCAGAGCAATTATATTTGACTTTCTTCTGAGGGACACGATGGCCTTCAGAGGCCATCAGCTCTTCTGATGTCAGACAGGCTGCAGGGCTTTGGTTTGGGCCCTCTTGTGAGGAAAGAAGGATCAGGAAATTTGTTCAATGAGCATCCAAACCACTCTGAACACAGTTGGTTTGCCAGCCAGCTCTGCTCTTGTACACACAGGCACTCAACTTTGCAAGCGTGCGTGTGGATTTGTATGTCTGCTTCCTCTCATAAGTTGAGGTGTTGGGTGCCACCTCTTTATATGCACAATCAGAAAAAGAAGGAGCTGAGGAAAAATCAGCTGATCAGTGATCTCTGTCAGTGCCCTTTGTTACAGTTAGATCAATCCATTTGTTTCTAGAAGCGTTACTTATGGGTTGGATGCTTGTCTGGTAGAGGCAATTCACAGTACTCTGTGTGTGTGAGTGTGTTTGTGTGTACTCACCCTGTGGGAAATTTTCTAAAGAGTGGAAAAGGTTTTGGCATGACTGCTGCGTGCTTTAATTTCCTCTGCTTCTTTGAGACCCTGCTGAAATGGAGTGTGTATTACTGAGCTTAGTACATGGCAGCAACTGCTCCATCTAAAGAAGTGCTCCTTGGGCTTGGCAGCTGTGGTTGGTGTTCTGAATTGATATGAGGGGAGTATGTGTACATCAGGGGGGAATAGTAGTTCTTCTGTGCCCTGAAGATATAAAGGCTGCTTCTGATATTTCTGTTGAATACACATTTTCACAAACACTCTCTCTAGACTTCCCGGATCACCCCTTCTTGGGGTATGTGCATAGGGATTTAAAAGTATTACTTACAGTGCCTGAAAAGAGATGGATGTTTTTTTATCTGCTCCAGACAGACCCAGTGAGCACTCTGGAGAATTTAACAAAACCAACTTGTTTACCTCTTGTATGGCTTGAAGTGGTTTGCTCAGCTCTCTAGGAAGCCCTATTCAACCTCATTTAAATGTAGTAAACAAAAAGGGTCTCAAAATTGTGATTCAGCACTGTAACAAGATGCTGAGAGAGCTCCATTCTAAGCAGTGGAAGTGTACGGTTCCTAAGAGCTGGTCTAGAAATAGGATTCCCTGTTTTGAGGAGTGATTGGCCAGGGAAGCAGCTAAGACCCAGACAGCTTAGTCCTGTGTGTCAAATCGAAATGTGCCTAAAGATGTGCTTTACATGTTGATGATCCTCACGAAATGAGGAGGGGAGGAAGCACAGCACTGCTGTTACTCTGCTCACAGGGCTCTGAAGCTCACCAGCTCCCAGTGCTTTGTGTTCCTTTGTGAAAGCAGCTGAGTTGTCTGACCTAGGGGCACTGAGGTCCTTGATGGCCTTCTGAGCTTGGCACTGGGATGTTATACTTCCCTCTAACGTGGGGCACCTTGCCCAAGTGTCCTACACTACTTACAACATTGAGGAGCACAGAAGGAGCTGGTGGAAGAAGCCTTTGTAGTGTTAAGTGTGAGTGTGGTTCTTGAGGTTGGGTTTGTTTTTTGTAGATTGGGGACAAAAATTGAGAGTGATTTGTCAGCATTGATTCAAGATGCATATGGAATGGCACAGAAGCTTTTGGGAAGCCTCATGTGTGACCTGTTTTATGTCAGTAAAACTACATTTTTATTAGCACTTGGGAGCTGATAGGTATGTTCATCACTGATCTTTAGAGAGCACCTGATTTTTGTCCTGGTTTTCCTAAATTTTCCTGCGTTTTTATTGCATGAAAACCAGAGAGATACATAGAAATGAATCAGATTGCTGTATTGAGCTATTTCAAGGAGGATAGTGACAAAGAGTACCCAGAGCCAAGTCCTCCCTCTGACTGTCTGTAGTGAGTCACTAATTGCACACTGTGTATACTGACTAATAAAATATGTTGGCATAATACTGTTGTCCCATGTTGTAATTACAGAAGATAGACTCAGGCATTTTAAAATGACAGCAAGTGCCTGCACTTATCTTTGTGTGTGGAGGAAAGGGAACCTTAAATTAACTGAGACTGAAAAGAAGGAATTCTTCAAAGGTAGCAAGTTGCCTGGGAATCTGAAGACTAGATTATTTTTTTATATATATCTAACTTTATTGTTTAAACCTTTTTTAGCAAGTGCAAGAATGTGTTCAGTGTAGTTGGACTTATCCTGGAGGGTGTCCATGTGCTCCTACAGTACCTGGAAACACAAGAGCTAACGGCAGCCTTGATCCTTGGGAGGAATTGGTCGTTCCCAGCGTGAGTGCCTGTGGCCCGGTGCTATAACCCTATTTGGCATAAACAGGCAGCAGGGCTGAAAAGTCGTTTATAGCAAGGGAGCTTTTGCTGTTAGAGGCCCTGTTTCCCACAGACAGTTGGATGAGTACCCAAAGCAGAGGTCAGAGTTTGATCCCGTTAGCTGAACATGTGTTTATGGTAATTTTTATTAACTTTGCTTTCAAGGGAAGCAGTTGGAGTGCTGTGCCAAGTAACTAACGGTCATATTTGTAGTATGATAGGCAAGAGTGATTGCTGTGGAGGCTGCTGGTCTATATGACCTATGCTGACCCCCATGTAGGACCAGGAAACCTACTTCTATAGGACTGCAAAACAGGCAAGATGCTCTCTCGAGGTTCTCTGCTGTCACCTGGAGCAGCTGGCCATGGCAGGCAGGGCAGGAAACTGGCTGGTGTGTTAAAACAGTTTGATCAGCCAGGGTCTCTGGTAGTAACATCTGCTTTCTCATCTTTTTGTTTGGCTTTACACACATCTTCAAAAACGAGTGTGCCTTACAGGGGAGTTAATTATATCCCAAACAGCGGGTGTTTTTTGTCTACAGTAAGGGGGAGTGTTCCTCCTGGCCAGCTGATGCTATTCTTCATGTAGCAGAGCTGAGGATGTCCCTTCACTTTACTTTAAAATATTATTTTAAGGTTTCTTTCCTCCCTCAAGCATTAACTTGCCTGATAGAGGCTTAAAAATTGTCTTCACTTATATCTGCAAAGAATTTGAGTGCAGCAGCAGGTTTAGGGCTTCAACTTTTCCATTAGCCTGGAGATCAAATGTGGAAGTTTAAAGAAGAGCAAACTCAATTAAATGAAAGATCAGTTTTAAAATTCAAGTTGCTAATACTGTATTTTTCAGAGATCTCAATAGTAGCAAATGGAGGTTTGATACATCACCACAGTCACTGGGGTTAAGCCCTGTGGACACATTCTATTGGTACCCAAAACTCAGGACAGAAATAGTAACCTCTGTTTCCAGTTTGGGCACATCAGTTTGCTCATGTGTCAGGAAGGAAGAGCTGTTGATAAAACAAGTGGTTGGGCTTTCCTGTCTATGCTGTAGGTCATGCTGGGTTTCAGACTCCAGACAGGTGTTGCTTGGCAAAGAATAGCAGTGATTTTTAAAGTAGATACTCAGCTACATCAGCCTAATAGGGTTAAGACTGAGATCTGCTAATGGGATCAATGGGGTCTTGCAGGAAGGTAGAAAGAGCTAGATGTGTTGATGAGCTCTGACTGCTTGTCAGCTATGTTAAATGTTAAAGGTGTTGTAAATGCATTTTGTACACTTCTCTCCTTGGGTGGTAAAACTTGTACCAGGAGTCATGCCTGATGCTGTGTGACAGTAACCCACAACTCTGGAAAGAATGTATGAAAGCATCGTGGTCAGGCTTTGCTCCTGAATGCTTTGTATTTTTGTAGGTAATTTTTTGTGCTCTGTGTAGAATCTCTGTATTCATTTAGGCAGCTGAAATGTGAGGAGGGAGTCTTCAGGATGGAGCCTTCTGACTTTGTGGTTGTATAGGCTCTGCATGAGGACAGTGATTGCAGATCACTCTACTAGCAAATATCTAGCACTTCCAATCCCTTTTCAGTGTAGGTTCAGCGTAATTATAGAACTTATTCTAACACTAGGCCTGCTTGGTGAAACCTTAGATAAGAGAGAAAATACAAATTTTAGAATGGCAGGCAGGAAAGCAAGAAATGTCTTTTTTGTCTTCCCTGTAGTAAGTCAGTCACCCTTTCTGTGCAGCTAGATGCTCCATGCCAGTGCGTTTCATTGCAGTTCACTGCTTGAATCCTCCTAGAAAGGACATGTTCAGGGCACTCTTTTTTTCCTTTTTATCTTTATTTTCTTTTTTTTCTTCTACTATCAGACCAATGCTGGCTGTGCTGCTTGCAGATTAACCTCTCTGCTGATCAGTGGTGCTATGAATACTCTTTGGAGCTCACCATCATGACCAAATTCTTCTTTGTCCAGATGATATGTCGTTTGATGTCTCCTGGTTCGCTGTGCGCTCCTTTGCACTGGACAGAGAACCCGTCTTGCTGGCCTCGCTGGACCGGAGGGGGATTGTGTCCCAGAGCAGGAGAAATGGGAGCAGTGATCTCAGCCTGGAGAGAATCAGCCCCCTGGAATTCCGGCTCCGTGTGCACGGCTGTGAGGACCACGACTTTGGGAACCACTACTGTGTAGTGACCCCATGGGTGCGATCTGCCACCGGCACGTGGCAGCGGGAACCTGACATCAAAGCCAAACCCATCTTTCTGTCTGTGAAAATGGATGGTAAGAGATTGCAACATGTTATGCTTTTTTTTTTTTAACACCTTGTTATGTCTTTCTGTGACAAATATTCTTTGTGGCTATTTTTAAAGGTGCCTGTGATAATCTCATTCGATTTTATTATCTTTTTCTGTTGTTTTATAACTTGTGATTCCAAATTCTGTACACTAGATAGACCTGAGCAGATCATACTTATAAGACTGGAGTGTTCTTTTTCCTGATCATCTCTTGGTGATGTTTTGTAGCTGGGGCATATTTGGATCACTAGTATTCTCTCCAAGTGTTAACCCTTCTGCTGCCTGCAGGAGGGAGCCTTGGTTTGCAGGTGGAAGTAAAGTCGTGCTGTATTTAATATCAAAGCTGAGAACAGGAAGTCAGAGCTCTGACTCCTTCCTCCCTCTCCTGACCACAAGATGTGCTGCTCCTTGCACTTAGTACCTTTTCTGCTTTCCCACCTGAGTTGCAAGTGTAGCTTCATGAGAAGCAAGTTGTGTGCTGGATGCTGCATTCAGCACATAGCTAAGAAGGAAAATGCAGAAGGGTTTCAGACTAGTTGCTTTTCTTCTCAATATTTCCAGGGAAGGTTGTACTGAGAAGTTCCAAGAGCTCAAAAGGAATGAGAAGTTTTTGTTCTCCCTACTGTGCAGCTAACTATTATAACTGCACTTTACAACCTCCTTATGGTTCTCCTTAAAAGGTTCTCCCTGCCTTTTAACTGAGCTGTAGGTGTCTACAAATCACATTTCTTGTTTAGGTACCAACTTTGGAGGTTGCCTAGACAGGGTTGCCGAGTGGCACTGAATATACTGGTGCTTCCAGCCTTCTTGAGGCTTTGAAATGGTGCAGGAAGAATAGGGTGAGGAGGAAAATTAGTAAGAGACTAATTTTCCAAACCTCAAAAGACAGAAATCAAGAAGGAATATCAGTGTTATTTCCTTCTGAAATAATTAATCTGCTCATGACTGAATAATATGGGATTTTCTCCTTTTTCAGGCAAGAACAAATAAAGGAGATCTCTGAATTTCTCAGTGGTGTCTAACGACTTTGCCTTCCTCTTTCAGTTCTGAACGCTTTCAAGTATCCCCTGTTGATTGGCATTGGTCTGGCCACGATCATTGGACTCTTATCCTGCCTCATTGGCTACTGCAGCTCCCGTTGGTGCTGCAAGAAGGAAGTACAGGAAACGAGACGAGAGCGTCGCCGGCTGATGTCGATGGAGATGGACTGAGCGTGGGAGCTGAACACACTTGCATTTCAGGAGAGACTCACGGGGCTCTTGGACTGTGCTGAGACACTTGCTCACTGGCCCAGACAAGACTGTGTTTCCTCTCTGATTTCAGCCTGGACCTCAAGCTTCTCCCTGTTACACGTCACAACCTGAGAGCATCCAGGCCATATTTAGCGACTCAGAGTTCTCTTTCCAGCAGCACTTTTTGCATAGGGATCATGTCCTTCCAATGTGCAAACTGTTGAGCCTTCCTTCAACTGGGCCCTGTGAAAAAAATCAGTAAGGTTTTGGTTTGTTTTGTTTGATGGTTTGTTGTTTTGGGTTTTTTTTTCCCCTCTTGGTTTTGAAAAGATGTCCCTGTATGGAAACGTGTTGGGCAGGGCGATGAGTGGGAGAGGGACTGGTGGAAGTGTTAGACCAATCTACTTTTCCCTCTACCTCCATCACACCATTCTGTTCCCTTTCTCTGTCCACTGTGGTATCTCACAGACTTCTCTGCATTGGATTGAAAGCTGGAGAAGGCTCCTCTGCTGGTGCCTTATGAGGCTGTTCCAGCAAAGAATTGGTGTGTGGTTGTCAGCATGCCTTCTCTTCCCTGGCTTTCAAAGGGTTTACAGTTAACCCCAAAACATAACTTGCTTGGAGGTCTTTGAGACACTTTTAAAAAACATTTTTATTTTAATTTCAGTGCTCAAAGCTCTTAACTGTGGTGAATAGTGGCTGACTTTGCAACCCTGAAGAGTTAATCCTCAGACAAGCATTTGTTGGATTTATCTGCTTATTGGCCACCTTCTCCCCCACCCTTCCACCTTCTTTTCTCCCTACTACAGCTGCTCACGTTGTGCCTGAGACCCTGTTCTGCTTGTGGCAGGGGGGCACATGGTGTCTAGGGACAAGTCCCAGCCTTCTGCTGACCTCAGCAGAGGTGGGAGACCTTGCCCCACTGGTGATGGTGTGACTTATGAAAAAAAAACAACCTAAAACCGAGATGGATCCCTGTCTGCAGTTGGCCAACTGATCATGTTTAGAGAAGACATGTAAATGATGTGTTACCAAATGCACAGACTAGACTCCAATGCTGCTTCTGCCAGTCACTCAGTGGTGACCCAGTGAGCAGAATCTGAGGTCTGCAGTAGCTGAAGTGCAGCTCAGGGTAGGAATAAGAGTAAGCCCAAGAGGGCAGAAAGAATCCTTCAGGTTCAAATGATGGTGGTCTTTTGCATGGGCTTGCAGCAGGGCTTTCCCCATGGGTTGAAACCTATTCCTAGGTGCTATAGCATAGAAGTCCAGCTTTAGTCTTCCACATACACTGACCTGGCTCCTGAGTGGGAGCAGCTCCTTTTCCAGGCAGTTCTGTCTTCCCAGCACAGCTGGTATTCTAAGCAATAAAAGTCAGAATAAAGATACTGTGTATAAACAAACAAGGAAGTGGGGCTGTACCGCAGCCTGACATCACAGCCAGAGTTTGGTTCACATCAAGAAGGATGAAAAATGTAGAGTTGAGGCCAGGGCTCAATCCTTTCCTGATATGTATATTTTTTTTAAGATAAAAGATGCTGAAGGAGAGCATCCATGGAAAGTAGTGGCTGTGGTGTGCTGCTGCCAATCTAGACATTCGTTATGTATTTGCTCTGCTTCACTAATAGCTCATCCCACTGCACATTCCAAGGCAGCTGCAGGTCTAGGACCTGTGCTATGAAGGTGTCATTTCACATTAGTGTTTGTGGAACCTTGCACTCAACGCTGCTGCTATTCCAAAATGAGGGTTTTTTGCAGTAAGTTTTCTTGGTGTGGTAGTTTGTTGGTTTTTTTCCTCCTGTCTTGCTTTGTGACCTTTGTTCTGAGACTGACTGAGGGGTTTTTTTCTAGAAGGCTGTTTTGCTTTCTGCATGTGAACACACTTGCAGTCCTATCTGTATGCATAGAGGCATCCAGTGATTTTTGGAAGCTGAGGGTGAGACATCTTCAAAATGGACTTGATTTGCAGAGTTGGGGCTTGCAGCTTATTTGACTCTCTTGAGACATTTCATGTTATTCCAAAACTGGGACACCCAAAACCTCTGAACCTCTGGAAGACTTTGACCTGAGCATTCCTAGCAACTTTTCTTTCTGGCCTGATGTTTTCCTTTTGGAAGAGCTCTGTTGCAGGCAGACATAGCTGCCTCTGCTGAGGAACAGGGCAGGAGCAGTCTGCTGTGAAAGCCCAGAAATCTGTAGCAATGCTTTCCAAAGGAAGGGAGTTGAGGAAAGGATTCACTCAGATATTACTTTGACAGCAAGAATTTTTCTTCCTCTCCTGTTTGCTGCAGCAAAATCTTGCCTTTTCCTTGGATATTATGAAACACCATTCTAATATTTGGGATGCTGGCTGTCCTCCTCACATTGATCTAGCAGCTTCTTTCTTCATGGAAGGCCTGTGGCATTGGGACATCTTGGGAGGGGGGGTGGTGGAGTTCAAAGCACAGCATCAGTCACTTTGACTCCTTGGTTATGTGCTCTTGGTTAAGTTTTAGGGAGAGAGGATCATGACTGTAATGCAATAATTAGGGAATGAACGAGCAGGGAACTGCCAGCTCTTCCAAGCACACAACATAGCACACTTTCTCCCTGCTGGAAAAAACTCAGGGTTATTTTGGTCAGAGCTCCCTGCTCTAGTGAAAGATCCCCATTTCCTTAGCTGACCTTCCTTCGTGGCCCATAACAAACCATCTTTGTCATTCCAAGTGAAGCAAGTCGGTTGCTAGCTCGTCCTGCTGCCAGCCCCTTGGAAGGCAATGCTGCCTCCCCTTCCACCCTGTGTTAGCTGTAGTTGGAAGGCTAGAAGCTGAGGGGCTAGACTTAACTTTCCAGGTTTCCTTCTACTTGTGCCAATTTTGTATTATCCCCTTTTTTAAAAAATAGAGTGGGAATCTTATCTCTAATGAAAAAAAAAAAATCTAAGTAACTTCATGGGTTTTTATTATTTTATTTCCTGTGTGAGTGGAGGTGTGTGTGCATCTGGCTGTGTATGAAACCTGCAGAGTATCAGGAGAGTAAGCTGCCTGAGATGCAGTGCAAGCATCCACATCCTCCCTGCTGCAACCTGTGGTGTTGTCAAAGTATCCTAAGGGCTCATGTTGATCTTCCTCTGTTCACATTGCCACATCTCCTGGTTGAGCTGGTAAATTCCTTCAGGCACGTGGAATTTTGATCCAGGACAAGCTGGAACATCAAATAGCAGAAGGGCAAGATATTTTATTTCTTTTGTTTTTAATTTCAAAGTTATAAAAATAAAGTGTTTGGCACAATTCTGGAATGCAGGTACCGAATAGTTCTAACCATGCTGTGTACAAATGTTTCTTTTTATGTTTAAAATAAAGAGCGAGCCTTTTTGATTATGTCTGTGCTGTGGGTCTGGATGTTTGAGCTCTGAGCAGTTCTTTCCTTGGGCCCTGTACATATGCAGACACTATTGTTGAGGCAAGGGTTTCAAATGTAAACCTTCCAGTCCTGTTTCCAGCACTGCTTACCTTGTAAAATAAGCATGAGCCCTGTTTTACAGTAAGTTTTAAATATTTGCCTACATTTATGTGATGAATTGGGGAATGTAACTGTTTTCTGAGTCTATCCTGTTTCCACCCCACTTTTTTGTTGGGAGAGCTTCCTTTTGATTACTTAAGGGTCAGGAGTCACAGTTAGGAGTGTGCATTCCATATCTGCTGTAAAACCTGAGCATTAGATATTGGGCATTCTTTGAACCCTTTCTGAGGCTTCTCATTTCCTAGGTCCAGGAGGAAAATCAGTAGTGTTGGAAGTAAACTTCCTGCTTACCTTGTTGATGGCTGAATTTGGGATTTATTTTTTTTACCCCCAGCAACCATGTAAGGCCACCATAACAGCTCAGCAAGGAGGTGACTTGTGTTCCAACAAGAAATTGCTTGAGGCAGAAGTGGCTTTGGGAGGCCAAGACAGGCTTTGGTGGGGTCAGTTTGGTGCATGCTCTGTCTGAGATGGCTGCAGAGCAGACCAGTTGACAGCAGAGCACGTACCAGATGGTGGTGTTGGAAAGATACTCTCTGTAGAGTGTCCTTACAGGAAGCTGTAAGTTCTTGTTGGGTGACAGAGACCATCAGCTGAGATAAAGAAGTATCATAAATGGTCTCTCATCCCTTCTGCAGAGCCTTTGGCAGCTGCAAGATGTTTGACACGTACGTGCCCACGAGTAATGGGACAGCAGCTGTTGGCTTCTAGCTGTACAGATTACAGTTTACAGGTGAGTTTGGATGAGTTGTATGAAATCCTCTTGCCTTTCCCAGCCCTTGGGATCACCTGGATCTTAATAGGGTTCTTGAAAGTGTGCTAGGATTTTATCATAAAAAAGAACATAAAGCCAAAACGAAGTCTGGAGATGAGGGGGGTACTTGCTAGTAACTACTGGAATGCTGCAGTAAATGATGGGAGTTACCAAGTCTCCAGCATCACCTTGTATCTGCCATGGGTTCAACTCAGCTACCTGCCTGTAGACGTACCTAACTGCCCAGTGTCATAGACACAGCCTGAAAAGCACTTTTATGCCAGAGCCTGGATGTTTAGTTGCTTCTATAGGACTGGGCTCAGGCAATGTGCTTGGCTCTGCTTGTTCCATAGCAGTACCCAGGCCAGTCGTGAAACCTCTACTGGGCTGAAGCTGACTGGAATCAAGTAGGGTGCATGAGAAGACCTGCCTCCTCTTTGTCATGTGCAGGTGAAGCTGGTCATGCAAATCTTCCAAGGAAATGCATGGCTTTTGCCTTTTCAGTGGGACTTCTTACATTGCTGTGGTTGCAGGAGTTGAGGTCTGCTCAGCAGGTATCACGAGAGATGGTGTTTCAAGAAAGAGCCTTTAGCTACTGATCCAAGCTGTGGGATGTGCTAACTGAAGGAAAAGCCACTGCTCATTATTGTACAAGGTAAATACACCTTAAATAACAACACATAGCCTTCTACTGGACAGCCCTTTGCCAGGGATCTCCTTCATCTCCTTCCGTTACTGGGGAACATGGCATTAGGCCACAGCCAGGAGATGATTGATACTGAGAGCTCCAGGGGAATGCCTAGGTTATTGAGGAAGCCAGGTTCTGTGGATTTCCAGGTCCCTCAGAAGAGCTGCCACAAAGACAAGCTGTTCTCCTCTCCCTGGCAGCTGAGCTGCATTCCACAATGTACTAGAAGTGTAAGTGCATGTCTGCTTCCACCTCTGCCAAGGGGGTAGAAAGGCAGGACTTTCCAAAGCAGCCTTTGTGAAAGCAAGTTAGTATTGCATCCTACTTTGCTCATGTGGGATTTTAGAAACTCCAGCATGCACTGGGCCTCAGACTAGCCCACAGACTTGGTCTCAGTGCACCTCTGCTGACTTTAAAAGTGAATAATGAAGCTTCAGATAGGTGGATATGAAGTTCTGGTTCTTGTTGGCAACTTCATCTGGCTCATGCTCTCTGGTTCTTTGTTTGTATGATCCTGCCAGGGATTTGTCATATTCCACAGATGGCATGGAGTCTCAAAGATACTAAGTTCCCCAAAATTTCTTAAAGGTGGGGCTAGAGAGAAAGGAGGATGCTTCCTGAGTTCCTCCAGTAGAGCTAGCGATATGAACATACCAGTTAGTGGGCATCCGAGAACCCACTGAGGTGTCTGAGAGGATAGCACTGGTGTTGCCTTTGTGGCTTTTGTTGCTCCTGTGCTGACTTCAGCTCTAGAGAGGTCCTGGGCATGGTGTGGCAGCAGCTGGGACGTTAGGGCTGTGGTGAAATGGAAAATACTCATGTTGCTTAGCATCTGCCTGATGAAAGCTGGACATGGCTACAGCCAAATGCAGGTTCTGAATGTGAGTACAGGAGTACAAACCCCCCCTTTGGTGTTCAGGTACAGCTTTCTTTCTTGTTTGCTCATTTCCTTCATGTTTTGTTCCCTCTGCCTCTCCCCTCCTTAGTTTTCCCCTTCTTTCCTTCAGGATTCTCTTCTTGCCTTTGCCTTCTAGACCCATATTTGTCTCTGCCTCTCTAAGGACCATGCTCTTTTGTGTTTCATCTCTCTGAGGGAGAGTGGGAGTTGTGGTGTATCCTTCAATCATCTGCTGAGACCTCAAGCTGCACAAATCCAGCCCAGTGCCTGCTACAGGTTATCTGCAAGGCTGGCACCAGACACACCTACACACAAATGTTTTGTAGTCTCTTTCCTCATGAGGACTCCAGACAATATGCAAGGAAACTAAGCATCTCTGATGGGGAAGGAATTCCAAAGAGACATTCAGATTCCATTTGCAAAAGCAGAAGGGACAGATTTTCTTTCTAAATAAGGTGGTTTTGGCCTGCTTTCTCCTGAGCAGCTGCTTGCTGTTGTAACCCAAATGCTGCTCAGTGTCTGTGAGTTCCAGACGTGTGACCACTGTGCTGGACATTGTACCTAGTACAAAGCAAAGTCATTTCTCAAGGTAACTGTGATGGGATTCATCTTTAACACCCAGAGTAGCCACCCTGGACTTCAGAAACGGATACCTGAAGGATGCCATTCATCTGACCTACTTGAGACATGCATTTTAGAATAAGGAGAACCTGAAGGTGTCTGTTTCTCACCATTAGCTGCAAAGGAAAGGGCAGCTCACCTAAAGCAGGAGAATTAGGCTAGAACAAATGTATAAAAGTATTGGCCAGGCAGGTAGGGACTGAGACATGAGGTGATGGCAGCTCCCTCTGGTGATGGGCTAGGGAAGGAGGGAGGAAGCCACAGCAGATGGCTGTAGTCATTATTCAACCCAGAGACAGATGGTGGGTCCTCAAGATCTCTCTAACAACCATTCTCACATAACTTATGTTTTTGTGAAAACAGTTCCAGGATGGATTTTAATCTCGATTTTGTAACTTATAACATCTCTGCCTTTGCATAAGGATAGTCCTTGGATTACAGCTGTCAGGATGAATCCAATCTACTCTTAATTGTGGTTTCTATCCTTGTGCAGGCTCCTAGTCTTCAGCCATGCAGCTTTTCTGACCTGTGACTACTGGAGTCAACCAAACCTTCTACTGAGGTCCCTGGTGTGTTATGCACTGTGTCCAGTCTCTCTGAAGCTGTCTCTTCTAGTAGCTGTACCAATAGTGAGTGACCAGGCTTCCTGAAGTATTAATTTAGAGCAGAATCATTGCCATAAGGTTAGTCTTCCAGCAATGAAAAGCATCATCTTTCTGCTTTATCAGGTGCTTGGCCTTGTTCCATGGGGACAGACCTTACCAGCTGGTTTGTGTTGCTGCCCACTCTCCCCCCCCAGCACCCCATCACTGTGGGCTGACAAGCAGAGCCTCTTCCCCTAGCTCAGAAATGCCTGGCTCAGGGAGAGCCCCTTCAGAAGCTGACCTCTGAGGGCCCAGCCTGGCAGACATATACATTTTCTTTAGAAATAAGATGTAAAGGTCCTTTTGAAGCTGATGGCTTTTCCTGCAGCCTTTCAGGTGCATGCTGAGGTGTCCTTGCCTGGTGCCATTAGCTTTTTCTCTTTCTCCCATCCTTTCTGTCTCACCCAGTCTGCTGCATTCATCCAGAAAGGTCTTTTGTAAGTTGCTATTCATTACCTTCCCCTTCCTTGACCTGGTTGTGTACAGGGTTAACAAGGTGGCTCTCAGGACCCTTGGGCATGGCATTGCTGTGTTTAAACCCTCCCTGACCTTGTGTCAGTGGTGGCAGCAGCGTGTCATCTTGAGTGTCACCTCTTCCCAACTTGACTGAGACTCGCTTTTCGTGGTGAAAGATGTTCTCCAAGTCTCTGGGAGTAACTGGGGGAGAAGCTGTGGGCTCTCTTAGGTGGAAGGTGACAGGCAAAAGTAAGATAACTGCTGCTGAGTTGCAGTACTGGGTGCACCCTTTACCAAGCCCTTTGGTGGCAAGGCTGAAGGAGGAGATGCTGTCACACAGAGAGTGACAATCCGAGCACGAAGAAGTGAGATCTCGTTTGTACATTTGCAACTCTCCCTGACATCTCTGTTTAATCAAAGCTGTGCACCCCCCAGGCTTTCCCTGGATTCACTGCAGCTCCTGCCTTTGGTTTGAAGGAAATTTGTTTGGCTTAGAGTCAATAGAACTTAGCCTTCCTGTGCCTACAGCCCAGACAAAGGGAGTGCAAACCCAGGGTGCCAGCAGCAACAGCATCAGTATTGCCTACATCATGTTCTGCTCTTGGGATGCTTGAGGGTGACATGGGGTGATGGTGTGGGTCGGACACTGGCCCAGGTTGCCCAGAGAAGCTGTGGCTGCTCCTCCCTGGAAGTGTTGAAGGCCAGGTTGGATGAGGCTTTGAGCAACCTGGTCTAGTGGAAGGTGTCCCTGCTGCTGGCAGGGGGGTTGGAACTGGGTGAGCTTTAAGGTCCCTTCCAACCCAAACCAGTCTGGGATTAATACTGCATCTTGAGTCAAGATCCCACTCTGGCAACCCCTCAGTCCCCAAGCTGAACTTCTTTGGACACCTGCACGTATGTACTTGGAGAGAAGCTTCATACTCACAGATGAAGGATGCTTTAGGTGCTTCAAGGGGAGCTGGAGTTTGTAGTTCTGGGATATTTTAAAAAGGGCCACTCTGGCCTCCTGGAACTGCTACTGTTCCCATGGTCTCAGAAGAGTGGGAAAGAGGGAATTGTTTCAGGTAGGTGAGCTTGTAAGTGTTGTTCTGCCAGTGCTACTTTGCTTTCTCACTTCAGGAGTGTAGCTGTGTGTCACTCCCATGTTCTTAGTGCTGGGGTGACCACATTGCCTGTGTGGACAGAGCTTCAGAGTCCTGGCTGGCAAGGATGGGACTTTCTGCTTAGGTAGGTGGTGGGGTTTCCCCAGGTAGCCCTTGTACTGCTCTGTGGGACCTATAGCCTCTCCCTCTTCAGCCCCAGCCCCGCAGTTGCCTGCCTACAGCTCTTGGATGCCCCACTCACTGCAGCAGGTTCAGGGTGGGGAAAAATCCATGTGCTTTCAGGTTCACATGCTGCCATCAGAGGGAAGCACATGCTTCCTGAAAAGGGTTTTGGAAGCCCTCTGCCTACCCCTGGTTCTGGGAAACATGTATTTTGTGCATCTTCCACTCGGGTCTGTTAGGACAGCAGCTCCCTACTGCAGCCACTGGTGCAGTGGGGTTTGGCAACTGGAGTTGTCATGTTTTCCCAGCTTAATATTTAATAATTGGCTGCAGCAATGGCTGTTTAATTCCCTTGCTAACATTTCCAGGGCAGCTATTTATTTAAAAAAAATAAAAATAAAAAAAACCAACCCACAAACCCTCTTGCTTCTGGAAATCCTGTAATCGAATCCAAGCTCTGTCAATCTAATTAGTTTTGAAGTGCAGCATCTCCATAACTTAGAGACCTAAATAAGCAGCTTAATGTTAAACCCAGCTTCCCTCCCAACACATAACACTGTTCTGCATTCCCCAACACAAGCTGCTGCTGAGCAGTGCCTCTGCCGAGGTGCCACACGTGCTGACCCCATCCTGGGGTGCTGCAAGGAGCTGCCAGGGAGGAGGTGAATTAAATTCCTCAGTGCAATGTCCCTCCTGGTCCCCAGTGGCACATAGTGCCCCTCCCTGAGCTTTCTTCCACCTGCAGCAAAGGTGAGATGTCCAGGAGGTTTACATCAGAAATGCACTGTTGGCCCAAGCTACGAAGGCTGGTGGAGCTATGGCTGCAGCTGAGTGAGGCTTTTCAGCCCTTTTGTGTGGGTAGAAGATTTAAACAAAAATAATAAAGGGAGGGAGGACTAAAGAGCATTTCTTAGCAGGACAAGAGATGTGAGGAGGCATGTGGTTCAGTCTCTGGGTATGTCCTGCTGGCACAGCAGATTCAGAACAAGTGTGCTGGCCCACTAGTGCAAGAGTGAAGCAGGAATAACCCATCACACTTTCCTTGAAGGACATTGACAGCTCTGCAGTGCCTTGGACAATTTTGTTCTTGTTTGACTTTTTGCAGTAGAAATGATGGTACAAATGTGAGTAAACACCAGGTCACCAAAAAAGAGCTGTGGATGTTGTTGTTCTTCTACTGAGAGCAGCTCAAGTCCTAGAAACCTGCAGTTGCACAGGACAGGTGTTTGTCAGCCTCTTCTGCTCTTAGATTTCAGTTTCTTTTTAAAAATGTTTTGTTTCAGTTCCTGTAGCAATGATTTTATATTTTTTTGGAGCAAAACAATCGCAAGAGCCTTTCTGTGCTGCTGTGGGTTTTGCTCTTGAAAACCCTGTCCTGGCCATGCACTAGATGGAACCAGGACACGCAGGATTTGAGTAACAGAAAGCAGTCCCTCCCAGTGCCCTGAGAAAAGGTCACTATTTTCTGCCCCTTTGCTAGGCTTCTGCCTGTTCTCGTGGCTGTCTGCTTTCCCTGGGACTGGTGGGTTCTTTGGTTCAGCAGCACCCCAGTCAGCGGGGAGATCTTTATCCACCGAGACCTCGCTTGGCTCCAACAGCCCAAAGTGAAAGCCCACATCGCTGCGAGGTGAGCTCCCAGCAAAGTGAGCCTGGCTCTGGTAGGAGCTGGAGGATTTGGGCAGCATTTGTGCTCCATCAGGAGGTTTTTGCCCATGAGATTGTACCCGGGGGATCGCGGCTGAGCCGACTGGCCTTGGGGACGCCAGGCAGCCGGCCAGCTCCCGCTCTGTAATTGGGGGCAGTAACCAGCTGCCTTTGATGTCTGAGCTGGGCTGAGAAAACCTGACAGCAGACTTCAAAGTGTGTTGTGCCAGCTCCCCTGATTATCTGTAGGCTTCTGGTGCATCCCCCAAGACTGCCAGATTATCCTGGCTAATGCTGTGCTGTTCCACGCGTCCCCCCCACCCTGCCTGGTGCCAGCCCCTCGCTCTCCAGCCTGCAACCTCCATCTCTCCCTGTCCTTCTGCCCCTCCCCAGTCACTGTGGGTATGTGGCAATGGCTTTTCTAGGTGGGGGACATGCCTCTTGAGGTCTGTGAAGCGAAGACAGGAGGCATTTTTGGAAAGCTTGCCTACAGCCTGCACCCCAGGCTGTATTCCCCCTCCCCGTTCAATCACAAGAGCAGTTTGAAACGCAAGGAGCTCTCTGTGGCTGCCCTTTGTGAGGCACCAAGGTGCTTACAGCCAGCTTTCCCCTCCAAAAAGCCCCTCTGGGGCTCCCATCTATGCTGCTCCATGGTTGAGCAAGCTGAAGGGTGAGGAGGAGCTGGGAGGAGAGGGCTGTGTTGTCTTTCTCTCACTTCAGTCTCTCTGCTGGGACCTTATTGTCTCAAATTAGTCTCTAGTTCCTTTGCCACCTGCACTTTGGTGCTTGGGGAGCCCCAGGGTGCTCGTCTGTGTGAGTAGAAATGCAGAGGGCAGGTCATTGTTGAGGACAGGGGTGAGGAGATGGCAGAGCCACAGGGCTGAGCAGAGGCCCCAGAGCTCATGCTCCTCCTCGAGCAGTTGGCTTTCACCTGGGATGTTGCATAGCAATGCCAAAAGCTCATGGGGCAATCCTCCCCTTTAAGAGTTGGGGTGTTTTTTCTCCTCGAGCAAGCAACCTTGGCAGTGGCTGAAAACCCTTTCTGTGCAAAGCCCTATTTGCCCAGGACGTGGTTTGAGGTCTGGTTTCCTTTGGAAAGTGGGGCTTGTTGCTACTTTTCAGAAGATGGGGTAGGCTGTGCCCTCTGCTGTGATGGGGGGAAGCCAGCAATGAATGTGATGGCTGCAGGCAGAGGGAACCACGGCTGCCCTAATGCCAGGTACCCAACGGGGCTGAGGGAGCTTGTGGTGGCCATTTAGCCAGGCAGGGGATCAAGGCTGCAGCACCTCACATCACCTTTACTGTGAGGGTGCCAGAGCACTGGGACAGGCTGCCCAGAGAGGCTGTGGAGTCTTCTATGGAGATGTTCAAACCCACCTGGATGCTTTCCTATGTGACCTGCTCTGGGTGACCCTGCTTTGGCAGGGGGGTTGGACTGGATGATCTCCAGAGGTCCCTTCCAACCCCACCATTCTGTGATCTCCCTTATGCTTGCCTAATTTTTTCTGGGTCTCAGCAGTCTGTTCTCCCTAAAAACCACCACTGTCCATGGGGCTGCCTCCTTTATCCTCAACAGCTTCCTCCGTAGCACTTCAACCCTGCTGTGGGAGTGATCCTGCCGTATCCCCATCCCTCCCCAGGCTCCTTGCAGTGTGCAAGGGGAGTGTCTGGTCAGTCCTTCTCTGTCTGGGAGGTTTCCAAGTCACCATGGATGTTGCTGATGGTTGCTGTGCTCTTTTAGGTAGAGTCTAACTTCACCCTGGCTGAACTGGGCTTGGTAAAACTTTCCATGCTGCATTTTTGGTGGTGTTTTTTTGGAAAGCTTTGGCTCAAAGTGGCTGAGCAGCAGCCAAAACGGGTGCCTGCAAAGGGAGGCAAGAGGAAGGAGAATGGGTGTGTGTGGAGGCATGTTGTTAAAGGTGGTCATCACCTGGGTGAAAGCCAAAGCTGGTGCTGTGGGCAACCTGATCTCCAGCCTTGTACTCTGGAGATGGTGGTACACTGCTGGGGTGTCCTGAGAGGTGGCCCTGCTGCTCAGGTGCTGGTGGTAGCCAGGCTGTGCCAAGGGCTAGAGGTCAAGAGCATTTAATCCCCATGGCCCTGGTGCAGCACATCAGCTCACCAGGTGAGGTGTGTGGGCACAGGCACTGCCTGGCTCCAAGGAGGCAAGTCCTCTGCTCCTCATAGCTATGGGCAGGGGCACTCTGTGTGCTCTCCAAAAAGCATATTTTCCCCCTCACTTCCCATCTGGTCTCATCCCCAGAAAAACAAGGTAAGGGGATCTTTCTCCCCATGGATTTGGCTTCCTTGATGTGGTTTCTGATGGCATTGCTGTCTTTGTGAAGGATTCTCAGATCCTCTTCCTTCACCCTGCTGTGCATGGTTAATAGCCCTGCTCTGTGTCTGGTTGCACTGATTTCCCAGGGAGGAAGAGAATAAGTTTTTTGACCTCCCATCCCAGGAAGAGGGAGCTGTTGGTTTTGTCCACAGAGCATCATCATGGCTGGTGATGGGGCTGGGCCAGGCAATCCCATCGTCCCCGGTTTCTCTGTGTAAATGTAAACAGCGACTCATGCGTCATTAGAGCTGCAAGCTTGGAGTTAAACTGTCCCCCTGCGTGTGTTTATCTGCACACTGACTGTTGCAAGCTCACTGAGGTTGAACTCCAAGTTTCCTTTCCATTTCCTCTGTCACTGTAGCAGAGATGCTTTTCCCTCCTCCAAAGTGGTGAGCAGGTTGGCTTACCATCAGCAGGATCATCCCCGGGGCACCGCTGGCAGCGGGTTGCTCTTGGAAAGCAAATATCTTCATCCCTCTCCTTCTGAGATGGGAGGGTTTCATCCTGCAGCAGGGAATGGAATGGAAGCCTACCATGCTCTTATGGCTGTGTGCATGGCTGTGTCCTGCTGCCATGGGACACAGGCCCTCCTCACCAACAAGCATGCTGGGGCACTCCACCACTCGCCAACCTCTGTCCTAGCTCCTCACCTTCTCTCTCGAGGGTTACCCTGTGACATGCTGTGGGACAGCAAACACAGGGGGTAGTGCTGGGTGCCTGGCACACACCATGGTAGAGTAGGCCTTGGACATCACCCTTGCCCAGCTGCTGTGGGGCTGGGGTGCTGGCTGTCACCTCCAAAAGGGTGTTTCTGTGCTGCTGCACCCAGCTCCGCAGCCTCTCCTTGACGTTTCTGAGCAGAGGAAACCACCACCACAGGGCAGCTTCCTCCCAGGCGCTTTCAAAACAGTGGGGTGGCTGTCACCATCACCCACAAGAGCCTTCCACCACCCCTCTAAGGAGAGGACCCAAGCAGAGCCATTTCCCATGGGGCTGACACAGTGCCTGGTGACTGCCTTCACCCTCCTCTTCCTCCTCCTCCCGGGTGAGTGCCCTGCACCATGATGGGGACTTTCCTGGGGCAGGTGAGGGGGAAGTGAAGCACTCTCTGGGTGTGGATGGGACCTTTATGAGTGGGTAGCTCAGCAGAGGAGCTTGCTGGGGCTGCAGGACTTGGTGGCCATGAGAAGAAGCGTGGTGGCCTGTTCTCCTTTCAGCACCATGGTTCCACTCCCAAACCTGGCAGGGTTTCAGCGAGGGGATGTGCGTAGCCCTGTTGCGTGGCTGCTGGTGGTGCAGAGGGGGTTACCTCACCCCCCTTCCCTTGGGAGGGGTTTTCTGAGTGTTTGTTAGGCTGTGCTGCCACCAGCTTTCTTCCCTGGCCTGATCTCTACGGTTGGTTTTTGACCAACCAGTTTTGCTCTGCTAGGGCATCAGAATCGAGGGAGTATCACCACTGGGAGCTCTGTAGGAGGGTGCAGGGGTGGCCATCACCTCCCCAAACCCTCTGCAGGCAGAAATGGAGGGAGCCTTTGATGCCTCCTGGTACTCCTTGCCTTTGGAGGAGCTCTTGCTGGGCTCCTTTCCCATGTCTTCCCTGGTTTCTGTCCATGGAGCACCTCTGCAGCACGCAGCCTGGTGGTTCCCTGTGCTGCCCCGTGTCCTTTGGCTCCTGTGTTGCATCTCCTTCTCTGGCAGTGGTCAGTTCTGGCACCTGCTCCCTTTCCCAGCAGCTTCTGCAGGACTTGAGTGTTTAGTCCTTTGAATTTTAACAGACCATAAGCTTCCTCCAGTGATCTCAGCCTGGTTGCTGCTCCCTCTGGACAGCTGGCTGAGAGATGCTCTCTAGCCACTAACAGGTTTGACAGCCCTGTGGCCATGATGTGCTGGTCTCTGTCGTGTGACCCAGTGTGCTAGGAGACAAGAAAGTTCACAGGTCTGTTGTTACAGGACTTGTTCTTACAATTTCAAGGGGTGTGAAGTCCCTTGGACTTTGTGCTTCAAAGGATGAGACTGCCCAGCAGTTCTTTTCAGTCTTGTGTTGTGGTCCTTTGCCCATCCAGCCCCACTGCCATTTTGGGTGTGCAGCCCTGGGGATATATGTGGCATCAAGTCACTTGGGTTGTTCAGCCTGGAGGAGACCAAGAGGACATCTCATCATGATCTATACACCCCTGCCATATCCCCATCTATCCCCATCATGATCTATTTACCCCTGCCAACACCGCCTGTGCTGACTCTTTGCCATCAGGTTTGAGCACCGGCCAACGGATGGTGACTGTTCAGAAGGGTCCCCTCTACCGCGTCAGGGGGTCCCACGTCACCCTGTGGTGCAAGGTGAGCGGCTACCAGGGTCCTTCAGAGCAGAACTTCCAATGGTCCATCTACCTGCCCTCAGCCCCCGAGCGGGAGGTGCAGATCGTCAGCACCGTGGACCCCTCCTTCCCCTACGCCACCTACACCCAGCGGGTGCGCAGCCGGGGGATCTACGTGGAGCGGGTGCAGGGGGACGCCGTCCTGCTGCACATCACCGAGCTGCAGGACCGGGACGCCGGGGAGTACGAGTGTCACACGCCCAACACCGATGAGAGGTACTTTGGGAGTTACAGCGCCAAGATGAACCTCTTAGGTGAGTCCTGCAGGAGAACCCAGGCAGGCAGGGGGGGCAGGAAGGCTTCCCCGGCCCCACTCTGCCCTGGGCAGAACCCCTCATCTCCTGACAGAGGGGTAGCTGGAGAAAGGGGAGATCAGTGGGGCTGGTGGGCACAAATTTTCCATATGGGGTGCACCCAGCACTGCACTGCGAGCCGGGCCAGGGAGGGGATCGTCCCGCTCTGCTCTGCACTGGGGCGGCCTCACCTCCAGCACAGGGGGCAGTTTGGGCACCACAGGAGAAAAAGGGTCTAAAGCTGCTGGAGAGTGTCCAGAGGAGGGACACAACATTGGGGAAGGGTCTAGAGGAGAAGCTGTGTGAGGAGAAGGTACTGCAGAGAGATTCCCTGGGCTTTCTCCCCTGATGAGGTTTTAACCACTTTACACCTTGGTCCAGGCTGATGGAAGCGTTGTTAATCAGCTTCCAAAGACATTTCTCCTAGACTGTCAGATCCCTTGGGGCCTGGCTGCAGGTTGCCCATCGAGGCCAAGGAATTATTTTTCCCATGACCCACTGCTCTCTGTGCTTCTCCCCTGTGCTCAGTGATTGCAGACACCCTCTCAGCTTCCATGGTGCCCCAGGTCCTCACTCGTGCTGAAGGGGAAGCAGTGGAGCTGATCTGTGAGGTGTCCAAGTCCACCATCCAGCACACACATCTCTCTGTTGGCTGGTACCGTCTTCAGGGAGCAGGAGAGAGTCATGCTGAGGAGATCCTCACCCTCTCCAAGGACTTTGTCTTGAGGCCAGGGTCCTCTTACACACAGAGGTTTCTGATGGGGGATGTGCGGCTGAACAAGGTTGGGAACACCACCTACAAGCTCTTCATTGGGGGAGTGGAGCCATCTGACCAGGGGCAGCTGTACTGCGAGGCAGCAGAGTGGATTGAGGATCCTGATGGGACGTGGAAGGACATCTCCCGCAAGCAAACAGGGAGGACGTCGCTGGTGGTCACGAGCCAGGGTAAGGCCCTTGCAAACTCACACGTTGGGTCCAACACCTTAGTGCTTTCCAGGCTCTATAGCAGCAGCCTGCAGTGGCCTCCACCTGCCCCTGCCACAGCCTAGGGACCCACCGGTGGGTCTGGCCATCTCCCCTGGTCACTGACAGGGGTGGGCTGGGGTCAGGGCTGTGGCAGCCCCTGCTTTGGGAGCTCTTAGTGCTTCTTGCTTTGGAGGTTCATGCAGCCAAATCTCCGATGCTGGCAGCAATCACACAACCTTGTGGGTCCATGCAAGGTGTTAGCAGAGAGAGCAGCATGTGCCCGCAGCAGCCTGGCTCCTTGGCAGCATTGAGCTCCTGTGCACAGAAAACTGCCCTGTTAGAGTTCCTCAAGGGTCTCATGGCCTTGAGAACTGAAGTACACCCCAGCCAGCTGCCCACCGCGGTGCTTCGGGCACGGGGATGTGCTGCACGGCGCTAGTGTCTGCTAGAGGTGGCTTGTCTGTCCCTGCTGTCACCAGTCTGCTGGTTTCCACTGGTGGTGCTCTTCATTAGACCATCCTTGTGTCTCCTCCTCGCAGTTCATACATGGCAGTTAATGGGGCTGTGGGTCAGACTGTATTCTGAGGTGGGTGCACCAAGCTCCTGGCTTATGCTCAAGGAAAATGTTACATTGGGTATTTCACAGAATCACAGAATGGCCTCGATTGGAAAAGCCCTTTAAGATCATGGAGTCCAACCATGAACCCAACACTGACAAGTCCCCCACTAACCCATGTCCCTCAGCACTGTGTCTACACGACTCTTCAATCCCTCCAGGGATGGAGACTCCACCACTGCCCTGGGCACCCCCTTCCAGTGCCTCAGAACCCTTTCAGCAAAGAAATTCTTCCTCACATCCCATCTCAACTGCCCTGGGCACAACTGGAGCCCATTTCCTCTTGTCCTGTCCCTTGTCCCTTGGTTGAACAGACCCACCCCCACCTCTCTGCACCCTCCTTTCAGGGAGTTGGACAGAGCCAGAAGGTCTCCCCTCAGCCTCCTTTTCTCCAGGCTCAACAACCCCAGTTCCCTCAGCCGGGAACTCAGCACACTTCCCCCAGCTCTATGTGGGTGTCTGTGCCCAAAGGAAAGGAAACTCTCTTCCCACCAGTAAGTCTTTCCTCAAAGCAACCAAGACAAGGCTGTGTCTGGTTGATGCCCTTTAACGTGCGCAGTAAAATGGGAGCCAGTCTCTCGCTGCAGACCTGCCTGGGAGTGGTGTACCCTGTCCCCACGCCTTGGGGCGGTGAGGGGAACTGGTGTCTTGAGGGAGGCTGGTGAGTCAGAGCAGGAAACCAAAGAAACAGATGGGTAAGGACCAAGCACCTCATGTGCAGCGCAGGGAGAGGGGAAGTGCAGTCTCCCCCTGTCAGAGCCTGGTTCCCAAAACCTGAGTGACTGGCA
The DNA here is from genome assembly GCA_907165065.1 of Caprimulgus europaeus. The sequence goes on along the minus strand of OU015523.1, from coordinate 5,050,798 downwards.
AAGCTTTATTCCCGATATCCCGCCCTGTTTGCAGCAGAGGCTTTCCACATCTGCTGCTGCCTGGTGAGCAGTGGCAGCCAGGGAGCTTGCCTGCATCTGCTTGTTCATAAGGGTTCATCATGAGGAAAAACTTCTTCACTGTAAGGGTGCAAGAGCCCTGGGACAGGCTGCCCAGAGAGGCTGTGGAGTCTCCATCTCTGGAGATGTTCCAAACCCACCTGGATGCCGTCCCGTGTGACCTGCTCTGGGTGACCCTGCTTTGGCAGGGGGGTTGGACTGGATGATCTCCTGAGGTCCCTTCCAATCCCACCATGCTGGGATTCTGTGATAACCAGTAGTGTGTGGTTTTGGGTACTGGTGCCACAGCATGGTTTAGAAATCGAGAAACCTTGTCAGAGTTTAATGTGGGAGCCATTCAGGGTGGAAGGGAGGCAGTGGTGGCAGGAGGACAATACAGTGGTTGTATTAGAGCTGGGGGGAAACAGTGGTGGGTGTACAGCCCTCCATCATGTCTGCAGGGCTGGGGTCTCCCTCCAGCACCCGTGGGAGAGCCCAGGCTGTGGGGCTGAGTGCCCTGTCACGCTGGGAGCTGGCGACCACGCTGACTGTGACCGATTGCTCCACTGGTTTCTATAAACTCTCCAGCAAATATTTGGAAATGCCAAACATAGCTGGAGCGAGTGGGATCACTGTCTGCAAACTGTTTATGAACCAGTGTTTAAATTCATGGGGTGCTCTGCTTTCAATAAATTATTCGAGCCCTCCAGTGGTGGGCTGGGAGCTGTTCTGTTTCACCTCCAAACTACAGCACGTAGCCTTGCCCTTGATGGTAGACATGGGGGACACCACAGTGACCCAAGGAGATGGAGTGGTGTGAGCCAGGCTGCCTGCCCAGGGAGTTGGGGCTCAGCCTCACCTCCTGTTTTTTGGCTGTGCCACCACTGTGTGGGGTCACGACGCAGGGTTTTGGAGCACGCTGTGGTCTATGCCTACAGCCACCCAAGGAACCAGGAGGCATTAACAGCAGAGGCTTTGAATGCCCCACAAGGAAGGTGAATCATATTGTAGGAGCCAGACATAGTCCTCACCTCAGGTGCAGCTGACTGCCCAAGAAGTTCTGGCCAAGGGGAAGATGGCTTTGTGCTCCCCTGTCACTACCCTCTTTGGCCAGCTCCTGCTGCTAGTCGGTCATGGGGAGCAGGACAGGGACTAGGAGATGATCTCCACCTCCTCTTGCTTCCCTCCAGCCTCCTTGTGCTGTGACAAATCCTGCCATTTCTGCCTTCTAACCCCAAACATCTCCAACTTGGAGAGCATCTCTTGCCCACATCCTGCAGCAGCCAGTGAGGGCTGCAGCATGTGGGAACCACCATCGCCAGATTCAGACACTCAACTTGAAGGCCAGCCCTCTACACACCTCCCACCACAGACAGCAGTTAAAAACACCACTGAGCCAGACAGCCCCTTTGTTCCCCTTTCTGGTTTAAAGGATATTTGTTACACGAAACAAAGCAGCTCCAGGAGGTGAGGGTGGAGCAGCTCCAGGAGGTGAGGGTGAAGCAGCTCCAAGAGGTGAGGGTGGAGCAGCTCCAGGAGGTGAGGGTGGAGCAGCTCCAGGAGGTGAGATGGAGCAGCCCCCCACAAAAGCTGAAGTCTCTGGGTTAGGGTAACCCTCGGTTTGGGTGTGTGAGCTGAGCAGGGATGTGGCTGGGGCCATCCTGGTGGGTACTCTGCTCTGGGGGGTTAGCTGCTCTGAAGGGGGGAGATCAGCTCCTCAGGGCTCTGGTGCTTCCTGAACCTGCAACTGCTGTTTAGTGCCTGGAGCTGGCAACCCTCTCCCCATGGGCAACATTTTCCATCCTGATCACTTTTCTCATGTAAGAAAATGTTTCAACAGAGAATTCCCTCCCGTTTCCCTCTGCACCCTGTCAGTGCTGCCAGGCAGGAGGGGAGCTTGGCAGGGCCACCCAACACCCTCTTTGCTTTTGATTGCCCACAGGCAGAGACCTTTCCGTGGACATCGCTGCTGCTGAAAGCTCCCTTTCTGAAGGTGATACCTTGCAGTTAATTTGCATGGTGGGAACCCAGAAGAACACCAACAGGCACTTCCAAGTGCTTTGGTTCCTCAATGGTGTGGAAGTGGCCAGGGTTGACCCCCATGGGGTATTGATTTGGGAGGAAGAACATGAGGAGAGAGCCAAGCAGGGGCAGCTCTGGGTGTTCAAGCAAAGCAACACTGTTTATGTCCTCACCATCTACGAGGTGAGGTTGAAGGATAATGGTACATACCAGTGCTCTGTTTCGGAAGTGAAGACTCCTGGAGACTTTCACAGCATCCAAACGAATCTGTCATCAAGTATCCAAGTCAATGTGAAGCCAATAGGTCAGTAAATCCTAACAACTGCTCTTCTGGGTAAAGCCTGCAGTGACCCCTGACTGGGGAATGCTTCAAGTCTGGCCTCACCTTGGTAGGGGCAACACATCTGCTGTTTGCAGCAAGAGCACAAATGTGCCAGAGGTTTTGGTGGATAATAATGGGAAAAGAGCTTTAGCATGACCTGATGCCACAGGTGGAAACCTTTAGCTCAGTCCCTTTGCAATAAGTTTTGGGGCAAATAAGTAGAGATCTGGGGAGGATGGGTCCTCCTGTGTCTTTGGTAAAGAAAATGGTGAGTAATGCTTGTTGCTACTCCGGAGGATCACAGGATGCAGAACAAGTACTTCTGGATGGGGGGGGGGGATCACTGCCATTTCCATCAGGGTGCTCTCCCTGTTTTGGAGGGCTGACTTGTGGGAAACCACTCTAAGCAAGATGTGTAGGAGACTCTTGGTTTCCTTGTCACAGCTAGACAATGATTATTCTGATGTAGCAGGAGCTTCCTGTTGGGACTCTACCTCTTAAGTATTTCTTTATGTATGTATGTCCCAGGAAAGATATTAAAGAAGAAGAAAACAAAGCAAAACAACAAAAAAACCTTCAAAACCCAAAACAAAACCGAAAAAAACAAACCAAAACCCCCACAAAGTTCTCCAAAGAACAGGATGGTTGAAAATTTCAGACCATTACTTTCCTTTTCCAATGTCAAGATTGATCTAGTCTCTCCATTTAATGCCACAGTATCTCTGGCTGTCTGTGAGGAGCACAACCATGTCCCCTCTCATGCTGTAACTGTTGTTTGCAGAGAGCCACATGCGCCTGTCCGTGTCCACCAGCACGCCGGAGGTCATGGCAGGAGATGCCTTGATCCTCCTCTGCGAGGTGCAAGGAGTGACCAGCCCTGTCTCCGTGCAGTGGTGGCACTTGCCACCACAGCACCCTGGTCCCCGAGTGACGGTGGCTGCCATGGAGCAGGATGGCACCCTGAGCCTGGGCAGTGCCTACCAGGATGGTGGGATTCGGGGAAACCTTCGGCTGGAGAAAGCGAGCCCCAGCACTTTCACCCTGGTGATCCCCAACCCGTTGGATGAGGGTGACGGCGGGCAGTATGGGTGTGAAGTGACAGAGTGGTCCCGAGGGCAGAGCTGGACAAAGGAGGGGGAGACAACAGTGACGGTCACCTCCATGGGTGAGTTGAGCTACCCTTATTTCTGGGCTTTCAATCTGGACGTGCTGGAGGCAAGGCTGGAGAAGTGGGTGGGTGCATGTGGGTAGGACAGAGATCTGCTGTGTCCTGAGCTCTGCTGCTGCAGGGTGACCTGGGGTTGATCTCTTGGCCCTGGAGTGCTTCAGTTTGCCCATTTGAGCAACCTGGTCTAGTGGAAGGTGTCCCTGCTGATGGCAGGGGGGTTGGCACTGGATGAGCTTTAAGGTCCCTTCCAACCCAAACCAGTCTGGGATTGTATGATTTCTAGCAGGGTGCTTGAATCCTCCATGAAGATATTTTGGGAGAGACAAGTGGGACACAAGAGCTAAAATGCCTGGAGAGCTGAATGGCAGTGGCTTGCTCAGCAGGTCTTTCTGACTGTCTCCTTAGCTTGAAATACAAAATATCTCTTCTAGCAGCATAATTACTCACAGTAATTAGTTCAACAAAGGCACTTGCTGAGTTGTGTGGTGGCCTTTGTCAGAGATATACCCTTAATGCTGGCATCTTCACTTCTCCTGCCCTCCTCTGAGCACAGAGCCACTAAACTCCTCGGCGTGCAATGCCCACGCCGTTGCTTCCTGTGATGGCTGGAATGGGAGCCTTGATGGAGAAGCAGCTTTTGGCTGGGATTGAAGATGTTTTTCTTTTCTTATCGCTGGGCTGGGTGCTCAGGGCACTGAGCAGGCCATGGGAGTTGTTTGGCTTTTGTGGGAAGGTTGAAAGCAGCAGCAAACAGGGCAGAGGATCCTTGGCTCCCTGCCATGGGGTGGGATTGGGGAGCTTGGAAGAAGGTTTCACGAGGGTCTGGGCGTGGGAGAAAGGGGGTGAGGTAGGATGGGGCCAGGAACTGTGTGGGATGGTGCAACTCTGGGGAGAGGAGCAGCGGGACTGCGGGCTGGCATGGGGCAGTGGGAATGGTGCTGCCTGGGAAGGTGGTGGCACAGGGCAGGATTTCTGTCCCAGCACCAAGGGCTCTCTCCTCCCGAGCAGGTCTCGGTCTGCATGTCACACTGAGAAGCCGAATTGCTACTGTCACATACGGGCAGAGTTTTGAACTCTTCTGCCACGTCAGCGCCAACTACACCCTGGATGAGGTGCCGGTGTCTGTGGGGTGGCTCTACCAGCCCAGCCCACCCACTGGCCACAACCATGAGCTGGTCCGGGTCTTTCCTGGTGGCACCATGGTCTGGGGGAGAGCACAGCCACACTTGCAGGGGAAAGCCCAGCTGATGAAGGCTTACAACTCCTTCAGGCTGCACATCCACAATGCCGCAGCTGCCGACGAGGGGACGTACCAGTGTGAGGTGGAGGTCTGGAGGAGGAACACCCTGCCATTGGGGCAGGCAGCAGCCACCGCCATGTCCAATGCTGTGGGGATAAAGGTGGTGCTGCCAGGTAAGCAGTGTCTCTTCTTCAGCAGAGATCTTTCTTCTACACCTTTAAATCTATCAAACATGACCATAGGTAGCCAGGATCACTGATGGCTGGGGTGTTCCCAGTGGGGTCACGTCCCAGGGCCACACGAGGTGATGCTGCTTATCCTTAGGTAGAGATAGAGACTCCACAGCCTCTCTGGGCAGCCTGTCCCAGGGCTCTGGCACCCTCACAGTTTTTCCTTATGTTAGGTTGAACCTCCTGTGTTCCAGTTTGTGACCCTTGTCTTGTCACTGGACATCACTGAGAAGAGCCTAGCCCCATCCTCCTGACACCTTCCCTTTAGATATTTATCAACATTGATCAGATCCCTGCTCTGCCTCCTCTTCTCCAGGCTGAGCAGTCCCAGCTCTCTCAGCCTTTCCTCATACAGTAGATGCTCCAGTCCCCTCATCATCTCAGTGGCTCTTTCCACTGTTGCAGGAGAAGGAAAGGCACCAGTAACAAGTGATGTGGGGTGGGAAGGGGGTTCCTCAAACCAGGAACAGCCCAGGCACATGGGGATCAGCTGTGTGCCCTGCCAGGGGAGAGAGCTGCAGGCAGCACCTGAAAAGGAGGCTGAGGGGAGACCTTCTTGATCTCTACAACTCCCTGCAAGGAGGGTGGAGAGAGGTGGGGGTGGGTCTGTTCAACCAAGGAACAAGGGACAGGACAAGAGGAAATGGCCTCCAGTTGCACCAAGGGCAGTTGAGATTGGGTGTGAGGAAGAATTTCTTTGCTGCAAGGGTTCTGAGGCATTGGAAGGGGTTGCCCAGGGCAGTGGTGGAGTCCCCATCCCTGGAGGGATTGAAGAGTCGTGCAGACACAGTGCTGAGGGACATGGGTTAGTTGGGGACCTGTCAGTGTTGGGTTCATGATTGGACTCGATGATCTTAAAGGTCTTTTCCAATCGAGGTAACTGTGTGGTTGTGATTATTTCGTATCTCCATTTTAGAAAGCAAGCTTCAGGTAGCTGCACAGGAGAGCTCTGTGGAGATTGCCAGCGGTGCTGACACAGCCATTGAGTGCAGGATCATGTTTGCCCGGAATAACTCTCAGTTTGCTGTTACCTGGTACCTCCTCCCTCCTCATCCAGCGAACGCAACCCCTCTGCAAATCGTCAGGGCCAGCTACAGAAGTGTACTGGAATATGGGGCTGAGTTCAGCTCTCCTGCACAGCAGTCCCGGTTCCTGAGCACGAGGGTGTCCAGCAACGTTTTCTGGCTGTGGATACTCTCTGCAAACCCCAGGGACCAGGGCAGGTACTACTGTGTGGTAGAGGAATGGCTCTGGCTGGTGGACAACTGGTACAAACTGGGAGAGGGAGCATCGGGAAGGACCACGCTGGAGTTCCAGCTCCCAGGTGAGCAGATGGTTCTCTCTTGCATATCCAGGTGCTGCTGGAGAAGGTTGGATCAATTTCTGACAGGGGACCCACTGTCAGGCCTCTCCTAAGCTGGCAGGGTTTAGGAGAAGCAGCAGCTCCTGCACTGGATTTGAGACTTAGGGATGCAGAAGGTGCCAGTGCTTCTCAAAGGGAAATAGGGAATTAGAAGGATTTACCACATCCTCCCAAACCAACCCAGCTGGTGTTTTTGCCACTGGCAGATGATATCTGATGCTACATAACAAGCAACTCGTGGTGTTTTCTTTTCTCTCCAACACGTGGTGTGCTTGGTTGGATGCACAATGCTGTGGATAGAGGAGCCCTTTCCCAGTACTCCTGAGCATCCTCAAGCAAGACACTCAGTTTTTCTCACCCTGCAGCACATTGCTGCTGAGAACTAGGCTGAAGGCTCAGCTGCTCCCACCTTGGGGTGAGGTGCATGGTGGGTCTCCCTGGCTCAGTTCTTCCCTCTCTCGGCCTCTCTTGCTTATGGGTTGCAGCCCTAAATAAAGTGGATCAGAGAATCCCAGCTTCCTAAATACTTTTTGATCCAAAGGATGTCTTATCACTTCTTTGGAGGGGGTGGGAAGTATGACAGCAGAGGGTTGTGAGCAGGGGACAGAGATGGTGGGAAGGGGGCAAACACCCCAGGGAGGATGAGTCACAGGAGGAAGGGGCCTGCGGGTGTCCTGCAAGAGGCCATCCCAATCCCCCATGCTTCGCTCTGGATGATTTCCATCAGCCTGTGGGTGCATTTCCATGCCAGTGTGACACCACAATGTCTCTTTCTCTTACACCTCACCTCAGACCGTGAACTGCAGCTGGAGAAAACCAACCTCAGCATCTCAGCGAGGGAAGGCGAGGAGGTGACGCTGCATTGCCTGCTGCACAGTGCCCCCCTGCCCACCACCCACCTCTCAGCCACCTGGTTTCAGGAGAAGGGAAGCAGCCACATCAGGCCCCTGCTCACCCTCCACCGCGATGGTGCCATCGAATACCCTGGGGACAGCCTGGCAGGGAGGCTGCACCTCCGCCGCCCCGCCGCCGGCGACTTCAGCCTGACGCTGCGTGCCGTGGAGAAGGATGATGCTGGGCTGTATCACTGCCAGGTGCAGGAGTGGCAGCAGCAGAGCGAGGGGAAGAAGTGGGCTCTGAAAGCTTTGGCATGCTCGGGGTACACCCAGCTGACTACCATCCCAGCAGGTAATGATGCTGGGTGCGAGGGGTGGTCACCCCACACCGCTTCCCCATAGCTGTGATGGGGTGTAGTGGGGGGATGATGGCAGCTCTCTGCTGGTGATGCTGGCTCTGATGGCAAGGATGCAGTGAGACCAGGAGGACTTGCTAAGAGGTTGTAGAGGGAGTCAGTGCTGGGGAGATCACCAGAGTTGAGTTAGGAGCCAAGGGAGGGGAGCTCTTTGAGGGACACATGCCATGGGTCTGGTGGGAGAGGCAATGAGATCCCATTCTCAGTCCCATCAATCTGCCAGGGCTGAAACCCAAGTGCTTGGCATTATAAACATTGGAGGTGGTGGTCAGGTGAGATATCAAGAGCTCTAACTATGAAGTATGTGATCCAGAAGGTACCATTGAGTGCACTGGTGTCTGCAGCGCTTTGCAGCTTGTGGGCTCTCTGTGGGACCATGGGCTCAGTTGTGCCATTGGGGCCAGAACAGTAACTGCTTTGGGGGATCTGATTTCCTTTACTTTCCTCTTGTTCTTTCTTGTTCAGTGATGCAGCCTTTGACAGACCTCTCCCTCACCCTGCTGTCACTGGTGGTGGGCAGGGACCCAGGGGGAGAGGGGTATGTGGCTTTTCCTTATTGAGCCCAGTCTGGAGCAGGTTATCTGAAGAGCCATGATGTTTCTGTTGAGATGTTCCAGCTGAATGAACCAGGGCCCTCTCTGACCTCCTAAAACAAGAAATTGAGGCCAATTACCTGGTTTGTCTCCCCCTTCTCCTCAGATAGCCTGTATGAATTCTTAAAAATTGGTAGCTGTTGAAGATTGAGGGAAATGTGATAAGAAAATAACCTATAGCAACAGCAGGAGAGAGGAACTCAAACTAGCTTGGGCCTCACCTACTTTTCTTTCTTTTTTTCCTCCAGAGTCAACTGTTTTGTCCAGGATCTGCTCATCCCCACCACTGCTGAACTTCATCCTATACTTACCACTGGTTCTGATCCTTCTCTTGGCCCTTGCTGTCTTCTGCTGGTACTTCAAATCCAGAAAAAGCAAGAAGGGCAACATCACAGGAGACCAGCTGATGGAACTGCAAGGGGCTGGAGGAGTCAAGAAAATTTAGCTGGTCTGTAATGGCAGATGGAACTTGAAGGAGCAGAGCTGGACAGTTGAGGAGGACCAAGTACTAGCAGAGGGGCTTTTTATTGGTTTGTTTTGTAGTAGCTCTTGCAATGAATCCTTGAAATTGCATGTTTACCTTCAGTGGAACAAAGCAGCTTTGAATTGCTAAACAAATGGGTTTTTCATAACAGGTGCTCCTGTCTCTTAGGTTGGGTGCCCACCCATTTCACACTCTGTTCCTTGGGGTAGATTTGTGGTCCCTCCAGTATACATCTCCCACTGTGGTTAGAAGTGGTGGTGGTGTTCTACTGGTATAAGGGAAAAACCAGCTCTTTTTGCACCATGACACAAAAGTATCAAATTGTTACTCATTTTAGGTGACTTGACAAAAGAATCTGTGTGGTGTGCAGGCTAAAAACCAGTGGCAGAGCTGGAAGTGGAGAACTGGTGTCCTGTTTAAGGCATTGTGCTTGCCTTTGCCCATCCTTTACTGGGGAAGCCCTCGGTATTTGCTGTCCCCTCGTTCTGAGAGCGCCTGTGCCCAAAGAGCATCTTCTCCAAAAGGAAATGGGTTTTCATCAGAAAACCTGTCACAGGAACATCAGGACTCAGCAAGGCTGGCTGGGGCTGAAGGAAGTCCATAGCAGGGGTACCAAAGCCATCCACTAAAAATGAATCCTGTTGACCCATTAAGGGACTCCCATGGATTCTTGGATCCCAGAAGGAAGAAGTGGATACCAAGCCATCTAGGAGCTGAGTGTACAAAGATTTTCCAGCTCCTTCCTTTACTAGGAGCACTGTAGGAGAAGACAGCATCCAGCCCCTCATGCCTGGGCTGTCTGTGGGTCAGGAAGCTGCATGGCTGGGACCTGGTATTAGACACCTCCAGCTTGTACTGCATAATAAAAAAGCCACGTGTGTGCTTGCAGGGCAGCTCTTCTATGCTCTGGGATCCAGCTCAGGCTCACTTTCTCAAGGCTGAGGAGCTCAGCTACCTGAAGCCTGGCTGGCTGATGCATTAGAAGAAAAGAAATTTCAAACCAGTCCCTATAAGTCAAGGGATCCTCAACCCTTAATTGTGCAAAGTTGGATGTGGTACCAGTGAGTTTTAAGGCCAGGGGTCAGGGAAACACTCAGCACCATCCTCAGATGAAAGCAGCTGTATGGACATCATGGCAGATGTTTATGAACCTGCTTCCTTTGACCAGGGGGAGGGTTAGAGACACCAGAGCCCCTCTAAATGATTTGTTCAAGTCCTTCACTTCCCTTACAATTAGAAAAGCTGCCTGTCCTGTATCCTGAGGAACTTGGAGGTGCTTCAGTCCCTTTCTCCTTGAAAAAACACTTTTTTTGGGGGGGATAAATTTGAAGACTCCTGCTCTTGTTTCCCTGCTCAGCCACCTCTGTCTGTCCTGGCTGAGCTGGCTCCAGCCTGCTCAGCTTTCCCCTGAGGGTTGTTTTCCGGACCTCGTGCAGCTTTCCCCCTCGCTGCCCTGGCCCCGGCTGTCTCTCCCGCGGCGGGAGCGCTCAGAGCCGCACGTGGGGCTCTCCGCAGAGGTCTCCCCCCTGCCTCTGGGTTACATCCCAATGACACATCCCAGGAGGATGTTTGATTTTCTATGTGTGTGTGACAGCGTGGCACTGTTTGCACTTGGCAGGCTCCTCTCCTGCAGATTTGCTGTCTAGCAAGTGGTTTCTCCGCTGCCTGTTCAGGCTGTTGACTTCTCCTGTCTCATTGCAGCACCGTTTGCATGGGTCTGTGAACAGCTTTCTGCACCAGTTTGTGAAGGATCCCGCTGTCTGTTTGTCTTAGTCCTGTCTCGATAATGCTCTAATTCATGGACCAGTTTCAGTCTGTTTTGACAGAGAAGCAGATGATCCCAGGACATCAAACTCCTACGAGTTTCATGAAAAGTGGTAGCTGGGTGAAGGAGAGGGGCAGATGAATTGTCCTACCAGGGAAAGGCTGTCCTATCAGGCAGATGAATTGTCCTACCAGGGAAAGGCTGCAGTGTGAGTTGCCTGATAGCCAGCCTGGAGCCAGCCGTACGCTGGCTGCCTGGTGACCAACCTCTTAATTAGGGGATAGAGAAAGGAGATCATAGAATCCTAAAAAGTTGTGAGTGGGAAGGGACCCACAAGGATCATGTTGCCCAACTCCTGTCCCTGCACAGGACAAGCCCAACATTCAGACCATGTCCCTGAGGGCACACGTTGGCCAAATGCTGCTGGAATCTTGTCAGGCTTGGTGCCATCAGCACCTCCCTGGGGAGCCTGTGCCAGTGCTCCACCACCCTCTGCCTCTCAAGAACCTTTTCCTCATGGCCAACCTCACCCTCCCCTGCCACATCTTCCTGCCATGTCCTCTGCTCCTGGCGTTGGTGGCCAGAGAGAAGAGCTCAGCGCCTGCCCCTCCTCTGCCCCTTGGGAGGAGGTTGTAGACCATGATGAGATCTCCTCTGATGTGTTAGGGCGTGGGAAAGGAAAGAGGGAACCATTTTTTACTATAAACTATTAAAAAAACCATGCACACATTTTATCTCCCAATTTTGTGCTCTGTGTCCCTCTGTGTTTTCATTTGGATTGTTTCCTTAGCTTGCCCGTAGGAGTACCTTGGGAGCATACTTCACAAGCTTTGGTAAAGTCAAGACTAGATGAAACCTGCTGCTTACCCCTTCCCACAAGGCTTAGGTCTGACATGCTCTGTTCTTGTTTAAAACAAAGCAAAAAAAGTTTCTTGTGTTTTTTCTTGCATTTTTGTAGGTGCTTGTGAGGACTTTATCCCTGTATCTCCCCGAGGATCGCAGTTAAGAAGAGGCAGGTGTTCAGTTTCCCTTTCTTTTTAAAGATAATTTTGCCCTTTTCTTGTCACTTGGTGTCTCACACCTCCTCAGGTGTTAACAGCAACCCTCTAACAGATGGCTTGAGACACCAACCTTTGTGTCTTGGGATGAACCTCATCAAGACCAGCCTTCTGCTCAGAAAAAAAGTGACTTATTTAGGTTGCTACTCATTACCAGAGTGCTGGGGTGGTGGCACAGGACAGTCCCTACCCTGCAGGTGCTTTTATGGCACCTGTGGGTGTGGGTCAGTCTCTGTAAGCCGTGTGAGCCCTGTGAGTGACCTGGCTGGGTTTGGTGCATCCTCAGAGCCCATGCTGGCCCCTCTCTGCCACCTCAGCACTGCGCTGCAGGTCTGTGGATGTGTCTTGGTCTGATCTTCACATAAAAAGCTGCAGATTCTACTGCAACGTGAGATTTTTGTGTGTGGTGGACTGGGGGAAGAAGGTGGGCAGAGAGAGGGAGGTTTCTCCATCGATGGGTTACTTTCTTCTGTCCTGTTTTCACTCAGTTACCAGAGGCCTATACAAGTAGCAGTTTTCTATTCACACAGGTTGAGAAGTTTTAATTTAAGTTTGTAAAGTGTGCCGAGGGCTTTGATGAAAGGCTCTGCAAGAAGAATGTGTGTTTTTGTAGTGGTGGGGTTTGGTTTTTTTTCCTCTTTGTTTTTTTTTTTCTGCCTGAGCACTGCCAAACCTTTTGGCTATATTTTTTAAGGTGTATTTATTTCCATGAGTGAACTTAGAAAGAGTTGTCACTCACCATGGCAAAAGCTCCAGACCAGTCCTGTTTTTAAAGAGAACATTTCACTCAGCTGAAGTAAATGTATGAGAGGGAGAGAGATGTGTGTGCGTGGTGGGTCAGGGGATGGTGTCGATTTTGCTGCTGGGGTTCTTGGCCACCTTCACCCACCCCCTTTGTTCCAAGTCCAGCCTCTGATGTAAATTAGAACAGCTGATAAAATATATGTTTAACTGTTTCAGCTCCATGGGGGAGAACAGTGGAAAGCACAGACCCTGCAGCACGGCAGTGAGCTGTTGCACCCTGTCCCCCTTGCCCAGGGAATGTCCTGGGCGAGGGGAAGGTCCAAGGTCCTTCCATAGGTATTTTTAAGGAGCTTGAAGGGGCTACAGGGCAGTGTAGAGCTGGGTCCAAGAGGAATTAATCCACTGGGAAGCAGTTGCTTGGGGCTATGGAAACACAAGAGCTGTGTTGTGCTGGGGGAGAGCAGCCCTGCAGCTTGGCAGACCCTTGCTGTTGAGAAGATGGATGATGTGAAGGTGGGACGGGTGGGAATACAACCCCTGCATTGCGTTGCCTTCCTGGAATGCTTTTATGGCACCTGCCTTTGGGCAGGAGCAAGGCCAGTGCTCAGTGATTGCCAGGGCAGGTTGCCCAGTGTGCAGTGGGACAAAGGGTGACACCAGTGACTCCCTTGCCTGAAGATGGGTGCGTTGAGGACCTTTCACTGCAAGGCTCCTCTATCCTTGAGGACCTTTCACTGCAAGGCTCCTCTATCCTGTGAGGAGGGATGGTGGGTGATGAGTTAGTCATTGTGGAGGAGTGGTGGGAAGTGGCTTGCAAGCAAGGAGATGCTTTGCATCCTCTGGCAGCTGATGGCTCGGGGTTTCCTGGCCTGTCCTGGTCCCTGGGAGGAGAGGGCACAGCAGCAACGTGCTGTCCTGTACTGCCAGGGCAAGATTGTTGAGGAAGGTTGCCAAACTTCCCAGAAATGCTTCCAAACAAATGACTTGGGAATTCTCCTGGGATAACCCCTCTCAAGCAGCATCTCTTCATTCCTTCCTGTTAACTCCGAGTTGGTTTTGAAACTTGACGTTGAGTTTTCTTCCTGTGATAAAATATTGAAAAACTGGAAATAAAAGATGCAGTTTTGATATATACTTTGGTCTCACTTGATGTCAGTTTGCATTCCAGCTGGTTCCTGCAGCCCTTGCTTGTTTCACCTGTCCTTTGACCTTGGTCTTTGGCACCTAAAACAGAGCAGAACCATTCCTAGGACTCTAAACCTTCCTTAACCACTAAGAAACTGCTGCATCGTACCTGCCTACTGCTGGGTTTTTTTGATACTTCTCCTCCAATCCTCTGCCTCCTTCCTCTTTTCTTCCAGTAGATAATATGGGATTACAGCCTGCAGCCATTCTTTCCAAGGCAGAAGCCAGTGCAAACCATGGGGCTGGAGGTGGGAAGGATGTGCAGGAGGTAATGGGGTGTCTGGCTCGTTTTGCTGCCGCAGCAGGGGGAACTCTCACAGCATCCTTTCAGCCAGCTGCACTCTCCAGCAAAGAGCCTGGTGGTGCTGGTGTGGGACAAGATTAATGGTTCCCTACCTGCTTGGGCATGAAAAGAATAGGAAAAAGTCCTTTCAGGGCATGTTTTCTTAGCAGCTCCTATTTACAAATACAAACTGGAAAGCGAGGTCCAGACACTACTTGCTCCTGCAATCCGGACAGGAAGCAGAATACCACAAGCAACCAATTCAAGCATGTGCTCATCTGGGCTTTCTTGCTTTCCTTCAATCATTCATTCGTTACATTTTTTCCTCTTCTATGTTTATAAGTGATGCTGGCAAGGAGCTGAGCCCTTCTCTACAGCCAGTGCCAGTGATCTCACCAGGGACATGTGGGCACGAGCTCGCTACTGCCATTGCAAACCACTCGCCTCCATCAGCAGCTTTATTTAAAAAGAATAATTTGAATAATTTTGTCATTTCATAGAATCACAGACTGGTTTGGGTTGGAAGGAACCTTAAAGCTCATCCAGTCCCAACCCCCCTGCCATCAGCAGGGACACCTTCCACTAGACCAGGTTGCTCAAAGCCTCATCCAGCCTGGCCTTGAACACTTCCAGGGAGGAGCAGCCACAGCATCTCTGGGCAACCTGGGACACTGTGTCACCACCCTCACAGTGAAGAACTTCTTCCTAATATCTAATCTAAATCTACTCTCATCCAGTTTGAAGCCATCACCCCTTGTTCTATCACTCCCTGCCCTTGTAAATAGTCCCTCCTCAGCTTTCTTCTAGCCCCTTCAGGTACTGGAAGGCCACTAGAAGGTCTCCCTGGAGCCTTCTCTTCTCCAGGCTGAACAGCCCCACCTCTCTCAGCCTGTCCACTGGTGCTGCTCATTCCCACTGCAGGTCCTGTGCCTGGGCTGCTGGGCAAAGCAAGGGGAGAGGGAGGGAGCTGGTCCTCCAGCGTCCCTGGAGCCTGCTCTTATGGTGGGTGCCATCCTCAGAGCCCTCCTGGAGACCATCATGAAACCAAAGCACGTTGAGGTGACCTGGTCTTCTGGCCATGTGTGTGCTGTACCTGCTCCTTGCAGGGGTGAGGGTTACATTCATTTCTAGGACTGTCCACTAAATGTGAAAATTCACTGGCTGGGGGGAAAACATTGTTTTTATCATCATTATTTTAAGCACGAGGGAATGAATGGGTGAATGCTGGGAGCAGTATGGCAAAGCAGGAGGGGCTGTGACTCCTGGCAGCCCCCCTCATGGCATGCTAATAGGGAGGAGAGGTCCACTGTCCAGTTTGAAAGAGAAGGGCCATGACCAATGGCTGTGAAATGTGGCAGTAATGCCTCCTCAGCAGTGGCTGCAGGATAAAAGGCAGAGGCAGCCTGAGCTGTAAAGAGGTTTCATTTCCCTGGTAATGAGGGAGACACACACT
The DNA here is from genome assembly GCA_907165065.1 of Caprimulgus europaeus. The sequence goes on along the minus strand of OU015523.1, from coordinate 5,035,579 downwards.
GTGGCGATGGAACCAGATGCTAATTCCTGCTCCTGCCGCCGCCGCCGCTTTGATCTGAAGCAAATGCCCGTTCTAAATTGCAAACGGATGTGAGGCAGAAACCACCCAGCCAGGGGCTCACAGGCTTAATGAAGGGGGATGTACGTTCTGCCTGGTGATGTCAGGAGCGGCAGGCAAGTCAGAGAGGAATTACTGAAGGTCTAAAGAGATGGGGAGGAAGGATGGGGATGTCACGGGGTAACTCTCCCCTGCTTTCTGTCCTGGGGAAGCTGTGCCTGTGACTAGGGAGAGAGCCATGAAGACACTGTCCCACTCTCAGGTATCTACATTTTAAGGTGTGCATCCTGTGAAGGCAATGCAAGGTCATCCTTTGGTCTCAGAGGTGAACATCAGTTTGGTGTGTTCCCCAGATGAGGCAAAGGTATGGGAAGCTAAGTTGCTCGTTTTGTGCTGGCACTCGGACATCTAATTGGGCTTGAGCAAGACAAAACTTGTTGTGACTCTTCAATCCCTCCAGGGATGGGGACTCCACCACTGCCCTGGGCAACCCCTTCCAATGCCTCAGAACCCTTTCAGCAAAGAAATTCTTCCTCACATCCAATCTCAACTGCCCTTGGTGCAACTTGAGGCCATTTTCTCTTGTCCTGTCCCTTGTTCCTTGGTTGAACAGACCCATCCCCACCTCTCTCCACCCTCCTCCAAGGGAGTTGGACAGAGCCAGAAGGTCTCCCCTCAGCCTCCTTTTCTCCAGGCTCAACACCCCCAGTTCCCTCAGCCGGGAACTCAGCACACTTGTGCTCCAGACCCTGCCCCAGCCCCATTGCCTTTCCTTCTCTCCCTGCATGAGAGCAGTGGGACACTGAAGAAGCTAGCCAGCTGCAGCCTCAAAACGATAGGAATGAGAAGGAGCAGGGTTTTTACACAACATGAAGTCAGAAAGGTCCTTGTTATGGGATGTTATGCTATAATTTTGTGTTTTCCAGGAGAAAACGAACAAGAAGGGAATCTATTGAGCATTGCCAACCATGAAGTAGCCATCCTGAGCTGTGGATTGGTAGGGGTTTGGGGAAGTATCACATACAACTGCTCTGCTTTTGTCTTCTCCTTCAGGCCTGTGCTTTTGGCCATTGCTCAGACAAGGTGAGGAGGTAGGTAGTCTGGCCATCTAGACTTCTTTGTTTATGTTGTAGCTGTACATAGAACTGTGCAGAAGAGGGCACATACCCCCTCAGACTTTCTCTTCCTTTCACACTGCCTATCAGGGCTTTTTCTTTCTAAAAATGCTTCTAAAAGCATTAGAATCCTCTTTCAGTCGAGCAAATCATGTTAATCTGCAGGCCAGTAGGCAAGATGAATTATCCTTTCTTTTTCTACAGCATCTTCCATTCAAGGTCTTCACACCCTCGTGGTAGCATAGTTGAGAATTTGCTCTGCTTAACAAATGAGGGAACTTAGACACAGTAGTTTGCTGTGAAACAGGCAAAGAAATCAGAAATCTGCTTTTTTTAAACACCTCTAGAGAAGGAGATAGGAGGAAAGACTTGACTCCAAAAGTGAGAATCAAAAGGAAAAATCTCTCTGCTGGACCCAAAATAAGTTTCCATAGAAACAGATTTTTCTCAAACTGAATTACTGCAGTATGAAATGAAGATTGTGGAGCTAATTCTGCAAAATATTTAAGCATGTTCTTTGCTTATCACTATTCAGGCTCAGGATGCAAGCATGTGATTTCCATGGAAGCTTATGTGCTTTATTTGATGGAGATAGAAATAAGAATAAGCTGTGTAAAATTGGGATCTGGGCTTTCTTGTGCTTCCCTGCCACTGACAAACTTGCAATTTATTTTTTATGACAGCACATGTTGCTTTGTTGTTAAAAGTACAGAGCCCAGTGCTTCAGTCTGGGAGTTCAGCACCAAGTTCCAGCAGACTCTTCCCACTAATGGGGAGTGGAGTCAGCAGAGTGTTTACATTGCTGGGTACTTTATTGGTTTGTTAATTAACTCTTTTTTTTTTCTATTTACATGCAGATTTAAATTTACATGGGATATTTATTCTGTAAATGAACGCCACGGTGATTATCAGATAATTAACTTGAGAACCATGGCATAAGAGGTTGAGATTTGTTCCTAATCTATCTTTTGTGCACCTCTATTTGTGGCCCATGGACATTCTAAAGATGGGATAGGTTCTTAATATCTTGCATGCTAATTGCTTGTATTATGACTGTGTGCTGGTAAATGATTTGGTTTAGTTTTAGCTATTTCCAGCTGTTTTTTCTATCTTTTTTTCCACCCCTCTGTTGTGACTTTATGCTCAGCCAAATGAATAGGACAAATAAGGTCTGACTCAGAGTTTTATTCCTATTTGCTGTACTTGGAATAGATGAAGCTTTTGTGTAGCCAAGCTGTGGCTACTGTTCTTCACACAAACTTCCTGTGTTCTTATTCCCTCTTTATTTCACTTTGGCTTTCCATTGTTTATTTGGGGAGATGTCTATTTGTAGATCTCCCCCCTCCCAAGCACTTCCCAGCAGCACTGTAGACCCCCACATAGTGAATTTAAGCCTGCTGATGAGGACTCTCTGCAGATGCTGAAGAATAAATAATCCTCATGGAAATTGTCTTTAGTTTTCTTGTTCCCTCCCCTGAGCCCTTGTGCCTGTCCCAGCCAAAATAAACTCTCAAGGCATTTTAAGCAGTCTTTCTTAGTGTTATGTTCAACATGGAAGCTGTTGACTTGCTGTTGGGTCCATATGAACAACCTTCCTCACTTGTCACCCATCATGTCACTGCAACTGGGAATGAACTCCTTATCACCAGTGCAGTCATAAGCAGCAGGCATTCTTTATTGGGGCACCAGATGGACAGGGGGTCATTCCACCTATCATGCACACCAACTTGTCCCTCTACAAAAGCTTTATACTATCAGAACATGCATATTCCTGACTTTTCCAATAAATTGTTAATATATGGGTTCCTGGAAATGTTATTAGTATGTCCTTTTTGCATGTGCACTGGAGTCTTCTTGGTGGTCTTCAGGGATCCTCTAATGGTCACAAAACTTTCCTCACTGTGCCCTTCAGTTGAATTTTTCTTTTGCACATGCTGAGTTCATCTCTTGGCCTGTTTACACCACTTCTGTCCCCACAAAACTGGTTTATTCCAACATCACCGCCTTATCTACCCTATTGCAAAAAAATCAGCTTCTCCAAGTTCCCCTTTATCTGTTTTAGACTACAAACGTGACTGGGCCCAGCAGATGTGTAACTACCTTTCAGTGTCACACTGTTTAAGCAGAAGACTTTGTTCTCTTGGAATGGTATCAGTCAGGCCACCAGTGCTGCCACCACCGTGCTGGGCTCTTGCCTGGAGATTTAGTTGTTTCCTAGTGCTTGCTGAGAGCCATGCTCGCTTTGCAGGCATCCTCCCCTCCTCCTCCCCACTTTGGGACAGATTTTTTGTCTTGTCAGTGCCTGCCATGCTGTTACCATCAAAAGCCCAAGATAGTGATGGCTGTGCAGGTATGTCTCTCCTTCAGTGGTGGTTTTCAGCCCCAAGCGTTTCAAGGTGTGAGGACAAGAGGCTGTCAAAGGAAATTACATCCCTCTAGCAAGACCAAGAACCATAGAATCATAGAATTGTAGTGGTTGGAAAAGATCTTTAAGATCACCAAGTCCAACCATGAACCCAACACTGCCAATTCCACCTCTACATCATGTCCTTCAGCACCTTGTGTATTTGTCTGTTAAATCCCACCAGGGAAGGTGACTCCACCAGCTCCCTGGGCAGCCTGTTCCAGTGCTTGACTGGCCTTTGGGTGAAGAAGTTTTTCCTCAGATCCAATCTAAACCTCCCCTGGTGCAACTTGAGGCCATTTCCTCTTGTCCTGTCACTTGTTCCTTGGTTGAGAGTGAGAAGGTCTCCCCTCAGCTTTCTCTTCTCCAGGCTCAACAACCCCAGTGAGAAGGGGAACCGCAGGTGCCTGATGGACAGTCTTCTTCCTTGGATGCTGCCAAATCCCTGAGGAGGCCCATGACCTATGTCAGTGAACAAAGCATTGAGCAGATTTGCACGGGAAGAGCAACTTTTGTCACCTTTTTTCTGCCTCCTCAGGTCCAAGTGGGACCTCTGATCTCACACACACAGCAGCTACAGCCACCCAGCGCCAAATCCAGCTCTGCCTGCTCCCAGCCACGCTTGCCCCAGTCCCCCCAGGACACATCCCAGGCCCACAAAACAAGCCCAGGTGCCAGGGACACCTTCCTCCATGCTGCAGGTGTGAGCTGGGTGGGTACATCCCCACACAAACCATCTCTGCTGGTCTCCTCACCAGGCACCTTTCCCTTCTGAGCTCGCAGCGCCCGCTGTTTGCATGCCAAACTGAAGTCAAGAGAACGAATAAGAACCAATCATCTATTTTTAATCCAGTGGGAGATCTCTTACTCTTGGCTATTTTTTTCATAATTGCTTCTGTTTTCTGCTAATGATGTGAAATGTAACATCTCTTCCTGCCTCGGAGTGTTACTTTGATAGCTGGTGTTAAGGAAGAAGATGAAGGTTGTTGTTAGCAGTGGAGGCTGCAGGACATATGGGTGCTGCAGACCTGTTAGTGACAGCCAGAAAGTTGTTTGGAGGCAGTGGGACAGACTGTCTGGGATGCCTGGCTTAGCAGCAAGGGAAGGCTGATGAGGTAAGTAGTGCTGGGGAAATCCTGTTAGGGAAGGAAAGGAGCAGAGTGGAGCGGAGCGATCAGAGGGTGCCCGGTATTGGATATGCAGTTTCTCTACAACATTGAATTAACTTTGGGCACAGAAATGGGATCTGTATTTTTCTCCCTGTTGCACTTGCTTCATTAGCAGGCTTGTAAGGCACGCTGAACTTCCCAGCATTTAGCAGTGGATTAGGACCAAAAACTCATTCTGAACCCTTCGAGGCAGTTGGCTCAAGTTTGGATCAGACATTTCCACCTCCATCTCATTTGCAGATAACATGGAGTGGGATGAAGGATCCAGAACAGCATCCATCCCCAGACCTGGTCCCTGTTGATGTGACTGAGGTTAGAAGCTCTGCTGTAGCAACGTTCCTTGCGGAGCTGGAGAGGAGGTTCTCCAGCACTTTGATCATCTTCATGGCCCTCTCCAGTGTGTCTGCATCTTTTTTGAATTGTGGGGACCAGAACTGGACACTGGATGTAGCCTGACAAGTGCTGAGTAGAGTAGGATGCTCACATCTCTGTCTCTGCTAGTAGTGTTCCTGCAGATGCAGACCAGGATCTGATTTGCCTTTGTTGCTGCAGCAAATTGCATGCTGCCGACTCATGTTCAGCTTGTTGACCATCAGGACACTCTGGTCCTTGGATCATTCCATGCAACCAAAGTCAGGAGAGCCCTAAGGGCTGGATGGTTTCTCTGCTGGGTTTGTGTTTCTACAAGGGGTACTATTCAACCAGTCTGGCTGCCAGGCTGCAATGCCTTGCCTTTCCCCCACGGAAGGGTGAGCAGGCCACCAGGCCTGGGTGGCAGGGGTTGTTTGTATGCTGAGGGGTGGACAAAGCAGTTGCAATATCACTCAGGAAGTCTTTGATGCAACAGAAACCCCAAGGTGCAGAGACACATGAGCCCCACAAGCCCTGCTGAGCAGTAGCTTCTCCTTTCTCATGGGAAATGCTGAGGACTGGGGCTGGGGGAGGCCACCAGCACCCATGCTGTGGTCCCTTGGAGGGAGTGGGGATGGGATGTGGTGATGTGGGTTGGGAGGGCTATGCATGGGACTTGGAGTCAGGAAGACTGCTAGAGTGTCTTGGCTGACCTCAGTTAGGACAGAGGTTTTCACCTTTGTATCTCATGTTAGGTCTGAGTAATGTTGCTATGATGAAGACATCAAGATGGAGAGACTCCAGCCCTCTGCTTGGCGTGAACTACAGTGGATACGACTGTTTTTTTTCCTGATAGATCTTGTCTGGCTCTAACTTTCAGCCACTGACCCTTCTTTTACCTTTTCCCACTCAATTATTAAAGACTCTTGTGAAGGTAGTTGACAAAGCGTCTCACAAGTGTTTTTGGACAACCCAGACTAAGCTCTTTATGCCCTTCACTGGACAGCAATTTTCCTGATCTTAGAAGATTTAAGCATGCAAAAGCCCAGAGGTGTAAAAGCACTGATTTCCCCAGTAACCCATACCACCCAGAGGTCTGCTCAAACATTTGAGGACTGTACTTAAAAGAGAGCAATTAAGGAAACTAAAGGTGTTCTTGAAGGGCTGAATAATTCCTTCACATCAGTTTCCACTACAAAGGTGACTCTGGAGGTGCTTATGCAGACCTTGCTCTTTTCTGGACCAAGATGAGATAGCATGAGACAGAGAGAGGAGGAACTGGAACAACCAGGCTGTAAGCTGCCAGGTCATGGTAGTGAAGGTCTCTGGGAACATGAAGATGTAAAGGAGCTTGAAAGGAAATATTTCTTCTCTTATTGAAGAAAAAAACCTGAACACGTACACACACACACACAAAAAACCCTCCCCAAACCTGAAGAAAAAGCAGTGTTTCATAAGGATGGAGAATGTGGTACTCATATTTTTAATGGCTCTGGGGATGATGTGGAGAATTACAGGCCTGTTTGACATGCATGCAAATGAACTCAATACCTAGCAAATTAGGAGAATTGGCCGTGAAGCTTACATGGGTAAGACTGCTTGGAGGTGCAACCTGCAGAGGTTCTGCAGAAGGAAACTGTGTTTCCTGGACTCTTGTGAGTCTTTGAACAAACCAGTGAATTAACTGAGAAAGAAGAACTGTCTGACATCATTTGTTTTGCTTTTTTCCACAGGCTTTTTGCAAGAGCAGGTTCAAGACGTGGCTGCAGGCACCCTGCTAACAGTGGAGGAAGTGGCTTATTGCTATGGCTCCAACGCTGGCTAGGAGGTAGGCGAGTGGGTGGTCAGTGGTGGCACGGAGGATGTGGTGCCAGTGCAATGCCTTGATCAGCCATGGCACGCTAACTTCTGGGGACAGGGAGAAACATGACAAAGCTGCAGTGAAGCTTAGGTCACTCCATAAGGAGGTGTAAAGATGGATGGAAGACCTGAAGGGGGAAGTGATGATGGGAGAAGGGGTTGATGGGAAGGGATACCTACACCAAGGATGGTGCCAGGAAGAGGTAGTGATGGGTGAAAGTCATTGTCTCCTCAGCATTGCGTGTTTATGTCCCTGATGCTGAGGATCTAGGTGTGTAGCGTGCCAGCAGGCTGCTGGCAGCAGGGACAGAGCTGCTTTGCCAGGTGATTTCAGCAGTCTACGTTAGACCAGTCCTGGGGGAAATGTCAAAAGAAATCCAGAATAGGTGATGATCCAAAAAGGGACTATGTAGGGAGAAGAGAGGACTCCCTTCTTGGTAACATCAGAGTCGATAACCTCCAGGCACGGAAGACTGGGCTCTTGCTAAGCCACTGAAGCACATCTGATCAATAACTCCAAGTCCCCACTTGCACATTAGCAGAGTCAATTATCAGCTCTGCTCTCTGCTTCCTTGATTATTATTTCAGCGTGTAGCAGCTGCTTCACCAGCGTTATGGCCCATCACACTCTGAAGGGACTGAGTTAAATGCAGATTATTGACCGATGGGGCTAGAAGAATGTACTGTAAAATATCAGTCACGTTGGCCCATAAATCCCCAGTGAGAGTGCTTTTTAAAGCAATTCCTCTTGCAGTGGGAGTCACTGTCAAGGCCCTGAAACATGTTTTTTCCACCTGATTTCTGCTATCTCCTCTGTGGTGGTGATGTGTCTCTTGGCATTGCTTCTTCACATGAATAAAATCATTAAGGCTGGAAAAGACCTCTAAGATCATCAAGTCCAACCATCAACCCAACACCACCATGCCCACTAAACCACGTCCCTAAGTAATGAGTGGTTGTCCATCTCTTGAGCTGCTCATTGGGACCCCTGGGCTTCAGCAGGGGCGCTTGGGTTATGGTTGATTCTGCACATGGGCAAGGTGAACTCTGTTTACTGTTTCTGCTTTGGCCCTGGGTTTTCTGTCGCTCCTGAGTTGCTCAGGTTGCTTCAAGTTCCTCAGTTTTGGCTGAGGTTGTGGGTTTATGGTTTGAAGCAGCCTAAATCCTGGTGAGCAGGAGCAGGCTAAATTGTGAGCTGTTTGAACACCAGGTAATGACAGCTTTCCCTCCTCTGCCAGTCTGATATACTGCTGGCCATCAGCCCTGTGGTTCATGGCAGAAGTGCCCAGGTCATTTGCTTTGCAAATCTCCTCAAATTGGCCAAATGCTGCTGGAATCTTGTCAGGCTTGGTGCCATGAGCACCTCCCTGGGGAGCCTGTGCCAGTGCTCCACCACCCTCTGCCTCAAGAACCTTTTCCTCATGGCCAACCTCACCTTCCCCTGCCACATCTTCCTGCCATGTCCTCTGCTCCTGGTGTTGGTGGCCAGAGAGAAGAGCTCAGCGCCTGCCCCTCCTCTGCCCCTTGGGAGGAAGTTCCAGACCGCCATGAGATCTCCTCTCAGTCTCCTCTTCTCCAGGCTGAACAAACCAAGTGACTTCAGCCTCTCCTCATACCCTTCCCCTCTAAACCCTTCACCAATTCTGTGTCCATCCTCTGGACACTCTCTAGATGTCTGGAGGGGAAGGAGGAACCCCCACCATGGGGCAGAGAGCTCCAGCAGCCAGAGGCACTGTTGGCCCAACCTCAGTAGAGAGCCACAGATGTTTATAAAGCAAGGCTGAAGCACCTGCAATTCCAAATAAGCAGAAAGAGCTATGTGTGCTCATGCCTGCAGGTTGCAGGGCAGGGGCAGAGGAGAAGTAAGGTGACCACCATCCTGAGGACATGGCTGCTGGGGCTGGGGACACAGAGCTGAGGTGCTTGCTGGAGGAGGAGGTTGGGATGGTGCTGCTTGGGGAGCATGTACAGGGAGGAGAGAGGGGCACAGCTCATACATGTATAGGAGGGCAGGGGCTATGGGCTCCCTGGCCATTTGAGCAGCAGCAGGTTGGGGATCACACTGGGGAAGGTCTCCAGTGTGCAAAGCCACCTGGTCTGGCTGTCTGGCTCGGGATGAGCGCTCAGGTTAGAAAGCAGGGTTTGGTGATGCAGCATACTGCATGAGCACCTGGGCTGGAGGGAGGTGAGGGCACTTGCTGGGGGAAAGCAGAGCTGAGTTAGGCAGCTCTGTGCCAGACAGCTCCCACATTGAGGCTCCAGTAGTAAGTCCCCTCCCAGGTCACTGGGCTGTCTGTCCCAGCTCTGCTTTCTCAAGGGGCTCTGCTCACTCCGTTCTCCCAGGCTCCAGGTCTCAGTGGTGTGCCTGGAACAGTGACATCATGGTTTTAAACAACACGTGGGTGATCCCAGCTGTTGGGCGTAGATGAGAAATGGGTGGGCTCTCTCCATAATTTAAAAGCTGACTTTTGTTTAGCTGTGACTGCATCACCAGCAGCTGCCAGCACCAAAGCCTGCCTGGCTGTTTCTAGGTCAGCAGTTTTCTGTCCTTGCTGTGTGGCTCCCTGGGGACGCCTGTCCTGCTCTTTGGGGTCTGAGGTATGTGAATCTGCTGTCTGCTGCCACTGTCTTTACACAAGGGCATGTGTCCTCCATGGGAAAGCACTCGGAGCTCCACAAGCAGTTGAAAACCTTTGGCTTAGTGGGGAAATGCCCAGTTTTTGCTGTGTGGCATGGACCCATGCTTAGTGCAGGGTGGATCCCACATCACCCTGGGTCACACATTCAAGTGTTTTTACTTAGAAGGCCCACCCAGGTCAAGCAGACTCTCTTCTTGCCCAGTGCACTGCTCTCCCCCAGGGCACCACTGCTCTTTGAGCCCCTCCCAGCCCTCAACCCCTGCAAAGAGGAGGATGGTTGAGCTGCCTGCTCCTCTGCCTGCCTGCTAACCTCCACACCTTGGGATGCAGCACTGGCTATTGAGTTGCCTCCTCAGGCTGTTGCTGAAGCACCTCAGTGGTCCTTGAGATGACACAGCCTGCTGTGTTGTGGTGGTTTCACCCTTTTGGCTACAGCCAAACACAGTCGCTCTCTCACTCTCCCCCGACTCCAGGGATTAGGGGAGAGAATTGGAAGGAAAAGGGCAAGGAGACTCACGGGTTGAGATAAAAACAATTTACTAATTGAAATAAAATGATAATGATAATGATAACAACAGTGATAACAGAATATACCAATGAGTGATGCCCAGTGCAGTTGCTCACCACCCGCTGACCGATGCCCAGCCTGTCCCAGCCAGTGATCCTGGAGCAGAGACAGTCCCAAACCCAACCCCAGCAGAGCAAGAGCCCAAGTGATCCCTAAGAGAATCCCCCTGATTTCTGGTCAGCCCTGGTTAATACACTGACATGCTGTGATATGATCTGGAATATTTCATTGGCACATCCACATGCCAATTTAGGCTTTTGCTAATTACTATGTTCTCTCCGTGAACCAGCCAAACACAATGACCTTGGGCTCCAGCAGCAACTAATAACATTAGTACTTTATCAACATTCTTCTCATAACAAATCCCACCTTGAACCTAAACCACAGCTGTTCTAGCTACTAAGAAGAAAATGAACTCTACCCTGGCAAACCCAGGACATGCATCTTCACCAGCCTGCTCCCAGAGCGGTTTGGGAGAGGATGGCTGCTGTGGGAGCCCCTGGCACCTGTGGAGAGCCTGTGGGCAGCAGGAAGGGCCTGTTGTCCCCATGCCTGAGCGCAGGGAAAAGTCTCCTAACTGGCTGAACTGCTGTCAGCACTGAAACTCTTCCCCCCGGCTCTGGTTCTCCTCTGCTGGCATTCGACATGGAAATCATCCTGATTTATTCTGGAATAATAGGATAAAATGGTGCAAAGGAAAATTTTACACTGTGGATGGAGATAAATTGCCCAGAGCAGTCAGCCAAGAGAAGGGAGGGGGGAAGCTCCATCCCTCTGGTCACTCAGAGGACCAAGCATCACACTGGAAAGCCTAATGTCGGAAACAAGGCGATGCTGGCCAAGGTGCCTTGGCTGAAGTAAAAGGGGTGGGTGCTGCCCTTCTCATGGCTACTGGGGTTTTACTAGCAGTTAAAGTAGAGCATCCCAAAATCTCACCCCCCCGACTCGCCCCCGTGCCCCCAGCTGCCTGCCAGGGAGAGGGGGGACCAGCAGCAGCTGCCGTGTCCAGGCTCCCGGAGGGTTTCTGACAATCTGGCACCATCTGCTGGGGTTTCCCGGGAAATAAAGTGGGTTTTGGGGAGGCAGCTGTGCCCCAGGACAGCAGTCTGGGTTATCACCATGTTGGCTCTGCCAGAGAGGCAGAGATCACCCTCCTCCTCCTGGTCACTGCTCTGCAGTCAATGTGTCCTTGCGAGCACGGTGGCAAAGGAGACTGATGGCTCGTCTTTGCCAACCCAGGGCCAGCTTCCAGCTCAGGCCAACCTGGTGACCCATCACTGGTTATCCCAGTTTAGCTGAGGGGCTGGGGCCTGGCCATATGCCACCCCTTGGCTTTCGGAGAAGGATAAATGCCTTTTCTGGGGCCTGGCAGTCAACTTTCTTGCTACTGAGTTTCCTTCATTTCTCCTGTCCCACCTCACCCAGAGGTGGTGATTGTTCCTGTCCCAGCACATGCTTTGCTCCCCAAGAGCTCTTCATCTGTGTTCTGAGGTCGTGCTGGTGATGAGCACGTATGAGTGATGAGAAAGCATCCAAGGGCCGTTGGGAGGAGGGTCCTAAGGTAGATGAAGGTGCAGCAAAGCAAGTGCTTCCTCTGCCCTACGAGCCCCTGCCAGGGTGTGCTGGGGCTCCCCAGGGCTCACATGGCTCAGGAGATGTCCCGGATTCACACGCGCTCGTCCTTATTAGGGGCTCCATCGCAGGAGGGAAGGAGCTGGAGAAAGGCAGAAGCGTGCCTCCAGCAAGTCAGTCTGCACAAATGGACTGGCTTATAAATGAATTTATAAGTTGAAATTGGCCTATAACGAGAGAGTTACTGAGAAAAAAAGGACTGTGCATTGCAAACCACTTAGGAAGCTGAGATCTCGGTGCATTACGCAAAGCCAGAGGGGAAATGCTGGGTCCTGTGAGCAAAGGCATTGCAGGTTGCTCCGAGTGGTGATGGGCCCAGTTAGGTTGTCTGCCCCACAGTCCTTCACCAGCCCTAGGTGCCTTCCCCAAAAAGCATTTCCCTCCTCTGATAAAAATGCAAGACCATTGGGCTCTGGAAACTGCTGCTAAATGCCATCGTTAAAAACTGTTTTATTTCAAGGCAGCTTTTGCTAGGAACAGTTCTAGAGTTGGTTCTCTGGAGAAATATGGCAGTTTTGAGGTTTTTCTTTCTAAAAATAAAGCAATCTCCCAAGCCTACTGCTGTGGTTGGGCTTTGAGCTTGCAGGCTTGTGTCGACAGCTTGCCTAATGAATGAAGATGTGAGGGAAGAAAAGCTTTTCAGTGAGGAGTTTGTGTGCTTCCCAGGGCTGGAACAGTAAATAAGATGTAAGCAGTGATTGAAAATATGACATCCTCCTCTTGCTAATGCATGCAAAATCGATTTCACCTTCTGAATTCCTTGAAACCAGAGGAGGAGTTGGTGGGTCCCCATGCACGTAACCCATAGGTTATCAGTTTGGGAAGTGCACAAAGATTCGTGCTTGTCCAAGTAATGTACAGCAGGTAGGTGCAGGGAAAGTTCAACCTATGATCTTCCTTCTCCCAGGAATCATCTGACCCCCAAAGCTGTCCAGAAACCTGTTGTCTCTGATTTCATCCTCCCCCAGCAGGTAACCAACACCCTAGTGCTGCCTTTCTGAGGTGCAGGGGATAAGCATTTTTCTCCTTTTAAGTCTAAAATGATGTCAGGTACCATCCCCAGCTGTGAACTTGAGGTGTTCACAGCATCCTGTCATTGGTTGCACCTACAGCCAGGGGACAGGGGATGGAGACAAAGCAAGCTGACCAGGAGGATTTGTTGTTTGCCCATGTCTCCTCACTGCTTCGTTCCATGGCAAATCCACTCTTTACATGAGGGAAGGCCACGCTTCTCCTGAATAACTCAGCATCCCTGGCCCCTTCCTAGCTCGGCATGCCACCAACACGGCTGGTTGCCTGCTCTTCTTGCCTGTGCAGAGCTTCTCCTTGTGGGGCTGCTGCCTCTGGGAAGCTCCTGCCTTTCCACAGTCTGACCTGGAGTTTCTTTTCCCGTGTTGGGAGCATATTAGTATATTTTCTCTCCTTACTGTCACCTGCAGCTATAAAATAGACTCTCAAGCAATTGGCCAGGGAGCTTCCAGAGACCACTAATAGAGAGAGAGAAACAGCATCTATATGAAGAAAATCAGCTTCAATATTCAGCTGGCATTGCTCATAGCTGAAAGGTTTGCAAACCTCCTCTGTCACAGGGAAGAAAAGTCTTGGGCAATGAGAAAAAATACCAAGTGAGCAGTAAGAGCCAGGAGGTTCTGAAGACCCAACCACAGTTCCTACATCCAAGAGGCACTGAGTGCTCCCACCCCCTCATCTCCCCAGCAGCAAACCTCCTGGGATGTCTGCTGGGGCCTGTTTTCCTGGGGAGTACGGAGTACAGACAAAGATCAGCTTTCTGGAGTCATTTTTAAATGAGTTCTTCCATCAGAAATGGTTCTCCAGCTCATGCAGGATAAAAGGGGACCTGGAAGACCTTGGTGTGTATTGACCCAAAAGTGCACATCAAAGAGGATGCATTTGGTGTCAGCCAGAAACCCAACAGAAATGTCTTTGTGGACAGAAACCCCCCGTGGAGAGATGTGAACAATGAAATTTCCCTGGCTGTTACCTCTCCTGGGAATAGCGGAGAGAACACCGAGGCGTGATGTTTTCTTTTTTCCTAGAAGTGCAGCACATCTGTGTTTTCTGCTGAGGTCAATTAGAGCTATGGGAGATCAGAGGCTGATGAAAAATGAGTGCCTTGCTATTGTCTTGCCTCCTGAAGTAGCGATTCTTTGATTTCTGGGTTATACTAAGCACTTAGTTCAGTCACATGAAGAGCTCTTGTCTGTTTCTGCCTCTTCCCCAGGGCGAGGAGACAACCTGCTGGCTAGATCTCCTCCTGAAGGAAGACAGAAGGATGGCAGCTGGTTTCATAGAATCATTGACTGTTGTGAGTGGGAAAGGACCCACATGGATCATGGAGTCCAGCTCCTGTCCCTGCACAGGACAAGCCCAACATTCACACCATGTCCCTGAGGGCACATGGTGGCCAAATGCTGCTGGAATCTTGTCAGCCTTGGTGCCATGAGCACCTCCCTGGGGAGCCTGTGCCAGTGCTCCACCACCCTCTGCCTCAAGAACCTTTTCCTCATGGCCAACCTCACCCTCCCCTGCCACATCTTCCTGCCATGGCCTCTGCTCCTGGCGTTGGTGGCCAGAGAGAAGAGCTCAGCGCCTGCCCCTGCTCTGCCCCTTGGGAGGAAGTTCCAGACCGCCATGAGATCTCCTCTCAGTCTCCTCTTCTCCAGGATGAACAAACCAATCGACTTCAGCCTCTCCTCATACCCTTCCCCTCTAAACCCTTCACCAATTGTGTGGCCCTAAAAATTTTTGGTTGGTCACCTTTCCTCCACCCCATTCCCTATGCAGCAGCATGTCCTAGAGGGCATGATCCTGTCAGTTGCTGGGGCTTGCTTGCCCCATGGTTGCTTGCCCCTTGCCTCCTGGTTTCTTAGCATCTGCAGATGCAGCTGGAGACCCATAGCCTCGCAGGATGCACTGGTGCAGGAAGCACTGGTGCTGCACTGGTATTTCCACTGTTTTTTTGTACAGGAGCTGATGGTTTGGCTCATTCCAGCAGCTCATTTTCTTGTTGAATGGCTCAACGCCCAGGAGTACAGCCCATGTCTCTCCTGGAAGAGCACAGTCCTCCTCCCCCAGCACCAAGGACCAAGCCCAGCCCTTGGTTTACACCATATACTCCTTCTCCCCATGCTGAGGCTGCTGTGGTTTTGTCCCTGGGACAGAGCCAGGCAGCTGTTTGCTGTGTGACAGCACCTGGCTGACATCCTAAAGTGTTTTGCTGCTTTCTGTCCCTTCCTGAAGGACAGCTGAGTGGGATTTTATTTGGCTGAAGAAGGTTTTTCCCAGCATTGGCATCTCTGGTGGCAGCCTTAGAAAGGGGTCATCCCTTTGGCAGTAAAAGAAGGTCACCACTGTCCCTAGCACTGATACATCCAATAGGACAATCCTTTGGCTGGCATCAGTTTCCCAAAATCCACCAAAACTGGAGAGGTCCCTGGACTGATGCAAAGTCAGGAGCTGCCACTCTTCTGCTCAAGGATGCACACGGTGTGTGCTGAGGACCTGTTGTGGTGGTGCAGAGGGCTTGGTGCTCTGCCTCTCCCAGACATGCAGGAGGTCTCCTGCAGGCAGGAGCAGGTGGGCAGCCAGGGGCAGGTGAGACCCAGCACTTCTGGGACACTCAGGAGAGGTAGGTCCACTGCTGCCGTGCTCTGGCTCTGCCTGGCATGAGAAACCAAGTTGCTAGGTCACTCAAACATCGGTGGAAAATGGGTCCCTGCCATGCCAGAGTCAACAGTGGGTGAACTAAACACTTGGAAAACATTTCTGAGAACTTCTTCTTCTTGGTGCCATGCAAGGGAAGAGCCTGGAGGATGTGTAAGAGGTCTGGCTGTGGCTAGAACCAAGTATGGACAGCTGGAGCTGCTTCTGCTACATTTAAGCCCAAGAGACAGGAGAGAATGTCTGTGTGGTTTGAGGGCATTTTAGGCAGATTTTTTCCTATTCTGTCCACAAGTTTAGTGACTGGAGTTTCCTTCTCTGGAGATGTTCAAACCCTCATGAATGCCGTCCTGTGTGACCTGCTCTGGGTGACCCTGCTCTGGCAGGGGGGTTGGACTGGATGATCTCCTGAGGTCCCTTCCAACCCCACCACTCTGGGATTCTGTGACTGAGGTATCTGCAGGCACAGAAGGAGAGTAAAGCCCTTTTCCTGCATATATAGAGCTGGCAGGGGCTGTGTTCCTCTGCATTGGCCCCATGAAACGTGCCTGCACCCATCTCCTGGGAGAAACGAGCCCCTGCAAGTCAAGAAAGAGCTGATGCCATCTGCTAGCATCGGTGGTGGTGCATGGCAGGGGTCTTGGCTGGACCCCCTGCTGTTATGCCAGTGTGGACCTTAACTAATGACACTGCCCATGAGTTGGCTTGTGTCACCTCAACATCATGGCACAGGGACTGCCAGGGCTCCAGGGCTTGGCATGTCCTTCTCACTTTTGCTTGCAGTGGTTGGAGGACAATACCGGCGTGTGGCAAGCTGATCCAAATGGCCACAGATTGGACAGGTTTCAACATGTGTTTTTAATGCCTCACAAATCCTCCCCTTCACTGTGCTCAGGCCACAGCTGCCTGACAGGCTTCCCTTCTACAGCTCCATGGAGACTTGCCCACCTCGTGTTCGCCTGAGGAGCCCCAAACATGTGACTAGAAGAAGCAGCAGATCAGGTATTTGCTCTCAAATGCAAATGAAAAGCAAATGAAATATTAGTAGCAGGCATCTTCTCTGCAGCTTAACTCTCTCCTCACAACCCTCCAGCTGATGCATGAGATGAGCACTTGGTGAGAGATGCTGGAGGTTGGACACCCACCTGGCCCTGCTGCATCCTGCTCCTCTGCAGCTTCCCCTTGCACCATCACTCCACAGCTGGCACCCAGAAATGGCCATAAAAATTGATAAAGGTGTGTTGTTGCTGTGCTTGGGCCAAAAGGCAGGAGTATTTCCAGGGAGCACGTGGCATGGTCTGTCACATGTTGATGTCACCCCGAGCTGTGCTGGCCATGTGTCAGCCTGTTTTCCCCCTGCAGGACAATATTCAGACAGCAGAAATCCAGAGGAGAATTTCACCTCCTGGCAGGGTTTTTCCTTGGCTTTGTGCACAGAGTTTAGGGGCTGTACTTGCTCCTGACTGGCCAACGAGCCTGTAAATCTCTGGAGATGTGTCCCCTTTTGCTATGTCCTGGTGGCACGGTGACATGTAGGGTAAGGGCAGTGCTTTGTGTTTGCTTCTGGGGTAAAAGCAGGAGAAGGGGAAAAACCCAGCTCCTGGGAAATGCTGATGGTTCAAGGGTAGGTGGGAGGGTAGGTAGGACAAATGAATCCCTACCTCACCCGTGGGAGCTGGGTGTGGCAGTACCACAGGTCCCACAACCTCTGACCTCTCCACCAGTATCTAATCAACCTGAAGGGTATTTAGGGTTGTAGCTTGATTAGGGGCAAGGCAGGTGCCTTCTAATAGTTCAAGGCTGTGCCAGGGGAGGTTTAGATTGGACATGAGGAAGCATTTCTTTACAGAGAGGGTGGTCAAATGCTGGAAGAGGCTTCCTAGAGAGGTGGTCAATGCCCCAAGCCTGTCAGTGTTTAAGAGGCATTTGGACAATGCCCTTAACAACATGCTTTAGCTTTTGGTCAGCCCTGACTTGGTCAGGCAGTTGGACTAGATGATCTTTGTAGGTCCCTTCCAACTGTCTAGTCTGTTTTAATGTGCTCATGCACAGAGACAGCAGTGGCTCCCTCCTGGCAGAGGGCACACCTCTCCTGCAGTGGTCTGGGAGGGCTCCCTGTGCACCTAGTCATTAAATTAGCACCCCTGAGCTGGTGCGAGGACTTGCTTGCTGGCTATCTCACACAGCATCTACTCCTCTCCGTGGGACACCGCTGGAGCTGGTGGCAGAAGTGGGGCTGTGACAAGGTAAGTTGCTTTCTTTATAGGCTCTTTGTGTCCAGATGCTGGAGGAAGCAGAACTGGGGAGGAGGCTTGGAGGTGGCAATAAGCAACCCTTCCCTAGACTAGTGACAGCCTGGTCCTGAGGTAGCTCCCACTTCAGGGGCTGCTTTGTCTGCCAAACCATGGCAGGGAGCATCCCTCTGGGAAATGGGGACATGTGGTGGGAAAGGGATATTTGCCAACAGGAGGTTACGTTGTGGTAGAGCCAGAGAACGGGAGGTTTGAGGAAGGGATGGATGAAGTTAAGGGACAGCATGGTTGCCAGCACTGCTTTTGGGTCACAGGTGCTAGGGCTCATCATCACTTGGTTTTGTTGATAGGCACTGTGGTTGCCAAACACTTGCTGTGGGTGCCTGGAAAGGTGCTTTGCCCACTCCAGCAGGTCTAGAGTGAGGAGGAAGATACACAAGGGAAAGAAAGAAAGCTTTAGCTGATGAAGTGGCTCTGCTCTGAAAGAAAGAGCACACAACAGGTATCAACAGGGTGAGGATGGGAAAAGGAGCTTTCTTCCATTTGTCACTCTCTACATTATAAATGTTCCTCGGTGCCCTGCTGCTCAGGCAAATCACAGGATGCTCTAAGCAGGGCAGTCAGTACAGACTCCTTGTGCTACACGAGTTGCTTGTCAGCCCCAGCTGCTTCTCATCCTTCTTGTGTTGCTGTTTCTTCCTCATCTCTTTTCTTTTGGAGGAAACCAGGATTAAGGGTAAGGCTCACTACAGCCTGCCTTTAGGAACAGTAGATTTATAGGGAGAAGATTCCTTATGCTGTTAAAGATAATCACATCTAAATAGTTGTGGTGGGTTGACCCTCTCTGGACTCCAGGTGGTCACCAAAGCCACTCTATCACTCTCCACCTCAACTGGACAAGGGGAGGAAAAATATAACAAAAAGATCATGGGTTGAGATAAATCACAGAATCCCAGACTGGTTTGGGTTGGAAGGGACCTTAAAGCTCATCCAGTTCCAACCCCCCTGCCATCAGCAGGGACACCTTCCACTAGACCAGGTTGCTCAAAGCTTCATCCAACCTGGCCTTGGACACTTCCAGGGAGGAGCAGCCACAGCTTCTCTGGGCAACCTGGGCCAGTGTCTGACCACCCTCACAGTGAAGAATTTATACTTGGAAAGGTATAGAGAGGAAGAGAGGGTTTCTGGAGGGAGGAGTAGACTCCTCCCTTATTTTTGCATGGCTCTGATGCTAGTGTAGAAGAACAGCCCTCAGGCCTTGGAGCCTCAAATCTTGAGCCTGTTATTAAGCCCTCACATACACAGCACTGCACAAAATAAGAGGATGCCCATGCTGTGTTGTCAGGGATGAGGCTCCCATAGCATGTCTCCCAGGGGAGGAGAGTCTCTGTGCTTCTCTTTGCCCTTGTCCTCTGCTGAGCACCAGCAAAACAACCCCTCCAGCAGTAGAGGAAGTCTTTCTTGGAACAATCCTTACCCATGGGGACCAGGATTAAGCTACAGTGCTCTGCGACTCATTTACCACACTCCACCAAACAGCCTTTGGTTGGTAATTTTCACTCAGTGCATTTTTGTGTTTGGAGAATTAATTGCTTTAATAAGGAGCTTAATTAGAAGTGCAAAAGTAGGATAAACAGCAGAAATGTTGGATAAGCCCTGAAGACCCTTTCCATGAAGAGAGATGCTGCCCCACCGCCCTCCCAGTAGGAAGGGGTATTGGGGCAGGGGATGGCATTGCTGGATCCTGCAGCCAGGTTTCACACCTCACTGCTGATTCTCCTGGGGAAAGCCACCCAAGTGCCATGGTGTGGTGATATACAAAGGCTTAAATGATAAGCCTCAAACCAGAGTTGACTGTTGAGTGAACTTCCCAACCTGTATCATGTCAGCATGAAATAAGACCGTGAGACTTTACCTCCTACAATCCAAAGCCAGGTGCAGAATACCAAAATAGGAGCTTCTCAGACATATCTTGGGTCTGGGCCAAATCTGGTATGTGCCCATGTGAGGTGAAACCAACCCACCAGATGTTCCCTTGCCTTTCTGTCTGTGTAATTTGTTTGTTAGATGGTATAACAGCAGGACCCTCTCACAGCAAAGATGGAGACCTCACCTATGAGTGGACACACTGTGTAGGACTTCCCACTTGCCAGGGAAAGGCTCTCCAGATCCTCTGTTGTGACAGGGGCTCCCAGCTGAAGCACAGATCTGGATGATGATCAGTATTTGGGCAATTGGTGAGGGATCTCCCTTAATCACTACAGTTAACCTACATGGTGATGACTAGGTGCATTACCCTGTTTAACTCTGTACCTTGCTGCTCCTTCTTCTTTTTCCCCTGCTTTAAGCTAGAGTAAAATAAGTTTGTTCTTGGTGGTAAGTTGGTGTCTGTGTCCTGTTTGCTTACCCATCAGTTAGCAAAACATATAGTACAGGAGTCTTGTGCCAAGGGCAGCTCCCATCAGAGAGTCTGTTTGGAAACAACATGCTTTTGAGTCACTCGTGGCAAAACAGCGTTTCCAGAGAGCTCTGTCTTCCAGAGGCTTTCCCAACAGGTCTCCATGTGCAGTCCCACATTTTGTCATGTCCTGGGGTGTTAGGACACCAGAGGAAAAGCAGGGGCTGCAGCCCTCCCCATGCTAGAACACAGCACAAGGAGCCCCATTGGGGTGATGCACCTTTCTCACCCCTCACCTCCAGGCTGATTCCACAGCCTGGTCGTTCCCACAGTGAAGATGAACGTTTCTGACTCCAGCTGAGTTAAAGAGCTTCAAGAACAAATGAACTCCAAAGCAGAAATAGGTTATTTTCCTTCTATCCCCTGAAGCATCTATCAGCAACGGAAAAAACCCCCCAACCCCTCCATGTTCAGGGCAACTGAATCCATTTGCAAATGCATGTCAAGTTCGACAAATAGTTTGGGCTTAAATAATGGAGGGTGGCTTTTTTTTTCCAATCTAAATGTTTTATTCCTACAGTTTCTAAACAAAACATTTCACTTTTTCATTTTGAAATAATGTTCTGTTGTGAAATATTATTAGTAAAAAAAGCATAAAGCAAAGCACAAGCCCTGAATATGAAGTAAATGGCACTGAATTTTCATGTCAAAAGCAAGGATGTAGCCAACCCACGGTGTTTATATTTTTTCCATGGTAGGTGTCAGCAAGCAAACTGGAAAATCTGCATTTCTGGACAGCCTGAAATTATTCTTTTCTCTTTTTTTTTTTCCCCACCCCTAACAGTGAGCTCAGAAATCAGTTTTCACGGGTCCATTTTCTGAGCAATCTCATCACTGCTGTCAGAATGATCTCTCTACTCTTATTTGTACCCAAAATAGAGATAAGAAGATTCCTGAAGTAGAGTGTAGAGGTGTAATTCCTCTTCCTGCATCAGTTAAATCCCTTGGCATCACTCTGATTTAAGACTGATCTTTTCCTTCCCCCTGGGGCAGCTCACATTGTAGGTGGTGGTGGTCATAGCAGGACCATCACCTTGCTCTCCTGTAGCACCTGGACTTCCTGAGGCCCTTATTAATTAATTAAACCTTGCAACAGCTCCATGAGGTACATGTAGCACATGCAGTGATTGCTTTTCCTGTTACCAAAGCCCTCATCTGTCAATGTGTGGTCTTTTCTCTGGTTTGGGGTTTTCTGTTTATTTGTTTGTTGGTTTTTTTTGTCTCTCAGCCTCACTCTGCACTTGGGCTTTTCCAGCCATCTCCTTTCTGCCTCTGCGGACAAATTGCCTGATGACATCTACCCCATGCAGTCAGACAAATCACACTGGTGCAAATTATTTGGTCCCCTAAGCATTGCTTGATTAATTTGGTTGGCACTGTGGGGTGGCTCATCAGTAGGCAGAGGGAGATGATGACCAAAGTGATGTTCATTTGTTATATCTCCTGCAAGCCTGGGGTAGCTCCTGTGGAGAACTGCCCAGGGAAAATGTCTGATGAAACCCAAGCACTGGTGAGCTGCTGGGCTGCTTGTGATCCAGTAGCTGGCATGTCCCAGTCTGAGTGGTAGCAGGGCTTGGCTTGGGCTGCCTGGGGTTTTAATTGCAGCATGTAGAGGTGTCACCCAGTACCATGGTACATGAGCTTTGCTTTACAGGGGAAGCAACTTATGAAACCCTTCTTCAATTTCAGCATGAACAAAAGTCTTCCCTCTTTATTGACTTTTCTCTTGGAGGGTCCCTAGCCAGCTGCCAGGGTCTCTTTTGCTATCCACTCGCTGCATAGCTCCTCTGCCTGGTGCTGGTGGGTGTCTACCACTGCAAATGTCCTGTCCCATGCACAGAGCAGGGGGAGACACAGCTCCATGTCCTCTTCTCTCTGGTGCTAACACTTAGCCATCAGCTGTCAGAGAAGGTCTCCACATCTTCCCACCCTCTGGCTAGTTTCATATTTGTTTTTCTGTGGTCCTTGCTGCCAGTCCCAGCAAAGCGTCCCTGCCCATCTCTGACAGTAAGAGCTGGTGGTTCCTACAGACACAGCAGCTGAAACTCTGGCAATGCAAATGCAGCTGCCAAGAGAGGGCGTTGAGGCACTGTCAGTGGCAGGGCTGGCTGGGGACCAGCCTGAGCTGCTCCATGGGCAGCCCCAGCCAGCTCCCGCACACGTGGCTCTGAGTTTTACCTGTGATCTCTGCTCTGTAGGCACAGAGGATGGGTTGGTGCTTTTGTGAAGGGCTCAGCAGAGCTTCACAGCTGAGCTGGCTGCACAGCCTGGTCTGCTGCAATGTCCCACCCGTGCAGGCTATGTGGACCCACCTGGGCACTGGCTTACCTGTGCCTGAAATGATGGGGATAATGTTCTTCATACACCCCAGCATATGTGGGTGCTTGCTGCAAGTGTGTGTGTGGAGCAGGCTGCTGGTGGAGAGGCAGGAAGGGTGGTTATCACAGAATTGCCTGGACTGGAAAAGACCTTTAAGATAATTGAGTCCAATCATGAACCCAACACTGACAAGTCCACCTCTAACCCATGCCCCTCAGCACTGTGTCTACACGACTCTTCAATGCCTCCAGGGATGGGGACTCCACCACTGCCATGGGCAACCCCTTCCAATGCCTCAGAACCCTTTCAGCAAAGAAATTCTTCCTCACATTCAATCTCAACTGCCCTTGGAGCAATTTGAAGCCATTTCCTCTTGTCCTGTTCCTTGGTTGAACAGACCCACCCCCACCTCTCTCCACCCTCCTTTCAGGGAGTTGGAGAGAACCAGAAGGTCTCCCATACTCCCTGCTCCCCACTGGCTTTTTCCCTCTTGCAGGGAGAGTGCAGGATGGGGATCTGGGGAAGCAGACCCAGCACGAGCAGACCCTACCCACCAGTAGGTCAATGACAATAGGGCAGGGTTCTCCTTGCTTTTCTCTGCTCCAGCCTCAGAGACAGTGGATGTCTGTGTCCTAAACTGCCCTCTGGCCGTGAGTCATGGGAGCCAATCATAGAATGGTTTGGGTTGGAGGGGACCTTTAAAGGTCATCTAGTCCAACCCCCAAAGGAATGAATGAATGAATGCCCAGGCCAGCTCCCTTTCTGTGTTCACACCACCTTCACCTGCACCTTCAAGGGGGACAGCAGGGGCTGTCACCAGCCAAAGTGGCCATCCACCTCCTCACTTCACATCAGCCTTCAGGTTCACGTCACATCCATCCTTAATGGAGCTAAACCACCCAACTCCTCTTTAAGCAGCTATCTGCACCACTGAGATGAACAGCAGCATTTATGGAAATGTATGTATTGTTTAAGGTGAAGCTAGGGTCAGGCTGTACCTCAGAGGAGAATCTCAGCCAGAGCATGAAATGCATTTCATGCTGATTTCTGCAACCTTTAACTGTCTTTTCCTTGAGAGAGGTGCTGTCTCTGAAAGGAAATGCTCAAAAGCAGTGAATGAGGCTTTGCATTTGGAGAAAATAAGGGCCAGGGTTTGCAGCACCAACTTGTTCTGCTTCCCCCAGAAAGCCACTGAGCTGTCTGGGGCTCTGCTCTCCTCTTTGGTAAGGGGTGACATGAATGTTGACCTAGAGGCTGGGGAAGAATGGTGGAGCAGGCAAATCTCTGGACTCTGTCAGTAAGCCCACAATAAGCAATCGTATGGAAGTGTCATCTGAAATGCCAGAGCAAGGAATTTATGTTGGGAAAACTCTCCTGAGCTCATTCTTTGGATATAAGCACTTACTGGCTTGTAAATGGGTTTGACCAGTGACATATCCCAACAGTGGTGTGATGTCCCTTGTGTTTGAGTGGCAGCATCTGGATGTACATTTGCCTGGTGAAAATTGATTGCTTTGATTTTTTTTTGGCTTGGGCTTCACATTTTGGAAGCTGTAGGTACCTGTGGAATGGAGGGTGAGAAATGTGAGCTAGATCAATGCAATGAGGAAGGAGTCAAAAAGCGAGGCAGCTGTATTTGTTGGAAGGAAAATGGATGGAGGCTACGGAAAGCAATCACGGTTAGGAGTGAGAGAGTGATGGTATTCAATCAGGAGACAAGGAAAGAGTACATTTTGGAGCAGTAACTGGTGTTAGCTTCCCGTTAACCATAATAATAACTGTATCCTGGAGTGATCACCGAGTTCATTTAGACCCAGATACAATTATTGCATTGTGTGCAACAAGCACCCTCAATTTGCTGTGTGATATTGAGCTGGAGTCAGCTCCCTTATGGGCTCCAGTTTCCAGAGGCTGGGCTGCTAACAAAGTGCCCTCTCAATCTCACACACCATCACTCACTGCATGTTCACTCACATCTATATTCTCTGATAAAATCAGGGGCTTTGCAGCTAAAATGCCAGGCAGTATTTCTTTCAGAGAACTCTGTCTTTCTGGCAGCAGCTTGAGAGTCCTTCATTGTAGACTTGGAGCTCTCCATGCTTGGAAAAAAAAAGCAGAGTGTCCATCCAGTCCCCAGTTTGGAACTGGAGCAGTTGGGCTCTGTTGCAGGTGTATTTTGGCCATGAAAAATATGATGCACTCATCAGCCATTGGAAATGCTCTCATTAACTTCAGCAGCCTCGGTGTTGCCTCTGCGAGGCAAGCAGAAGCCCTGGGGAGTAATAAAGCTGACACACCCCAAGCTTAAATTTGGACAAGCTTTTTAATACCCAGCTGAAGCGATTACAGGAATGAGGAATGACCTACTTGTTTGTGTGTGGCGGGTCTGTGAGATGTGCAGAAGGCTTTGCTCATTAGAAGAAGAGGTCTGCAGGGTGGAGTTGCCCCACCAGCGCCAGAGCTGCAGCCAAGCATGTGGATTAGATGGTGCCTCCAAGGAGCTGGGCTCTTGCCTATGTTTGGAAATTCCCCGCTCTGCCTCTAATTTTTAGAGACAAAACACCTTCTGCTGTGAGGCAAGGGTGGCTAATCCCAGCTTCTAAAGCTACTAGAGGTTTGCAAGTAGTTCAGGCTCATCTGCAAAGCCAGCGCTACCTTGTGCAGTGGGGCTGGGACCTATGGGCAGGGCTGTGCCATACGAGCCACCCCACAAGCCCAAGTGGGTTTTGTGAGTGCCAAGGCATGCCATGCTGTAAGCTGGTATCCACCACTCCTGCATCCTGATCTTCCATATCAGCATTAATAAATGTGTTTTGGACACATGCAACATCTTATTTTTTTTTTCTATACAGTAACTTCCAAGGAGGGGAAAAAAAATAACAGGGGGAAGCTGTGTGACCCACAGTCCCAGGATGCTGGAGTGCTGGATGAGAGAATTCTTGCCTGTTGCATGATTCCTCAGCAGAGAGGAATATTTAACCTGGTACAAAGGCAGCTGCCTTGAGAGAAGAGTTTGTCCCATCTTCTGCTGGCTGAAAGTACAAAGGCCTCAGGTGCGTTACTGGTACCCAGGGATTTACCCTGATCTGGAGTTTGAGGACTTCCTAAGATGGGATCCAATGAAGGAGCTGGAAGGTGTGCTATAACTTGATGAGTATGATAACTACACAAATGTGTTAACTGACTCGGTCCTGCTGTGACCTAAGACATGAACCCTGTGCTGTCCCCATTTGGGGTGGCCTGACCCCAAATTTCTCCATGCCTGCTGCCTGCCAAGGAGGGACCCCAGGCTATTGTGTCGCTCTGATACCTCTGCATGGGGAAATGAGACAGGCCTGCTGGGGCACAGATGGCACCTACAAGGGTTCCTCCACCCTCACCTCCCCTCCCCTGTCCCAGCTGAGTGAGGAGGCAGGTGGCACGGGCAAGCAACCCGAGTCCCATGGGTCACAGCACTGCAGGTGCAGCCACTGAGTCCTTGGGCCACTGACAAGGAGAAAAATTGTGTTGTTATAAATCTACAATCTGGTGTTAATAGCTTTGGGCTACAGGCTCATAGATTAAATTTCAGCCTTATATTTCACAGAAGTCACACAGTGTCAGGTCAAGGTGCTGTAAGTGAGCAGCTTTCTGAAGGTGTGTTGGGCATCTGGCAGGTGAACTAAGTAGGGCAATGAAATAAAGTATAACAACATATAGATTGAAGAACAGCAGAGTTTCTTAGGGGTAAGATCAGGGCTGTAAAATAGCATCTCGGAGAAATAATGGAAGCATCTCCACAATTGAGTTATTTAAAAGAAAGAAAGATTGGACAAATGTGAGGTGGTGTGTATTAACCTAGTGGTGTGAAAATCGTGGCAATTTTGTCAGAAAAAGGATGACAGAGGGGCATGCTGTTCCATTTTCAACAATTTTACTCTGCTGCTTGCTTTCCTTTGGAGACTTAGGAGGAAGTTTGGTTTGGTTGGGTTTTTTGTTGGGGAAGGGGAGGTTTCTTTAGCTGTTGATCCCACAGAAAAAGAAATTATTTTTATTCTGAAACTTTAGCTTGTGCAGTTTCTCATGGTGGGTACCACCTGGCTGGGTGCTGCTCTGCAGCAGCTTACAATCACAGAATCACAGAGTGTTGTGAGTGGGAAGGCACCCACGAGGATGATGGAGTCCAACTCCTGTCCCTGCACAGAACAAGCCCAACATTCAGACCATGTCCCTGAGGGCACACGTTGGCCAAATGCTGCTGGAATCTTGTCAGGCTTGGTGCCATGAGCACCTCCCTGGGGAGCCTGTGCCCGTGCTCCACCACCCTCTGCCTCAAGAACCTTTTCCTCATGGCCAACCTCACCCTCCCCTGCCACATCTTCCTGCCATGTCCTCTGCTCCTGGCGTTGGTGGCCAGAGAGAAGAGCTCAGCGCCTGCCCCTCCTCTGCCCCTTGGGAGGAAGTTCCAGACCGCCATGAGATCTCCTCTCAGTCTCCTCTTCCCCAGGCTGAACAAACCAAGTGACCTCAGCCTCTCCTCATACCCTTCCCCTCTAAACCCTTCACCAATTTTGTGTCTTCTTTTTGGGCTGCCCAGTTTCCTCCATCCATGGTCCTACTGGAAAGCCCCAGCACAGCAGCAGGGCTGTCTTCTGCAGCTGACAAAGGAAGCAACAGCCCAGTGAGTTGGATTTCCCAGCCTTGTTCCCTGCAAGCTATCCCTGATCACATCAGCCTTACCCTTCTTACCTGTTCCTGTTGCTCAGATAGTCCCAGCATGGCTTGCCCTAGCTTGTGCATGGTGTGGCTAGCTGCGATCAGCTCAGCTATGGGGTGGCAACTGGTCAGGACTGGGCGGCAAGGAGCCAGCCCTGCAGAGCCTGTCTTGATAAGCGTGGTCTTGGCCATCTCTTTTTGAAAAACACTTTTCCTCCCTGTGAATCCTGAGGTAGCATCCCTGGGGACTGCCTGTGTGGTCATGGCAGAGCAGAAGAAGGCATCCCTCACCCCAAGAAGCTTGTCAGGGTGTGCGTGTTGGGGGGAGCTCAGTCCTTGGTATACAATGACAAGCTGGTAATAAATATTCAACTTATTTAGAATTGCAAATACCAGAGGAAGGAAACCAGTAAACAAAAGAGGCCACAACCGGCATCCTGGCTAAAAATCAGGAATTCCAAACCGCGGTGATGGGAACAGGAGGGAACGTGTGGCCAGCCAGGCCTGTGTGCTGGCAATTAAACTCAACACAAGTCTGGAGAAGGAAAGAAAACTCAAAAGGAAGCTGCTTAAGTGAGGCTCTTCTTAATGAGAGACAAATACAGGAGGAAATATTGCCTGCTAACAGCATTCATAAGCTGCTCCCAAGATGTTTTGATTAAACCGCTGTTGTCTTTCTAGCGTACTAATGGTTTTTAATCTCTCTTGATGCCTTGGGGTGAAGGGGTCTACTGATTCGCAGCAGCTTGGTGAGCTGGATCTTCTCCCTGGTGAATGCATCTCTCCTGCCAGAATCACAGCTTTTATTTTAAAAAAAAAGTGAGTTTTTTTAGCAAAGGGAGAACCCTTAGCACGTGAGTGGGGTGTAACTGCCGCCATGCTGCGTGCCTGAATATGAGGGGAGCTCCTCTGGGAGAGAGAGATGGGCTTCTCCCCCCTTCTCCTTGGGGTACACTGGGTTATGATGCTGACACTATTTCACTGCTGGACACAATCTAATTGCACTTTTCCTGCCTGGCTGATGCAGTGGAGAGGAGCAGGGTGCCGTGTCTCCTGCTGCTCCCGTGCCAACCTGCCAGAAGTGGGCATGGAGCTGCAGGGGTTGCAGGAGGTAAAGGGAGGTCAGGTCTCATCTCAGAGGGCTTCACACCTCTCCAACAGCTGTAAGGAGCAATGCTGGGGTGGTGGGTGATACTGGGGGACTACCACTACCTCTCCTAAATGGAGGGAGTCCGCTGTGCTCACCAAAGCATCAGGTGCAGAGGCACCATGCAGGGAAGGGTGAGACCACGGTCCCACTCGCTGTGGGAGTGAACTGCAGGTGTTTGGCAAAGGGGCTTTGTGCCAATCCTTCCTCTTTATGCTTCCCTTCTTGCTGGCAGTGGTGGGATGGACCCAAGCCTCAGCAGGGCTTCTTGCGTCTCAGAAGTTTGGCTTCATTTTCCCTGAGAGTGTCATCTGGTTGTGCCACCCAGCTGGTTCTGATGATTGCAGTTATGGGATGAGACATGAGAGGGCTGATTTCTGGTGTTTGGTGGCCCTCATTGTTGGGAGATGAGGATAGTGAGTTTGATTCCTGAGGAATTGCTCTCCTTAAGATGGGAAAGGAACCTCTTGTTCCCTAAGGCCATGCTGTGGGCTCATACCCAACTGGAAGCACACCTACATGTCTCCCAGCGGGTGATGAATTTTTGGTGCTCAGCCTCCTACAGAGGTGTCCATACCTCTCTCTCTG
Organism: Caprimulgus europaeus; assembly: GCA_907165065.1. Next base: position 5,006,644 of record OU015523.1, on the reverse strand, counting down.
TCCCCTCTGTTTTAGGTTCAGCATGCCTGGCCACCCTCCCTGCCATGTTACTCCACGGGCAGTGGGCACCCAGGGCTCACCACCAGCCGTGACTCCTCTTTCCCAACTCATCCCACAACCAGCTCATTGTTCCCCCTTCATGCAACTTTCTAACTCCTCAGTTTCTTCCCCCAGCCTCACATAAGTGTTTTTTTATAGAAAAATAGCTGGGATGGGCAGGGAGGGAAGGAAAGGCTGTTCTGTCAGCAGGGATGAGGGAAAGGCTCTGCCTGGCTGGGGCTTGCACAGCTCACGGCGTGGGCTCACCTTCTGTCTGGGCTGGGCACCGGGGAGCATCCCTGACGAGAGCAGACAGTTCCTCTGTCCTCTGGGTACAGTAGCTGCTTGTTGCTCATGGAGAATGAAAACGTATTAAAGTACAAAACTGCTGCACTAGTCATTTTCCAATTCCCCACTCGGAGAACTGGCTTCCCTGGAAAATAGGTCACTTACATAAAAAAGCACCTTATTATCACACCACAGCGGTGAAGGGGAGAGATGGCTCGAGAGACGCTCTCATTCCGAGCCCCTGTTCCTGGGTACTTAGATATTTCTGGAAAATTGACCCTTTGGGCTGTAATTTCTCACGCTCGTTTTCAGCCCTTGAGGTGAATTTCGGGACCTCGTTCCCTCCACCGAGCTAGATGAAGCTAGGGAAGAAAAATGTGTTACAGCTTAACCCTTGGGAGGGTGGCACATCCAAACTCCCTACTTTCCATGGTGATTGGGGTGAGCCATTATCCCTGATTTTTTTATCAAGGGTGGGGAAGACTCCCAGAGACAAGTAGACTTGTGTCCTCCCACCTCCTCCTGCAGTAACCCCCTGCCTCCCACCCTCCCCAGATATTAATTTCTTTTTCTCCTCTGACTTGTAGCTGTGCTTAGCCCTCTCCAGGATGGGAAATAGCCAGTGAAGGGCAACTGGAGGAGGAGGAGGAGGGATGGGGAGAAGAGTTCATGCTGAGCCTGGGGGTGCTTGAGGTGTGGAAAGGGGCAAAAGGACTATGAGGACATGCCCTTGTGAGGAAGAGAGAAGGTATCCAGTCTTCAGTAAAGGCACCAGAGCTGAGAGAGAGGAAATGGGTGGGTGGAGAGAGAGGAGGGACTCACTGCAGGCATGTCTGGTTGGCCTTGGAGTCAGGTCTTCTCAAGAGGGAAAGGGGAGGTCTCTGGTGAACAGCTTTGGCTTGGCTTGCTTCAAAGCAGTGACATTAGCAAAATGCTCAGCCCTCCTCCAAAAGAAAGCTCTGACTTTGGGGAACAAGCTGACTGAGAAGCTCCAAAAGGCACTACCCACCTCCCTGGTCCTGGGCCACGTGCTGTGCTCTCCCTCCATTTCAACTGGGAGATTCAAATGCTGTAAACCTGAGAAGAGAACACATAGAGGGTTTCCTCAGCCTCTCCTTTTAATGTTGCTGACTCCAGCATTGGCCAGCATCTGTTTCCCTACACTATGCTCTTCAGGCTGTGGATGGAGGTACCTTCCTGGCAGACCTGTCATCAGCTTGGGAGGTGGAAAGGGGCCAGGGTGTGAGGGAGGCCCCAGAAGAGGAGGATGAGGAGCGGGAAGTGGAAGGAGGAGTGGGATGGAGGAGGATGGGAAGGAGAGGATGCAATAATGTGGGCAGATGGGATGGTAACAGCACAGTGAGAAGCCTGTGGAGAAACTTGGAAGCCAGGTAGGACAGATGGAGAATGGGCCAACCAAAGAACAGGTTGTCGACCTCCCACTATTCCCAGCCGCATCCCGAGGAGGAGCTCCCTGCCCTGGCATGCCATGGACAGCATGGCTCCCACACAGTGGGGAACATCCCTGCCACCAACACTGCTGCGAGAGGGGGACAGAAGGTCTGGTGTCTTGGCACGGAGGAGATAATACTAGCGGTTACCTCCATAGCAGCAGCAGCCAGTGAGCAGGAGTAATTTACATAGTGAGAGCTGGGAGATAGATGGCTCTTTAAACCAGATCTGTCATTCCCAGCTCTCTCCCTGTCTCTGATGCTTTGATGTTCCTCTTTGAAGAGCTCTCCTCGCTTGCTATTCCTCACTCCCTTGGTGCCACTCAGCTCTCCAAATGCCTTTTTCTCTGCCTTTCCGCCTGTGTGCCTTTGCTGCTGCCCCGGCACGCCCGCGTCGCGGCAGGAAGGACAGCGAGCGAGTGACAGCTGGCACCCTGGAAGCCAGGGGGCTGCGGGGAGGGAAGGCAAGGCAAGGCGGGCTCCCACAGACACCAAGGCATTTGTTCAACATCAGATCTAATGTGCCATCAGGTAAGGCAACGTGAAATAATAACAGCAGTAACACCAAGCAGCTTTCAGTCGCTGCGTTGGCATCTGATGGGGGATCCAAGCGTTCAACCCAAAGGTACAAAAAGGTGGAGGTGAGTGGGGGGCTGGAGCCCAGGAGTTCCTGGTTCTCTAACCCTTCAACAGCACCATGGGTCTTCCCAGTATTTCAGTGCATATGGCATCTCTCACTCCACCTGTGTCACTGGTAGGTCTAAGTCACTAGAAAGGGAAGGAAAAGAAGAATAGGTCCATGTGACCAAAATGTTCTTGTGTAGTTGAAGTTTGAAGAGGGCTGGACGATCAGTGAAAGGGACCAGAAGCTCTTCTGAACGGCAGTGGACATCAAGAAGTCTGCCACAGTAACAAGGACCAGATCAGAGGACCCTAACCCTGAACAAGGCATAGGGGAACAGAGAGGGGAAGGTGGGTTAGAAAAGGTAAGTGTGGGATTAGTTTTCTAAAAGCCAAACTAGAGGCTAAGTGGGAAACCACTGGAGAGGATAAACCTGTGCTGAAACCAAGGCCTTGTCTACAAGCAGTAGTTTTACCAGATACTAAGGTGTAGCTACTCAGGTAGGGTTTTACCTTGCTGCAACCCACCTCCCACCCTGAGCTCGTACATCCCAGGGTGCCAGTGACACCCTTCATGAGCTGCATAAGCTAAACCAAAAAGTGGCACTCTAATACCAGAATTAGTGCCCATTCAGGTTCAAATTAAGGGATAAAAGCTGAAAGAGGTAATGGCAATGCTTTGGTTTCACCACTTAGGTTGGTGAAAGGGTAAAGTGCCCTCAGTATAACTCCTCTCACAAAAAGGAGATCCGTTGCCTGTGAACTTTGTAGCCCAATGATGTGTTACAGCTCAGGATTGTATAACAGGTAAAGCTGGGCAGCAAACAACTGTCACAGAAGCATGGACACATAAAGTGTCCTGCTGCTGGGTGTCTCACTTGTAAGATATTTTGAAAGGTTTTTGCTTTTGAAATAAAAATTGTTGTGGTGTGTGCCCTGAACATGCAGATATCCTAGTTCTGTTTGGTAGTTTTAGATGTACTTAGGTCTCTGTTGCCACTGAGAGCTGCACTGGAATACCTGGTTTGTATCTCTTGGTCCCAAGGCCAAGCTGTTTTGACTGCAGGGACAAGGGGCAATGGTTATAAACTGGGAGAGGGGAGGTTTATATTACATATGAGGAAGAAATTCTTCACTGTGAGGGTGGTGAGACCCTGGCCCAGGTTGCCCAGAGAAGCTGTGGCTGCTCCTCCCTGGAAGTGTTCAAGGCCAGGTTGGATGAGGCTTTGAGCAACCTGGTCTAGTGGAAGGTGTCCCTGCTGATGGCAGGGGGGTTGGAACTGGATGAGCTTTAAGGTCCCTTCCAACCCAAACCAGTCTGTGATTCCATAACTAAGCAAGAGTTTCTGTTTCTGGTGCCGATCCAGACCAGACATCCACTTGTCTAGGTGAGCATGCGTGTCCTTGCATCCATGTCAAGAACCTTGGCCTTTTTTGGTATCCCAGCCCACACTTCCAAAAGTGGACTCTGTCTTTGTAGGACCCTTTTGAAGTGCATTGAAGATCTGAGGCTTTTTAGTTCCTGAGGCAGGACACAGAGCTGCTTGGTAGCTCTCCAAAAAAGCATCCCTTGCAGATGAGTTGGCCTGAACTGGAGACTGCTTTTGGAAACACTGGGCAGTGTCAGGAAATGCTGTTGTGAGCAGCTTGTAGTTTGTCAGCACGGATCTCAGCCCTATGCAGGGGACTTGGCAACACAGATCCCTCGTGGCAAATAGAGCCAGGTGAAGGAGGTCCATGTGTCGTCTCCTTCCCTGGCCATGATCTCAAGTAGGATTTTTGTTTCTGCTTTCTGATGGAAGCAGCTTGATTAGTTTCAGCACACTCCTGGGTTCACCAGCTTGGAGAGATGAGACCCCAGCTGTGCTCTGGATGCTCTGGCTGTGTTCCCTGCTGCTAGCCATGCTGCAGGGTGCCGCCGCGGTTTTTCTCAGACCCAGGTTTGTGTAGTTTGCTGGCTAAGCTGTGCTTGCAAATGTAACAGAAGGGCTGTTTCCCCTTCTGAATCTTTCTTCTGGCACAGAAAAGTGCTGCTTGACCAGGTGTGGTTAGGCACAGCACAACCAGTCACTGGAGGTCAGATGTGGAGGTGGGCTGTGAAGGTGGGTGAGGAGCACAGGCGCTAACAATTAGCAGGCTTTAAGCTCTTCGGGTTTCCTTTTTAGTTTCTAAATAAGGACTGTTGCAAGAAGAGGGGGTGGTGGTTGATCAAGTGTGTGGCTGTCATCATTAGCACAAAAACGTGCTGTGTTCAGAGGCTGCTTTAATCAAAAACATGTCAGGTTTCACCTATGGGTTAGGGACCCTCCGTCTGTTGCCTGCACTGTAAATTAACTCCAGCCTGGTACCCAGGGTAACCTGTTCTCCACTGGTATAGGTACCCATGTGGCAGAGCAGCCAGTAGCAGGGGAAGTGGCCCTTGGTCTATCTCACACAAGCTGGTAGCCTCAGGAGCTTGATTTTCTCTGCTGGCCTCATGGTTTCACCCTGGAGCAGAAAGGCAAGCTGCAGCATCCTTAACGCAGCGTCTCCTATTCCTACCGTGATGCCTCGGGGACAAATGACATCATCTAAGTGCAGATTTGTGTTAGGAGACCAGGGATTCATGCCCTTGGTGGGAAATGAACCTCTGTGTCCTGGACTCCTGGTGCCACCTGTGAATTAGAAGGGCAGTCCCTTCCTGCCCCATGCCTGGTGCTTCGTGTGCCCGCAGTCACTCGAGCTGAGGTTAAGGAAGAGAGAGAGCTTGCTATAAACAGGTTGGTGAAGGAAAAGGATTATCCTTCCTCTTGTGAGTCTTAGTGAATAAGCAAGCAGTGAGCACTGCCAAGTAAATCTACAATTCTTAGAAGAACGAGCACTCAGACATTGTCACCTCACTTTAATCTCCTCTTGCCTTCAGTGATTATTTTCTCCTTGGCCATTGCAGACTATCTGACTAGCAATAAGTACAGCTTACTCCAGTGTTCTGGCTCCACATTAACTGTTAATGATGTAAAGCTGTATTAAGCTTGAGCATCTCATTCAAAACATCTCTTGAATACCATGGAACAAATTTCTCTGTAAAAAGCTCTTGGTCAGTGCATTCAGTTCTGCTTTGTCTTGCCGTTTTTGTCTTGAAAAGAAATTTTTGAGCTGAAAACCGTAGCTGTATATGTGTTGCAGGAGCAGAAAATGCCTGAGATGTGCACTGACCTTCACTACACAAAGGGTTTTCACAAAGCTTACCTAGTCTTTAGAGGTCATCCTGCATTTTCAGTAAGGATTGAGGGCCAGGACCCCAGCTGGCATAAATCAATGCAGCCTGCCAGGGAAGTGCCAAATTCTTCAGCTGAGAATTTGCTGAATGGTTTTTGATAGAGGTCTATAAAATTAGAAGCAGCACAGAGTGGGCAAGCAGAGAACATCCATTCCTGAGCTGTTGTCCTACAAGAATAAAGGAGTATCAGCTGAAGCTGGCATGCTGGATGTTCAAAACAGCAGGGTGTGATTCCTGATACAAGGCACCATTAATCTGGGGAACTCCTTGCCACAGTATGCCATGGGTTTATCTTTACATGGTTCAAAAAGCATTAGGACAAACTCATGGAAAAAATCTCCTAGGGCTATTAAACACAAGAAGAGCATGACTTCTTGCCCAGAAAGCCCCTGAGCCATAGGTTATGAGAAACCACGGAGGAACACATTAAAGGGAGGATCTTGGGCTAGCTAGAGCACACAGAAGCAGGTTAGAGAAACCAGTATGGGCCTTTTAGTTTGTGGCAGAAGGTGGCATAGTAGAATAACCTTCCTGCTCTTCTAAATTTTAGGATGATTTTAAAGAGGCAGCACAACAACTAAAGCATCCAGAAATTCCTCTCCCACTCAATCCCTGCAATGAATTGCCTGGGCAAAGACCAGCCATGTTATCAGGGGCTGGTCCATCACCATGGACCTGAGGGAGCATCCCTGGTCATGGCAAAGATTTCTTGCAGGCTTGCTGAGGAGGAGCTGAGGTTCAGGCCATCCAGGCTTCCCTACCTCCTTCTGGGACAGGACAGTAGGAAGGAGCATTGATACAACAGTGGAAGTCAGAGGAAGAGGAAGAAAATGAGTGCAACAGAGGAAGAGGAAGGGCTGTGTGCCAGGACAGGCTCTACACTTATTGTCACCCTGTTGTGAACTATCTAGAAATTAAGCTCCTTCTGGGGCAAAAGAAAGGTGGGCAAACAGAAGTGTTCACCCTTCCTGAGCAATTCTGACCACCATATGGTGGTAAGAATTATGGTCACCATAATTAAATCCTTCTTGACATTGCTCTGACAGATGTCCTCAGAGCTGCAGGAGCAGGGCTGTCTTCTTAGCAAGGAAGTGCAGTAGGAAACAAGTGGCAGGGGGGTTTCCTTGTGTTTTGCAGGCTAACTGAGCTTGCATGAGACAGAAGTGTATCCCAGGAGCAGAAAAGACTCTTCAGTCTCTGTCTCTGCAGGCTTTTGGAAGGGAAGGGACTCCCTTTTCCCTCGCTGTCGCTTCATCCCTGGATTACACCAGGATTGCTGAGGTTGGCACTTTCATGTGAAGCAACTTGTGCATGGCAACAAGGAAAGTAAGCCAAAGCAGAGCACCTGGCTCATCCAAACATCACCTTAATGTCCAGCAGCTATTTGACACTCTCCATTAAACAACTCTACCTGCAATTAAAATAATATGAAATGAGGTTTTTAACTGATGGACCTTAGGGTTACAGCTCTGGAGGGAGCATTGTTTTTCCCCTCTTGCCTTTTATGTCCCCCTATAAAGGAGGGCTCTGCATGAGGCTGAAGGAGGGAATAAAAGGTGCTTTTGATAGTTTAACTCTTCTATTTCTACTGTAGCGTATCAGTCAGTTCCCATCTTTGGATTTCTGGGTACTGCTGTGGTCCTTGCTTCCTGTCTTGTATAGTATAGGGGGGTAGAGAGACACACAGGCCATGACTGAAGAAATTTCTGCTGGGTTTTCCGTGCTATGGCTCTGGTATCTCCTGAGGGTGTATTCTGTAATTGTCCATTCATTTGGAGCAGCCTGGTTTCAGCTACAACCCAGACTTCTGACACAGCTGCTATAGGCCTGAAAATCTTGAGTGCACATGGAGAACTCGGCTCTTCAGGGCACATACAGGGGACCAAGAACAGACTGGAGATCAGAGAGCCTGGCTTGGGATATCACACAGGATCCCAGAATTGCCTCGATTGGAAAAGACCTTTAAGATCATCAAGTCTAAAACCACATCCCTCAGCACTGTGTCTACACGACTCTTCAGTCCCTCCAGGGATGGGGACTCCACCACTGCCCTGGGCAACCCCTTCCAATGCCTCAGAACCCTTTCAGCAAAGAAATTCTTCCTCACATCCAATCTAAAAATATTCTGGTCCTCCCATAGTGATGGCTTCACCCTATGTGAGGGCACAACTCTCCCTTGCTCTCTCTGCCTTTGCCAGCAAGTGCACCTATCTGAGAGGGCTTTGATAGCTTCTGGCACACAGGAGATGTTAAGAGAGGCTACAGGGCTCTGAGTCTATCCAAAGTGATACTGCTCACATTCTTGTATGTACATAGCAAAGTCTTGCCTTGGCTGAGGTAATGTTATGTAGGATTTTTGAGAAATGATAGGTGAGATATATTAATGGTGCTTCTTAAAAATGGCCAATTCTTCAAAAGAGTCCACCTTTGTACCTCTTACACAGAGGGTTTCACTTTTATGAGTTGAATTGGGGATTTTATTTTCCCTTTCCCTCCATGTAATCTGTGTTTATTATACAACCTCTCCTTATTGATGTAGTATCTGTAGCTCATGCATCATTTATTGTTATCTGAACAGTTACTGGAAAGTGTCCCTGGGTAAGCTCTAGGGAGGAACGGTTGCCTCACTAATGGAGGAAAAGCCTAACTACTTCCTAAATCAATTAACCTGAAAGGCCAGAAGACACATCCAGGCTGCTCTAAGCACGTGCACACACACACACACCACAGTGGTCTCTGCTGTGGGTAGTGGCACGGTACCCACAGACACGCTCATTACTCCCTGTGTGCTCCCAGCCACGCTGAGTGACGTTCTCTACTCAGCACATATACATTCAATCCATACATTCAACTCCCACTGCTGCCTGTGCACTCGTAACTCACAGCTCAGCAGCTGCTGGTTCCTCGCCTGGGGACGTGTGCCTGTTCTCTAGCAGGCAGCCTAGCCCACATAAAAATTCATCCTGCTTGACTCTAGAAGTCCTCAAGGTAATGGTCACCTCATGCAGGCACGTATCCATAAAATGCCTCTGTGTTCCTGCTCCCTGCATGGAGGAAAAGGCTAACTGCCTGCTGCTGAAAGGAAAGGAGAGTTTGGCAGAAGTCATTACTGCTCATCATGGACATTCATCTCAGGGTGAGGCAGCTATATACCCCACACTCATGTGCACAGTGAGGAATAACACACTCTGGACCTGGTGAGTTGTGTCCCATGGCTGTACAGTGGCCCATGGCCAACCCCAGGATCTCCTGGGGAATTATAGAATACCATGTTGGAAGGGACCTCAAGAATCACCTGGTCCAACCTTTCTTGGCAAAAGTATGGTTTAGACAAGATGGCCAAGCACCTTGTGCAGCTGAATCTTAAAAGTGTCTGATATTGAGGAAGCCACCACTTCCCTGGGGAGATTTTCCCAATGGCTGATTGTTCTCATTGTGAATTTTTTTTTCTTGTGTTCATTGGAATCTCTCCAGGAGTAACTTGTACCTGTTACCCCTTGCCTTTTCCATATGACTCCACCTTCTTTGTAGCCACCTGGTACATAGGTATGAGGTCTCCCCTAAGCCTTCTTTTCTCAAGACTGAACAAAACCAATTCTCTCAGCCCTTTTTTCATACAGCTGGCTTCCCAGTCCTTCCATCATCTTTGTAGCCCTTCTCTGGACCCTCTTCAGTTCCTCTCCTTGCCACCTGTGATAAGAAGGCCCCCAGCCTCACACTATGAGCAAAGAGGTTGCTGCAGACCAGGCTGAGAAAACCAGCAAGCCCTCCTTCCAGGCTTGCACCACTGACTCTTGGCAGACAGGAAAGGAAGCTGAATCTCCGTATTATAATTTCAAGCTCCATTAAAGAAACATGGGGATGGGGATAGCGGAGGGAAGGAGAGGGCAGGGAGGGATGAAGAGAAAATTGAACAGAGCAGAGTAGCATTTGAAGGGGAAAGAAGTGTTGCTCATAAAGCTCAGAAGGGGGAATTGCAAACCGAGATGAGATTAAAAGGGAACCCTTGAGACCGTCTCTTTAAATACAGTAAGATTCACTTACTGCATGCTGAGCCAGGCTTGTGGAGTGCTGGAGGCATGGTCCCCACTGAGGTTTGCCAGCTGATTGAGCAGTGGAAACCTGTCTCTCTTCATATACCAGCAAGTTGCCCTCTTCCACCTTTGTTATCTAGGAAGTCCCATTGCTAATAAATTTACTGCGGAGTGAGCCTGGTGGGGAACTTTTCACTTGACTGCCCTTCAGCACTGAGCATTTAAATGATCTTTTATCCAGGGGCACACAGTCACGTCAGACCTGGTACCATGTGTCTGGGAGTGCAGTGTGGGGTATCTGGGTGGAGATTCTCTTGTGCAAAGTGGGCTTTGTTCACTTGCTGGTCCTAAAAGTAGGGAGGAGACCTACAGGTGGAAGAGGAAACAGCAAAGTCAGAAACAACCCATGGTGGCTGATCATGGAAGAAGTTACCCACTCTCAGAGCCAGGGGACAGAGTACAAGGGGCAGCTTTGGAGCAGAGGGAAGCGAGATGTCCAACCCCACTAGCTAGACACTGATCACTTCAGTCTGCTCAGGGGCAGCTGCAGGATGTTCACATTGCAAGTGTTGGTCTGACTGTGACCTGGAATGAGTCTGGAAAGTCTTTGCCAGGTTCAAGCCCTTATCTCCCATAGGTATAATTCCAGCAGCTTTTTTGTAGCTCACGAGGCCTGGCCGGGCTTAGTGTTTGGGTGGGAGGCAGGTGCTGAATTGCTGCTTGTTGTGGTTGTCCCACAGGGGCTACAGGCTTCTTTCTTCTGCTCTGTTCCTAGTTGAGGTATATTAGGAAGAATTTCTTTGCTGAAAAGGTTCTGAGGCATTGGAAGGGGTTGCCCAGGGCAGTGGTGGAGTCCCCATCCCTGGAGGGATTGAAGAGTGGTGTAGACACAGTGCTGAGGGACATGGGTTAGTTGGGGACTTGTCAGTGTTGGGTTCATGGTTGGACTCCATGATCTTAAAGGGCTTTTCCAATCCAGGCAATGCTGTGATTCTGTGAGGTCCTGCCCACTGTGAGAAGTGGCAGTGCTGCTGACTACATGAAGGCTGTAATGGTGTACAGCTGGGGAAATGATGACCCAAATGAGACCTGGTCACCAGAGACTCTCTTGTCAATGTCTGAAGCACAATGGTGATCATTTTGATCTCCTAGTCAGATTCAATGTGTGTAATGACATTCACATTACACCAGATCTCCTCACCCCCTCAACTGCAATTTCAGCTCTTATCCCCACATCCCACACCTTCAATTTTGATGGCCTGACAATTAAAAGAGACTGAATTCCTTGGGACAGCGACCGGTTTCCATTTGCTCTGACAAATGCTAATGGGGCTGAATAAATAGCAAGAAGTGGTCATAATGTAACAGGACAACCATTACTGTGTTCCTTAAGCTGTTAACTGGCGCTGCTATGTACCATTAGGTGTCTGCCACATTATGCCTTAGGAGCTCCTGGGGCTTTGGAGTGTTTGTTTTGTGGAAATAAGAACAATTGCCAAATTCTTCTGGCTTTGGGTTTGTCGATACGACCCACACGGAGGCTTGGAGATGGGCAGCAGCCAAGGCAGATCACGCTCTCTCCACATAGTTCTCCTTTCCCATAGCCACGTTGGGAGCTGAGCAGCTTGGCCAGGAGCCCATGGGCTGACCTGCAAGAGAAAAGTTGTTCCCCACCAGTCATGCCCACCACCTTCCTTCTGCAGTGCTGGGAAGGAGAGCTGCTGCCAACCCAAACGTGAGAGCAGCATTTTGTGGGTTTGGGGGTCCCAAAGGCTTTATGATGTGTCTCCTTTGTTTGTTTATTGCCTTATAATCCTGGGGGTGGTAAGGGAATGGCCAAGATCCTTCATTAATCAGAAATAAAAGCACTCCTGCTTGGCCTTTCAGGTTTTTCTAAGGCTGGCAGATCTCAGGAGGTGCCATGTTCAGAAGTGGTAAGGTTAAGTCAGTAGGAAAGACTAAAACCCACTGGGCTAGAGACTCTTTTGTATTCACAGCAGCACTTTTCCAAGAGACTTTAAGCACATACCTTGTTCCTAGCCTAGAGTCCCTGGCTAAATATTCCCTGCATCCAGGACAACTGCGTCCTAATCCTAACAGAGGCCCCAGGGCACTATTGTAATGCAAATAATAATAAATAACAGCAACAATAAAACGCCATCAGCGCTTGTGCCAGCTCCTGAGCAATCCCAAGCCAGCCATAGCAAGTCTCACATCACCAGGGCTATGTAAAGGAGCGTGAGCATCAACACTGGAGCTGTCAAGGAGGTGACCAATTAGCGGGTGTAGCCACCTCCTGTGGGCAGCAGATCCCCAGGCTGCTCTGCAGGCATGGATCATAACTCAGCCCAGTGAGAGGGTCCCTGGGTGGATGGATGTCCCCGTGCCACCACGTTGGAGTGGGGTCTGGGGAGAGGGTGGGGGGTAACATGCCTCCCAGTACCTGCACACAGGCAGGGGCTGGTGGTGTAATTAAGCCTCCTGTGATGAAGTGCCTGTTCAAAGAGTGGTAGTGCACTCTGTTGTCATTTCAAATGACTCCAGATTAAAATCTTCTATTCCCATTTTTTTTTGACAGCAAACTCTTTGTGAGGGATGTGAAAGGGGCTGCTGATACACAGTGAGGGCTGGCAGCAGTGGCTGGGGGCTGTGGGAGAGCAGTGGGGGCCTCCCTACTGCCCTGGGTGCTAATGTGAAGGGCTGTGGGTGCCGTGACCCACACCGCCCACCCAGGCTCTCCTTGGGCTTTGGCCAAGCACTCCGACCACACCATGGGCTCTCTTGTTGGGCTGGTTGTATCTGCAGAAGGAAGCATAGTGCAGCATCTGGTTGAGGTTGGAGGCGATGCTAACGTCAGGTGTGGAGAGCCACCACCCTGGTATTTTCCAGGAGTTTATGTCTGTCAGTGGAAACATCCTGCCATGCTGCCTTTTCTTCTCTGGAGTCCCAGATCCTGATCCTGTGCTCTTCCAACCCAGTCCTTTCCACTGAGCTGATGACTATATGGAGGTAAGTGTTTTTATTTGGTAGCATTTTTGTATTCTACTTATCTCCGTTGCTTTTAGCAGTTGTTCTGTCAAGTATAAAGTAATAAGAAATGATGCTCTGGAGTCTGAGTGCCTCCCACAGGAGTCTCTCTCCTTAAGAGAAAGGGGTAGATAAAGAGAAATTAGCATCCTAAAGTTTTGCCCTTTGGCCACTGAAATCTACTGGTATAACTTCAGGCAAGTTCAGCCTTCTTCTACCTATTGAGTGTAGAGCAGCAGAAGACCACAAAAGGGAGCAGACAGATATAGGTAATTATTAATGATGAGGCTTCTCCTTCTTGCTTCCAGTTTGTTTCTCCTTCTTGCTTCCAGTTTGTTACAGCCCTACTTAAATAACGTGCAAATGGGCATACTGGGACCTACTAAACCAGCATCCTCTGGTGTCCTGTCAGGAACTAACATGAAATGCTTAGGGAAGGAGCATATGGAGAGGGCAAAACCAGACTGGTGATGTGTCCTCAGCTAAACCTTCCCATCTTCAAGCTATAACCACTTCAAAGGCTTCCTGAGCAAATGGATGTGCCTAGACCCTCTTTTGGAGTAGCTACACACTGGTCTAGTGCCCGGGCGTTTGTCTTGTGTCTTGGAGCCCTTTCACATTTCAGAACATGAAACTGGATTATTTCTGCAAGGTACTATAAAATCAAAATCTGAGAAGGTGTTTCCTGCCACCAAGTACCTGCATAGTCTATGGGAGAGGTAAGAGAAGACTCCAGGCAATGGAGGAAGAAGGGCAAGAAGGCAATGGGACTGCACTGGTCAGTGTGGTAGGTGGTATCAGCACAGCAGCAGCCTGGGATGTGAAGTGTTTTGCAGTCCTCAGGTGTGCTATAGGAGAAATTTAGAGGAGAAGGAGGAGACATTTTTTTCAGATGTTTATGGAAATTCTTCTCCAGTGTGAGGGACAACAAGGCAGAAAGCACCAATGAGTCTGAAAATCCGACGCATGAGCTGATGGAGGTAGGAGTTGGCATCTCTCCAGTGAAAGAGATGAGGTGTAGGAGCAGAGGAGGTGTAGATTCCCTCTTATCTCAGATACTCAAGGGAAAGATTTTTGGAAACTGTGTGGATGTAAGTGTCTTTCCACTCTGGAAAAGAATCAAGTGCTTTGGGGAGTGGGTAGGACAGAACTAGAAAATCAAACTGCTTCTTCTTCCACCACCATCCAAAAACCCCACCTTGAGGCTTTCCAGCAAGGGTAAGTAGGCTTCTGTTGTATTTCTTTGTGCACAATCAAATGGGACCCTTTAAATCTTAGTCTGAAATCAGGATGAGGTGTGAAACTCAATTAAATAATTGGCATTGTGCACGTGGGCTTGAGCAGGCCAATGGGAGGGCCATGGAAGTGGGGTGGAGTGGCAGCAGGTTTGCTGGGAAGGCAGGGAGAGGTGTGACTGGAATGCCCCTGCTGAGACCTAGCTGGCACCCATCGCTGGTGGGAAGAGTGTGTGGCTGAGTGGCTGCTCTGACTCATCCCCAGCTGCTCTTTTGTGGTCCTCTCCTGCTCCCAGGCTGAGTATTTCAGTCCTGGGACCTGCCCATCAGTACCATCACAAACCATTAGGTACTGTGACTGGTAAAAAGCATCTTGGCCATCTTCCCATGCAAATGGAGAAAACACATGAAGACACAAACAAACTCTATATAGGGATCTGCTGTGAACAAGATGTCTGGAAACAGCATCTGCACGCACCCTTGCATCAAGGGTGGTAATTGGGATGGGTAGGGCTGGGTCTGTTAGATCCACAGACTGAGGGCTTTTAAGTCTCCTCTTTGTGTTTCAGGGCAGCTCCACTTATTGTGCTGGGCTCTACCACAGGCTGAGGTGTAGCTGTGTGCCTTTAGGAGAAAGGTCAGAGAAGACATAAGGACCTGGAGGTGCTGGAGCGTGTCCAGAGAAGGGCAACGGGGCTGGGGAAGGGTCTGGAGCACAAGTGTGCTGAGTTCCCGGCTGAGGGAACTGGGGGTGTTGAGCCTGGAGAAAAGGAGGCTGAGGGGAGGCCTTGTGGCTCTGTCCAAGTCCCTGCAAGGAGGGTGCAGAGAGGTGGGGATGGGTCTGTTCAACCAAGGAACAAGGGACAGGACAAGAGGAAATGGCCTCAAGTTGCACCCAGGGCAGTTGAGATGGGATGTGAGGAAGAATTTCTTTGCTGAAAGGGTTCTGAGGCATTGGAAGGGGTTGCCCAGGGCAGTGGTGGAGTCCCCATCCCTGGAGGGATTGAAGAGTCGTGTAGACACAGTGCTGAGGGACATGGGTTAGTGGGGACTGGTCAGTGTTGGGTTCATGACTGGAGTCCATGATCTCAAAGGTCTTTTCCAATCAAGGCAATTCTGGGTGATTCTGTGACTATCAGCCATCGGGATGTTGACCATGGTAGCCCAGGGCTGCCAGGGCACCCACAGAGTGTGCACAGCAGAGACCTTGGGTTGCTTCAGTCCCTATGGTCCATGTTTTCTAACAGTATTATTTGATTTTTCCCAGGGGCTAAAGTCTCTCCAGTCATAAATAGGTCAGCTTTGTGAGGAATGCAAGGACTCAAAATACACCTTTTATAACATCATTCCCAGAATTTTTGTTCTCTTATTTGCCCTGTCTGAACGATTCAGGCACCAGATAGGTGTCCCTCCATGCCCAGATCTCTGCATCACCTCCCCAGTCCTTTTTTCCCCCCATCTGGTGAACAGCATTTTTGGGTACCACCAGCCCACTGTGACTTGAGACCTTGTGGGCTCAAGTATGGGTTTGTGCCTGGGAAGCCATCAGCCCTGGTGAGGGTCCTGGCAGTTGAGGGTGGTCCTGGGTTGCCCACCTCACCTGGGAGAGCTCCTGTGCTCCCTGTGGAGCGCAGAGAGGAGCAGGCAGCCTCGCAGTCGTGGTGCTCCTGTCACATGCTGAAGCTAAAATGCCTGGAAGGACAACTTAGCTGCAGCCTTTCTTTGCCCTTTCATTTTTCCTTTTTTTTTCCTTTGCCACACTTCAAATAATTTGATGTTGACTATTTAAGACAGTTTTGTTGTCTTCAGTTCACCTCATCTGACCTCACAATCTTCAGGATAATAGCAGATGATGATGAGGATGATAATATTCTGCTGTTGTATAGTGCCACTTGCCGAGACTCCACGAGCCCTTTAGCAACCGTTACTTGTTAAGCCATCTAAAGTAGGTTAATTTATTACTCCTGCTCTGTGTATGGTGAGAAGTTGTGAGTTGTTCCAGTGAGCTGGAAGGAGAAGCAGAACTTGTGGACTTAAACCCTGGGGCAGGGAAGACCCTGAGCTCTCTCAGCAGGTAGCGTGGCTCGTGTGGCTACCTGTCCCCAGAAAGGGCTTTGCCTGGAGTAATGGGCACAAGGGCACATGGGATGTCAGGCTGCATGGAGGGGAGGGAAGGTCCCTGAGGAGCTGAACAAAAAAAGCTACATGTGTAATAGTAGATAACAAGCTCCCAGATTTTATCAACCAAAGATGCGTATCGACTGCTGTGAAAAGGATGGTGATGGAGTAGCATATGGATTAGAGACAAGGACGGTGAGTAGGAGGCTGGATAAGCTACCAGGGCTCCCACATCAGGGGGCAAAATCCTTCATTCCTAAAATAAATGAGATCTTCCAGTCACCGTCCTGGCCATCCCTCCAGTGCAGCCCAGCTCTTGGTGGCTCTGGGGCTACAAACCCTCGGCCGTGAGAGCCCCATCCTTGTGTGGGGCCAGAGGTGAGGGCCTCATGGCCGGGCTGGAGAGGACAACCCTGGCCACCACAGGGAACAGCGAGGCTGCAGGGAGAGGGCAGGTCACTCATATTTTCTCTAGGATGCTGGAGAAGCAGGAGGGACTACGGATGGGAAGGGAAGAGCAGCAAAATGTTTCCCATGACGGAGCATGGAGCGATGGATGTGCTTCTGCCCCGGCTGCGTGGCCGTGGTGCCCATGCTGTGGCATTGGAGGCTGCTGCCTACAGCCTGCTGATGGGGACAGGGGGGCCACCAGCTGGGTGGCTCTCTGGGGGGCTGTATACTTGTTTTTCTTCTCTGTGACATTACCTAATGTGAGGTAGAAAATGTTTGTACAATAGCTGTATTGGTCCTTGGGGTGAGGGGGGAAAGGAAGGAGGCGGGAGATAATTTGAGGCTCTTTATTAGACCAATAAATCATTTCTAATGCACCAGCTTTCAGGCTGGTCCCTTATTGCTCATGTCAGCCACAGTCTGCTACGTGGTGACTGAAGGGAGCAGAGCACGCGCCGGCTCTCCTAAATCAGAGGGGCAGAGCCAAGATGCATGGAGTGAGCAAGGCACCGGTGCTGGAGGCAGGACCAGGGCTCACCACGCTGGAGCTGGGAGGAGGGGACAGCTTCTCCTTCACAAGTCTTGGGGATAAACCCAGCACAGCTGCTGATGGGCACTTGGCTTTGCATGAAGTGTGTTGTTACAGCCCTGGTCCCCCTGGGGTGAAGGTGAAGCCTTGGTAACTGAGGGACCAAACAGTGGCTTGTGGGCACCTGGTGGCAGGTGGCCTTGGGCACATCACTTAGGCTCCCACACATCACCTAGGCTCCCCACATCACCTTCAAGCAGAGATAGCTGGTGTGATATAGGGGTAATATACCCTGATGCCCCTGAGCCTGGACTGGTGGGGAGCAGAAGGCAAGACAGGTTTTCCTGGTGGCACAAAAGTAATGGGGGTGTCCTGTGCCTGTCACCTCTGTATTTTGGGGTTTTGGTGGAGCTTTAGTCCCTGAGGCTTGTCAGGCAAAACTCTCCTGGGTGCTCTGGATGTCAGTGAGGTTGCTGAGGAGGAGTGTCACCCAGTCGGGAAGGACTGGTCACTCGCCCAGTCACAAGTGGGTGGTTTTTTGATGGTTTTGGTGGGGTTTTTTTTTGTGGAAGTTCCTTTTTTTTTTTTTTGCCACATTTCACAGTTGTGTCTCATTGAATTTGAAATCATCAAGTTCTGCAAAATGATGCCTGGCAGTAGCCTGCCTCCATTCCCAAATGCTTCAGAAGGCATCAGCTGACCTAATGTTTTGACAAACGATACCCATATCGATTTCCTTCCTCCTCCTCCTTTCTTCCTCCTTCTCCTCCCCCAGCAAGGAAACCCCTTTTGGTAGCTTATTTTGGGAGCTAGGCAAACACAACAGAGCAGACAGATAAACTCTTCTTCCAGGTGAGTTCACACCAAGGTGGGCTCCCAGGGCATCTGAACAAACATCCTTCCCTGTTAAGCAACCAGATGCTTTTGAAAGCGATAGAACGAGAGGAAATGGCCTCAGAAGTTGCACCAGGGGAGGTTTAGTTTGGATCTGAGGAAAAACTTCTTCACCCAAAGGGCAGTCAAACACTGGAACAGGCTGCCCAGGGAGCTGGTGGAGTCACCTTCCCTGGTGGGATTTAACAGATGGGTAGATGAGGTGCTCAGGGACATGGTGTAGAGGTGGAATTGGCAGTGTTGGGTTCATGGTTGGACTTGGTGATCTTAAAGGTCTTTTCCAACCACTGTGATTCTGTGAAAGGGGACCACTGAATTGGCCAAGCAAGCACTCCTGTCAGCGTGCTGGGATTTGAAACCCTCCCAGAAAAAAAGCTGAGCAGCTTCAAAGGGACTTAATGGGGAGAGGTAAATGTAAAAATCCTAACGAATACCATTCCCTGTCATGAACACCACGTTTGGGGTGGGAGGGAATCACAGGGCACTCCTGTTTCTGCGGGATCTGCTTTAACTGTGAGCTCTGTAAAATGTTCTTTGCATCCTTGTGGACTGACTGATGGAAGCAGCGGCTAAAAGCAAAGCGTAGGGCGAGAGGGTGAGCCTTGCTGGCGAGCATTAGCAGCGTCAGGAGAGCAATATCACACACCTGACCGACTGCATTGTGCATTGTGATGTCGATACGCAAACGCTGTCCCCGTTGTTTTGCCTGTGGTGATTGGCAGCAGTAGAATTCCAATCACATCCACACAGCAATTGTCTTGCTGTAACTAAGTCTCTCCTATCCAAGTGAGTATGCTGGGTTGGGTAAAATCTTTAGGAAGAGGTTAAAAAAGGCTGATGAAAACATTTTATTGTGTTCAACAGTGTGAAATGTCACCTCAGCGCGTACTCGCTGTGGCACCCTCTCCTTTTTCTTGTGGGCACTGTAGGCTAAATGTCACCCCAGATCTTGGGACGAGCAGGTGAACAAGTCCATAGCTGGGCAATGGAAGTGATTTGAGGCACACACCTCCATGGAAGGACTTTTTTCTCCCTAAACAAGATAGGAGGATGGGAAACAGAGCCAAACCAAATGTCAGCCCCAATACAAAGGAGCAGTGGGGTCAGCACCCTCTCCAACGTGTCAGGACTAAAATAAGTGTGAAATTATGTGTAATAAACGGTAAGAAAATTATTATTTTAATGAACAAGAGATTGTTCACATTCCCTGCTATTAGCTCTTGCTAGTGTGTTTGCAGAAGGGTAAATAACGACGCTAGCAAACGGAATCTGCTTTTATTTGCTGCTTAAGTTGCCTTTGTCCTGCTACCAGAAGACATAAATCAGTTACTAATCGTATTCCCAGGTCGAGGTGCTGTGAGTGTTCATATGTTTAATCTGTCCTGGGTGCCTTTAGAAAGAATTGCACTAAGGTGAGGATGTGAGTTGCACAGAATTGTCTTGCCCCTGTTAATAATTTACCTTTCACAGAATAGGACTGTGTGAAAATCTGATTTTTTAATATTTTTTTTTTTCTGTTTGGTGACCAAATTAAAAAATCAGGCTAAAAAAAAAAAAAAAGTGGACATCTGAGGTTTAAAATAACATTTTGTTTGCATTCTTTGGATGTCTCTCTTTCTCTTTCAGAACAGGACTTCATCTTGAAACAGCACCACTTCAAAATGTTTGAGAAAAAAAACTAAACAAATCAGAAAATGTTCTACCAGTGACCTCCTGAATTAGAATAGTTGCTGCAAAATGGCTTTTTTGTTGTTTATTTTTTCCCCTGACTCCATTGCTTCTTGTGAGGAGGGTTTTTTTTTGCTCTAGTGACAGTCACACTGCCTCCAGCAATGCACGTTGTAGGTGAGTCAGGAGCAAAGGCTGGAAGGGGCAATGGGGATGTGTTTGGGAAGAGCTGGAAAGGCCGGAATTGTGGACATAGCTGGGATGCTTTGATCCAGGTGCTCAGTGGAACAGCCCTCAGGGACCATCACACAAAGCAGCCTGGAGCACGGATGCATATTGAGAGTCTTTTCCAGCAACCCCTTTGTGGAAAGGCTAAAACCATAAAATCCTTCCCCGTGAGTGTGATCTTGCAGCAAGGATTTGCTCTACACCACTTCCCCTGTGCAGTGTGCTGCTTTTTGGGGGTTTTTTTGTCTTCACAAAAGGCTTCCTTGGCAAAAGGGAGCTGCCAGCTGGCCAGATCTGGCCAAGTGGCTGATGGAAGTATTCAGTTCTAGGCAGTTGCATGAGCAAAATTGTCTATTCAAAGAAAAGTCATAGTTTTGATTCTGCTTTTTCATCAGGGTTTATTACTCTAGGACCACTGCCAATAGAGTTATTTATTTATTTATTTTAGCTAAAGTGAAAAAAAAAAAAAATAGATCCTAGCATGTTCAAGTCCTACACTTTGAAAGCATCCCTCGTTCTGGCTGGTATCACTGCTCATTCCCCTCCATTCATTCTTTTCCATCCAAGTAGTCACCATCTTCTCAGTGTCACTTTCATCCCAGGAATGGAGAGAAATGGTGACTTACCCATTTCCTTGAATTCTTATTTTTAAACTACGAAAGTATTTTAATTCCTCATGGCTTTACTCCCATCCCTGCCTCCCCTCCTCTTTCCTTTTTTAAACCACCTCTAAACCTTGGGGATGGAATTGGATGACAGGATGCCTTTAATTATCCTCGCTCCCAATGCTCATCTCTTCCACGCTGCCTTCAAGGGACACAGCTAGGAAAGGTGTTCTGCACACAAGCAGTAGATCCAAACTGAGGCAGAGAACAAAAACTACACGTCAAAAAATCCTCCCTTAAATGAAATTAATAGCAAATACAACCAGGCGCGTTCGGTACGCCCCATTAGTCAGTGGTGCTCAGATACCATGGTGATGAGCCTCCTATAAATATTCCCACAGCAGCAAAACTCTCTTAAAGGGACCACACAGCAGCTCACGTGCACCTGGATGGAGCAAGCACTTCTCCAGTGGTACCTCTTGTCCTGTCCAGACTGACACCTAAGCCATGTGCCTGAGGAGGAAACCAACACTATCTGCTTTTCTTTTGCTCATCATGAGCACCAGGAGCAGCACAGCTCTGGCATTACACCCATAATTCTGCAGTTTGACCCCAACACATTGCTGGGGACAAGGGTGGTCCACGCTTTACTGTTCAGCAATCTCTCAAAGCTAAGAAGGCAGATGAACTCTTCATCCTTCAGCTGCACATCCTCAGCATCACCCAACCTGAGCCTTCCCCACAGCACAACCACAGACAGCAGCTTGAAGATATGACTTTATGGAGCCATATGTTTATTCTCCCAGAGGCACATGTTTGTGGAGGGAGCAGAATGGCACCTGATCAGATCGTTAGGCTTTTGGGAACTCGTGTTCACAGATCCTCCTGAACAAAAAGGAACTGAGCAAGAGGGACAGGGAGAGAGGGAAAAGAAACACACATTCAGATGTTTAGGTTGCAGCAGCCAACTTCTGCCCACGCTGCAGGAGAGCTTTGAATTTCATGCCCTTGATGTAACCACCACTAGAAGTTTGTTTTCACAAACCCTTCTTGTCTCGAAAGCTACAACTCACACCTCAGTACCTCATCTGAGAAGAAATGCCTAACCCTGTTATTAGGCTGTGGGCAGCATCACCTGGAGGGTGGTTCTTCACACACCTGCTCCTCTTCAGAAAGAGATGGGAAAATATTGCTAAATAATTTTCAAAGGACAGTAGCTTCAGAGGACTATGGGGCATAAAAACAGAGAGAAATGATCCTGTGGGAAAAAAAAACAAACTGACCTAGCCTTGATGCTAAGGGCTCAATGCATGGATGCTCTTATAAAGGAGGTAGAAACCACTTGGAGCTGCTGCCTCACCACTGTTCCAAATAGAAAGTCTAGGAGTAGAGAGAAAAAAAATGCTATTTCTTGCCTATAACTTAGTGCACCCCTTGCAGCAAGATTTGGGAAGGGATGGGAAGATGAGTTGATTGGCCTCTTTGGGTGCCCACCCATGACAGCTGTAGCTAGTCACCAGGTAAGGCAGAGAAGGGCAATGCAAACAGTATATATATGTGCCTTGGTGCCTGTGGGGGGATTGTTTCTGGTCTGGCCCTTCAGGAGCACTTGAGGTGGGGATCAAACTCCTGGTGAAAGTATGGCAGGAGCTGGTTAGGCTGGCTGTAGGATGGCTAGAGATGAAAAGACCCTCAGCCCTAATCAAGGAACTGCTGCTCACTTGCTCCATTGCTGCAGGCAAGTCTTCCCCCTCCCCTCCCATCTTCCCCCACCACGTCCTGCACTCTTTCTGGCTTTCTAGCCTGATGTTTGTATGGTAGTTCCTGAATGTGTCCCATGTGTATTTTCTTTCCCTTAATTACACTTTTTAAACGATATCTTGATGTTCTCAGTAAATGGTGGCTGTCTGGGTGCACAAGCAGGATGGAAACACAGTGCTACCCCCCCAGTGCTGGGGTTTGTTGATGTGTTCCTTGTCTGTCCTATTTACGTGGAGGCTAATCAGCTCTCGGTGGAGTTTCTTTTTGATCCTTTGGCCTGTCTCAAGGGAAGCACAGCACTAACTGACAAAATATGTATATTTTGGCTTTCAAAAACTATTATACTTTGCAACTGTCACCCAGACCTTGAGCTTTCTGGTTGCCAGGGAAACATAGCGGGAGATAACCTGATCGCAGCTGCAAACTGCATCCCTTCCTCTCCTGGTGCTAAACCTGTGCTTCTAGAAATGCCTGCTCTTGGCTTGGGGTAACTCATCTTTAGAAAGCAGGGGCTTGAAAAAGAAGGTTATTTACAACCTGGAAGATATCTCCTTCTGAAATGAAACTATCTATCAGGGAGGTCTTGCTCTTTGGGCTCAAGGCATGTGCGAGGCAGCGGAGGGTTTTGTTTTGCTCTGATAATATCAGTGGCTGCTGGAGTGGCTGTGACCCTATCTGGATAACGTGGGATGGAGTCAATGGGGGTTTTGCACGGTGTCAGCTCTGGGTTTGGAATACCCTGGCCTCTGGAGCCATCAGCTCAGAGCATCGCAAGCCTCAGTCAGTGCCACATGCTCTGGATAAGATAGATGGAGCCTCCTCTCTAAGACCCACCATAAAAAAGGGTGTGTGGAGTTGTCCCAGAGGTCTTTTAGGGATTGTGTGCCTCTTTTCACAGTGAGAGAACCTTATGCTGGTGCTCTCATCAGAAACATTTCTTATTCTCCCCTTGTGATGTCAGGCAGAGGTGGGGTGTTGGGGAATCTCACCCTGATTTCATCTCTGTGCCAGTCAGGGCCAAGCTGGATGAGAAGACATAAGCTCACACCACATGGTAAGCAAGGATAGTATCAAGCATCCCTGGCTGTTTCTCCAGCCTTGGGAGGGGCACAGCACGTCTGGACACAGCTGGTGGTTAGCCTTTGGCTGGGGTTGGAGCAAGGAGAAACCAGAGAGCCCTAGGGCTGGTGGGACACAGGCCATGGGTCTGCCACGTGCACTGGCAGCAGCTCTGGTGATGAGGGAGAAGGGGGGGACAGGCATGGGCACGTGGACTGAGAGAAGCTGGGTGTGTGTCTTCTCCTTCTGGCATGGCAGAACAGCACTTTAAAGATGTGAGATGCAGCTCTTATTCCTGATGCTCAAAGAACAGGTTGACAAGCTGCTGTCAGGGAAATGCTATCTAAATCCCTTTCCCCCAATAATTTCCTTGGTAAAACTGCAGTGCGGTGGAATCGAGTGGTGACAGAAATCAAGGAGGAATAGATGTGTTTTTCCTCTTTTTTTTTTTTCTTTCTTTCTTTTTTTTTCCCCCCCAAAGTGTGTGTCTGTATTGGGAGCCATGTGCTGGTGTATCTCACCAGTTCAAAGAAATGTTTTTAGCATTCAAATTCCAACTTTAGTGCTTCCCTCTCTGCTTAAGAAACAACAAAGCCTCAAAGATGCTCCCAGCTTGCATAGTATTAAAAAGATATCTTGGCTGAAGTGGAAAATAGCATCTCCTGTCCTCCTTTGGGTTACATGTGCAGAAAGCCCCTTTGCTACTCTTTTAGGTGGTGCCATGAAAAGTCCTCTCTGCTGTGGAAAAGTGAACTGTAGGCAGGGGAGGGAGAAGAGGGCTAGGATTATAAAACTACCTCACAGACAGACAGCTCGTACCCTGAATCAGGCCAGAATAACTGGGAGCAAACCTGGGAGTGGGACTGGCAGGGCTGGAGAGCTGCTGTGCACTTGGGTGTGAGAGTGAAGGTTGGCCCTGGATGGACACGTTGCCATTGACACCTCCTGGGAAACTGCCTGCCCCAGTCATTTTGCTGAGGTGGTGGCCTGAGGTTTGGTGATGGTTCCTCTCCTCATCTCCGTAAAGAGGAGAGGGTATCCTGGGTATGTGAGGAGAGACGGGGGCAAGAAGGCTGCACCCAGCAGCTCTGTGTTGTGTGGCTGGTGCCTCTCCCAGTAGAATGGTTTGGGTTGGAAGGGACCTTAAAGCTCATCCAGTCCCAACCCCCCTGCCAGCAGCAGGGACACCTTCCACTAGACCAGGTTGCTCAAAGCCTCATCCAACCTGGCCTTGAACACTTCCAGGGAGGAGCAGCCACAGCTTCTCTGGGCAGCCTGTTCCAGTATCTGACTGCTCTCACAGTGAAGAATTTCTTCCTGATATCTCATCTAAATTTCCCCTCTTCCAGTTTAAAGCCATCATCCCTTGTTCTGTCACTCCCTGCTCTCATCACCCGATGCTGGAGCAGACAGGGGGCTGCGTGGCTCTGCCCCTCACACTGTCTTTCCTCTCTAGGGAAAGTTTTCATTATTTGCTTTTATTTGAAACTTTTACTCTAAAAGCCCATGCTTGCTGTTGGAATTTCTGCCAGGCTTCAATGAGGGTCCCAATAAGAGTTTTATAAAGGGCTTTCTCCACCTCTAAGTCCAGCACTACTCCTGTCCCTCAGAGCTGTAGTGATGACAGGCTGGCCAGCTCTTTGTTAATATTCAAAGCAGAGCATGTTACTGTTAGGATGGATATAAATGGCTTTAAGGCAAATCCTTGGGGTTTCATTTTGCTTTCCGAAACGTGACAGCTGCTCAGGCTACGTTTGCTCAAGAGCTAGAAACCCTGCAAGGGTTTGTCCACGAGTTCTGGCTTGGATCTTTAGGATTAAACTAAACAGTTGCCTCGCCCTTTACTTCAAAGGACTTAGGTCCATTTTGCTCAGAGATCAATTTGGGCCCCCAAATTTGTGTATCTACAGATGTGATATTATTTTGTACTTCCCATTCTTAAAAAATACAATAAAAACCACAGATGTCCTTTGGTAGAAGGGCACATGGCTTTCTGCATACAAAAAGTAAAGCAGAGGGACCTAAAATACATGAAACACTTCACCTTTTTTTTTTTTACTTCTTTATTTTTTTATTTTCTTTTAAATAAGCTACAACAAATTCCCCCATCACTCAGTTCTTAGGAACTGCTTTAGCGCAGTGGAAGCATTGATTGCATAAATGCCAGCTGTAACTCTCTTATTTTTGGTAACAAGGCATTACTAAAGGCAGATTAATTCAGTGCCACGCTTCAATGAGACCAGTGCCCTTTTGTCTGGGAGTGGCTTGGGAACCCTCTGCTCCCTATTTCTTGTTTTCAGTGTTCTACCCAAGGAGTAGAGTAGAGCTTCAAAACACACACCCGTGCTGCAGCGAGAAGGGTGTGCACATATAGGTTAATTGTCAAGGGACACCGACTTCAAGTCGAGTCAGGCTGTTTTCCAATGTAATTGTGACATCTAAGAGGATGATCTTTGAGAGATCAGAGAGAGGAAATTATTCTCTTGCTTTGCACATCTGAGTGCAGTTTGGCTACAGTCAAATTAGCTGTTTCAGCCTACGCTGTCACTTCGCTCTCATCTCTTTTTTTCCCTCTTGTTGTATTATTAATCATAATAAAAAAGTTAAAGATGGTGGTAAAGACCTGTCTGCATGGGGCAGGGCTGGAGACACCAATTGCCTGTAGGTTATTGTAGATGGTGACCAGCATTGGAGTGTCCCTCAAAGGGATGTGCTGACCCTGGGGATGGCAGGAAGGTCTTTGCCATGCTGTCTGCTGGGGGGGGAGGTGGGGTTTGAAAGGCAGGACTGCTGGGTTTGAGCTAACTCATTTGCTTCATCTTCCCTCCCCTTGCACAGCTGCATTTAGTAATGAAGCTGGCAGCATCAGAAAGTCACTCGCAGTAACCCAGCTGCCTCCGTAGGTTCACGGGGAGAAGGACTTTGTAGCTGCACTCAGTCAGTCCATTAATTGCACATAATAAGGCATTTAGTGACAGAAGGATGGTTGATGAGCCTTAGCTGAAATAACAAGGGCCTGCCAAGGGCTGCGTTGTCTTTGTCAGGGAGGAGCGTGGAGGGTCCTAGTGCTGAAGTGTGGGGATCCAGTTGTGTGGGGGTACGAGCAGTGGGAACATGCTGCTCCCTGGTCTGGAGGGCACACAGATGGTCCTGAGCTGGGAAGCACAGCCCTGCACCCCAAAGCACTAGTGTGGCTGATCCACTCTGGGGAGAGCAGGTCCCTGTGCTTCCAGTTATGTGGCAGTGCTCACCTGGTGAACCCCAGAACTGCCTTGACTGGAAAACCCCTTTAAGCTCATCGAGTCCAACCATGAACCCAACACTGACCAGTCCCCAACTAACCCATGTCCCTCAGCACTGTGTCTACACGACTCTTCAATCCCTCCAGGGATGGGGACTCCACCACTGCCCTGGGCAACCCCTTCCAATGCCCGAGAACCCTTTCAGCAAAGAAATTCTTCCTCACATCCCATCTCAACTGCTCTTGGCACAATTTGAGAAAGCCATGGGGAGCTGCCCCCCAGCCAGGGGGGTGAACTGGTGGCTGCTGCCTGGCTCGATCGATCAGGTGAAGCATCATCTGCATCCTCACACCACCAAGCACCTGATGTGAAACAAGTTGTTCAAAAGTGGCTGGATGTGGGACCTCCATCCCTGCACAAAGAACCAGGGCCAGATGGATAGAAAACCAGTGTGGAGTGGGAAACTCGGGCTCTTTAGTCACCATGCTGGTCCCTGTTGGGTTTGATGGGAAAATGAGTAATGGGTTGGGGGGGATGCTGGCTCCAGCTGTTAGATGAACATTTCCTGTCAGTCACCCAGAAAGGAGGAGGAGTTGGGGGGGATGCACTTGGAGGTTGTCCCTGCAGGGAGGTGTGTGAGGGGTGTCCTTGTGATGCAGGTAGGCTTGAGCAGGGCAGCTCAGCTCCCTCATTGATAAAGCAGCTGTTCCCATGGCAGCAAGCCATCTCACCAGCCTTGGCCCCTGGTGTTATGGGGCTCCCTGCACCTCGTTGCCAGCTCAGCTATGTGGAGAAGCAGGTCAGAGTGCTATCATGCCAGAGCCACACAGTTCCTGTAGGTCTCAGTAGGGAAACAGATAGTGACAGCATCCATGCTGGGAGAAACCAGCCTGTGGAGGCAACGAGGAGCCCAGGGCAATCCCCCACAGCTGGGGAACAGGCAGCACGTGTCATCCTGCAAGGGAAGGTGTGTGTCTCCCAAAAATAGCCAGCCAGACTTTATGGTGGGTGCACACAGGTGGTCCCTGAGGGCCTGCAGCTGGAGCATCTGCCTTGGTTTGGGTCTGTACAGCCACCCGAGTGGTTGGCACATCCCTCACCTGTGAGAAGGTCTGTGCTAACAGTTGGCAGGAGGTGTTTCTTTGTCTGAGTACTTGGGAATGTCAACATTTCTCCAGGCTATTTTACTGTTCTCTTTACCTATTTATTTTAATCTCAGTCCTGAGCAGCACTGCTTCTTCTAGAGGGTCTGGTTGTTTCACAAAGGGATGTAAATATTACCCCTGCAGGTAGAAACAGAGGTAGAGCACAAATGGTTGGTTTGAGCACAGGTTTTCTAGCCCCAAACTCTCATTCCATCATGCAAGGTCCAAAAGGAGCAGGAGGCAGGTCTGGCAGAGAAATTGCTTGCCTCCAGGAGGGAGGACATTGTGCAGCTGTGTGAAGGAAGAGAGGGAACAACAGTTTTCTGGGTCAGGCTACAGAGGTGGATTTTGAGTTTTGTGAAAAGTCCTGGGAAATGCAGAGGGTGGTCAGCCCTGCACGGGTCTCTCATGCACCCCTTTGCACGTTGAAGGGGACGTGTCCTGTCCCTCTGCTCATGTAGACCCAGCCTGGGCGGATTGGGGCAGCTGCTCCATGAGCTGAGGGATGTCACCTGCTCTGAGGAGTGGGTGTCACTACTGCTGCCTTTATTACTACCTTTAATTATCACTCTGTCATGCCTTGGCAGCCTTCCCCCTTGCCCTATGCCTTAGGATGTCTGGCCAAGAGTTGGCTCCCTTGCTCCCCAGGGCATCCCTGACAGTGAGCCCAGGGCTTGGAGGCAGGCAGCTCCTCCATGCCACAACATGAAAGCACACTGTTAAATGGCTGTTCCTGCCTGTGTCCAGCTCTGGGGCTGGCCTTGTCCTCTCCTGTGTCCCTCCAAGGAGGTGAGGACCTGGGCACAGCTGGCAAGTCCTCCTGTGGGCAGCAATTACACAGGTGCTTTGGTGGGGAGGAGCAGGGCAGCCTTGCTTTGCTGGTGTGCCTTGCTGGTTGTGAATCTGAAGTGAGGGGAGAGGACATGGGCTGTGGGTGTGCAGGCAGTGTCAGGTCCTGACCACCAACCTACCCACAGCTTTTATTTTTGAATCTGTTTGCCTCCACCTGGGAGGAGAGCTGGAAAGCTCTCCCTCTTCCTCTCTCCCTAAAGGCTCCAGCATCTCTCTTCCACTCACCTAGTCTAGACAGCCTCGTTCTTATAGGATCTTTGAGGTTTTGCCTTAAGCTTTTCAAAACCTGGAGACCCAAAGCACACACTGCTCATAAGAGTGAGAAGCTCTGTGGCTGGAGCCCATGAGTTTCATTCCCTTTTCCATAGGGAAACATATCTGCATATTGCCTCGCAGCAGAAGTCCTGGCTAGATCTTAGCAGATCTTTGGTGGGATGCAGGGCAGAGGAATGTATTTATTCACAGATAAATTTAACTTCAGCTGGCAAACAGTTTTGGTTCCTTCCAGAGCAAAGTGTTGCAATTGTTCTGAGGTTGTTTGGTGGTTTTGGGGGTTTTGTTTTGTTTTGTTTTGTTGGGGTTTTTGTTTTTATTTTTGTGGGGTTTTTTAAAGTTTGGGTGAAAGAGGGAAATTTGTCACACTTCTGCAGGCTGAATTTAGAGGGAAAGGTCTCTGGCCCCACTTACAACATAGAGAAAGAAGAAACATCTGAGCTGGCTCTTCCTTTTCTTGCACTTGACCCCAGTGTCTCCATCCACCTCTGCTGCCCTGCACACTGGCCATGCAAAATGGTCCTTCAGAGAGGCAAACTCGGATGAAGCTGCCTTTGCTATTAAATGCAATAGGAGTGAACTGGCTCAAGGCAGACAACTTTTGGAGTCTAACCTTGAGCAGCAACAGGAATGCTGAAGGCAGAGTTGGTGACCAAAGATCCTGGCCTGAGTCCAGCATGGGGATGTGAACTGGGCTCCCTCTTGCTTTGCAACCACTTGGGTGTTCTGGATGGGGAAAAGACCTCTTCCACTGTCCACCTCAGAGCCCTGGTGCTATGCTGCTAAGTCCTCCTCACCTTCCTCAGATCCAAGGGGCCAGCCCTGATGATGCAGTGAGATAGAGCTGGATCCCTGGCTGGATGCAACATCCTCAGCCCTGGTGTGCCAGGCCAACGTGATGCCCCACACTGTTTTGTGCTGTTGTAAAATCTGAGTTTAAAAAAATGAACACAGGCCAGAACAATGCTGAATGCTCTGGAAATCAGATCCTAATGCCTGTGCCTGGAGCTCAGAGGAGGTGGTGGGAGGCCCCTTGCTGTAGGACAGGTCCATTATGGAGAGGTAGCTCTTGGACTGGAATCACTAGAGCAAACTCCTTCAGGAAACAGCTCTAATGCAATCAGTAGCTCTCGCCTCCCGATCAATGCCGGACCTCTGCCCCTCGCAGCTGCGCTGCTGGGAATGCCATTATTTGGGCAGAGGTGACAGAGATGCTCTGACAGCTCTGGTCTCAGCCAAGGAGCACAAAGGGCAAGTGAGCCTCTGGGCTTGTGGTGGCCACACAGCCCCAGTGGCACTGAGCTACTGCTCTGGGCAGGTCTGGGGGTGCCCACATTAACACTGGAGATAGATGCTGCTGACCAAGGCCGCCTTCTCAGTCACTTGTAGTATTGCCAGACCCCGAGTGTTGCAGCTGAATATTTCCATGCCAAATGTCTGCTCCAGGCTATTTTTTTTTCCTTTAAACAGAAGCTTCAGCAGAATTGGTTCAGTTGTTTCTCAGAGCAAGATTAAGGAAAAATATGTTCCTAAAAAGTCTCGCTATGCTTGAGAAATGCAAGAGTCTCCAACCTCAGCAGAGACCTGCAGTCAGCCCAGCACTTATGTCCCACATGGAGTTGTGAAGTGATACCCAGCTGGCCACCTCTGCTGCATGCACTACATGCTCCTCATGTTTTGGGTACTGTGAGCTGCTGGGGTCTCCTTTGGAGGAGCACAGAGCTGTCTGAGCATATCCAGTGCTAAGTAACAAAACTCATGACCTTGGCATTTGGTACTACCAAAACTAGGAGATATCTCTGTGTCTTAGCCTCACCCCTTTCTTCCTGGGCTCTCTTTTACAGGTTTGCAGTGAAAATCAAGTTATTAGTATATGTTGTGAACCCAGATGCCAAGAGAATAACCCACGAGGGGATTATGAAGTCTTTAGGGGAGACTCCTGGGCAGTGTGCAGAAGGTAAGGGACACAGCCTCACTCCATGAGGTTAAACCAGTGTCATACCTGTGCTTGTCAGGCAATCCCACCCAGCCCAGCACTAGGTCAGGTAGGAAAACAGTGTGGGAAAAGCATGCTAATGAACACAAGTCTTTTTTTTTCCCCACCTCCAGTTTCAGTTGCTGCTGCTCTTACTGAGTGAGAGGAATTCAAGCTATTTATTCCTGGCTGCCAGACCTTAGCTTCTGGGCTGTTGTCTCTTATTTGTTTTTAGTTACCAGGCTCCTCACAGTGATCTATTCCTCCCTGCCCATTTCAGTATTCCACCCTACGGGCAATGCTCTCCCCTATGTCACCAAAATATTGCATTAGCATACCCCCAGCTTTCCTGTGCTCAGGTTGTTTAAAAAACACCAAAACAAGAAAGCCAGCAGACTGAGAGGAGTTTCATCCTGTCCTCCTTTCAACGTTGCCCACTACCAGCTCCCTTCTAGCTTGGTCGCTATCTTCCAATGCTTGCTCTAATCCTCAGCTTAACTGTTAATTTTCCACTAGCAGACATTTTCTAGGAAGTCCAGATAGATGAGATCTATCTGCTGTTTCTTTGTCTAGGAAAGTATTTCACCAAAGTAGTGTCACCTGTGCAGAATATGACTTACCTGTTATAAAACCCACCTTGCCTCTGATTTTTGTTTACCTTTATCTTCCATCTAGGCCTTCCCTTCCTGTGAGGAACACAAGGCTTTAGTTCCTGTGTGCATATATCTGTGCATCCATCACATGCTGCTCTTCAGACTTCTACCTCTGTGTATCCATCACATGCTGTTCTTCAGACTTCTACCTCTTCTCCTCCCCTACTTGCAGGATCCTTTAGAAACTTCTGCTACCAGCTCTTTGTTTCATCCTGCCAACTCCCTCTGAGTTTTGGTCTGGATTTTCTCTGGCTGTTCCCTTCACTCAGCTGAGCACATCAGCCTTTCACTGGAAGTGTCCACTCCCAGGTTCTCATCCCTTTCAACATTTGCACCTTTCCTCTTTTGTTCCTCGTCCTCCTCCTCGCTGCGAACTCAACCTGACATTTCCTTCCCTTGAGGTCAACTCTCAATTTTCTTTTTGATAAACAAAATAAATCGAGTGCTTTATGTGTCTGCTGGAAGGGTTTGAGGTTTTTTTCTTTCCCCCTGGAGCACTGAGGTCATTTGGCTCCTTCTATACCCAGTTCTTCCAGCAATCTCCTCAGAATGTTGTCACTGCAGTAGAGGCAGTGAGCTGGGATTCATCTTGCTAAGATGCATCAAATATCTATTTGACTCACTTACTCATTATTCCCAGAGCATATGTCCATTATCACCCTCTTGCTACAGCTTCATGCTGTTAGCTCAGATTCTGTCATGATCACCAAGATCCTTTGCAGAGCCTCTTCTTTCCAGACATGGCACCTTAGGAGTCTGCCTCGCCTTCCTTACTCCAGGAACAGCATTCTGCAGTAAAATGCCACTTGTTTCAGCAGGCTTTGCTCACTGAGCTGTAGAGATTGCTTTGCATGGTTGCCCTGTGCTCCTCATCATTCATCATTCTGAATCCCTCTGTCATTTATGCACTGTAACAGCACTGAGATTTGCATTTGCTTCCCAGAGACGAGAATGCTGGAAAGTGTCAGGTCTCAAGCAGCTCCCTAAAGAACCCTGCTAGAAACACTCCCATCTGAAGATGATTCACCACTGACAATTACTTGTTGAGATCTGTCAGGCAGAGCTTAATCCACTTAACATGTGGTGTATTGATATCATACACTGCTAATTTTTTAATCAGAATGTTGTACAGTTAAATGTCAAAATGCCTTACAACAGTCCTCCCTGAAGTTGACTTGGAGTCAGCCTTGGAGTCAAGTGGTAGGTGTGATATGTGTCAAGTAAATGTGTCAGCTCATCAGAAAAGGCCCACAGAACTATCAGAGCTGGTTGTTAAATATATTCCTATCTTCTGATTTGCCATAGTTTGAGACCCATCATGAAATTCTTGAATTTCATTCCCATCTTGCTGGGCTTGTTGCTGCATCAGCATGTGCCCCCGTGTCCTTCAGCACAGAGGGAGCTTTGCTGTCCTCTGAATGAAGCTTTCCCTTTCTGAAGCTTTCCTCCACACAGCGTTGGCATGTGGCTCACTTCAGTTGAGGGTTGTACCTGATCCTCAAGCCAAGGCAGTCCCTGGGGAAAGGTGGACATACTGCCTACAGTCCTCAATATCTTCTGTCCCCAAAGGCAGTTGAATGTGTTGTCGTTCCTCTAATCCCCCTGCTCCTTCTGGTGTGTTCAAGGGGGAAACCTGGGCTTTTGGGGGAGCAGAGAGGACAGGAGATGTTTGCTCATCCACAGACTAACCTGATGCACCAAACTGAACATTTCCCCTCTGAAAAGACCAGCGATGCCATGTGCTTCTCTGGCCCATGGTGGAGCCTGGAGAGACCCTGTGCTGGGAGAGCAGAGGTGAGTGGGGGTCAGGTGATGCTCTGGGGCTGTCCCCTCCTCTCTGCAGTGCCACTGGCCTTGTCATAACGACGATTCACTTGGCTTAAGTCATCTGCTAGTCGCACCCAGTGATAAATAGTGAGAGGCAGGAGTTCGTCACAAACAAATGAGCCTCAGCTAACCTCATTTCCTTCTCTGACAGGATAACAAGCTTAGAGGATAAATTCTCCCCTGCCAGAATTTGTGTCTCTGCTGCCAGCCACCTCGGCAATTAGCAAAACCCCATCCTTCCTCTTTGCTTAAATTTCCTCTTATCTTCCAGGCTGCTTAAAGCAAAGGTGGGTTCAGACCTCACTCCTCAAGATTTGGATTCAGTCCCACAAGCTTTTTCCTCCACAGGCTGGTGAAGTTGTTCCCTACCCTCCTACCTTCTCCTCTGGAGATGCTTGAGGTTCTCCACCACCCGTAGCTGCCATCAGTGCCAGAGTCCAATGCCATCAGGTATGCTGGGCTCTCTCGTGCTCATTACTGGGCTGGCTGTGGGAAAACTTAACTAAACTCAAACTGAACTTTCCTCCCCAGTGATGCTCAGGTGTGAGGAGAAGATAGTGTTTCTGTGAAAATGCTTAGTCCTGCAGCTCTGGGTTAAGTGGAGGCTCTTGCAAAATGCTGTGCTGTGTCTTTCACCTGTGGTTTTCCAGTGGGAGAGGAGGAAAATCAACAATTTGCTCAAGAAAGTATCTTTACAATTCAGCACATGGGTTATGGAATGTGTAACTAAAAGATGCTGGGTCCACTCCTTGGCAGGTATCTGGGTTTTGCATATCTTGGTTTGGATTCTGGCTCCACAGATACAATCTGGTTTTCCCCAAAGTTTCTTCCTGCTGTGTGTTTGCCTCGGGCTTAGATAGGCTTTGGATTGCAACAATCAGATCGGATGCTCCTATCTTTGTTTTCAACAACAAGGACAAACTTTGCCCTTTGCAGTGCCTGCAGGGCAGCCAGTAACCACTGTTTATGGGAATGTTGGTTCACTCTGATAATCACCTGCCCAACCTCGCTGGGGAGAACCCCTTCTGCCCTGGTCTGTTTAGCCTGGAGAAGAGAAGGCTGAGAGGGGACCTTATTAATGTTGAGAAGTATCTAAAGAGCGGGTGTCAAGAGGATGGGGCCAGACTCTTCTCAGTGGTGGCCAGCGATAGGACAAGGGGCAATGGACACAAGTTGGAACACAGGAGGTTCTGCTTAAACATGAGGAAAAACTTCTTCACTGTGAGGGTGCCAGAGCCCTGGGACAGGCTGCCCAGAGAGGCTGTGGAGTCTCCATCTCTGGAGATGTTCCAAACCCACCTGGATGCCATCCTGTGTGACCTGCTCTGGGTGACCCTGCTTTGGCAGGGGGGTTGGACTGGATGATCTACTGAGGTCCCTTCCAACCCTGATATGAGTACAGATGTGGCAGTCCACAGCCTGTGAGCTATGCAAATGTTTACCCTAAACCAGATGGGAAGAAATCCTGCCCTATCCTGCTGTACCCAAGCTCCCTGCTTTCAAACTTGCTCCTAACTGGTGCCTGTGTTATTGCTCCTTCTGCTCCCCTGCTCAGCCAAACGCTGCTGCTCTCCTGGCTTTGGCCACGCTGTCCTTTCTGGAGTGAATAGCTTCTTGTCATCTCTGCAAATGGGGAACTTGGGGCCCTCATCCCCTGGGTGCAGTCTCTCTGCTGTGAGTCAGAGGGACTGGGGATAGCCCAGCTCCTGTCTCAGTATTGACTGGTGTGCCAGGGGCTTTTTCTGCAGGAGGTCACCTCTGCTCCCTCTCTTTCTCTTCAGTCTTCTGTGCTGAGTGATGTATGTTCATGGGATGGGCACTTCAGCATATCTCTACATCTTCAGAGGCTCTTGGGTGGTTCCCATGGAAGGAGAAGGCTTTACACCCGGAGGCTGTTTCCCATTCTGAGTTGCTCGAGGTCTCCCCACTGACCACTTGCAGAGACTGCCTGTATTCATTTCCCCCTATCCCCTGGGATTTAATTTCATGATTCCCTCCAGATGCCTTGCTTCCCCTGCCCATCTGCACAGGACAGTGTCACACTGCACCACTAGCTAAGGCAAGATCTGTGACAACAGGCAACGGAGCTGGTGACCTCTCACATGGAGTCCCAGCCACTGGGCTATCCCAAAGAAGTCAATCAAATAATCAGAGCTGACACATGAACAAAATATTACCCTCCAAAAATCCTTCCCTTGTCATCTTCCTGCACATCTCGGTGCTCTTTGTGGTTTGCTTTTGTGCAGCAGCCTGTGTAGCTGAGTACACTTCTGGTTATGGTTTGTCCTCCTCCATCCTTCTTGCTTAACCCTCCCTGATTGAATCTGATTGACTCTGAGGCCATTGATTATAAATAAGGTCTGTGAGGGAAGGTCTGATGGGTTTTGCACTGTTTTTTGTGCAGACAGCTTTGAGTTCTGTCTGGGAGCCATCGAGCATTGCTGCTGTATTAAATGATGGTCAGTGATAGGAATGATGCAGTCACCACTTAATACCCCAAATTGCTGCTTTTAAGTGGGCAGAGTTTGGCTTTTGGCCAGATCTCTGTGCTCCTTGCAGAATGATTCATTACCTTGTTCTGGCAAATGTATTTTCATCTGCTAGTTTAAATCTGATTTCTAATACTCTGTGTGGTTCTCACAGCTGAGGAATTTCCTGCCCTTTATCCGCCTCTTTTCTTCCAATCTAGGCTAAAATCAATACACTTAAATAAATAAAGCCATGGGGCTTGCAAGTACCTCCTGCTGCATCAGCAGCAGAAGTTAAGCTCAGTGACCAAAGATTAGTTAAGCCATTTTCTTCTTCTTTAAGTAAATTTACTGTTGTTGAGGCACACCAGGCATGCCTGGGAGATGGCATTTCTCTGTTTGGCCACAGCAGGGAGAGTTTACCAGCCAGCAGATCTGAGAACATGCCTTGGCTTCCCATCAGTGGCAGCTGCCTCAGGGGGAAAGGGTCTGTGTCCTGGTCTGTTGTCATCTCTACGCTCAGGGTTTGGTTTGGGCATGGTTTTCTGGTGTGGATGCTTTGCAATGGGGATGTCCTGCCACCAAGTGTAAGAGGATGGAGGTCACAAGGGGCAACCCCATCCTTAAAGTACTTCCCAAGTGTCACTTTTGCTTCTGCTCCTCCCTGCCAGACATGGTTTCCAGATCTGCTGCTTCTGAGAGGGTTATACAGTGTGTGGCAGAGACTCCTTCCCACAGCTCCTGCCTGTCCTGCAGAGGGGGATGCTGGCAAGAGCATCCTCCACCAGGATTCACACATCCCTTTCTTCTGGGGCCAGGGGAAAAGATGAGGGTGGCATGAAATGAGGTCTTCTCTTTCCTCCCTAATGTCCCCCAAGCACTTAGTTCAAGAAGCAAGAAACAGATTTGTGATTTCTAGACCAAGCCTTAGGGTTTCTGCAGCCCTGCTCTCATGCATGGGGTGTAGAGAGACAAGGGTCATGTTGGTGAGCAGGGGGGTTTCATTCCCTGCCCCAGACTCAGTGCCCTGCCATGCCCTGGGCAGGGAAGACCTCAGTGCAGAGGAAGACAGATCTTCTCCTGCCTTCCTGGGCAGAGCCCCCAGTTCTCCACAGAGCCCAGTCACTCAGCTTTGCATTCATACAGAGAAGAGCAGTGGTGCTCTTGGGTCTCTGTCTGGTACCAGCTTTCAAATCAGAGGGTAAGCCCTGGTCCAAAGGTCCTCCCTCAAGTTGGCAGAATCATGCAGAGCTGTCTCTGTGCAGTAGCTGTGATAACACATTTAGGGATGGAAGGAAACTTGGTCTCTACCATTTTTTCGTTCATGCTGAGTTTTTTGGGTTTGTTTGGTGTTTTTTTGAATGGAACCTTATTTTGAACTAAATTGAGAACATCAGTGACAAACATCAAGCTTTTTTATTCTTCCCCCACCATTTGCTGCTTAGTTTTGTGAGGAAAAACTGTTTCATAAAAACACACCCTACTTTTTCTTCCCCTACTGCCTCTGGTTGCAAGTCACTCTGTGGGAGCAAGTAGGCTGTGTGATGACCCAACAGTTCAGCACAGACAGAGGATTGAAAGTGCAACCCCTTCCCTCCCTCCCTCCTTGCCAGTAATTGCAGGGCCTGGAGATGAAAGCCATGTGGTGTGCAGCATCAGGCTCTTGGCACAGAGGCAACAGGGATGCCACATCACAGCTGTGATCTTGGAATTCTTGGCCATGATGGTGGGTGTGATCTCCAGATCTCCTTGGTCTCTCTGGACTGGGTTGGGATGCTCTTGGATGCTCAGGGTGGTGAGGGCACCATGCAGGGAGCCATCATGCTGGTTTTGGAAGGGCTGTCCCAGGAGATCCTCTGAAGGTGAGGATGGGTATGGCAAGTTGTGCCCCGAGCTGGAGAGATGCAACCAAGCAGAAAGGAGAGGAGCTCTGTGTTTACACGCAGATACCTGTGCAGCCAGCAGTGCTAGTGAGAGAAAACAGAAAAGGACATGACAGTTACACTGGGTTTTCATTAAATATTAAATGGAGTGAAGTTTTCCAGAGTGTGCCTGGGCTGTTTTCAATTGTCTGCCTGATGGCAAGGGAGAGAAGCCAAGTGGGGTGACCCTGAGTCTGGAGGTGCAGGGCTTCCCACTCAGCAGCCATCACCACAGGCATCCTTGTGTGCTGGGCTGTCCATGCAGCTCCTTGTGATTCAGCCAGAGCAGCAAGCACCTCCACAAGCTGTCCCACCACTGGTATGGCCCAAAGAGAAGAGTTAACTCTTGTAGGCATCTCCAGTGAGAGCTCAGGAGAGGGAGACGACTGAGGTCCTAGGACCAGAGCACCACCGGCACAGCCATTGCAAGCTTCTTGGTTGGTTGCTAGCTGGGGAATTAACCCACTCATGTACCCCTTTCTGCCAGGTTGAAGGCAGAGGAAATTTCCTGTGCATAAACAAGCCCCGTAGCCCATTTTGTGTGCTTCCTTTCCTCTGCTTTCCCCCTGCCACAGGAGCTGTGCAGCCATGCCCCAGCCTGGCCACAGCCCTCCCATCCCCACCGCTCCCCGCTCCGTGTAGCCTTGCCTTTCCTTGCACAGCAGCTTAGCGGGGTGGCAAGAGGAATTGTCCTTACCTTGGATTGGGTTAATAAGTTAAAATGCAGAGCCTTAATCCCCGCTGCTAAATCGGAATGTAATTCAGCTTATAACCACAGCCCAATCCCTGGGAATTACAATCACTTTAAATACAGCCAGGGCCAGCCGGGATTTAACGTCCTCCTGAGAGATCCTGAAAATGGAAACTGGGACAGAGTGCTGCCCTGGATGAACCTGCTGTCAGAGGGAGCTGAGACAGTGGGGCAGAGAAAGGGGGTTTGTTCCCTCCCAGGTCCCCTGGACACCTTGGGGTGCAACCCTTGGTCAGGGCGCGTGGCAGGAAGATGCGTGTGTGACTCAAGCGAGAGCTTATCCCCAGGGAGGGGGGCAGAGGCTGCCAGCAAACCCACAGCACTTTTATCTTTAATTTAGAATGTTTATCTGAAGAGATTCCTCGAGCTTTAAAATAAATGTAAGGAGATCTTTGCCTGGCAGCATCTGGCCTCTGAACGCAGGCACGTACAGTCCCAGCAGCAGGGCTGGTTGTGTTCTCTGCCTCCTTCCTCCCAACTCTAACCTCTGTTGGGATGAACCTTGCTCTTTCTCTACCTACTCCAAGAAACCCCTGGAGAAAATGAGTCTTTACACATCTTGAAGCAACAGGGTGCACCCAACAAGTTGTCCCATAGGTGAAGACATCTTACTGCAACTAGCTTTCATGGTTCTGCTATTTGGTCCTGGCTTTCTGAGCTTCATCAGGCAGTCCCAACGGGGAAGGAACAATGGTTCATTGTCTCCTTGTGCTGCCCCAGCCTGGGAAAGCAGAGGTTTGGGAGCCTGCATAGAAGCAGCTGAGTCCTTCTGCCGCCACTGACCCACAAGCCTTCCCAGGGAGCCTCAGGCAGTGTCTGGGAGTGTGCAGGTTCAAAGGCTCCACAGAAATTGAGGGTCTTGATGGATTCTCTTCCAAGCATTGAACTGGAAAGTCCCTGTGGGAACAAGGCGTTACTCTTGTGGGCTGCTAAACACAGATACAGAGTTCAAGGAGTCCAAGTTACTACATTGGTGGTGAGAGCTTAGAAAATAAGATCTTTTTCCCAGACTGGTGCATGTGTTTTGATCTTTTTAAGGAAGATTCTGATGTTTTTTTGCATGTCACTCTTTTTTGTGGTTTCCTTATATTTCCTCTTTTTCCAGTGGTGAAAGGCTGGTGCTGTTGTGTGAATACTTACCCAAAATGAGAATTCATGGTGATTCCTCAAAGCTGAGCATGTGAAGTGACTGGTGTACTGGATTGGAGAGCTTGTGAGTTTTCTGTGGGTGTGATGAAGGAATGGCAACGATCTGAGTTCTTGGGTGCTTTCCCAAACCCAAGCTAGCCAGTTTGCTATGTTTAGAGATGGTTTACTTAGCAGCACGGGTGGAGAGGAGAAGAGGGCAGAGAGTTTGCAGGCACTGTCAGAGCGTAGCCAGAGCATCGTTGGTGGGGGTAGATCAGCAGTGGAACAGCAAGGACCTCGGAGACTCCTCCATGAATGGACACAAGAGCTTGCTGAGAGGTGAAAGCAGTGATGGAAAGGGCTTTGAAAGGACCCCAGAAGGTGCAGCCCTTCCTCCCTAAAGAGACGCAGCATATCCTGAGGACACTGGGAGTCCCCCAGGCCTTTCTTTCAAAGCTCCCAGATGAAAGCTCCCAAAGCCTTTCTTCCATGGGATAAAGGAGAACAACCTGCCAGGGGTGACCTGGGCATGGCAGGAGAAGCTGCAGAAGCGCTGAGATACCAGGACTGGTGTATGGACACCAGAGAGAGGAGTTATGGGGACCTGGATGATGGAGTAGAGATGCACCTTTGTTCACCTGACCTGCCCCAACAAGCAGTGGTGGGACAGGGGCTCTAGTATGGGGTTGGCCAGAGCAAAGTGCAGAGCAGGTGTGAAGGGCAGCAGTGCCCACTCTCTGGAAAGCATCAACTCCCAGCAGGAGTTGTCTGCAGCCACCCATTGTCTGACTATGCCTTAGCACAGACCCATCCCACGTAGGGAAGCGTGGATCTAAGGTAAACTTCCTCCCAGGCACTGAGATCACAGGATGTTTTGAGTTGGAAGAGACCCCAAAAGATCATCAAGTCCAACTCCTGTCCCTGCACAGAACAAGCCCAACATCCAGACCATGTCCCTGAGGGCACATGTTGGCCAAATGCTGCTGGAATCTTGTCAGGCTTGGTGCCATGAGCACCTCCCTGGGGAGCCTGTTCAAGTGCTCCACCATCCTCTGCCTCAAGAACCTTTTCATCATGGCCAACCTCACCCTCCCCTGCCACATCTTCCTGCCATGTCCTCTGCTCCTGGAGTTGGTGGCCAGAGAGAAGAGCTCAGCGCCTGCCCCTCCTCTGCCCCTTGGGAGGAAGTTCCAGACCGCCATGAGATCTCCTCTTGGGCCAACAACTTATCCTGCCTCAGCCAGGGTTGGAGCAGCCCTGGTGTCCTGGGCTAGAAGTGGGTGAACTTCCCAGCTCCTCAGACAAGCTGTGCATATAGCTCCCATCTGCACTGCTCCTGGCTCCTTACAGAAATATATGATCAGCTGATTAATCTCTTGCCAGGCAGCTGGGCCAGCTTGGCCTCACAGCCGTTCTTCTGACGTCCTCCCTGCATCCACCGAGATGACTACGTGCATCACAGCCATTGCCCCTCTCAGCAGCAGGATGAGCATTAACAAGACTTAGAGGTAAGGACTTTTATTTAGCTAAAGTCTCCACAATGTTTGGAATTGTTGCAGGGCGTTATGAACACGTTGTTAGTTTCCACAGACCTTTCAGACAGTGCCATGAGCAATGCTTCTCCTCCTTTTGCTGGTCTAACTGCAAAAGTGAGACAGATGCTCACCTGAGCAAGGCCAGGTGCTACCTTCATTTCTGAGGGGGGGGATCACACCCCTTGCCACCATCCATACGCACTGCATGGCCCTAAGGAAGATCTCATCTCTCTAAGGGTGAACCACCAAATGTGCTTTGAAAGTGGGGTGGCCCTGGGATCTCATGCTGCATGAAGTGGTGAAGCTGACTCTGAAACTGGTATGTTTCTTGGCTTCAGCCCATGGTGTTCCCTTTTTTACAGCAGTCCCATCGTTGGGGATCTGTCTATGGTGGACAGGGGCAGGAGGCATGACAAAGTCCCAGATGGCAGGCTAATGCCCACAGCCATCTGCCATCAACCTCCATGTGAGGGCTCAGGGCAGAGGGATGCAATGTCTGTGCTGGTGCTGGAGCAGGCACTGGGTAGCTTGAACCAACTACACACACCTCCTGGATGTGAGCTGTCTGCTGGGCTGGGTGCCCACAGTAATTGGAGTAAAGCATCTCCCCACCTCAGACAAGAGCATTGTCCTCCCCCAGACCCACCCCAGCATGTGATGTCCCCTCAGCTGAGCCAGGAAGTGTAGCTGTTCCTACCTTCCAGGCCAGGGTGAGAGAAGACATGCTCAGTCCTCCCAGGGGATGGTGATATCTCACCTCAATCAAAACATTTGCTTTTAATGGGCACCCTGCCCTGACTGGAGGTTCACACTTCCTGGGGAACTCCACCATACAGGCCCTGGCAATTCTTTCTTTCTGAGATTGTTGTTTCTATGCATGCTCAGAGATGCCTGGCTGGAGAACAGCCTACAATGGCCAAAGGGCAGGTTTGGTTTGGGTTTGTTGGGGTTTTTTATAGGCTGCTTTGCTAGGTTGTTCACTTTGAAGTCTCTTCTTATTAGGTTTACTCTCTGGGCAAATGATAAAGGTCACCTTTTCTTTCACGAGGCTGCCCAGCCCCACCAGTGGCAGAGCTCACAGTGGGCAGGCTGGCCTTGCAGAGGGCATGGGACAGCATCCCTGTCATATGGTGTGAAATGATCCCTTGTCCCACATGCTGCAAGTGGGTAATGACAAAATAAGGCTTCCAAGTGATTCTAACAGGCAATTACATGGACTCCATCCATTGCAGGCTGCAATACTGGGAGGACTAAGTGATTTCATGTGAGAGTCTGGCCCCAGGTGCGGTTTCTCCTGCGCTGGCAGAGCTATAAAGACCACCACAAAGGCTCCAGGGAGATCATCCTAAAAGAGGAGGAGGTGGGAGATAGCAGGACCACTGTGTGCTCATCTCCTCTCCCTACAGTGGAGT
Source organism: Caprimulgus europaeus (assembly GCA_907165065.1). The sequence goes on along the minus strand of OU015523.1, from coordinate 4,964,195 downwards.
GACTGGAGCAGAGGGTAATGCCAGGACAGCCTGAACTCCTGCTCTTGCCTTCCCCAGAGATGACCTCAGGACCAGAGCTGTCTCATCAGCAATCACACTGGTCCCTGCTAATGCTGAGATGTGGGTAGGTCCCAGACTGGCACAGGGCTGGCTTTGCTCTCCTCCACTCTGGATGTGCCTCTCAGCTCTGTCATCGCTCAGCACCAAGATACCGTTGGAGAATAACAAATAACCCAAATGCTTTGTCAGCGTGGAAGCCCATCCCGCCAGCAGAGGCTGTGTTTGAATACAGAAGCAGCGCAGGTTTTGCTGAGGAACTCCCCCAGAGACAAGCAGCTCCTGCATTATTAACAGCAGTGCTGATGAAACCCCGTTAATGAGCCGCGCTGGCTCAGCCAGCCAGCAAAGTGGCCGTGGCCCCACGCTGCAGCGCCTGTGTTGGAGAGCAAGAGACGACTGCTCTGGGGAGCAATTGGTGAGGCTGTGCTGGAAGATTTGGCTACTTTCCCTAAAATTTGCTCATGTTCTGCCAGGCTTGTGCTAGGTAGACGTGGAAATCCAGCGATGGTGCTCTGGTAGCTGTGAAAAGGGAGATAAAAGGCTGCCTTCCCTATGGTACATGATGGTGACTAAAGAAAAAGATCTGTTCCTTGGCATGTGCACTCTGCTCTGCTCCAGAGAGCAAGGTGGGCTGTGTCCTCTAGTCTACTCTTAAATGGCTCAACCAGGGGAGTACCTTCTTTTATGGCTCAACAGATTTTGCTGTTAGGAAAACCTTTATCCATTTTTTTTTTAATTATTATTTTTTTTAACTCAAGTTCATCTTGCTCCATTTATCAATTCTCCTTTTGGTTCCTGGCTGCAATTACTTTCTCACTGTGGTCATTATACCTGCTTAGGATACTTGTAGAATAGGATCTTACACACCTTTACCTGTCATCTATCCAGGAAAGACATCTTAAACTCTTTTGCTAAGTCAAACCTCCTCTGGGCTTTCCTAGCAGTAGGATACTTTCTGACAGCATAGCACATGGGATTTAGCAGCCTATGTGGATACAGAAAGGTTGGTCACCCTCCAGTGCATCCTCCACAGCCTGGTACGCCGTTGCCCATTGTGCTAACACATCACAAGCAGCATCATTCCCCCAGCAGTGCTACCAAGCTGCTTTGCTCTGCAGACACTCTGATGCTTTCCAGATGTCACAGATGATGTCCAACTTCTGATGTCATTGCCTGATGCAGAATGAATCTGATAACCTAACATGTCCATGCTACAACTTTGTTTGGTGGTGGGTTCTCCCTAATGTGGATGCTGTCAACCTCCAATGTTTGCCTGTGCAAGCAGGAGGTAAGGCAAAGGAGCTAAGGGGGCTGGTTCAGATTGCATAGGAGTCACTGGAGGAGCTCTTTTTTTTTCTTGTTTTGAAAGCAGAACTTCTTGTAAATCTTCTGAGCAGTCTGTGGAGTAAAATCCTGGTCAGGGCAATGACATGAGAGAGGCAATGCTGAGAGGGCAGAAAAGCTCCTGGCAAGGAATTTGCTCCCCGCCAAAATGATTGGCAAAATGAGAAGATTGAAGTTAGCTGTCCTGTCCTTCAGCACCCCTGGTCCCCAGCACATCATCTGTGAGGGGTGCTGTGAGGCCACCCAGGCTGTGAGGAGGTTCCAGGGCCCGTGGGCACTGCCGGTGCCGGTGCCGCTCACCAGCGCATGAGCTCCAGTTGCATCTTGGCGGTGAGGACCACGAGCCTGCCGAAGCAAACCTTGATGTGACAGTGTTGGAGCCCCTGTTTTCAATTAGCATTGCTATTTTGGAAGGGAATATCTGCTGTGGAGAGGTAACCCATGGCAACCATCTGCTCAACCGACGTTCCGCTGCCGGGGCTGGTTGAGGAGCGGGAGAGATGGGGGGCCAGGAGTGACGTGGGGGGGTCCTCATGAGCACTGGGAAGGCAACATCTCCTCCCTCTGTGTCCCCTCCTGACCCTGCCAACACAGGAGCTGGGGTGGGGTCCATGAGCCCCCCCACATCCCATGCAGCTGGATAATTTATGGGCAGCAGCAGCAGCTCACCGTGGCTTTGTTTGCAATTTGTCTCTAAACACAGCTGTGCTTTAAAGGAGGGAGGTGAGCTCCCCTCTGCCTGCATCTCCTGCTCGCTAAGGAGGGGTCTGTCCTTGTTGAGGACAGAAGAGACCACGCAGGCTGTGGCAGTGCCAACGTGGCACCTTCTTCATCCCACGTCCACACCTCGCTGGAGAAGGGTGGTGATGAGACCCAAACCTCTTCAGCTGGTGGTTAAACTCCAGCCCAGCCTGGTGACCGTGTCCAAGGCTTGGTGGCTTGCCTGGGTGCTCTGAGCCCTTCCCAGAGAATCAGCTTTTGTGGGAGGATTTGGGTTTTTTGGTTTTTGGGTTATTGTTTTTTTGTTGTTTTGTTTTTTTTTTCTCCCCTTTTATTTTAGCAAAGGATGCACTAATTGCACTAATCCTCATGATGTGTAACACCAAGACTGGTGTAGAAGATTGCCTGTGCACATCACTCTGGCAAGTCAACATGCTAAACGTGCTGGTGATGCAAGCTGCAGTTTTGATGCATCAAGGGTTGAACCCAACTCCAGGGCTGATGGGAAAGGAAAGGCACTAAAGTGCTGACGAGTCATTATAGTACGTCACAAGCAGAAATAAGAACCTACTTATGTTTTAAACATAACATTAATTAATAAAGAAAAGGCTACACTGTAGATAGTAAAAGCCCTTAGATACTGAGGAGAAAAAAATAATTTTCTCTTATAATTTAGAAATTGCTAGAACATAATTCCCTAGACCAGGACAACAGTATGTCACATCTGGGGAGAAGACCCTTCTGCAATGGCACAGGGACCAGCTCTACCCCACAAAAGGAAAGCTTTCAGAAAATAAATAGCATGAGGATAAAAGGAAAAGGTCATTTTCAGACCACACCACTCCATCACATCACCATTAATTCCTGTCGGTCCGTTACTCTGGATGGAACCGAATGCAATGACAAATGACTCGAAGATTCCCCGGCCCAAGCTGGCAGTACACTTCAGCAAACCTATCTCATAGGTTTATTATAGTTTATTGAGCAAGTGTTAGCCCAGAGTAGATCAGAACAACTGCCAAAATGCTAAATGGCCTCAGGAATGATGGCATTTTGGGAAGAATTATTGTGGCAGGATGGGTAACTCGGTGTCTAGAGCCTCGTGCTACCTCCATCCCTGTCAGAAGAAATAATGGCCAAATTCCCTTCTGAGCCTCATGGCCCATTGGACTAATATATAGGGGCCAGGCTGTCCAGCCCATACAGTCCCTTCTGTTCCCCCAGCCTGGAGGATCCTTTACACTTGCTTTTTATGAGCCATTTCAGCATCAGTAGCCATGCTCCTGCCTCTCCTGCTACCTGCCAAAGGAAATTCCCTTCTCCTGTGTAGCAACGGATGTTACTGAGCCCCAACCCTTGGAAGAAGATGTAAAACTTGTGTCCCAGCTCTTGGGAATGCTACAATTAGCTCTGGCTGGGAAAGACTTAGAAAACATTTTACTCTTCCTGAAAAAGAGATCTCCAAGCCCTGGGTGGTTGTTTTTACCCAGAAGGATATCTCTCTGCCTTGAGAAGTTTCCACTTGAAATACACCAAGATCAAACACAGATGTATATAGGAGGAGAAGTGCAGAGGATGGTGGCAGCATATACAGAGCCCTGTCAAACTCCCAGGTAATGAATTGGCAGGACAAACTCAACTGAGATTTGTGCTCAATGCTGTTTCTAAGGAGTGTTGCTTCTCCTGTTTGCAGAACCAGGGGATGCCAGGGAGGGGTGTGACTGAAGCAGAAGTGTCTGCTTGGTGTGACAGTCCTTGGTGAGTTATTCCAGGGAAGCAAGGGAGAGGGAAGAAGGCCAGAAGAAGTCAAACATGACCACACTTTTTCCATGTGTGAGGATAATTGTTAATGTTACTTGAGTGATCTGTTGATAGCACAGGGCTTGATGACTTCTGGTGCAACTCTGTGCTAACAATTAAATTAAAGAACTTCCAGCCTTGTCTTGTTATCCCTTATGTTAACAGTTAAGGGTCTCCTTCCCCTCATCCCCATTTTTTTCCTCTGGGTAAGCAGAGGAATTGCCTTTTCACCCTGTTTTAATTACAGGAGCCACATGACCCTTCCTGGAGCAGCTCTCCCAGACCATACAACTGGAATATCACCAAACAATATGTAAGTAGGTTACATGGGAGTGGGGGAGACCATTAAACACAGCAGGACTCACTTAACAGAGCACGTGTTAGCAGAACAGAAAGTGGTGAGAGGATGAATTGGGCAGATGGAGCAATAACTGGGTGTTTTTACTCTTTCTAACAACCCCTGGCCAGGCTCAAAGAGGAGCGTGCGAAGCTGGTGGCGAGGGAGGCTGGGAGAGAAGGAGCTGAGGGTGTTTTAATGCTCGCTGAGGTTAGTGCTGCTCATGACTGCTTACCAAATAAATAAATCAGAGAGCTCAAATATGCTCCTACAGCCAATGCTCTGGGCTGCCTGGCTGGCTGGAGGGCTCACACAGCTAAGAATTGTTCTGCTGTTGGTGGAAAGCCTGGCTGAGCTTTTGGAGGAAGATCCCTCTGGCCACATGGAGAGCATCTCCAGTCTTTGACTAGCTGGGTAATGTTTTCCTTTTCTTGACCAGGGGTAAAACTGCACTTGGTTATATTTCAGTGTGAGGATTTTTTTTTTATTAAATCAAACCTTGTATTTATATAATCTGTCTGCTGACAGCTATACCCAAATCAAACATCTAAATAGGATTAATGCAGGCAGCTTATTACTGGCTCTAGAGAAGGACCAGGAATTATCAACCATAACAGGGAAGTTGGGGTGTTTGACCCCTACAACTTATCCCTGAAAAATGTTATACAAATAGCTTCTGAATCAGTGAAAAGTAATTTAATATTCACTGAATAATAGAGAAAAGCACAAACTAAAATAGCCAGATCTGAGGATCAGAATGTATTTTGAGATCTTTCTTGGTGAGAGGAAGATGAACATAATCATAAGCTAACTAAGTGCTGAGCCATATTGAACCCTCTCAGCATTCCAGCAAGACCAAACATAACTGTTTCCAACTTTCCAAACATAAAAAATTGCCTTACTACAGAAAATGATACACTCCAAGCAGTTCTGGACCCACCTCCCCTATTGCAAGAGAAATATTCAGTGATGGCTCCTGCCCTTGGGTGGGATTTAGCCACCAAGACTAGTGAGACCTATGCAAAAGCTGCCTGGATGGTCCTGGTTTCTGAAAAGGCAGGTGGGGTGATGTGTCCAGGGCTCTCTAGATCAGGCTGGATGTGATGGTCCAGTACAGTTTTGTTCTGGGGAATGCAATGCACAAGGGCATGGTAACAGATATACATTTTTTTTCCACTGCAGATGGTTTATTCAAATTTATCCTATGGAGACACTGACCAAAAGTACAGTTCTTACCTCCTGGTGGTTACCAGCAGCCTGTTTGAACAGTGCTGATGAGTCCCAGTGATGTTCTTGATGGGTAGTGTCTCCACCTTTTAAAATCATCCTTCCAGACAGGTGATCAGTTCCCTTATTGGCACTTTCACCTACGGAAATGAGACCTGAATGGGCTGGATGATGATTTTGCACAGTAATTTATGCATGTAGTCCAATAGAGCTCATATTTGAGGATCAATTCCTCTCATATAATTGGGGCAAATTCCATCTCTAGAAGCTCTTCTTCCAAGAGAGGATGAATTATCTAAGCTGTCACCTCTCTAACACCATTCAGCTGCTATTTAGTTCTGACATGTTCGTGTCAGTAGAAGGCTTTCCAACCTCGCAGAGATATGGGGAGATTTCGTTTGTGTAATGCTGTGAGATTGTCTGATCAAAGGCATACAAGTGGAAATCATTACTGTTATTTTCAGGCATGTCTTTAATCATAGACTCTTCCTACTCATTGCAATCATTGCAATTGTAAATCAGAAGTGGGTTCCCTCACCACCTGGCCACTTGGTGCTCTTCTAATCTCTGCCTGTTGCCTGGATTTCTCCTGCATCCCCCCCTCCACCTCTCCGAGGTGCAAACACGTTTGTTACAATTTCCTGTGATAACTTCACTTTATGTGGATTTGTTTCTGCAAACGGAGGGGATATTGAACTTTCTGAACCTCTCTCACTAGGAAATGAGGATAATACTTGGAGCTGTCAATGCAGGGGCCATCCATGGTGCCTCAGCAACTTGCTGAAATGACTGAATTATATTCCTATCAGCAGAAAGTGGGAAATGAGTTCCAGTTATTTAAACAAGAGAATGGAGGAATTTGCAATTCTAACTACAGAAAGGAATAAGCTTGTTAATGCCCTGTCTTCTTGACAATGTACATCTTTTTTGTCTGATCATGCACTGGGTCCCAGGGCTGTAGTAGCTTCAGGCCAGAAGAACTGAGGTGTCTGCTTTCTGCTGTTTCTATGGGATTTGGGCACCTGATATCGTGATAGAACTGGTCTATAGCCTCTCCCAAAACCAATGCACATGCACTTCTTTTTTCTTCCATCTCTCTTTCATCTGTAAAGACTTTGGGAAGTGTGGCAGGTCAGGGTGGATCACCTGCAGAAAGGCCTACATGAAGGAGACCCACTAGATTAATCCGAGATCTCTGCTGGGGATCCTAGATCCCCTAGAGCCAAGGAACCTGTCCTGATTTTTAGCTGGGACAAAGCTGGGTTTCTTTTTAGTAGCTAGAATAGGCTGTATTTTGGTTTCAGCTGGGATTTGTTATGAGAGAAATGTTGAATAACACACCAATGTTTTCATTTGTGTCACTGGAAGTTGAAGGACTTTGTGTTTGTCCGTCTGCAAGTGCAAGATCTCAGGGGGTGAGGAATATTGCAATGGATCAGCTCCATGGGCACTGGGCTCTGCCAAGGGGCTGTTCCATCTCCTGTCCCCCATGGGCAGGAGATCCATGAGGGGCTCTTCCTCTCTGGCTCTCTCTGGCTCTCGCTCGGGCTCTGGCTCTCCCGGGATTGCGGTTTCGGGTCGGGATTGTCGCTCCTCCGGGATCGTTCTCTGGGAACGGGCCGGGCTTGGTCGGTGGGTGGTGAGCAATGGCACTGGGTGTCACTCATTTGCATATATTATTATTGTTATTATTATAATTATTATTTTAATATCAGTATTATTTTAAGTTTTCTTTCATTTCAGTGATTAAATTGTTCTTATCTCACCCTCCGAGTCTCTTTACCCTTGCCCCCCAGTTCTCTCCCCTATCCCCTGGGGAGGGAGTGAGCAAGCAGCTGGGTTTGGCTGCTAGACCAGTGAAACTGCCACAAAACCCCATCTCCTGCACTCTGGGTTTTGTTTCAGAGGCTGGATCTTTCATTCCCAAAAAGTTACAAACACACAGGGTGGGGTGGCTTTGCTCAGTAGTTCAGGTCAATCCAGCTTGAAAACAGCAATGGAAATCTGGTTTGGTTTTGAACGTAGTGATTTGGGGTACTGGAAACCATGAGAGTGCTGAGAAAATGCTGATGTTGCCAACTGCCTCCAGTGACAGTAAGTCTCATAGACCCCAACCAAGGAAGTGCCTTCATTCCAGCAGCTGCAGGCATTGACTGCTTCCACGTGTTTGTCCCTTTTGCCTCAAGTCCCCTGTGTAGTACCTGTAGCTGGTTTTATAAAGGCTCAGGTGTTTCCCAGTTCCCAGGACAGGGGATCAATGGCTCAGGAGGACAGCAATGGGAGATGGAGCCTTCCCATCCAAACTCTAGTCTGGACCCAGGTCATCTGAAAGTTGTCATCACCTCGAATTTCAATCTGCTTCTATTTGCCCTGCATGATTAAATATTCATGCTGGGATATTCTGTCATGCACGATGAGAATATTCAATGTAACCTCACTGGAAAGACTATATTGCAGATGTTGTCAATGTCCTGCTGCTTCTGAAATGAATTCTGCATTTGTCAGCTGTCCAGCTTCCCTCTGATAGATACCAGACTAGTCCCAGATGTCCACATGATCATCTCATTCCCAGAGACTGAGTCCACATGATCATCTCATTCCCAGAGACTGATTTTATGTTTTATTTTTTAACACATAAACACAAAAAAAGTCCTCCTTATCTTGCCTGATAAAGCAAAGGTTGTATCATGGTAAATAGCCTTCTCAATCCCAGAGGTGGGTGATCCACCTGAAACCCAAGAGACTGCTGAGGAGCAAACCCTTTGCTAAGGATCACAGCAGAGCAGCTTCTAGAGCAACTAGCTGATGGCTAATTTGCTTGGGGCTGGCAGCTTGGTGCTTTCAACAGCCTGAACTTCACTTAAAAAAATTATAGTGATTAAGTAAACACAGCTATAATGGAAATCTTTACTCTGCATATTACAAACCAAAATGGCCATGAAGGGAGCAATTATGAAATCTCAGGACTGTGGTGAGGGGAGGAATCATTTGAGCTGTGCTGTTGTTTGTTTTTGTTCATCATTTATTTCCCCAGGGAAGCTTGGCTCTGAAGCAGTCTCTGCTGCATTGAGAGATTCTTCACATTTTTTGTTAACCCAGTTTTCCATCCAGTCTTGAGCAAGATGGGAGGAAATATAAGGTTTTTACATAAAGTCACAAGACATGAAGGACTACCTTGGGGAAGGATTCCTAGATCCAGTTTCTGATTCCCATTGTAAACCCAAACACAAGTTGCCCATTGATTGTTCTCTCTCTCTGTTAGACTTCAGTGGCATGGCTGGTTTTATAAAGATTTGTGAGAGTGGTGAAGATGATAGTGCAGGAGTGGCAATGTTAAAACTGTCTTAATAGGAACTGCAATGATGGTTTAAAGACAGTGGTCTTCTTCCCTTTCTGGAGATATACAATTGGTCTTATTGGGTCTTTGGGACTTGCCTGATTCAGGAAAATTATAGTGTAAAGCAGCAGCACCAGGCTTTCAGCTTCAGATGATTTTTGCTGACGTTTGTTCAAGACCAGAGGGAAATTAGCTGGTGGACTACTCGGCTGTTAGTAGAAAATTGACTGAGAAATGGAGAACACAGCAGAGAAACAGCTGGTGAATGATGGGATGAGTGGAAATTCCTAGGCAGCAAAAAGATTGATGCAATCCAAAACCCCAATATACTTCCCAAATGTATGTAATAACGCCAGTTCAGGAGCTGCTTCAAGGGCAGAAACCAACTCTGAGATCTTTTCCTTGACTGAACAGGCTTAACCAAAGAAAGAGGGTCTGGCATTTCCTTTTGAGCCCTGCTAAAGCTGCAGATCTCTCAGCACAGGCACTCAGTGATGTACAGACATGATAGCTAAGAAAAGCAACTGGCTGCCAAGTGATGATTGTTCAAGATCTCCATATGAGGACAGACATTTCTGCTGATGGCATAGTGTGTTTCAGGAATTGAGAGCAACCCACATAGACTTGAAATAAGGGAACAGAAATGTTTGGCAATTCCTATCACGTGGCTGTATATTAGCTAAGGAAGAAAACTGTCCTGGTAATTGTCCAGGCTTCCCCCTGGTGCCATGGTGAGCACATCCCTGAAAAGTTGTGTGAAAGAGAGGACAAACTTTCTCCTTTCCAGGCAAAACCCAAAGAACACGTTGGTGAAATCCTGACCCAGGTTGCCCAGAGAGGTGGTAGAAGCCCCATCCCTGGGAACATTCAAGGTCAGGTTGGACGGGGCTCCAAGCAACCTGATCTGGTTGAAGATGTCCCTGCTCACTGCAGGGAGGGTGGACTAGAGGAGCTTTAAAGGTCCTTTTCAACCCAAATTATATGATTTATTCTGTGATTCTACAAAACAAACTGAATTGAGGTACAAGGCCTCACAGCTGAGCTAGCTGGCTGCCAAACAGCAGCAAAGTGAGTGGTGTCCAGAGAAGAAGGGACCATTTTTGGAGGAAGAGGGGCTGAGAGCTGGAAGAAAGGACTGAGTTTGGAGGGATAGGAATAAATACAGCAGTTTTGACAGCAGGCTACAGCTATTGCCTCGGCAAGCCAGCCAGAGCAAGGGAACCTCAGCACATACACACAAAAGGAATTGTTACTATTACTCCTACTCCAGGGTGATAATCAAACACACACCAGCAGGTTGGTCTGAAACCACCTCCCCTGCTCATCCTCACTTTTTCCAGAAGCCAATTAAGTCCTTCCCAAAGAGATGCTACATGAAACAGAGGCTTTACTGAGATTGGTAATGGTTGTCACCCCAGCAATAATCATAATGAATCACACTTGGGCTCCTGTTGAGCTCATATTTTCAAAGAGATGTTGGTTCTCAATCCATTCATTAATATTAATTAGCATGGAGTCACATTTCATTTCCCATTTATGTGTCCAATGTGCAGCATCCTTGTGTGTCCTGTGCTAACGAACCAGATGCCGGTTATGCCTGGCACAAAATAATTAGCTAATAGTTGAGGAATACGTATCTCAAGTTAGTTAAATATTTATGCCAGACTTTTCCCATTTTGGCTCCCAGCCCTGATCTGGGGGTTGCAGTGCAATTTAGGGAGGATATGAGAAAGTTTGCACAGTTGTGTGCACCAAGCTTTAATTATACATTCTCCATATGGATGCAAATATTTTATGTTATACAGATGTTGGCAACGAATTGACCACCAGGTACCAGAGTAGAAAGAGCAAACTTCAGCAAGCAGATCAAAATCTAATTCCCTTGTTGTGACTGGATGCTACATAATACAACAGTCACTCTTGCACTTCTGGTTCAGCCTCTTTTGCTCAGTCAGAGACCTCTGCTGCAAAATACTTCCAGGCAAAGGAATTAAAAAATGGCCAGGGCTGGAGAGAAGGCACACGTGGCTTGGAAGTCACTGGAAGTCACATTCTGCATCTCTCCTGGAGCTGGTTTCTGGCAGTGGGAGAGGTGTCTGCCTTTCTGAGTCTTCAGCTTTTGTTTATAACATCCCCAGATCCCCAGGGGTCCCCAGATCTTTTGCTTTCTCACACCGCCCTGTGCTGTAACATGCAAGAGCCAGGACTATGAGCCAGGGCCATGATATGAAGGGCAGGGTAGCCACGCTGGGGGATGATATAACTCCAAGCTGTTGTGTGGTGTTTGGTACTCTGCTGCATGAAGCTGCTGAGTAGAGAAGCACATTGCACCCAAAATTAGCTCCAGCAGAGATATTCACCACCCTGCTCCTGCCAGCCACTGAAGGAGGCTGGGACCACAGAGATGTTATCAGAGAGAGCAAGGGCATCCAGTGCTCCTCTGATTTCATAGAATCATAGAATGGCTTGGGTTGGAAGGGATCTTTAAAGGTCATCTGGTCCATCCTCCCTGCAGTGAGCAGGGACACCTTCCACTAGACCAGGCTGCTCAGAGCCCCATCCAACGTGGCCTTGAATGTTTCCAGGGATGAGGCTTCTACCACCTCTCTGAGCAACCTGTTCCAGTGTTTCAGCACCCTCATGGTCAAAAATTTCTTCCTTATATCTAACCTAAATCTTCCCTCTTTTAACTTAAAACCATTACCCCTGTCTTATCGCTACAGGCCCTATTAAAAAGTTTGCCCCCATCGTTCTTACAGGCCCCTTAAAGAAGTATTGAAAGGCCTCAATAAGGTCTCCCCAGAGCTTTCTCTTCTCCAGGCTGAACAGCCCCAACTCTCTCAGCCTGTCCTCATAGGAGAGGTGTTTGGGAGCTGGGACTCCTGGTGTTGTGTGAAATCAAGGAGCATATTCCCCCTGCTGACTCCCAGTGTCATGCAGAGACCATAGAATCACAGAATGATCTGGGTTGGAAGGGACCTTAAAGATCATCCAGTTCCAATTCCCGGTGCACCTCCCATTGAAGGAGCAGAGGATGAAGCTGGCAGGCAGGGAGAGCACAGGGCTATTAGCTGGATTTCTCCTTGAGGATATGCACAGAACATCTACTCTGTTTCCTACTTTATCCATTAATGACAGTGATATATGAGGTCCTGCTGAAGGCTGATTTTTGCTTAACTAACCTACCTCTCCCATGTCCTGACCTTCCACTCTTACCAGTGTAGAGAGGGTTTGCTTCTGCCTGCTCAGAAGCTCAGAACCCCCAAATTATCTGTAATGTCTTGAGCACATAATTATATTGAGCTAATCACTGTGATACCTAGACACTTTCACCTTCCTGTGCTCTGTCAGGCACAGTCCCTGAACCAGCTTTGGTGGGGACACAGTTCTGCTGAAGCTTTCATTTTCCAGAGCAGGTTTGGGCAGGGAAATGGTGGGGGTGAAGGGGTAATGTTGGCTAATACCTATGCTAGAAATCACAGCAGGAGAAAAAAGTGCTTGTGATTAGTTCTCACATGAATATCACACCCTCTGATCAGGGAAGATGAGATGGTTGCCTTGTGAGCTGCATCTGGGTCATGTGAAGGAGCAGCGACCCACACCTTTTTGTGTTTCACCTGCAACCCTTGTGCTCCTGCCTTTGAGCTTGCCCATTTTCCCAAGCCAGCAGAACTGGGCTTACTCACTAGGTAGATGAAAAGACTTCTCAGAAATATGTGGGTGCTCTACTAGATAGTGTTGTACTTGACTAAAAAGAGCCCTTCCCTTTGAGTCAGCCCATGGTTTGGTGATCCAGCCTTTACAGGCAGGTTGGTTTTTTGGGTTGGTTTTTGGTTTTTTGGGTTTTTTTCTTTAAGCTAAATTATGAAAACTGTGAAGGATTTCTCAAGGTTCCAGTTAAAATGCAGTTTTTTGCCATTCCAATCTGCTGTTCCATTCTCCGTGGGCAAAAACAACTGCATTTTCCCTGCCACTCCTTCTGTGCTGTGAAATAGCTGTCAAGCTCTACCCCAGAGTTAGCTGCATTGTTGCGGGGGAAGAGATGGGGTTTTCTTCTGTCCATGCACAAAAGTGAATAGATAAATCTCCTGAGATGAAGAGGCAGTTATTTTGTCCTAAAGAGTGGGAAGTGGATGGAAGAAACAGAGAGGAATCTACAGTGAGCTACAGCTTAAGAATCAGTGCAAGATATTTATTCCTTGCAGAGGCAAAAGAGAGGTGTCCCACCATTTTTCTTCTCCTAGGTCAGGAACATAGGAGTGACACCACAGTAACTCACTTCTTCCCTCTTGAGAGATGGTTGTAAAGGCAGCGGCTTTAACTTATTGTATTTAATAAGGAGGTGAGAGACAATAAAGCAACAAAATGAAACTCCTGCCCACAACATAGCAGGAAGGGGATAGAGGTTAGAGCAAAGTCCAAATGCCAAGTCTTGAAGAGTGGAAAGCAGGAGTGTACTGGTTACAAAGCACTTACTCCACAGAACTGGCCTTGAGCACGACAGATGCACTCTCTCTTTAGTCACCAACATCTCTCCCTCTAGTCACCTACAGCCAACATCTCTTCCTCTAGTCACCTACAGCCAACATCTCTCCCTCTAGTCACCTACAGCCACATCTCTCCCCCTCTAGTCACCTACAGCCAACATCTCTCCCTCTAGTCACCTACAGCCAACATCTCTCCCTCTAGTCACCTACAGCCAACATCTCTCCCTCTAGTCACCTACAGCCAACATCTCTCCCTCTAGTCACCTACAGCCAACATCTCTCCCTCTAGTTACCTACAGCCAACATCTCTCCCTCTAGTTACCTACAGCCAACATCTCTCCCTCTAGTTACCTACAGCCACATCTCTCCCTCTAGTCACCTACAGCCAACATCTCTCCCTCTAGTTACCTACAGCCAACATCTCTCCCTCTAGTTACCTACAGCCACATCTCTCCCTCTAGTCACCTACAGCCACATCTCTCCCTCTAGTCACCTACAGCCAACATCTCTCCCTCTAGTTACCTACAGCCAACATCTCTCCCTCTAGTTACCTACAGCCAACATCTCTCCCTCTAGTTACCTACAGCCAACATCTCTCCCTCTAGTTACCTACAGCCAACATCTCTCCCCCTCTAGTCACCTACAGCCAACCTCTCTCTCTCTCTAGTTACCTACAGCCAACATCTCTCCCTCTAGTTACCTACAGCCAACATCTCTCCCTCTAGTTACCTACAGCCAACATCTCTCCCTCTAGTTACCCACAGCCAACATCTCTCCCTCCAACATCCTTCCCATTAAAGTTTTCTGCCATGGCAAGAAAGCTCTGCTCCTTTGCATTAAAATGAAGAACTGCTGGCACTAGGCAGGAGGCAACCCAAGGAGTCTTGGCTCAGGGGGGAGATAGCCCTGCAGGTTTAGTTCTTCAGAACCTGCTTTGTATACTTTAATGTGTCCCTCAGTAATTTGCAGGGCCTTGCTCAAAAGGATGCTTGTGCTGGAGCACTCACCAGGGCAGGGAAGTGATGCCCAGAAGGGCTTCTTGGGCTTGGAGAGCTTAAAGAGTAGGGAGTGGAAAAACCTGGGGATGCTGATAAGGCAGCTACTTGCTTTCCCATTGCTGTATGACCTTTTGTAGAGGTGCAGGATAGGTGTTAGCCACACTGCCCGTGGCATAAGGAGCCAGGTTCTGGTTTGCACTGAGCCTGACTGGAGGCCCATGCACATTTCTGCTCTCCGTGCTCTGTGCTCAAGGGCAGAATAGCTGATCTGCAGCCCCAGGATGCTAAAGAAGAGCTGGCAGGAGGGTTTCAGTGGGGTTTGTGTCTGCCCTTCTCTTCTGGAAGAGTGTCTCCTCTGTTCTTTGTTAAGTTGGTAAGAAGAAAGCACGGAGGGCCAAAAAAAGGAGGTGAGCAAGCAGCTCTGTAGCAAAAGTTCCTCCGTAAAGGAAAAATCCTCTCTCGCAGCCTGGTGAGAATAACACACGGTGCTCTAGTTACCGGGGGCACGGGTGAAGGGAGCTCGTGGGGATGCCAGGAAAAGAGTGCAGCAGGCGTTGTTGCACGGTGGTGATCTACTTTTAAGTGATACCAAAAAAACCTATTAAATATATAACCTCAGCGCCCAGAAAAAAATGTGTGAAGAGGTTTATTCGTGTAGGAAAAGCTTCATCTTATAAATATAGATAAGGGCTTCTTTTTTGTTTTCTTCTTCTTTTGGATTTCCTATAGAGAAAACATGTTTGGACTGTAATTTCCCTTCTGGGAAGCTCTACCTAGTTATGCTGGTTTCTGTCTGGCAAGACTGTGAGGTCCCTGCTGCAAATGGGACAGGTCAGTGTGCTGAGTCCTTCCTAACACATATCCCACTACCTCCTGTTCTGATCCCCATCACACAAAACTTGATGCATGTGCTGCCCTGCAAGAGGGTGGGTAGTTTCACTGAGTGGATGTAGGACCACTGAGTGCTGCAGGTGAAGGATAGCTGTTCTCCTGTTCTCTTCAGGATGTACTTGCTGTGGGGCTGCTGCTGGCTGACCTGGGAGGGAGGGAGGGAAAGATACACAAAATATGGAGCTGTGGATCCCACTCTTTTAGTTTTTCCTTCTCACTCTCAACATAAGCACTTTTATTTCAGGCCCTGCAGAGCACTTCAGGTGGAAATACTGTCGTGGAGATTAAGTAAACCTGCTGTCCTTCAGGTTGCCACCTGCATTCCCCAACGACTCCCTCTTTGAGTGGGTTGAACAGGACCTATTTCAGCTCCCCAGGCTCATCTACCAACAAAAATCCAACCATTACCTTCATGCTGAACACAAGTCAACCTGTGTCTCATCTTTACATCCATCTTCTTTAGCCCAAATTAAAATTTAATTCTGTTTCTTTGTTTTTTCTTTATGGATGTCTGTCAAAAGTTCAAGCTCAGCAATGCTAACACCAACTCATTCATGCCCACAGTCCTCCCCACTGATGCCTTTCATGGTCTTCCCACACCACAGGGCCTGCACTCAGGGCCATCATGGACCTGGTCCTTCCACCTTGGCTGTCTTGCTGCCTTCCCACCCACACAACCTTGTCTTGTATTACTGATGTTGCTGATGTGCAGTCTTCCCTAGCCATCTGCACACTGAACCACCCATCTAGACTCGTGACATCTCATACTGGCCAGCACCCCTTCTTCTGTCCTCAGCAGGGGAGCTCTGAAGACACCCCTCAGAATGATGCTGGACTGGGTCATTCCCCATGTGCTTGGCTTTTTGTTTCCCTCTCATTTGCCTTGACTTCCCACACCTTTACAGCTCTCCTGGACTGTCCTTTTCCAAATGATTTCAGAGGCCTGGAGGCCTGTCCCAGCCTTCCCTTCACACTTCTTCAGACAAACATTGTTGGGTTGTACCTGTATGACCATTCCTTCCAGGGAGGAGCCCGCTGTGGACATCCACAACACTCTATTCTCATCCCTTTTCACATCTCCTCTAAGTTCCCGTCGTGTGTGTCTACAAACAAGTAAACTAAATAACTGCAAATGTAAACACTCTTGTGGCTTAATCATGATGACAAACATTGCCTCATGGCTTCTTTATGCTCCTCTATCCACATCCATCTGCTGTTGCTTTGCTTACCAATCAATAACTGTGAATCAAGGCATTTCCTCCTCCCTTCTCCACCCTGCCTACACAGGGGCCCCTGTCCATGCTTATTCCTCCTAGAGGCTATGACAGCTTCCAAAATCACCCCATTCCCCAGAGATAGGGAGCTGGGACAAGGAAGCTTCCTCTTATGAATGTTGAGGACCATCCCATCCGTACAAGTTGTGAAATAACACGATGACACCACGATTGCGTTGTAACGCCGCTGTGTTTGACTGCTGAGGTGAAAGTGGAACTAGCTTATAACCACATTGCAAAAATCCCACTTTGCTGTATTTCTGCTAGAGGACTTGGGGTATTTTTTCTGATTGTTTTGTATCTCAGGACTACGGTGATATCATATCTGGTCTTTCTTGGCTTTGTTGAGACCTCTGAGGTGAGGTCTGTTTCTGTGTCCGTGCCAGATGTGAGTGCTAGTGCAGACCCTGGCAGCTTTCCTTCTCCTGGCTGGGGTTCTTGCCAGAAAATTCATGAAACACTACAGTGAGCATTACTTTTTCCTACTGGGGTGGGACCTAAGGCAAAGAGGGGTGCAGTAGCTGGCTGATTATCCTAAAGCAAGCCAGGAGGAAAGCCGAGGTGAGAGCACTGGGGTTGTGCTGGCCTCTTCCCCGCTGCTGGGGCTGGCTGCTGCCATTCTGTCGTCCCTCCTGGGGTGGGAGCTGGCATTGGTGGACAGGCAGCAGATGACACTCCTTCCTCAGCTCCCGCTGCCCCATCACAGCCTGAGCTCCAGCCTGAAATGTGTGTCTGCAGAGGAATTCAAACAGAACTTGAAAGAAAACAAAGCAGAGCAACAGCAAACGGCTCTTCTGGGACAGCGGGTGGTGAACTCCACGGGTTGGAGCCAGAAACCATTTTAGGTCAAATGACAGTTCCCTCTCTCCCCTGGGGAACAAGGCTATAGCTTATCTGTCAAGGGAGGTTGGCCAGGGAATCTGGCACATGTTTTACCAGAGCAACGGTTCAGATTTTCAGTTTGCAGCCCTGCTCTAAATCACATTTCCACATGGGCGGGATGATCTGGAGGGCTCCAGCGCTGTGGATGAAAACCTGTCCGGGCTGGCCAGCCAGGGTGATTTGGTCAATAGCAAGTCAAAACTGGCTTCCCTTGGGTGTTTGTGAGGGGGCCACAACCAGGTCCTGCCTCAGGGGACACCACGACCTCAGTTCTCTCCTGCACTGTCCTTTGAGATGGTTTTTCCATCAGGGTAAAGCAGTGGTAAGATAATAGCCCTAGGATTTGGTAACCATCTGTATCAGGGCCAGCTTTAGTCACAGCAGTTGCTTTCAGGCAGCAAATTGCTGAGGACAGCAAATCAGCCTGGCAATAAGCATCCTGCAAACCTGTCGCCTCTTCTCCCAGCATCACCCTGCGCCCGCCCTGTCTCCAGCGAGGCAACTGGTGCAGGAGGCTGAGCATGGTGAGGGCAGCAGCAGAAGGCTGCCAAGGCTCTTTCCTCCCCATAGCCAGGGCCTCTGTGAAGAAGTGACAGGGTACAGGGGGGGAGTGACACCAAATAAGATTTCAGCCATAGGAAGTTCTTTTTTTTCCTCATTCTTGGGCAGCAAATATCATTTCACCCATGTAGCAGAGGAGCTCTTCTCAGCATGCAAGCAAACACGTGAGGAGGTGAAGAATATTGTCCCCCTCTGCTCTGCCCTTGTGAGGCCCCATCTGGAATGTTGTGTCCAGGCCTGGAACCCTCACCACAAGGAAGATGTGGAGCTGTTGGAGTGGGGCCAGAGGAGAGCCAGGAAGGTGATCAGGGGGCTGGAGCACCTCTCTGCTGAAGAAAGGTTGGGGGAGCTGGGCTTGTTTAGCTTGGAGAAGAGAAGGCTCTGGAGTGACCTCATTGCAGTCTTCCAGTGCTTGAAGGGAGCTTAGAAACAGAAGGGAGAGATTTTTACATGGGCAGAAAGTGATAGGACAAGGCAAAATGGTTTTAAATTAAGAGAGGGGAGATTTAGGTGAGATATTAGGAGGAAATTTTTCACCCAAAGTGGGGTGAGGCACTGGCCCAAGTTGCTCAGAGAAGCTGTGGATGCCCCATCCTTGGAGGCATTCAAAGCCAGGTTGGATGGGGCCCTGGGTAGCCTGATCTAGTGGTTGGCAACCCTGTACACAGCAGGAGGGGTAGAACTAGATGATCTTTAAGGTCTTTTCCAACCCAAACCATTCTATGATTCTGTGAATCAACACAAAACCGTGCCAGCTGTTCCATGGGCACATTGTTGGCAGGCATGTCCAAGAGGGCTGAGGAAAACACGGAGTAGGATGGCTCCTTTACCTCCTCCAGGCATGATGCCTCTGGAGGTGCAGGGTGCTGTCAGGTAGGCAAGGTGGAAAGCCATGAGCCAAGGCCACCCCCGCTCTGTACTGAAACCAGTGGCTTCAGTTTCTCATTTGCACAGAATTTAAGGGGGTGACAGTAAAGAGGAGAGGGAGAGAGGTATTCCTGGTTCTCTGGAAAGGACTTTTGACTCCATTTGGTTCTGGGGGTGTAGGTTTGCTTTTCCATCTGCAGGTCTGCCTGCTCTGTTGTTGTAAGGGTGGTGCAGGGGTGCTTGGGCAAGCTCCTACCTCTAGCTCACTGCAAGAAGAAGAAGGGGCAGGGTTTGCTCTGCCAGTGCACTGATTTAAAATACCTGGCTCCAGTGCTAATGCACAAAACCTGTTGCCTCCCTCAGGAGGCTCCAGGAGCTGAAAAGTCAGAGGCAATGTGTTATTTGGTGTGTAGTAGAGAAGCCATTCATTGGGCAGGTAGGTATCTGGCTGCCTGTGCTGTGTGCTTTCAGTCTGGGTTGGAAGCAAGATAGTAAAGCCTGATGTGTTTGGGAATGGCTGCCCCATGGATGTGTGCTCCTCAGAATGGGAGATGAAATGCTGAGGGAGAAGGAGAACAAGCTGATGGAGGGGATGAATGAGGGAGGAAGCCTCATAATTTAACATTCAGGAACCTCAGTAGAAGGTGAGACCCCTGGGCTTTCATTCCTGCTTTCATGAATATTTTAGGGTTTATATAAAGATTCTAAAATGCAAAACAATGCTGGGAGCAAGGGCATGGTGTCCTGGACTTCTCCCTTCTAGATGAGTCCCAAATAATTTGGTTATTACATAAAGGTCACCAACGCCCACAGCAAAATGCAAGCAGAACTGCTGCTATCTTCCAATATCAGCTGCTCTCTTGCTGTCAGGCCAATATTGAGCGAGATATGAATTGGCTTCAATAACAGAAATGAAGGTGTGGACTCTGAAACCTAATGGTTACGTATTTCTTTCAGCGTAACAATCAAAGTGCTCGTCATAGATAACTGGATGAAAGAAATGTTTTAAGATAAATGACAGCAGCTGAGAGACTGCTTTTTTTGTTGTTGTTGTTTTTTGTACAGTTGCCCAGGACTGTTTGCAAAGAATTCAGACCCACCCAAAGAGCCTCACATTGTTAGATCAGGCCAGGAAATAGATTTTCTTTCCTCAAAATGATTCTATGGAAAAATGTGAAGTGCAACCAAGAGCTGAAAGTCTTGTGGGACGGGAGGCCAAAAGTGTACTTGGCAAAGGTGATTTTGTTGGTTTTTTTTTTACTGCTGAAACACCCATCTTTTTGCTGATTGCCACTGAAAAAAGTTGATAATGTAAATATTTTCCCATTATTCTATGTCACTCTTCTTCCCAGGGGAAAGAAAATTAAGATACATTGCTACTTCATCAGTAATCACGAGGCTTGGAGTCAACCTTTTACTTACTTGCCTTATTCAGGCACATGCTCGAAGCATGGTGGGGTCAGAATTAACCAGCAAAACGTCACAAAACTGGGATTTCAGCTTGATTTTGGTAGGTAGGATTACAAAGCAGAAAAACAACGTGTTCATTCCTGTGTATACTTCAGACAGAGCCTACAGAAGGTTGGAAGGTCCCAGCAGCAGCTGCAGGTCTGGCTGGCCACAGAGCTGAGCCTACAGCAGCTTGCTGAGGGGTACCTGGGGCCTCACCTGTGTCATCTGTGTTTAATGAGCCCAGTCCTCTTGGCAATGAAGGGCTCTCTGCCCCTGTAATTTGTGTGTGTCCCTGTTAAGACCAAGACATTTTAGCATTGCTGGATAGAAGAAGAGCTTCACGGACTGCTTTCTGCCTGCCCTGAGCAGA
The DNA here is from genome assembly GCA_907165065.1 of Caprimulgus europaeus. Next base: position 4,943,588 of record OU015523.1, on the reverse strand, counting down.
TGAGCCATGCAACAGCTGAAACTCCACAAAACACAGCATTTCAGAATTAAATCAGGAACAAATTAAGCTTTGCATCATTCTAGCTGTTTGTTTTCCCAGATCCTGAAGTATAGACCAAGTTGCAGTGCCACTCCAGCTGTGTCCAGAGGGGACAGGCAGAAGGACTTCTGCAGGGGTTTGAAGTGATAGCTGACCATCAGCCCAGCCCTGCACCACCAGCCCTCTCCCTGCACCTGCTTTGCCCAGCCCAGGAGCAAGCCAGAAGCCTGAAGGGATGTTGGAGAAGGTGGGAGCACTTTGGATATCTAGTCAGGTAGCCACCTTGCCTCTGGCCTTCTTCATCTCCAGGACACAGCTTTTGCTCTGCACATACTCCAAAGCTTGACACTGCTGCGTGTTTCTCGGTGAGCTGTTTCCCTAATGTCATTTCCCAAGCTGGTAGTGTAATGTTTTTCCTTGCAGATAGATCATAACCTCAGGCAGAGCACAACTTCAGACACGGGGACGTTTATGAAAAAATTGGCATGCTCTTCTGTCAAGCAACAGTTAAAAGAAAATCTGCAGAGGGATTAGCTGCCATACACTCTGGGGCTTGCTAACAGATGTCCTGAAAATCTGGAAATGTGTCGATCTATCTTTACACAGGGTTTGGGTTTTTTTGGTTTTTTTTCATTCTCCATCCTTCTCCCTTTCCTCATCCTTCTGCCCAGGGCACACAAATGGGAATTCCTTCACATCCACGGAACACCCTGGGAACTGCCTTGGTGCTATCTGGGGACCAGTGTACTGGTCCTGGGGTGCAAGCTAGGCTGAGCTAGCCCCAGATCCTCAGCCTAGTTACAGATGCCAGCTTCCCCGCAATGGCAGCACTGCAGCTTTGTGCCAGGGCAGTTAGGATTTTCTCTCTGTTCCAACTGCAACCTCTCAGCTCATTCTAAAGAAGCTTAAATGTTGGCCATTAAATATAAATATCTTCTTTTTCCTCTGGGTGAAACTGATGTTCAAAACTTTGCAGTGTAAATAAGGTCTGGAGAAAATGTTTTAGGCAATGTTTCACTCAAGCTAAATGGCTCTGGGCATTCCTCCCCACTGTAGCCCCAAGCTCTAGGTGTGATTCTTCTCCTTTTCATAACGTGGCAGAGGAGCTTTGACCTGATTGTGACCTTCCCCCAAGTGCATCTTCAGGTTTGAAGTAGCCAGAAGACCCTGAGTTCTGTGGATTATGTTGTGTGATGACATAGGACAATTTACTATTACTATTTTTTGTTTAAATGTCTGTTTCTGGATAGTTATGTTTCTGATAGTTCGATTTGAAACACTCAGGTGGCTTCTGAGAGGAGGGGGATGAGGATGCACACCCCCTCCTCTCTGAGCAATACAGCCTGTTAAACTGTTCTCCAGCTCAGGCTGAGGTCACTGCCCTCAGGGACAGAGTCACTCCTGTAACTGCAGTTACATCTCCCCCTCCTCTTTTTCCCCATATTTCTTTTTCTCCCATACAGGAAAGAAATCCCTCCTCCTGACTTGCAGAGGAGTCAGGAGTCTCCTGCATTGCTTGGTTGAACCCAGCCCCAGTTTTTACTAACTCTGTTACCATGCAGGTTACCACCTGCTCCAAAATCTAAGTTACAAATCTGTCTTGTGCCTTGTTCCCTCCCTGACTTGCTGGTTAGAGGAGTGGGGTAAATACCCCCTGGGTCCCATACTTGAGGGCGTGCAGTGTTGTGTCCCGAAGAAGGACCAGCATTCTTATTTCATAACGTACATAGGTTGCATTTCTGCCAAACCTCTTTTCTCAGAGGGCCAGACAACAGTTTAACTTCACTCTCCATCTTGTGGGTCACAGGAAGCCTGTGTACATCGCTCTAGCAGCGTGTTCCGAGTCTGGATGTTGACGTCACTTTGGTTCCCTAGGGCAAAGGATGCAGCTCTCAGTCACAGCTGTTGTATTACAGCAGCCTCTGGCAGCCCAGAAGTTTGGGAGACATCTATCCTGATGGCCCTTGGCCACACAGCAGCCACCCAGTTTCACCTCTCACCTGGGGCTGCAGGCACCCATGGGTTGTGCTGCTCCTGCTACAAAAGGCAGGGCTGATGGGAAGCGGCGGTGACTTGGTGTGAGCAAGAAAGAAAAGCAAATGGGAGCACGTGGGATCATTTCCCCTTTGCCCCGAGAGCCGGCTCCTGCTGTCTGGCTTCTACCCCTGCCTGCCGAGGCGAGCAAGGGGGAAGCAAGCCCGAGCAGACCGCTGGCAGTGACTGAGCAACCAGAAAGACGGCGGTGTGGGTTGCGACCTGATGTGTATATCATCAGCATCGCCTGAGTCACGCCCGTCTGCCTTCAGCTATTACAGCGATCCCGCCGCCAAAGAGCAACCGCGTGGCCTGGCCAAAATGATCCGGCTGGTGGTGAGGACGGTGCTGCTGAATGACTCAGTTGTGCTGGGAGGACAAGGCAGCCCAGATCTGTCTTCCTGAAAAGCTGCTTCACAGTAACCTCGTGCTTGAGACAGTTTTATCTTTGAGGTGACTGTGGCGTTGGCTCCCATTCAGCCATGTGAATAAACCACGTGGATGGACAGACGTCCACAGGGAGTCAGAGCCCTACCAAGACAGCTCAAAACACCAGAGTGAAGCCTGAGGGATGGCTTGCTACCTTCCCAGCTTGGAGAAAGCCACCCTGCCCGAGCCTCAGTGTCCCCACTGATGCAGGAGCAAGGCCAATGTTTTCCTCAAAAGACCAGAGAGTGTTTGTGAAGTCCTCTGAAGAAGGGCGCTCCCGTGAACACCAAGCTATTTTTATTATTGGGGCCAGGGAGGAGAACACGTGCAAAGGTGATGAAGCTTCTGAAACACAGGTTCCCATTAATAGTCTTTAGCACACACAGTTCTTATTATAATCTAATTTGACTGGAATTGGATTAATCGTATAATGCTATAATGTCATTTCCATGGTCTTTTTATATTTTTATTGTTACTATGCATTAATGCAATATCCTGCAAGAGCTCTGAGAAGAGGATGTGAATGTTTAGTGAATCTGTGATAACGTTTTTGCAGGGCGTTTTTATGTTCCTGTAAAGTCACACAGTGCCTGGAAATAGCAAGAATGCACCCAAATTCATCTTGAATTCTCTTGTGACAGGCTCCACTGGTGAAAGCAATGTATTCAGAGCCAAGAAATTAAGCTCAGCTTGTCCCTGACCCGCACTGGGAGCTCACCTGAATCACACCAGTGTTTTCCTGCCCATCTCTTCAGCTGGAGATGGAACTAATTTGCCCATGTAGGAACGTGGTAGGTCTGTGGTCTATATCCCTGGCCATCTAGAAAAGCTTTTTTTTCTATCATCAAGCTTTAATGCTTCCTTTTCATTGAGTTTATCTTGAAAAAAAAAATGCTTTTTCCTGCTTGTGCCCTGTATTTCTTAATTTGCCATTTTTTCTTTTGATATTATTTATTTCTCTAGTTATAAATCTTGTGAAGCGTTAGAGTAAATGATCACTATCCTGCATCCATCTAAAGATGCTGGAAATTTACTTCAAAGTAGCCCCACAGTGCTCGCTCTAAATGCTCATTGACTTCTCTGTGAGGTCTTATAATAGGAGACTGCACGTGAGAAATATTGAACAAGCTGAGTGATATTACACCGGATGATGTTTCAGCCCTCAAATCATCTAAGAGAAAAGGCAAATAGACTGGTATTTTCTATCAACTCTTATCATCACCTCTGTTCCTTTTCCAAGTCTCACTTGCAGGCAGTCTTGATGTAATTAAAGCTTAAGGGCCAAAGCGTGAGTTTCATTTTCAGTGCAAATACAAGGCTAACCCTTTCTCTCCCACGTGTCTCTGGTTATTCTGTTCTTTGGCTTCTTCATACAGAGAGCGCGACAAAGCTGCAAATTAAACCCCCCACGCTGAAAATGGCACGGCTTAATGTTATTAAACTAGGAGAGAGGAGATTTAGATGAGATATCAGGAAGAAATTCTTTCCTGTGAGGATGGTGAGACACTGGCCCAGGTTGCCCAAAGAAGCTGTGGCTGCTCCTCCCTGGAAGTGTTCAAGGCCAGGTTGGATGAGGCTTTGAGCAACCTGGTCTAGTGGAAGGTGTCCCTGCTGATGGCAGCGGGGTTGGAACTGAATGAGCCTTAAGGTCCCTTCCAACCCAAACCAGGTTGCCATCTTTTGTGCATTTCAGTGTTTCCTGGATGTACTTTTGATGCATTTCTGGAGTTGACACATTGCAGAGCCAATTGCCTGGGCAGCATCCCAAGTGTGGCAGTGCCTGCACATGGGGAGGGCTCTCATCTGGCAACCTGGCATTAATACCAGCCCTGGATTCGGGTCTTGGTAACAAGGCAGTGCAGTGGGACATACGGTCATGAGTTGGCTGAAACTTGGAAAGCCTGGCTGTTATTTTTGGTTTGTATGGGAACAAAAGGCAGCATTTATGCCGTTTCCCAAGAAGCTGGGTTTCTGAGGAGTGCCTGAAGACTCTTTTTTCCCCTTAAAACAAAAGAACTCGGTTTAATCCCTGCACTCTTTTATGACCCCAGCTTCACCCCCAGCCTGGCAGCCCCACACCACAATCTTCCAAAAGCCAAGCTCCGTGGTGCCTGCCCTGTCCCTGGCTGCAGGGATGAGCCTTATGGGTTCCCGGCTGAGGGAACTGGGGTTGTTGAACCTGGAGAAAAGGAGGCTGAGGGGAGACCTTCTGGCTCTGTCCAAGTCCCTGACAGGAGGGTGTGGAGAGGTGGCCGTCAGTCTCTTCTCCCAAGGAACAAGTGACAGGACAAGAGGAAATGGCCTCAAGTTGCACCAAGGGCAGTTGAGATTGGATGTGAGGAAGAATTTCTTTGCTGAAAGGGTTCTGAGGCATTGGAAGGGGTTGCCCAGGGCAGTGGTGGAGTCCCAGTCCCTGGAGGTGTTTAAAAGACGGGTAGATGAGGTGCTCAGAGATCTGGTTCAGTATTGGACAGGTACGGTTGGGTTCAAAGATCTTTTCCAACCAAACAATTCTACGATTTCCTTGTCCCAGCAGCGCCCACCCACCAGGGTCATCCCCGACCCCCGCCGGCTCCGCGGCCGCGCAGTGGGCCCTGCCCGCCGCCCCTCAGCCTGCCCGCCTCCCTCGCCCGCCGCCGGGGGCTGCCCGCCTCCCTCACCCGCCGGCCGGGGGGAGCGGGCGGTGGCGGGGCGGGCCCGGGGCGGGCCGAGGGCGGAGTTTGGAGGCGCGGAGGAAGCGCCGGGCACCCCGCGGCGGCAGCGCCGAGCGGGCGGGCAGGTGAGGGCGGCGGACAGGGCCGGGGCAAGCCGGGGCCGCGGCGCCCCGTTTAATTTTATAACTTTCCCGGTTGAGAGCTTTTTGTCGTTGCTTCGTGCCGCCCCTTCCCCGTATTTTTTTTCCGCGCCGCAGACGAGACGATTTCTCCCTTCGCCTCCCGCCTCTCCCCCTCCGGAGCCGTCGGCGCGGAGCAGCGGCGGGGAGAGAAGGGGAGGGGAGGCGCGGCGGCCGCCCCGCTGCGGGGGCGATGCCCCCGCCCGCCTTGGCGCCTCCCCGTGCCGGCCCCGCCGCCTTCCCTTTGTGCCGCCGGGCCCGGCGCGACGCCTGCCCCGGGAGCCGGCAACCCGCGGCGCCCCGCGGCGGGAGGTAAGGGCGGCCGCCGCCCCGCGCCCCGGCAGCCATGCGGAGCCTGCGGCCGCAGCTGGCTTCCCTCCTCCTCCTCGGTAAGTGCCGGTGAGGGCGGGACGGGATTCCCCCCGGGGCGAGACGGGACGGGACCCCCGGCGGGAGGGTCAGCCCTGCCGAAAATGCCTTCCCCTGGGAGTTGTCACTGCCCGCGCTGTGGAGGGAGGAGAGGGGAAGAAAAAACGTTAATATCTATAAAATAAATGAGGGTTTTCTCAGTACCTCGGTGACCAGACTGACCCAGCCCCGCGGCGCGGCGGGGGCTCCGGCCGGGGCGTGGGAGCGGGAGGGCACGGGCTGCTCCTCCTCCGCGCCCGGCTCCCGCATCAACTTGGGAAGGAGAGCGGAGAGGGCAGGGGCTGCTCCGGGCTGGGGAACGTCTCGGAGGGGAATGGGTAAGGGTAGGGAGTTACGGGTGGGTGTTGAGTTCGCACAAGGAAGGCAGAGAAAATGCCCGGGGTAAGGCAGGCTGCAGAAACAAAAGTCTTCTTGGCTCTGGGAGGACGTGGAAACGTAGAGGGAAGGCAGTTCCTGCTCTCATAAAACGCAATTTAATTGCTTTGTGCTGTCTTTCCAAACTCCTCCTGTAGTCTCTTTTTCTCTGCCTGCCTGCGTTTTGTACCCTGTGAACCGTTAAACGCTTGGTTTTGTCCCATCCCGCAAGTGCCTGCCCCAGGGATGACTGTACACAGCTCTGTAAAGTCCTTTGGGATCCCACTGCTGGGTGAGAGATGCTGTGGCGATGCAAGAGCCCTTCCCACTAATTTGGGAAAAGCAGAATACAAGACAATTAAAAATGCTTCTTCTGTTTTTTTGTGGCAGCCCATGTGCCTGGCTTTGTACTAGTGAGTCGATAGGAATGTTTGTGGAAAATACAGTCCTGCCACTGCTTTCTGTGTATGTACAGAGCAACCTCCGAGTTGTTGTGATTTGCCTTTTCACTGGTAAGATTTTCTCCTGGCATTAATGCTGTCGAGGGAAGAAGCAGTAAAAGCTGGCAATTTTACTGTCTTGAGAATTGGCACATACCTGCTCTGGCAATCTGGAAACAACACCTTTACTTGAATTGCAGTCATGCTTCCATGTCTCTAATTCACGTGTGTGTGTGTGGTTTTTTTATGCTCTCTGTCTGTCTTTAAGAAAGAGAAAGAGAGTTGACTCTGAAATGGTTTTGGAGAGGTTTCAAACTTCCCTTAACCACTAGCTTTCTTCCTTGGGTTCCCTGAGGTAAAAAAAACCAAACCAAACCATCTTAAAGCTAAGTTTATCGAGGGTGACGTTGCTCCGCGAGTACAGGCAATCTGTCACAGCCCGCAAAATGGGTGTAGACAAACGGCAATCACTTGCTGCCTTGGCTTCGCACGCTCAATCTCTCTGGTTGAAGAACAATAACACCATTCTGGATTAAGTCTTCCTAATATGGAGCGAGCAAGTGAGCAGAGGGTTGCCTGCGCGCCGCTCCGAAGCGCGCCCGGCTGATGCGGCAGCGTAGCAGCAGAGGGCATTGTCTTGCCGAAGGCTTCCCGTGGCCGTGCAGAAGTGGGACCCCGCTGTACACCCCGCCTGGGTGCTGACCCAGTGCCTGGCTGGCTGTGGAGGCCACCCTGACTCTCTGCTTGCAGGAACTGGCTTTCTGGGTTTGACCTAAAACTGTCTCTAATGTGCCTTTGCCCTCCTCGGGTGATGAGCTGCAAGGCATCTTCTGTCACCTGGAGAATGGGTTGCTTTTCAGTGGTCCCCAAATCCCATGGACATACCTAGTTTGTAAAATATCATGCTGGCCTCCTTGTCTTAAACATGAGGCTGTTTTTAACGGTAGGAAGTGTATCACATGTGTACTTGGAGTTAGTTTTCTTCTGGTGTTTTTCACCTGGATTTCTTTAGACAGTTGATCGGCATTTGCTCAGCTGCTGGTCTTAATAAAAACCGGGGATGTGTGACCGTGCCTCAAAGCCTGGAGTTGTACAGAAGTCCTTTAGGTTTCTGTTTGTAAAACTGAGACATCATTTGACTTAGCGGGGAAGAAGCTGGAGTAAAAAACCTTATTTTGTAACATAAGTCTCTGAGTGGCTAGAAAAACCCGTTGCTTTCCAGACAAGTAATGTTAATACTAGAATATGTGGGTAAGGTACTGTGGGTTGAGTATACAGAAAAAGAAATGCAACTCAGTTTTTCCTTATCCTTTTGCAAACTCATTAGAATTGCTGAAGGAGGAATCGTGGTTATGGAACTGCTGGCTGATTTAATGTAATATATGGGGCATTAACTAACCAGCAGAATCTAAGTAACTGTAAAACTAGGGTTTGAAAACCCACATCTGGCATGTGGGTGTAACATTTGTAGATCTCTGCTGTTTTTTCCCCCTCTCGCTGCAGTGTTTGTTACAGGCTTCTTTAAACAAGTGGCACTTCATCACAGCAAGTACAAAATGGGAAAATAGAGCAAGTGCTGTAAATAATCCTCATGCAGCGATGAGACCATTAATACTTGTGCCAGCCAGTGCTAATCCTATGTGTAGTTGCAAGATTTACCTTCTTTTTTTGCAGGGATGCAAAGTCTGATACTCCTCATATTTATAGTGTAATATATAGGAAACACAATAGGCTTCTGGGGAATGCTGGATTCATTCATGTCGGTGACTGGTTTATGAATAGTTCTTGCTTTTGAGGCTTCTGCAGTCTCCAGAATACCACCTGTGAATGCAATTTACAGCTCTTTGTGTTCAAATATTGCATATGTATATATGTACATAGACTCATTACCCTCTTCCTCTCTCTATTCATGCATAGTAATTGGTGATTTATTTGCGATTCCTAGAGGAGAGTAGAGACTGTGTAAGGTCTTGAAACTGCAGCTCACTTGTAAATGACATGTTGGGGTGAAATAACGATGCAGAGGCGACGCTTGGAGGAAGAAAGGATGATCTTGAAGGTCTGTCTCCTGGTGGGGAAGGGGTGCTGGTTGGGGAGCAGCAATGTGTAGTTAACTGTGCTGCTCAAGCGCTCTGTGGCACCTTCTTGCTCTTCTGACTGCCTGAGCGCAGGGGTTGGAGGGGACAGTGGCTGGAGCACGAGCCCTAGGTGTGCTGGAGCACAAGCCCTAGGTGTGGTGAAACACAAGCCCTAGGTGTGCTGGAGCACGAGCCCTAGGTGTGCTGGAGCACAAGCCCTAGGTGTGCTGGAGCACAAGCCCTAGGTGTGCTGGAGCACGAGCCCTAGGTGTGCTGGAGCACGAGCCCTAGGTGTGCTGGAGCACAAGCCCTAGGTGTGCTGGAGCTGCAGGCTGCTTGGCTGGAGGGGAACAGACGGAGAAAACGGCAGAGTGGGTGTTTGCACACGCGGGGTTTGGGATTGTTTTTGTTTACTGAAGCCCCGGGAATGTTGCTGGCACCTCATCTGCTCCTCCATGCATTGTTAGCAGCGGTGGCCAAGACTGTGCTTTCTCCATCTGCGTCTGCCCAAAGTGCTCAGCCGCAACCTTCCTTGTGCAAGGGGATTGTGCCGCCGTCACCCCTGTGTTTGCTGCCTCTAGAGCACCGTGGTGCACGGTGCCGGACCCGAATCGACCCTGTGTGTCCTGGGGTGGGCTATGTGGCTCCACTGCTTTTGGGGAACGTGTTGTATAGGGGCTCTGTGGCTGGCCCTGGCTGTTACCCCATTTCTGCACACAGTTCAGCCAGCTCTCTGGGTTGCCCAAGTGTGGTAGGAGGCTGCTGCAGCCGTCGGTGCTGGGCTGGCAGGCTCCTCCGCTCTTGCACGTCCTCAAATGTAATTCTCCGTGAGGAGACTCCGTCCCTGCAGTCTTGGCCAGACTGCCTGACATCCTGAGGCTCCTGCAAATCCTGTTTATTTACACAGGAGGTTTTGGTTTATGCGAATTGTCGTCTTTTAGTTGACCTTCCGTCAAGTTAGATGTCTTTATTAAAGGAGTTTTTATTGTAAATCGAATGTATACTTGGAACACTTTTACCAGACCCATTATATAAAGTGAAAGGCAGAATAAACAGCACTGCAGACCACAGGGAGGGGGGTAGGAGACAGAGGGTCAAAGGGAGCTTGGAAAGGAGAACATCACCTCTGTGGTGGGAGGCTCATTGAATTCTTTGGACCAGGAAACTTCTTTTTTTTTCTTTTAAAATTCTTCCTTTTGGTCTCTCTTGGCTACTTTCATAGTCCTACAAAATCAGTCATGGATTCAGCCATTGTCTTAAAGGTTACACAGTCTATTCTGAAGCCAGAGAGGTGTTTTAGTTGCTTTAACTTGGCTGAATCTGAGTGCTGTCATGTGAAAGGGTGCTCCTCGCTGTCTGACAGTTTGCAATCTGCAGACCCTGCCCAGAAACTTACAGCACTAGGAAAATTGCCTGAAAGGAAGAGGGAAGCTTTTCAAGCACAATTGGGTTTTCTTCTTGTTGCTAGGGTTCCTCTGCTCATGATTTGACTTGTCTAGTGGTATCAAGGACGTTTAGGCCCTCCAGCTAGCGTCTGGAAAAACTGCAGTATTGTGATTTGCCTCTGGCTTTTAAGTTGCTAAATATTCCTTAATGATAACCTGCTAAATTGGTTTCGACTCCATTTTTATATTGGCATCTCTTTCCCAGTCGTATAAAAATCCTCTTAAGGAATGGTTCTTTGGTTAAATGTTAGGAGACGTTTAGCATCTGTTTCTTATCAGCTATGGAGAGGCTAAAATGGAGCCTTTCCTGACAAAGTGGGGTTTGATCAAATTGCAAGGCAAAGAAATTGGGTCTGCAGCTGCCTTTGCTGGGTCTAGGATGTTTCTGTGCATATATGTCATTTCCAGCTCTAACTTGTTGCTCACCCTGTCTCCATCAGCGTACTAAGAGCATGCTTCCAATGACGTATATTAGTAAGCTTTTTGTCGTTAGGAGGTTTAATTAGCAAATGGCAATAAGACAAGAGGAAATCTTGCCTTTCTAGCTGCTGCTAAAGTCGCATTTCAGTAAGTAATTGAACATGAGCACAAAACCAGACCATCTCAGCTAAGTGATGGGAAGCTTTTCTTGAAAAGGGAGAGGCTTTGACCCTGAGGACTTGTACTGTTGCTGCACAGTACTTGCACAAATGCTAAAAACCAGCTGCTGCTCCTGAAAAAAGAGTTATTCCAGGCTGGTTCCTGTGCCGTGTGCGGAGGGGAGGGTGCAGACCAGGGTGCTCCCACGTGAGGAACTTGTTGGAGTGACTTGATCTGAAAACTGACCTGGCAAAACCACTAGATACATAGAGGGATTGGGGGCGCGCTTGTCTGACTTGGAAGTAGATCAGTTTTTTCCCATGGTCCTGCAGATGTTTATGGGGGCCCAAGGGAAGGGGGGTGCATGGAAGGCAGGTGGTTGGAGAGCATGGTGAATTTTTTCGGCTGGATTACCCCAGTTTGCTGTTCATGCCTCTGTACCCTGAGTCTGGGGTGTGTGACCAGTTGCTCAGCCCTGTTGAACGGGTGAGGTGAGCCCAGTGTGTGACTGTAGCCACTCTCTTAACTACTGGCTCCTGACAGAAGCTGCCTGCTCTGCCCTGCAGTGTTTAATAGTGTTTAATCTGTGGTTTCCGCTGCCTGTACCCCCCTATGGCTCCTTCTTTCTGATTTCACTCTGTTGAAAGTGGTTCCTTGGTGTTTCCAGATCCATTTCCTGCTCTTGTTGGGTGACTGTCCACAGGGAAGGACAAGGTGTGGCCCACTGTTAAGTGGAGGAGTGGGGAAAAGATGAGCCAAGGAAAAGCATTAGGAGGAGAAGGAAGGTGAAGAACACAACTGATAAGAAAGATAGATGAGAACAGGCTCTGGAGGATGGATCTTACCAAATGCTGGGCCTTCCACCACACCCATAGCTTTTAAAGCATCAGCCTCCCAAGTACTAAAGAAACTGAGATAAAGAGGATCCATCCAGATTTGTTCTTTTGTTCTTGAACAGTGTGCTCACCACCGCTCTTGGCCGGCTTCTCCTTTCCTACCAAGGTATTGATTCCATTTGGGACTCTACTGCTCCTCCTGTCTCTTCTGATCTTGGCAGCCCTAAGACTTTGCCAGTCAGGGAGGACCGAGGCTGCTGCTGAAGTACAGGAATAAGGAGATTCCTGTAGAGTTTCTGGCAACACAGCTGGCCCCATTGGGGTAGTAGAAGCCATTCAGATCCAGAGCGTATCACGCAAAGCAACTGCATGGCCATTGGCACCAGCGAGCGTTACTCTAATGCTCTAATGCTGGTTGTTTGGGTTGGTGTCCTGGGTTTTGTTTTTCTGGCCCTTGTAAATAACAGCTCATCAGGGTCTGGTGTGGTTGGAGGTGATTTTGATGTACAGCTGTTGTGGCACTGCTAAGGTTTGTTCTGTTCTAGCTACTGGCATGAGTCTGGAATTGGTATTGTTCACCTGGTGTTCCCTACTCTGATACAGAAGTGGACAGCTTCACTTCCCAGCAAATGCCTTCCCCTCTGGAGTTGGGATTACAGAGGAACAGCAGGGGATGGGTGATGCATTTGGGTTTTTTGGGGGATTTATTTTGTTGTTTGCTTTCCTGGTGGTTGTTTTCCCCTCACTGCTGCATCCCTGATCACTCTGCCTGAGGCACACTGTCGTTTTTATGGCTTTTGGGCTTTGTATGGAAGTTGATGAGCTTGTTAAAGGGAACTGGGAGCACACGGTGAGGGAGATGCATTTTTTGATGGACTGTGTAGCACTAAATATCTGTCCTGTGTTTGAAAGGAGATGGGCAGTGACCCAGGCTGCTGTGTGAAATGGATGGTTTCTGAAGCCTTTAGGGAAATAGTCTTGAAGATGAGATGCTGAGGCCCAAAAAAGCAAAAAGGTTCCAGTTTGCCTCTCAGGGTAAGAAGGGCTCTGGTGTCTCATTAGAGCCTGGGTATCAGGATCTAGCTGCTTAGATACATTGAGATTTTTGACTTCTTGGGTGAATCTTTCTGTGTCTTTCAGCACCATCACCAGGGTCACAGGAATCTGCCCAGGTTCCTCTAGATCTCTGAAAGTGGAGCTGAACCTTGAGTGAGAGCCACAGGAGAAGGCAGGTGCTTGTTGCCAGAAGTTATCCAGAAACTCTTTACTCTGGAAAACCGTACTGCTGGAATCTGGCACTTATTAACTCAAGTTACCCAGTACCTAGGATCTAGCCAAAGGGCTGTGGCTGCCTGCCAGCCTGAAATTACCAACCTGGGTGTCAGGCCTTGTTGGTTCCTTCTTGCTAGCTTGAAATAGGAGCTCCCAATGAGCATGTGTGCCAGCCCTTCTTCTAGTCATGTTTCTTCTTACAGCTTTGTAAAGTGTTCAAGGTAATTATAGTACTTAGGAATATTTATTCCCTTCTAAGCAATTATCTGAATGCGTTTATCTCCGGTGTGCTTTCAAAGTACTCTGCCCCTTCTCACCATATCATTTCATCTCCCTGGCTCAGTGCTTTCTGTTCCCTCCCCTCTCATACAATCCTTGGTCCTCAGCTTCCTGCACCTCCTGAATATGCTGTCAAGCTTTGCTTGCCTTTCCTAGAGGTTCCCCTACCCCGTCTTCCTACTCTGCTGTCTAATCCCTTTACAGAGGAAGGATGTTTGCTCTGTCTTGCAGGGGATGATGGTTCCACTACCCTACCAGGTGCTAAGGTGCTTTGCAATGAAGGGTATGGATACCAAGAGAAACAGAGCTGGCCCTGTGCCATCTCCCTCTCTTCTGCTGACTGCTTGTGGCCTGCAGACAATATCTGAAGAGCTCCTGCTGAAGGGTTCGACCTTTACGCCTGCAGTGTTATCTGGTGCCTGCAACAAGAGTCACAGCATGCAAATTCCAGTGCTTTCTTCTGACTTGTGATACAATTGTTGGCAAGTCGCTCTCCTCTCGGCTCCTTAAAGTAGAGAGAGTGGCTTAGAAGCTGTCCTGGGATGTTTTTGGAGGGAAAGTGCCGTGTTAGGGCTGAGGTTTCGCTTGCTGTTGTTAAGTAAGCGTGCTGCTTTTTTTCTTATGCAGGTTGGGAGCGTAGCATGGAAGAGATTGTTATGCCCTGATTGATTTCACTCTTGATGTTAGGAAAAGAAGAAAATTGATTTTTACTTTGAGCTCTGTGGTGTTACTTACCTGCACAAGCTCTCTCGCTTATCCTCTATGAATGAGCCCAGCCTCTCCTTGCCCCTTCGTTATGCTCATGGGGCATAGCCCACGTGACTGTAAGTTAGAGCTGCTGTGATTCATTCCAGCCATCAGTGTTCCAGCAGCACAGTTAATCTATGGGTCACTGGCATGTAAGGAGTTGTTATGTCTAATCAGTCCCATGCTATGAGCTAGTCGGCAGTTAAATCTAATCCAGAGTGTATAGCTGCCAAATGCTTTAAGTCACCAAACACTTGCTCCTTTCTGCTGTAAATAAGGCAGACTTGAACAAGATCAGCTTCAGGTGCCCTGCCTGCGAGCAAGGATTGGAATTCAGCCTGGGATGCCTGTGCTGCAGAGGGGCAGAGGTTGTCCAGAGTCTGAAGGGCTGCAGGGTAGGTGTAAATCTACCTGCTTGTCTTCCTATGTAGATATCAAAACACCTTCCTTTTTCTTATCTCAAATTGTTCTTTCTCCCACTCCCTTTCCCTTGCCTAGGTGTAAGGAGAGGTGTGTTTGAGGTGGCCTCTCAGGTACTACTGTCATCGTTAAGAGTATAGAGGGACCCTGTCTGTGTTTGTCTTGCTTAAGATGCCTAGTTTTATTTTGTTCTTTCCTTATTTCCACTACTCTTGCACTCCATTTGCTCCTCTGGAATTCTCCATTTGTTCCTGCAGGGTCCTTCTGCAGCCCCAGGTTAACCCCTTTCCTTGCCATAGCAGCTCTCCTGTGATGTGCTTTGGAAGTACACCTCTTCCTGCTGCTGCTGGAGGTGGGAGAGGTGAGGCTAACAACTTGCTTCCACTGCCTTGGTGGGACAAGTCATAGGAGATCAACCCATTTATCTTTTATATGGAATAGCTTTGCAAAAGTAAAGGATGAAGACTGCCAGTTGCTATGCACACGGATCTGCTGTTGGTTTGCTTTGGCTTGGGTGCTCCCAGGGAGCTTGGCAGGGGACCCTTGCTGCCTTGTGAGCACCATGCAAAGAGAGGGCAGCGCTTACTGCAGCTGTAACTTGGATTTCTGCCTGGTCGTGGTGCTCAAGCTGACTTTTTTTTTTTTCCAGCCTTTGCAGGACAGAAGGTGGCAGTGAACATGTGGCCAGAAGGAAGTTGGTTTCCTCCCGGTGTGGGGAGTTGTGTGGCCATGCCATCTGGGACTACCCTTAGCTGTGTGGGATGGCATAGGGCAGGCAGGAGCCATGCCTTGGAGAGGTCTGTCACCTCTTCTCAGAGTCCTGCCCATGTTGGGCTGGTGCCACCTTGATTTCTCCTGGCTCTTACCTGGATTGCAAAGCTGTGTAGTTCAGTCTTGCTCTGTCTTTTGGCTGGCTTGTTTTTGGGGAGGGTGCAGGAATGAGAGGGGTGAGCGTGAGGGAAGATTTACTGCGCGTCACATACCTGATAGCTGCTCTAGCAGATCCACTGGGATCCGTTACTAAAAGCATCCTAATGATTTCAGTGTAATGGGTTTGAGCCTTGGAAGAGCAGCCCAGGACTTTGGAGCCCTGGAGGAGGAGGGCTGGGTTCCTGGCAGGGGTCAGGGGAGGCAGTAGGAGCTGGCTTTTCAGGGTGCTGGCAGGTACACGTCCCTCCGTGAGAAGGAGCCAGAGGGGAACCATGCGCAGGGCTTTGGCGTGGCAGAGGAATAACTTGGGAGGCTTGGCCAGGCACCAACTGCTGCTGTTACCTTGGAAATGCAGATTACCAGCTACTGCAGCTGTGCAGAGGCCAACAAGGTCCCTAAAGAGATTTAATCTGAGGTAATTTTCTTTATGGAAACATCTGGGTGTTGGTGGAAGAGAGGGAGATGCTCAAAGAAGCACAGCCATAGCTGAGGCCAGCAGCCTCTAAGCCTGGCTACTGGCAGCACATGCAGGAGGGAGTGGTGCTGGGTGATGTGGCTCCCATCCCAGCTACAGGAGTGGTACTTAGTTCTGCTGCTCCCATTTCTTCTCTCCACTGCTGTTCCTGAGGTGGCAACATCTAGCCTCTTCCTCCAGGCACTGTCGGTGGCCTGGAAAAGAGGTGGGCTGCTTCTCACCTCCAAAAATGATGGAAGCAAGGGTTGTGTGAGAAGGAATCATAGAATGGTCTGGGTTGGAAGGAACCTTAAAGGTCCATCTAGTTCCAGCCCTCCTGCCATGAGCAGGGACACCTTCTATTAGATCAGGAAGGAAGGGTTCATCCATCCCAGAAGATGCCAGTGGAGCAATGAAGACCCCTGAGATAGGTGGGAGTGATGAGGAAGGGGTAGAAATGAGGGTGGGAGGCTGCAGGAATCCAGTTTTCCAGTGGATGGATGGATGTAAAAGAAATGCATGCATGTGATCCTAAAAGTGCTGCAGTAGAGGTTCTCTGTAGTTACTGGGGTGATCAGCATCCGTTTCAAAATCGTTCTCTGTATGTGGATGCGAGTTTTCAGTGTGGGTAGGGTGAAGTGAGGCTTCTGGAGAAGTGTGCTAGCAGGAGGCCAAAAATAAATTATCGAGGCAAAGAATCGAGAAATTAACAAAGCTACACAGATGCTGCTTGCAGCTCTAAGAAAAGGGTGTCGTATTTGAAAGCATATTTTTGAGAATCCATGTGCTTAGTCATTTTACAGATAACTTGGCTATTTTTACCTTCTCTGCTCTGATGACACTTCACTGCCTATATAATGGGTTTAGCATCTGCATTCTTTCCTGGTGTACTGAGAAAATGTATCTGCTAATTTTGAGTTGGCTCTGTAGAATTGCTGTATCTCTTGGCTGTGAAGTAAGTAAAATACTGCTTTTAAAACTATTTTAGAGGAGCATAGTTGGCTTTATTTCCCTTCTAACCCTATTTTTTTTAACCCATCTCTCACATCTGCAATCAAATTTGAATAGAGAATATATCCCCTTGCCATTTCAAATGTAATAACGACAGCACCATCAACTCCCCCAAAAACCGGGAAAGTAGTGATGTTTGGGTTAAGCACAGTCATCTACTGGGGAATGAATGCAAGATCAAGGGCACTTGCAGATTTTTCTTTCTGTGTGTTTGCAGGAGCTGTGGCATTGCTAGCAGATTGCTCACAAATGGTAGCTTAGATTACCTCTCTTGCAGGCAGGGAGATTTGCATCTCACCATTCCTATTTGATCTGCAAGTGGTGATGAGAGCTGTATGCTTGAATTCAGATTTTCTGAGTAGCAGTCTGCAGTCATTAGGGCAGTGCTTAGACCCCAGAGGCTTTTTCCATGTTTTCATCCTGTTTCAGTAACTGTGTCTCTTGTTATCTTGTTCCTGAATATTTTCTCTTGTAAGAGGAGACTGTTTGTTGCAGCTGTTAAACCTCAAATGTCTTCAATCTCCCTTAGGGAAGAGGAGGAAGAGTTCCTGAGGTTTCTGCCTAAGTAGACTATAGAAATACCTCCGTGTCTCTCCCAAGTGTACAGCCAGGAGGTGTTCTTAGTGCTGTCCTAACCAGCTGATGAATTCTGGCTAGTTCAGCCTGCAGTTCCTCCCTCTTGCTCACTCGCTGTGTTGAAGGGGTTTAGCAAGGGAGCTGGAATTTCTTTTCTCTTTGGCACGTATAATGGTCCTGGATGCCTCTGATTGCTTTTGTCAGAGCAGTGTAGCTAGGAGGTGTCAGAGGAAATTATGGATGTTTGTTTGGTCTCTTGGCTGGATGTAAGGATGTGAGTTTTAGTGAAATGTGCACTGAATAAACATTGGGTAAATCTCTTAGGACAAGCATTGCCTGGAAGCCAGCGTTGGGAGCCACGCTTATCTTCATGGCAGGATTTTTTTAAAGAAATGTTTGTATGAGAAGAGTTTTGCACTCCTGCTGCCCCTTTGGGTCATCCTCCCTCCTCACAGGGAAACCCAGGGGACACCATGGTGGCAGGGGTGGGTGCTGGGTACCCTGAGGCTTGTCGGGGAGGAGGTGGCTGCAGTGGGGCTGGGGTGGCTGCAGCTTGGGGTGCCAGGGATGGCTTTTGTGTGCTTTCGGATGTTCACCAGAAGCAGCCACACACCGATGGTGCTCCAGCCTTGTCTTACAAGCTCGTGTGGGCCATTTAATTTTGCCTCCATGTCTGCAGGTAGTATTTCATAGCCACCGCAGGCAGGTACTCATGGAGCTGTTCTAGTGGGTGCTTCAATGCAACCGGTGCCAACCCTCACCACTTGCAATGTGCTGCTGTAAACTGAGGAGAGGGAATGGCATCAGCAGCTGCTTTGGACTTGCTTTTCCCAGCTTCCTGGCCCTGCCTCCCTCTCCCTCCCTGTTATCTTCCCATCTTTGCACTGATCTCCTCCAGCTCTGTCACTCCCTGACAGGTCTGAAGCATGTGTGGTGTTTTGGTGCAGTTGCTATATCTGTTCAACTTCCATCAGTCAGTCTCTGTTAAGGCTATAATCAGTGTAAAATCTCTGGGGTGCAGCTATTTACAGAAAAAAAAACCCAACAAAAAAACCAACACCCTTCCAGACTTGCATCAAACAAGAGTTTTATTCTCATTAATTGAATTCCTCTAGAGTCTGATAACTTGGGCATGTTGAAATCAGATAAATAAAAAGCCTCCCTCCCTGGTAGCTATGTAAGCCTTTCCTTAACTCTCCGATCAGAGGGGACTAGGCTCTGCTAAGTAAGTAGCTGAAGATCAAAACGTATGCACACATCTGCTTGTTGGGGAATGCAGAGAGGAGGACGCTCAGCGTGGTGTATCAGCAGAGGAAGAGTTTGCCTCTTCCCCACCCCCCTTTTCTCAGTTGATGGGGAAGGATTTTTTTTGTTCAGTGACAAATGCTCTCTAGTCACCCTCAGACATTATTCTGTATCTAGAAGCTGGGACTGTGCTTTTTTCCAGACCTTCAGATAAAGCTGCAGCCCTATGAAGGGGCAAGTGTGCTCTTGCTGAAGTCGGGGTGTATCGCCTTTGGAGCATCTCTCGAGCCACACTGCCCCATCTCATCATGTAGGTGCGGAGACACGTTGCTCTGGGGGGCAGGAGGGCGTTTGGACTTGTGCCCGAGGTGTGGTGTTGCTGAACTGATGCTGTAATCCTGAAAAAATCCAACTTGCAGCTTTTTCCAGACTCCATACATCAAGTGAGACTGGCGGGCATTAAGGTCACATCTCTTTCTCTGTTGTGTCTCTCATCTGTAGTTCTTGTTGTGTTGCTGGAGGATGAGGCCCCTCTTGTTCAGTAAGTGCTGTTGGTTAGTCCAGGGTCCTTCCTCTCTGTGCCTAAATCATCTGTGCTGTAACTAGTTACCTGGCTTGCCAGCCAGGCGCTTCTTGTCTTGGTTTTCAGCCAACAACACTCTCCTCCTTTGGGGTCTTTCTGCTTTCCCCCTCTCCTGCCACCTGTGGTGCCACCTTTCTACTTGCACCCTGGACTTGGATTTTCCCCCCACCTCTCTTCTTTCATCAGTATTTATGTCCCATAGCTGTTTACATGACCCACACAGTGGCATCTGCCTCCACCCCCTGGGACACTTTTTCTGCCCTCTCTGCCATCTCCCAGCTCCGCCATCTGCTGCCTCTGCTCCCGCTGTTGTGCAGTGGCGTGAAGCCGGCATGAGTCCCCTGACTGCGCCGACCTCCCTGTCTCACAGAATGCTCAGCTCCTTCCTTCTGCTGTGTCCCTCATAAATGCTTTTACTTCTCCTGCCTTACTGAATGCTGCTAATGATGCTTCCCTCCTCAGCCTGGATAGCCCCTTCTCCACCTTCAGATTTGCTCCTCAAAGGTTAGCGACTTTACAGAGAGGACTGGCATACAAATCAGGGCCTGCCTGTGCCTGGGGGTTTGCCCTGTGCTCCTCTGCTCCATGCTTTTCACAAAGGAAGATTTTTCTAACCCTTCTGCTTGCCATAAGGGTCCCAGCTCGCTTCCCCTTGTCTCTGTTGTGTGCTTTGCTACTCGGAGCCTCTCTCCCTCAGTGCTAAGCTGCTATATCCCCTCCTCTTTCAGCAGCTGCTCTGTCCTCTGCGAGCCCCATGGGATGCTCTGTCTGGAGCTCTTGCCTCCCAGCTCTCTGCCAGTTTAGTCTGTCTCTATGATTTACTTTGCAAGGGTTTTCTGAATAGCCCCCACTGCTCTACATCTCTGTTGTGATCCAGCATTGCCTTCCTTGACTTAGCAATTGCCCTTGTGATGACCAGTTTCGGTCTCTTTCTGGAACGATTCACTCAGAGTCCTGTTGTCTTTGCCTTTTCCTGCCTCTCTTACACAGCTTTTCTTACGTCCTCATGAGTACACCCTGCCCAGCTTCAAGGTTTGGGTTTTTTTGTGGCTATAAGGTGCCTATTCTGTGACACTGTCCACCTCTTCCTGCAGTCCCTGCCTGTTGGTAATTTTACCCACTAATGAAAACGGGACTGGCCTCTTTCTGCTGATGTTACAAGTTCATATTTCAGTTCCCATTAAAATCTTGACCTCTGTCTCTGGCGCGTACTTACACGTGTGTGCCTGCACCCGAGTCTTTCTTCTTGAGACGTGTAAGGTGCAGCACTTCCTATCCACCTCTGCCTCTGAAATTTGTCCAGCTTTTTTTTTGTCATCTGCTCGTTCCCCTGAACTCTCAAATGAGTTCCTCCTCCTCTGCCTTGCCAAATACAAGATGCTTGTCTTTCCTTTAAAAGCCCTTCTCAGCCTTGTTCTACCTTGTCTTTTCTAGCGCTTCTTCCCTCTGTGTGGTTTTTGATTCTCAGCCTCTGCCTCTTGTTGGGTTTCCTCAGGCTGGGTTCTCAGAGAAAGATGGCTTATCTGATCGTGCTGCCTCCTCTGCCACCCCTTCCTGGTTAACCTGCCAGCCCTTTGGCCAATTTCACACAAATCTGATGGGAGTAGAGAAGCTTGGAGATAAACGAGTTCCTGCGAGTCTTGTGAAGAATAGGTAGCTGAGTTGGGAGGGTGGGAGGGGACTGAAGGAGACCTTTTTCTTCAAGGACTCTAGCAGTGCCTCCAAATGACTGTGCCAGCCGTAGGAAAAGCTCTAGCTGAAGCTTCCAGTCAAATCATTAGTCTCAGAGACAGCCTTCCTCCTGATGGCATAGGAAGCTAGGCTTCATTAAGTCCTCGCTCTTAGGGCTGTCTGCTAAAAATGGTGACTTGGAGCCCTTTTATTTTCTTCTGTGTGCTCGGGAGTAGCCTGCAGCAAGCACCTGCAGCACTGCTTCACCTGCTGCTTTGCCGCAAGGCCTGTTAGAAACCTGCCATCAGGGTCTCCTGGCAGAGACCATGGCGCTCCCTCACACGCTGCCTCGCTCCCTCCTGCTCCCCAGCCTCTCTTGACCCATCTGCTGCCTGTCTGAAGGTGCTGTTTCACAGGACAGCTGAGCTGGTGGAGTATCCCAGCTGATAATGAAAAGGGTTGTTTGCCCCTGTCCCTGATCCCCAAAGAAAAAATGTGTTCTTGCTGTCTAAGTGTGGAAACAAAAAACTCTTTCCTTGGCTCATTCTTCTTTCAGCTCGCTATGGAGGTCAAGCATGGGGGTAGGAGTGTGTATGTTGCTAGGAATAAAGTGAGTGAAAAAGCAAGATATTGCTTTTTTTCTCCATGGCAGCTGGTACCTAGATCAGCTTAACTGCATTGTGAAGCCACTTTTCTAAATGGCATTTCCTGGGATGAAGATGTTTCTGCTGCTGTTTTCACTGTAGGGGAGCTGGCACAGTGAGGCTGCTCTAAGTAGGTGCTTGGTGCTGAGCTAAGGTAAATCAGAGCCTATAGCAGCAGCAGTGCAATTCTGTTAGGAGTGTGCTTCACAGAACAGTTGAGGTTGGAAGGGACCTCTGGAAGTCATCTGGTCCAAGCCCCCTGCTCGAGCAGGGCCACCTAGAGCTGTTTGCCCAGGATCATGTCTGGATAGCCTCCAGGGATGGAGGCTCTACAACCTCTACCAGCACCCTGTGCCAGTCCAGTGCTCAGTCACCCCTCACAGTTGTTTGTTGGTTGTTTTTTTTTCTTTTTAAAGTGTTTTCTTGTGCTTTCCAGCTGGTTAGTCCCCCTTGGTGCATGTGGTTGTTCCTCCACGGTGAGGAGAATCGTATCTGATTCTCCTTATTACTTGTTGGTAGTGGTATTGTGTTATGAATGTGCATAGAGGGAATGATTGAACCTTTCTCCCAGACTGGAAGCAATACATAAATACTTCTGCTTCTCTCCTTTTTTTCTTTTTTCCTTTTTTTTTTCCTTTCCAAATACCAGGAAGCACCTGTCCTCCCATTTGAAATGGGAGCCTTGGTAATTTGGTGACAACTGCTGCTAGTCTCTCTAGCATGTCAAACTAATAAATTACAGTGTAAGGAGCTGAAGAGTTCTGACATCTTAATTAGCAATAAGAGGCAGCAGGTAGCTGAAGAATCTCTCAGGATCCATGTCTGTCTTTCAGGGATGATGTCTAACTGAATCTCAAAGGCTTTGAGAGGCAGCATCTTGCTGGTGCTTATTGAACAGAGAAGAAACCAGAAGAACTTGAGGTGGGGGGGGAATGAAAACTGTCTACTGTTGTGTAGCCATGCTTTGTATTTTTGTGATCCTTTATGGTGAGATGGGGAAATTGTTTCAGAAAAATGCATGCTTTTAGCCAAAACACTTGATTTTGAGAATAACTTAATTTGCTGTTTACCTGAAAGCTCTTTCTGCTGAAGGAAAAGTATGAGATGGCAGCTTTGCCTTGCAAATTGGATGTTCTCTCATGCTAACGACCATGGCTGAGGGGCACAAATCTTTCTTTAGCCTGCCAGAAGGAAGCAGGAGAGGTTGCTTGTGGCTGCATTCATTTCCAGATACTACACTTTATAACTTTTTTGCAGTGGCACTTCTACAGAACTGTGTGCTCCAAAGGAGGTGGGGAGCAGATGCAGAGCCCATGCCTAAGGATACAGCTGGAGTGCTGGAGGAACAGTGGGAAGGAAGGGTGTGCAGCAGTGCAGCTTGTCATCAGCTCTTCTGACCCGTCACAGATATCTAACAGAGTATTGTTAAGTCTTTCTCTCTTGTTAGAAAGCAGATTATTTGGGGTTGAGCAATTCCTAATTGAGGTAGCTGATTTGGAGCTTGGAAAGGAAATGTTCTGGCCCTAGCCCAGAAGAACAAGCATGCAAGTAAAGGTCCTAGCTAGAAAGTCAGGCTCCTGAATTCTTAAATGTCATCCTTCACAAAGTAAGGGAGATCCTAGAGTTACATGAAGGAGGGGAAGGAAGCCAAATAAGCAACTTCCATGAAGAGAGCAAAAAGCTTTGCTTTTCTTCAGGAAAAGCAAATTTGAGGGAAGGTAAGGAACCAAACTTTCCATGGATCAGAAGTATTTTGAGAAACCTGTTTGTGAAAGAGAGGGAATTCCTTTAATGAAAGACTGGGTAGTAAATACTATTTCTTTTTGTTAAGGATAAATGTGAAGGTGGGATCTGGGACTCCACACTCTTTCCTCCTGGGAGAGTATTTTAAGCATCTGGGATGTTATGAGGTGCATTACAGGAAAAATAGGTGCATTCAGTTGTTTAATATTGGAAGGGATTGCAGAGCATGCAGGAAAATAAAAAAAAAAAGAAATTACATTAAAACATTATTGACTGTGAAACAAAATGAAGTTTCTTATTGTCTGAGAGCGAGTGATCGCACGGGGAATAATGTTTGGCAATTCCAAGAGTGACCCTGGCTGTTGAACGTGTAGGACCTGAAGACTAAAGAATGGATAATAAAAAGAAATACAGAGGCTGCAGGGCATAATGAACTATGTCAGAAATTTCCTGCCTAGCTTTGTTGCTCGAACAATTTAATTTCCCCCCTCCTCTTGATGGGTTGGGAACACATACCAGCTAAGAGTTTAGTGGTCTGAAATGTGCACTGATGCTTCGTAGCTTTGGTACTAGCATGATATTGCTGAATTTTTTAGAGGTCTGGTGTGTCCTTAGATGTATTTTAAGAGCTAAAAGAGAAGAAGAAAAAAAAAAAACACAGAGGAATCTTGGGAGACTTCACTTTTTGTGCAGGTCTACACTAAATTTTATAGTGAGTACCTGTGGTTATAGCTTCAAAGCTCAGGCTGGGAAGGTGGTAATGAAGCCATCACTGCTTTTCATTGGAAAATATAAAAGTAGGCATCGCCTTGGGCATTCCAGCAGGCCCCTATAAATGCTGCTGTGTATTATAGTGCTTAACCAGACCTGGAACCAGCAGTAGTGATATAAGTCACTAGGGCATGTATTCAGTGGGCTGTAGGAAAGAAGAAACTCCTGAGGATAAAACACAAGGAGCAGTGCAAGTTAGAAGTGGTGCGTGGGCAAACAACCGCTTCCTGTCTGCGTATGCCAAATATAAGTGTAGTCTGCTAGAGAGCTGCTGCTTGCCTGGTTTCCCCCATAATGAGATGGGGAATGATGGTATGGTGTATGAAAAATGTGCTGAGCTGAGAGTTGGAAAACGACTGGGATGGTTTTGTTCTGACCTTGGAGGAAGAGAAACAGTTGATTAAATAGATTCATGGAACAGGCTCCACCCTGTTCAAGGCCAAGTTGGATGAGGCTTTGAGCAACCTGGTCTAGTGGAAGGTGTCCCTGCTGATGGCAGGGGGGTTGGAACTGGATGAGCTTTCAGGTCCCTTCCAACCCAGACCATTCCATGATCCTTTGGGTACAGAAAAGAGCCTATAATGCTCCTGGAGACTCTGCTGTTCTGCAGGGTTAGTCAAAACCGGTATCTCCTTTGGGGAATATAAGAATTGGGACTTTCTTTCTCAGCATCTTTGCAGGAAAATAGTCCAACTATAATAAGCAGTAGGTGTGTTGCACAAAGATATTTGAGCCCCCAACAGTTGTTGACCTCTGAACCAGCAGGACAGTCAGCTCAGTCTTGCACTGGTACATCAGCACGTACTGCATTCACCTTTTACATCAGGTACACCTTGATCCACCAGCCTCAAAGCCCGTGTGAAGTAAGGAGGCTGAGCATCATGAGCTGCTGAGCTCAAGGACCTGTGTGCAGAGCGACTGCTCTGCCATCCTCCTTCCTTTTGTTAGTATGGGGTATCGCCCTTTTCTCTGACCACAAGCATGGCTGGCTGGCTTCTGCACGCTTGGCTCCATGACTTTTCAAAGTCAAGCTATACTAGATGAAAGAGTAGCTTCAGAATTTAGTGCAGCCAAGTAACTTTACATCTGTGTTCTGATGGGATGATCGAGAATGATAGAACTGTAAGAGCAGGGAGATCTCACGTTGTGCGTCCCCTGGGGCAAGTTCATCTTCACCTGTGGTGCTCCTGAAGAAGGTAACTCTCTGTCAGAGGGAGCTGTAGTGTGAAAGACTTCAGTCTCACAAAGTAGTCTCTTTGGTGCCTCATTCTCCTTACTGCTGGGAAGTTGAAAATATATCTAGCCCCCATGTCCAACCTGAATCTCTGCTGTTCAAGTCTGATCCTACTGTTTCTTCTCAGTGACCAATGTAGATAATGAATTATTCCTTCCTCCTGCCAGCATTTTTAGAAGTTTAAAGGCTGTAGTAATAGAGATGATCTGCAGCTCAAGAGTTTGCCATTCTAAGGGCGCTGATAAAACTAGCGTATTTTAACGTGCCTAATTGTAGACACAGAGAAGGAGCAGTTAGGAATGTGACATCCATCTAGTATGAGGTTTGCTTAAAAAAAAATAATTAAAAAAAAATCACAAGGGCAGATCAAATTTAACACTGTGCAGCTGTAGAATACCAATGCCATACTGGGGAAAGTAAGGAAGCAATCTGTCAATATGAGGACCAGATCTGAGAAGAACCAAAGGATGAGAAATGGCTCTGATCTTGGCGAGGGGGTTGGATGTCTGACTGGCTGCATAATTATAACAGAGGTACAAGACCTCTTTTTGCAGTCAGAACTTAGGAAGCGAGTCACAGGCCAGAGCAATCTGTGGTGATTAAAAGAAATGTCACCTCTTTCATATTTATTGAAAACATTTTTCTTAAAAGACAGTAAACATCTGCTGTGGAAGTGAGCGGCTGTGAGACGGAGCAGCTAGCAGAGATGAGTGAAAGCAGTTGGGCTGGAAGAACAAAGAGCTTCGTTGGCGGCTCCTGTCTCGTTTGCCCGTGCTTTGATATTTCCCTACTGATTGTGATATTTCCATACCAATTATTGTATAAATTGTTCCTGGCTGACCTCTCTACTTAGCCATCCTTAGTTGGCTCAGCAGTGGGAGGAATTTGAATGAGGAATGAATAGCTTTTTGAGTCAGTTCAGGAAGGATGGTCCATGTGCTGGGAGTGGTGGGATGGTGGCAGAAGTGGAGGAGGAGGAGGATAGGGGATCAGGCACCCTTGGTAGCACAATTTAAACATCAAAGCAAAAGGGTGGAGGATAGGGACAGAGTTGTTCTGCAGGTGGCTCCAGCCAGCCTTTCTGTATGGTGAACTCTCTTGGCATGACAAAAAATACATCAAACAAAATACTGTATTTTCCCAGAATGAGGCTTTACAGTAGTAAGGGGGGGGGGTTGCCACATGTTTTCTTCTGATAGCATTGGGGTTGTTTTTCCATCTGGCAGCAGGTTGCAGTGTACAGAGATTGTCCCTGCTGTGACTCCTTTATGCAAAAATTAAACTCAAATCTAATTTTCATTTGTGCATGTTAAACAGGCAGCTTTGCAGAATAGCAGGTGCCTGTTGCTAGAAAATTGTCTCCACCTTGGTGTTGGTTGTTGAGGGAGAGCCTTTCATAGAAATTACCTTAGTCTTTGGCAGATGTGTACTCTGGCTGGACAACGTTGAGTTTGGAAGAGCCTTCTTGAAATAAAACCATGGTTTGTGGATATCAGTCCCTGCTTTTTCTCTGGACTCCCCAGCAGGGCTAAGTAAGGGGCTGGTCTTGGCAAGAACCATCTGTGTCCTCCCTGGAGCACAGAAGGGAGAGAAGAAGAAGGGCTGTCCCCTGGGAAGCATCATGCCTAAGGGAGGCTGAAAAATTAATCTGAGTTAAGACGGAATGTGAGCTTGGAGGATGTTAACTGCCTCTCAGCAACTCGTGGGAAGGAAAGGCCTGTGCAGGGCACAACGCTCGTGTTTTGGGGTAGAGGAATGGAAACACAGAGGAGGAGTGAGTTGCAGGGCAGCCCTCCTTGCTGGGCTGCAGTTAACAGTGTGCATCCCCTTCCCTTGTGAGAGCGGCCAAGGCACGGACTGCTGCAGCTCAAAGGCTGCTTCTGCCTGCCCCGCTGCTGCCCATGAGCTGCAGCTTCTCTGCGTGGGGTGGGCGATGAGTGCATGGGAAGCGGGAGGCAAACAATGAATTAACAGTGCTGCTAATAAAGTAACAGCACCCCTGGACTGGGTGCAAACACTGTTTCCTTGTTGTGGGCACGGCATCCTTTCACAGAATCACAGAATTGCCTGGATTGGAAAAGCCCTTTAAGATCATGGAGTCCAATCATGAACCCAACACTGACAAGTCCCCGACTAACCCATGTCCCTCAGCACTGTGTCTACACCACTCTTCAATCCCTCCAGGGATGGGGACTCCACCACTGCCCTGGGCAACCCCTTCCAATGCCTCAGAACCCTTTCAGCAAAGAAATTCTTCCTCACATCCCATCTCAACTGCCCTTGGTGCAACTTGAGGCCATTTCCTCTTGTCCTGTCCCTTGTCCCTTGGTTGAACAGACCCACCCCCACCTCTCTCCACCCTCCTTTCAGGGACTTGGACAGAGCCAGAAGGTCTCCCCTCAGCCTCCTTTTCTCCAGGCTCAACAACCCCAGTTCCCTCAGCCGGGAACTCAGCACACTTGTGCTCTAGACCCTTCCCCAGCTCCATTTCCCTTCTCTGGACACACTCCAGCACCTCCATGTCCTTCTTGGAGTCAGGGGCCCAACACTGAGCCCAGTACTTGAAGTGCGGCCTCAAGGCCCTTTCCTCACCCCGCCATTGGAGCAGGGTGCAGGTATGCCCGCTGCCTTCTGTGGCCTTGGGCCAGGGCTGAAGGCTCCAAGCACAGCTGGAGGAAGAATCTGCTGGCACTGTCCTTGCCTCAGACCATGCCATGCTGTGCTTTGGAGAGCCAGGTCCAGCCAGGTGGGCAGCCGGGGCTCCTGCCGCGCTCTCGCCTGAGCGAGCCCCGGGCCTGCGGGAGGGCAGCGGTTGCCACAGCCTGTGATGCACTTGACGCCTGCACCTGCTCATGGGTTGTCTGTGCCCAGAGCATCTCTCAAGCTAGGAAGTAGATGCTTTAGCATAACTGCTCTTTAGCACTTGTGTCTGAATTGTCTTTATTACAGGGGACTTTCTGCCAGGTCCCGTGGTCTGCTGCAGATGCTAATTTGTCACAGCCAAACAGGATTTATGCACGTTCCCGTTCCCTTCCCTCGACGTGGGCACAGGCTTTCGCTGCAGTTCTGAGGGTGTTTTGGAGGAATCAGTTGGCTATGTCAGAGCAGAAACAGCCACACTTCTAGAGACAAAGCTGAAATTATGCCTCTTTTTTTTTTTTTAAGCTTTTTTGTAGTACAGCCCATGCACAGTCTGCAGACCAGATGTGACCCATATGGCTGAAGAGTATTGCGGGCAGTGACACAGGTTGTGGAAGGTTCTGAGGACATCTGTACCAGTTCAGACTAAGGGTCCTCCACCTAGCTCAGGATCACGTCTCAAAACGCTGTAGGCAGACAGCTATGCAATTAGAGCTTGTTTTGGGAGCCTCCCGAACCTCATGTGATCTAGTCCTCTTTCAAGTACTTGTCTTGCCTGCCTTTCAACTCATGTTAACTTTCCATATCCACAGCATCTCTTGGAAAGGACGTCCCCAGGTCTGCTATGTGCAGCTGCAAGAACTGCTTCACTTGTTATAGAACTGGAACTGACCAGTTTCAGTTGATGACCCTTTGGTTTTAAACTGGAAGAGATGGTAAATGGTCAATTCTTGACCATCTTCTCCATGGCATGCATATTTGTATAGACCTTTACTAGCTCCTCTTAAAGTCATCTTTTTTTCCAGGCCAGAGTCCTCACCTGCTCCATTATTTCTTATATAGAAGCCATTCCCTAGTGCTCGTTACCATTGTTGGTCTTTGACACTTTTTCACTTATAAATTGAACAAAAATAGTGACAACAAAAAAACCCAAACGTGAGCTGTGTATGTGCACAAGGGATGGGGAGAGCAGGACAGAAGGATCTCTTTGGTAACGTTTCCTGTCTAATTGTAGTCAAAGGCACAAAGGAATTCAATTCTTAAAGGAAAGGTAGGGTTAGCATTATTGGTTATTGACAAATACTGCTTTAGAGCTTCTAGGTGAAGGAAAACTGCTATAAAGCTGTAAAGGTAGAAACATCCCCTCGAGCTACGTAATCCATTTGGTGTTCAGCACTGGCAGTCCTACACTTCTGGAAGATATGGAAAATATAAATATATATATTTTTTTAATTGCTTGCTAATGATTAGAGACCCAGGATAATATTCCTTCTAAGAGCTCAAGTTTATCTTTCAGATCAAAGGTCTACTGGCAGTGATTATTGATATCTAAAATACCTTGATGCAACTTGCTGTGGTGCCTTTAGGTGTGGTGCAGGTGTGACCCACACTCTTGAGAGATGGGGAGAGTGTTTGTGCAAGAGGTTCTTGGTCATTGTATCCCTAATTTGTATTTATTCTTTTGGTGTGTCAGTGCTGTGGCAGAGTTTCTGTGTGCACAGCTATCCTTTCTTTCATCGTGCTTGCCTATCCCTTGTGATAAGCCTTGAATCAATGTTCTCAGATACAATTTTGCATGCCTGTTCTTCTCAAAGGGATCTGAAGGTCCATCTCTTTCCCAGAGAGTAAGCCTTTGGCACTTTCTGAAATGGGTCATCTTCAAAGGATTTCAAATCAGGCAGCTGAAATGACCAGTCATGTCTGGAAAACCCAAGCTCCGAGCTCTGCGTGTCTCCACGTGGAAAGGTCAGATCTCGCTGTAGTCAGCTGGTGTTGCTGGGAGGGTGCAGATTTTGCAAAGACAGAGCATACTCAGAAGCTGAGCTGCAGTGCTTCTGGGTGAGAGGCCTGGCTGGTAGGTAGCTCAGTGCCTCTTTCTTGCCCGTAGATTGAATGGAGAAGCTTTGAAGTCCTGGCTGTGACAACACAAGGGAGACACGAATGGCCAGGTGACTCAGGTGTTGCATTTCTCCTTTGCCTTTTAGAACTTCATCTCATGATGTTGGTTGTGGCCCTGGGGCCTGCTGGGCAGGATGGCGTAGGGGAGATGCAGGGACCAGGCATCTGCTGGTGTCTGGGTCCTTCACGGTCCCTTTGTTGCATGACCTTGAGTCTGATCGCCCGACTGCACCATCTCTGGCTGCTGCCTCCTCCTCCTCCTCTTTCCACCACACATCTCCTGTCTCCCAAAAGGGTCCTAGGAGATGGGTAAGCCAGCAGAAGTGTTGACAGCAGCCTGGCTGTTGTTTGGCTTGCTCTTAGCTCAGAAGACCAGTGACAATGGCCCTCATCTGTAGGGCATAAGGATCAGGGAATGCTTCCTCCTCATCGTGAGGGATTTTGGAAATAACCCAGATGCTCAAACCTATCATTTCTTATTAATTTTAAAGTAGCACTTGGCTTTCTACCTCCTCCATATCAGCTCTTGCATTGTCAGTAAATTATATTGGATTTGCAATTAAAAGCCAGCTGTGCCAGTGAAGTACCAGCCAAATGCCACCATAACTGTCTCCTGGGTGTCCTAGGGGAGGTGTGGAGCACACAGCTCCTCCTCCAGCGAGCTCTTCTCTCGCTTCGAGAGGGCAAGATAAGAGTTTAAAATGGGATCTCAGGCGCATTATTTTTGTTAATCAGAATGTTTTCTCACTAAGAAATGCAGTTCTTCTCCTGATACTGCATCATCATGGATAACAGCAATTCCCAGAGCTTGACAACTGCCGACACCCTTCACCACGCTAAAAGTTAACCATTTGAGGAGACAGCTCGAGGTGGTGGATGTCTGTCTCGGGCTATTTGGTTTTCTCCTTCCCTTTCTCAGTTAAAATGATTTATTGGAGCAGTGTCTCTGCTTCTGCTCTGTGGGGTTTTTTTAAATGTTGAAAAGCGCTTTTGTTCCCATCTGTTTTGGAGCAGGAGTTTGCAGCCAGGGAGGAGGAGAAGCACTGCAGATGTGCCACTCCCTGCCCCTCTGGAGATCCACCCTGTTCATCCAACTCCTGAGCCTCTGTGCCTCACATCTCGGAGGCTGAACAGCAACGTGCTGCAAGTTGTAGCAAAACCCCGACTGTTTTGTCTTCCTTCCACGTTGGAGCTGAGCAGGACTTCTCTTGCACTGACCTCTCCTGTCCTTCAGGTGCTTAGGCTTTTGGAGCCAGAACAGGAAGCAGGGAGTTCTTCACCTCTTGCCTCTCTTGCTTTTGGCTGGATCAGGAAAGTACCACAATCCAGTGCAAGAGGAAATATAGGAAAGAAGGAATGTAGAAAGTGGGTCTGTTCTGAACCTGGCCTCCAGGTTGTAGGGTTATAGACAAGGTCTCAAAAACCAATGGCAACAGAAGAAGGAAGCTCACGTTAGTGCTGGCTGTGAGGGTGGTGGGATTTGACATCTACCAAAAGGCTGTGGGCATCAGGGCGCAGAGATCTGTGCTGTGGGTCCCTGTGGTAGTGGTGGAAGGGCCAATACTTGCCCGATAAAATAATGGTTTTCAACTGGATAGTTGGAAAACTCCTCACAGAGTTCCTATGTATAAATAAATAAATAAAAAGAATAGGAGTGCATTAAAAGGCTGCAAAACAAGGCTGTATGCTCAGCTGAGAAATACCTGGATGAGTGTTGTGTGTGTGCAACTTTTAATTCCTACCGCTGCACGTTTGCCTCGTGGCATGATTTTAATTGTGTGGCTGCTTGCAGGGTGTCTGTACGCTGCAGCAAGGCTACGAGCGCATCCCAAAATCGTATTATGAGCTGTCTTTAGGTGTGCAATCAAGATCTTACCCTTCCTGCTGCTTTAAAAACAGTTCACTTCAAAGGCTGTAGTATTTGCTTTGTCCTTTGGCCCTTATGGGGTGAGAGAAGAGGCTGTCTGTGCCTTCGCTGTGTTAGTTGTCTCTAGTGGTATCTTTTCCCCAGGATGAAGAGATTGGTACAGCAAACAGTGGGGGAGTGTTTGCTTCTGTTGTTCTTCTTCCCTATTCATTTGGAACGTGCTAAGCTTTCCCTGTCTTCCCCTTAAATCACATTATATCATAAAGAGTAAAAAGAAACATAATTTGGAGCAGCAGCGAGCTGAGCCCAAGTTAATAGTTTGAATTGCGCTCCATCTGTTCAGCTGCGTGGCCTCATGGATGTGCTGAACCCATTTTTCACCATTTATTTTAAGCTGGTAAAGAACCACCTCTCCTGGCTCTGGTCCAGGCTGGCTGTGGAAAAGAATTTTGTGTCTGGACATCCAATATCCAGAAGGTGGGATTGAGTCAATAATCCCCAAATGTCAGGTTCCCTCTTTCCACCTAGCAAATTGCTAGGTTTTGAAAGGTTAAAATTCTTCTCTGGGCTTGAACATTGTTGTCAAAAATCAGAGAGAGGGTGGGGAGGGGGAAAAACCTCCACGTGCACGCGCACACAGAGGATAAAATTTGCAAACCTGATTATGCAGGACCCGCTTTAAATCGGCTTATTGCTGGTTTGTGATGGCAAGGCAGCAATCCCAGCAGCCGGGGTGATTGGCCTCGCCATGTGCGCCTGCTGCTGGTAACTCAATAACCGATGAACACCCACCGTGGTCTCCAGACCTCGAGCCTTTGATGTAACAACAAACAAGATAGATTGCTGTAATTTATCTGGCCCCTGGAGGGCTGTGCTGGTAATGTGCCATGAGCCCAAGGGCCAGCCATCCATAATCTGTGTAACAAAAAAAAAATACATGGGATTGTCTTTGTTCTGTGCTGCACAAGTTTCTCTGTGCACAACACACCATACTGGGTCTTGATTTCCAGCAGCCAGGGGCGGTTAAGTCTTAGTGTAATATGCCCACTCCCTCTATTAACTTTAATTGTTTTTCTTATGTACTAAATATACTCTTTTCAAATAGACTTGGAAAAGGCAGTGCCAGAAATGTGGTATTTCCCCCCCCGCCCCGTATGTCTTTACAAGCGTAACGGAGAGATTGGAGAAGGCGTGCTGGGTTTGGAGGGGGGGAAAGAGAATGGGATTTTGTACCAGCTGATGCCTCCAGCCTGGAAACCTAAGGAGGGAGCGTAGCCTCCTGAGCCATTAATGGGGGATAGTCTTGTTTGGGCTGTGCTGGGAGCAGAGGGAGTCAGTGCTGAACCAGGGAACCCCACCAGTGGCCATGTGCTACCTCTCAGTGCCCCACGGGATCTCGAGGTGGTGGGGCTGGGAAATGAGAGCAGTACTGAAAACAAAGCCCTGTCAGCTTGAGTTTCTGGTTTATTGCTGTGTGGTGCAGGACCTTCTCGTGCCTGCGTTCTTATCGCTACCAAAGAAAGGTTTTCTGTTATCTCAACACCACTTCTTTCCGCAGGGTGTTTTAAAAAACAGTTGAGTCAGCAAAAAAGCTGCAGTGTGGCTGGGGCGGGTGCTGTGCCAGTTTTAAAATGGGGTGTGAGGACTTGCCTTGCTAAGCATAGCCGTGGTGGGGGTAGGACTGGTACATCTTGGGGGCTGCTTGCCAAGAAGTAACGCTGGGCTCCTCTCCTCCCACAGGCATGGCCTTGGCCCAGCGGCAAGTGACAGTTCAGGAAGGGCCACTGTACCGTACAGAGGGGTCCCACATCACGTTGTGGTGCAAGGTGAGCGGCTACCAGGGCCCTTCGGAGCAGAAATTCCAATGGTCCATCTACCTGCCCTCAGCCCCCGAGCGGGAGGTGCAGATCGTCAGCACCGTGGACCCCTCCTTCCCCTACGCCATCTACACCCAGCGGGTGCGCAGCCGGGGGATCTACGTGGAGCGGGTGCAGGGGGACGCCGTCCTGCTGCACATCACCGAGCTGCAGGACCGGGACGCCGGGGAGTACGAGTGTCACACGCCCAACACCGACGAGAGGTACTTTGGGAGTTACAGCGCCAAGATGAACCTTGTGGGTAAGCTGTCCTGCTAATGGCATGGCTGGGACAATGGGACATCTCCCAGCCAGCACGTGGCACCAACACATGAACCCACCCTGTGCAGTGTGGTCCGTGTAAGCTGTCAGAAAAAACACCAGTGAGGGAGAATATGGGCAGTGAGGGGGCACAGTGATGGGAATGGCAGGAAATCACCATATAGAGATGTAGGAGATACTGAGCTTTCTCTAGTAATAAAGCCCTTATAAAGGAGAAACACTAGGCAGCGTAGCTGGGGAGAGGAATGTTTGAAGCCGTGTCTGAAAGCAAGAGGGATATGGAAGTGATTTAAGCAGAGAGAGGGGGGTAAGGAGGCTGCTCCAGATGGCACAAGCTTCAGAGGAGAGAGCTGTGTGCTAAAGGTGGCAAAATAGCGGAGCAGGGAAGAGAGGAGCGATAATGAGCAGCACGTGAAGGGAACAGGAGAGACTGTTCTCTTCAGGCTCTTAACACAGGGCAGTGCTGAGTGAGTCCTGAAGCCAGCACACCGCTCAGATTGAGCTGTCTGGAGATGAACGTGGGGGACTTGGTTTGGTTGGGATTTTTTTTTGTGTCTGTGTTCAAAAAATGAAAACCAGGTTCTTTAAAATCCGGAGTATTTCCATGGCACCTCTCTGACTAGCTGATCTGACCTTTTCAAGTTTCAGCTTGCTTTCTGTATCTCAAAATGTGATTGGATTTGAAGTCTCTAACCTGGCTAACAGCAGTCAAATAGCTTCCATCAAGCTCTTTGGCTAAAGGCCTCCTGAAAGAGCTCCTCTACAACAAAGACACCCCTCTAGCACATCTAAGCCCACACTCAGCAGGTTTGTTTTCTTAGGAGATATTTGTGAGCCTGCAGGTCTCTAGTTTGGAAACCACTTTGGCTTTATCCAGACGTGCTAGCCAGTCAGAGTGTTGCCAGTTCAGGCCATGTTGACACAGGAAACCCATTGTGAAAGGAACCAAGGTATGAATTTAAATCACAATAGCCCTCTCTGGGTTGTGCTTCTTACCTCCAGCTTATGTGCACCTTGGCTCCTTCTCTTGAGGGGTGCCAGCCCAGCCACTCTCCCAGGTGAAGCCCCACAGCCTGGGTGCAGGCACTTATTTAGGTGCCTGCTTTCCCATCTGATGGCCATGAGCAGTCAGGAGGTAGACACCCTGTATACTGCTTTCTGGGTTGTTTTTTTTTTTGTAGTTCTGTGATTTGTTTCAGGTTTGTGGTTCTCCCTTTAGTTTAAACAAGACTGAGTCAGCACTGCCACTGTAAAGTCACCTCGGGGAGTGAAACCCAACCATTGAAAACCAACACCAGGTGAAAAAAGTGCCTGGGACCAGGGTGGGGTTGAGTTTGCAGCTGGGTTACTCTGCCAGGGAGCTGCACCCCGTGGGTTTCAGGAGATGTCCATGAATAGTGCTTTGAGGACATTGGCTTCGGGACTTACGTGTGTCAAGGATGCTGAAGAAAATGGATCTAAAGCAAGTTTTAGTGGATTAGTTTAATCACATTATGCCCCTTCATGGATGCTTGTGCTCAGAATTTGGGGCCCTAAATTTGTTTAGCTTAATTCATTTCTGAAAAGTCACTTCAGAAGTGACTTAGGGTCACTTGCATTTTAAATATGTGCATCTGCATAGGTGTTTTCTGTGGTTTAACCAAACTCTGATAGAAACTGAATTTTGCTGAGTGCCCCCTACAGTGACCTGTGGACAACAAGCCCTTAAGGGCTTCCCCTCTTGCTCCCATTCATGTGAACCGGTGCTGACTTCAGACACCTTGGACCCTGAAGTCCTGCCGGGGAAATGGGCTCCTCTCTGAAGGGCTGGGCAGAGCATGTGCCCTTTTTTTTTTGGCCCTCTCATTTTAGCTCACAGCTACAGGTCATGGGTTTTCAGGTTGCAAGAAGAGGTACACGAGAGCTAAATGAGAGTTATTGTTCTCATTTTCTCAGAAACAGAACCAAACTTCTTTTTTTTTTTCTTGTCTTTCATCCAGTTATGAATTTTTAATTGACTCATTAGATTGAGTGGCTCTTTTTTGGCAGCAGCAAAGCCTGGAGGGAGTCAGGTTTGTTAGCATCTCTATTCTCTCCACTTATGTGTGAAATGGATGGGTTTGAAGCAGTGTTGATTTTAGACTTGCTGCTCTGGGAGCTTTGAGTTGTTGGGTCCTGTGATTTGAGAGAAGAGCTGAAAGAAGAGTTTCTCTCCTTTTCACCCAGGTGGTACAGCTCTGTGATGAGGGAGCAGGGAGTTTTGGAGTAGCTGGATGGGACACTGGTGCAGCAGCACGTGGTGTGTGTCCACTTGAGATTCCTTTCTGTTCTTTGAGACCTTGGCCAGGATCTAGTACTACTCTGAGGACCTGATGGCCTGGAGTAAGAAGTGCTCCCCTGCTACTTTGTGGGACTCTTACCTGAATTTAGTCATGCAAAGCAAGTGCTGATCTCACTGAAGCTAGGAATGAGGCCAGTAATGTGGTTCAGTTGGCTTTCTGCTGTGGGAAATGTGTATCAAGGCTTAACTTTGCTCAACAGTCTTCAATTTGCTTCAAAAATAAATCTTTCTATATCTTGCTACCCCTCTTCTCCTCTCTTCCTGAGCTACATCATTGGGAAGAAGGAGTTATACCTGGGCTGCAAGTTATGTTAGGAGGAAGAATTTAGGACATCTCAGACTGAGTTGCAGGTACTGAAGGAGGTGGGGAAAAAATAAAATGGGTGCAGTTCTTCAGGATGTTGTGGAACCATGGCCTTGTGGTTGATTGATGAGAAAGGATTAGCCCACGTACAAAGTCTGCAACTCCATTGTTTGCCTTCAGAGTTCAGTTCCCTGAGGCTGATATGAAATTGCTGAGGCTAGTTCATGCTCTCTTACTCAAGGTGTGGGGAAAACTTTTGTAGAAGATCACAAGAGCAGCATCCCACTCATCTCACACCGGGCACGTTGGTGTGATCTGCCCTCAAAGGACAGAGAGGGACAAATCTGAGAGCAACCCATCTTTGTTTCAGTTGAGTGTATCCTTCTCTAAGTTGGCTAAAGAGTGAGCCTAGATGTTAGACTTGGACTAGGCAGCTGATGTTGAGGGAAATGAATTCTTCCAGTAGTGGCTGAAGACTTGGCTGCTTTGGGAAACTTTCCCCCACGGGGCTTCTAAGCAACTGATGGAAAATTTGTCTTTGTGGTTGAATTGGGAAGAGGCTTGGTCCTTCTGAAGAGGGGAGTTACAAAACTGGGTTGGTTAAATGGGATATCTGGGGCCCATGCACACCTGACTGGCAATTGTATCAGGGTCCTGGCCTGCTTGTTGCTGGCTGTGACAAGTATGTGAGCTGCTGCTTTGCTTTTTGAAGAAGTTAAGGACAGCAAAGAATTTGCAGGTGAAGGAAAGCAGCATCTCAGTAACGTGGTGTCACCACTGGCAGTACAGTGGTATTTTCCAGATTGTCATTGGAATTATCCCTTGTTTTAATAACTCCTGAAATATGGGCAGAAGAGGAGGTTTCTGTCCAGTAATTTGGGTGGTGAAACCACAGGGGCACTGTGCAATCTGAGATGGTGGCTTGTGCTTCTCATCTCCTGTTGGTGGGTAAATAACCTTGTGTTCTGCTGTGGGTAGAAGTGAGCGCAGGGCAGTTACTTCAGAGTGGGTGAGTCACTGTGAATTTGTATTCCACTGTATCTCTGCAACGAGTTGTTTGTGTGCTTGTACCTTTACTTAGATAACAGCAAAAAGGCCCAGGTCTGACCTCTTCAGAAGCTTCAGACTTTTATCTGTGTTTTTGCATCTGTGTTCCCAAAAACGTTGAGCTCTTTTTCAGAGGAAGTGATCTGAGGGAAGAAATCAAGCTTTGACGTTTTTCTTTAACAGGTAGTGACAGAGCAGGAGAAAAGGTTCCAAAGCACTTGAGGAGGTGGCAGCTCTTGTACTCTTTATTTTGGGGGGAAGCAGCTGCACAGCATCAATCCTAAACAAGTTAAAGTAAAAAAAAAAATGAAAGGGATTTGGAGAGGGGCAGAGACCACAACCACAACCTCCTCAGTACTGCAGAGTGGGAAGGAGCAATTTCTGTGCAGACTTGAGAAACAAGCAGCACTCAGACATGGCTATCTCAGCAGGCAGGAGCTGCTGTGGAGCTAGTAGTGCCTGTGGGGATGGTCACCAGCATCTTCTTCCTGCCAGGCTTAGGAGAAAGGGAAGCAGAGAGGATTTGTGCTAGCTAGGTACTACTCCGTGGCTCCTCTGTCTGCCCTCTCAGCCCAGTCACACTTCTGCTCTCTGCTGTTTCTCACTGGTCTCACCTTGCCCAGGTAGGCTGGAGCCTTGATCTGTGCCCTGTTCCCCTGGGTCCTGCCTGGCTCTGACAGCTCCTAGGGGCTGGATGTGTTTTTTTTTGGCTGACAACCCCACTGTGGTGAAGTTTCAGCATCGTTCCAGGCTTGGGAGTGGTGGTGGGCGAGGGCAGTGGTGGGATGAAGAGCCAGCTGCCTCTCTGCCTGAGGTCAGTGCTGGCTGTGGCTGTGCTTGGTGGGCTCTCATCTCCAAATGCTGAGCTGCCCAAGTCATTTGCAGCTCTCTGCAGAGCAGAACTCGGTCCATGTGTATCGTGACCATGCTTTTAGGAGTGTGTCTTGCAGGGCTCCCCTTGAGCTGTGGCACATAACTGTGTGTCCAACTGCAAGCCCATGGCTGGGATGAGAAGGAAAGCTGTAGGGTGTATCTGAGAGGCTTTGGTGGCATGGGACGTGGAAGAAAGATTTGTGTAGGCCAGACTGGAAGGGAGGGAGCTGCATGTGTCTCAAATAAGCGTTCAAGAGAAGAAAGCAGGTCTCTCTTGTTGAACTTGCAACCAAAATTCTCCGGAATCTCTCTGTGGAGAGCTAAAGGGCATGTAGGAGGTGAAAAAGAAAGAAAAAAGAACTTTTATTAGCCCATACCAGCTGCTGCTGCTTGTTGTTAGCAGCTTCCCCTCTTCATCAAGCGCTGTCCTACGTGATCTGTCTGCCTGCAGAGCAGAGGGAGAAAGCCACGTCGCAGGTTTGCTGTGTTTGTGGGAGCTCTGTCTGCTCCTGGGAACCTGAGGGGACTTGGGGAAAGAGCAGTCACTTCTGCTCACGTGGAGCACCTGGACCTCGGTGGCTGCTACTTGACTCCAGCCATCAGCTGAGCTGAAGGTGGCTTTGCTGGAGGGAGGTGTCAAAGAGAGAGATGACAATGATGCAGACAAGGATCTACCAGTTCTGATAGAAGTTATTTCTATGCTGCCTCCTTCTTCTTGTTCTCTTCATTTGAGAGACAGGAGAAGGTGTTTGTCACTCCACACGAGCAAGCAGCTTGTGTCCTGAGGAGGCCAAGCTTTTGGCAGATGAGCAACAACAGGCAAAAATCGAAACCAGAGCAGTTCAGACTGCCCCGAGAGGTTGCACAGGCTCCATCTCAGGAGGGTTTCAAGACCTGACAGGATCAAGCTCTGAGCAGCCTGGTCTGACCTTATAGCTGACCCTGCTTGACCCAGTAGTTGCACTACAGACCCCCTGAGGTCCCTTCCACCCTCAACTGTCCTAAGATCCCATGATGAGCTGCTTGGCTGTGTAGCAAGAACCACTGTTAGGCAGCAGTTTGGAAGGGAGTGTGTTTAGGGAAAGGTGTAAAATGGTATATAATGGTGATGTCAGTGCTAAATAATCACAGAATCACAGCATGGTGGGACTGGAAGGGACCTCAGGAGATCATCTAGTCCAACCCCCCTGCCAAAGCAGGTTCCCTACACCAGGTTGCACAGGAAAGCGTCCAGGCAGGTGTTGAACATCTCCAGAGATGGAAACTCCACAGCCTCTCTGTGCAGATTATAATGACATAATATTGGTGATCTCAGCCAGGTAAGAACAGCAAGGACCTAATCCTACATCCTCAAATTATTTTTTTTTGGCATATATTTTGTATTTCATATGTTTCTTATTTCTTTAGAGAGGTTGCAGGAGTTTGTCACTGTTGCTCTGGTGTACGAAGGTAGAATTTGGGAGATCCTAAGCTCAGATGTCCTAATCTCTCTGAGGCCATATCAAGCAGCTTTGCTACCTCTGTGATGCATGTGTATGTTTTATTTGGCCAAGCCACCAGTTAACCAAAGTGAATTCTAGGACTGGTGTTGTTGAAATTCCTGCTTTGTGAGTTACATTCATCTTTGCCTGTTTGGGCTGTGCTTGTTGCAGTAATTAGCTCCCCAGAGGAGTAAAATGTCCTTTGCTTTCAAATTTCCCTTTAGTTGACATTTAAAAAAAAAAAAGGGGGGGGGGGGTGTGAAGAAAAATAATCAAATACCTTCTCCTAGGTGGTCCTTCTCAGCTAGACAACAGGGTATTTTGTTCTTACTGTCCTCCTTGACGTGCCCAAATCTCTCTGTGGTATCCTTGAAAAAAAATGTATATAACCTACACTGCTCTGCTTTTTCTTTCTGTTCCTGCTATGGATGGAAAGGGAATGTTTGTCTGTTACCAGGGGAGGGTGAGGAGGGGTAAATAAATATATTAACCTCTGGCAGTTCCTGTGGGCACAGCCTGGGAACTTGCACCAGCAAACCTGAGTTACCTGGGTTCGGATGCTGCGGAGCAGTGGGTGGGCTGCAGGCATCGGGTCCTATCCTGCATCATGCTGCCAGCTCGCTGTGTGTCACTGGGTACAGCCCTCTCTTGTCTCCATCACCTTATTCCAGCTGATAAAATTAGGGATAATAGCATACAAGCCTTTCACAAAGTCTAAGCTAAATAATTGTGAAGTGCTTTTGAGCTCCTCCGGTAGCGGGAGTTAGAAATAAAGGCTTATATTTCAGCTCTGCCTGGTAATGATGCTGGAGAGGATTCATCTCCAGTCCTGCTTAGTCATTTCTGATGTCTTGAAAGCATAGCTGCTTAAGCTCACCCAATTTTACCCTTGCAGTAGCCGTGAGGCTAATAGGCACTTGCCAGACTGAAGGAGTCAGTGGTCCACAGTGCACTAAGACCTGTTTAAATTTCCAGTCCTTTTTTTTTTTGCCTTTTCTTTTCTTTTTCCTCTTTTCTTTTTCCTCTTTTCTTTTTCCTCTTTTCTTTTTCCTCTTTTCTTTTTCCTCTTTTCTTTTTCCTCTTTTCTTTTTCCTCTTTTCTTTTTCCTCTTTTCTTTTTCCTCTTTTCTTTTTCCTCTTTTCTTTTTCCTCTTTTCTTTTTCCTCTTTTCTTTTTCCTCTTTTCTTTTTCCTCTTTTTCCCCTTTCCCCTCTTTTTCCCCTTTCCCCTCTTTTTCCCCTTTCCCCTCTTTTTCCCCTTTCCCCTCTTTTTCCCCTTTCCCCTCTTTTTCCCCTTTCCCCTCTTTTTCCCCTTTCCCCTCTTTTTCCCCTTTCCCCTCTTTTTCCCCTTTCCCCTTTCCCCTCTTTTTCCCCTTTCCCCTTTCCCCTCTTTTTCCCCTTTCCCCTTTCCCCTCTTTTTCCCCTTTCCCCTTTCCCCTCTTTTTCCCCTTTCCCCTTTCCCCTCTTTTTCCCCTTTCCCCTTTCCCCTCTTTTTCCCCTTTCCCCTTTCCCCTCTTTTTCCCCTTTCCCCTTTCCCCTTTCCTTTCTCCTGTACAATCTGGCAGTGAATTGCATGGGCTGGTTCTTCCTTGTGTTTTTTACAACACTTTTTTTGTAGATACCATTCAGGTTATAACTGGAAGCTTATAACAGAAATCTCTGTACGTGTCCTCACATTGCTAGACAAGGTTCACTCATTATTTTGTGTATCTTTGTCTCATCCCCTGTTATTATATTTTCCTGCTAAACACTTCTAATTACTCCTGTTTTGTTGCAATATGCCATCTCCTATTCTTTCCCATTGGAATTGCTTGCTTGAATTTTACTTTTTTAATTGTTCTATTATGTGACATCCCTTCTCCACCTCCATCTGCACAGGAGAAACAGAACCAATTTTAAGCAGACCATACCTGAAAAAAAAAGGATAATCCACTGTATCTACTCTCAACCTTAGCTATTGGTGGCTTTCCTCCCTCACCTTCCTCTTTGTCCCTCAAAACTGTAGGCAGCTTGGTGGCGTGATGTGCTTTGCAGGGTGGGCTCTCAGTTGTGGAACTAATCCTTTCTTTTTTTTCCCCCTGTCCACCTACCCAGTTCTCAAAACACTGCCATTAGACACATTTGGGGCACATCACTGTGTTCCATATGTTTTACCTACATTGTCCCTTTTGGGGTAGAGGTACTGCTTAAAATTCAGCTAGCATATGGAGCTTTACAATAAGAACACGTGTCCTTTCTTTGCATGTGTCTGTACACTTGTACCTGTGTGGTGTAAGGAAGAAATGTATTCTAAAATGCACTTCTAAAACCATAAATGAATATATCCTGGGGCAATTGCACAGCCCTCTGCTTGCAAATCTAGGCTGGTCTTTCAAATGAGCCCTCTTGCTTCCAGACTTTCTGTGTCTCTTACTTGGCAGGAAGGGAGGTGCAGCAGCCCAAATGCAGGCTTGCCTTCAGACTGGAAAGAGCTGCCGTGGTGTTTCGCTTGGGTAGGTTTCTCTGCAGTGCTGAGCTCGAATAGTAAAGTCAGACCAGTCAGTTAAAGTGAGCTTTGACAAACTAAAGCAGCCTTTCCTGCAAAAACCTCTTTTCTGAAGGCTCAGTCTTGCCCTCTAGTCTGCTCCAGCCATGCCTGGCTCCACTCGGGCGTCTCTGGGGTTGTTGGGACCGCGGCACTTGCTCTTCCACCGAGTCCTTTGTCTCTCCAGTGCCACTGAGGCTGGAGGCTGCAAGATTCAGGGTCCTCTGCTGCCCTGAAGAGCTGCTGCAAAAGCAATGCTCTGCTCAGCCCACACTCCCCTTTCACGTCTCCTCCCAACTCTTCTGATGTGCTTTGCCAGTTCTTGGTAATCCACAATGTCTTACTGGTTTGTGGGATGCCTCTCTCTGTGGGGAAAGTGAGGGCTGGCACAGGCTGTGTGGTTTTTAACTAGGATAGAAAAATCTTTAGTCAGAGATCCTGGAGCATTTGAAGGCCAGCTCTACCACAAGTGGGTCACTCAGGACCCTGGGTTCAGATCTTGGGCTCTCCATCCTTTCCAAGAAAGCGAACTCGGCATGTGAGGGAGCAGTTTCAGGTAGGGCTTTGCTTACTAATCACGGGAATCACAGAATCAGAGTGTTGTGAGTTGGAAGGGATTGACAAGGATGATGGAGTCCAACTCCTGTCCCTGCACAGGACAAGCCCAACACTCACACCATGTCCCTGAGGGCACGTGTTGGCCAAATGCTGCTGGAATCTTGTCAGGCTTGGTGCCATGAGCACCTCCCTGGGGAGCCTGTGCCAGTGCTCCACCACCCTCTGCCTCAAGAACCTTTTCCTCATGGCCAAGCTCGGCCTCCCCTGCCACATCTTCCTGCCATGGCCTCTGCTCCTGGCGTTGGTGGCCAGAGAGGAGAGCTCAGCGCCTGCCCCTGCTCTGCCCCTTGGGAGGAAGTTCCAGACCGCCATGAGATCTCCTCTCAGTCTCCTCTTCTCCAGGCTGAACCAACCAAGTGACTTCAGCCTCTCCTCATACCCTTCACCTCTAAACCCTTCACCAACTTTGTGGGGAGCAAGAGGTCATCTGATGTTGGAAACAGCCTGGTGCCACCTTCCATCCTGAATTTAACAGTTGCTCCCCATGTGCTCCAGGCAGCCCCCAACCTCTTTTTTCCCCCAAATGATTACTTTTTCACTACAGGCACAACTGAGAGAAGCTCTGGCAGATGAAAGAAAATGCAGAGTGTGAATGGAGAGCCAGAAGGAGCTGGGCTGGGTCTGGAGAGCAGGTGGTGGCGGCAGCAGGCTGTCATGTGGGATGGACACAGGAGCTGGTACCTGCCTCTTACCTCCTGCGTGCTCGGCAGCGTTCCAGGGGCTGCCTCAGGCCGTATTGACCACCTCACTGGAGGGTGGCTGATGGGCACCCATCTCTCCTGCCTGTGCTTGTGGTGGGGCTGAGCACCCAGCACAGCCTGGTGACTCCCTGGCGTGGGGACCTG
Source organism: Caprimulgus europaeus (assembly GCA_907165065.1). Next base: position 4,899,740 of record OU015523.1, on the reverse strand, counting down.
CCCTTGGACACACTGCTGGCATTTCTGGCAGCTTTGCCAGATAGCGGGTGGTGGGGCAGAGGCACGAAGCGTGCGTGTTTCTGTCCTTCTGTGCCTCCAAACAGGCTCTCAGCGTTAAATGGGGAAAGCAGGAACTGTGAGCGCAGCTGGTAACATATGGCACCCGTCCCCTGCCTTAGCAATTGCTCAGTGAACTCTGAAAGTGGAATACGGTCCCCGTGGCTCCAGCCAGCTGCAGCGCTGAGAAATCCTGCCATGGAGCAGCCCCGTTATTCAATTACCAGTGAAAATTTCACATTCCACATTGCTTATTTTTCCTGCTGCCTCCCTGGGGAGATTTTTGCTGTGCTTACTATGCTTACTCCTTCCTCCCACTCCTTTTCTTTTTTCATTTTTTTTTTTAATTCATTTCCCCTGGAGGATTGCTTTATTTGTTGTTTAGTTCCAGCCCCTTAAACTTGGTTGCTCTGCATTTCTGTTGGTCTGTTGCCCTGCGAGGCAGCTGTTTCTGTTGTTGATGTCAATGCTTTTCTTGGGTTGTCTTGGAGAACAAGTAGATCTGCTGGTGAACAATCGAGTCCTCACGTAGCAGAGGGGAAGCACAGTTCCTTTTGCTGAGCCAGTCTGTTTTGGTGCTGCAAAGCTGGGTGCTCATTGTGGTGTGGATGCACGTTCTTTTGTTGAAGAATGGCAAAACTAAACAAAATAATAAAGTCAAACTGGGGGCAGCAACAAACCCAAGAAGCCCCTAGCAGCATTATCCATCCTACATCAGATCCTTTTTGTCCTATCAAGTAGGATAGCACCGAAGTTGAAAGCCTACTGCTTCTTGTCTCACCGTGGGAGGGCTCAGAAGCATAAGTGGGTCCCCTCTGATTTGGGCTCCTTCTCTGCTAATTTAGAGATGTTGCTATTGAGCATCCTGAGAGGGAGATTTCTTCTAGTTTGAAACATCAGGGGGTCTCTGTCCTCTTCCTGTGGACAAGGGAGAGCCACACTTCAGTGCTCAGAGGTGGGACCCAAGGCAGCCTGTCCCCCTCTGCTCCTCCAGCCCAAAGCTCTGGCAGGACTGGCCATTCCCCTTCCCTCCAGCTCCCACCAGGCAGTGCTGGGTTTCACCTCATGTGCTGAGAAGGAAGCCTGACCTGTGCTGGGACAGAGCTGCCCCTTGGTAGGGAGAAGCTGGGAGGAGAAATTTTCCCTCTTGATTCTATGGCTGCCCTGTCAGTTTAGCCCTATAACAGTTTTACAATCTTTATCTGATACAGGTTTAAGAGGATTTCTCTGGGTGCAGTGGGATTATTATAAGTCAGAGCACAGTCTCCAGCTGATATTCCTTCGGCAAGTATTTATTTTAAGTGGGTTTAACAGTATTTAATTTTTTTTAATTTTTTTTTTTTTTTGCATGGATTGTAAGTAAATTGTTTACATTATCAGAGAAATAGAGCCTGGATAAAATAAGGAAGTGTACTGCTGCTTTCCAGGCTTGGGGTGGTGGAAAGAAAGCAGCAGCTGGAGGTGTGGAGGAAAGAAGATAAAATAGTAATGTTGAGGGAAATGTAACATTATTCCATGTGGCACTGATAAGTAATAACTGCCAAACAGCTGGTTATAAATAGGGAGGGGATGTGATGGGAAGGAGAACTACAAGGAATGTGAGAGTGCTGCAGGCACTGGCTCATTGTTTGAGGAGGGGGTGGCTTCTGTCAAGCATGTATCTCCCCCTTTGCTGGGGGTACCAGAGGCTGTGCTGTTGCAGCCCCCCCAAGAGCACAGGATGGGCTGGGGGTGCCCCTGCCCCCTCCCCAGCCCTTATGGGCTGGTGTTCAGTTGAGTTTACACCAACATGTTCCCTTCAATTTAAGGTTTTTATGCCACCTTCAGAAAAGAAGAGCAGTGGAGGTGCTTGGCATTGGGAAAGCTGTGTCTGTAGGAGAAAAATCTCCTTTCCAGCTGTGTGTGGGCTTTTCTTTATCCTCTCCCTCCCTCCCTCCTGCAGATGTGCACGCATCCAGAAGTCACGCTGGTTTAGTGAGAGCCGTCTTCTGGGTCCCTGCACCCGGACAGCATCCGTGGTCTGTGGAGTATTTCAGGCTAATGGGATGGGATTAGCCACCCCACTTGCCCTTGCCATCAACAAGAGACTTTCTAGAGAGTCTACAAAGAAGAGCAAAGGCAGAGCTAAGGGGCAAACCTGAACAAAGGCGCTTTCAAATGCGGAGAGCAGCGTGGTTTTACCTTCTGGCCCTACAGAGGCAAGAGGTGGGGCTGCTCTGTTCCCCATTTAAAATCAGGATGAGCCTCTGCCTTAAGGGATCGTCGTTGGCTGCGGTGGTACTAATGGGATGGATGCCCTTCAGTGTCCCTGCTCTGTCCTACTCCGGTTCCCTGACACTGTTTCAACATATTGTGCTCTTTAGGGCTTTATTTTGTGCTGTGTGCTAGTTACAGTGGTGACTTAGGGCTCTGCAAAGAAATGTGGTGGATAGGGATGCCTGCCTTGGGGAAGTGTGTCGTGGTGGGCAGGGTTTTCTGGACAGGGATGCCTCTGTCCTAGGCACAGTGTGCTCTGTGCACTTAACTTCATCAGACCTTGTCATTCTTCATTTGTAGCTGCTTATTTAAAAGGCCAAGATTTTTATAAAGTCATCCCTTACCAAAAGCATTTCACAACTATCACTTGTAATGCCAAACCTACTGAGGGTGAGAAGACTTAGAGAACAGGTTTTTTAGGGCATTGTGCTGCTGCAGGGAAATGAAGAGCTCCCAAAGCAGCAGGTTACTCATCAGAGGGTTCATGTGAGGCTCTTCAGCCTTGTCCACTGAAGTATTACATCAGCATGCCACAGATGACCACAGGCACTCTGTTAGTCTGTTGTCACCTTTTGAGCTCTCTCAGGTGTACTGATGCCACCTGTCCACAGATAAGACTCCTTGCAAAGCTGCAGGTGATGGCTGTGGGTGACCAATGACCCACCTGGCACTGCGGCTGGAAGGAGGGAGCGTTGGCACAGCAATGAGAGCCTACAGGGAAGGGGAGCTGGTGGAGAGGTGGGGTTGCCAGAGGCACAAGCCATTCATTTGGAGAGGCTCTGTGCTTCAGAGAAGCTCCCTGGGTGTGGGTGCTGGCCTGAAGGACCACCCTGAGAGGGGCAGCTGCTCTGGGACAGTGTGGAGATGCACTACAGCCACAGGGATGCTTCCAGGCTCTTCCTTTCTGCAGTGATGTCCTGGGCCAGTGTGTCACTGTCAAGAGATGCTGCTCAGGCCATGCCTATGCAGTAGCACAGCATGAAGGGCTCCTGTCCCCAAGCCAGGTCCTAGGGTGCAGGGTAAGCTAAGCCAGAGATGTGGTGAGCCAAAGATGCCAAGGGGCTTCTGCCCTTGCAGGGAAAGGGAAGGTTGTGGTCATCCCAGTGCTGGACTGGGCAATGGAGGGAGGCAAGGCAGAGAGTGAGCGGGCTGAGGGAGGCTGGAGGTGAGAGAGTTAAAAACAGGCAAAAAATGGTGGAAAAAAGAAAGAGAGCTGAAAAGGAAGCAGGAAGGAAAGCTGGAAGAGCAGCACTGGGAAGGCAAGAGGAGGAGGGATTGTGGAAGTGGCAGGTGAATAGACCTCAGACAGGAGGTTTTGTGTCATGAAGAGCAGCGGGGCATGTGGGAGGGTGGCATCCTGGAGGCACTGGAGCAGGGAGAGCTGTTCATGGGGATGACTGGTGAGGGACTGTGGCTGGGGTGGAAGGAACGTCCTTGCTCCCTCCTGCAGTGAGAGGAGGCTCCAGAACTGTCAGAGACATTGGTCCCAGCCTCTCCAGCTGGCCTCCTTCTGCAGGGGCCTTGTGGGGGCTTTTCTCCCACACTTTCCATGTGTCCTTCAATTGCCCTTGATGCTATTTGAGACTCTTGACTCCAGAGCAGACAATGAGGGTTTCAGTGCTGTCTTCCATCAGGGCTGCTGGGATGCAGTAATTACCTTTGTGCTGCCACCTCCTATCCTTTCTTCCTCTCCCCTTGTGACTGGGAAGTCAGAGGCAGCAATGGCACTTTGAGGAGCTCCTTTTGAAGTGACTTTGTGAGTCACAGGGGCTGGCGAGTGGTGGGGAACGAGATGCCGGCGCCTGGCACTCTCAGATCATTTTGGCTCCCTTGGGTCTGTGGCCAGAGCAGTACGTGATGCGTGCCCGTCCTCGGAGGCACTGGGCTCCTCTGATCTCATCTGTTTCAAGAGGCTCCTGCTGAGAGTCTGATGTGCATGGGAGGAGATCATCAGAGGAGAGAAGGAATCGGGACAGCAGAGGCATGCTGGGCTGGGCGGCAGTGCAGTGGCTTTTGATGGTGTCCATGGAGTCAGGCTTAGCCAGAGCTTGTTGCTGCAGGTAAGCACAGTGCCGGCTCAAGGTGCTGCATGGGTGCTGAGCTGCCCCGTGGCAGCAGTGGGATGAGTTTCTTCAGGCAGCCTTGTTGCTGACCGTTAGTAAGGGAAGGTGGAGTTGCCATCTCCTGTGGTATGTTCAGGCCACAGGATGCTTTGGTAGGGCTAAGGCAAGCTGGATAACTGTGGACTGTTTGCACTAATAAGATGTTTTAGATGTTGTGTGCCTCAGGAGCCACCCCAGAACCCTCCATTCCTTGGACCTCCTGCCGAAAGGCTAGAAGGTACTTTCCATCACTGCTAAAGTGTAATGGGTTTGAGCCAGCCACCACAGTCCCAGTCCTATTACTGGTCCACTGAGCTGAAGCCCAAATGGCTGCCCATCCTGTCCCTTATTATCTGCTGGTTGAAGTTGTCAAGATGGAAAGGCAACTCCTTCTGTTGCCTGCCAGGACACAGCACTGCTGCTGAGCGTTGAGGAATGCTGTCTGGAGCAGCAGGACAGCCAGCCCTGCCAGTGAAACCCCTGTACACCAGCCAGAGCAGAGCCTGATTAAGCTTATGAAACCTGACAAGATCACAGCCCAAGGTGGTATTGCTGGAGGCTGCTTGACTGGGAACCGTGTTCCCGCTGCAGCAGCACAAGCGCTGGGGCTCTGTCACTCGAAGCCTGTCATGACACACATCTAGCTGTTGAGTAGGCACCATGTGAAAGTCTCTTGCAGTTGTTACCCTGCCAGGGGTGTGCAGGAAGAACCTCCTCCCAAAAGAGGCACTGGCTGCATCTGCCTGCAAACAAACAGCCTCTGGTTCTGCGCTGGGTGATGCCCCAACTCAGCTGTCACCAGCTGAACAAGCAAAAGCTGTCCAGGATGCAGCTCTTCCACCACTGCAGGTACAGTGATCCCCTCCAGCTTGGCTAGTGTGTGTCCCCTCCCCAAAATAACCAGGCTCTGTGACCTGTGAAGGACATCCTCACAGCCCCACTGCTCCATCAGCTGCTTTGACCCCAAGTGAGGAGCTGTTGCCCGTTGGTCAGGGCACGGCAGTCAGTGCTTGAGGACACTGGGTGCTGCCTGCTGTGGGTCTGGCAGCTGGTGGAGCAGGGGCTGGTGCACAGGGCACTGTGGGCTACTCACCATCAACTAAAATAAAGTCTAAAGCAACGCAGCCCATGGTACAACCTGGGTTGGAGCCTACTTAGCTCACCACCTCTGCCCTAATAGCCATTGCAGGGATCTTCGTGCTGCTTGCTGTGGTTCTGTGTAAAATCAGAGGCTTATATTTCCTGGCAATCAGTATTTCTCACGCAGGCACTGCCCTCCTTCCTACTGGTCAGATCTGTGTTTGTCTGGGAGAAGCAGCAGCTTCTTAAACAGACCAGCTCTTATGCCTTTGTTTCCTTCAGTCCCACAGGGTTAATCTCCTTCTTGGCACCTGATTATTTGTCGCTGTGGGGAATGCACGTGGGTTTGCCGGATGCCTGTTTGAAATTCTCATTTTGCTGGCTTTAATCCCCGTCTGGGAGCTGTGGCCAGGTCCCAGGGGCTGGGGGGTGGCTTCATATCTGAATCCCCACAGGAACCTGCTCCTGAGCAGCTCAGTTGCCTCTGCCTCTCCCCACGGCGGGTGGCTCTCGGGTATCTCCGAGGGAGGTATTGTAGTGAATGAACCACTTCCCAAATGGTTATTAAGTGTTTTGTGTTCCCTGTGAGGCTGCTGAGCGTTGATATTGCTGGCTTAGCAGCAGGCCAGCTGAAAGACAGGGTTTGGGGCTCAAAGGGCTGTGTGGTCAGGCAAGGGACAGAGCTCCCCTTCTCCTCCTGCTGACAGGAGCTCCTCTCCACCTCTGAAACAAGCCAGGTGTTGACACAGCTGACACAAACATCACTATACCCCCACGAGCCACCAGTTTCTTTCTCCTCCTGAAGTGTAGAGCTCCAGCTCTTTGCCCAGGGCTTCTGCAGGAAATGGTCCCCAAAACTTTTCAGGCTGGTTCTCCACGTTGCTGCCATGTCCTTCTGCTGGAACCCCTGGAGATGTCCACAATTGCTTTTTCAGTGTTCCGCTGCCACCCCATTGCATCGCTGCCTGGGCAGGGCTGTCACACTGTCCCCTTTCCCTCTTCCAGCACCCTTGCTGCTGTGTGACAACTCCATTTGTGTTAGAGCTCGGGGTGCTCTCAGCCTCCTCCATGCATTATCCCTTCTCCCCCAGCCCCGTGGGAAACAGATCTGGTCTCCCTAGCTCCTGGCCCCCCGGTAAGTTATCCATTAGTTTTTAGGATGCTCGGTTTCCTCTCTATTTCATTCTCCCTCCTCCTCTGGGTGCTTTTGTCGGTGTGTCATTAGCTGGCGCAGCAGCGAGGCGTCGCTCCCCAGAGTGCTCTCTGGGTGACATTAGCGGCAGAGGGGGACTCAAACAAAGCGACGGCTCAGCGCACGCCACGCGCTCGCTCCGTAGGGCTCTGGCTCCTCGCTGCTGGGGGGAGCTCAGAAGGGGATCTTGGGTGTAGAATACACGGGAGCACCGTCATCCCTCCCTGCCCCTCCACCCTCCTTTTCACAGACATTAGTGTGATTAAAATTGCATGAGCCTACACACACGGGTGCATTGTGTTGTGTTTTATTGTATTTGTTTATTTCCTCTCTTGGTGAGAGACCGGTTTGAGGTCTGCCCTGTGGGAAAGGAGCTGGGGGGATGCTGGGGAATTTGGGGTGTTTTCAAAAACTTTCTCTCTGTAGAGCTTACAGGCGGCTGCTGCGGGGCTGGTTGTACTGGCAAGACCTGCTTTTCCTGTGGGACCTTAAACGTGAGCGCCTTTGTGCATGGATGTGTGCCCAGGGCAGGCTGGGACCCCTTCAATCAGAGAATCACAGAGTGTTGTGAGTGGGAAGGGATCCACAAGGATGATGGAGTCCAACTCCTGTCCCTGCACAGGACGAGCCCAACATTCACACCATGTCCCTGAGGGCACACGTTGGCCAAATGCTGCTGGAATCTTGTCAGGCTTGGTGCCATGAGCACCTCCCTGGGGAGCCTGTGCCAGTGCTCCACCACCCTCTGCCTCAAGAACCTTTTCCTCATGGCCAACCTCAGCCTCCCCTGCCACATCTTCCTGCCATGTCCTCTGCTCCTGGCGTTGGTGGCCAGAGAGAAGAGCTCAGCGCCTGCCCCTCCTCTGCCCCTTGGGAGGAAGTTCTAGACCACGATGAGATCTCTCAGTCTCCTCCAGGCTGAACAAACCAAGTGACCTCGGCCTCTCCTCCTATGACTTCCCCTCTAAACCCTTCCCCAATGTTGTGTCCCTCCTCTGGACTCTCTCCAGTAGCTGGAAACATTTGCAAAGTGCAGTGAGACCCTCCAGCAAGGGCTCTGTTATACTCCAGGTGTGGTTTCCTTGTCTGCATCCTTGTCATGCCCTCCTTGCACCATGTGCCAGGCTGGTGTGGGCCATGCTTTGCCTTCCTTGTGCCTCCTTGTTTTTGGCCAGGAAGAGCCATGAAATGAGCTGGCAGCTCCTGCATGTGCTTGTCCTGAGGCACTGTGAGCTGTATGTGGGTTTGATCTTTCTTCTTGAACATCAGCATGTGACATGGGGCTCTGGAGAGTTGGGCTGGGATGAGCTGGTGTCCCAAGCTGGCTGCTCTGCCATGAGCTCCTCCAGCTTGGCTGCTCTGCGGGCTGTCAGGTGCAAGCTTGGAAGGTGGAAATCTGGTGGGAGCTGTGCTGTGGCAGCAGGAGGTGGCTTCCTCTCCTCCCATCCCTTGAGGGTGAAGTGGTTCATACTGGAAGCGAGGTTGTGCGCCGTGAAAATGCAAGACTGTGGTGAGTGCTCTTTGTGAGGGATTCAAAACCCTGCTGGGCTCTCTCCTAAGGTGAGAGGAGATCCCCACAGCCCTTCTCATCAGCTGGTGTGTGGTGTGACCATCACCTGGTGTCCCCTGGCATTGAGGTCAGCCTTTAGTGACACCCCCATGTCTACCTCACCGCTCAGTGATGGGACAGGGACGTGCTCCATAAGAGACTGGGCCAGGATTGTCTCCTCCAGCAGCTCTTGCTCGGTTCCCTGGGTCTGACAGGAGTGTGGCTGCTTGCCTGCACCATGGACTGGCAATTTTAGGTCAGGAAGAAGAGGTTAGCATAACAAAAGGGCAGGTGAGAGGGAAGGCATTGAATTTCAATAAACCAGCAAGTGGGGAATTAAAATCTCCTTGCTTATAATTCAAGCTCTCCCCTCTCACTTACCTTGGAGCAAATCTGCTGTAATGCATAGGAAACAGCTCAGCAACTGCAGTCCTGGCTGCCATCGAGGCTGAGGTTTATTAAAGACCTGCAGAGCTCTGTAAAATAAATAAATAAATGAAATTTATGATCTTCTTGAACTTAATCATTACAAGTCAAATATTTGAATAGGTAGGGGCAAGCACTTTGCTGAAATTGGATGATCCCTTTCATACTGATGCGTGGTTACGCTTGCTCCACGTGTATTTGGATGCTTGGCTGGCGGCGAGAAGGAGGTGAGGGATGAAAGGGACGTAGTACAGAGTGGGGGGGAAATGAGCAGGGAGAGATTAGAATGGAGAAGAAAGCAAAGGAAAGTATTGAATGTTGAAAATAATAACAACAGTTAGGCTTGGGGGGGCTGAGAAGAGGCAGAAAAATCAAGCAAGGCCTTTGAAGAAAAAGGAGATAGACAGTGAAGCCTCTTATTAAAATTTAAATGGCTGAATCTGAAGATAAATGAGGAGCCTGCAAGGAAACAATGAAAATAATTAAAAATAATAAAAAAAGTGGAAGACAGGAAGGAGGGATAAATTTAAAAGGAAAATGAAAGGTTTTTGCAAGTGTATGCTGTTGAGCATGTCAGCAGAGATGCTCCATAATCTCCTCTAATAATGTGATGGGTACTGGGGGCTTTGTAAAAACAAACAAAGCCCAAACCTTGCAATTATTTTTTTTTTTTTTCAGTGAGGTGAAGTTTCCTGAGCATGTGGAACTGATTGTGTCTTCCTTTTGTGGGTCTCCACAGCTACATCTTCCAATCCATCCTTTCCATCCCCAGGGACTACATGCCAGGAGCTGCTGCTGCCAGCAATAAGCACAGCCTCTCCCAGGTCACTGCTGGCTTTCACTCCAGGTGTGGGGGGACTGGAGAGGCAGTGGTCCACTGCTTGCCTGGGGTTACACAGCCAACAAGGTGCTCTCCACCAGGCAGTGAAGGAAAGGGATTTTAATCTTACCTTGGGAAAATGCTGCTGTTCTCCACCCAGAAGTGTTGGGCTGTTGGTTGTGGTTTGGTCTGTTTTGCTGTGTCCTGATGGAGGTGGTTGGGGGCTTTGGGAAAGAGGGGACATGGCACCCTGCTTGCCAACCCTCCCATTGGGCTACTGGGAGGATTTGTAAGATGATCACCTCTTTTGTCACTAGTTAGGTCCTTGTCACTGTGGGGTGTTTCTTGGCTTGGTGGGACACAGCTCTGATAGATGAAGACGTCAGACTCTGCTCTAGGGGGGTGTGATGTTGCTTGCATTTGTAGGTGGTCAGCTCTAACCCATAGACAGGCAGGTAGAGTGTGGTTGCTCCAAGCCTTCCTGGAATCTTCAGCACTGACTGACTCTGTGAGTTGCTTTGCACAGCAAAATGAGGAAAAACTGAGTTCACTGACCTTGTCATTCTTCCTCTCCCAGTGCAGGAGTTTCTTTATGGTGTGCCTGACTCCCAGCAGCGACAGGCTTGCTGCCATCCACGCTGTGCATGTATGGATAGGGCTGCATGTGTCAGTTCCTGCATGGAGATAACATTTCCAGAAGGGAGCTGGTGCTGCATAATTCAGTGGCAAGTCCTGTCTGAAAACCCATCTGAACAGTGTCCTAGTCAGCAGCCAGGGTAAGACCACAGCAGTCACCATGGACTCTAGAGCTGGAATGAAGATGTAGGACTCTTTTCCTTAAAGGAAAAAGGTTGAATCACAAGGACCTAACTGACCACAGCTTAAAATTAAAAAAAAAAGGAAGTAGGAGATGGGTGGAGGTGAAACTCAGTCAGCCAGTCAGCACTGTTAGCCCCTGTTGGGCTGCACATCCATCCCCCCCAGCTCCAGTGTTGTGCTCAGGGTGAATGTAGTACCTTGGTCAGGGATGTGGCTGCCTCTTCTCCGCTCTCAACCTGTGTTTCCAGGGTGCAAACACCTTGGTGGCCATGGGAAAGGGCTCCTGCACCAGACTGGACTAAAGCCAATGCTCTTGGTGTTCTCAACGTGGTGGTGCACACCTCAGCAGCTCTGTGGGTACCCAGCATTGGTCAGCCTCCCAGGCATTTAATCTTCATGTTTTTCTCCTCTTGGTTTTGAACACTCTTGAGGGTTGAATTTGTGTTGGTGGCATGAAAGGAATTGGCTTTTCACTTCCAATATGCGAGGTAGTGACTTTTGCATTTGGCTTGTGTGTCTTTGCCACAATCCTATTACTCCCCCACTATGTGGACCCCCTTAAATTATCAAAGTAAACTGCATGGATTAAAGTCTGCTGCAAAACTGTTTTAACAGGAGAGTATAAGAGGCTGCATTAGTTTAACTGAAATCACTTTGCATGGATTTTTCTGGCATAAACCAGTCCTTAATAGATGTAGAATGGCTGAGGATGATTGAGTACTCAAATAAACTTGCAATGAATTTTAAGGGCAAATAGCTTCCTGTCTCTTTTATGTTGGGTTGTTGGTTGGGTTTTTTTTCAGTGATGACTAGAAGAATGAACATTTCTTCTTAAACAAGGGTGTTTGTTTTTTTTCTTCTTTAAATCACTTCCCTGCTTATTTATTTTGGGCAGGTAGTGTGTAGTGTCGCTGTATAATTCATTTTGCTGTAGGGTGGTGGCATTTGGAAGAACCTGCCTAGAAGAGCTGTTTGGAGTCTCAGGTGTGAGCAGAGAGTCTTCTCCCATTTCTGCCAACAGGTAGCAAGCCTTTCCCAAGGAAGTTTTCTCCCAAGTGTACCTGTTAAACAGGAACAAGCCAGGAGCTGTAAGAGTCCAAATGAAGCTCCCTTCCCTTATTGATTTCCCCACTCTCCCTTCTCTGCTGTCATGATTCCACTCGTTCTTCAGCCACCCTTGAGTCTGCAGGGTACAGGAGACCTGAATACCTAATGTGCTCAAGCAAGGGTTTTGGAAAAAAAAACAGAATAATTAAGGGGGGAAAAAAAAATCTTTCTTGCTGTTTTAATGTAACAGAAAAAGGAACAGGCTAAAGCTCTTTTCTTTTCCCTTTTTGAAGGTCGTGTTTACAGGAATTTGCTGTGATCTGAAATACAATAGCCTTCAAAACTGTCCTGCTTTGTATATCTAGGGTAGAGGGAACAAAGCACTGCTAGGCAGGCAGGGAGGGAGGACATGTCCTAGCTCTGCCACAGAACAAGGCTCATGGGTCTACCTTGGGTGGGTGTCCTGTTTTAAACAGGATAGCGTGCTGGTACCAGTGCTGAGTTGAGAGATAATTTATTTCATAAAAGAAAGAAGAATAAATGTGCGCAGAGGAGCTAGTGAGGGTGGATTTCCCATGAGTTCTGCCTCATGATTGAATTCCTAGGTATCTAATAAAGTGCAATCATTGCTTTTCCTTGATTGAGGTATCCCCATGGTTGTCTTCCAGGTGACTTCTTTGGTGTCTAAGGGTTGACCAACATTGCATTGTTCCCCACAAAGAAATATTAACGTGTGGTGGGTATCTCCTCTACATCTCCAGTTATGTCATGAAACCTGTGGAAGTTATTCCAAGGCTGCTATCCATCTCTCAGCATTTGTTTGAGAGTTTTAGCCACTCTCAAAGCAACAGCCACACGGTAAAGTTAAGTGGGAGGCAGGCACACGTGCCCACGCTGTAATTGTGTACTCTCATGTCATGGGTGGGGACACACACACCGTGTGCTGCTCTTCTTTCAGCTGAGGCAGAAAGGTAAAGCTTCTGCAGAGCATGCAGCTTGAACAGCGAGCCTCATTGCCTGGCTACTGAGCTGTGCACAGGGCCTGTGCTGCAGCACAATCCCAGTCCCCATGGTGGTGTGAAGAGGACATCAGCCAGGCTCCCACACAGGGTCCTTTCTGTGTGGCAGGAGAAAAGCTGTTACATGGGTTGTGGGTCTGTGCACCTGCCCTGAGTTAAATAATTAATCTTCTCTGACCATTTGCAGTTGGTGTGCTCTGCTTTTGGTAATGTGATGATGGCTCACATCCACTAATTGGTCATAATTCTGCAGATGGACTGTCTTGATTTCCAGTTCTACTTGCTTGTAAAAAAACCCCTTGGATCAGATAGTGGTGAGAGGTTTATTTCCCCCACGGACAACACAGAGCAAGGGTGATGGAAGAATAAGTGTCTTATCAGGATCCCAATGTATTCTTTGTGTGCATACCATAGCTCATCTGCATGAGAGGTCTTGGGCTTTGAAACTTCATGGGTGCTTGTGAGACAAGCTGTTATCTTTGTGGAGGAGAAGGTGAAACAGGCCCTGAGCTGATTCAGCCTGAGGTGCAGATCAGGCAGAGCTGGTGGCACTTCTGGATGTGAAGCACAGGTGGCTGGAGCACCACAGGAAAATCTTTCCTGTTGTTGTCTCCTCTGGAAGTCTTAAGTGTCTGTAGGAAGAGGTTAACCTGAGAAAGCCTACCAGCCAGAGGCTGATACAAAAGGCAGAGATGCAAGAAGACACTGTTGAAAGATACCGCGGTGCTGAGAAGCCCATCCCAAAGACTCCTGTCTTTCAGCAGTCTTAAAAGCTTTATCTTTGGGTCTTGCTCCCTTATTTTTCATTCATAGGTTTCCAGGAGATTTAAAGATCCTCTCTTCTTGTAACTGCTGAGAAGAGCTTCCCTCTCCCTCCTTCTGCTCCAGAGCCTTTTCACGCTGATGTGAGTGGGTGATATTTCCGTTAAGCTGTGCGATCCTCAACCCGCTGAGCAGCCAGCAGAGTATCTGCTGCTGTTCCTGGCCATGGCTCTCTTGGTGTCTCAGCTGGTTACCTCTGCCCAGGGCATTCCTGAGAAGCAGCAGCACGAGTGAAATGCTTCACACTGGTCATTTCCCCGTTTATCTCCAGGGTAGAGAACAGCAGCTGGGAAGCTGGCAGCTTGCAGAGCCTTTTGCACCCGAAAGCAATAGTGAAACAAGCACTGACTGGGAAAACTGGAGCTGTCTGGAGACCTGGGGACAGCAGTGTGTCAGCTGGGCTTGGCTCTCAGAGGCTTCACCAGTAGAAGGCTGGAAGTGCTATAAATAAAATCCTGGATTCTGCTGGAGTGGGTGATATTGATCCTGCACTGGAGACATCATAGAAACTTCCTATTTACTAGTTTATTTTGTGACTTATTTTGTTTACTGTTTTGAGTGGGTTTTTAATGCACTACTTTGATAGAGCTTGTGCCTTTGGGGTAATGATGGGTGTACCAAAAGCATCTTCTCCTTATTTTAATGCGAGATTTATTTCCTGAATGTTTATTTTTAAATGCCCACTGTCTCCTGCAAAGGATTTGGAGTATCCTGGAAGACTTGGAGCACTGTGCCTTAGAAGACCTGCCTGTATTTTGCAATCTCAGACCTTTCCCTTATGACTGTAACCATCAGTGGTGTGCAGCTGTGCTGCTGGCTCTGAAAGAGCCACCTTTCTATGGGGCTGCTTGCCTCCTGGGGGTCACTTGGTGAGCAGGACAAGCAACCAGTGGCTGTAAAGCTGGAGAAAGTGTCCATCTCTTTCCAAAATGATGGTGCCATTCAGCACTTACTGTGTGTGATGGAAGACCAGCTGGTGGTTTCTCTGTGGCTAACTCTGTTAGTTCATTGAGTTTGCGTTGAGTACTCACTGCTGGGGAAGAGCAAAGCTTCTCCTGGATAGTTGTCACACCCTTTCCACATAAGAAGGGTCCAAAGGCCATGCCAGAAATATTTGGAATACAATATATATGGCAGGAACTAACTGTTCAGTTAACCCTTTCTTCCTGTCTGGTTTAGGAGCTGCTACCTTAGAGGTGGTGAACGAAAAGGTTTCTTCACGCACCTTGCTGAGGCAGTGCAGAACTTCCAGGAACAGCCATCATTATTTCCATCAACTGATCCTTGTTCAGAGCTCTTCCCACTGCCTCAACTTCCTGTCATATTCCTCATCTCCTTCAAATATAGCATGGTTTGTTGGGAAAAGTGATGTCCCCTTCTGTAGCTCTGGATGGGGATGCTGCTCAGGCTTTGCAGGGAGAGCGATTTGATGTGTCCTTGGGGTGATAACCAGAGAGGGTCACAGAAATATGGGAGAAGGTGGAATGGCAGAAGGGGGAGAAAGGAAGGGCACTGTGTGCTTTGAAATGCCCAGATCAATGAATATAAAATTAAATACATTTATTAAAAGACTTCAATATAAAGATGCCAAGCACTCTCATGCAGAAAGTCAACTGGTTGTGTGTGCCAGAGTAGCTTCTTGATTGTTACACTGGAGCAAAAGAACACGTTTGTGCACAGCATTTCACCTCCCCTCTTCTTATTCTCTGTCCCCTAAATGACTACCACCTGAACTGCAGGATGGTCAGAGCATGAAGAGCTTGAAGAGGAGAGATGACCATAGACATATGTGTAAGAGGCAAAATTGCAGAAGTTCAATAGGGAAAAAAAAACTCATCAGGAAAACAGATTTGCAGAAGTGGATGTTACCTGGTTTTATCTAAGATAGCTTGATCAGATGGCAGAAGTCTGTCAACTGTTTGGCTGAATTTGTGTTACTCATCTTAATTCTGCTTTCCAGAGTCTCTAGTGCAGGAGGAGAACAGGTGGTCCTCATGGTTGGAGAACTTGGACTCCATCCTGGCAAGAGCCAGACCGTGCCTTTCATTCATCACTAGAGTACCAGCTTCAGAATAACAGTTCTGAGCTGCCAGAACCTTGTTGGAGGAAGGTAGCTTGGAAATATCCAAAAGAACCACCATCCTTCATTCCAACTCCCAGAAATCCCTCCAGCTCACGCTGACTTCTTGGCTCAGTAGATGGTAGTTGTCTGGTGAAGATGTGTGTTTGTATAATATGTTATGAACAAGTTCCACGCTTTAAACAGGGAAAGAAGAGAAAGAAAAGATTTCCACTGCCTTAGTTTGGATGGGGAATTTTTTTTGTTCTTAGATATCTAAACTTTTTCTCATCTCCTTATTAGTCACCCTATGTCTCTCAGTGATCTGCATGTGAAGATGCTGTGATTCTGGTCTCTCCTTCCCTGTGTGTCTATCAGGATGCATTTTTGCTTTGTCTTTCCATGAGAACTCGAGACCTAGACCTGGGCTGAAGAGAAATGTGGGCTGTAATAGAGAATAAAGCCTAATTCTGTGCTTCCTTCAGTGCTTTGCTTGTGAGGGATGAATGCTCTGTTCTTGTGTGGTCAGCAGGAAGGTGGGTTTTGGAGTGGATGGACTCAGATTCTTGGTTTGGGGGCCTTTAGAGTCCATAGTTTCAAAACTTGCTGCTTGCAAAAAATTGTCTCCCTAGTGTGGCTTGGTCTGTGTCATCTTGCCTTGGAGGCAAAAATAAATCATTGCTGCTGAGCTTAAGGAGTGAGTGGCCAGAAGAGGTCGTTGGAAGCTCTGATCCTGGACTTTGCAGCTCTGGGGACAGGTCAGATGAGAGAAAGGCTCTTGCAAGGTCTCAAAACCTTCATTATTGCATAAATGAAGGAAAACCAGCTCTCATGTGCGTGCTGTGACCTCCTGTGTGATCTCTGCCGAGCTCTTGAAGCAGGGGCACTAATCTCTGAAAGCAGCCCTTGCTCTCTTATCTCCACTGTTGTTCCTCATCTGACTTGGATGGTTGAAGTAGAGGAGAATCCTCCTGGAAAATTGATTTTTGAGAAGGGCGACTCACCTGATTCTAAAGCACCACAGACATAATTACAGCCCAGGGGAGTGTGGTCTGAGGAGCATTGTGATTGTTTTGAAACGCTGCACCAGGGCTCTCCCTGCTCAGCTGTTTGTGGTGCCTGTCTGAGCGCGCTGGGCTGGGTGAAATAAGGCTTTAAAATAAAAAAAAATTGCAGAAAAGCGGATTTTCTAAGCTTCCCATTTCTATCATTTCTTAACTTCAGCTTTAGAGGTGTAAAATATAGAAGCACAGAATGTTGTGAGCTGAAAGGGACCCACAAGGATCATGGAGTCCAACTCCTGTCCCTGCACAGGACAAGCCCAACATTCAGACCATGTCCCTGAGGGCACACGTTGGCCGAATGCTGCTGGAATCTTGTCAGGCTTGGTGCCATGAGCACCTCCCTGGGGAGCCTGTGCCAGTGCTCCACCACCCTCTGCCTCAAGAACCTTTTCCTCATGGCCAACCTCACCCTCCCCTGCCACATCTTCCTGCCATGGCCTCTGCTCCTGGCGTTGGTGGCCAGAGAGAAGAGATCAGTGCCTGCCCCTCCTCTGCCCCTTGGGAGGAAGTTCTAGACCAAAGACAGCGTCGCATTCAGAGCTTCAGAGGAGCCCAGGTTGCATCAGTTCCTCAGCTTCATGTTTGCAGGGGTTATTTTTGTTTCCCTTGGCTGTCCTTCAGGCTCCAGGAAGCTGTGGCTTAACAGGTTGCTCTGTGCTGGTTTAAGCCACAGCAAATTCCCACATCCCTGCTCTTAGCTCACGAGTGCTGGTAGGTAGAACACATCAGTTTAACCCTGGGTGGAAGAGGTGTGTGCTGATCTGCTCTGCTCTCGTGTTTGCAATGGCTTAGGCTTGCTTTAAGCTGTGGTAGCTTGCTGGTGGCACTCAGGATCAGCAGGAAAGCTAAACCCTCCCAAAGGTGAGGCTGTAGAAGGGGGAGGGAGATGGAGAAGGAGGGATTTGTGAGCTGACTCACCTTAACTTGCTGCCAGAGGTGAGTGGTTGGTGGGGTATGTGGTGGTCTGCAGCCCACTGCTGCCCTCCCTGGATTCCTCCCCCAGAATCTGTTTTGGAGGAAATTGGTGAGGTGCTTCGTGGTGCTGGGCTGGCAGCTTGGCCAGGTGTCGCTGAGCAATGCAGCTGGGGCACGAGGAGGTCCCACAGCCAGGGACATGCAACCACCTCATCCCTTTTTTTTTACTTGCAGGTTGGTTTTTGCATGTTCCTCCTTCCAGAGAGCGTTTGTCTCACAGAGCAGGATTGCAAAACACACGTGCATGTGCGAGGGAGGAAAGGTTTTCCTCCCTGCCATGTCTGGGAGATGGAGGCAGACGTGAGGTCTGTGCTCTCCACCTCCACCACACACCCAGCTCACTGTGCTCTTTGGGTGCCTCTGTGTCCCCAGTGTCTCTGCCCCTCAGGCTGCTTCTCATCAGGGTTTGCTCTTCCAGCTAATTTTTGCTTAATGAACAAATGATGACTCTCACTGCTGGCTGCTGCCTTGTCCTTTTACCACCCCTTTCTGGTTTCTCCTCTTCTTTTTCTTTTTTTTTTTTTCTTTTAATGAGGTCACTTGAACTTCTCCACCTAAATTAGCTGTCCTAATAACCAGATGCTCCTTGGGGTGCCTTGGGACGGTGTGGGTGGAGAGAGGAGAAGGAGCTTGTTAGCAGGAGTCTGCCTTCCCCTGCTCCCCAGAGAGGCTTTAGCTGAGGGCAGAGGGGTGATGGGGCACAAAAGAACAGGGGCAGTGGGTGTGAACATGCTCCTGGCACCCACCACGCTGCATCTGAAGCAGTTGAGGGAAGGGGACCACCAATTTTGGAGGAACATCTGCCACTCACCGGTGGGAGGAGGCTCAGAGAACTGCTCTGAACAGCACAGCGCTGGCAGGGCTGGAGCCCCAGCCTAAAGCCCAGGGGGAAAGAGGAGGATGAGTGTCCTCTTTCCTGGAGCCAAAGCACTTGTCAGCAGCTGGGAAAACTGTAGCTCCCCTGGGTCCACCAAGGATAAGCCGGGGCTGGGGCTGAGCACATCTGTTCCCCTTGTACGCCCGCCCTGGGAGCACGGCAATGGAGTTGTTGGTGGGGCCACGGAGCACCTGCTGCCAACCCTGTGGGTTCCTGGGGGGCTTGGGAAGCTGCAGAAGAGGCTGAGGTTGACCTTCTCGCTCTCTCCAACTCCCTGAAAGGAGGGTGGAGAATGGTGGGGGTGGATCTGTTCAACCAAGGAAGAAGTGATAGGACAAGAGGAAATGGCTTCAAGTTGTGCCAATGGAGGTTTAGATTGGATCTGAGGAAAAAGTTCTTCACTGAAAGGGTTCTCAGGCACTGGAACAGGCTGCCCAGGGAGGTGGTGGAGTCACCTTCCCTGGTGGGATCTAAAAGACAAGTACACAAGGTGCTGAGGGACATGGTGTAGAGGTGGAACTGGCAGTGTTTGGTTTATGGTTGGACTCACTGATCTTAAAGGTCTTTTCCAGCCACCACAATTCAGTGATTCTGCCCCATGTGCCTGTGGTGGGTGCCTGCACCATCCAGCTGGGGGGTCCTGTTCACCTTGGGTGCGTGGCTCTGGCCAGGAAGCTCTCCTTCCAGGCGCATCGTGGAGCAGGAGCAGGTTGTGCAGCAGGATCCTGTGCCGCTGCCTGGGAGGGAGCGCGGTGGCAGCCTGGCACAGACGTGCGGGGCGGGCTGAGCATGCAGCTAACGGAGCCCACAGCAAGAAGTTCAGGCCCTGAGTCGGAAAGCTGACCTCATTTCCCATTTTTGTGTCTTCTCTCTGATCCTCATTTCGCCTTTCTTCCACATTAGTTACTTTTTTTTTTCTTATGCCCTTTCCCACTGTCTGCTTGAGCTCCCCCAGTTGCTTTGGGAGATGTGTTTCCATCGGCAGAATCGTTCCAGCCAGTCGTTAATGTACCAACAAGGACACCATTGTAATGAAGGATTTATTACTCCTGCTGTGGAACAACTGCTGTGCCATCTTACTTAACTCTTCAGCTCCCCTCTTGCCTTCTGCCAGCAGCTGAATTCACTGACTATTCAGAGAAGTGTATGACTTCTTCTTTAATTCAGTTAAACAATGAGCAGTCTTTTAGCTGCCTTTCATTTCAACCTGTCTTGAACCATCCTTGTTTCTCAGTGCAGGTGGGGATTTAGTGAAGGAAAGTCCATCCTCAAGCCAACTGGATTATTAACTCTTCCTTTGTGTTTTCCCCATGATACCAGGAGCCTGTTGCTGTATGTTGGTAGGTGAGGAAGAGGGAAAGGCTTGCATGGAGACCCCACACCCTCAATCACAGCAAAAGTAGTTTTTGGGGTGGTAGGTTTGCCTCCTCAAATTCTGGTCTCAGGTAGCACCTTAGGCAGTGGAGGGAACTTATAAGCAGCAACAAGAGGAACAAAGCTTTCCTCTGCCTGCCCCAGGCCCCCTGCAAGTTTCTGGTCAGGACTTAAACATGAGACAAGGAAAGGACACTACCAGCAGCGTGATCTGCTCAGTTTTGTCCACTTGCAGAGGTGACATTTGAGGATCTTCCTCAGTTTTGCAGCATAAGGCAGCATGTGTTCTCCTCCCTGCTGAAGGCATTCCAGGAGCTTTTGATTGACGAGGAGGAGCGGTGTCTGGTGCGCTGCAGCAGGTATGGATCGGCGTGTACAGCTAATTGCCAGGCATGAGGGCTTGAGAGGATTACATTGCTAATCTAGATATCTCTCCTGCCTTATCACCACCCCCTTCCTCCTGCCCACATGCATGCACACGTATCTGGATCCTGTAGGGAATGGAAATCAATAGCGGTGTGGGGGAGGGTTATAGGAATAGCGTGGCTCCCTGAGAGCCTGCGGTGTCTGGGAGAGGACAGGTCCCTTCCAGCTGTTTCTGTGCCATCAGGGTGGCTCTGGTGGCAGACCCTTCCTCCTTCCCTGGGATGGCACAGGTGGGCACAGGAGGGTTAGCAAATTGCAGAGGGTGATAATGAACTGCTGCGTCCCCGTGCCTCACACTCTCACTCACGTTGCCGCTCACGATGCTGTTTGGTGCCTGCCCATGCTCACCTCTGGACTGGTGGCACTGGCATCACAGTTCCTCCTTGAGCAGCTTGGTTCTGCCTCACACACACAACCAGAGGGCTTGGGGAAGGAGTTTTGTGGCGCTGAGCTGGGATCCCTGCAGGGCAACAAGATGTCGCGGGGCAGATGGAAACATAACTCTCGCAGTAATTCCCTGCAAAATCCAGAGCGATATTTCTCAGCCAGAAGCAGCTCCCTAGGAGTAGGGACTACATGTATTTGTTCTTCTAAATAGCTCACACTTGACACTTGGCAAGCTTAGTTCTGTCCAGCCAGCATGAAATGGGCAGTTGGGGACACAAGATAGCACCATACAGTGCCTCTAAAGTGATAAAAGCTATAACAAAATCCAAAGGAAGACGAGGCTGCTGGGTTTTACTTGTCCTACAGCGGCCCTGAGATGGTCCCACTGTACTGGGTAGCCTGTGTAAGTTGCTTTACTTCTAAGGAGCCTCCAGTGTAAGGCTACCGTGGTGCTAAGTGATTTTCACAGTGTTGTTTTACCAGCTCGAGAGCCTCTGGCTCCCAGCCTGTCACTCCTCCTACATCACTTCACAAGGAAACGGCATCTCAGGCAGGTTTGCTGTCTTGCCTGCAAGTAGATGAAATGTTGGTAGCTCTCTGGTTTGTGTCCAGTGCATAAAAACCTTGATAGCCTACCCATTGGAGATGGTTGGAGGGTTTTGGATAAGCAAGAACAAACCAGAGCAAGCTTAGGGAAAAGGGAGGCAGTGGCTTGTCTTAGTTCATGTGAGGCAGAGTTCAGCCTGGCACCAGGAGCTGCTGGAAAGGGAGCTGGTCCTGGGGCTTGGAGGAGAGCATGTTGAGGTGTGCACTAAGTCCAGACCCCAGGAACTCCAGTCTCTGCTCCCCACTTGTTTTCTGGGAGACTGTAAGTCAATTCCTTCTCCTAAAGTTTAGCCTTAATTAGCTCACCAAGTCCTCGTTGATTGTGTGTTATTGAGGTGTGTGCATTTGAGATGGGTCCTTCCTGAGGAGTAGGGCCTCTCACCACCACCTTGGGGAACAGGGGAGCATCTCTGGGCTCCCTCCTCCTCCTCATCCTGGCAGGAGGCCCCTGGGACTCTCCCTAGCTGGGTCCCTCACACCCTCTAGTGGCAATATTTACATTTAATATTTCAAGAGCTTCCAAAACTTGCTGGGGATTATGAGCACCCTGGGTTTAGCAGCCCACCCTCCTCTAAATACCTACCCCAGTGCCCTCTGCAGTAACCTGTGGCTTGAGGACTAGTAGGAAACGGTGTATTTTTCTTGCTCTTTTTTTCAGTGCTGTAAGTACAAGCTCAGTGCTGTCAGCTGTGGCCAGACTCAGCAGGCTGGCTCAGGGATGGCCATAGGTTTGCTCCCAGCAAGTGTTTTTCAGCTGCTCATCTCCTTGTCCAGCCACTCAGTGCCAAACCTAACCTTGATATTGGACAGTGCCAAACCTAACCTTGATGCTGGAGAGAGGGAGCTCTGCTGACATCTCAAAGACTCAGAATCATAGAATGGTTTGGGTTGGAAGGGACCTATAAAGGCCATCTGGTGCAACCCCCCTGCCATCAGCAGGGACACCTTCCACTACACCAGGTTGCTTAGAGCCCCATCCAACCTGGCCTTGAATGTTTTCAGGGATGAGGCTTCTACCACCTCTTTGGGCAACCTGTTTCAGTGTTTCACCACCCTCATGGTCAAAAATTTCCTCATATCTAATCTAAATCTCCCCTCTTTTAATTGAAAACCATCACCCCTTGTCCTATCACTTCAGGCCCTGCTAAAAAGTTTGCCCCCACCATTTTTGTAGGCCCCCTTTAAGTATTGAAAGGCCACAGTAAGGTCTCCCCAGAGCTTTCTCTTCTCCAGGCTGAACAACCGCAACTCTCAGCCTCTCTTCATAGGAGAGGTGTTCCAGCACCTCTGGATGGCTGTCAGCAGAGCCAGGACTCCTGGGTGAACATCATCCAAAGAGTTACTCATGTCCTGATACACAAACTTATGTCTTTGAAGCCTGAGCAGGGTGACCAGCTTGGGAGGAACTTCTCTTCTGATAATGCACCTCCCCACATGTGCTGTCATGCCCTGGAGAGTACCTTCATGATGTTCCCTGCTTGCTTTTCCCTCCAGGACTCCCAGGCCTGACCTCCAGCCCGTTCCTGTAGCCCTCTCGTTGGTGCAGGCCAGTGTGACAGTGCGTGAGCCCCAGCAGAGCTGCAGCCCCGCTGCGGGAGTCCCCGGTGCTCCGCAGCACTCAGAACGAAATGCTCTTTGGGCTTCTGAAATGAGCTGTGACCTGCTGCCACATTCAGCTGTCTCTGGAGAACGGCATTTTCCCCTTTCTCCTCCCCATTTCGCCCTCTCCCCAGACCTGGTACCCGAGGTGCATCTTGCAGTGTAACTATAAAAGTTGGTTGTGCATCGCTGGCCAAGCGCGAGAGCGGTGGTGCGAAGCGCGGAGCCTTCCCACTTCCCAGCCAGCTCGGGGCTCTGCTCTGTCCCTCCTGGTGTCTCATCTTTTGGAAGCTGGGCTTTCATTTAGTGAGCAGCTCTCTAGTCCTCCTGCTTGCAACCAAATGTCTCCCCATGCCAGGCTGATTCAAGATGATGGTCTCAAGGCTGCGTGCAACCCAAAAGGGCTGACGGATTCCTCTAACCAGGAAGATCTGGTTGGCTTTTTTTAACCAAAAGAGCAGGAGGAATGCAGCACAGCACGTCAGGTGTTACCACAGGTAAATTACAGCCTTCAGCACACTGCTGCCTGCTGATTTTTCTCCAGGAATGTATTTTGCAGTGGCTTGCTCACCTGGTGTAAAAGATGCTAACCCTCCAGCCAGGTTATGAGCTGGAAGTGTGAAGTCACACTTCTGGCTGGTGAAATGGTGCCTGTGCCAGCCTCTGACCTGCTCAGGAAACGGTGTGGCAAGCTGTCCTGGGTTTGCTAGGATAGAGTTAATTTTCTTCTTAGTAGCTAGAACAGCTGTGGTTTAGGTTCAGGATGGGATTTGTTATGAGAAGACTGTTGATGAAGTACTAATGTTATGAGTTGCTGCTGGAGCCCAAGGTCATTGTGTTTGGCTGGTTTGCAGGTGGAAAGGACTGGAAGGGAGAAGTGCAGTAATTAACAAAACCCAAATTGGCATTTGGATGTGCCAATGAGATATCCCATCTCATATCACAGCATGTCAGTGTATTAACCAGGGCTGACCAGAAATAGGGGATATTTCCCTCAGGGATCACTTGGGCTCTCGCTCTTCCGGGGTTGGGTTTGGGTTTGGGACTGTCTCTGCTCCAGGATCTCTGTCTGGGACAGGCTGGGCATCGGTTGGCGGGTGGTGAGCAACTGCACTGGGAATTACTCATTGGAATATTCTGGATACCCAGGGCTCTCAAACTGGGGGAAGAAGGACAGGCACATTTTCTTCACCAATACCCATTTTCACCACATAAATATTGTCTGGAGGCTGGTGTAGCAGGGAGCTCTGCCTTTGAAGCAGCTCAGCAGGAAAGTAACTCCAGCAAGATGATGATGAGGTTTAATTTATTTCAATAACATAAGACAAGTTATAAGAGCCCATGGCTGGAGGGCAGAGAGAACGGAGCTGCACAGCTGTGGAAATTATTCAGAAAGGATTGAAATGAGAAATTTAAATCTCGTGGAGCAGGAGGTGTGAACCAGTGAGGTTAGTTGCCACTGTCACCACTGCTGTGCTAGGAGTCAGAGGGAAGGGGGAAAGGTGAAGAGAGGTGGGCTCCTGGCTGTGGTCTGCCAGAGCCTACGGATGGTGGGCAGCAAATGGGAACCCTCGTGAGGAAGATGAGGGGAAGGGAGGAAGGAGGAGATGTGGCTGCAGGGACAGGGGTAATAGCCTACCACGTAAATGCCCAAGGTACCTTCCCTGCCAGGGGCAGTAAATTCCCTGGGTAGAAGCAAATGCTCCCATCTGGGCTGGATGCAGGAAGATTTCCCTCTTGTTTACTCCATCTTGTGGCTTTTTTCTTTCCCCTCTTCTCCTCTCAAATTTTTTGTCATAAATAATCCCAGTGGTTGTCTTCACTGCAGCTCATTGCTTTCCATAGCTGTGCCTGAACTAAAGAGATGCAGCTTTTGGCAGCTCAGCTAATTTCATCAAACCTCCCAGTCCTGTCAATGAAACTGAACTGAGATGTGTTAATTACATTCCACCAGCACACAGCAAAACCATGGGCACTGACAGTCTGGCTAACGCTGCCTTGTCTGCAGAGCTGGGGACAAGGTTTGCATTCTTCTCTCCACATGATGTTTCTTGAGACAACTGCAAGAGGTTCTACCACCAGAAGATAAGACTTTTTCCTAAGTCTTTCTAGACTTTGTTATCTCAACTTCCTGCAGCTGAGGGGCTGTAATTTCTTTTTCATCCTGGTTTTAGCAGCTGTACTCTCTTTCCTCCAGTTAATGAACAAGAAAAGTAGCCGGCAGTTTTATTACCAAGTGCCTGGACGTGGCTGTGCCCCGGGAGCGTGGATGCTGGGCATGGTGCAATTGCATCGCTGCCCTCAGAGGAGCCACTTCCCTCAAAATGCAGAAACCCCTTCATTTGGCCTGAGGGGGTCATTAAAATATGAAATGATGTAAACAAAGGAGAGGGGAATTGGAGCTCCTGACTTTTTTATGAGGGAAGATGAAAGGAGCTAAGGAAGTTTAGCTTGGTCTCACTGGTGACTGAGGGGTGAAGACTGTGCCAGGGCTAAGGAGTGGCTGAAGGATGTGGGCAGGCAGGGGGTCATGAAGCACGCTGGGGGGCACACGATGAAGGAGAGGCCACCTGTGACCCAATGCCTCGATGGGAAGCAGATGTATGAAGCTGTGCTGCTGTGCAGTGTGATGGAAAACCCTGTGCGGTCACTGGGGCCGTTGAGCAGGAGTTTAAGCACAGTGCTGGAGTGTGTGAAGAGGAGGCTGTGGGGAGACTTTATCACTGTCTACAGCTCCTTGAAAGGAGGGTGTAGTGAGGCAGGTGTGTGTCTTTTCTCCCAGGTAACAAGTGACAGGACAAGAGGAAATGGCCTCAAGTTGTGCCAGGGGAGGGACAGATTGGATGTCAGGAAAAATTTCTTCACTGAAAGGGTTCTCAGGCACTGGAACGGTGGAGGTGATTGTGTCACCATCCCTGGAGGTGTTTAAAAGACAGGTAGATGAGGTGCTCAGAGATATGGTTTAGTAGTGGACAGGTGCAGTTGGACTCAATGATCTCAAAGGTCTTTTCCAACCAAATGGTTCTGTGATTCTACGTGCTGCAGGTTGCGGTCTTTCCCAGCCAAGGGCTTTGGGGATGATGCTCCTCTTTTAGCGGGGATAGATGTACTCCATCAGGGCTTTGCTGATACTTAATGATTAATTACAACCATAAAAAGAAACCTCTCCCCCATCTCTCCTTTAACACACCTGGGCTTTAGACTCAGCGTTTTGGCGTTGCTGACTCTCTGACTGTTTCCCCATCCCCCTTTGCTGCAGTGATCCCCGACTCGCTGCGAGTGACAGCGGTCCCGCAGACGCTGAACAAAGTGGAGCACGATTCCCTGGAGCTCAAGTGTGAGGTGTCCAAGAGCACGGTCCAGCACAGCCACGTCTCCATCGCCTGGTACCGGCAGCGAGGCAGCGAGCCCCCCGTGGAGGTCATCTCCCTCAGCCGTGACTTTGTCCTGCGAGCCGGCAGTGCCTACGCCCAGCGGCAAGCCACGGGGGATGTTCGCTTGGACAAAGTTGGGGAGACCACCTCAAAACTCACCATCTACAACCTCCACCCATCGGATCAGGGAGAGTTTTACTGTGAGGCAGCGGAGTGGATCCAGGACCCGGACAAGTCTTGGTATGCCATGACCCGCAAGCGTTCCCAGGGTGCCATCGTCAACGTGCAAGCCACCGGTCAGTGTCTCCTCTGCCTTTTCTTGCTGGGCTGGGTGGTGGGAGGAGATAGAAAATGGAGCTGCACCTTGTTAGGTGGCTGAAGCTTGGCTCCCTCCTTTGCCGTGTGCCTGGCTCAGGAGGATGCTGGCAGGGTGAAGGAGGGCAAAGGAGAGACTGAGCACTGCCTGTGGGCGGGGCAGATGTCAGCAAATAGCAACCACGGGACATGGGGACAGCAAGGGGGCTTGGGTGGCAGCCCCTGTCTCCTGACATGGCCAGCGATCTGGGGCTTACCCAGGAGTTAAAATATACATCTTAAGCACTTGGTGCTAGCACAGGCAATGAAAAGTTTAGTAAGTAAGGAGATAAGAGTAGCACAGCAGAAAATAAAACAAACTTTCAGCCAGCACTTCTGTATTGCCCAAGATCCATTTTCAAGTCAAAATCCTTCTCCCAGCCCATGGCACGGGTTCCTGCTAAGGGTCTAAAGACCCAGCTGAGCTCTTTCTTCCTCTCTGATATCCTCACAGGCTCTGCCTCTTGACCCTGGCTGAGGAGGATGCAAGTAGGACTAGGGACCAGCTTACATCCCGCAGTGCCACTGGTGTTGCAGCAGAGCTGCTCCCAGGAGTGACAGCTGGGGGAGAAGGTTATGGCTGGGGAGGCCTTGCAGCTCTTGCATGCTGCAAGAACAAACCAGAGCAAGCTTAGGGAAAAGGGAGGCAGTGGGTTGTCTTAGTCCACCTGAGGCAGAGTTCAGCCTGGCACCAGGAGCTGCTGGAAAGGGAGCTGGTCCTGGGGCTCGGAGGAGCGCGTGTTGAGGTGTGCACTAAGTCCAGACCCAGGAGCTGCTGCTGGAACTGCGAGCTGCTTCTCCTGCAGCACGGCCCATCTGGGCTCTCACAGCAAAAGCAAGTCCCCAGCCCCTCCACCTGCGGATGCACGTGTCTGAGGGACGTTGACTTTGCAGAGTGGCAAGTTGTAAATGCCTCACATGAGGTGTGCTGGCTGTCCTGGTGGGCTTCTCTTCTCCGTGCTGACGTGGTTTGATCTCTCTCCTCAGATAAGGAGTTCAGTGTCCGACTGGAGACAGAGAAGCGGACGTACATCGTGGGTGAGCCGGTGGAGTTTCGGTGCATCCTGGAGGCACAGAACGTCCCTGACCGTTACTTCTCCATCTCCTGGGCTTTCAACAGCTCCCTCATCGCCAGCCTGGGGCCCAACGCCGTGCCGGTGCTCAACAACGAGTTTGCCCAGCGTGAAGCCCTGGGCCAGCTCAAGGTAGCCAAAGAAAGTGACAACATTTTTGTGCTGAAGATTTACCGCCTCCGGCTCGAGGACAGCGGCAAATACAACTGCCGGGTGACTGAGCGGGAAAAGACCGTGACGGGGGACTTCATCGACAAGGAGAGCAAGAGGCCGAAGAACATCCCCATCAGCGTCCTGCCACTCAGTAAGTAGAGACCTGCCCATCCCTTCCTGGGGGTATTGCTCTGCTGGGCAGCTGGCTGCTGAGGCCATGATGTGCCCAGGCTCCAGCGGTGGGGAAAAGGGGGGATAAGGGTTTGCATTCTGTGGAGGCCTGAATGCCAACTGGCAAAGATTATGTTTTTTTTAATAGAGAAGAAGGGATATGTGTCAGGTTCATAGGTGGGGAAATGTGCCCTCACCTTGGTAATGACCCCAAGCTGGCAGTTTTGTCCTTGAGCTGAAGGTAGGTGTGACAGCCTCTGACTTGCTCCTCCCACCTCTCTGCTTGCCTTGCTCTTCAGGGAGCTGGGTGCTCAAAGTACCCAGCAGGTGTAACAAGGAGACCTGCTTGGCCCTGGTTTATCCTAAGGTTCCTACAGGACATTCAGTGGATGTTGTTCAGGTGGCAAGACAGCTGTACTGGGAAAAACCAGGGTTCATGTGCTCCTCAAACCCCAGTTTGCTTTTCAGCATGGAGCTCTGTTATGGTCACCACGTGTCTGCCAACCCTGGTGAAAACAACCCTGCTGGAGGCTTGCCTGAATGCCTTTTATGTTTGTCAGACAAATGTGATAAATACAGAAATAACGAGGTGAGAGGAGTGGGTCCACTGACTCCTTGTTTTGCTTTCTGAAACTCAGGTAGCTGTGGCATGATGAACCATGCACATGTTGCCCAGGCTACCCTGGCAGAGGGTAGCTGCAAGAGGATTTTGTGCCATGTTTGTTTCTTATCTCTTAGGTTTGTAGGGAAATGCAGCCTTTTCCTCTAGCTTTTTTTTTCCACTCCTCATTTCTCCCAAATAAATTCTATTTCTTTTCTCTCCTACCAATATTTGGTCTCATTTGTTTGGCTTTGAAAATTACTCTAGCTCGAAATCTTGCACTGGACAAATGCCTAACATGTAGTGCTTCTAGGCACAGCCACCTTTCAGGCAGATTTCATTCTTGCCATTTGAGAAATCACCAGCTCTAGGAACAAATGTGATGATTTTTGAAGGGTGCTAAGTGTCCATAACTCCGACAGAAGACAGCAGGAGTAACCAGCACTCAGTATCTCTGAATAACCAGCTGTAAAGCCTTACATCTCTGGGAAGCTCAGGATACCAGAATTTTTTTTGATATTCCCAAACATTGATAGCTACTTCTAGTGTCACTAGCGATGGGAGTTTGGGAGAGCTTCTCCCAAAAGGTGTTGTTGTAGGAATGGACATGGCAAGATGGTGATGACGTGAATTGAAAAGCTCAAGGAGCTGGAAGCTTGTTCTGGCCGAGTCGGTTGCATGCAGTGCATGTTGTAGCAACACAAATTCCCTCAAGTTTGTGCTGAGATCCCATCCTGGAGCTGCGACCAGAAGATGCGACAATGTCTCATGAGCCATAGGCAGAGAGATTTCTCCCAGCTTTGAGTGTGCAAGTCACCAGGAGCAGCTCGCTGCCCACAGGCTGGTTTTGGATGTGGTCACGCATGAGATGCCTGGACCCAAACGCGTGGGCAGTTCCCTGCACCTGGTAAAAAGTCTCTCTGGCCAGCAGCGTCCTTCTTGCAGCCCGAGAAGTGACGAGTGTCTGTCATCTCCCCTGTGTGTATGCGTTTCTCTCCTTAGAGACCAGCATCTCCTTGGAGATTATCAACAACGCCAGCAACGTCTTGGAAGGAGAGAGCCTGCGCTTTGGCTGCAACGTGCGCTCGGGCGTCGGGCCCCAGAGCCGCCTCTCCATCACCTGGCAGCTGGTGGACAAGCAGAACCGGCGCAGCGACATTGTGCGTCTGGATCGAGAGGGCACCCTGCAGCCGGGCCCCTCGTACGCCGAGCGCAGCAGCTACGGGGGCATCCAGGTGGAACAGGTCCGACCTGGCTCCTTCACCCTGGAGATCTTCAACAGCGTCAAGGCAGATGAAGGCCACTACGAGTGCCGGGTGGCCGAGTGGACGCGGACGTTGGATGGGGAATGGCAGATGGTTGGGGAGCGGCACGCGGGCACCCCGGTGTCCATCACTGCTCTGGGTGAGTACTTGAGGTGCAGGGGGCTGTGGGGCCATGCTCACTGCATTTCCCCCCACCTGCCCAGAAGGTCACCTGCGATTGACTGGGGCTGCTCTTGGCACTCCCACCCTTGCTTGCCAGCAAAATGGAAGTACCCAGCAGCCTGGTAGGTTGGTGCAAAACTTGTGTGTTCCCCGTTGCATGTGGGGGAAAAGTCTGAGGGGTGGCTGTGTCAGGAGCAAAGCACGGGGTGGCTAAGGAGAGGGGCAGTGCTCCCAGCATCCTTCCAGGGAGAGAGGTGCCAGTCCCATGACGTGTCCCCCCAGCATTGGAGCTGGGCTATGGGCAAGTGGTGGTGTTCCATGGGCATCGAAGCCTGCTTGGGTAAACCTTACCTCCCCACTCGCCAGACCAAGAGAGCAAAACACTGGGCACCTGCTGGCCCAGCCACCAGAAGTGGCAAGCATCTCTGACAGCATCAGAAGCCTGCAGAAGACATGGGTCAGGAATGGTCCTCGCTGCCTCTTCAAGGAGGCACTGAGCTGCTGGTCCAGAACCACGACGTTGTCCATGACCAAGCCGAACTGGAAGCTGGAGATCATTGCAGCTGGTACTCTGCTCTGCCAAAGAGCTCCTCCATTTCAAACACACCAGTTTAGGAGAGGACAGGTAGGGCATTAGGGATTTTGCTTGGATTGTGAATTACTTTGCTCCTGCTCAGGCCTTGCTATACTAGATCCTGGACTGTTTCCCAAAGTGCTCTGCAGGAGACTGAGGAAGGGATGACTGCTCCTGTGAAGCCACAGATTTGCAGGATGCCAGGGCTATAAACAATCAGGGAGCTCTATTGAAAGGTCAAGAATTTGGGGGGCTTGGCTTTTTCTTTTGTTCTCTGCAGTATTAATCTTTAAGTTTTGGCAAGAAGTGTGAGAGACCAGACTTTGTATCATAATCTGATTAAAATCCTGCTTTTTCCCTTCTTTGCTCCCCTACACTTTGACCTTCTTTCAAAGGCTGTTTTGTTTGGAGATAGAAATCTTTGCTATATACCTTCCAAAAGCAGGTAGGGACATTGGTTTGTAAAGAACTAAAGGCAGATTCTCATCTGGTTTCAGTGTCATCTTCCTGATGAGGTCAGCAGCATTTGGCCTGCTGTGAGTCCCCATAGCAGCCCTTCTCTTTACTCTGCCACTTGTAGAAGTGTTGTTGAGATTTTAAAATGTGTCATTTTTACTCTTGCTAAAATATAAGATGCTTGGAATTGCCCAGCAGTTCTGGAAGATGTGATGGAAAGGTAGTTGTCCCTCCTCCTCCATTCCTTGTCTCAGAGAAATCACCAGCTGTTAGGCAGGTTCTGGCAAATCCTAAGGAATTCCTGGATCCTCTTCCTAGAACTAGCAAAGCTGAAGTAGCTCATGAAAATCTAGTGGAGACAATAGTGAGTATTGTTTCATCGCTGCTCAATCTGTTATTTGTGTTCAGTGTAATGTTTCTGAAGTGTCCTGAGAAACTCAAATGGAAGGTGCTAAGAAAAGAGCGAGAGAGGTTTATGGCTACAGAAATTGCTAGTAAAAAAAAGAAAAAAGTGCAGTAAATTTAGTGACACTCACATTTCAAGTTAAGGTTTAATCATTTGCCAGTCTGCCAGGGTAAGAAACTCTTTAGCTGAACCAGCACAGATGATGTTCAAACCCATAAATCTATCTGCAGGGTGGTTGAGAAGTAACAGCCACAAGAGAGATGTGCTGTCAGATGAGACCAGATGTCCCTGAACTTCTTGAGGATCTCAAGTGCCTGGCTGGGACTTCAGTCCCTGGCTGGCTGGGGAAGGAGGGGGCAGGCACAGTGGGGAGGCTGCTGTATTCTTGCAGGGATGTCTTGCATAAAATCTGCCCCCTTTTAGGCATGGCTGTTCTCCTTTTGTACCAAGTCCCTGAGGAAGAAGAGCCTTTCTGTGCTGACCTCATTGCCATGAGCACGTTTGTTGAGTTGAGAACTTGAGAAACACACCTGGCTTTTGCATGGCAGTCAAGAGAAGTCCCTTCATGGAGCTTCCTTGCTCAGGCTGACTGGAGATTAAACTTTTATCAAGTCAGCTGATCTTGACAGAATTAAGTTGGCTTTTGAGGGCCATCGGTGCTCTGCTGCGGGACGTGAAGGTAAGGGCTTACCTTCAGGCAGGGGAGACAGCTGGGGTCTTGCTCTCCTCTCCTGGGTAATCACTGAACATGTTGCAAGAGGCTTTAATCCCAAAGATTGACCTGTTTTCTCGGTCCCTACACGTCCCAGAGCTCTGGCATGGTGATGCCATGGGGCTGCAGAGGCACTTGCTGGAAGCAGATCCAGCAGTGTCCATGCTGTGACCGGTCTGGTCCATGGCAGCAGCCCTGTGGGTTGCAGTGAGCTCCTGACTCATCTCTGGAACTATAATTTTAATCAAGTGATGGGCTGAAGCTCTGTACTGATCCAGAAGATGTTCCTGTTTCTACTGGGCACTGGTCAGGCTCTCCCCTGCAGCTGGGTGCCAGGATGGTCAGCACTGCTGGGAGAGGGAGGAGAGCTGCCAGCCAGTGTGGGACACTCCCGGGAAGGGAGTGCTCCTTGGGGGTGTTGCCAATAGAAAACAAGGTCCCTGCTAAATCTGCTGGCCACACTGAGGTGACTGGAAGAGAAGGAAATATTTTTCTGTGCAGCTGGAAACAACTGAGTAATGGAAATGCTCTGACCCAAAATGTAAGCCAGTCGACTGGGAATATGGTATCTTCAAATGACCAATGGACTGCTGGTTTCAAACTCCCCTACACAAACAAAGTGCTAGGGGTGGACAAGTCAAAATGTATTGGATGGTTTGCAGAGTGGTGGACACGTGAGGATAACTGCATGAAGCCATCCTGGAGATGTGATCTGGAAGAGAAGGAAAGCCATGCTGTATGAAGAACAGAACAACCAGCTTCCCTTTCAGTTGCCTCCATCCTGGGGTTTCATAATGGCAGCAACCTCTCCAATGCATGAAGGAAGGCTGCTGCTTCTCACTTCCCTCATCTTTCCTTCACCTGCAGCAACCAGCCACAGACCTGGGGTGTGGTGGATGGGTTGAGGACCACCTACCCCAGAGCTGGATGTGGCTGATGGTGGGGTCTGCGAGTGGTCAGGCTGGCGCTCAGCAGCTGCTCTGCCCGTCGCTGCTCCCTTTCCCTGGGTGGCTTTGGCAGCGTGCAGGGCTGGCTGCTCACCCTCCAGCTCACAGGGGGCTGTGCTCTCCTGGGTGGGAATCCAGCACCCTCCTGCAGCTGATGCTCAGGCAGGCAGTTGTCACTATGCTGACACTTGGGTGTGTTTTTGCCGCTGCTTTTCGTGCCACTTTGCAGTTGCAGACGAGGCGCCGACACAACGCGAGCGGCTGATTGTTCCCGGCCTGTGACGGGGTGACCACGCTCGAGCTTTTGCTTGCTAACAGCAGGGCCTCCTGAGGCAGGTGTCTCTCAAAGCCTGTTTCTCTCTTTCCACAGAGGCTGGCTTTGCTGTCACAGCCATCTCCCGCACCCCTGGGGTGACCTACAATGAGTCCTTCGACCTCCAGTGCATCATCAAGCCCCACTACCCATCATGGGTACCGGTGTCGGTGACGTGGCGTTTCCAGCCAGCGGGCAGCACTGAGTTTCACGACCTGGTCACCTTCACACGTGATGGTGGGGTCCAGTGGGGTGACAGGTACACGAGTTTCCGGACCCGCACCGCCATCGAGAAGGCTGAGTCCAGCAACAACGTGCGCCTGAGCATCAGCAGGGCGAGCGACACGGAGGCCGGCAAGTACCAGTGTGTGGCCGAGCTCTGGAGGAAGAACTACAACAGCAGCTGGACAAGGTTGGCAGACAGGACCTCCAACCTGCTGGAAATCAGGGTCCTGCGGCCAGGTGAGTGCCAAGAGTGCGTGAGAGGGGCAGGGGGGTGCGTCATGGGGATGGGGTGTGTACCAGTGCTGTGGTGGTCTCTCCAGAGCAAGGACTGCTCTCGTGGCTGACTGACATCTCACACTTGTGCCCAGTACAGGTAGGACTGCTCAGCTCTTTGGCCACAGGTATGTTGGAGCTCCCTTATCTACCTTGGGGAATTGGTGGAGTCCACCTCTCTTTACTCTTCTTGTGCTGTTCATGGGGTTTTCTTCTGGGCAGCAAGGTGACTGCAGCTTGATCCAGTCTCTAGGCTGTTCTTGTGAGATGAAGGTGGCTTTCTTTCAGGTGGTCACCTCCATTCATCAGAGCAGACTAGTGTGGGGAAGAGAGGAAAGGGACAGGGCAAACAGGATCAAAGAGGAGATACGTGCTCCTACCAAAGCCTGCGCCGTAGGTGAGGTGCTGCAGTTCTTGTCTAGTAACTGGCTGTATCTCTCACTCTCTTGGAGGCATCTTCAAAAGCACCTAGTGATCAAAGAGCCTGACTTCACCCCACCAGGAATTGAGCCCTTTCCAGCTGGAAGTCACCAAAGCTATGGGTGCCCACGCAGAGTGTGCAACAGCAAGGCAGCAGACACCTGGCTTGGCCAGGAGAGTCAGAAAACCTTCAGGGTGCTTATGCTCCATGTACAGCTGGTGGAGAGAGCTAGGTGCCTTTGGTAGGCCTTATCACTCATATTTTGGTGGTGCCTTCTATTGTCCATGTCAGGTGCAAAAGTGCATGGTCAGGGCCGCTCTGGGCCATCACTGGGCTGAACTGTTTATTGCTATCTTGACCTTAGGGCTGGAGTTGATGTTTGGAGTGAGGCTTTTAGCACCTTTAAGACTCTTGGCGTAGGTCCTTGCAGCATGGTCAGTCCATGAAGGGAGGTGGCACCTCTTGTGCAGAGAGACTCCTTCCTAGGGTCTGTTTTCTGGCTTGAGCTGTGTGTTTCTCCCCTCAGTGGCCCTTTTCATACTCTTCTCCACCTTCCACAACCCTGAGCATGACTTTAGAAAACTCAGGGGATGCTGTGAGCTCCTCTTTCTCCCCTCCCTCCTTCCTTGCCCTCATCTCCAGGTTAATCTTCTCCATTTATCTTGATTATCCTGCCTCGTAATACATGTTTTACTGCTCACAAGGTCAGGTTGGTGATGTTCATCATTTTAGCTCATTTCCCTATGAAACAGCACTGACTAGATATGGTCCCTGGAGTGAAATGCTTCCTCATGGCACATCTCTGTGCATACATGGGTGTGAGACAGAGAGGGAAAGAGAAATCCTTGATAACAGCTTCCAGAAGAGAGCCTCTGTGTCACAGCTCAGGGTGGCCAGGAGGGCATTTAAATGGCATTTAAACCATGCTCTAGCAGCCAGTTCTCCTTTACTAGAGCAGTAACCATCAAGTGATGCTTTCACAGAGGTCTCTGTGGTTTTACCTCTCCCTATCTCCCTGCTGCTCAACAAACTATGGCTACACAAATCTTAGCTGTCAGTCTGATGAGCCTTGCATAATGTTTGTGGTTTTATGACCCACAAGAGGATGGAGGAGAAGAGGAGGGCTCTTCAGAGCATTCCCAGCACCACAGTTGCACTCTCTCTGTGTTTTGTTTCCATGTCCCAGGCAGCCTCTGAGAGCGGGTGGTTGATGTTCTCTGTGAACGCAATACCAGCAGTCACACCAGTGACCGCTGTGGTTCTCTCTGGTTTTGCAGAGGGTTGTGTTGTGTCATTGCTGAATCTTTGGCTGGATCATCTCCAGAGAGGAGCCAGGATGATGTGGGAGGTCACTGCTCAATGAACACCCTAGTGCCCTCAGAGTCAGTCCTGTGTGGTTGAAGCAGATACTGGTTTTTGGATGAATACCTGGGGCTTCCTCAAAAGGGGTCATTCCAGACCCCTGGATGACTGCACACCTGAGAGTGCTGTCAGTCTATTTGTGGCTCTGTAATCATCTTAATATGACAGAACTTCAGGCTGCTATTGGATTTCCTGCTCCTAGCTTTCTCCTTTTCCTTGCCCACTAGCCACAGGTCCTGCCTTGACCCATATACCAGTGAGTTTGTGGCGAACTATCTCCTCTAATGATCCGCTAAGGGACACTGTAAAGAAGGCTTGTCTGGAGGTCTTTTGGCAAATCGAGCCAGTGTGTCTTTCCAGCTTGTAAATTAATGCTGGGATTCTAGTTTCCTCTTAAACCCTTGTTCCCTGTTTGTCAGAGTGACCTTTCTGTTTGACAAGTTCCAGGTGCAGACGTGGCAATCGATATATGTCAGCCTTTAAAGTGTGCTCCAGGTGAGAAAGGTAAAATAGTGGCTTCCTGATGGCTTCATTAATCTCTTTGCTTGGTGAAATCCCACATCCTGAAGGGACAGGGTGCTGGAGCTTCTCCTGGTGTGTGGGGTTGCTGTTTCAGTGCTCAGGCTGTCCCTCCTTGGCACTCTTGCAGTGGGTGGTGTTTGTAGTTGTCATCTGTGTCACCTGCAGAAGTGGCAGTGCTGGTTTTGAATCGCATGTATTGATGTGGCTGCAAAGTAATTTCACCTAGAGATATCTCATGGCCAACAGGTAGTGTTGAGGGAACATCAGCAGTGTGATGTACTCCAAAGTAGTTTCACCTACAGATATCTCATGGCCAACAGGTAGTGTTGAGGGAACATCAGCAGTGTGATGTACTCCAGTCCTGTCCTACTCCCAGGAAGAAAGGAGCAGTGTTTGAGAAATCAATCACCGAGCTCCTGATGGAGGGAGTGAATAAGGCAGGCAGTGGCAGTGTTAACCCAGCTCTGAAGTGAAGGTCTGTAGGCAGGATGGCAGAAGTGCCCTGGATGGCATCTGGAGACAGATTTGGCCTTGGAGTGTGACATTCCTGGCCCCTTGGGCATGAATCCATTACAAGGACAGGCATTGTGAGGAAAAGCCCTATAAAAGGTGCTGGCTGTGTGTGTGAGAGCTCACAGAGAACTTCAGTATCACAAGGGTATGTTGTCCATCACTAGGTGGTTTGTGAAAACTCAGCAGCAGGAGGATCTGAAGCTCCAGTGTTTCTCCCTTTCATGACCTGCTCCTCACCGCCACGCGTTGGGTTGCCAAGTAGAGGGAGGATTGTGCAGCCCCAGGTAGCTCTTGTGTGCTGTGCAAGGAGAGACACCTGCACTGCTGGGGGGTGGGTGCTGGGTTGGAACCTTTGTAGGCTGGGGTGGAAATCCAGGCTGCTATAGGAGTCTGGGGGGCAGGACAGGGGACCAGACTGGTTACATCGCCTGTGGCATTTCATGTTCTTACAACACAGAGCCCTCCTTTTGACTTCATCTCTCGAGCTGCCTGTTGTTTCTTTCTCAGTGAGCTCATGTTGCAGCAGAGGAGGAGGAACAATAAAAGTACAATTCAGTTCATGCCAGCTGCTTCCCCGAAGCCAAAGCTGGCAGGAGACCATGGAGAGGAGCGCAGGCTGAGCTTGGAGTGAGCCCCGAGTGCAGGGTGGAGATCTCATCCCACCCATAACCTTTTGTTTGGGGCTCCCCTTCTGCTGTGGTGTCTGGCCTGCCTCTGAAACCCCGCTTCTTTCATACCCAAAAGCTGGGGTTTGCCCCAGGGGTTCACCACCCTTTTCCCTTCTAGAGCCATTTCCTTGTCCTTTGTGCATTTGCCCTTTTCCAGGTGAAGAGCATCTTCCGTGCAAGCTTTGCCAAGCTGATCTGCAAGAGACCAGTCAGGACAGATGTGTCCTGTCCTTGGAGGGGACAGGTGTGGTGGCTCCCTGGCAATGGTTGATCTCTCAGATTTTAGGGGAGGTGCAGGTGGTGATTCCTTTTGAATCCAGGTGACCCTGAAAGCATTTGGATTCAGGCTGAGGTCTCAGCATGAAGCTGCCAGCTGAGCAGTCCCTGTCCTCTTCCTCACGTAGCATGGAGGGGGATCAGTGCCTGGGCTCCAGGTCCTGCCCAAGGGGAGGAAGGTGGTAGATATGTGTGGGACAAGGAGAAACCCAAGAGCTGTCATGCAGGCTCTGTTCCCTTGGATCCTCCTTGGATCTTGCTTCTCCCTGCCAGGTTTTCAGAGATAGAGCAGCTGAGACAGGAGGTGCTGTCTGGAAGCAGCGTGTGCCCGTGTGGTCTGCAGGACTCAGACAAGGGCAGCAGACAGTCTCTGGCGGCACAGTGTGTGATGGGGACTGTGCTGCAGATCTGGGCAGGCTGGATGGGACTCTCTTGGCAAGGAGGCTGGAGCAGATTTGTGCTGGTATATTAAATTGCCATTGTCTTTGTGTGCATTACCACACTTATCTTTCCCCTGCAGCACAAGCCGGGGGGGTGACTGAGCAGAGCTTAGAGAAGACTTGGGGTCTGAGTGCTGAGGAACCTCTCTGGCAACAGCAGAATAAAAAAGCAGGGCTTTCACACAAACAGGAGGTTTTGGCAACCCCACCCTGAGCACCCTCCTCACCCCAGCACAGACCTGCCCATCCTGACCCACAGGGCACCCACCTCCCCGTGCTTCTGTGCTCTTCCCACCCCTCTGTCCTCGCCACGTCCCTGGGTCTGTTCCTTGGTGACTAATCCTGGATGCACAGGGAGAAGCTGCAATCACCTCTATAAATCTGCCCTCTCCCTACCGGGTTTGTGACAGTAATGAAGGTGGGAGGAGGGCTGGGGAGGGGTGGTGGGGGATGATAACTGAGCAGATGCCAGGGGTGCTGGGCTCCATCCTGGTTTTTTTGCAAGCTGTGTTATGGCAGATTGATTGACCTGGGAGTCATCAAGCAAACAAGGCAGTCAGGCTCTTCATTAGAGCATTAATTAGCTTCCAGGGACTCTCCAGGGACTGCTTTGTAAAGTTTGGTATATTAGGAGCTGTCAAGTTGAAACCATGCTGGAGGGGGAGGGTGGAGGCTCCTCAAGCTGGCCTTGGAGAAGCTGGGGGAGGCTTGTCCCTGAACCTTACTTTGAGAGTGGGGTGAGCCAGAGCTTTGTTTCCCCTCAAACCCTGTCCCTGGGTGTGTGCAGAGCACTCTGCCACTCTCCTGCTGTCCACCAGAAACCACCACTGACAGCAGCCTGGCTGCCTTGGGCTAGTGGTGGCCAGAGAAACCGAAGGAGCAGAGAGCAGAGGATCTTTACCTCTTTACCAAGCCCATCCTTGGCAGCCACAGAGAGACTGTGCACTGTCCTGCTTGTCCATGTCAGACTCAGTGGGCAGCCAAGAAGAGGATGGTTGTGACCACACAGGCTGGGGATACTGGGAGGATGAGGAGGGGATGAGGCAGAGGAGAATTGGAAAATGGGGCTGCTTTATGGCACACTTAGTGCTTGGAGAGGAGGACTGTTTTTCATATGATTGCCAGGACACTTGTGGAATGTGGGGGGAGGCTTTCCCTAATGAATGAAAATCAGATATTACTATTAATGCTTTTCTTCCATCTCAGTTCTTAGTAATGTCTGTGTACGAGGAATCTCCTCGTGGATGGATGTGAAAGATCCCTTTTCTACCATGGGTGGCCAGTGGGGTACTGACCAGACTCTTGTATGGAGGCTCAAACAAGTATTTTCAAGGGTCACAAAGTGCCTACTTAAAAACCTGACACTTTTTGCTGCTGGCAGCATCCAGCAATAAAGTTAAGCAAGAAAAGCTAATGAGCTGGAAACTTCCTTACAGGAGTGAAGTCTGGAAACTTTTAAGTTTGCTGCTTCCTTGATCCCAGGGTGGTTTTGCTCTGTAGAATAGCACTGCTTCCCTGCTTTACAGCTGCCTGTTCCATCTGGCAAATGGTTGTGCTCTGGCTGAAGTGATGAAGCAGTTCAAGAGGTGCTCAGGAGAGACAGGAGGCCGTTCAGCAGCAGCCGTGACTGCGGCGCGGAGCAGACTCCTCTCCCCTGGGTGCTCGGGCACTTGCTCCTTTCCCTTCACCATCAGCAGGGTAAGACCTGCTGTGCTGCTTCAGAG
This sequence comes from Caprimulgus europaeus, assembly GCA_907165065.1. The sequence continues at coordinate 4,860,199 of OU015523.1, read as the reverse complement.
CTGCTGCTCATTCCTCTCAGCTTCCAGCACACTGAACAGGCAAAAGGAAGAGGTTCAGTGTTGTGTGACTCAGGGCTGTTCCCTTGCATAGATCTGCAGTAGTGACCCAGCTGGAGCTTTTCTTCTTTTCCAGGTGGCACAGGTGGGTTTGTTTCCTCCCCCTCCTACCCATGCAGGTTTGCCCTGTGGAGCTCTATCCACACATTTCTCAGGTCCCCTGGAACAGCTTCCCCACTTAGACTTGCTGCCATCTCCTTGACACAATTACTGATCCCAGGCTGGCACCCGGAGATACTTTTTCCCCATCTTAACCATCAAACTTTTGACTTAACCATCAAACCCTTCCCCCAGCATCCCGTCCCCCATCTTCTCTCTGTACCATCACTGTCACACACACCTGAGAGCCCCCTCTTCTTGCTGCTGCTGTGGTGCATAACATACCCTCTACCACCTGGGCACTGGTTTGTAAATACAGATTAGAGGTGGGGGTTTGACCCATGGGCATGCAGCACATCTGGCCCGATGAAGGTCAAACACGGGCGTGAGGATACATTAGAATCACAGAATGGTTTGGGTTGGAAGGGACCTTAAAGATCATCCAGTTTCAAGCCACATGTCATGGCAGGGACACCTTCCACTAGACCAGGTTGCTCAAAGCCTCATCCAACCTGGCCTTGAACACTTCCAGGGAGGAGCAGCCACAGCTTCTCTGGGCAACCTGGGCCAGTGTCAGCAAAGCTGAAGCACCCAGAGCAAACGCCGTCGTGATTCCACAAAAACACGGCTACGTGGAAACAAGCCCATCGGTGTGAGCAGCAGGGGAGGGAGCTCGTGCTGGATGTGCTGCAGGGGTCCCCACCCCATGCTGGGGACGCTGACAATGGCCTTGCAGGGTCCAAGCTGTGTTTGGCCTCCCACTGCCTTTGGGTTCCCATCTGGGAGCCGTGATACTTGGCTGCTCTGCAGGTTTGCCCATGAAATGTTTCTGTTGGAGCCAGACACGTTCAGCTGACAGCAGTTATTATGTTCAGGGTTTCTCTTGGGGCTTCAGCCTGGAAAATGCACCCATGGGCATAACCTGAGAACTTGGATTTTAAATGTATAAAGCACTTCAGATGCATTTCACGAGGGTGAAGGGGGTGGGAATGCACCCAGTGGGACCCTGACCCGGCACCGCCTGCTCTGTGTGCGCGCCTTGATCTTACTGCAGGCTGTCTTGCTTTTCAGTCCCCAAACAAGACTGACAATGCCAGGAGACCTGGGCTGTGTTCAGGATCTGTTGCTCTGTTCAAATTAACTCTCTTCACGGTTACTTTTTCAGGAGCATTTTTTTCACTTCAATTTCAAAGCGCTCTCTGCTTCTCTCTTTGATTTCTCCTGAGTGGTTTTCTGCTCCCATTTGCAGCATGCATATACAGAACCACGGTGTCAGCCTGTTAGCAGTCTGGGCACATGCAGCTGCTTTGATGTTGTCTTGAATGTCTTCTCTCCACACTCTTTAGCTTCTCATCGATCCCCTGTTTGCTCTCCTTGAACTAAAATACTCTGCAGTGAGCAGTACTTAGACGTTGTCCAGCTCCAAAGCTTTGTGCATCCCTCACATCCTTGAAGTCTTCAAAAGCAACAGAGGCAGCTCTTGGGGGAGAAGGAGCACTGGTGCTGAGCAGGTTTCCAGCCAGGTGTTGACCACCATTCTCCTTTCCCAGTCCATGCATGGAGCCCCAGCCCTCAACTGCCCCCCTGGTCTCCACATTGTGATTGTTCTCGGGACCAGCAAGCTTGGTGTGGCAGCAGCACGATTTTTTTCTTGCAGCATTCTCAGCCCTCCAGGTCAGAGTGGTACCCAGCCCAGGTGTCCCTCCAGCAGGCCTGAGCAGCAGCTTTGGCTGTCCATCCTTCTGCATGAGACCTGTACCATTTTTCTAGCTTCTGTATCACATGAGATACTACTTCTGGGATGTGATATTACATATTCCACATCAGCCCTTTGCTGGGCAAGCCATGTCCTGTTTGGAGAAGAACAATGCTGAAGAGCCAGGCAGAGAGATGGACCAGCCCCACTTATTGTAAATCCTCTGCTCCTTGTCTTCACAAGCATTGGTTTGACTGATGCTCTGGGTGTGTCTTCTGCTGGTGGAACACAGCTGGCTGGACACAATGGCTTTGCTCTTCAATGCAGCAGTGACCTGCTAAGCTAAGTGGTGCAGCAATGCCCACGTAAAGGAAGCAACTTCAGTAAGATAAACCATTCAGCCATTTCTTCCCCTGGTGATTTTACCTTGTGAGGTTAATACCTCTGTGACAGAGGATAAACAAGGACAGTTTTTATTGGAATGCTTTTCCAGAACTTTGTTTCATAAGGAGCTGATTCTTTTGGCTTTTCTACCTGTTCTGACATTGCTCAAAGACTAAATTCCTGGGTTCACTGAACCTGTGATCTGCTTCCTTACAGCAGAATGGCAGATGTGCTGAACCTATGACTCAGGGTCTTTTATTTTAATATTTATACATAAAAGTTGGCTCCCAGGTCTATCTTACTTGCTTAAATAGGACTTGAGGATGCTGTTAAAGAAAATTGCACACTTTTCCTTGTCCCATACAATAAGAGAAGCAGGGAGTCCAGATAATGATGACTCTGTAGCCCATCCTGCTGTCCATCCTTCTGCATACTTCCTCTGTCCTTAAGAAGTTCAAGAAGACAATTTGAGAAGCAACAGATGGCTTGTTTCACTTGGTTGTTCTTCCACACAGTAGACTGCTTCACCAGTTAGTTTATGGAGGCAGCAGTATGGTGAGTGTTTAGGGTGCAGTTGGAGCTGATCTAGCACTTGGTTGCACAGAAGGAGGTGATGCTCATCCCCAGCGTGTCCTGCTGCCTGCATGGTCCTGTCCCCTTCTTTGTGCCAGCATTGATCCCACAGTGCACCAGCTCAGTTGGCTAACACTGCAGAGAATTAACCCAGTGGAAAGGAGTAGTTGAAGGTGAGTGGAGTGAGCTAGCTCTTGGGTGGGTTCAGTTTGGTCCTTCTCAGGAGACTTTATCTTTGCACAGGGTACAGCACTGACAGCCTGGGGCTGGCAGGGCTCCTGCGGGCAGCGTCCAGAAGACCTCACGATCCTGCCTGAGGTCTGTCTGGAGAGCTTGTGCTCTGGATGGCAAGAAAATGGCATTTCATCCCACCCTCAGCATCTCATCTCTCTCTGCTTTTTGGTGGTAGCAGCTGAAAATGCTCATGTCACGTTCAGTGTGTGCCAGTCAGCCGTGCACTACAGGAGCAGTTGTACCTTAGCGTGCACCTACACAGCCAGATGCAGTATTTTTCTGACAGGCTGTTAGGAAATGTGGCCACTCATGGCCAGCTTCCAGAATGCCATGGGAGTTTGTGTGTGGTGCTGCTCTCTGTGTTACAACTTGCTTTTCAGGTATATTTAGTTACCTTTTTTTTTTTTTCCCTAATTGACAGAGCACTCCTTTGTTTGAAATCTTTCTGATGAGAGGTTAATGAAATATCTCAGTATGGTTTGGTTTGTCTTTCTTTCCCCTTGATGGCTACAGCTTGGTCCTGAATTTATCTTCCAGTGATCCTACCTCTGTATTTTAATTTAAAAGTCATCAGTGAGCCATATATTGTTTTCTGACAGCAGGGACAACTCCTGCTGGGAATCTTATTCCTCCCTCCCCTCATGTCTCTCCTGCAGGACTTTTACATGCATTTCAGAGTTTTTTCTGGTTTAGGCTTGAGGAGCATTTTGCTTTGGGACATATTTGTTTTATTTCTTAAATTGACCTTGAGTCCTTGCTGTCCTTCAGGGAGATGTGGTTTCTGCTTCTTGGGGAAGCTCTTGCTTTTCCTAGCCCAGTGGCATGTCCCAGCCTGTGATCTGTGGCTTATCCATGTCTGGACCTTGGAGACTGAGGGCTTCCCAACTTTCTCCATCCCTGCAGCTTTGCCCATGGCCTTCTCCATGTGCTCTCACTGATGTATGGCTTCTGGGTTTTAAAGAGACTTTCTGGGTCACATATGCATTCTTCCCTGAAGGTTACCTGATAGTTTATTAGCTGCTCCACCGGCTCCAGCATGACATGGCTGGTAACCCCAGGCTGTCCTCTAGCTGAGCAGATGTCCTTGTCCCCACCTGCAGTCTTCACGCCACAGCATGGAGGTGTGCAGCGATGAACTTGACCTGTGTGTTTGGTAGGTCAGCAGTCTGACTGCACTGCTTTTGGGGCTGCTTGTCAGTAGGTTTGGCTGATGTGGTGCTCACCTTCTGTGGGGCTGAAGCTAGTGTGGGTACAGCACAGGGTACAAGGGGAGATGCCCATTCTGCTTGGCCACAGAACCCACCGGCAGCATTTTGAGCGTGTCACGCTGCGTTTCCCCAAGTTCCAGTAGTACAGTGTGCTTCAGGGCACGTGCCTCTGCTTGGGGCTCAGTTTTGGGCTGGGGCTGTTGGAATTGGTGATGGTCAGCATGGATGTGGTATTTAGAACCTGGCTTGTCTTGCTGCAGCAGCAGACTGTGAGCCTGTGGGAGAGCGTCTGTGCCTGCTGGGCTATGGACTTTGTGGCAACTTGCTGAGCACATTGAAGTTCAGCTTTCAGTTTGAATGGCTCTGAACTGGAAGAGGGGAGACTTTGATTAGATCTGAGGAAGAAATTCTTTGCTGTGAGGGTGGTGAGACACTGTCCCAGGTTGCCCAGAGAAGTTGTGGCTGCTCCTCCCTGGAAGTGTTGAAGGCCAGGTTGGATGAGGCTTTGAGCAACCTGGTCTAGTGGAAGGTGTCCCTGCTGCTGGCAGGGGGGTTGGGACTGGATGAGCTTTAAGGTCCTTTCCAACCCAGAGCAGTCTGTGATTCTATGATAAGTGCAAGTCACTTGGTGGTTTATTCTTGGCCTCTTTCTGTCCCTGCTAGTAGGGAGGGGAGTCACAGCCAGCTCCTGGGCTGGAAGCACCCACCACGCCGTGCTGCAAGGAGGCATTATTTGCAGCATTCCTATAAGGAGCTGTAAATTTGGGAGAGAAGTCTCATGTAGCTGATCTTTAGCAAGAGATGGGCAGTATGTGTAGGGAGGAGGAGACCAAAGGCAGATGGGCACAAGCCTCTCAAACCCCAGAGGAGTTGGGGTAGCACTTGGGTGGCAGTCAGGTAGGAGAGAACGGACTTGGATTAACAGTCTGATTGCAAGCAGAAGGTACTGCTCCTGCGAGGGCAGAAGGGGAAAAAAGGTGACCCACATCCATCTAGACTAGCAGTCAGGTGGCTTGGTGGCTTATCCAGAGACTGGTCTTCTCCATATGAGAAAGAAGCAGCATACAGAAGCAGGGATTTAGCATTATGAAATTAGTGGGCTACAGAGGATGCAGGAAGACCTGTGGAGACAGTAGAGCTCCAGCTGTGGTTATCACTGCTGCAGACAGGCATATATTCTGCTTTTATTTGCATGTCCAACCCAGAGCAACCCTCCTGCAACCAGGACCTGACCAGTTTGGGGACCACAGAAACTTTTAGCATTGCTGTGAAACCAACCCCAACAACTAAAATCTTCAAAGATGAAGGTGGCAGGATGGTGTTCAAAGTCAAAGCCTTGGCTCTTTTGTCTGGGGCAGCAACTAAGCCTTCCTCAGGAAAGGGTTAATATTGTCTCTCCTTCTCATGAAGCTACTCTCCCAGTAATTCAATCATGTCAGCCTGTTTGCAGGCAATAATTCATTGTTATAGGAACACTACAGTAAAGTGACAAGTTAATAATGGCAGTAATAATGGCAGGCAGAGTCTAATGCTATTTCCCTTTCTCTTGCTCCTGTTGCACCAGCAGCCTCCCATGTTGGCTAATGCAATTTGCAACCTCGCTAATCCAGTTTCAGGAGGAATTGTGTTCTGTTAAAAGAGAGTAACAGGAGTCATGGAGCTGTGCTGCCACGTTCCTGCCATCTCAGGGGAGCCTGCTCTGCTGCTGCAAGTCTTTGTCTTTGCTTTGCTGTGATTTCTATGCCATGGTTAAGCCTAACGAGCAAGGTTCTCCTAGAAACATCTCATCTTCTTCCCTTCTGCCAATGCCTTTCCTCTGAAGCCTCTTCAGTGAAAGGAGTCACACATCATTCCCTTTGGAACATGGGTTTCCTTTCAGCTCACCTAGTGAACATGAGTCACCCACCCCTCGCCGTGCTGAGTCAGAAGGCTGGTGTGGACTTGCTTGACTCCTGTTCCCCACGGTCATTAACAGGGGTGTCCTTGCAGTGTGAGTGTGGAGGTGGAGGAAGCTCTTCAGCCCTGCTTTGTGGAAGGGAGAAGGGCTGGCAGAGGTGCTGAGCCTTACTGCATGTCTAAGCCTGTGGCAGGGCAGTGACCTGCACATGGGTCCTTTAAATCCAAAGCAAACATCCCCAGGCAGGAATTTGGGCACCAAGTGCTTTTTGGGCCCTAGTGAGGGAAATGATGAGGCACCTCTGGGTTGTGACCACAGGCTGAGAGGTCCCCTGAGTTTGTGCCAAAAGCCTGGCTGATTCCCTTCATGGTTGTACGCTGAGGGGGCCGGGGAGAGATGGGTTCCTCGCGGGAAGAGTGCCTTGGGGCCATGCTCCTGGAAATGAGTCTCTCTTGATCAACCTGCTAAACCCCCTGTGTGGTGTTAAACCCTGTCTGGGTTTGGGTTGGGTTGGCCTCGTTTCTGCTCCACACCTCAGCACAGTGAAATCCCAATGGAGGCTTTTTAAAGTAGGACATTCCCCAGGAAAACTTTTTGCAACACTTCATCAGTTCTCTGCAGGCGAGAACATCTGCTGGAGGAACTTTCCCCAGAGGGCAGCAGGCTCCAAAGTGGGACACCAGCTCCCTGCTATGGTGACAGGGCTCCCTGGGGACTCTGTGGGCTGGTGGTGGCCATCCTCCTGCCCACTCCTTCTGCACCATGGCCACTGGCTTGCATGGAGCTGACTCCTTCCTCGGCCAACAGCCCCCTCCTACTTTGCTGCAAGGCAGCACACTGGGCTTTTGTATGGGAATTTTTTGAGGGGAGGGAATCTTCAGCTGCAATTAAACATCACCATTCCCAGGACTTGGTGATAGTGTCTTCCAGGTGGGAAGTGTGCTTCTGCTGTTGTATTTTCTTGCTGCCTACAAGGGAAGATGATGTAAGCAGTCTGAGACAGAGCATCTTTTTATCACAACGTTTTTAGGTACAGCTTGCAAAGTGCTTTGGTAAAGGTAAGTGTTGTAACCCCTGCTTGGTGATTAGGAAACAGAGAGGAGAGAGCCAAGTGGCTTCACCACAGCAGCGAGTCAGCAGAAAAGCTGTGAATCACGTCACTGGCTCTGTCCTCCTCCCCTGATCACTGCTTTCTCTTCCCCCAAAGATTTGTATAACTGCTCTTACCACATCCCCAGTGGCACAAGCTTTGAGGACCAGAGGCTGCCACAGGGACCCTGAGACAATGTGTGTCCCTGTGTATCAGTGGGGACATTTTCCTCACCGTGGGAATTAGTGCAAAGGGATTGTGATGCTGGAGGACAATCTGTGAAGTGAGGTGTCTAGGAAGTGTCTGAGCTTGCTGTGGCCACCTAGGGTCTTTGCCAGCCTCTCCACCCTAAGAGGCATGGCACATCCACTGTGTCCTGGCTGTTGAACATCTTATCATCACCCACTGAACCTCTTGTAGCTCCTTCAGCAGATGTGATGGGCTGCCCTCAGTGTCCTAAGAGATGTCAAACCTTCTCCACAATTTATTTATCAAAAAAAGTGCTTTGAAAATGAAATAACCTGGTAGAAAAAGCAGAGGTACAAAGCAAGAGTTGATGAAGGTGAGTAAGCGGAATGAAGCAGTGTGAGAGACTGTGTCTTCATGCCATCAGAGAGTTGGTATCTTCTGCCCTGGCACTGCCTGAAGGGTCCCTGCTCAAGCACCATTGCAGTGTCTTCACACAGGTTGCATGGCTTCAGAGGGGCTGGGAGACCAGGCTAGCTTAAAAAATGGATGAGGGTTGTAACCATGACTCGTTGCCAGTGTAAATTGAAAGCCTTAATAGCGTATCTAGGGCCAATTACAGTACATCAAGGTATGATATCCTCTTTACTGGCACCCTCCAGGGAGCCAGGAGACATTGTGGCAACAGGATGATGGTTTGCAGATGATATGCACGATAAGTTCACCTAGACACATGTTTCCCTCACTTCAGCAGATGTTCAGGACGCTGTTAAGAGAACATCAGCCTCTCGTCAGCGCGGCAGAAAATGCCCTGTAACCGCTCGCATCGCTGCGCCCGCCGCCTCCGCTGCTTGACAGAGGGCTGCAGCAGCCCTGCCCTGGCACACCAAAAACCCCAGCCCCTGGGGCACGCTGGATCAACTCAGTGCTTGAAGGCCAAGCCCTGGCCTGGCTCTCTGCCCAGGCAAGTCCCCAAGCCAGGAAAGGGAGTTTCCTCCATGTCAGGAGGGCGAGGTTTGGCTGGCTCAGTGCCTGGGGTGTCTGTCTTCTTGCAGCCTGACTCATGCCCCAGCAGCTACAATCATTTCCCTGTTGTACAGGTATCTTTAAACATGACCTGGCAAGCTGCACAGGGCATAGTGAGACCCACTTTGTGCTGGAGTAGATTTACCACCAGGCTGGAAGGAGGTGGACTCCGTGCCATTACCATCACCCTGAACCTCTTAACTTCAGGATTTGGGGTTTTTTTCTTCCTTCAGATCATTGTTCCTGAATGCAGGATGAGCCTTTTGGATTAGTTTGCATATCTGTGAATAGTGGCTGATGATCCTTCTCCTGTGGGAGAGCAGAAGTGTGAGCAGCCTCACAAAGCTTCACATGTCTGAACCAGAGTGTGGGTGGAACATCTCTGCCCTGCATGAGCCAGCAAAGGTGAAGCTGCCCCAAGGTAACCTGTGCTCCACAGTGTTGCTGACTCAGCAGTTTTCAGCCTGTAGTCTGTAAAAGCTGTGAATTATTTCTGTAGGATCTGTAAAAGGTAACAAAGAAGAGATAGGGGCACATTTACTGTGCAGAAACCGGTGCCTGGACAGGGAAGCATTTGGTGTTCACAGACTGGAAAAGACTGAGACAGTCTTCTCTAATTCTGTGGGAGAGAAACTAAACCTACACTTGAATCTTCCATGGTGTGCCTCCTTTAGGAAAAGAAGTCATGTTGGATGAGAAGTGCACTGGCAAGGGTGTCATTATATACCACCAATACCTCTGATCTAGACGAAACTTCACGCGTGGTGCTACAGACCTGTGCGACCACGTGCAGTCTAGCAAAGGGAAGACTTGTACTTCCTTGGCAGGACTTGCTGCTCCCACTGGTAGCAGCAGTAGAAGTGATTGTCTCATCAAGATCTGAGGGACTCCATGCAAATTGCTGAATGCTGGTTGCAACGGCTGCCAGGGAGAGTGTGGAGGGCTGGGGTATGTGTGTGGAATTTTAGATCTCATTATTGCTGGAGGTCATAAGATTTCTTCCCCATCACCCTCACCCCCACAAAAGAAGACATCTTCCCAAGTGTGGAATGGGAGCAGCTCCAGAAAGAGCTGCACAGAGGCCATCCAAGAGCCCTTGCATGACCTTGGGTCTGTGCTGTTTGTACACAGTGAGAATTGCTGTGATTGTCGTAGAATCAGAGAATGTTGTGAGTGGGAAAGGACCCACAAGGATCATGGAGTCCAACTCCTGTCCCTGCACAGGACAAGCCCAACATTCAGACCATGTCCCTGAGGGCACATGGTGGCCAAATGCTGCTGGAATCTTGTCAGGCTTGGTGCCATGAGCACCTCCCTGGGGAGCCTGTGCCACTGCTCCACCACCCTCTGCCTCAAGAACCTTTTCCTCATGGCCAACCTCACCCTCCCCTGCCACATCTTCCTGCCATGGCCTCTGCTCCTGGCGTTGGTGGCCAGAGAGGAGAGATCAGCACCTGCCCCTCCTCTGCCCCTTGGGAGGAAGTTCCAGACCGCCAGGAGATCTCCTCTCAGTCTCCTCTTCTCCAGGCTGAACAAGCCAAGTGACTTCAGCCTCTCCTCATACCCTTCCCCTCTAAACCCTTCCCCAGTGTTGTGACCTCCTCTGGGAACAAGCCCCCACTGCTTCAGTGACATACATCTGCCGTGTACAAGGTACAGTTTGGTTGCCCCAAACACTGAACTCAAAAACACTGGGTGCCATCTCCTGATGCTGGGATGTGGGCAGAGCACGAGGAGGGACACTGGCATCTCAGCAGCTCCACTCTGCACATCCCCTGCCTCCCTCTCTGTTGTGGTGATGTTGAGAACCCCGCCACACGCAGCGTGTGTATATACTGCATTTTAATAGATATAGGGCTACTGGCTTAACATACACGGTTGCTATAGGAACAGAGGTTTCCTTAGTAACGGTTGCAGAAAATAATCCAGTCCCAATTAAAAATAAACTGTTTGGAAAGGGGGCTGGGGGGAGAAAGGAAACTGCTGAGAATCACCTTTCCCCTTTCTCGGTTCATCTCCCAGGGATTTGGAAGATTGATTAATGCTTGAAATAACCTTTCTTAACCAAGGGTGAGCCAAAAAAGGTGGGATGAGCGTGGGAGGGGTGGCTAAGGCTGCTGTCCTGAAGTGAAACAAAGGGGTAGGCGTGTGTCTGGGGTACGGCAGAAATACAAGAAGGTGATGCTAAATCTCTCCATTAGGTTGAAGTCCCCAGGGAGGAAAAACAAGAGACTATTTTGCTCCTTCCCTCCCCATAACACAGCCATGGAGTCTTTATTAGCATACTGATTAAAGCCAGGGGCAATCCAGGCTCCAGGGGAACATCTCATGGGTTACCAGGATGCCTATCTCAGATGGTGTGTTAGAGCAGAAAGCATGGCTGTGGTGGGAGTGCCTCCTCCCATTTGATGTTGTTTGCCTGTGCCCATCCTCTCCCTCGGCCCCATCGCTTGTGCCGACGGGCATCTGAGACCCTGGGGCCCAGGGGATGCTGGAAGCAAAGCGTGATGCAGAGAGAGAGGGGACAGCGTTGGTTCCCTGCAAACACAGGGTATGTGGGACAGGTTTCCAGGGTGTGGATGGGCACAGCTCCCCTGGCAGCCTTCGGTTGTTTGTGCCCCTGGGGCCACACTGCTGTCGTGCCCAGGGCGCTCGCTGGGTTTTGTTAAGAGATTTACCAGTTGTCAGCAGAATCCCTTCACCCGGCACACGACAGCCTGTCCCCTTTCAGAGGGGGTGTCCTGGTGTGGAGCTGGGCCAGGGCTGGTTCTGTTCAGCAGCTGGAACAGCGCTGGGGTTTGGGTTCAGCTGGGATTTGTTATGACAGAAACACTGAGAACATCCCAGTGTTTGCATCTGTGTCCCTGGCAGTGAAGGACTTTGTGTTTGTCTGTCTGCAAGTGCAAGATCTCAGGGGTGAGGAATATTGCAATGGATCAGCTCCATGGGCATTGGGCTCTGCCAAGGGGCTGTTCCATCTCCTGTCCCCATGGGCAGGAGATCCATGAGGGGCTCTTCCTCTCTGGCTCTCTCTGGCTCTCGCTCTCCCGGGATTGCGGTTTCGGTTCGGGATTGTCGCTCCTCCGGGATCGTTCTCTGGGAACGGGCCGGGCTGGGTCGGCGGGTGGTGAGCAATGGCACTGGGTGTCACTCATTTGCATATTTTATTACTATTATTATTATCATTATTATTTTAATATGGGTATTACTTTAAGTTTTCTTTTATTTTCAATTATTAAATTGTTCTTATCTCACCCTATGAGTCTCCTTACCCTTGCCCCCCAGTTCTCTCCCCTATCCCCTGGGGAGAGAGTGAGCAAGCAGCTCTGTTGGCTGCTAGCCCAGTGCTGGCCCAGTGAAACCAGCACGGGGAAGATGCCATGCGAGGAGGGGCAAAGGAGGGGAGGTGTTGGCAGAGCTGCTGGGAGGAGTGGTGTGTCTGTGGCCCGCAGGGCTCTGGGGCACACCAAGCTCAAGTGTCACAGGAGGGCACTTTGTGTCCTCCTCTGCAGACAGGAATGTCTTGAGTCAAGGCTCGAGCAAGAGGCACAGCCTGAGCACACCCAGGGGAGGCTTTATCTCCTGCAGGGAGAGAGGAGTCAGAAACACTTGTGTCTCTCTCCCTGCAGGGACAAGAGCTAATGACACTGCTATGTCATCCTCGACATGAGCTACCCATGTGGGAACTGCAGTCACGCTTGGGAAGCCAAGGGCGGTGATGTGCTCATTGCTTGTCCAGGCTGTGCAGTCCATGGTGGACCTGGAGCCAGAGCTCCTGCCTGCTGGAGCAGAGCTTGCACCTTGCTGATCCTTTCCAGTCTGGTGCTCATTTTCTTTTCCAGTTGTGGCCGTTTTGCTCCCCTTGCTATTGCATGTCTGTGGATTGCACATCACTGAGGTGCCTGGCATGTGACAACAATAGAATCTTGTTTAATTCACTCTTCCTGGAAATGGTTTTCTCAGGAACTGGTCAACAGCTCATTGCCCTGAGGTGTAAGTGGTATGATTTCACTGTGAAAAAACCCACAGAGTTGGGGTGTAGCCTTCTTGCTAGGTTTGGTGTCTTAGAGCATGGTGAGATTGGACTAGATGATCTTTCTAGGTCCCTTCCAATCCCAAACATTCTGTGATTCTGTGAATGAAGAAAGGGAATCTTTTAAAGGACAAACTGTGATAAAGCAGCCTCTTGCTGAGGGACACAGTGGGAGAATCCAGGAGTAGAGCAGAGGGTAAAAGAAGAGAGAAGATTTGGTAGGAGAACATCTAAACACCTTTTGTTTTCAAGGTCCAGTGCAAGTGGGACCCAGGCAAGAGCAGCTATGCCTGCATTTGGGGGAGGACTCTGCTTCTCCCAAACCAGGTGAGTTTCTTTTCAATGTTACTGACCCCCCTCTCCTCATCCTTCTCCGTTCCTCCCTCGCAGTGACCAAGCTGCAGGTGAGCAAGTCGAAGCGGAGCATCACTTTGGTGGAGAACCGTCCCATTCTTCTCAACTGCTCAGTGAAATCCCAGACCAGCCCAGACTCCCACTTTGCTGTCCTGTGGTACGTCCACAAGCCCTCTGATGCCGATGGCAAGCTCATCCTGAAGACCACCCACAGTTCAGCCTTTGAATACGGCACCTACGCAGAGGAGGAAGGGCTGCGGGGGCGGCTGCAGTTCGAGCGCTCGGCGTCCGGCGGGCTCTTCAGCCTGACGGTCCAGCGGGCAGAGGTTCGGGACAGCGGCAGCTACTACTGTCACGTGGAGGAGTGGCTGCTCAGCCCCAACCATGCCTGGTACAAGCTGGCTGAGGAGGTGTCTGGGAGGACAGAGGTCACTGTCAAGCAGCCAGGTACCGCACAGCGTGATGGTGGTGGGGTCCTCTTGGTGGTGTCATCGTCTCTCACGGTTGCAGCCTTGTCACCCCCTCCTTGCATCCTCATCCCTCCTACATCAAAAGGGATGTTTTCCCCCTTTGGTGTGACCCTCCTCCATTTGGCTTGGCCTGCATTTCAGTGTCCCCACATGAAGGTTGTCCCCACATGAAGTTTGTCCTTCCCCAGCTATCAAGAGGGCCACTAGATCCAGGCAGATTTCTTTATCCTGAAGAGCATCACGTAGCAAGAGTGTCGACTAGCGACCTACTGGGAGAGAACCGGTGTGTGCTGTGCCTGCCTGGGAAAGCATTTTTCTGCCTTGCAGACAGTTTAATGTTACTGTGTGCCTGCATCCTGGCAGGCGTGGGGAGCCCTGTCTGTCTCTCTTCCCTCTGTGCTGTGCACAGGAGATGTCAGTAAGGAGTTTAATGAGGTGGGGAGCTGCCTGCCAGGAAAGGAGAAATCTGCTCCGCTGGTGATTTCCGTGGCTGCAGACACCACTGGTAAAGATGAGCTGGCAAAGGAGATAAAAGATAGTCCTCATGATGTGGGGACAGAGCCCTCATGTCATGAGGAGGGGACTCAGAGAGGCAAACACTGGCTTTGAGAGCATCCTGGACCCCATACGTGTCGCTGAGGCAGAGCATCGGTTCTTCACCAGGAAACCTGCCGTGCTTGCGCTGGGTGCTTGTTTCTGGAGGATGAAATCCCTCAGGCAGGGGGGACACAGCTGGCTGGCAGGGCTGGACCAGGATGCTTAATGCATTTTCTCTGTCTGGATGTGGCTGGTTAGACACAGGCTCTGTGGATTGAGGTACAGAGGGATATTGAGTGTGGTCCCCAACGCAGCTTTGCCTGGTCACACAGGGAGCGCAGCAGGTCAGAGCGTGCCACTCTGTGACAGTCCCAGCTCCTCGTTTCTGTCTGCAAAGTCCTGAGATGGCTGTGGGGTGGTCAGGGACAGGGAGGAGCTGTGATCTGTCCCCTCCTTTGTATCACCCACCTCTCTCTGGGAAGTACAGTGCCCATGGCTCGCTGCAGCGACTGTACCAGGGAAGTCCAAACTGTGCCCCTGGAAAGAAGTCACGAGGGACTTCGGAGTGTACAACAAGTCATTTCATGTAAAAGAGCTGATTGCTCTCACCCCCCTGTGTATCAATGAAATTGTGGAGCAAAAACCAGGGACATTCCCAAGGCAGCAGAGGACTGTTTGTGACTTTGCCCTCGTGCCACTTCTCGTTTTGCAGTGGTGGTTCCCGAAATCAGCCGTACGTTCTCCACCTTGATTTTTTTTCCCTTTTCCCACTGCAGGGAGGGATTACTGGTTGGGGTGTGACCAGGCTACTGGAGAATGAGAAAAGATTGAGGTGTGATCTCCCTTCCCAAGTCATCTGTGCACTTAGGACCCCCCAGGTCCTACTGGGAGATTGTAGGTTTCCAGTTCCCTATGCTGAAGGGTGTTGGTGGTGGCTAGCCTGAGGTTTTCAGAAGACCCTAAAAAACACAACTCCTATTTATTTTCCTTCTCCTTTTTTTTTCCCATCTTTTTTTTGTTTCCTTCCCCTTCCTCATTTCTTTTATCCCACCCCAGGATCATAGCCATGCAGGAAGGGCTTGTGGGGAGACAAAGGAACCTTGCAGCCCTTGGTCACCTTGCATTTCTGATGGCCTTTTCCCATAGATAACCGCCTGCAGGTGAACCAGACCCACAAGAACATCACAGTGCTGGAGAACCAGTGGGTGACCCTGGAGTGCTTGGTCAGCAGCCGGACCAGCCCCTCATCCCAGCTCTCTGTGGAGTGGTACGTCTGGAGGCCAGGCCACCCGGAGAAGGAGGCGGTGGCCCGGCTGAGTCGGCAGAACACCCTACGCTACGGGGACCTGGTGGCACTGGGTGACCTGCGGAGCCGGCTGCACCTGGAGAGCCCATCCCCAGGTCTCTATCTCCTCTCCATCCAAAATGCCACCGTGAGGGACAGCGGGGCCTACAACTGCCGCGTGGAGGAGTGGCTCCTCGACCCCAGCGACCGCTGGTACAAGCGGGCAGAGGACCTCTCCGGACTCATCACCCTCACTGTCAAGCAACCAGGTGAGGAGGATCTCGTGCCAACAGCTGTGAGCATTGCTCTGCCCTCTTGGACTGAACACACAAGCCACCATCTGGCTGTCACTGACAGCAGGTCCAGGCAGAGGGCAGGACCACTGCGCTACAGACCGTGCTGATGCTTTCTTGCATGTCTTGTTGGGTCCACTCTTGCTTTGCTGGAAGGAGCTTTGGCCTTCCTTGTCTTCTCCCTGCATATATGAGCCAGAACTCTTGAATCTTCCTGCAAAGCCTGACCTTGCTTCAGAGATCACACAATTTCTTTTTCCTCTAGAGCTCCATGAGGAGTTCCCTGTTTGACCAAGCTGGTCTTCTGCTCTGCCTGCTTGACTTAGTGGCACAGTGGAATTGCCTGCTCCTGTGCTTCTGAGAGGTGGTTCTTAAAGAATGACCAGCACTTGTGATTCCTAAGCCCTTAAAAATGGATTCCCAGGGTTCTCTGATAAGTTTCATCAGTAAATAAGCTGCAAAAGACAATTTACCTGGGAAAATATGGATTCCCTAGTTTTTGAAGGAAATGAATCAAGATTAAAAGTCTTCTCTTAAAGGCTGTAGGTCAAATAACTGTTCTGTGTCAGCCTCAGCTCTGCAACAGAGCTGGCAAAGGGGTAAGGTTCTGGAAAGGTTTTAGTGGTCATTCCTGGCAGAGAAGGTTTGTACTGCAAAGGAGGAGCCAGGACACCTGGTCCTTGCTTGGGAAACTTTGCTGGCCAAGATGGCTTGAGCAGAGACCACCCCTCAAGCCATCCCTGGACCCTGCATGCCTGCACGGGTGTAAAAGTGCAGCTCTTCATCCAGGCTGAGAATTGCCATCCCTGATGGAGGGGGAGTGGATGGCAGGGGAAATCCTTGAGTCTCATTTTGAATTGCGGAAGGATGTGGAGTGGGAGGAACAGAAGAAGTTGGGGACATGGTAATTCATGATCATTTTTTTTTCTAAGAGTGCTTTGTTGTTGTTTGTTTTTCTTTCATAGCAGCCAGCACTTCACAAAATGACTAAACTGGGTTGTGACTCATGTCTCATTAGTGAGGATCTCCATGCTCATCTTTCAGGTCTATAATCATGAGCAAAGCTGGGGGAAAAAAAACCTCTCAGCCCTTTCAGACAGCAGTTCTCTCTCTGCTTAACCTGCTGAGGGGGGGGAGGCTTTGTGTTGGTTTTCACAAGCCATTTCCTTCTGGTAGTCCTTTTTACCTCAGTAGTCCCTGAAATCTCAGGACTTACCCCATTCCTGTTTCTGCTCTGGATTCTTCCTGGGGAAGATGTGAACTGAAGACACTCGTGTTGCCTACAGCCTGAAGAGCTCTGGCCTTAATGAAGATGTTCCTTATGGGACCATTTAAAAAGTGTAGGGCAAGAGCTGTAATGAGAAGCTCTGTTGGGCAGAGCTGATGAGAGCTGGGGGACAGCAGCCACCTCTGGCTCTGCACAAGGGAGGGCTTGCCCAGCTATCTTCACTGGAGGAGAAAGCTCCTCTCTCTTTGATGAGCTATCAGCTTGCCCTTCCTGCTCAGCTCCTGCATCACAACGGGCTTTTTAATCTTTAAATGCAGGCTTAGATCTGGACTGATTGCGATCCCTGGAGTATGTGTTCCCTGGCAAGATGACTAAACCAAATGTTAATTGCTCTTTAATTCAGCCCTTAATCAACTCATCTTAGGTTCTGGCCACTGTATCTTATTTAGGTAAAAATATCTCTTTAGCGTGGCAGCAAGCACTAGAGAGGAAAAAAAAAGAGAGAGGGAGACTTTTGGAAGCGTCCTTGCGGCGTCTGTGCTGAGGACATCTCCGTGGAGGAACCTCTTACCTAAATAACTTCCCAAATTGCTGGAAAAAATCCTCTCCTCTTCTTTTATACTGTTTTTCAAGTCCTTTGAGTGCTCTCAAAGAAAAGAAAGATAAGCATGAAGTGCAATGCCCTGTGCACTGGTAGCTGGGGAGTAAGAGTACATTGTTCCTCAGCACAGACACCAAACCTCGGTGTTCCCTGCCATGTCCTTGTGCAGCACCTGGGTGAGCTGCAGCCTTCTCCTCTCACACACACACCCGCTGGCTGGTGGAGGGTCTGGGTGGGCAGACTGGTAGTGTGGTGCTCACAGCCAGCTCCTGTTAGATGGTGTGGGGTGAGGGGAGGATGCTGTGCCTATGGGGTTGACCATAGAGGTACCTGTGGGACTCAGCAGGCTGCTGAGTGCTTGGATCACACCCAACGCTGGAGTTGTGACCGTTTGTGCCAGGGCAGGGTGGCTTTGCTGACAGCATTTTGCTGAGTGCTCACCTCTCTCCTTTTGTCATCACAGATCCCACCTTGCAGGTGGACACGGCCACCGCCAACCTCACGGTGCAGGAGAAGGAGTCTTTCCCGCTGGACTGCAGCATCCTGTCCCGCTCCAGCCCGGAGTCCCACTTTGCGGTGACGTGGTACAACCTGCGGGCCAAAGAGGCGGGCGGCCGGGCGGAGGACGAGGAGGAAGAGGAGGAGGAGGAGAGGGAGGCGGTGCTGAGCGTGGGCCTCGATGCCATCTTCAGCCCCGAGGCGGGTCGCTGGGAGGGCCGGCTGCGCTTCCAGAGGCTCTCGGCGGTGCTGTTCCGGCTGACGGTGCTGCAGGCCGGCGGTGCCGACACCGGCAACTACTCGTGCCGCGTGGAGGAGTGGCTGGCGGACCCCAACGGCGTCTGGTACCGGCTGGCGGAGGAGGAGTCGGGCACGGTCGCCGTGCACGTGCAGGATGCAGGTGAGGAGAGGGGATGAACCTCTTGAGGTCACGGCTCTGGCAGCCCCTGCCTCTTTGGTTCAACCCAGGTAAACGTGGTGGTGGGTGAGCAGGACTGGGTCTCACCTGCACCAGGACAAGTCTGTGGTGCTGGTGGCTTTCCAGTCAGCTTGGCTGGGCTTGAGCACCCTCTGTGCTCGCTGCCCGCCCTGCAGCATTCATTAATCCCATCTGCCTGGTGTGTCCTGGTGGGGTTTAGCCTTTCCCTTTCAGAAACACCCTAGAAGTTGGCTTTGGTGTACAGGCTGTGGCTCAAGGGTCTCCTCCAAGTAACTCTGGAAGCCATCAGATGGTCTAGAGGCCCTGGAGATAACTGAGGTTATGAGAGTTTTGTGGGTCCTTAAGGAAGATACCCTGGGGTGCTGCTTCTCTGTACCACCACTGAGGGATACGACACTTTGCAAGGCTCCCTGCTTTATAAGACATAAGGAAATCTGCACCAGGGAGGACTGTGTAGCACTCGTGGGAGGAACTCCTGGGGGAAACATGCCCTGCAAGAGCTTTCTTCTGCTGCTCTGTTTTACAACATCGTTATTTTTCTTGGAGCCCCACCTCCTGCACTGACACGGGTTAATGAGCATCTGGTTTTTATGTTTCTGAAGAAGTTTGTAGGCTTGTGTGTTGCAGAGAAGCTATGAAATGTGACCATCTTGTGTGTCTTTCCAGGCTCTTCCCTGCAGTCTGTCATCTGCTCCAACGATGCCCTCTTCTACTTTGTGTTCTTCTATCCCTTCCCCATCTTCGGTATCTTGATCATCACTATCCTCCTGGTGCGGTTCAAGAGCCGAAACTCCAGCAAGAACTCAGAGGGCAAGAACGGGGTCCCCTTGCTGTGGATCAAAGAGCCTCACCTCAACTACTCTCCCACTTGCCTAGAGCCACCAGTCCTCAGCATCCACCCAGGAACCATAGACTAAAGAGACAGAGGCGCCTGGGGGGACACGCAGAGAGAGAGAGGCAGAGACACACCAGGAACCCTGAGGAACAGAGTGGTTTTTGTTGTTCTTGTTTCGTTTGTTTCAGTGTCTGTGCTCTGGCCTGGCTGCTGAGCTCTGCAGAGTGCCCAGCTGGTGGGGATGGGAAGGTCCAAGGCTTCCTTCAGTGGCTGTGGGAACACACCCCCTCACCCCGGTGGACAGAGGGTCCCTGTGCTTGCTCCACGTAGCAGATGTTCCTCATGGATTAATTTTGCTCCTGTCAGTTGCTGTCCTTTGGGCTGTTACTTTTTTGTTGTCATTTCTTTTTCAGTCACTCCAAGAACTGTAGGCTTCCCCCACCTTCTGCTCAGTGAGGAGCTCCCGTGGGACATTTGGTCCTGGGGTGATCTCTTTGGAAGTCAATGTATATGCTTTCCAAAACAGACTGTGGTTTTCCTCCTCAGACTTGGTGCCACGGTGAACAAGGTCTATTCCTAAGGTGTGCTGAGCTAGCTCCTCCCTCTTCCAAAGCAGACAAAGCCAGGTCCACCTCCAGAGGGGTTAATTAGCCAGGCTTTTGGGAGGTCTATCTCAAAGACTGGCTGTAGCCTCAGTATCTTCTTGCCTCCATCTTACCATTCTCTCAGGAGGGGGTAATTCACCTTTTGGGAGTGTTCCCTCATCTTGGAGAGACTGTATATTCAGTGTGCTTGTGGTCTGGACAAAAGCAATCATCTAATGTGTCTCCAGGAACTGAAGGACAGGATGGAAGGTGGTCATCTGAAAACCCTGACTTTTTTGGTAGCACAGAAGCTCCTTGTACGGTCCAGCTTACCAGAGTCGTGCTCCTCCCTGGTGTCCATGCTGCCATGAGGCAGGTCCCCTCTGTGCCCCAGTTGCCTGGGGACAGGTGGCTGGATCCAGTCTCTGAAGACTTCAACATGACCAAAGCAATGACTCCAGAAAAGGGGAAAGGGGAAGCTCCATGAGCTGGACGGTTCAGCTAAGGAGCCCAGTTGCAGCCATGCCACGCAACGGGGACATGCAATTAACCACCACGTGTCACAAGTTTCCCTGTGGCTTGCACTACTTCTCGGCGTGAGCTTGGACAAGGCAAGGAGCCCACACCCCATCAGCACCCTGGGGGCTTCCCTGTCCCCTTGAGCCACGAGAAATCTTACCCTGAGCGTGTGCATCCATCTGCCCTTTATCATTTCCGGGGCTTTCAGAGGAGAAACCATTCCTCTGCAAGCTCCTCCTCCTGGCAAAGTCACCTGCTCTGGTGGTTGGCACTGGCTGTGGCAGGAAATGCTGTTCTTTCTGTGAAAGATATGGCTCTTGTGAACCAAACCAGGGCTCTCGTCGCGTGGGGCACCCGAGCTCCTGTACCCCGTCATGCCACGTGCCCCTGCCCTGTCCCGTGGAGGCAACCGCCGCCTCCCTGACACACCCGACGCGTTCTGTCTGGCGGAAGAAAATGTTTGCCAAAAAAATGGCCTTTTGGTGTCTTCCTTGATGTCTTCCTGGCAAATCTGGCCATTTATTTTTTGCAGCATGGCTGAAGCCAACTGGGGCAGACGGGTGCAGCTGCAAGACCTCCCCCCTCCCAGTTCCTCTGCCTCAGTGTGAGAGGTGCCATACCCACAGCCGCTGTCCTCTTCAGGAGGGTGGGACTGCTCTTTGTGACGAGAAGGGGACCTCAGCAGATGCTCTGTAGCACTGGTCAGTTAGACTCTGATGCCTTGATGTCCCAGAGGTGGCAAAGCCTTGGGTGGGAGATCTGTACCATACATTCTCTTCCCAGCTGGAAGATGATCCACGTGGCTGCGGACCACCCTGTGCCAGGGCATTCAAAGTCAGCCACCTCACCTCTGCTCCTCCACCAGAACAGCATTGGTTTCTTCTTCCACTTGGGAAGCCCAAATTTCACTCATCCTTCTGCAAAATCTGCCTCCTTGAGACCTACTGCTTACTGGCTCCAGCATACACATAGTATCACCCCCCTATATATCTCTGTAGGCATCACACACCTACTCACTCGTCTTCCCTTTCTGGATGAGGCGTCTGCAAAGAGAGGAGTGGGATGAAAAAATGGATGGAAATGAAGAAACGAGGTGCAAACAGCAGCAGCTGCAGACAGTGGGTATTGTTTCTTAAATGTGGTGTCTCCTGTACGTGCTGCTCCCGGGCAGGAGCTGCGACTCGTTTCAGCTTTAAAGGAAAAAAGAGAACACGAAGTTGTCAGGAGCTGTTCTTCCCTGGGAGAGCGTCCCCAGCCACGCTCGTCCTCTCCAGCCTGTCTGCCCCAGCACTGGGCTCTCCTGGAGGGTTGTCCTGTGGCCCTGTCCCCCTGGCCAGAACAGGTCCCTTCCCAGCCCAGCGGTTCCTGCAGGGAGCCCGGGCTGTCCCGGGAAGCGGCTCCCACAGTGGTCCCTGAATGTACCTCGCCGGGGACGTGGCTCCCTTGCTCTGGCAGTGTGTTGCCCAAGCTCAGACTTCTCTCTGTTTTTATAAAGGCAGACTCTTCTCCTAACGAGTTTTATCATGAAGCTTTTCAAACCACTCTCTCTGCTCTAACTTTCTGTACCGAACCCAAGAAGAAAGAGAGATCCCCTGTCCATGCATGATGCGGAAAAATGGTTGGGATTTTTTTTAAAAACAAAACAAAACAACCCCACAAACCAACAAAAACTTTGTACTATGTTGCACTAAAAAAAAAAAAATGTTTTATACAACACACTTGAGAGATGTAGTAAACTGTGTTGAAATTGTGAATCCTATTGCTGGTGGTTTTTGTCAGGTTTGGGATTTCACCATGCCTTTATTGCATACTTAGGCATGAAGATGTGCTCATCTAAGCCCACTTCCCTTTTTAGGCATCTTCTCCCACCACCCCTGTTTCCCTGATGCATCAACTCTCCTCCTGCCCCGGTATTACATCTCCTCTCTCTTGCAGGCTGGAGCTTGCAGACCCCTTGCACCCTTTGGCTTTTTATACTTCTCCCTCCCATCCTTGAATTCATCCCATAATAGAACAGAACATCTCACTGAGGCGATGTCGGGTGTCAGGTCTGTTTGTTGGACAGGACACACCATTTTTGAAGTCACTCTGAGAATAGTAAGTACTTTGCTGTCTGGATTTGAAGAAACAAACATATTTTTTATACTATTATCCATAGCAAATGTTAAGCAAATAATCTTTAGTAACCTTGATGTAAGTAGAAGAACACAGTTCACTATAGAAGTTGTTTAAACTGATGTAAAATGCAACTTTTTCATTCTCATTACCCACTTTTCCCTTGAGTAAGGGTTTGGTCAGGAGTTTTGAATGTCACCGTTAACTGAATTAGGGAAGCAGCGTGATACGTTCTTCCCTGTACAGCAAAAGTGCTGTGAAATGGGTGCGAGGTGGCAAGTGGTGTCCTGGGTGGCAAGCTGAGATAGCCACCATGGGTTTGCCAGGAGGCATCTCTGCCAGCCCAGGTAGGCTCCCTGCAGCCAGGTGTGTGGCCCTGACCCCCTCTGGCAGACCTTGAGAAGGACCTGGAGGTGCTGGAGTGTGTCCAGAGAAGGGCAACGGAGCTGGGGAAGGGTCTGGAGCACAAGTGTGCTGAGTTCCCGGCTGAGGGAACTGGGGGTGCTGAGCCTGGAGAAAAGGAGGCTGAGGGGAGACCTTCTGGCTCTCTGCAACTCCCTGAAAGGAGGGTGGAGAGAGGTGGGGGTGGGTCTGTTCAACCAAGGAACAAGGGACAGGACAAGAGGAAATGGCCTCAAGTTGCACCCAGGGCAGTTGAGATTGGATGTGAGGAAGAATTTCTTTGCTGAAAGGGTTCTGAGGCATTGGAAGGGGTTGCCCAGGGCAGTGGTGGAGTCCCCATCCCTGGAGGGATTGAAGAGTCGTGTAGACACAGTGCTGAGGGACATGGGTCAGTCGGGGACTGGTCAGTGTTGGGTTCATGATGGGACTCGATGAGCTTAAAGGGCTTTTCCAGTTAAGGTGATTCTGTGATTCTCAGGGCTCAGCTGCTCAAGGAGCAGGAACACCATTGCGTGCTCCCGCCAAGCCCCCGTGTGACTGCTGTCCCCCACCACTGCCCACAGGCTGCTACCTCCGAAATGGCCTCCCCGCTGAAGCCAACACACTCAGGCAGAAGCAAATCAGGGCTGGCTTTGGCTCGTGCCCGTGTGCTTTAATCCAGTGGGTTTCCAAACACTTTGCAAAGCCTTGAGTGAGCGAGGGATGGAAGGTGGGGTGAGCACACCCCGGGGGGACCCTGCTGCCCCTCACCTAGGCCAGGTGGTACAAGTCCTTGGCCACCTGCTCCAGGCGGTCCCTGTACTCCAGGTGGGCGTAGAGGGAGGTGCTGACCCCTTGGAAGCCGTGCATGGCCCCCCACCAGCAGGCAGCGATGGCAGCAGTGGAGTCACTGTCACCCCCATGGAAGAAAGCTCGGTGAGCCAGCTCTGCCCAGGAGTCCCCGGCGCCCAGCAGCGCGTCGTAAGCGATCATGGGGGCATCGTGCCCGCTGCTGCCCCCCCAGCCGTCGTAGCTGAGGGAGGTGTAGAACGAGTCTCTCTCTTCCACGCCGTACTTGGGGGGGAAGGTGGGTGGTGAGACCCCATCTGATATCCCTCTCTCCACCAGGTATTTTTCCCATTGCTCTTCAAAGTAACGCCTGCAAAACAGGAGACAGGATGGAGGGGTGTAAGAGATGTCTCGTGGCAGAAGCATGTCCCCAAAATCTGCTGGAGTGAGCTGAGAACGTGGCACGTCAGGAGCCCGGAGCAATGGCTTGGCAAAATGGCAGGTGTCCCCCTTTGTCAAACTAGGGACAGGATTTACAGTGAGAGGCACAAGGACATGTCTCGGTGAGTTAAGATTTCCCCTCCCTCCAGCCACATGGGAGAAGGCAGCCCAGCACCTGCTGCTGTCGCTCTGCACAGGATTGAAAGGCTCAGAGCGAGAACTGAGTCATCCCCCCAGATTCAGAGCACCTCCACCCCGTGTGTGTGTGCCCCTGTGCAGAGCCGCGCTCACTGCACCCAGATTTGCTTATAACTTTCACACTGAGCTCAGCCCTGTGCCTGCTGCTGTTCCCCAGCCTTGCTTCCTAGCTTTCACCACATCACGGCTGCTTGAGATGACAAGTTTAGCTACTTCATGCTGGATCCAAAAAAATGTCACTACTACATGACCCAAACACAATCTGACTTGAAAAAGAAAATAAATAAGTTAGAGGTTTTCTTTTTCCCTGGAGGACTCGGACACTGTGTGAGTTGGTTTGATCCCACGGCACGCATGTGCTGCTTTAGTTTACCACAATGTGATTACAGAAGTCTAACCACCTCCCCCTCTCATTTGTGAGGTTTATGTTAATTATTTTAATTAACACAACCCAGTGCTGGGAGTGCAGCTCACCATTGCTTCATGTTCTCCTCCACGAAGAAGCCAGCGCTCTGCACATAGGCCTTTGCCCGTGGCAGCACCTCCAGCAGCCCCTTCCCCCAGGCCGGGGGGGGGACACCGTTCACCGCCAAGGCCGTGAAGAGGGCTGAAGCCAGGGACCCCAGATAGCCGGTGGGGTGGTGGTGGGTCATTCGGCCGCTCTCGATGCTGACTTGCACCAGGGTGTCCAGCTCAGCAGGGCGATGGAAGCGCAGCCCGATGCACATGGAGCGCATGGCAGCCCCGCAGCCTCCGGCCCGGGGGCTGAATGGGACCCTCCAACCGCCTGGTCGCCCCGCGTCCAGCTTCAGCGCGTTCTCCTGGCACGTGGCACCTGGGTGGGAGCAGCAGAGCCCAGGAGAGAAAGAAAGGAGAGAACAGAGTGATGTGGACACAGTGCTGAGGGACATGGGTTAGTCAGGGACTGGTCAGTGTGGGGTTAATGATTGGACTTGGTGAGCTTAAAGGGCTTTTCCAATCGAGGCAATTCTGTGTGATTCTGTGTAACACAGAGAAACAGAAACACGCACCAGTAGGTGACAGGGTCACATAGCTCAGGAACTGCAGGAAGACAGGCAGGGTAGCAGGGAAAAAAGCATTACTGTCTGTAAGGGACTCAGGCTTCCCCATAAAAACATCACTTGTCTGCTCATACATGTTTCTTGCTTTGAATTGAATCGTAGCATCACAGAATGATTTGTGTTGCAAGGAACCTTTAAACACATCCAGTCCAACCCCCCATACATGTTTCTTGCTTTGAACTGAATCATAGAATCACAGAATGATTTGTGTTGGAAGGAACCTTTAAACACATCCAGTCCAACCCCCCTGCAGTGAGCAGGGACGTCTTCAACTACATCAGGTTGCTCAGATGTGCTATTGCAAATTGCTGGTGCATCCTGCACATTCCCAGGCAGACCTGCTAATTCCTGGTTATGAAAATAATTTAAAAGTCTAGGGGGGTAAAAAACATTCTACTGCTGATTTATGTAATTTGTGTTGGGTTTATTTATATTTATTTTTTTATAATTTATCTATAAAACATGCATGTTATATATATTAGGTAAATTACGTGCACAGATCTCTAGATATCTAGATAGACATGTATAAATCCAAAGGGGGTTTGAGGAGCCATCAGATCACATCGGTCCTTGATCCAAGGCATGCCTAAGTACTTCTGTGTTTCTTCCTGACAGTTTTTTAGCCTCTTTACAGGACTCTGTAAAGACAGTGACCCCCCCACGCTCCCCAGGAATCAGCCTTCAGACTCCTTTAACATCCCACAGTAACCAGAGCCACGATTTTGTTATGCAGAGCATTTCCTTTTGTTTTAAACTGCTATTTGATAATTTCCTTAAATTCCCCTCTATTTCTTACATTACAAGAAGTAAGGACTTTCCATGCTCCATGCTATTCCGGACTGTGTGTACTTTCTCCCTGTTGCTCAGTTTTCTCCTGCTCTGAGCTGACACCCCAGTCCAATCTGCCTCTCTCCTGGTGGGAAGCCACACCATCACTCCTCCTGGCCCACCTCCATCTCTTTCATAATTCTGCTATTTACTTTTTTTAAAAAAAAATTACCCTGCTTCTTACAGTTCTTCAGAAACTCCCTTTTTAGTCCAGCACACTCATAGGATAAAGCCATCTGCACAAACACATCCAGGTGTCACAGCCCAGCCAGCTTCTCCAGCCAGGACCATGAAATAAGTTTTGAGAGCTAAGCACAAATATGTGTGTGCAAGGAAGAGGAAACAGGTTCAATCATTTAATTATCTTTGATTCTCTTCTATCTTTTGTTTTTCTCCTAAGTTTTCTGGCCAGATCTCATAATACTTCTTTTCCAGCAGAAAGGTAAATCAAGGGCAGGCTTCAAGCAGCTTCATTTGAGTTTTAATGTGTTGGACAGTGGTGAAAGTGGACTCAGACTAGTCTTCTCCTAACCACAGCCTGCCTAGTCCTCTCTCAGACACACAGGGTAACAGCAGCAGTTGACATGCTCATGCACCCCAAATTAAGACCACTGCTCCTATACTTTGCTGCCTAACCAGGACAGGTATAGCTGATAAACTTACAGGTGCTCTGTTACTTTGGAAGTCAAACTCAGTAGAACAGAGAAACAAGGAAGAAGCTTGGTCTGGAAATGTCACATAACTCAGTAATTCAACTACCTTTCGTGGAATTCAAGCACCATGAGCTTGGAGCTGGCTAATCACTGCACTAAATGCTCTGCAGAGCTGTTCACTTCTGTGTACACGCTTGGCAGAAGGATTTGGTACGTGGCACTCTGTTTTACCTGCACATGGCATTTACAGCGCCCTTGTCACCAAAATACCTCCACAGCCAAGCACAGCTTTCAGATTGGCTTCTGGATACGTGCTAAAAATAAATAACAGCCAGCTGCTGTCAGGAATAAGGTCAGGAGGATCCTTTTATAGTTCTGGTCTAAGTGTCTTTAGCTATTTCTTTTCCAACAGTGTTGTAACATTACATGGTTAGTAGATCAGCACAGGATGCAGTGTGAAGTCACCTACCCTGGTGGCATTTAAAAGACAGGTAAATGAGGTGTCAGGGGCATGGTTTAGAGGTGGAATTGGCAGTGTTGGGTTTATGGTTGGACTCGATGATCTTAAAGGGCTTTTCCAACCACTGTGACTCTGTGTGATGCTGTGAATGGGTGGAGCAGCTCCCCATGAATGGTTGTCCCAGACTGAAAGCAGCTCAGTCCTGTGCCTGTCAGGCTATTTGCCCCCACAAACCTGTCAACTGAAATCAACATTGAGAATGGAAATGTCCTATGCAAGCTTCCCCCACAGGAAAAAAATAAACAGGTTGCTGATGAGCACAGCCCACAATGTCAGGCCACTCTAGTTCCCATGAATTCCCCACAGCGTGGCCCAGGCACAAACCAGAGCTGTTACTTCACCACATCTGCCGTGCTGGCACACCAACCTCTCGCGTGATGCCACCATCACACCCTTCCCAGCAGATGAAACCTGTTGGTTTTGAAGTGCCACATAACCAGCCAGCCCCTGGGTCAGTCCAGATGTTCCTCACACATCCTTCTTCTCGGTGGTTTACAGGGTGAAAGCTGCTGGGCTGTGTTTGGTGTGGGTAGTACCAGGCTCTGCCAGGACTGATCACCACCAACCTCTAACCAAACTGCCTGGGAGTTTGTTTCTGTGATGTCTCAAAGTAGGAATGTGCTCAGGCCTCTAAATGTGCTTTCTGAATAGTTTATTAATTCAGTGCTGGCTGCTATGTGTCAAAATGCTTGAGCTATCAGCATAATTTCCAACTTTATGAAGATTAACAGAAAATTTAGGCATTTTTTCCAAAATCTAACTGTACAAAGCACTGCACTGCTGCCCTATGATAGGACATGAAAAAGAACCTGCCCAACAAAGCCACTTTTTTAATGATCTAAGCTGACTACCCTATTCCTATGTTCCTGGTAAAACAGATCTGCCAGGAAGACAAGGGGAAGGGGAGAGAGCAAAGGGACTAGGGTGGCTTAAAATCAACATCTGCATAACAAAAGCAAAACAAACTGTGTAACCTTGGTGAAACTGTGAGAAAGCCATTTCTTCAGGAGGTGTTTGGGGAGCTTGAGAGCAGGCAACTCAGTCTTTGATCAAAAGTGAGATTGTCCTCACATGAATTGTAGTCAAAAGAAAATGAGGAAGATGACAAGGCTCAAGCTGTAAGGAAATAGTGGTTATTTTGCAATAACAATTAACTTGCAGCTTTAAACCTGTGCATCCTATTTTAGGAGATGACTACTGATAACCTGCAAATGAAAACAAATTGTACAAAACAAATCAGTATACAACAGCTAGCTGAGACTCTTGTGATTTCTGAAATATTACAAGTATTATCCTCATGCTTTTAAAAAGTTAAAGCATTTGAAAGCTGATTTAGGATAAGCTGAAATCATGTTGTCAGGGCTTTTTTTAAAAACAGGTTTAAAAAAAAACCCACCAAAAACCTGCTGTAGGAGTTTTGGAATCAGGAAATTCTGTTTTGGAAATCTACCAAGGCCTGGTTAGAAATCCTTTGTACTATCAATAAAAAACTGAAAGTAACCTGAGGGGGGTACTGATCTAAGGAAAGAAGAAATACAAGCAAAAAGCAGTGTGTGTGTGAAGAAAAACAGCCTGAGAAAGCTTCAAGTACAACCAGAGGCCATTTCTGGAACAGGCTTCCATTCCACTTACTTAGACTCTTCATGAGCACAGACAATAACAGTTGTTTGGGATGAATCAATATACATAAAAAAGGTGAGTTAAAGCAACCACACTGGTAAATAATTCCACAGGGAGAGGACTTGGGCTAAAAGACAAAGAGTTTTGAAGCAGAAGTTTCCTGAAGAGCTGTAGAACCAGATGTGGTTGTACCATGAAAAAAGAAATATGGCCACATTTGGGTCACTTAATTAATTGGCTTCATTATCTGCAAAGAACAATGAATTTGGGGCTGTGGCACATCACAAAGAGCAATAATGGATATAGGGTATCCAGAGAAGGGCAATGGAGCTGGGGAAGGGTCTGGAGCACAAGTGTGCTGAGTTCCCAGCTGAGGGAACTGGGGGTGTTGAGCCTGGAGAAAAGGAGGCTGAGGGGAGACCTTCTGGCTCTGTCCAACTCCCTGCAAGGAGGGTGGAGAGAGGTGGGGGTGGGTCTGTTCAACCAAGGAACAAGGGACAGGACAAGAGGAAATGGCCTCCAGTTGTGCCCAGGGCAGTTGAGATGGGATGTGAAGAAGAATTTCTTTGCTGAAAGGGTTCTGAGGCATTGGAAGGGGTTGCCCAGGGCAGTGGTGGAGTCCCCATCCCTGGAGGGATTGAAGAGTCGTGTAGACACAGTGCTGAGGGACATGGGTTAGTCGGGGTCAGTGCTAGGTTCATGATTGGACTCGATGAGCTTAAAGGGCTTTTCCAATCGAGATGATTTTGTGATTCTGCAGGGATTAACCTGCCACTGAATTAAGAGGGTGAGTTCTCTCCTGGGGCTGCATACTTGAGGGACCCTGCCATCACCATTTGGTGACTCATAACATCGTGGGAATCCCTTTGTTACTGCAGGTTTTGGTTTTCAGGTCTGGACTCCCTTGCGTGGGTGAGCAATGTGACTTTCCCCCACTGTTTTGGGGGAACATCTTCTCTTGTTGAGTGAAAGTTGCAGCAGCAACTTTCCATTCTCAGCATGAAGGGCTGCAATTCCCTGGTGAGTACTTAACTTTGGCCAGAACAGCATCACCTTGGGTTGTGTTCTCAGTTAGAATCCATTTACTCTGAACTGCTGAAAGCAGTTACTGACATGCCACTTCTGACACTGGGGTTTATCAATATGGGATGGACACTCCAGACAGCTTTTCAGGGTATGGATTAGGTATTCCCTTTGGCAGTACATCAGTGGGCACTACGCTGTTCAGTGTCAGGATTTAAGCTCTCAGAGCCAAGCACCTTTCCTGTGGCTGCAGCAAGAGCACTCCAGAACGCTGCTGCAACAACATTCCCAACAGATTCCATTTTTTTCCACATTACTTTCCCCACTTCCCCCAAAATTTTATGACCTTAAGGGTCCATGGGCTCACTAAAGAAGTTGCATTTCTTTGTTTCTCTAGATAACTTGACCTTTCCTTGTCACTCTGGTCAGTGTCCATAGCAAATGTACTTTCAAATCCTTCACTTCCAAATGGGAACTGCTTTTGGGTATACTGCAGCTCAGTTACTCACAGAAGGACTACAGCAGGTGTCCTATTATCCTTAGCTATTAATTACTAACATTTTAATTTTAGGTTCTTCTCCTTTTCATCTCAGGGTTTAGTCACCAAGGTTAGATAATCAGAAGCTAAAATAGCTTGCAGGTGCTGTCTCACTGCCAGCTGTGGCTAGTCCACCTTGACAGACCCCATCAGCTGGGGGAACTATAAGGTGCTCCTCAAAGCAGCAGTGATCTCTTGGAAGTTTAATCTGTGGATCTCTGCTGTCCTGGTAAGCACTGTTACACCTTCCTAAATATTTTATTAATTAGGCTACTCCAACAACTGAGGCTATGTGTGTTAAAGTATCCTGATAGTTTAGCTCTTTACACAAGGGCAGGAGCTCACTGTGGAAAGGTTAAGCTGAGTAAATTCCTGTTTGAGTTTCCAACCTGGTTTACCTTGGAAGTGCACACCTCTGTCACACACTGCTCAGTGACCCTGAGAGCAATGCAGGATTTGGCCTTTCCCATGTTTAATGTCAAGGCAGAACATTCTTGATGTATTCTGGGCACTCCAGATAGTCACATCTAGGCAATTTAATTTTTTGATGTAGAAACTTTGCATAGAATTGCTGAATTTTGAGTGTTTCCTGGATACTTTGTGCTGCCTGCACTAGTCAAATCAGAGGCCCAGCCTCAGTAGCTCCAATTTAATTTTAATTCAAGCATCCATCAGTGCAGCCTCTCAAGGTGCTCTCCCTACATACTGCCAGTCTGTATGTGACCCATACTGTGACCCAAACTTGGCACCCTTGTGTCTGTGCAGAGAAAAGAGAGATGATGAAAGGACAGGGTTCAGAAAAAATGACTGTGGCCTGACTGTCCTGGCACAGAAAGGACAGTTGGAGCTAGCCAAAAGGAGACTTTGGGTTCAACTTCATTATTCCAAGCAAGGATCTTTGTGCCTTTAAATATCTTTTTATGTGTAATTTATTTCATTTATTACAAGAAGTTGTGTATTAATTCTCTGTTTAAATGTGTTGCTTTAACACAGCATCTCAAGGTGCACGTTATATATGGTTGAATTTGTGTTTTTCATCCACTGAGTGTAGGAAAAGATAACATCCCCAGCACAAAAGCCAGCATCCCTCCCCTGAGTTCAAGGCCAGGCCTCAGAATGATTTGTAAATGTGGGCAAAATAGTATCCTGTTAATCACAGAATTGCTTGGTTGGAAAAGACTCTGAGATCATTGAATCCAACCATAAAGAAGCTCAAACCACTTCAGCTTGCCTTATTCTGTTCTCTTTAGTTCATCCTGAAACAGGTGGAAAACTCCTGCCTTTATGTGCAAAAACATTTAATGCTGTTATCATCCAAAAGCAGAGGTGGGGCCAGCCTCAGCCCCAAGCTGCAGGAAAGGGAGAGGTGTTAGCAAGGGGACAGCCCTGCCCAGACAGCGTTACAGAGAGGTTACCTGGAGCTCTGCCCTCCATGTCATTCATGCACTCCTTGTAGTTCTTTGCAAGCAGGGAATAGAGATGCTCCAAATTTGGTTTCTTCCCGGCAGCTACGAGGGCTTCGGCTGTGGCCAAGTGCATCACTGTGTCATCACTGACTTTCCAACCCTGGATGCTGAAATTGCCCAGTCCCCCCATCTCTGCCAGCTCCTTGTGGATGGCTGGGCCACTCTGCAGGAACTCCCACTTCCCATTGTAGTAGCCCAGCGTGTCACCAACTGCGCTCAGCACCATGGATGCCACGTAGTTTTCCATCAGCCTAGGACACAATTTTTGCCCCAGGACTGCTTCAATGTAGAAAGCACTATGGAGGGGGGGGAAAAAAAAGGGAGATTAATTAAAAACTAAGTCTTTCCCAGTTCAGCACTGCTAAGCTCCATCAGGCTGGATACCTGGCCTAGCACTCATGCCTCCCTCAGAGGATATATTTCTTCCAGGCATGTGATTCCCTGTGGTCCTCTGGCTGTGGGCACCCACTAGTGGATAAGTGGGTGGCAGCTGTGGGCCAGGAGCAGCTGGCCACATCCTCCTAGGGTGGCAGCAGCCTGGGGTGACGCTGCATGTCGTAGTGGGGTCACAGACTGAAAAGCAAGGGTGGGGCTGTGGAAATATGTGCAGGTTGTTTGACTGTACCCATGATCCCCGCTCCCAGGAGGTCAGATCAGCTCCTGATGGCTTTGGTACCCTGGGGATAATGTGAGAGTGTCGCCAAAATCGGGAATGAACTTCTTAACACCAAGGTAGCCTTAAGAATCAGGAGTTCTTTACTGTGGCACCGGATGCGTGGGGGATCGCTCCACCACTCTCTCTACAAAAGCTTTATGCTATCAAAACATGCATGGTCATTACTTGTCCAGGAACTCATTAGCATATGTAAATGTCCCTTTGGCATGCGCACTTTCTCTCTCTGGTGGTCACTGATAAGTCTTCATTGCTGCATCCTTTGGGTCTACTTTTCCTTTGCGTATGCCTGTTTCCAACACTTCTGGCTACCTTGTCCTAAGGAGATGGCTCAGCACGTTCACTTGTCACAGCCCAGTGGTCAGTAAAACAAAGTCTTAATGCTTCTATGAACATTAAGGTAATAAACCTTGATTTCTGAAATTATATGCCAAATCATGGAATTGTAGAGTGTTGTGAGTGGGAAGGGACCCACAAGGATTATGGAGTCCAGCTCCTGTCCCTGCACAGGACAAGCCCAACATTCACACCATGTCCCTGAGGGCACATGGTGGCCAAATGCTGCTGGAATCTTGTCAGGCTTGGTGCCATGAGCACCTCCCTGGGGAGCCTGTGCCAGTGCTCCACCACCCTCTGCCTCAAGAACCTTTTCCTCATGGCCAACCTCACCCTCCCCTGCCACATCTTCCTGCCATGTCCTCTGCTCCTGGCGTTGGTGGCCAGAGAGAAGAGCTCAGCGCCTGCCCCTCCTCTGCCCCTTGGGAGGAAGTTCCAGACCGCCAGGAGATCTCCTCTCAGTCTCCTCCAGGCTGAACAAACCAAGTGACTTCAGCCTCTCCTCGTACCCTTCCCCTCTAAACCCTTCACCAATTTTGTAGCTTTAGATCTTTTTTTAAACTGTTGTTCTTAACTTCAGTACTAAATTAACGATTAGAACAGGCCTGGGCGTTTACAGTCTCTCTGGGTGAGTTTTCTGCAATTGCCTAGTTCAAAGCTAACAATCCTCACTTATACATTATGCTTTACAATTTTCTACTTCTTATTCAAACCCAACTCTTCTATATAATAAAATCTTGATTATTTTGTGCTTGCAACAAAGCCGAGCTTGTTCGTTCTAGCAGGGGATAAGCACCGGGGGGCCCTGGGCAGTGCCTGGTCTCGCTGCACGGTGCGGGCAGAGCTGCCCATGCCAGCGGGCACTGCCAGCGATGTCCCCCTCAAAACACCCCGCTCCTCCTCCTCCTCCTCAGGGTTCGCTGCGCCTCCCGGCGAGGCCCTTTCGCTTGGGAGAAGCGGGGCTGGCCGAGCCGCTTGGGAGCGATACCCCCGGGCCGGCTGCGGCGGCCTCTTCCCGGCCGCAGCGGGTACTTACGCAGCCAGCCCTGCGAGCAGGAGCCGCTGGGGCCGGTCCCTCCTCGGGAGCGGCAGGCACTTCCCTGGGGACATCCAGCGGGGCGTCCGTGGGCCTCGCTGCCTGCCTGAGCCGCCTCCGCCCGGCCCTGCCCCTTCGCGGCCTCCCGGGGCGGTGCGACCGGCCCGGCGGCGGAACAGGCTCCTCCTTGCCCGGCGGGGCCCTGCAGCCGCCCGGCCCGGGGGTATCGCTCCCAGAGGCGGCCGCCATGTCCCTCAGGGGAACCCGGCATGTCCCTCAGGGGAACACAGCTGTCATTTTCGGGGTTATCTCTTTCTCGGTGCCCTCAGGAGTGTAACAATCGGCTCAGAAATGAAGCTGCCCCATGGAAATGAAGTCACCGCATGGAAATTATTGATTTATTTATTTTTAAGTAGAAATGAAAGGCGCTTTCAGCATTTCCCCTGCTTTTTCTGTTGAAACTGTTCACTAGCCGCATGAGCAGCCCCGCTCCTCCCGGCTGAGTCCCAGCTGGGGCAGCCATCTCCTGTGTGGGACTAGGGCTGGCCTGGGCCCCGCTCAGGCTCTGCGCCGGGGAGGGGGTCCCCAGCATTTTTCAGCTGTGGTTTTGCTTTCCCCATCTATTTTCAGCCTCACTTTCTCTTTCCTCATCCATTTTCAGTCTCCACTCGCTGCCCGGGTGACCCCAGCCTCCTCCAAACCAGGGCTGGTCTTTGTCACATCCATGTTGTGTCTTGCGGCACGTAATGATGCCGTTGCCTTGCTTTATCCTTTATTTTTGATGGTGGTGGCTGAGGGCATCGCGTGAATGGGTGAGGAAGGGACAGCAGCAAGAAGCAGGAGCAAGAAACAGGATGGAGCATGGCTCAAGTTGGGTTTTGTGGAGGCCAAAGCTTCTTACTGACCAATGGTCACTTGATGTGCCTCACACCAGGTCTCCAGAGTCCCCATTCACCCCAGAAGGTACCAGCACCTCTTACATGAAGGGAAAAAGAAAATCCCCCCCTTGCCTATGAGAGAAAGCGGTGGTAGTTTTTGAGCTGCAGCCCTGGGGGATTTCAGGGCAATCGTGAATGTAGAGCTGGGTCAGAGCAGAGTCCCTGGGGAATTTGGGGGCAAGTGAGAGCAGGGGGGCTGGAGCGTGGTCCTGGGGATTTCAGGTAGCGGTGGTTCAGTATGCGGTGCCCATTCAGGTATCTGCTGCTCCTCCGCACCCTGCTGCAAACATGGAGCTTGAGAAGCCTCTGGTAGAGAGAATAGTGACAGAAAAGGAAGTGGGAAAAGAAGCTGCCGCTGTCTCAGCGCTGCCAGCGGTGCCTGCTGACCTTTTCTGCCTCTCTGCTTTGTTCCGTTTTATACAGAAATTTACTCCCCATTTACTCAGGTTGGCACAGCGCTTAAAAGCAAAACGGGGTTTTTCTCTCCTAAATCCTGGGTCTGTGAGAGGGCAAAAACCCCTCTTTGCTTGTGGCTGGCTATCTGTGAGAAAGGCCTTCTGCTGCAGCCTGAAAGGCAGAGGAGCGGAAAGGAAAGTTGCAGTGTTCCCCAAAGGGACAGAAAAATGGGAGAACACCTCTGCATCAACACAAAATGACTGTGGCACCGAGGTCTGTGGGTCTCACGGTTGTTTCCTGGTTCCTGAGTTCTTTCAGCTTCCTAAAACCTGAAACCAAGACGCGCAGTGGAGTTAAGTGACATCAGAGATGCGTCACAGACAAACTTTAAGGGCTCCTCGCTGACAGAAGGCAGATGATGGGCCAGCAGCAGGAACCTGCAAACGCAAGGTGGGGAGGGCGGCAGTTTTCAGGCTAAAATGCATGCATTGATCCCAAAGGGATGATCCCAAAGGGATCTCCTTGTGCAAGTCCCACGAGGTGGGCGAGGAAGGCACGACCACTCCCGCTTGGCAAGGGTAGCCTTCTGGTGCTGAGCCATGCAAGAGTTAAAGGCTTGCCATGTTGCACCTTTCTGGGGTTTTTGTTGTAATTTTTTCTGTTTTTTTAAATGAAAATTTAGGCTGCGGTGGACCAATGGCCAGGATATGCCTTCTGGAAAGTACCACCTTGGAGCAGCTCACTGACGTGCCCCTGCCATGTGTTGGACACTGTGGTTAGCACTTGCTTAGGCTCAGAATTTTCCTTCATATTCATCTGGAAAAAAAGGGTAATTCTTTCTGACTAAAAAAAAAATAATATGTGGCTTTCTAGAGAGCCCAGGGTTGAGGGCTTCTATTTGGAGGGGCTGTGAAGGAAAGCATTGCAGTGCTGCAACTGCGTTCTGTTTTAGACCCTGTGGGACATTTCCTCAGAACTATGAGGCCTTCAGGCCAGGTGCTGGAAGAAGATGAACATTAAAAATGCACAGTGCACCCTTTTTAACACAGCAGTGCCTGTTCTAGATCCTACAGCTGTTCCCAGAACGGGACTGCGAGGGAACATCTGGAATTGTCATTTTTCACCTCTCCTATTCATTTTCTCTTTGCCCCCCCCCCCCCCCAGTTTCAAAGGTGACTTTCCAAGGGATCTTCTGGAGCCCTCAGGCATGTTTGTTGTGCAGCAGGTTTGTGCCAACCCCTAAACAGCCTCTCATTCTTTTAATGGAGTTGGGTTTTTTTCTCTGTAATGACCACATGCATTTTTTTTTGAGTGGGGAATATTTCTGGGCTTACCCTAATTCTCAGTCCCCAGGTGCGTGTCTCTCTTTGTCACTGGCCACTAAGTAATAATACACTATAACAGGGGCATTCAAAACAGGGGCAGCAAATGCCACGTGAGGTCTGCTTGGGACATGGCTCTGCGGGGAGCCCCGGGCAGCGATTGCTGGCGAGGCAGCGATGTGTGACCCTGCACGCGCGTGCGAGGGAAGTGCTCGCTGCTGCAGGATGCTCGGGGTCTGGCTGGATGTTTGCTGCAGGAGACAGGCACCCAGCAGCATTGAAAGGTTTGACTGAAGCAAGTTTTGGAGATGGCAGCAGAGGAGGTACCTCTGGGTGACCAGTTTGGTTTCAGGGAATACTGGATTTCAGCCTCTTCATCAAGAAACCAGACTTCACTGCAGCAATAGAATCCCAGACTGGTTTGGGTTGGAAGGGACCTTAAAGCTCATCCAGTTCCAACCCCCCTGCCAGCAGCAGGGACACCTTCCACTAGACCAGGTTGCTCAAAGCCTCATCCAACCTGGCCTTCAACACTTCCAGGGAGGAGCAGTCTCTGGGCAACCTGTTCCAGTGTCTCACCACCCTCACAGGAAAGAATTTCTTCCTCATATCTAATCTAAACCTCCCCTCTTCTAGTTTAGAGCCATTTCCCCTTGTTCAAATAGCTGCCTCTTTCTGTCCACTCTTGCCCCTTTCCCAAGAGAGGGTCTGGCTCACTGCCCAGTGAAACAGTGGAAATTTAGTGTGATCTGTGCATTGTGGCACCTGCTCCTAAAAGCCCTCTTTAACACAGGTTTAAAAAGAAAACTTTAAAAAATACCCAAAAAACCTCCACCAAATATGGTTTCAAATAACCATAATGCTGCAGAGTGGAAGATAAGCAGGATAATTGCTTTATCACAGAGAGAAGCCCTGCAATGCCAACTTGGGACAACCAGCAAGGTCAGTGACACAGGGAACACCTCCTGGATGAGCTGAGGGCTGTGATCACCTCTCCCACATCCACATCTAGCAAAAGGAACTGCAAATTCATCTTTACTGCCTCTCCATTGGGTTTGTAGTTGGCTTGTTTGTAAATGGGAGTGTGTAGGGACAGGGACCTCCCCAGCAGGCTTCAAGTCCTGCTTTAGAGCCTGGGGACATGAGTGAAGCAATCCTGGACAGCTCCTGTAGACCTGGGGTTTGACTTAACCTGTGGATCTGAGGCTGCAGGGCTGGCAGATCAGTTGCTCCTTGATATAAACCAAGTGACATTTTCATTGTCAGTTGTGTGCCCGTGCTGGCACTGTGCTCCCCACCTGCAGGGTGAAGGCATCCGCGTTGCCATCCCTTCTGCTGCCTTCTCTCCATGAGCTTCTGGCAGCTGTGTCCCTGTCCTTTCTGAGCATATCAGGGCAGGAGGACTAGGGGTGTCGTGCCAGCGAGCAGAAGGGCTCCTCAAGCCTGCCTTACAACCACTCAACTCACCTCACAGCCACTGACAAGCTGAATTTGGAGGTCCTTGGCACTTGCCAATGAAGATAAGCCATAGCAGGATGTGGTGGACTAAACATTGCCAGCTGCTTGGTGATGGGAGGAGGTCTCCTCAGGCTGTAGGTTTGAAACTGATGCTTTTTCTGCACTGTGGAAGCAGCAATGTTTAAAGTGTTAAATGTGCTTTCTGCTTTGAGAGCACGTTTCTCGTTTTGGTGTAAAAATATATGGTCTGGAGAACATAATTATGGGGTGTGCTGTGGAAAAGATGTGTCAGGTGCCAGGAGAATGAAGAACAGCCGCAGCAGAGGGAGTTCAGCCTTCTGGGACAGACAGCACAGCGTGTCTCAGGATGCCAGCTGAAGCTCTGCTGAGGCTCCTGGTGTTGCAATAGCAGCAGATGTGACCAGGCATGTGTGGTTCGTGCAGGCAACGCGTGCTTCCACACTACAGTGGAGGCAAATTAACTCATGGGCCACTCCAAAAACTGCTGTTCCTCCTCTTTCCCTCCAGCTTTTCCTCCTCCCAGCTGCACACACCCACCTCCTGCTATGAGGGTCATCCACCTGCAGCGTGAAGCCCGTTTGGCCCTCCATCCTGCCAAAATACAGTCAGGTGAAGGTGAGAGAGTGTAAAAATAAGGGTGGGAAAGGAACAGAGCTGGGCAGTAGGGTCTTCTCTTACTTCTGCCACCAAGTTAGAATCAGAGAGTCATGGTGGTTGGAAAAGACCTTTAAGATCACCAGGTGCAACCATAAACCCAACACTGCCAATTCCACCTCTACACCATGTCCCTGAGCACCTCGTCTGCCCGTCTGTTAAATCCCACCAGGGAAGGTGACTCCAGCACCTCCCTGGGCAGCCTGTTCCAGTGCTTGACTGCCCTTTGGGTGAAGAAGTTTTTCCTCAGATCCAATCTAAACCTCCCCTGGTGCAACTTGAGGCCATTTCCTCTTGTCCTGTCACTTGTTACCTGGGACAAGAGACCAGCTTCCACCTCTCTGCAGCCTCCTTTCAGGTAGTTGCAAGTGTGTTCAAGCTGTCTAAGGAAATCACAGGTTGTGGACAAGCTTGAGAGCTAAACTCAGGCACTACCTGAGGTCTGGGAAAGCAGAAGGATGGAATGGTGCTTAGAAACTCCTGTTAGTTTATTTGAGGAGCACTTATAGGACTAGGACCTGCCAGGCTGCAGGATGATTTTCCTCAGCTTGAATGACTTAAACTGAGACTAGGCAAAATCCTAGGTATGACAGGTTAGGAAAAGCCCTGTGGTGGCTTTGAGGTATTTGATTGGGTGGTTATTTTCCACCACAGGGATTTCTCTGATGCTGGGTTGAAACCTGAGCTTTCTCTCCTGCCTTTCTCTTCCGGCTATTTCTTCACTAACTCGTTCTAAAACACTGCTGGTCTGGGAATGACTCTTACTTTTGGCCATATACTAACAGAACTAAGAGGCATGAGAATTAGTGGGAAAGGGCTTAGGGACAGCAAAACACGACATTTGAAAGGTTACTTCTGCATTTGATTCTTCATGAATTGGATTTCAGAGAATTGGGAAGTGCTGGTATGTGACAGAAGAGGAACATATGAACAAGAACACTGAATGCTCTGTTTTATCCATTGGTCTGACAAGGCTTAAAAATATCTGCCTGCTTCCTTGCTGTACTTACGCACTCTGCGTGATGCAATTCAATGGTGACATGGTCTTGATGCATGGAGAAGTCCTCCTGGAAGGAGGAGCAGGGAGGTGTTGCAAGGACATCAACTGCTGGTCTGCACTCTTCTGGCTTCCTCCTCTCCGTGTTTGGCTGGTTCACAGCTGCATTAGGACTGGGAGGGAGAAGTGCAGTGAATGGCAAAACCCAAACTGGCATTTGGATGTGCCAATGGGATATTCCAGATCATGTCATGGCAGTATAGGAACCAGGGCTGAGTGGAAGACAGGGTTATTCACTTGGGGATTGCTTGGGCTCACTCTTCTGGGGCTTCTGGACTGTGTCAGCTCTGGGATCTAATCTAAAATACCTTTCCTATGTTACTTCCTGCGAGCAGTTGTTTAACTACTTGATTAGACAAGCTATTAAACACGGTGGCTTTGAGCTCCAGCAGCAACTAATACCATTGGCATTTTTATCAATATTCTTCTCATAACAAGTCTTACCCTGAAACCAAAACACAGCTCTTCTAACTGCTAAAAATAAAATTAACTCTATCCTAGCAAAACCAGGACAGATAGTGTTTGAGATCTGGGAGGAGATGGTGTGTCACTGATCTGCCAGGTATGTGGCTGCACAGAGCTGCAAGGCAGTGTAAGATTATTTGGTTTGGGGGAAAAAGCCCCCATATTTGATTGGTGATATCTGTCAGGCCACATGTTGTCAAAAGTTAGTTGAAACTTAAGGAAATCCCAACTCCAGAGCGAGGGAGGTGTGGGAATAAGGATGCTGCCCCTCTTCTAGGTCCAGTATTGCTGTGGTCCATATCCCCCCCAGTGAGGGTGGCTCTGCACCACCTCTGAGCAGTCACTTCTGCTTGGAGCAGAGGAAGAAATAACACTCTGTGTTGAAGACCCCCTCGCTATGTTCCATCCCAACCCCTCAGCAGCAGGAGTGCAGGATGGCTTCTTGTTTGACATAGATATGACAAGAGCATGGGCTGAGGAGTCAGGTTTGTGTCAGAGGAGGTGTTTGCTGGGTGTGGGAAGCGTGTTGGTCTCCAGTCTGTCAAAGCCGCTGTCACACTGGAGTAGCTTGGGGACTGTAAGAGGCAGAGGAGTGTGAGATCTTTTTGCATGCTGTTCTGTCATCTGCTTGCACTGGGACTGGTGCTTGGGAAGTGAAATGTTGCTTATCCCATCCTCAGTCTCTGGAGCTTTCTCATTTTTTCCACTGACTATCCCTGAGATGCCAGCTGCTTTGATGTAACCTAGCCATGCGTGCCTTAAGCTGTCTTGGCTGTGAGATAGTGAAACCTGTGAGGCTGCACTTGGACTGACACAAGTGTGTCCAGCCATAAAGGAGGCTGGTGTGAGGAACCCTTAGGTGCCTTGTGCCATGGCCAGGAGGAAGCAAAGCAGAAGAGCTGATTGTGCTCCTTGATGAAAAGGAGGTGGTTGTATGTGTGGGTGGTGGTACAGAGAAATGAGGGACAACATAATCCCCAAGTTCAGGAACTGGCACGTGAAAACACAGGCCAGTGGTAAGAATTTCTACCAGTGGAGCCTAGCAAACATCATTGCTGTGATTAAGAAACCAAGGCTGGAGAGGGATGAGAGCTGGGATCTCCAAGCAGGCAAGTAGCCTGACCTCAGTAAATGGGAAATGAGATAAAGTGCAAAATGAGTTTACCAAGGCTATCTCATGCCAGGCTGTGTAGCAGTAGGTTTATTTTGATAAGATAATTGACTATGTAGACAGAGGACTTGAGAAAGGCAATCCTCACAGTGCTACAGGCAAAGCCATTAAGCTGGAGAACCCGGGGATTAATGCGAGCGTCGTAAGGATTTACCTAAAGAAAGGAGTTGAGGAGGTTGTGCCTCAAGGGAAGCAAGCAGGGTGGAAAGGGGTTATTAACGATGCTGCTCAGAGGGGTGATCCTGTTTCCTGAGCAAGAAAACAAGCTCTAATCAGATTCAGGTCAGATTTGAAGGGCTACTCACTGCAGAGATCGCTCAGGCTGCGGCATGAGAAGAGCCGATGGCACCGAGGACTGGAATAAGGGGAACAGGATAGAAGCCAGCAGCCCAACGCGCAAGCTTGCGTGTGCAGGGAGTAGCTGTAAGGTGTTTTGCTGCCCAGCTTGTTCCCTGACATTTGGAAATTACAGAGGAAGGGGAGTTTTGATTGATTGATTGATTGATGATTGATTGATTGATTGATGAAGAGTTCTCACCATAATGTAGCTGAGAAAAAGAAGGTGACTGCAGATAAGATCTCTCCAGCTGGTTTAAGGCTTGGGGGAGAAGCTGCTGTGTGGGGAGAGACCAAAACAGCATGGCCAGCACCCAGAGGTGTGCAGGGTGATGGCTGTTGGGTGGGAGAAGCTCCGTGGCAGTGATAGCAGGGTGCTGATGTTGGAAAATGGATGATGCCAGTGCCTCACCAGGGTATTTGAGGTTTGCCTTCCCACAAACCCACTGCAAAGCCACAGTCATTCAACAGGGCTGGCGATGCCACGTGTCCACTGCTCACTGTGCCACCTTACCCTGGGGCAGATCTTCCCTGCTGTAGTAAGGACAGGGTTGGTTACTTGGGAAAGTTCTCCCAGACCTTTTTCGCTTCAGACTTCTTTCCAAAGGCAATCTTAGGGCTGCTGGTGGTGCTTGAAAGGTTGAAAGCTTCTGAAAACCAGGGCTCATCTGTAGGATGCTAGAGAGGGAACCTGTGTGTACATGGGTGCAGGGAGCACAGCTGCCAAACAGGCCAGCAGTTGCTTTGTTTCTTCTCTTGGCTTTTCATGAGCATGTTTAGGTCTTGGGCCTCCCCTTGGTCTTTGCCCTCTCCTGGTGCCCTAAGTGGAAGATGAGATACGTTGGTGGAGCAGCTGAATTCAACAGATGGGCTCCCCTGAGCCTCACAGCGAGTGGATGGTGCCTCTGAAGGAAGGCATAACCAAGCACAAGGTCACTGTGCTCCAGAGGTCCGAGGGTTTCCATCAAAAAAAGCGTGATGCCCATGTCAAGGGGGAAGTCCTAGGGCTGGCACTTACAGAAAATCACTTTTTTTTTAGGTTCAAAGGGAAAAAGAAACAAACCAAAGCTGGACACCACATTTAGGTTTGAGGTTCAAATGTTTTCAGGTTTGGTTCTTGTTTTAGGCTTTGGGGGCTTTTGCTTTTGTTTATTTTCTCCTGAACTCCCCCTCCCACCTTCAAATGTCAACCTGGCAGGTTTCTGGAATTGAGTCCTTTTTGAGCTTTGCTTCTGAATTTGCACTTCCCATGTTGCTGTCTGATTTGTGTGTACACTAGAGTGAGCTACGTCTGGGGATGCATTGGCAAGGACACATACAGAGCTGTTTGTAAATAAGCAAATTTGCCAAAAATTGTTGTGTTTGGCAAGGAAACTACTCCAGCATGAGGAGTGGCCAGTCTGCAGGTTGCCAGCACAACCTCGCTGCAGATGGAGGTTTTGGAGGCTTTGTGTACTGATCCCTTGACTGAGGACATGTCAACTGAAACCACCTAATGCTTTGTAACACACAGAGGGACATATTTGTCCATAGAGTTGGAAAAAAGCAGAATCTCTGACAACGCTTTCCTGACCATTGAATTTCTTATTCCAACGCAGAAACAAGCCAGAGCCCTGTAAGGATATAACCTCAGCACAAGGGAAAAAAAAAAGCTTCTTATTTTCTCACTGTTAGTCTCAGAAATAGATGTTTCTTTTTCTCTCCTCTCCTCTCCTCTCCTCTCCTCTCCTCTCCTCTCCTCTCCTCTCCTCTCCTCTCCTCTCCTCTCCTCTCCTCTCCTCTCCTCTCCTCTCCTCTCCTCTCCTCTCCTCTCCTCTCCTCTCCTCTCCTCTCCTCTCCTCTCCTCTCCTCTCCTCTCCTCTCCTCTCCTCTCCTCTCCTCTCCTCTCCTCTCCTCTCCTCTCCTCTCCTCTCCTCTCCTCTCCTCTCCTCTCCTTTTCTCTCCTCTCCTTTTTTCTCTCCTCTCCTTTTTTCTCTCCTCTCCTTTTTTCTCTCCTCTCCTTTTTTCTCTCCTCTCCTTTTTTCTCTCCTCTCCTTTTTTCTCTCCTCTCCTTTTTTCTCTCCTCTCCTTTTTTCTCTCCTCTCCTTTTTTCTCTCCTCTCTTTTTTTCTCTCCTCTCCTTTTTTCTCTCCTCTCCTTTTTTCTCTCCTCTCCTTTTTTCTCTCCTCTCCTTTTTTCTCTCCTCTCTTTTTTTCTCTCCTCTTCTTTTTTTCTCTCCTCTTCTTTTTTTCTCTCCTCTTCTTTTTTTCTCTCCTCTTCTTTTTTTCTCTCCTCTTCTTTTTTTCTCTCCTCTTCTTTTTTTCTCTCCTCTTCTTTTTTTCTCTCCTCTTCTTTTTTTCTCTCCTCTTCTTTTTTTCTCTCCTCTTCTTTTTTTCTCTCCT
Source organism: Caprimulgus europaeus (assembly GCA_907165065.1). The sequence continues at coordinate 4,816,176 of OU015523.1, read as the reverse complement.
CTTCTTTTTTTCTCTCCTCTTCTTTTTTTCTCTCCTCTTCTTTTTTTCTCTCCTCTTCTTTTTTTCTCTCCTCTTCTTTTTTTCTCTCCTCTTCTTTTTTTCTCTCCTCTTCTTTTTTTCTCTCCTCTTCTTTTTTTCTCTCCTCTTCTTTTTTTCTCTCCTCTTCTTTTTTTCTCTCCTCTTCTTTTTTTCTCTCCTCTTCTTTTTTTCTCTCCTCTTCTTTTTTTCTCTCCTCTTCTTTTTTTCTCTCCTCTTCTTTTTTTCTCTCCTCTTCTTTTTTTCTCTCCTCTTCTTTTTTTCTCTCCTCTTCTTTTTTTCTCTCCTCTTCTTTTTTTCTCTCCTCTTCTTTTTTTCTCTCCTCTTCTTTTTTTCTCTCCTCTTCTTTTTTTCTCTCCTCTTCTTTTTTTCTCTCCTCTTCTTTTCTTTTTTGGCAATTTTTTTATAGCCGTATCTGGTACATAAAATTTCCTCCCGGCAGAGCTAATGCCTTTAAAATGAAGCCTAACCGTGCCGAAAGCGGAGGGTAACAGTGCCTGGCAGCGCTGATTACAGGTAGTGCTTTCTGCTTTTAGCAGAGGGTATAATTCTGCTCTTCAGGCCTGACTCCTATTGCAATCAGTGCTGCATTGTAGAGACAAATCTGTGTCAAAACAGTATTCACACTTGCAAACACTGTGCTTGTCCATGTGGGGAAATTGCAGGTAGGAAGCTGGGCTGCGAGGTAGCAACATGCTCATTGATTCTAATTAACTTCTCATTTACATGCTGTTAGTGGGCACTGGGTGTGATTTGCTTTATTCTGTTCTCAAAGACAGGAGAGGTGCAAACACAATGGTTTGGGTGAAATTATATCCCACAGTCATGATTTAATGCCTGGCTTCTGCCAACAGGGTCCTGTCCCTTCTCTCTGCCCTCAGCTCACCAGATCCTGCTGAACCCTGGTTCTGGGCTCATCTGATATTCTGGTAAATTGATGCAACTCACAAAGATGGCCAAGAAAAGCAAGTTTATTTTGTTTATTTTCTTTGCTGAGTTAGTGTGTTGAACCAGATTCCAAAGGGGCACTGAGGGATAAATGTTCCAGAGTGAGAATTGTCCCTCTCTCTGATCAACCATATGGAAGTAATTCTTGGGATTTTTACAAGGCTGCATCTTAGAAACCAAGCACCATGTGAATCAACTGTGGATTATTAAAATCAAAACAACATCCTGACAAGCAAAACTCACTTGCAGGTTGTCAGCCTTTAGTCATATTGACAGATTCCTCAAGTTGGCAGGACAAATGCCCAGCAGACCTCATGTAGAAGGTCAATCTAAAGAGCTGCTTCTCAAACATACTACTTCATACCACGATTCATTCCTCTTAGGCATGCATTTTCATATCCAGACGCTGTCACGTAGACACACATGCTTCAACGTTTACTTACTTACGTTTGCACTGCGCCAGTTTCTCATTGTCACTGTGGTTTTATGATTAGGACAGCTTGAACTTCCACAGACCTCTGCAAAAGGGCTACAAAGATGATTAAGGGGGTGGAGTGTCTTTCTTGTGAAGAAAGACTGAGAGAGCTGGGTCTGTTTAGCCTGGAGAGGAGAAGGCTGAGAGGGGACCTTACCAGTGTTGATCAATATCTAAAGGGCGGGTGTCAAGAGGATGGGGCCAGACTCTTCTCAGTGGTGGCCAGGGACAGGACAAGGGGCAATGGGCACAAGCTGGAACACAGGAGGTTCTGCTGAAACATGAGGAAAAACTTCTTTCCTGTGAGGGTGCCAGAGCCCTGGGACAGGCTGCCCAGAGAGGCTGTGGAGTCTCCTTCTCTGGAGATGTTCAAACCCACCTGGATGCCGTCCTGTGTGACCTGCTCTGGGTGACCCTGCTCTGGCAGGGGGGTTGGACTGGATGATCTCCTGAGGTCCCTTCCAACCCCACCATTCTGGGATTCTCTGAACACCTCTAGGACTGAGCTCCTCAGACCTCACCTCTATGTGGTCTCCTCTGAAGCCAACTCGGAGCCTTACACTTTTTTTCCCCTGTGATTACAAGGGCAGGCTCTGTTCCCCAGGTAACACAGAGCAATACTGTCCTGTCTGCATAAGAACCAGATTAAAAATCATCTTCCCCATGATGCAGTCACTTGTGCCAAACAGCAAAATGCCTGATTAGGCAGGCTTTCCAGGTGTCCTCAGCTGCACTCTGGCACTGCTAACACCCAGAGCAGGGAGCAACAGCCCTCTGAGGCAGGAGAACCAGGCAGGGAGTGTGCTGTAAAGGCACACACCACGAAGCAGCAGCCCTCTGAGGTCAGGCAGGTCCCTTGTCAATGCTTGCCCATTTCTGCATTTAAATGTTTTGTGTAATAGAACAAAAAAAGGGAAAATTCAGCTCAGCATGCACTATTAGGTGCTGTGTTTCAGTGGTGTCTACCTGATGGCTCACCTGGTGCTGTGTTGTCCCTGCTCTCTGTCCCAGGGCAGCAGTGAGGGTAGTCAGGACAAGGCTCTCTCATCTGCAGTCATACCCTCACAGAGCTGCTCTGCCATGGCAGCCTAAGCTGCTTGTGGAAACAGGACCAAGGCTCTCAGCCCCTCGTGAGCCAGCAGAAGCCTATGGTGCAACCAGCACCAATAGTAATTTAGAGCCCAGTACAGCCACCAACAGAGTTTGAACCACCCATGTGCTCAAGTAGCTGGTGCAAATGTAAAAAAAATAATATATATATATATAAATAAAAATGTGGCTGTGTCTTCCTCACAACCTGCTCCTGCCAAGGGCTGTGACTCCCTGGCCAGGCACTGCTGAGGAGAACCAGCATATCTGCAACTCTATTTTCACACACTGGTGTGGAAACCATGGGAGATTGGGTTCTGCTTTATGAGCAGATGAACCACCTCTGTTGCAAGAGAAGAGCTTGCAGGTACCAACCTGGAGGGGTGGTGGTGAGAGCAGCTGTGGGGGCAGAGACCCACTCACTCTTTCCTGCGTGGACCACGTGAGCACGCTGGGCTCTTGTGCGTGGTGGTTACACAAACAGCGATCGAGTGGAGCCCGGGCAGCGGATTGCTGTGAGGGTAATTGAAGAAGGTTAATCCCAGATTATTAAGGCAAGTTTGGTTTTTGGCAAGAAGCACTGGTGCTTTGAGCAGTAAAAATCAAATATCCACCCAGTAATCGGGCCGATGTTACACTTGCCAAGCAATGTGGGTGCATTTTGCAGTTGCTTTACTGGAATTAATTTCCCACCTTTCCCCCTCTCTGTTTCTGAGTTTAGAAGATATTTTTTAAACTTTATTTGTCACTCCTGACTTACCATGGCAGAGCAGACATGCCACTTGTGCTTTCTGATGCACCATGTCACCAAAGCACATTGCTTATCTGTGCATGGCCAGTCCAGCACCAAGCAGTGCTGCCTCCCTGGGTGTTGCTGGGCTCTGGTCCTAGCTGGCCACTGTGCTTGTGATATTTGTCCTGTCCCCAGCACGCTTGGACAGCAGTGATTCTCCATTGGTCTTAGGAGTGCAGAGTGTGGCACTTCAGACTACTGAGATAAGGGAGCTGTGGATTTGACTAGCTGAATGATAATGGGAAATAGAGTCTGTCTGCCAGCTTGGATGTTCTCTCATTGCAAAGCTCTTGGCCCTCCTGCTGCAGCATGCAAACCACTCTTGAAAGCCAGAGGACTGATCTCTGGAGCAATGCATCACGCTGGACAGGCTGTAAAACAACAGTGCACCAAGCCCAGAGCACTGTGTGGGGGCAAACGCTGCCTCTGAGCCAATCTCCCAGGTTTAAAATGGCTTTCACAGGTCCAGTGAGGACTTCCTTGGGTGCAGGGTGGTGGAGAAGCACAGTACCTAAGGGATGATGCCAGGGGAGGGATCCCCAGCAAACACATGAGAACTTTGCTGAACACAGGGAGAAGCCTGAGCCCAGCATGGGGACACTGCCTGAGGTTTCCTCCTTCAGCTGGCCTGAGCACCAGTGCACATCGAACACCAAACCCCCTGAAGTGGGCCATCACCCAGCAGTGTCTTTGGATGAAGTTAGTTTTGAGACCACTCAGTGAAGGGTCTAGGACACGAGAGGGGCAGGCTCCCTCCTGTGCTGTGAGGGGTTGGTGCTGTCTGTCCTGCCGTGCTGAAAGTAGGTTGCACAAGTTAAACCTGCTCTTCTTTCCTGGAAGTTCTCTCTTTTTTTCTGTAAACAAGACCATACTTGAGCTCTAATCTGTGCTGAGATGAAGCATTTAACTTCTTTGAATCTTGCCAGCTTTACAGTCTGAAGGTGGGGGACAGCTAGGAGGAAAAACGAGAACAAGAAATCCCTTGAGCGGTGGAGTTTTTGTTTATTGTTATTTTCCTTTCTAAAATGAAAGTGGTTTTCTGTATCCTGAAACTGTTGGATTTTCCTCTTTCCCCACAGAGTTTGTTTGTCTTTTGTTACTGATATTGCGTAGGAGACAGTCTACCTTTGTGTGAACGGCTTAAGTTCTCAGGATGCTGGGACCTCTTTCCTAAGGTTGCCTTCTGCCCTTCTTTTACAGGGTGGGGGGGAAAAATATCATTATTTACTTCCACTGGTGAACAGATGAGTGTTAACAGCTGAATTCAGTCCATTACTCCATACACCTCGAATTCCACATGTTGATGTTGGAGCCATCAAATGCTGAGGAGAAAAAAACTCCCTAAATATGTTACTCTGCTTTGCAATGGGATCATTTCTCTGACAAAGATGTTTTTAGGGCACTTGTACAATAACTTTTTGGTGATGTACATCTCTGAAAACACATCTTGCATACTTCCCATTCAGCCTGGACATTCTTGTATTAAAGACAATGCAGATGGAGTTTTGGTTCTGATTAACACAGATGGGAATGTCCATTCACATTAAAACCAATAAAAGGGATCCCAGAAGGGAATGTGGTGATGAATTCTCACTGGAGAGCAGGTGCTGTGGTTTGGTTTTCAGTATTTACCCAGTTCTGCCCTTTGATATTTCTCTGAGATGTCAACTGAGAAATAGGGGGAGGATGTTGTTTTTTGTTTTTATTAAATGTTCAAAAGAATAGTGTTTGACTTGGCTGGAAGTGCGTATCTGCAGCAGCTCTGCCGTTTGGAGAAAGGTGGTGATGTCAGTGGGTCTACAGGAGAAATCTAGCAGTGATCTATTTCATCAGCCTTCCCTCTGAGTGCAAAGGATTTCTACCACAAGTGCTGATGAATGAAATTAATTTCCTTTACATAGCACATACGCTGCAAAATTTCACTTATCTTTTCTGCTTGTTTCCCGATGGTTTTGTGTGAAAGCAAAGGAAAAATGTGGGGTGTGTGATGTTCTCGCGTCTTCCTCTTTTCCACAGTAGTTGTTTTTAGCAGAATTTAAAAGCCCTTTCTTATAAAAGCCAAGCTTCCCTTTTCAGGCTGCAATGTTTCTTCTTCGTGTTTAAAACCTGTTTTTGGAGCACATGTAGGTGAAATGCTGAAGGTTTATTAAAGTGTGCGAGAAAGCTTATTCCTGTGGGGATTTTGTTGTGAATTAGTGGGCTTGTACTTCCCGCTATGGTGCTCTTATAAAGGATTCTCTTCTCAACTGTCGCTTCAATATGTATGAGTCCTTCAACTTTGTTAGCATCCTAAGGATGCATAATACCTCTTCCCTTGAAGAGATGGCTTCCAAGCATCAAGGATATGTGCTTAGAGAAGCTTTAAGTGATGGAAAAGTTATGGCTTCTGCCTCTGATCAAAGCAGAACAAAGCACTTGGCCGCCACGCTCTCTCTGTTATTGCAATCTCCTTGCAATCAGGGAGCTCTCTGAAGGAGAAGATAGAATCACAGGCTGGTTTGGGTTGGAAGGGACCTTAAAGCTCATTCAGTTCCAACCCCCCTGCCATCAGCAGGGACACCTTCCACTAGACCAGGTTGCTCAAAGCCTCATCCAACCTGGCCCAGAACACTTCCAGGGAGGAATACCAAGATACCAAGAGCCATGATACCTAGAAAAAAGAGAAGGAGCTCTGACCAAGAACAGCATCTGAGTTCAGCTGTCTGTCTAAAATCTAGGCAGCCTTAATGAAGTGATTAGCTGCTCTGGGTTTCTGTGGGCAAGGAAGGGTATGATGCCTCCTTGTTACAGACTGGCAGCTGATGAGCTCAATTGCTTTCCCAGGGACTGCTCATCTCAGAGCAGGGTTGAACCCCGAGCAAGAAATGCAGATGTGGATCTAACAGGCTGGAGTTTCATTCTAGTTGTAATATGCTAATGGCAGAAATACTTTTTCTTTTTTAAAAAAAAGGTTTGAATTTAAAATGAAAGTGAGATGATAAACTGTGCAGCTCTAACAGGGTTGCCGGTAGCTCTGTAACGATGCAGGATTCGTGATCAGACGAGGAGTAGAAAGCCCATGGATTTGCAGAGAGGTAATGGTCCCTGTGTACCCAAACTGCTGCACAGTCATGTGGGACACGCAGTGAGGGGAGGATGGATCCGTGGCCCGAGAGCTGGGACTGTGACCTGGGGAAACTATGGATGAATGGCTGCAATTGTGATAGTTTTTTCTTCTCTGAGTGCCATGAAAACACTTGTATGTAAACACATGGTCCTAGTGTCATCTGCGTTTGCAAACCGTGCTGGTGACCCTGTTAGAAACTGCATGAGTAGAGTACAAATATACAGGATTTAAATTGGAGCCTGAATCACCAAACGTGTGCTAGAAACGCCGCAACGGAGAGACACAGAGTCCCCGTCTGACTCTGGCAAACTCCTCTCTGCCCTTTCACTCGGAGGAACTTTTTTCTCCCCACACAAGTTGTAACCTGTTGTTTGTTTGTTTGTTTGTTTATTTCAAATGTAATTTTATAGGTTTATTCCCACAGTGGCATCAGGTGTTTCACTGAGTTGCATTTACCCTCCAAGGTGCGAAGCCACACACGCCGGTGTGGGTGCTGCCCGCCGTGTCCCCTCGATGCCCGCCCGTGGCAGGCAGGGCCCGTGTCCTGCCCCCTCAGCCCCAAACTGCCCTTTGCTGGCGGGGCAGCCAGGCGAAGGCGGCCCCTGTTCCCCGTCCCGGGGCGGCGGGCACGGCAGCCTGACGTACCCCGACGAGGAAGCCGTGGGCGGGCGGGCGGGAGGAAGGCGACTTTATGAGGCCGAGCGCCCGCCCGCCCGCCCGGCCTTCCCCCGCGCCCCGGCGGGGAGTGAGCGTCTGGGCGGCCCTGCGGCAGGAGCCGGCCGGCCATGGCCCGGCACTGAGCCCCCTTGCCTCCTCCCCGCCTCGGGGCCGCTCGCACGGGGACGCCGCAGGTACCCCGGGGAAGGAAGCAGGACGGGCGTGGTTTTTCGGGGCAGGAAGGAGCGGGTGCAGCCGCTCCCCGGACGCCGTTCCTCTCACGGTGTTGCCCCTCTCCTCCCAGCCCAGCAGCCACAGGACGATGGCGGGCCTGCCCGCCGCCCCGCCGGCCCTGAGGAGGTGGCCGGGGCTCGGGCTCTGCCTGCTGCTCTGCCTCAGCTCAGGTAAGCGGTAGCGGCCGTGCTGGGCACAGGCGGGGGGCAGTGCCTCCATGAGGGATGGTGACCCCCAGAACATGGGTTATGGTGTCCCCTGCCAGGACTGAGGCTGGGCCAGGGTTTGGGGGTGGTTGGCTTGCTAGCCATGGCTCTCTGCTCCCCACACCACTCACACTGGGCTGCCAGCCCTCAGAGGGGCGAGAGAGGGATGCTTTATAAGGACAGTTAATGACAGAACAAGGAGAAATGGCTTGAAACTGGAGGAGGGGAGATTTAGATGAGATATTAGGAAGAAATTCTTCACTGTGAGGGTGGTCAGACACTGGAACAGGTTGCCTAGAGAAGCTGTGGCTGCTCCTCCCTGGAAGTGTTCTCGGCCAGGTTGGATGAGGCTTTGAGCAACCTGGTCTAGTGGAAGGTGTCCCTGCTGATGGCAGGGGGGTTGGGACTGGATGAGCTTTACGGTCCCTTCCAACCCAAACCAGTCTGTGATTCTATGAGGTGTCACCCGTCCCAGCCAAATGAGAGCAAGGAGGGAGTTTTTGGGGTGGCTGACATCCACAGTGAGCATGGTGCACGGCCTCTTGAGCCTCAGGGACAGGTTTTGCACTTTTTTGGATGGCTAAAAGCGAGTGTGTGGTGGGGAAGACAGGGCAGGGTGGTGGGTTGAAGGGCTCTCCGCTGCCCGGGCAATGCGACAACGTAAGTCCTTCTTGGAGGACTGTGAGGTCTGTCCCACATCCTTCTCTGAGGACCTGCCACAAGGCTTGCTGAAGTCCACAGGTCTCCTCCTGACATCAAGAGGCTTGGGATGAGTCTTCTCAGCTGTGGGAAATGTTAACCTTGAAACCATATAAAACTCACTTCTCAGCTGGGATTCATTGTCGATGCAAAATAGATTGTGCTCATTGGCAATTTTAGTGTTTCATTGCAGCTAATGATACTCCGGAGCAAACCGGGGTTGAACTGAGGCTTTGATTAAAAAATCAAGTGATGCAAAATTAAGAGTTTTTCATGCTGATGTTGTGAAACTGGGAGATATTTGATGCTGAGTTTCATTTTGAGTTTCAGTCTCAGAATCTTAAAACAAAACTCGGAGAATTTAACAGGGATTGAATCGCAGAGCTCACTTGTAAAGAAAGCACCACCTCAAACTCGACTCGTGAGATCTCTGCTCTCCTGTCCTCCCCTGCACTCCTTCCCCTACCTCTGCACTCCTGGAGCACGTGGCAAACACAGATGTATTTTACCCACACTGCAGCGGCCAAACAATCCATCATGTGCAGAAGTATTTCTCTCTCTGTACCGTAAGAGCTTGTGGTATGTTACTAATGTAATGATGAGCACGTTGTAATTAGCCAGTCAGGCAGTTTTGCTAAAAAGGATGCTGGCTCCAAGACCAAAGATGGGCAATATTTGGATATACACTCTGTTGCATGCCAATATCCAGTACTAGAAATAGGACTTTGATAATAGAAAACTGGGTGCTTGTGTAGGGTGTTTTTTATATGGCTTACTAAGGGAACGACAGTTTATCCTGCTTTCCCTCTCTCTGTCTGTTTCTTTAGGCCCTTGCTTGTAAATTTCAAATCCCCTGCTCAGTTTCAACCACATGTGACAGGGAGGCAGACCTGTCAGAGGTGTGGCATCCTTGCCAGCTGCATGGAAGCCCCTGGCTGGCCAGGGGCAGCGCCCAAACAGCCAGACCCCACACTGCCACTTCTCATGCCAAGCTGCGAGGGAGCTGTAAGGAGTGTGGTGGCACCGAGGGCTTGGGAATGGGCTGGGAGACACAAGGCACAAATCTATATGCCAGCAGGGTTTGGTCATCCCGTTGCAGAGAAGACTTTCTTCTCTAAATGTGATTGATCACAACATGGTGGGGTTTAATTCTCCAAGAGGCAGTGTGGGGTGGGGGGGGGGAAGAGCTTTTTTAGAGGCAGTATAGCAGCTTTTGAGGCATAACTGTTAGATGCTTCCCACATAGTGAGTCTGTGGAAGCCCTGGTGCTTCAGGAGCAGGTTGCTTGGCAGGCTGACGTGGACAGCATGTCTGATGTGCTTTCTTTCTCCCTCTGTATGCACGTGTACACACCCTGCCACTTTTCTCTCCACTAACTCCTACGTTAGTGAGCCTTGAAAATACGTGCTACAGTACCCACAAACCAGTGGTTTTAAAAGCTTTACTGGGACAAGGAGGTGATGTCTTCCCTAAGTCGACCACAAGGACCAACTTCTGACCTTGGCATAGCAGAAAGGTGAAGCCCAGAGTCTGCCATGACCCTGCCAGTGACTTCCCACGAGTCAGCAAGGGTGGCATTTACAGAACTGACCCCATGTCATGACCACATCAAGGCACAGTCAGCGCTGGCACCAAGAGCCTGTGGCTACATCTTGTGTCCTCTGGTTTCATCGAGGTGTCCTGGTGCTTGCACACCTCCGTGTCCGAGCGCTCTGAAAGGTCAAGTAGCATGCTAGGATGGAAGAGGTGCTCTCCATATGCCCTGTGTGAGTGGAATAGTGACACAGGGAATGCCAGGCATTGTAGCAGAAGAAGGCTTTAAGAGGTTCTTATTACAAAGGATGATTTGAAGGTTGTATTTCATAGGAGATCATGTATGCCCAAGATACATAGATACGTTTGTTTCCCTTTGAATTGAATTTTTGCTACTCTGGGATTCACCTGAGGTGACCCACTGCAATGCCAGTGTCATTTAGAGCGGCTCCTGAGATGCTGTCTGCTGCTGGAGACACTGCTGTGCGTGAACACCGTGTGGAGAAGTGGCAGGACGGCTTTGATTACAGCCTTGATTACAGCACCAACTGATTGATTTAAGGTCTGAACGCATGGCTGATATCCCCATGGGTTTGTTTTTCTCCTGCCATTGCATCTTCACACTTACCCACAAATATCAGGATGTTCTTGATCCCAGTGTGTTGTGTTAGGAAAATGTTGTCAGAATTCACCCAGGACGACCTTTCCCTGTCCTGTGTGGTGTAGGCACTGATCACAGGACCCCAGCAACCCCAGTTTTTGTCCATGGAATATTCCTTTTAGGCTTTCCTAGAGTCTTTTCATCCAGCTGGGGACTGTCTAGCTCTTAGTTTCTTCCCAGTGCTGAATTTTTTTGGGAAGTTTTGAGGAAAATCCCTGCAGCTTTTCTGAGTTATGGGAGAGTCGGGAAGTGGGGGGAATATCCACTTCCCTCTGCGCTGGGAGTGAGAGCTGGCTCGCAAGTAACTCGCTCTGGGAATCCCCTCTCGCATGGGACCGCCATAAAGAGCTCGGAGCGGAGCTGGGGTTCACAAAGGGACAAAGAGGGTGGAGAACAAGAAAGATTCCCTGTTTTGTGGCCACCCCCAAATATTGAAGTGCCCAGCAGTGAGGTTTAGGTGCTTTGTGTCTCATTTCCGTGCCAGCTCTGGTGTGGCTCATGCCTAGAGCAGATTTCGTGGCGGAGATGGCAGAAATCTTTCTTTACGTACCAGATTTGCCCACTTGATCACTGGATGCAAATTGAGTTTCTGTCTTATTGCTCTTACTGCCTTCAGCTGGCTTTTAAATTTAGTTTTTTCGGATGAGTTTCTGCCTCCTTCTCTTCCAGACATGCAGAAAAGAAACACCTTTGGCTCAAAAACAAGAGCAGCGGAACTAAGGAACTCCTCTTTCTGTCTGTCTGTCGATCCAGAGCGAAACCCGCTGTAACAACTTCTCTGGAGAAACAGAAACCCAACTGAAGGCTTTTGCTTTTGCTGATAGACTCTGTTTTACTTCTTCTCTTGTGTTTTGTTTTGTTAAAACACAGCAAATTAAACATACACAAGCTACCTTCTTACACAGAAAATCCTGAGTCTAAAGCTGCCGGTCAAACGTTCCTTTCACCCGCGGTGTTTCCTTTTCCAGCTAGGTCAGAATGAACCCAGATAACTGGGCACCTCGGATTACTTTGAGGGCAACAACTTTTTTGCATTTCTTGGATCTCTGGGACATTTGTAACCTTTTTACAGCATGAATGTCAGACATTCTTGCATTTAAACATGCAAAGTTTGGGGCTGAAGATTTTGCACGCTGCCGGCGTAGGTTACCAGCAGAAGTTGACGCCCTGCACTCTCTCACACCTTTCCTGTCATTGCTGCCTCAATTCTGAGTTACAGGCGTGGTTTAATGGGTGTAATTAACCTGACATAAATGAAGAATGCCACTGATGGAGTTATCCCCCTGCCTCACTCCTGTTGAGTTAGTTTTTCGTGGGGGCCAGGCTGCTCTTTTCAGTGCCGGTTTGCTTTTGTACCTGACGCGTTGTACCCCGGAGGGGGATGCAGGCAGGCTGCACGGAGAGGGTCAAACAGATCATTGCCACCAAAAGGTGCAATCCTGCTCCTCTCTCCTCTGCTTCTGGCTTCATGATGTCCTTTGCACTAGTACTTGTCTAATCCTTAGATGATCTAATTCACCTTCCAGCTTAGCAGAACGTTTATTTTTCCTCCCTTGTTTTACACCAGTGTAGCATACTGAACCGACCTCTGGAGAGCCCTGCAAGGAGAGCAGTGGGAACATGTGGGTTTGGAAGGGAGTGGGTGGCCACATCCCTTCTGCTTGTGTGGGGAAGGTGTGAGATCAATGCCAGTTGTCATCTGGCTGCACCCTGAGGTCGTGCCAGGCTGGAGGAGAATATCCATGTTCAGAGAAACTCTCCCTCCTTTTAAACATGTGTTTCCTACTCTAAGTGCTGTGCACCTGTAGGTGTGGTATTTTTCATGAGGTGGCAAGGCAAATGTGCTGAGTGCAGTGAAGTCTGCTTGGCAAAAAGAGGTCGGTTTTGGTTTTAAATAGATTAACTTTATGTTTAATTGTAGCCCTTCTGTCCCCTTGGAGGAACATCACCATTGGGAGTCTCAGGAGGTCATTTGAGAATATGTAAATCTTTCCCAACGTGGAAATGCCACAGGCTTTGCTTCTGCTTTTTCACTGTTATGCTTTTAAAATATCATTGGTCCCAGGGGACTCCCTGACTGAAAATAAAAGTGCTGACTGCTGGCTGCTGGTGGCATCTCTGGCTATACTGCGCTTAAAAGACGTTCGCCTTTTGGCGAGCCCAGGATGCTCCTGTATCATATAAAAAGTTGTTAGAAAAGACCATAGAGACAAGTCTCTGCTCATCACTGCTCTTGCCACAGCAGGTACTCCCTGGTGCAGTTTTAAATGCCCAGCAGACAAGGATTTCATCCCTGCACCAGGGCAAGTGCTTCAGTCTGAACAGAGCTCGCTGCCGGACACAGCCCAGAGAGCCCTGTCCCTGCCCTACCTGCCCTGCCACGCTCCCAGCCGGTGCTTCCAGCAGCCCCTGCCCGAGTCTCTCACTCCCTCTGTCACTTTTGTAGCTTCCAGACACCTCTGGACTGCTTTGGTCTTGTTTCCTTAGTCATCCTTCACTTAATTACCGTTTGCCATGCTGCACTCTTACACAGGGCTGTGTAATCTCTCCTCCCGCTGCGGGGTTATTGTCGAGGTTATCATCTGCAGAGCGTTGTGAGTTAGTGCCTGAGCAGGGAACAGATTTTTATAACAACATAATGGCTGGCAGGCCTGTAGCGTTGTTAGCTGTGCTGGTGAATGCTGCTGTGGCTGTGGGCAAGTCATTTAGAAGCAAAAAAAGTACCAGAAAATGTAATTTTTCAGATTTTGAGTGGGCTTATGTGAGAGGTATCAAACTTGATTTTCCTGGTTACTGGGCACTTTCACCTTCTCTTAGTTTCAAGAGTGGGCTGGCTACTTGGGGAGCACACTAGGCAGTGAGAATTTAGCAAGCACTGAAGAAAATTGTGGTCTTAAGCAGTGGGGAGAACCTCAATTTCAAAAGCTGTGCTGTGAGGATAGCAGCGTGCGTGGCAGTGGTACTGGAGGAGTTAGGAAAATGATCGAACATCTTCAGCCGGGAGATACATACAGAGGAAGTGCAAAGTGATCCAGTCAGCAAGAGACAGAGTCCGCAGGGGAAAACATTAACAAGTTTATTTTTGTCTTTGTGTGTGACAAATCTCCCCCAAAGGCCTGTCTTACACAACTGCCCCATCCAGTTTCTGCCCTCAGACTGGGAAAGCGTAAGAGTGCTGAGCCGGGTGGAGGAATTTGATCTCGAAAGAAACTAAACCGTGCAAATCCTCTGAGGACATGCAGATTTAGTGTCCCCCCTGCCCTTTTTTATTTTATTTTAACTAAGTCACCCACTCTTTGTGCTTCAGAAAGACTCTTCCCTTCGCTTCTTTCCCCAAGTCAAAGATGTTCTCCTGTCATCATCCCCTGTGTCCTCGCCAGTACATGGCATGGGGGGTGAGCAGTCCCTCCTTCCTCTGCCCCCCAGGCAACACCCATCCGGAGAGCTCCACAGCAGAGGAGAAGATTTGAAGACACAACATAATCCCCATCCCACCCCCAAGTATCTCCAGCTCCTTGCTTGGATCTGACCCGCTGGTTAGTGCCAAGGTTAGGAATTTGCCAACTGATTTGAGAAGAGTTGTGATCTTACTCACGCTATAAACAAAGCAGACTGGACATACCCCGGCGGTGGGCTTGTCCCAGCCAGGCACTGGTGACTCAGAAAGCAGTAGATCTTTATCTCAAGAAGTACTGAAACACTGAACACTGGTCACCACAGGAACAAAAGGGAGGGGTACAAGCTGCCCCCAGCGCTGCTTCGAGCCCCTTTACCAAAATATCTCAAATTCTCTTCCGTCTTCTCAGTTGCTAATTGCAGAACGTGGAACTTTTTTTGTGATTAATGGAGTTTCCTTCTTTTTGAAGCCAGGTTTTTGACAGAGTAGTGACTCAGTAGCAGCACTTCCTTTCATTCCTGGCCTGGCTAGGTCACCTTGCTGGCTTTTGTGGCAAAAAGGCAACTGGGAGGGGTGTGAAATCTGCTTTCTGGTGAGCAGCAATTAAGACTGGAGAAAGCAGAGCGTTTGGCTTGTAACCTGCAAAGGAAACCACGGTAGGAGGGAGGGCTTCAGTGGGGGTACTGGGTGTTTAAGGAGCTGGGTCCACGTGTTGAGGGCTTGAGTGTTACATACAACACATCACTGCTTATTAAAATATGCTCAGGGAGACGAGTAAGATGGGTAATTTCATTTGTCATCAATAGGACCTCAGGTTGGAGGGGATAAAACAAACAGGTATTATTGTACACCCCCAAAGAAGGGCTGACTTGCTATCTATAGATGCAGGAAGGTGTCCTCTGGTTTTCACAGCCACTTCATGACTTCAAGGATGTCTTTACTAAAGGCTTTGCCCGTGAAACAAAACAGCATTAAAATCAAATGAAGGCTGCTGAAGGAGTCAGACACCAAAGCACCATGGGGATGTTCTAATCACTGCCAAGTCGAGCTGGGCAAAGCAGGGTCAGTGTGTGTGGTGATGGGAAGTGCATAAAGCCACGGATGGGGGGCCGTGCCCTCGCCGTACTGCTCTGAGCACGGTGCCCCCAGGTTATGGTGGAGAAATGAGCAGGCATGAGCTTTTAGAAAAAAAAAACACTTCAAACCTTTTCCCTACCTCAGGCCTGCCATGGCATCATCGTAAACTACAATTAACCCTGTCACTTAATTGCTGCAGGCATGCTTGACTAGGGTGAGCGGGCGCGGGGAAGCGAGACGGAGTAGAACCACTGCCAAATGAAGCACGGCGCTGTTTTTCTTTGGGACGCCTTCTCTTCTGCTCCTTTCTCTCACCACACTCTGGATTGAGTAAGGGAACATGACCTTGCAAAGAGGTCACCATGCCATCTGGGTTCACAGCAGCTTTGCTTTGCCAGAGCAGCCTAAGGCAGCAGCAGGCCTGTGGTTCACGACCGGAAGGTTGGGCTTAGGGTTGTGCAAGGGGAAAGGGCAGTTCCGTGTGTCTCTTCGTGCCAACACCTCCCTTTGCATGCCTCGACCTGCTGGAGTGGAGTCTGGGCAGAAGGAGCCTAAGGTGGTTTGCCAGACACTCACACCCAGGTTAATATGCAGACTCCTTACAGAGGACAGCCAGCACCCCCTTTTCTCTGTTTCATCCCATCTTTCTCACTGCACGGGGTCGTAACACTGAAACGCAGAGGAAGGCGGAGGTTTTGTGTGCTGCTGAAATGATGTCTCCACATAGAAGCTATCTGGGCATCTAATGGGGTCTTTCTGTGATCAGTGTATTCACAGGGGTCTGTCACAACACTCATTTAATTACAAAGCATTTCTTCACGTATTTCAGTGTAGCACAGGACTTTTGCTGAATTCTAACTCCATGGAAAGCCTTGGGAGAAGCTGATTCCTCAGTGGTAAAATCATCTGGGATAAAGAAAAGACCAAGGGGAGAGTGTCTAGTCCTTTAAAGACTCAGCTTTTCAAAACTTCTCAAACTTTGAAATGATTATCTCTCTTGCTCAAAAATCCCCTGTAAAACACTGCCTTGTGCTCAAAGGATAAATCCTACAAGTTTGGGGCGAATGTGCTATTCACAGAAAACGAGGGGCCCGAGCTGCAGAATTACCTGGGGACTGCTGGGTGTGATTCCCACACTGACCCCAGGGGATGGCCACCAGGAGGAGGCCACAGCTCCACGTGTTCTCCTCAGCTGGCCCACCAGAAGTGCCCTTGCCTCATGTCGTACCTCCTCCCAGAGATGCCCCAGGTCCCTTTTTCCAGCCCACACAGAGGTGGAGACCGTGAATGGTGTTGGCACCCTTGCAGAGTAGGAGTCCCAGGTGCATGGTCAGTGGTGCCAGTAATTTTAAGAGTAGAGGGACCAGCTGCTGTTGCAAAAATAAATAGCAACATGGAAAAAAAAAAAGCAACAGGAGGCTGTTCTGAGCCTCCCAGTTTTGGAGGGCAAACAACAAATCTGCCTCAGAGCTTTTTTTCTGGACTGTCAGTCAAAAAATTGTGTAGATCCACTGTCTTACCTGCTGCTTACCCAGGGGCAAAGGACTCCAGCCCCACCAAGAAGGACCTTTCCCTTCACGTGTGTTGCTTTGTGGGTTGTGTGTGAAGCGAGGTAACACCAGATAGGACCAAAAAAACAAAGCAAAGCAGTTCATGAGGACAGAGAAATGGGGAAAGGAGGGGAAAGAGAATGGCTTTGGGGTTTCTGTTCACCTGAAGGTTTCCAGCAGTTCAGTGCTGCTTCTCTAGGACGTTGCATGGACTTTTACTGCTTTTTACAGTGAAATGTCTCTGCAGGACTTCTGTCCCAGAGGCAACCTGCTCTCCTGTGCCTGACTGTGTGGCCAGGATAACCGATCTCTGCAGCCAGGGAGTTTCTGAAGCACGGCTTGGGCAAGGAGCGAAGGGATCGGGGGTACGGGTGGAACAGCTCTCCTGCTTGCTGACTCTGGGAGCAGACAAGAAAGGACAGGTTTCCTTTACTCACCTCTTTGTTCTCGTTAGCTGTGCCATGTGGGGCATCTGCAGCACAGGCATTGTTTGAATGAAACATGTTTTTCTGCCCAGGAAACAGAAAATCAGCTCTTTCATCGGTTCAGCGTTGCCACACGCCGCGGGCTGGCGGTGACGGAGCAGCGAGGGAGCGGGAGGACTTTGGGGGAGTGGTGGGAACAGGAGGATCTTTTAAAAATTTTTTTATTATTTTTTGTTTTCAAAAGAGTCATTAAAAGTTCTTTCCACGGTGAATACCTCCCCCACAGCCTGGTTTACAGAGAGCATTCAGCCCAAGAAATGGGACAGAACTTGAATTTTCATTTTTGCTTTGCAGTTCACCTTTAAAGTGAAAGGGGACTTTTGTGGGGCTGAATGACTCTTGGTGGACTTTGGTTCCTCCAGGCTTGCAGCATTCAGGTTGCAGTTTCAAGGGGTGCAGAGCCTTTCAAGGGTAGATGTGACATCAGCAGGAGTTTCCAGCCCCTTGCACATGTACTGCCGAGAAGGTTTTTGTTCTCCTTTTGGTTGCAAAGGAGACTCTTAGGGGCAAGGCGTGGAGAACTTCATGCAACTCATGATGCCATGTCACCCCGACGTGTACTGTACGCCTACTCTTCCCCTATTGCTGCCAAATAAATATAGAAAACTGTCTTTAGCAGGCTCCATAATCCCAAAGTTTGACTGGATAATGTTGGGAGTATCTCCAGCAATAGTCAGAGCTGTGAGAACAAGCGAAGATGTGGTCAAGGGAAAACACACACAGACACATGCACAAGTGCGTGCAGACACGCAGGCTGAGGAACTTGAAGAATCAGAGCCTGAAGTGGGCTGCTTTTGAGGGGAACAGAAGGAAATGCTTTTTCACACAGTGTGTAATCAAACCATGTAACTCACTGTCACAAGATGTTGTGGAACCCAAAATATATGTGTGTTCCTGAAGGGTAGGCCTAGCAGTAGTGATTGAACTGGTGATATCAAGAAATCCCTTAAATGTCTGGCTGCCACAGGTTGGCAGGGCATGGCAGTTGATTTTTTCTACCATTTTGCTACCAATTTCTGGCTGACACAGGTCAACAGGCTGAGTGGGCTCCTGGTCTGCCCCAGGCTGGTTGCTCAGAGTCTGCGATGCATCGTAAGGGGAAGTACAAATATTGAGCACGGCGGGAAAAGTGTGTTTGAATCTTTCCCTTTGGAAGACCAATCAAGTGTTTGAGTGGAGGGAAAGCAGTTAAATGAATGGTTTTACTCATTTAATGACACATTCTATTTTATTTAATCAATATTTAAAAATTCCACAGTGTTACCAGGATGTCCCCAATATATTTTGGCTGATGCTGCACTTGGCCCATCAGTGTCACGCTGCCTGGTCAGGACTTTCCTGCTTTCTCTCTCAGTCATATTTACTGAGATCTGTTCTGCAGGGAAGGAAGAGGGAATTTGAATCTTCTCTTTCCTCAGACCAGCTATTTCCTTGTTTTTCTGCTCTTGGTCAATGGAGTGCAACAAATTGGTATCCCCTTTCCACTACTGGAGATGGGTGCTCAGGTAGTGAGGCCGACACAGTGGCTGGGCAGGAGCTGGGCAATGCCTGTGCTGCTTTGCAAATAATCCTGAGGGATGCCTGCTGGCCTTCATAAATATCAATTTGTTTCAGCTAAACTAGACAAAATTGTTCACTTGCTAATACTAGGAGGGTGATAATAGTGTGGCTGTAACTTTTGTTTATCATTGTAGGGTTGCTTCTAGCTTTTGGGATCTGGAAAGGTTTGGGTTTTTTTTTTTGTTTTACAAAAAAACCTCACAACATTTCCAGATTAAAAAAAACCAACAAAACTCCCCCAAACTAATAGTCCTTTGTGTCCCTGTTTGGCATGCAGGAGCCCATCAAAGGGGACAGAGACTTTCCAAACTGAGCTCTGAAAAGGGAAAGCAGAAGCAATAGCAGTTTGGGCATGTATGTTTTTATCCCTTTACATGAATAATGGCAATTCTTGACTCTGGGGTGTGGTGCTTTTAAGGGGCCAGCAAAATGTCTGTTCAGGCAGAACTCTGGTACCAGTTACTCAGGTAACTCTGCTGCCTTTGCCTTCAGTAATCCATGCAGAAAGCAAGTAGCACTGGAGCATCATGTAAAAGGCAATGCCAAGGCAGTTCTCCCCTCAGTGCAGAGCTGAAGCTGTGGCCAGCTCGGTGGGTGATGTCTCATCGCTCCCATCAGCGGGTGCAGAGGGAGCTGAAAGAGGTGAGCTCTGTGCAGCAGGTCCTGGCACAAGGCTGTGCCACCGTCTCACTGACTTTTGTTTGCCCCTTGCCTGCAGGCTACGTGCTGGAGAAGAAAGTAGTCCAAAGCAAAGTGGGGGAAGAAGTCATCCTGCCCTGTTGTCATGAAGTTCCCAGCTCGGAACTGCACCGGGTGTACTGGCAGAAGAACACCACGGAGGTCGTGCTCGCCTACGCGGAGGGGAGGATGATCTCCAAGCACGAGCGCTATGAGAACCGCACAAAGATGGACACCAGGAACCTCACCCTGTGGATCTCCCCCGTGGAAATCCTGGACAATGGCACTTACCAGTGTGTAGTTCAGCGCAAACGTTCTCAAAACTCGGTGGTGGTGTGTGATGAGTCTGTCACCCTCTTTGTCACAGGTAGGTGGGTTGCCTCCTGACACCTGAGGCCAGCCTCTGGGGGTAGGGACCATCCTCCAGGCTTTAGTCATAGCATAGCAGGTAAACTGTCACCAGGAAGCCTTTTTAGGTGGTGGAAGGTGTGTTAAGTCCTCTGTCTTTCCATTCTAGCACACTCCCTCCTTACCTTTCAAAGCTACCCCAGGTACAGAAATCTGCCTTTCCCACCACCAACCCACCATCCTCCCCTTGGTGCCACCCTTTTGGGCAAGGACCCCTCCTAGGCCACCTCTGCCCTGTCCTCTCTTTTTGGGCAATGCAGAGACCAAGCCCTTGGTGCCTGGGAAGCGTCCAAGCCAAAAGAAGAATGGGGTGGCATTGCTTCTCTGTGGCCACAGCAGCGTCTCCATGGCTCTCCAGGAAGCTGGCCAGCCTGCTGGCTCCCCTGTAAGCTTCACAACCTAAGGCTGAACCCAGCTGGAGATTTGAGGCTTTTTACCTTAAAGAAATAACTCGAGTTCCTTTGCTCAAAACGAATCTGAATCTTTTCTTGGAGGCTACAGAAAGTTCCGTTGATATTATTTTCCATTTCCACCACTGTTTTTATGGCAGTTGGTTTCAACCAAAGGCAGAGATAACTGGTAACATATATAAATATATACATACATTTGAATACCTTGAGCAGCAGAGGGTTCCAGGAATCTTCCAGACAAGCCAGTGAATGAGCATTTCCCATTTGGAATGAGATAAATCAGAAAACAAAACCAAACAAACAAAAACCAAACCCCAAACCAAGCTCCTGAGGTTTGTCCATTGGCAGTTTATCTGAGGGCATGGTGGACATGTGTGCAAGGAGATAAATTTAGTGATCTTTCTGGGAACTGATATGAAAAAAGGGAAGTGCACTACCAGCACCCTTTGTAGCTGTGAGGGCTGAGGAGGTAACTGCATGAAAAATGTCAAACAACGGATCTCTTTTCCGCCCTGCACATCCTCCAGTTGATGTCCTTCCAGAAATCCCCCTGCTGTCTTAACAGGCCAGTTGTAATAACTGTGGTAGACTTCTGCTCTGTTTGGAAAAGTGGGATCAGTTATTGTGGGCATCAGCAAAGGAAAAGTTCTCCTTGCCCATGCTGGGATCTGGCTGTCCTGAGAGAGGCAGAAAGGTGTTAACTCCCGATCAGGGAGCCTCAGTGAAGCCAGTGGGGAGGTTTGAAGGGACTTTCCAGACTCGATGTCAATGCCACATTGCTCAACAGACAGTCAGCCTGGAAGGAAATCCGGTCTCTCCTTGTCTGCCACTGGTCAGCTGTGCAATGTTGAGCAAGTTTCTTCCACTAGTTACTTGTTAGCCTAGACCATGGTGGGTTCATGGTCAGCAGAAGCTGTGGAAGACTTGTTATGAGACCTCATCCCAGCAGTGACGTGGTTGAAGGGTGAGTCAGGCAGGGAGCAATCGCAGGCAGAACCTTCACTGCTCCAAAAAGGGTCATTTTGCAGTGAGTTGAACAAGCTGCTGCAGCTTCTGCCTGGCCTTGCCATGCCTGGGGGTGGACCTACAACTGGCAGAGGTGGGAGGGACAGTTTGGTCCCTTTGGCAGCAGAGGTGCTGGTGTGACTTAACGCTCACCAGGAAGCCACGTGCTGAGTTTCTTGTTCTGGCTGGTGTCTCTCTTGCTAAAGATCTGGTCACACAGAGGTTTTTCCAGTGGGAGAGTTGCCTTAAATAGTTTCTTTGGCACCCTTTGCCTCCTCCTCCTCACCCTGGGATGTTTATTGCAACCTGTGAGCATCCTTAGTGGTACCAATGCCATTGTAACATGGTGAACCACATTGGCAAAGGGAAGCAGGCTAAAAAAGACACCACCTTTCTTCTCCTTCTTCACTCACCTTAGCCCTCTCATCCATTTCACCATGCAGCCTCACAAGAACAGGGGAGATTTAGGTTGAACATTAGGAAAAAGTTCTTCAATATGAGGGTGGGGGATCATTGGAACAGGTTGCTCAGAGAGGTAGTGGAGGCCCCATCCCTGGAGATACTCAAGGTCAGGCTTGATGGGGCTCTGAGCAACCTGCTCTGGTAAAGATGTCCCTGCTCACTGCAGGGGGGTTGGACTACATAAGCTTTGAACATCTGTTCCAACCCAATACATTCTCTGAACACATCTGATGAGGTGGGAAGGCGAGGAACAAGCTGTGTGGGTGGGAAACCTCTGAAAACTGTCTTTGGCAATGAGAAAAAAGTCTGGTGAGAACATGGTCTGAGAGGACCTGTGTATTGCTACGTGGTTTTGCAATTACCATTATGACTTTATCTTGCTCTCAGCTGTGTCTTCTGGAGGGGCTCTCATGCAGAAAATGTAGTTCAGTGTGTTGCTGGCCATCCTGGCTGAGAGACCAAGGTGTCACTCACCTCCTTTCCCAGCAGAGATGGAACCTCTGTGAGCTTCTGGCTGGGAAGGGACTAATGATGAAGGGAAAAGGAAATTGTCTACCATTGCCTTATTCAGACCCATATTTTTCCTACCTGTTGTATGATTCCTTTTGTTGTTCCACAAACTGTTGTGTGTAGAGAGAAACAACAACATTGGAGAGGTGGGTCATGAAGTCTGTGTACTGCCCAGGGAGGAGAAGCAGCACAGTCAAGGCTGTGGGGAGAACACTAAGGCACAAGAAAGGCCAAAGAGATCATGGGAGAGGAGGAATGATCTGTGGGGGAGTCTTTGCTTTGCTTGTGGGTGATCAGGACTGCGGCCCTGGCTGTAATCAGACACAATGGTGACTCCATCTTTCTCGCTGCAGCTGACTTCAGTAGGCCAAACATAACGGCAGAAGTGTCTGCTAATTCCTGTGAATCAACTGAGATGGTGGTAAGATGTTCTTCTCATGGAGGTTTCCCCAAACCCAGAATGTCTGGAGCCCTCAACAACATCTCTGTGGTGTGGAACGTCAGTTGGGTGTCCGAGTCCACCTTCAGCCCGTACAACGTTACTGGCAGCCTGTGGCTCAACGTGACCAGAGACGCCAGCATCACCTGCTCCGTTGAATACAACGGCTTTGCCAAGTCCTCCAGCTTGCTTCTGAGTAGGTTTGGTTAATGGTTTGTGTTACAAAACCACTTTGTTGGATCTGCTGAGTTCCTTCAGCAATAGATTTGGTTTGTTCATGACCCAGTGATCCCACCTGTGAGCTGCACACTGAGATATTTCAAAGGCTGGGGTGGGAGAGGGGAGTTGTGACAGTGGCTGACAAGCAGAGATGGCTCTGTCTACCCTGAGTCACAACTGGGGTGGGAGAGGGGAGTTGTGACAGTGGCTGACAAGCAGAGATGGCTCTGTCTACCCTGAGTGACAACTGGGGTGGGAGAGGGGAGTTGTGACAGTGGCTGACAAGCAGAGATGGCTCTGTCTACCCTCAGTGACAACTGGGGTGGGAGGGCAACTGGCTCCCGTTGTGATCTGGTGATGTCAGCCTCGGTGGCTCCCACAGGTTGGGGTTACCACCATTCAATGCCCCTCTGTACCAGCACTGTCTTGCTCCCAGTTGTGTGACACAGACCTGGTATTTCAGTGGTGGGACTTGAGAAATGTGTTAAGAAACCTTAAAAGCCACAGGTTGCACTTAAAAAGAATTTCCTAATTTTAAGTGCAACCTTCCTGCTTCAGTGACAGAAACTAGACAAAATTCTGTGTTCATACACGTATTTAATAAAGGGTTAACTCAATAAAGGGTTAACTCATACAGGAAAAAAATCTATCACTGTGTGGGGCTTAAAAGTGATAACATAATAGATAAGGCTGTGCTTTGAAAAGCTTGAGGCACAAGTGGAAACAGCATGAGGGAAGGCAGCACACCACAGTCCAGATGTTTGTGCAGTAGAAGGATATTTGTAAGAAAATTCTTAAAGGCAAAAGGATTTATTTTTTTTTTATAATGTTGTTACCAGAAAAATATCCTGAGACGTCTCTGGGTCTGATGTTTTCACTGTAGAGATTAAGGGCACCTTCAAGGGGAGCTTGAGAAGAGCTGTTTTTCCTAGGGGATTGTACCTTATTCATCAAGGAACCTTATTCATCAATCTGACTAAAATCAAAGGGGCTCGTGAGGAGAGGTGCCACTCAGTTTCAGGATGAATGCCAGAAACTAGTGCTTTATGAATATTGCTTATTGCTGGATGTAGTCCATCATGTCCCCAGAGATGGTAATGAAGGTTATGAATATCATACAACACAGAAAAGGAGGGCAACAAAAAAAAGCAATAATAGCAATACGCTGTTGTCACAGAGTTTGTCAGAGCAGGGTGCAATCAACAGTGACAACAGCAGTCACAAAACCCCCACTTTTGGATTTTTAAGCTGTGGAAGCACTCCTGTTTTGGTCTGATGGAGATGGTCCTCCAAACAAGTCCTTCATGAACGTGGAGTTCCAGATAGAATACAGCCTCTGGTAAATGTAGGAGGAGAAGACTGTACAGTGGATCAGGCTAGTGTCTTGGAAGTTGAATGATGTGCCAGATGCAGATGATGAAAATCTGAAGACCTCTGAGCATGCACCAAGTCTGACCCTCCTATTGAATTGGGGTTGTCCTGTACTGTGTCATCTACTCCAGTGTCCAAGTGGCAGAATGATCATCTCTAGTGGTGAAAAGCCAAAGGCTCCAGATCCACTGAAACTGAGCTCTGCCACACAGAAAAAAAAGTCTATTCTAGTCTGTTTAGTGCATCTTTATCCATCAGCTTTGAATCCAGATGGAAAAAAAGCAGGCATAAATCTAGTGAAAACAGTAAGGAGAACTGCAGAGTACCTTTGAGAATGGAAGTTTGCTAGATATGGACTCAGATGTTTCCACCAAGCTGAACCAGTTTCTTTAAAAACAGCTTATGTGTTTTAAAAAGTTACCTGTCTCAGTCCTGCTCTGGACAAAGACCCAGCATTTCAGATTCTGTGGATGTGTTAAAAAATTTCAGCACACAGCAAATATAGAGGAATGAAAGAAATTTAAGTGCCAGCTTTATCTTCTTGTGTATTGAATAGGTAAATTTCCAGGCTGAATATCCAAGTTAGAATTTGGCCAGAACCTCCACAATTCCCATACCTGCTCTGACATGAAAATGCCAATATATTGTTGGGCTTTTTATTTATGTTTTATTTCTTCTGTCTCAGAAAAAACAAATGACTGCATTGTCCCAACTGTGCCTCCACCTTATAATGTCATTACTGCTTCAAGTATCATCATCATCATCTTCCTTCTGGCTGTCACCCTAGCAGCAAGGTACCTCCCAAGGCATGGTAAGTGCAGCTCCTTTTTCAAGAAGCAGTCTTACTAGTTATGGAGTTTCTATGTAAATCCATATTTATAGAAACTCTACTGACATGGGAGGTATTTTTGTACCTTCTTCTCATTTCCTTTTTTGTTTGTTTTTTTTTTCTTTGTAAATGTAACATCTACTGTCACAAAATCTAAGTCCAGCTCAGGACTTTCCTCCATTTTGTGTGCAGGCAGCACTAGGGTTTAGGTTTCAGAGTGAAGTGGTGATGGGGAGTTTTGACAGCAGATCAGAATATTTCTAAAATCAGGGATATAAAGAATTAAAGAGATTCACAAAGGTCCTTTTTTTATGTATTAAGATGCTTGAAGATGCCAAGAATTTTGGTGATCATGATAGGTACAGCTGAGCAGGGACAGTTTCAAAATGGGATCTCTATACACACCCTACTTAGATAATCCCTCAGAAAAGTCACAGAGCCAAAGTTACCAAAAATACCTAGTGCTAAGGCCACAGAGTGGGCTTAAGCATAGCAATGTCCCACTTTTAGGAGAACCCAAAGCAGGAGAGATGGATTTGTCATCTTTGTGTGGCAAAAAATGGCACAGGTGAGGTGCCCTGTCCCACCCTACGAAGTCTTCAGTAACTCCAGACATGTATCCAGGAGTTTTTCAATGGCAAAGAGGACCTCAGGCATTTTAGGGTTAGCTGAGTAGGTTGGGTTTTTTTTCTCTTTTATGACTCAAAAAAATCTCATCTCCTGGCTGTTGCTCCTGATCATGTCTAAGCTGACCTAGCCAGAAAGCATCTGAAGATGTGGATAGACATCTAATGGATGTATAAAGGCAGGTGGGCATCCAGCCAGCATTGAAAGTCAACAGCAGTAGATGTCCCATCCATACCCCGTGAGCAGCTTTGAAAAGCAGTCCTGGAGCAAACCAGCAGGCCTGGCAACACCTGATCAACATCCCCCAGTCGAGTTCTGTCAGGTCACTGGGGAAGTCAAGTCTGGAAACAAGAATCCCACCCCCAGAGTGTTCTGTGCCCAGCCCCCTTAAGCCAGAACCACGAGTCTGAGTGTCTCAGCTCGTCACAGTGGTATCCCCTGGTGGAAAGAGGTTCTTGACTCAGTCCACTGAGGGACACCTGTAAGTGTGTCATGCTTGTGTCTTCTGCTCCCTCTATTTCAGCTTCAGACAAGTTCACTCCCAAGTCAGAGGTGTGGAGGTGGCATTACTATTTTTCTTTTCCCCTCCTCACCAGCTACATCCCTTCAAAACCCAACGTGAGCACTGAGTCAGGCTGGGATAATTTCCTTTTGGGTGTTTTATCACAAAGAAAGGAAGCTTCTGGAACACAGTGACTCTTGGCTACACCTGTGCACCTCCTCATTGCCACTCATGTGCCCCTGTGACACCAGTGGTGGCTCTCCCCTGCTGTTTCCCATGGCAATGGGAAAGCAGCAAGAAGGTTGAAACCAAGCAAATCAGAGCTTGTGCTGTTGGCTGTGTGGATAATGAGTGAATTATAGGAGAAAATGGACTGGAATTGGAAGATTTGGCTCTAAACAAATACAAGCTAGAAATGGAAAGGTTCCTTACCATTTAATTAGTGAGATTCTGGAACATTCTGAGATAGCTTTTTATATAGAAACCAAATCACTTTTAAAGTAGATATAAAAAGCAAACCAGCGTGGTAGTCTGTGATCACCTGCAGCAGCACGGGACGTGGCTGCACGAACAGGAATTTCCCTTTCAGTCCCATTTTCCTACGTGCAGGGTGTAGATGTGCCGAGTCAGGGGGTGCTGTTTTGCACAACCACTTTCCAGACCAGGCTCATACTGTAAGAAACTGAAGCTAGAGCTCCAGTCCAACTTCCCAGTTTGTGCTGTTGTCACATTTTTGGTGCTGCTGTGCATTGCCACCTGGCTGGGAAGGGAAATATCTGTCCTTAGAGTGCTTTCTGCTACAGGTGTTGCTATGGGACACCCTTGAAGAGCTATGGTGGGAGCTCAGAATACTTCTGTTGCACTGGCATATGGAAAGCTGAGTCAGGAGCTGGCTTGATGCTAAGAGTGGTTTCTGAGCTCAAAAAGCCATGCTTCAAAGAGCTCCAAAGTGTGGGAGGGAAGAATAGAAAGACAGAGCAAAAGGGAAATGCAGAGTTCTCAGATGCGTGATTGTGGTGGTGACCAAAACAAGTAGATGCTCTGTTGAGGTTCACAACCCCCTGCTTTGAGGAGCTCACAGCCTATCTTTGCAGTAATTTAAGAATGGAAACTCTCTAGATTGTTTTTTTTTTCTCTTCAATTAATTTAACACAAGATTAGAGGTCACTTAAAGAGCAGCTTAGGACCCATGTTGTAAAATTTGTGCCAGTACAATTTGCTGTAATAGCACAGAGAAATTGGAATTATTAAAACCAAAGTCATCCACAGATGCTGAGATACTAAGGGGACCTCTTTAATCTGAACTCCTTTTAAAGCACTGAAAGAGTTGGTTGGCTGCTTCTAACACTGTTTGTTCTTTCATTCTTGGTAAATTGCATTTAGTGACAAGTAACTTTGACTGTTATTTCCCTTCTGACCTTATCTTAGCATGTAGTGACCTGTCTTTGTGCCAGGCTGAGGTCCTAGCCATGTGCTAATGAGAGCTGTTGTATCCACATGACACTATTTAGATAACATTAGATATAACAGAGCTTTCTCTCAGATCAGACTGTGGCTATGGGCCAGCCACGGTCAGCTGTACTGCAGGGAGGAGTCCTGCCACAGAAAAATAGAAGTAACTAGACCTGAAAGATTTATTTTCCTTTAATCTTTTCTCTCCTTTCTTCCCACTCTCAGTTAGACTTTACTTTGTTAAAGAAGATGTTTGGATTTAGCACTTTTATGTCTTCTGGAATTCCAAATATTAATGAGGGATTTTCTTTTTCAGTCTGTTCTCACTGTTGTAAGCCTCAAGATTCAGCAGAAGAGGGTGTGAAAGAATGTAAGAAGTCACCTGTGAGCTCCAAAGTGTCATCTGAAACCTCATCTGTATGACTAGATCGCATTTGCAGGTAGGGTTTTTTGTCACCATTCTTTTCTTGGCAAAATAGCTTCTTAAATCCTATGAGATTCTCGTGTGATGTCAGCTCACAAAGCCATATATGGCTTCTTGTATGAGTGTGTGCTGTCCTTTAGGGTCAATAAAAGCAGTAGGGCCCTACTGCCAACTCAGACACATGGTGTTTCCTGCTCAGGTAACGAGGAATGATGCTCATGTTGCTTGTGGGACACTGTTTTGTTTGAGTTAATTGAAATTTCTAGAAATGAATCTAGTGGAAACTGTTAGAGGACTGAGTTTCCTGGGCTGCTAAGCTGCTTTCTCCACAGAACAGGCCCTGCATGGATGGTGCACAAGTTTTTGTGGCATTCATTTCCTCAATTAACATGAATTTTTAGGGACTAAGTGGGGATGAGAGAGAGAGATGAAAGAAAAGGAACATTTGACAACTTTGACTGTCAGTGTCTCCTCTGAACCTGTGTAAGGAAGCTGGTTAATATCTGAGAGGTGGGTTTGTAGCACGGTCATCCATCAGGATCTGCAGTGACATCCCCTGCCACTGCCTTTGTGCTCATTTTATGGGTCTCCAGACTAAGAACTGGGCAGTCTTTTAGTTCCTGTCCTGTTGGGACTCATTGGTGAGTAGTTCATCACTACAGCAGGTCCCACGTGTGGCTTCATTCCCTAGAGGTTATTCCTGGCTGCTGCCCTGTGAGCCACGTGCCTGACCTGATGCAGAAACATGGGAACAACACTGGTGATGGACATGAAGGACTGACAGAAGGGTGGTGAGGGGGAGGTGAACAACAAGAGAATGACTCCAGCCTTCCCAGTGAGATTAGCACTCCCAATGCCAGCCCACTTCTGAGGTATCTCCATTCCCTTCAGCAGCTGCAGGAACAGAGAAGGAGAAGTTTCCCCTCTCAGACTTGCCCAGGAAGCACTCATATTTTGAAGGAGTTTGGATAATGAGATGTTGTGAAGGTTGGGCTGGGGAAAAGTTTGGCTTACCGAGGTTTTAGAACTCCATTATATTCATTCTGGCTTGAAAGCTCAGCTGTGCTCAGGGCTGTGGCCTCCAAAAAGACATTTTCAAGTCAAGAGACTTAAAGGAAGATTAGCAGCTACCTGTTGTTATCCAGGTGAGAGCTCTCACCACGGTGCTGACTTGCCAGGGTGATGCTGAAGAGCAGCAGCTCTGGAGCCCTAGAGGTCGTGCCTTTGCCACGCTGTGTGCTGCAGCAGTCTGAGAGCTTCACGTGTTTGAGATGGAAGGAGGGGAAGCTGTCATTCAGGCCACACATCTCATTTCCAAACCTGACCACCCACTCATGTTTTCCTCTGGGGAAGGCCCTGTCTGGAACAGATACCAGAGCCTTGGTTAGCATGAATTCTGGGGGCTTTTGTGATGGAAGTGGCAGGAGTTCACCTACTGAATAAATCCATTCTGCCACATTCCTCTTTGGTTATTAAAGTTTGCCAGGCTTTTTCTGGAGGTGTCTGGTGTTTCCCAACTCCAGTGCCTGGAACTGCTGCTGTCTGTGAACAGGAATGGAAGCTGTGCTTCCTTGGTGGCTGACTGTCACCTCTAGAGAGAGTCCAGCTGAGGGCCACAAAGATGAAGGGAAAGGAAGCTGGGGAAAGGGCTGGAGAATAAATCTTATGAGGAGCAGCTGGGGGTGTTGAGCCTGGAGAAAAGGAAGCTGAGGGGAGACCTTCTGGCTCTGTCCAGCTCCCTGAAAAGAGGGTGCAGAGAGGTGGGGGTTGGTCTCTTCTCCCAAATAACAAGTGACAGAACAAGAGGGAATGGCTTTAAGTTGTGCCAGGGGAGGTTCATGTTGGATCTGAGGAAAAACTTCTTCACCCAAAGGGCAGTCAAGCACTGGAACAGGCTGCCCAGGGAAGTGGTGGAGTCACCTTCCCTGGAGATATTTAAAGGACGTGTAGATGTGGTACCTGGGGACATGGTTTAGTGGTGAACTTGGCAATGCTGGGCTTCGAGTGGGACTAGATGATTGTAATGGTCTTTTCCACCAAACTATTCTATGATGAGGGAACATCTGCCTTGCGAGGAGAGGCTGAGAGAGCTGGGACTGTTCAGCCTGGAGAAGAGCAGCCTGAGAGGGGATCTGATCAATGTCTGTAAATATCTGAAATGTGGGGGCCAAATGGATGGGGCCGGGCTCTTTCTGGTGGTGCCCAGTGACAGGACAAGGGGCAATGGGCACAAACTGGAACAGCAGAAGTTCCACACAAACTTAAGGAAAAACTTCTTTATTGTGAGGGTGCCGGAGCCCTGGGCCAGGCTGCCCAGAGAGGGTGTGGAGTCTCCATCTCTGGAGATGTTCAAACCCACCTGGACACTTTCCTGTGCAACCTGGAGTAGGGAACCTGCTTTGGCAGGGGGGTTGGACTGGATGATCTCCAGAGGTCCCTTCCAACCCCACCAGTCTCTGATCTCATAGCTGTGTGATGCACTGAGCCACCTTCTACTGCTGCTTAAACAGACAGAGACACGGCAGCCCTGCACGGCACAGAGGTGTCCCCAGGAGGCGCTGACCAGGCTGTGTCTCGCTGTGGTGCCGGCTCTGAGCAGCTCGGGTTTTACTGCACTAGGAGCCCTCTTGTGGAGGCTGTCGCACGTGATCCCCCTTTCTCTGCAACACTCTGGTTTAAATTTAGGGTTAAGAAGAACAAGGTGTGGGGAAAAAAAAAACCCAAAAATCACTAAAATCTTTTCTTTGTGCCCCTCAGGTTTTTTAACCCCGTGTGCTCCGCACTGCAGTCCCCACCGTTCGTTGTGCAGCGATGCTTGACCCTTTGGCTCTCCCAAAGGGGATGACAGCAGCAGCAAGCTCTCCTCAAGAAGACTTACACCATAATCTTGTGTGAATGAATGCAGAACCCCACCTACACCACAGAAACTGTGGGGTGGGCTCATCGCAATGGGGTCGCTGGAATTCCATCTGGGAGGATCCCCCGTCTTCCTGCAGCGGGGCAGAAGAGGAGTGTCATCTGCATGGACACACCAGGTGAAGAATTTGGAATCCTCTGGCTTCCATACTGCTCCTGTGAGAACCAGGTGGCCTTTGGGAGACCCCAGACTCTGACACACACTCTCAAGTCGGGCTGTGCCTCCACGCTGGGAATGGGAGCAGATAAAACTCATTTTCACGCAGCCTCGCGCAGGTATCTGCCAGTACCGTTCTCTGTGCTGGAGGACTTTGGCTTTGGACTTGACCATGACAGATACGTGTCCCTTGTCCCCTAAAGAGGCAATAATGCACACACTTGCCATGAAAAAGCACCCTGAGGTGGGACAATGTGCCTCATGCTTATTGTCAGTGCTGTGAGACTTAGGGACTGGTACACCCTGAAGGCACAGCTATCAGCTCGCTAATGTTGCTTCTCTACAGCAGTGGCAGAAGTTCTCATTACCTTTCCCTCCTCAAAGGATGGCCTCAGCGACCTGGGTACCCACACACAGCTCCTTCCTTGAGTTCCTCAGAGGTGCAGGAGCACAGCTGGCTGGTGGGGGTGAGTGTGAGTGCACAGGCGTGCACACCTCTGCACACACACACACGCGTTCCCTCCCACCCAGGCGTGTAAAGCCCCGTCTGAATCCCTGTAATACTCAGTGGTGAGCTGGTGTGTGTCTGCTACAGTGAAATGTAACTCAGGGCCTCGCTCCATAAACACAGCTCTGCTTTTCCTTGTCCATTTGCCTGGGAATGCTCGTTAGGGAGGGATCTCCCCATCCTTGGGAGCCTCTCACAGTGAC
This sequence comes from Caprimulgus europaeus, assembly GCA_907165065.1. The sequence continues at coordinate 4,784,550 of OU015523.1, read as the reverse complement.
TCTGGGGTTTATTTTGCATTGCAGACTGTTGCTTTCTGCCAGCATTTTCTCTCTACCCAGCCAGGACTTGAAGGAAGTTCCCTGCAGGATGCTAACACTGGACAGGACTTGTCTGCTCTGGGTGGTATTTTTGCCTACTGTGTAGGAAAAAAAGTGGTTTCTCATTTTCAGGGGAAAAGAGGAAAAAGCCCCAAACCCCAGCAAGCTTCCTAAGCCACTCTGCATACTGCCCTAACTCAGCCTTGCCCCGAGTTGGACAGGTTTGATTTCCCCTTTTTCCCTGTCCATTCCTTTACTGCTCTGTGCATGTGTGGTTAGCAGGGCAGAAAGCACCAGGCCATCCTCTTTGTGGGATGTTTTATTGCATGAGCTGTTTATCTTGCTAGGACACAGCAAAGAAATAGCCCATCCATTTCACCTTTTTTTTCCCTAGCAGGTACACATTGAGAGATAAATTGCTGAGGGCAATTAGGACTCAAAGAGGATTGAGCTATGAGGGGCTAAGGGATCAAGTTGCTAGTAAAAAATAAGGCACTGCTCCCTTTCTACTCCCACAGAGTCCTGCTGCCCCATCAGCTTTTCTACTGCTTTATCATTGTATGAAGTGAGATGGGAACTTTGGGACATTTTTACTGAGGGTTTTTTGACAGACCAGGAGGTAAGGTGGGTGATAAGGCACCAGCACTCTGCACTTGGTTGGAAGCAGAACACAGGTGACAGCCAGCTGGGTTTCCAGAGGGCAGCCTGACCCTACTGCAGCACTCGGTGTATGGGCAAGCACCTCTCATGCTTTTCAGGTTCCCTTTGCTTTCAGTCTGTGCTTGTTCTTTCCAGCACCAACTACTGGCTTCTTGCAGGCTGGACACCCTCTTTTTCTATTTACTTTCCTCATTTTCAACACTGTGCTTCCTTCCCTGCTATCCCCACGATGCATTTCCACCTCCCCAACTCCACCCCAGCTCTGACAGTGGTACCAGCACGACACTTTGACTGTCCCCTGCTCTCCTTCTGACTGAGGACTGCACAGCCTCCTGGAGAAGGCTTTGTCTTTTGCACCATGCCAAACCTTTCCACATCACCACAGGCTCCTGGGACACTTTAATTAACTCCTTCTAAAGGCAACAAAAAGTTTCACTGACAAACATGTCTAACATCAGGGGTTTTTTGTTCTTGATGGGCAGGTTCTATCAGTTATTTTTTTCCTTAAGCACTTACAGTATGAATCATGTTTTCTATTGCCTGATGCTGTGAATTGCACACAAATGGTTTCTGTGAGACCTTTTCAGCTTCATATCTGGGTCCTCATACCAGGTGAGCTGCTCTGTTTATCGCAGGTATTTTGTATATAACATTTTTTTTTTCTTCTCAGGGTTCCCTCCTTTAATTGTATTAAAAAATAAATGGTAAACTCAGTTTCCTTTCCTCAGTAATAAAGGATGTGCTGGGAGAGTGGTAAAGCATTTAAATAATGCCTGTGCTGAGCCCCAGCCACCATTTTGCAGCTGCCAAAATCATACATGGGGTGGCATCAAGGTAGGTGACACAGGGTGGGGTGACAAAGCGGGAACAGGGACAGCTGGCATCAAGCCACAGGGAGCCAACAGGTGACTGCCACCTCTGCCAGGGATTCAGTGAGCAGTGTAGCTGTGGTGCTGGACCCTGTTTGTGACAGGTCCTCCTTCTCCCTCCCAAAAAAAGGAGGTTCTCTGCAGAGCAAAGCCCAGTGTGAGATGTTCTCACTGCATCTGTGCTACTTGTGGTACCATCACTGATAACTTCAGTGCTGTGCCTGTGCTGGGGGGAGTGGGTGTGGGAAAAATCCCTTCTATTTGTATTTAAGCTCTGGACCAACTCTTTCCCCCTTGTTTGCACAGTGACTTTGAATACAAGAAATGGAAAGTGCAGGGAACTAAATTCAGGAGGAAATAGAGAAAAAAATGGCTGCTAACCTTGAGCACAGGGGGAAATCTCTGCTTCCCCTTACACACGTGCAGCATAAGGACATCCAGCAGCCCACCCTTCCTTCCAGGGAGAGACAATCCACCCAACTGCTCCCCTCCCCTGGAAGAACAGCCCTGCACCAGGGGTCAGACACAAGACAATGAGTATTCCTCAGACATCACATCAAATAGCAGTGAATAGGAACAGGAGAGAGTGAGCAGTGACACAGCTAAATGGCATCAGCACTGCTGTACAGAGCAGAGTGTGGGGGATTGGGGGGGGGATGGAACAGCAAAAAAAAAGAGGAAAGAGAAAGATTGTAAGCACAGTGGCAAAAATGTGCCTCCAAAAGGCCTATTTTGGTTTTTGAAGGGGCAGAAGACACTGACACTACAGCCACCAATGCACATAGAGCTTAAAACAGGGAGAGAGAGAGACATCCCTACCTCTGCTTTTTCAGATCCTTCACTTACATGTAGAAAAGGAAAAAATCAAAGCTGCTTGATGACAACCACCTGTATTTCTTCAATGGAAAAATGAACTATGCTGAGGTGTTTAAAAAAAATAAAACTCTCATTTTAGATGTCAAAAAAACAAACCCCACACCACCACCTTGGAAGCAAGCTGTGCCAAAAAATCTGCTTTGGGTGGGTGGAATTGACTGTTCATATTTCAGCCAACAGGAATCAGCATTCAACCAGAACACACTGACTCCTCTCTTAGTGGGGGAAGGATGCCCAAACCTGCCTGGATGGAATCCTCTTTACTAAGAGGAGAAAACCAAAAAAACCCTCAAAAAACAAAGGAAGGAGACCAGACCTTCTGCTCAGGGTGATGGGCCACCTGGGTACAGCCTGTTACTACATTCACTTCAGCCCTGTCCATGCAGCTACGCCTTCACAGCTGCCCTGGTACAACAATAAACAGAGCTCTCCTGGCTCTTGAGGGGAAGATCTGACGCTGCCACCAGGCTTTACTGCTCGCTGGTGGGATCTCAGAGCTCTTTCATGGGGTATCACTCAAGTTTGTTTCTCCAGTACACAAAGTACAGCCTGTGTTAGCATAAAGAGCTTACAGACACAATCACCACTGCTGAACGGCTTTATTGACTGTCTTGAACCACATTTCCCCCAAAGGTAATCCCCTAATTCCCAACCCTCCAATGACATGAGAGCCCTTTGTACTGTTAGAAACTCTCCACAGTACCAATTCTTCCCCCAGCACCACCAGAAACAACTCATCCATCCCCTCTCAGCCACACTTCTCTGGAGGAACCCAAAACATGTCTTTTTCAGGGTATTTCCACATCATTCCCAGCTCCTCCACCCTTACTCAACCTTGATTACACAACACCCCAAGTGCTGTAGGAACCAAGTGTGGGGTTTTTTGGCAAATAAAATAAAAAAGCCTGAAGAAGCCACCAGCAGCAGCCAACCAGCACTGGTCCCAGTCCGGGCCAGCCAAGCTGTGGGAGGGGGATGGCGGGTGAACGGCGCTGGTGTGCTCGGACAGCGAGTTCTCCAGGCGCTGGCTGAAGAGCAGCTCGCACCTGGGCACAGTTAGCTTTTGGAATCAGGGTACCTTCAGCATCCAAACTGTTCACAGAGTCCTTTTCCTTCAATATTCCTCCATCCCTGGTGGCTTGGACATTTTCAGCAGTGAAATGGGTTCTAGACGAGGCTCTGGGGCTGCCCTCACCCCCCGTGCCAAACCGAGATGACACTTCCTAGTCTGCAGGGTCTGCACTTCCACCTGCTCAGGTAGAACAGGTTGGGCCCTCCCAAGCTCTCCTGCAGTGATCCACACCCATGAACAATGTTGTCAGCAAAATGCTTTTCCATTCGTGCACAGGATGTAACTGTGCTCACAGAAGACTCTCCCGTGACCCCCCTTGACTGAAGACTTTTACAAGCAGAATCAAAATACTTCTGTAGCTGCTTACAACAGAGATCTGGGGGAGACTCAGGAGCTCCTCGATTCTCCTCCTCTCTCCACCTCTGCTCCTCCCTGGACGTCGCTTTCCGTTTGGCCTAACAATTCAGTCACGGTGAGCCTGGATTGCCTAGGGAGAGAAGAGAGAGCACAAAGTAATTGTGTGCCTGTATCCTCCTGCCAAAGCATCACTGCAGAAGCCCAACTCCTGGGAAAGTTTCTTCTAGAACTGGCTCTCCTGGTGAGTTTTACTAAGTCACACAATCAGTGTCACAGCCTTTTGTCCCCACAGCCTCCAGCCAGCCTTTCCTCTTTTTACTGGGGATGGAAAGAAGGCAGCGTTGAAGGAAAAGCCAGTGTTCCTGCCTCTCAATTTGGGTAAGGAAATACTCATGTGCTTGCCCTGCCTGTCTGCTCAGCCACTGTGAAAGGGAAAGTGGATGCAGAGATACTGGGCAGCAGCCAGGCAGGAATCCTGAACAAAATCCCTTGTTAGAGAACAAGCAGCAATGTCTCATCCTGGGAAGACTCAATCAGTTCTCAGCCTGGCATGGGAAACACCCCAAAAAGTGAAGAGCAAACAAACTGTTCAGAAAAACCTGGTGTTGTCAGGGTTTCCTTCAATGTCTGAACCACACCGAGACACACCTCCAGCCACAGAGTCAACCAGGCAGAGCTGCTCCTTACCACTCTGCCAGCTTCTGCTCGTACAGCTCCCTGCGCTCGCGACTTCTCTTCTCCTGCAAGGTCTCACCACTGAGTTTCTGCATCATCATCAACAGGCCCCCAGCAGGGATCCTAGAGGAGGAAGCACAAAAGTCACAAGTCACCCAGGGGACACACAACAGTCATAACTTACTGGCATCACCAAAAGGAGCATGCGGGGGCCGGCCACCAGGGCAGCGGGGTGTAACGTTCCCCAGTAGATCACAGCACAGCCTGAGGTTCTCCTGATCTCCTGTCAGCCACCCCACACAGCCTGTCCCCAGCTGTGACTCACTGTAACCCTTCCATAACGTATTCTGAATTTACTCCTTGTCAGGCACACAGAGGGCAAAGGGGTGGAAGGATTTAAGGTGCCCAAACAACCCCTCTAGATCCCCTCACCCATAATCTCCATGGTCACACTCCTGCTTAGCTCCTGGAGGTATCTGTGTTTCCACTGGTAAAGCTCCCAGTAAATACAAAGCTCATTCCCTTGTCCAGGCAGGATCTCCAGACTCACTTGTGAGGATATTCACAAGTCAGCACTTTGAGAAGTAATCCCACTCTGCTTGAAAAGTCACTGTCCTGATGGACAGAGCCCCCTGAGAGAGAACCCTGGGTTCCTCCATGCCCCAGGGACCTTCAGGAGATACATGACTGCAAGATGTGCCACCTTACAGCCTTGGGCAGTGCAGCCCAACCATGCAGCTCCTTCCTCAGCATTCCCTCATGGCTGCTGCTCCACGTTTTGGCTTTGATGGAGCTTGTTTTGTTAAAAAAAATAAATCATTTTTACACAAACTCCTAACCCAGGGGCTGGCAGTTCTTCCAAAGGTGCCATGATGGCATCCAACACCCCTGGATTCTGAGCTGCTACAGGAGCAGGTGCTGCTGAAGCTGAAAGGGAGCTCAGAAGCTTTATCTCTTACACTCCTGCCTTTACCCACAGATAACACAGGTCCTTAAAACAACCTCCAACGGTTCTGCACACAACCATTAGTGACCACAGCAAGGCAGGGGGACAGGGGACATGTCTATAACCCTTCCTCATCATTTCCTATTTACCAGCAGTCAGGGTCTCCTCTAACAAGCAAACAGCAGCAAGTCAGATGCTCTGCTGAAAGCACTGAATTGTTATCACTGAGGAAGCAGCAAAATACACAAAAAGGAAAAAAGAAGGAAAAAAAAATAAACAGTTTTAAAAAGTTGGAAGAAAAGTCATCATCATTAAGAGAGACACAGAAAATCCCTTCAAGCAAGAGAAGAAAGGAAGGTTCTGCAGTCCCATATGATTCCAGGCTTGGTGTGTGAGGCACCCTCGATGGTACCTGTGTCTCCATCGCCCACGGGCAGCAGTCGCAACTCACCCAAACACTGTTCCGAACACGAAGCCGCCCGCCAGTCCCTGCAGGCCCAAGTGCATTCTGAAAAGGGCTCCTGTGACACCTAAAAAAAACCCCACAAACCCACTGAAACCACAAACAGACCCTCACCAGCCATCCCACGCAGGAGGAGGGAGCTGCTTGGCTGCGTTTCTCCTCTCCATCAGCTGACACCCACTGTTAGCAGAGCAGGAAGCAAGCGGGAGGGACCCCCACCATCCCGCCACCCCAGCCTGAGAGGCAGCAGCTCCCACAGAGGGGGCTGAGCAGCCACAATACCTCCCCAGGTCTTTATCCTTGTGGTCTCTGCACTAGAACACTGCACACAGCTCCTTCTGCTTCAGAAAAACTCCCCAAGAAATGCTAAGAAGGAAAAGCATCTATGGAGGTAAAACTGAGCTCTCTCCATGGAGGAACATGATGCCTCCCCCCCTTTTTTTATTCAACAGCAGCTGGCAGGTAAGGCAGGAGAGCTCAGGAAAACACGGATCCAACAGTAAGGGCAATAAACCCTGCAAAGCTGAACAAGCAGAGCACTTCCCTGGAGCCCTGATGCCACAAGTGGGCATGCAAACCCGAGCGTGAAAAGGGGAGTTCATACACAGCGCTGAGGTGCTGTACAGAGTGGAAACAAGAAATATTTTACATATTAAATATCTAAAGGAAGAATGTCAGGAGGATGGGGCTGGGCTCTTCTCAGTGGTGGCCAGCAATAGGACAAGGGGCAACAGGCACAAGCTGGAACACAGGAGGTTCTGCTTAAACATGAGGAAAAACTTTACTGTGAGGGTGTCAGAGCCCTGGGACAGGCTGCCCAGAGAGGGTGTGGAGTCTCCTTCTCTGGAGATGTTCAAACCCACCTGGATGCCGTCCAGTGTGACCCTGGGTGACCCTGCTCTGGCAGGGGGGTTGGACTGGATGATCTCCAGAGGTCCCTTCCAACCCCACCACTCTGGGATTCTGTGAAGAAATGCTTTCCCTGCTAAACAGGCGGTTACGAGAGCAGGGTAAGCACCAAGTGTTGCCTTTACCCTATACCCTATATATTTTTCACCCAAAACACTCCAGCAAGTATTCTGAAGATGAACTGATAACCACAAAACACCCCAAAGGTTTCAGAAGTGCATCAACACCTCTCTGTCACAAACAAAGGCACAGAGCAGGTAAACAACAGAGCAGAGTCACAACAACAGTCAGCAGAACAGAAAAAAACCCAGGAGCACAGAGGCTCGAGACCTGCTCACATCCAAGAGATTTCTGCTGAGGCTTTTCTGTTCACACAGAGGGAAGCAGACGAGGTTCTGCAGCCTTACCTCCTGCCGAGGCGAAATTACTGATGGTGGCTTTGTTGCGGTACACGGCCAGGCCGGTGCTCACCGTGCTGCGGAGAGAAGGCACAGAAGAAGTCAGCAGCTGCACGTGGAAAAAGACAAGTAGCACAACACAGCCCAAAATCAAGCTGGATTTTATTAAAGCCAAGCCTCAGGTTGCCTCTAACTGCCTTGTTGCCCATCTGTCCAGAGCCAGCTGCAAGTGCCTTGATCTCTGTGACTTTACCGCAGGCAGCCAAAGGTGGGGAAACATCAGGATTCCCTGCCTGGATCTGGAATATTATTTCTCAATAAAATAAAATAAAATAAAATAAAATAAAATAAAATAAAATAAAATAAAATAAAATAAAATAAAATAAAATAAAATAAAAGATTTTTTTTCCCATCATATATTCAAGGATAAAAGGAACTGAGCAATGAACACGGCCTGTCAGCCAGTCCTGATGTAGCACCTTTACCCCCAGAAGCTGAATCCGTCTGTTGGTCGATGCCTGCCTGATGTAGACAGTCACCACCACTAGAGTTAAGTGACACTCATGATGTCCAGAGGGTCACCTACTCCTGTGGCATGAGATTTTCCACCATCTCCTCCAAAAACAACAGTGAAGCCCCAAAAGCACTCTCTGTTCCCAGTTCAGCAGCCACCTCCTCCCCAGCACTCCTGCAAGACATCTACAAGTCAACAGCAACCTCCCTCTCCTTCCCCGCGCTGTAACATCACCCTTGCCTTTCTGTACAAGTCAAAACTCAACAATTTAGTTTTAAACCACAAAACTCAAAATTCACACAACCAGCAGGGCCAAATCTGCAACTTGAACTTTGCAGTTGAGTGACAAATATCTTCTTCCAAGTTATTTTACAAAGGGGCAGTGAAAAATATCTTCTTTCAAAGCCTGTGCCAAAGAGGTGGTGAAGAAAGGGCCATGTCTGACTGCAGGGAGGACATCTGGTGGAAGATGATGAGGTTACACAGCAAGCCCAGGAACATCTACAGAAATCAAAAGCTCCAGGAAAGAAAGCCAACACGACGTTAACTAAACCTAAAAATAGGTAATAAACCAAAAGGAGCCAAAAAAACCCAAAAGAGATTGAGGAAGAAATGCAAAAAGGATCAAAAAAAAGTAGGGAGACAGAAATACAAACCAATATTAGTCAATACTGCTGGTATCCAACAGCAGAAGGGGAATCAGACAGAACATATCTGCAGATACAATCAACACAGGTTTAGGACTACACATAAATTTACCATTTTGAACAGCAGCAAAGGAGATATTCCTGGTTTAAAAGGGATTTACCCAGAAAAGTGGGTGTAGTTTGATGCTATATTGTCAGAGAGGCACTGACACAGACAGTCAGGGAAGCAGAACACTGTCTGGGTGTTGGCTGAGTGTGTAGGAAGAATGTGAAGGACTAAAGAGGTTCATACAACTGGCAGGTCTGATGTTCAGCGACTGCTTAATAACAAGAGGATCATCTGCAAGCATTTGAGGACAAGAACAAAGGATTGTGAGTAATGCTAGTACTAGGAGTAAGGAGACATAACAAAGAGGAGAAAAATTAGCATGGAATAGAAAGCTCTTCCAGAAACAGCCAACACACTGTATCACTGTCCTAGAGAAAAATGAGAAGAAAGAGATGAAGCAAAAGCAGAAGGAGGCCGTCAAGTACAGGGAAAAGCAGCATTCGGGTCAGTAACAGCACAGGTTAGATGTAAGGAACAGGGCTTCTTAGATTTTTGTTTAGGTGAAAAATCCCTTCTGTTTGTGTTTAAAAAACAAGCTCTGGACCAACTCTCTCCCCCTTGTTTGCACAGTGACTTTGAACACAAGAAAGGAGAAAGTGCAGGGAACTAAATTCAGGAGGAAATAGAGAAAAAAATGGCTGCTAAGCTTGAGCACAGGTGGAAATCTCTGCTTCCCCTTACACACGTGCAGCATAAGGACATCCAGCAGCCCACCCTTCCTTCCAGGGAGAGACAATCCACCCAACTGCCACCCTCCCCTGGAAGAACACCCCTGGAACGCCACCGCTGGGAACCACTCACTTGAATATCGTCACAAAAACCGCGACCCTCCAGCTCCAGCGCCAGCCGTAGCGGATGAAGCTCCTGAGACCGGCCCGGTGCGCAGATTGCTGAGGGGGGAGAGAGGAGATGGGTCACAGATCACAGCCCTGCTCCTCCTCACCAGCACCACCACGCCCCACGGACCCCCACCAGCACCACCACGCCCCACGGACCCCCCACCACGGGACACGGGGCTGGTGGCACTTGGGAATGAGACCCTGACTCGTTGGGATCAAGTCATCCATCTTCAGAGGAAAAGCCTCTCATGATTAAAGCAGCCACCAACAGGAAAACCAAGAATTCCCTCCAGTTTGGAACACCAACTGGTCTTTCTAACCCTGGTGCTGAAAGGCATCTCGGGGGGACAGGGAGAGCTTTCTGAGGACAGCACAGCACAGAAGCAGAGAACAAAGGGAGAGGAACAAAGTTTCTAGAAGAAACTAGAAACTAGTTCTTCACTGTTATGAGTTCAGAAGTATTAATGAATAATAACCATTAATAAACAACTATAATAAGTAAATAATAACCACCTGCTTTAAGTGTTAAGAGACTGTCAAGCTCTGCCATTGAGCACTGGTGCTTCAAAGTCTGGCAGCAAGCAGCTTTTTTAAAAGCTTCATAAAATTTCATAATAAGTCATAAAAAAATAAGAAATAAAAATAATATTCCAGTTACTAGCAGGAAAGAAAATAAATTCCCTCTACCAGTGCCTGTGGTGCAAGTGCTTAGCCCAGGTGCACCAGAGCATCAGCAGAAGGACAGAGAGAATCCAGGCACTGACACTTTGCAGGGGCCAAAATCTAAATAGCAAATGATGTGAAATGAGACAGATTTTAAGGGGTTTTTGTCCCAGTAATCCAAGTAAGCAACACTTGAACTGAACAAGAAACCCCTAAAAGTTCAAACACATCCATAAATTGTCACAGATGTTCTGAGGTGGAGCTTTAAATGGTCCTAAAATAACTCACATTAATAACATAAGAGGACAACACCAGGTGGAAACCATGGAGTGAAGTCTCCTGCCAATGTCCTAAGATTTAAATGCCAAAAGACTTTTCAAAACATATTCATTAGCCATTTAACAGGATGAAAAAATGAAAAGGCAAACTCAAATTTTATGAGTTATTATAATATTGTGAGGGTATATGAGGCCAGGTGCTACTTCTCTACCACTATCTTTTTGACCAACACCAATGAGAAGTTTCTTCCTAGAGCCTCATCACAAAATGAGAGGTGTTGGAGATCAAAAATAAGAAGTTATTTCGTAAAAATAACACAAGTGAGCAGCAGAATTGGACAATGCTCATTAGCTGTAGAAAAAAACAGATGCTGAGATGTTATTTCCAAAATCTACTTGACATTTAAACAAAGTATTATTACAGAATTTGACATCACGTTGCAAGCAACTTCCATAAGGGGCCCAACAGTGCGTGTCTTGCCCCAGCACTGGGATTTCAAATTGTGTGACAGTTTGGCACTCAGATATTCTTTCTTCTTTAAGGATTAAATTGCTCCTATATCCCAAAATTAATGCAGATGTCACAGAATCATAGACTCACAAGATGGTAGTGGTTGGAAAAGACCTTTAAGATCATCGAGTCCAACCATGAACCCAACACTGACAGTTCCACCTCTAACCCATGTCCCTGAGCACCTTGTCTACCTGTCTTTTAAATCCCACCAGGGAAGGTGGCTCCACCAGCTCCCTGGGCAGCCTGTTCCAGTGCTTGACTGCCCTTTGGGTGAAGAAGTTTTTCCTCAGATCCAATCTAAACCTCCCCTGGTGCAACTTGAGGCCATTTCCTCTCGTTCTACCGCTTGTTACCTGGGACAAGAGATCCACCAACCCCAGTTCCCTCAGCCGGGAACTCAGCACACTTGTGCTCCAGCCCCTTCCCCAGCTCTGCTGTCCCATCAGTCTAGAGCTTCCTAGCAAGTTCTGCGCTTCATTTAACAATTAGGCACACTCGATGTGCTCACACACTCACAGCGAACCCCGGGGTATTTATTTGGGGTGTTTCTCCCACAATCGCGCAGACGCCCAGAGCCGCTCGCCTCGGATCGCAGGAGCAGGAGGCCGCTGGGTCTCCCCCGGGCCCCTGGGCCACCACACGCCGCAGGCTCCAGCGGCCACTCGCTCCGTAACCGGAGGCGTTTCGGGTGCCTCGCCCCGGGTGCTCGGGGCTGCTCCGGTCTCCCCCGCCGGGTACCCCGGCCGCTCCCCCCGCGTAACCCCCCACCCCGACCCCAGCCTGCCCGGGTGGGCTCTGCCGGGCTCGTACCACCGCATCGGCGCGGTTCTGGAAGAGCTCCCCGTGGCTCCCCTCGATGAAAGCCTTCCGGCCCTGGTAGAAGGCCGGCAGCCCGCCGTACAGCCAGCCGGCGACTCCCGCGGTGAAAGCCGACTTGACGATGTTCACCGTCTCCTCCGGGTACCGCTGCCGCTCGCTGCAAGGGAAGCGAAGGGCAAGGCTGGGCTGAGGCAGGGGAACCATGGCGGGCCCATGGGCAGCGCCGGCCCCAGCGCCTGCGGACACCCGCTCCAGCCCGGCTCAGCCCAGCCCGCCCCAGCCCCGCTCCTCACTCGCGCCGCCACAGCTCGCTCAGCCGCTCCCAGCCCGTCTGCGGCGGCGGCACGGGGCGACCGAACTGCGGCGGAGAGTCGAGACCCTCCGCCATGGCCCTGCCCGGCTTCAGCGCTCGTAGCGCCGGCAGCGCCCCCTGCTCCCCGGCGGGGAACGGCACCGAGCGGCGCGGCGGGAGCGGGAAGGCCGCGCTGCCCTGAGGGAGGGGCCGCGGCTGGCAGGGCCGCTTTCCCCGCAGGTAGCGGTGGGGGCTTTGTCCTCCCTCCCGACAGCGACGGGATTCAGCCGTGTAAAACCGGACTGAAAAGTCCCCGGCGCACCCAGGTGGTTGAACACTGGAAGTTTCCAACCGCCCGAGACTGGAAGCAGAGACACCCTAAATATTAACGTGAAAAAGCAGAAGGACACGCTTCACCCGCTCTAGGGAAACACCTGGGGGCTAGCTGCATCTTTTCTTACCATTGTGACTAAGCAACGATGTGACTAAGCAACAAAACTTGGGTTTTCCTTTGTTTTATCCCAAAAGCATTTCATTAAAAAACAGTTTAAAAACATATGACACGTGGCTGTTTCAGTTTCTCAGAGTGCTGTCTCACCATTGACTATAAATACAAAAGCAGAAAGCCTCTTCCCCTGGTGCACAGCCCTGTTCCTCACAAGCCAGGCTATTTTAACACCCCAGGTTGGTCCTTTGAAGGCTGGGATAACCCAGGCACATACACACGTGGGAGTGCACTTAGTGTGACTGCTTCTCGTAGTGTTTTCTTCTTCTTTGATCCCAACTGACCACAGAGGAGACCGTGAGCTGTTGCTGTCATTAATGTGCTGCTTCCTAAAGCCTTGAGGATACTTTAGGTGGACTTGGGAGGTCCGTGGTTGGACTTGATGATCTTAAAGCTCCTTTCCAACCTAATTCTACGCTTTCAACCTAATTCTATGATTTATCATAACCTATTTTATATGGCTGCTTCCTGCCAGCCCTCTCAACTCAGGGACCACAGAGCATTTCAGAAACTGCACTCTCTGTAGGCTGAGCAGCCTGCAGCAGGCATAATACATACAGCGAGCACAAGCAACCTGTGACTGGACTCAAAACGAGTAATGTGAGGAGTAGCTGCCCCTGTGTGGCTGAAGACGTTCCCTCAATCAGCCTGAAGGAGATGAGAAAAGGGATGTAACAGCAGTGGGAGAGAAAAGCAAATAGTCACGTGAGTTGGTGTGTTACCAGCCTCCAAAAAAACCCCAAAACAAAAGAAAATAATCAAAAAATAACCCTAGAAAGATTGCAGATCAGAGCAGAGAATCTGTGAATCTACAGAAAAAAGAAGAGCTGACTCTACCTCTGCGTGTACCTTCTCTGAGTGCTTAAGGACCCCGAGGAGGTCTGGCCAGCAGACCAGTGAGAGCTTGTTAACAGGGGCTCAGTTCTGCGTGGCTGTGCGGGCACCCAGCTCATCTGTCACACAATGAACCCTCTTAATTCCAGTTGCCAACTGCTTGACCTCCTGCCACTCAGGCTTAGCGCTGTGGCAACATCATCATCACCACCCTACCTGTGAGGCAGGTAGTTTACCTGTGCAAGGATCATTTGTCCTTTCAACGGCACATCAAAGCTTTACCACCAACCTTGTTAAAAACCTGATGTAAACATCAGAAAACTAAGCTATCTAAAAAAGTTACCTCAAATCCCAGTACCTGCTTCTGTCAGAGAACACCTCATAGCCCAACTGCTATCACATAGGTGAGAAAACACTGACCATTTAACCAAAAAAACAATGGGCATGTATCTCCCAGCTGAGTGTACTGACAGTCTGCATACCTTGATCTGCATTACCAAGTCTGCATTACCAAGTACAGAGGACTTGGTAAAAAAAGTCCAGTAAAATTAACAGGAAGGCTTCTGGTTGACTGAATGGGATTTAGGATCATTCTGAGACAGGTAGTAACTAAGTCTGTAGTGCTAACAACCTCTTCCTGGCACGGTGATAACCACCACGTTAAACAGCCGCAATCCAACGTTCTGCTTCACGTTGTGACGGTGTAACCGGGTCCCACGCTACGGGAGCAGTTTCAAAGTCAGCCTATTGCTGCTCTCTGCAGTTCTAGTGTAAAGGGTAAGAAGTCTGAGGGAAGGAGAAAGAAGATAACACTGATCTTCGGATTTCCACAGGGATCAGTTCGAGCTGAAGAAAAAACAAACCAGTGAAGTCTCTACAGTTCTGTCTTCAGCCATGGAGAAGTGATCTCGCTGTAGCTCTTCCTCCTTTTCACTTTGTAAGTCAAGGCTTGGGAATATTCAGACAGCAGATGCTCCCAGTAGCACGAGACATCCTCCATCTGCAAGTGCTCAGTGATGAATTGGCGTCCCCTAGAGACACACGAGGCACAGTCAGAACCAATTTCCAGTTCCTACAAGAGCCTTTGGTTTTGTTTTATATGTATATCAACTTTCACTCTTCTGTGTTCCGAATGAGAAACAACAGGCCCTGCTCTGTACCATCTATTTTCATTTCACACTTCTCTTTCCCGCTCCCAGCTCTGACAGTTGCAGTGCTTTTGTTATCCTCAAGATGGTATTTGTTATCTGGGATAATAAACATCAGATTGCACGTATCAGACCCAGCCTGAGTGGCACGGACGCGTGCTGCTTCGGAAGGCGGTGGCTGCCAGCCTGGGTACGTAACGCTCACGAGGAGGACACAGGGTTGACTCACCTCATACTGAGACCAAAGCTCCTGACTTCTGATAGATTTTAGTGGGGGTTCCTGACATGGGTCACATCTGAACCAAAGATCTAAGCATATAATCTTGTTCTCTGCTTGTTACCAGCTCCCCAACCCTCCTGCTGGTATTGCAGAAGATCAGTCGCACTGCACCCTATTAATACCAGGTTGTCTTTGATAGGTGACCCCTTCAAAAACTGCTGAAGAAAATGTTTTGGAAGAAAAGTGTCTGATAGCCAGAAAGGACACACAACTCACCTCTCTGAAATTGCTTGTGCTATGGCATCATTTTCCTTCACAAATTGCAACAGCTCCCTAAAATGAAGGAAAAAAAAAAAGCTCTGAATTTCTAATTCAACAGAGAACATTGTCCCTTAGCTAAACTATGGTGGAGGATGAGGTTAAGGATCTACAACAGAGCAGGAGACAGGTGCTCCTCATTTCAGAGCACAGAAGAAACCTGCCTTTCTCAGTCGTTCCGTATCGGCTCTGGACAGCACACTGACACCTGGGAGCTAACACATTTTTGGCCCAGTGATACAATCCTCTTCCTCTCACCTGTGCTGCAGATGTCAGTGCCCAGTGCCTGCAGCTTTCAGTGAGGGTGACAGACCTCCATACCCCAGTGAAACTGTACTCTGGATGGAATATGAGCAAAGGATTCTTTGGGGGCAGTAATAAAGAGAAAAGAACATGACCTCCAAGAGCCTTTGCCCAGGAGATGCCCAAGAGTGGAGGCACTTATCACAGAATCACAGAGTGGTTTGGGTTGGAAGGGACCTTAAAGCTCATCCAGTCCAACCCCCCTGCCAGCAGCAGGGACACCTTCCACTAGACCAGGTTGCTCAAAGCCTCATCCAGCCTGGCCGAGAACACTTCCAGGGAGGAGCAGCCACAGCTTCTCTGGGCAACCTGGGCCAGTGTCTCACCACCCTCACAGGAAAGAATTTCTTCCTAATATCTCATCTAAACCTCCCCTCTTCCAGTTTAAAGCCATTTCCCCTTGTTCTGTCACTCCCTGCCCTTGTAAAAAGTCCCTCCCCAGCTTTCCTGTAGCTCCCCCCAACTCCTTGCCATAACACAAACCCAACGGCCTCCAGTGTGTCCCCGCGCCATGCCACGCTCTGCTGAGCACACTTGAGGTCTCACACCTGATGTTAGAGAGGTCTGATGGGACTGGGATGTAGTGGACCCAAGGCTTCAGCTGGGGATAGAAGAACTCCAACCACTCTTCTCCAACATGAAAGACGAGTGAACCACACAGGAAAAGATGTTTGAGGCGGAAACTGGCAGCCACTCCCCGGAAATTGAAGAGATACCTTTAGGAGGAGAAGCAAAGAGAGGGACCTGGTTACACTGGGCATTTGGTGAGGAAATGCACTAAGAAACTGGGCTCCCAGTAGCACTCAGCCTTCCCTCGCAGGTAGCAGCTGGGGGGTCTCCCTCACACCGAGCCAAGCTCCTGTGGGGAAGGGAAAGAAACAAAGGGATGACATTGATTAGAAGCTCCTCACAGGAGAGGTGAGCAGAGTGAAAGATGTGCTAGGTCAGTTGCTGCTGCCTGTCAAAACTGAGGCTAAAAATCAAGGTGTGCTGCTTTACCTCTGCCCACAACAAACCAGAAGAGGCCTCACGGACAACTGCCACCCAGGCAGGGAAGGTCACAGCGTGGATGCTGATCCTGGGACCCTACACTCCAGAGACTCTGTTACCACAAGGAGCTTTTTCCCCCAATTCTCTGTTGTCTTGCAGTGAGCTTTTTTGTTCATTGTTCTGCTTTGCCACATCTATCTCAGTTGGCTTTTGGGGTTTGTTTGGTTTTTTTTTTTCCTCTGGGATTCTGCTTTAATCTGAATCTAATTGTTTCATATTAACTTGGGAATGCAACCCTAGGAGGTTAAAACAGGCCAGCACACAACAGATGGACTTTGCAGATAACAAAGAATCCACAATTTTGTTTTCAGTATTTTCTGCCAAGTTAGTAAAGTGGGCTTGACTGGGGGAGGATATCTCCTAGCAAGCTGTATCACAGAGGGATGCTTGTTTGCTTGCCTGTTTGCTTTTTTAAACCCACATTTCTCCAATTATAATGAAAGCTGTTTTTCCTGTGGGTAAAACCCCTCAGTACATAAACTAATCTTTGAAGTCCAACATTTTGGGGCTGAGAAAGGGAGTTTTTCCTTTAATGAAGCTATTTTGGGTGAGATGGGGATTATATATTATATATATTTGGGGTGAGATGGGAATTATAGCTAAACTTAGTTCAGCAGTAAGTGACAAGGAGTAAATCTGAAATTCTTTTGCATTAATTTTTGGTATTACCTAGGAGCTCAAGGCAGAGATGAGGAGCTCACACTAGGAACTAAACAAATATGTGTAAAAGTGTTACAAGAACAGTGGTCTGGAAGCAAGGAAATGACTCTGTCCAATTCCAGACACAGCTCCCACCATCCATGACCTCAGCCAAGCAGTGAGAAGTTCATGTTGACCCTACCAGACCATGGGCTATGACAAAAGTGTGTGAGAATGTCTCAGCCTACGCTGCACCAGGAGCTTAGGAGGCACCAGGAGCTGAGAAGTCTGTGTGTAACAGAAGGGAGAAATCTGGGCAACGGTCTAGTGAAATATAAAATGAGACAAGTCAATCAGATTTGCACAAAAACACAGATCCAGCCAAATGAATGGGCTCTATCAGCAGATTGTAGCTGGTGGAATTGTAACTAGTTAATTTTAAAGCACAAGAAAAAGCAAAACATCAGACATACAAGTGCATACACACTAAGAGTTTATATTTCCACAGAGAAACCCACAAGAATATTACACCAAAAACCCCTCCCTAAAGTAGCTCAATAATAAAAACCTTTGTAAATCAAAACCACATTCTCCCAAACAACATACAAAGGATGAATCAATCCATGAGCAGCTGCTCAATCCTATTTCAGGTTCCCTCTTTCACTACATACATCCAGTGCCAACGCTTGCCCCAGGATGCACATGAAGACACGATTCCTTAGTTCTGTATGTCTTTGAAGACATAATGCTACCACTGTAGCACCAAAAAAATAATCTTGAATACACAGCTTGGTACAGGAATATAAAGAAAAATGGATAGAGGGCCATTTTGATTTTAAAAATCAAATAAAATTTAAAATCTATATGTTTATTAGTGATCTATAGGCTTTACTTGCCCCAAAGCACATTATTTCTCCAGACCCAACAGGGGAAAGCTGACACTGAAAGAGGCCACACTAAGCTCCCAAATTTTCAACCACCTTATGTCTGCTCACAAGCTTTCCTGTCTGCATGGAGCTGGTTGCTGGAATCAGATCTTATAAAATGAGACCTTACACCATGCAAGGCAAGAAATAACCTATAGCCCTCGAACAGCTTTACTAATCAAAACTCTTACTTGTATTTGCAGTGATCAACCAGGGGAATTTCCTTTGCAGGTGGCTTCCCTAAGGTGTCCTTAAAATAAAGAGAAATAAAAAAAACAAACCCAGTAAGTTTCATATGGTGATTTCATTTTTGTTTTCCTTCTCAGTTAGAAACAATGCTGAAGCCTCAAAACCCTCCATTCCCACTTCTGACAAAACCTTCTCTGGTGGGCTTTTAGAAGTATTATGAAGAATTCCCAGCTCTTCAAACTAGGAAAAAAAAAACTTCAGTAAATTACACACTGCCTGTAAGCACATGCCAGCACAAACACATTAAATGATAATGTTCAGTTGGCAGCTACAGAGTGGGAAACAGCTTGGGACAAGGGACTGTGTGAAGCCAAGCGTAAGTGGATTAGCCAAGACTGTCTGGAGAGAGCTGGACTGGAGACTGAGTATGGAACTAAAAAGTTATCAGCAACAGTTATCAGAAAGTTATCAAGAACAAGACCAAGCAAAGGAGGTGACAGAAAAAGGTTTAAAAAGACTGACAACACCACACAGGCAGCTTGGGGTTAGAACAGGAAGAATTGGCTAATTTTGTGGTAACAGAAGAGAAGAGGATTGGCACGGATTCATTTTCTTATTCATTTTCTTTCTTTCTGGTTTCCTTGAACAAAAAGTGTAGATGGGAGAAAAATGCTTGGCCTTTCAAGCTCTGGAGACTCCTTCTTCATTCATCAGAGAGATGTGGCCATCAAGGGCACTACAAACGTCCACCACTCTAGAGGATCACCCACCCACAGCTCTCCAATGAGATGCATCTCAGCATTCAAAGCCACCTTGCAATGCTGCCCTCCCTGACCTTCACACTCAGGAGACAGACAGCACCCACACACCTTCTCAGATTTCCAAGCCTGGTTTTTAGTGTACTCAGCATCAACAAGTTCTGGGTTTTCACGGGACAGCAGAATGAGGGGATCTCTCTCAGGGCTTGTCCTGCAAAAAAACCCAAGTAATTTACAAAATGTTACCAGTCATGGCCACTCCACCTGACCCAACACAGTTAACAAGCTACAGGACCCAGGATCCTGCCTCTTGATGAGGCTGACCTCCCCACGTGCCATGAAAACATTACTAACCACCCACCACACCATGTGTTTCTCTCCAAGTGTGTATTAGAAGAAGAGAATGAGTTATGTGTAATGAAATTATTTGAGGCTTTGCTTCTTTATTTCACTTACTAAATATTTAATAGTATTATTTAAGCAATTCCCAGGACAAATTGGCAGAGATGATGTTTCCTTCAGGCCTGATCCTGATGGGTACCAAATACTTTAACTCCCTCCTACGTCACAGAGAGCGCTAAGAGACACTAAGCATCTTCAGCACTTGATCCCTCTGATGCTAATTTAAAACACTACTGATGGACAAGGTTGTGACAGCCCCGAGATTCACCTCTCATCATCTCCTGAGCCCACCTAGTAAGGCATCAAATCAATCCCTACTGGGGATGGAGGAGGAATGAAAAGGAGTAGGGGTTAACACTCTTCAAACTGTCACTGGAGAGAGGGCAAAAGTAATCATAGAATCACAGACTGGTTTGGGTTGGAAAGGACCTTAAAGCTCATCCAGTTCCAACCCCACTGCCAGCAGCAGGGACACCTTCCACTAGACCAGGTTGCTCAAAGCCTCATCCAACCTGGCCTTGAACACTTCCAGGGAGGAGCAGCCACAGCTTCTCTGGGCAACCTGGGCCAGGGTCTGACCACCCTCACAGTGAAGAATTCCTTCCTAATGTCTAACCTAAACCTGCCCTCTTCCATTTTAAAGCCATCACCCTTTGTTCTATCACTGCTTGCCCTGGTAAAAAGTCCCTCCCCAGCTTTCTCACCCTCCACCACGCAGGTAATTCAATGCACAAACACTTGTTGAGTCACTGTCGAGCGTTGCACAGTGAATAACCACAATACATTCTGGGTTGCACTGGTTCAGCTCTTGGAGATCCATAAATTGCTGCACACAGGCAGCTGTCACGGTGTATTTGGGTAAATTCTCCTGCTACAGGAAAACATGCTCACCTGGATCCTCGGAAATATCCTTTGGAGATTTTTTTCATCCATGGCCATTTTTCTGCAGATCTGAAAATATCGTTTATACATGGCAATAAATGATTTAATAGAACCATGAAGCAGCGCTCTCATCAATTTTCACAGCATGATCTCCTTTTATTATTCTTCATTGTTTATTTTCTTCATTATAGCAGAAAAAAACCCTCAGCCAACTCCAAGGAAACACGTTTTCCTGTGAATATTGTGTTTAAGGCAACATGACACAGGCTACTTTTCAGAATACTTTTCAGTCAAAACAATGAATTACATACAACCCCCTCACCAAGTCTTTTAAGGGTATTAAAATTTACCTAAAATTTGAATCCACTTTTTGCATTTATTTTTCTGTACTTCACTGAATATAGATAGTGCAAAATAACTCCCATTAAAAAACCCCAAACAAATAACAACAAACAAAAAACCCTGCCTAGTGTTTTCCATTTCAAACCTGAGAGTTCATTGTTTTTGCAAATAACTTTCATTTTAAATCTAAATGAGTCCTTCACATTAGCTGTTCATATGTTTTATTGCTGTCAGTGCAGTCACCTGCCTCCCTCTGGGGAACTCCTTGTTGCACTTTTCTGTTGCACCTGGCTGGACAGGTAGGTCCTGATCCCCAAACTCATCTGCACAGGTCAAGCTCTACATCAGTGACACGAGTGGGGGTCACTGGGAAAGTAATGATAAATAAAAGCTTTGGGCCTTCACTATATCACATCACATCACACAAGGCTTCATCTATGATTAGTCCCATGGAACTTCAGCTTCTGAAGAGGGAAACACTCAACCTTCCATTCTAATGTCAAGTGATTGACATCAAGGTGGTTTTTTCTGGTTGTTTCTACATTCACTCACTGTTGCACACTTTGTTTGTCACTCTCCATGGGAAACAGACCCTTATTCTGCTAATACTCAAAGATCTTGCCAAAAGAAAGACTCCCAGTCAGGAATGTCCCCTATCTTACTGAAGTAATGACTCTTGATTCTTGGGAATGATTCCAGGTTTCTCTATTGCACAAGACTCCAGTAAGAGCAGATCTAAAGAAGGCTTTCTGTTACCCTTCCTGAAGCTTATACAAACATCCTAGATCATCCCTGCAGTGAAAAACCCACAGCTCTTAGAGAAGCAGTTGGAAACAAAGGAAAATATTTCCATGTGTCCAGGGAGATTTCTGCAGGCAAAAGATAACTGCTGCTTTATTGACAAACCCTATCCCAGCAAAAATGATAGTTATCTGGCCCTGACAGCATGAAGAATGTGTACCCTTCGCCCTCTGCATTCCAAACTAAAGTGTTGGGAACAGAGCAGCTAATTATAACTTCTAGTTACATCACCCAAGGTTTCCATGGAGAATTCTCATACAGCAGTTAGGCTGCCTGTAGTTAATGAGAGGCCAACAGACCTATGGTCTTCATCTTCAGCGTTGCCCTAGTGCTCCCCAGTGCCAGATGGCTTTTACTGCCAGTTTGTCTCCTGTTAAACCTTCTCACCCAGGTAACCACTTCCCAAACGTACCTTCTGAGGTCCTCCCGCATCAGGTCCCAGCGCCCTAAGCCTGTTGGGTAAATTGGCCACACTGCTGGTCCTCCTTCCCAAAATGTCCAGGCAGGGTACATGATATCATTGTACTCAGGTGTCTTCAGAAAAAGAAGGATAAATGTAAGAATAAGAGTAATATCTACTTCAGCTTAATAGCTGAGCCCACCAGTAGCAAAAGTCCCTTCTAGGAGTTGTCTGCTTTCTTTGTGACTGTTCCATAAGCAGCCACCAGAGCTTTCTGGTCCCCATGGTGTTTCTGGGGTTCATGTGAAGACAACACAATAGTGAAATCTTTCAGTGATTTAAAATGCTATGTTTTGCTGCATGACGTGGGACTTTCATGTTAGAAAACAACAACAGAGATCCATAACGTAGCTGATTAGTAAACAGCAGAAGACCTGAGCTCCACTCAGACTTGTGCCTATGTGTAGCTACAAATGTTTTCTACTGATCACATATTATCTCCTCAGAGACAGAGACACTTTGACATTTAGGTTTCCAACACTGCAGTTCATCACAACCTTCCCAGAGATGATTTCACAATTCACTGGAACAAATACCCAGGTCAGGTAAGAATTTCAGTTCCTCACTCCTATTTTGGATGCTTAAATTCACAAATAATCAGAGATAAGACCAGCACTTAAGTAAGATGAAATCCTTTCATGAAACCAGACTACAGGCCACTTCCTTGTGTTGGTAACAAACCTTCTGTACAGTGACCCATCTCTCTGTCACCTGGAGACACTGGAGAGAGTCCAAGGCCACCCAGGCTGGTGCACATGACACAGGAAAAGGGGTTTGCTCACACACAGGAAGAGGAAGCCTGAAGGAAGTCTAAATGCTGTCTCCTACCACTTAAAAGAGAGTATTCAGAGGAGATGGAGGCAGACTCTTTTCAGAAGCTCAGAGACAGAATGAGAGGCAACAGGCTTTGATTACAAGGGAAATTCCAATTAGATACTGGGAAACATTCTCATTGTGAGGGAGGTCAAACGCTGGCTGTGGACACTGTGTCCTCAGGGATGCTCAGAGCTGGGCAGGACACAGCCTGGAGCACCCTGATCTCGTTGGTCCTGCTCCAAGCGAGGTGCTGGACTGGGTGACCTCCTGAGGTCCCTTCCAACTTAAATGAGTGTGTGCTTCTATGATCTGCTCCTTCTCAGTCTTGCTCTAAACAGGTATTGATAACAAACCATGACAGCTCTACCACCACCCCAGGGTGGGACTTCTGAGATACAGAACAGGACAATCCTGCAACCCCTTCTGCTTTCAGGTGAATCCTGGACCCTTCCTCATTCCAACAGTGACCAACACTGGCTGGTTAAACATGAGCTGTGCCTGGGTCACTGGGCTCCCATCAAGGATGGGGCTGAGCTTCCAGTTCATGTATCAGACAACAGTGACCTCAGAACTCAAATTTCTTGCAGGGCAGGATGATGATGATGATGAAGATGAAGAATATGGCTGTAAAGATTAAACTCCTGCAACCTGTTCTGCATCAGCTTGGGCTCTGCTGGCTGGAGTTAAGGCTGTGCAGTGGTCAAGGGGTAAGACAGCCAACTTTACTGTTACATCTGGCAGCAAACACAGCTCTTGAACAACAGCACTTGCAATGGTGTACGGAAATTGGAGAGTTTTTGGATGGCTGGGGACGAGGCAATAATTATGGATCAATTAGGGCTCAGACTGCATGAGCTGAAGACCTGGGGAAGATGCTACAAGTTGGCCAAGACAGAATAGGGCCTGAACTAGCAAGGGCAAATGGTTAATTGCTTCTTTTTGCACCTTGCTGTCTGCTGGGCTTCAGCCAAAGACAGGATCACAATCAGGGTTAGGCAGGAAGGGTGCAGGATTTGGGCATGTTGGGCATATGCTAAGGCAAAAAAAAGATTAACTGAAGCTTGAGGTGTAACAATATTTTGTTGGAAGGGATGAGACACTACATTAGAGTCAGCTTTAACAATGGGAGAGGCAGAAAAACATATGGGAGGGCTCTCCAGCCTGGGAACAGAGACACACACAGAGCGAATGACTATCTGTGTGTGCGTGTTTGGAGATGGAAAAGGAAATCCAGGGGAAAAGGGTTCACAGGAGACAGCAATATTACAGAGAAAATCAGAAACACTTATCTGTGGTAGCAAAAAATAGGATGAAAATATTCTTATTAAATGAGACAAACTGTGTGACAGCTGACTGATGATCAAAAATCCCTAACAATGCTGATAAACTACGGCTACAATTTTAACAGAGGCACTGTAGCAAGTGACAGCGATGCTGGTATAGATCCCATCCAGCTCTGCGTCACTCCACTGTGGCAGGGGGACATTTTTTGACCTGGAAGAGGAGTTAATGAGGTGAAAAATTGTTCTATTGACTAAGCCAGCAAATCTATCTGCCAGAAAACTGGAAGTGAAAGGAAACACGAAGAGCAAAAAAGAGCAAGGAATTTTGACACACAGAAAAACTGGGGAAACCATCCTCACAAATATGTTTCCAAGAGAAAGGAGGACATGCACATCTCAAATGCTCAGCTTTTAAAGATGTGTGCACCTTACTGAAGGAGAAGACAGGGATAATGGGTCTCATCCACTGTGGGACCTGGGGGTAGTCTCGGACATTGATCACCATTTCCATGTCAGGGAGGCGGTCGATGATCCCCAGAAGGAAGTGCTCGACTCCGCTGCATCTGTGGAGAAACCACACGTGGCAAAGAGCTGTGAGGTGAAGGCACAGTCCCACAGTCTCTCACAGACCTGCCCCTCTGCCCAGGAGCAGAAGAGATGGTGAGCCTGAGCCATACCATGACCAAGCTGGGAACTGCCTAGAGCAGCCTCTAAGCCCCACCACAGCACAGACACCAGTGCAGCCCATCCTGTTAAATCTGGCCTGGCCTGCAGCTTTCTCTGGGATCCCACAACCAACCAACCCTTTGTAGGCTCAGGTGCAACAGTGACACTCACCTCTTGCTACATTTAAGTCTCAGACATAATATTCTGTGTTCCTGCTCTGATAAGGAGACTGAGAGGAGATCTCATGGCTGTCTAGAACTTCCTCCCAAGGGGCAGAGGAGGGGCAGGCACTGAGCTCTTCTCTCTGGCCACCAACGCCAGGAGCAGAGGCCATGGCAGGAAGATGTGGCAGGGGAGGGTGAGGTTGGCCATGAGGAAAAGGTTCTTGAGGCAGAGGGTGGTGGAGCACTGGCACAGGCTCCCCAGGGAGGTGCTCATGGCACCAAGCCTGACAAGATTCCAGCAGCATTTGGCCAACGTGTGCCCTCAGGGACATGGTGTGAATGTTGGGCTTGTCCTGTGCAGGGACAGGAGTTGGACTCCATCATCCTTGTGGGTCCCTTCCAGCTCACAACATTCTCTGATTCTAAGGAATTCAGACCCTTGTGCTCAACAACTTTCAACTTGGCAGATCTGGAAGGACCAGATCCTGTGTCCCAGCTAGGAAGACAAGATCTTCTGCAGAGCTCTTACCTTGCAGGGAACAAGCAGTCCTGCTCACGGTACAGTCTGTTGTTGATGATTTGGTAGTGTGTCCCAAGCTTCCGGCTCACCACGTCTGAAATTGCCTCCTTGGAAATGCCACCTCGAAAAGGAGCCAGGTCCTGCTTCCAGACACTGAAACAAAACAGGAAGCCATTGGTATGGACAACAGGGAGGATACTCTGCATTAAATCACTGCAGTGTACAGAACAGACTTCTATCATGTTCTGAAGCAGATCTGGAGGTTGTGACCACTTGGGAAGGTGTTCTGCCCAAAGGTGGGGAGATGGTGGAGCGCAGATTTAAAGATTAGGAGGTGTCTTTAGGCTGTATCTGAGTTGGAACTGAGGAAAAAGATTGGAAGGTTAAACCAAAAGAGGCTTTTCCTCATCATTATTTCAAGAGCAATGATGACCAAGAACTCCACATGGAGTGTGCAAACAGATCCCCAACATGACTCATCTGATATTTAAAGTCAATACAGCGCTCAATCTCATCCCCAAAATGAGTGCATAATGCATAATAATAACTATGCATAATGCTCCATAGTTATAAAAAAAAATTAAACAGTACTTGTGTCTTCCTGAATGAGCTCCTCCTGGATCTTGCTTTAGTCAGGTAGTTAAATATCCACCATCACTCCAATTCTCACAAGGAGTGAGCCCAACTCCCAGGACAGAACACTAAAAAGTCCAACACACTGTCCCACCAAATGGATCTGTGTTCTGTAATGATCTTTCTCATTTAGCTATTTAGAATGTTTTGCACATACTCGATTTCTTCTACTTTTACAAACATATGAGGAGGACTTTTTAGCAACGTTGCACTGAGACAGAAGGCAGAAATGGGTTGTTAACACAGAAAGATCAACAACTGTGTATGGGTTTATTGTATGATCATAAATGAAATGCCAACATACTTCTTGTTCAATCACAGGGGACAACAAGGAGAGTGACCAGTTTGCAGGTGGGCACACCTGCTGCAAGCACTGTGACCTATGATGGCTGCAGATGTGACACTTTAGGGCCCAAATATTCTCTAGATAATTCCCACACATCATAGAATCACAGAATGTTGTGAGTTGGAAAGGACCCACAAGGATCACGGAGTCCAACTCCTGTCCCTGCACAGGACAAGCCCAACATTCAGACCATGTCCCTGAGGGCACACGTTGGCCAAATGCTGCTGGAATCTTGTCAGCCTTGGGGCCATGAGCACCTCCCTGGGGAGCCTGTGCCAATGCTCCACCACCCTCTGCCTCAAGAACCTTTTCCTCATGGCCAACCTCACCCTCCCCTGCCACATCTTCCTGCCATGGCCTCTGCTCCTGGCATTGGTGGCCAGAGAGAAGAGCTCAGCGCCTGCCCCTCCTCTGCCCCTGGGGAGGAAGTTCCAGACCACCATGAGATCTCCTCTCAGTCTCCTCTTCTCCAGGCTGAACAAACCAAGTGACTTCAGCCTCTCCTTGTACAGGCAAAATATTCCTTTGCAAGGCCAGAAGCCTGTGCAGTCAAAAGGAAAGCAGTCTCTCACCTTTGGTGGCAGCTGCAATTCTCCTTTACACATGGCTTATAGTCTTCCACAGCTTTCTTAATTTGGTCAGTTATTGTTTTCCACTTGGCATCTAAAGAACACAATGGGGGGAGGAAAAAAAGTTAAAAGGAATCAATCCATTAAACTACCAGAGGAACTGGCAAGAACTGAAGAGGATTTTTGGTTCAGCTGGCAATAGCAATGTACAATCCTGCAACACACTGAGGGGCGAGGGGAGGGGACACCCAGCTGAGGGGGAGCCAGGGAAGAGGCTGTGGGTTGGGCACCCCGGGACGGCCCCCGGGCTGATGGGGAAGCCGGGAGGAGCCTTGTGGCTCCTCCCGGCTTCCCCATCAGCCCGGGGGCCGTCTCGGGGTGCCGGGGAAGCTGCGAAGGAAGAGGATGAGGCGGCGAGACTCCCTCAGCGCCCTCACACAACGCCCAACCTCCCGCCAGCATCACCAACCCCCCCCTCACCGCCTACAAAACCACGTCCCCGTTCCTCATCCCCTGACAAAACCCTCACACCCGGGTCTCGCTCACCTTCCGGGCCGCCCGCCACGACCGGCTCCAGCCGCCACACGACAGCAGCCACCGTCAGAGCCCACAGAACCAGCGCTTCCCGCCTCATCCCGCCGCCGCTTCCACCAGCACCGCTCTGCGCATGCGCAACCCCTTGAGTGAAGGAGGGGAGATGCCCTAATCAAAAATGGCGGCCGAGGCAGCCGGCGCCATTCTGCACATGCGCAATACTCACAGGTGAAGGAGGGAGATGCCTTCATTAAAAATGGCGGCCGTCGCAGCCCGCCCCCCCGCCCTGCACAAAGATGGCGGCGTTGTGCCGCGGTGCTTGATGGGAGATGAAGTTCCCGCCTTGCCTCAATGGCGGCGGTGTCCTCCCTCACTCAAGGGCCGCGCTGTGAGGGCAGTCGCTCTCTCACACTCCCCCCACCCAGAGGGAGCAGGGGAGAGAACTAGAAGGGTAAAAGCAAGGTGGCTCGTGGGTTGAGACAAAAACAATTTACTAATTGAAATGAAATTATAACAATAACAACAGTGATAACAGAATATACCAATGAGTGATGCCCAGTGCAGTTGCTCACCACCCGCCGACCGATGCCCAGCCCGTCCTAGCCAGCGATCCTGGAGCAGAGACAGTCCCCAAACCCAAACCCAACCCCGGCAGAGTGAGAGCCCAAGTGATCCCTGAGGGAATCCCCCTGATTTCTGGTCAGCCCTGGTTAATGGGTTAATCACTGACATGCTGTGATATGAGATGGGATCTTACTGGCACATCCAAATGCCAATTTGGGGTTTGTTAATTACTACACTTCTCCCTCCCAGTCCTTTCCACCTGCAAACCAGTCAAACACAATGACCTCAGGCTCCAGCAGCAATTAATAACATTAGTACTTTATCAATATTCTTCTCATAACAACAAATAACCTCCTAACTCCACTCCTGTGTGCCTCAGGAGTCCCACGAGCCTTATGCAGATCTTGGGTACCTGGTGGCCCTGGCTCCTTTGGGGTTTTTTGCGGGGGGGGGGGGGAACTTCCTTGGACACCTGAATTCATCTAGCACTTTGTCCAATCTGTAAGAGGCTCCTTCTCCTGCCCTGATCTCTTGCTGCTCCCGAGGCCTGATTCAATCATTTCATTTAGAATTAAGTCATGGATCTCATTGTTACAGTATAAAAGTTTAGATTAATTTGTATAAACTCTGTAGCTTCAGGGATATGGACTGCAGGAAACAGCAGGACTGGGAATTGGTGGTTGAGTGCCACCAACGTACCACGTAGGACTTTCTCTTTGGGAAATGATTTCTAAGAATACAGTCTTTAAAAAAACTACCCCCCACCACTTAGTGTTTGGGTCAACTCGGTCATATCTGGCCAGCCTTGAGGAGACAGGCTCATTAATCCAGTGCTGGATGCAATAACCATGCTGATAAGCAGCCAAATTAATGTAGGTAAGAAGGGCTGGGACTAAGCAGATACCGTCCTAATATGAATCCAGACCAGTCAAACAGTGTTTCTTCACTAGGTTGAGGGTGAGAAGGTCTGTGCCCAATTTGAGGGGTCTATGGATTCAGATGTGAAAGCTAAACCTTTATCTTTCCCAGCCTGGATCCAGCTTGGTGGTTTTGGATTCCAGGAGGAGGTGCTGTGGCTGCTTTTTAATAGGAAAGAGCGACATTTACGTTAAGTTTGTAGCTATAGTGTGAATACTGAGTGATCAGCTGCACCAGCCACCGACTAAACTTATACTAAAGGCCTCTTTTGTGGGAAAATACATTGGTCCTGTAGGTAACTCTAGGTTTGGATGGAGAAATGGCTACCAGAAAACAGACCAAAAAGGAAAAGCATGTGCTGAGAAGGAGTGTGAATGTTTCCCAAGGACTGATAAATTCTGAGACCAATAGTCCTGCTGAATCTGCGAGAGCTGATAAACTCCAAGCACTGAGTGTTGGCTCAATCTGTGCGAGGCCACAAGTGAATGCTGGCATCAACAGTGGGTTGTATGATTGGAGGGTAGGGGCTCCTAGAGGCAGACAGAGAACATTTGTTGAAATAAATTACTTTGAGGGACTCTTTGAACACCTATTTGCACGAATAGACTAGACTAGAACAGAACAGAATAGACTATACTATTTCAGTTGGAAGGGACCTACAAAGATTATCTAGTCCAACTGCCTGACCAAAAGCTAAACCACGTTGTTAAGGGCATTGTCTAAATGCCTCTTAAACACTGACAGGCTTGGGGCATCGACCACCTCTCTAGGAAGCCTCTTCCAGTGTTTGACCACCCTCTCTGTAAAGAAATGCTTCCTCATGTCCAGTTCATACCTCTCCTGGCACAGCTTTGAACCATTCCCACATGTCCTGTCACCGCATCCAAGGGAGAAGAGATCAGCACCTCCCTCTCCACATCCCCTCCTCAGGAAGCTGCGGAGAGCAATGGGGTCACCCCTCAGCCTTCTCTCCAAACCAGACAAACCCTGTGTCCTCAGCCACTCCTCACAGGACATTCCTTCCAGCCCTTTCACCAGCTTTGTTGCTTTCCCCTGGACACATTCAAGGACCTTCACATCCTTCCTAAATTGTGGGGTCCAGAACTGCACACAATGAGCTGCCGGTGTGGTCAGCACAGCCCTCTGCTCAGTATGCAACTGGAGTTGTCCTCCAACTGTTGCTCCAACTGGATAACTGAGTGATTGCATGAGTGAACTGTGAGGCAATAAGTCAATGTTGGGTGTATTTTCTGCTGTTAGCAATAACAGCTTCCTAAAGTGAAAGCTTGAAGTACTTCTGGCTGTCTCATCCTAAACTCCTGTTGCCACAGCCAAGGAATCATTAAGTAAATCAGGGGAATTAATCCCTCCTTTCCATCTTCTCCTAGAGTCTTCCTTTTGGTTTCTGCATAGAGTCTGCTTTCTTCTTTTTCCTCAACTGTCCCTTTCACAGCTGCAGTAGCCACAGATCCATAACTGAAGACTCCCCCAAAAATATGAACCTTAAGTAAGGTAAAAGCAAAAATTGCTGAGCTACTTTCACTCTGCCTCCAACAGCCTCCCTCATTCTCAGACATCTCTACAGGGCTAATCCACCCATTATTTGTAGCACAGTTTTCTCTCTTCCCCCTCAGGTTCCAGACCAGATTTTCCTGCTTCTTTTCTGGGCTGATTGAATGGAGACATCAGCATGCTGTTCCAACACCATTTCTGGTTGTTTCTCACAGCTCCCCGCTAGTCTCCTACACAGCCCGTAGAGCTGTAGTAGTTTGCTCTGTAGCAAAGGTTATTTCGGGTGCTTTCTCTGAGGCAAAGAGTAGGAGTGGTAGTCAGCATAAATGTTTAATAGGCCCTGAGAGCTAGGACTTTCAGATGAAGCTCCTTTTGAAGCTAAGTTTACAGCCTCTGCTCTCCCAGGCTTTGTATAATGAAAGCACCCCGGGCCACTGCGGTGTGGTTTTGGCAGGCGCTGTAGTTCCCCTCGAGCACCTTGGACGGTTGTAAGCTTCAGAAACCCTTGACTCTCACTTCAAACACAGCCTTTGCCTCACCTTCTCTACCTTCTTAATTTCCTGAAAATCCAGAGCTCTGTGCAAGAGCATCTGGCTGTGATCTTCGATACCCTCCCTCAAACACGGTCCCTCCCTCATTTTTTTTCTCCGCCAAATCAAGCACAAACACCCACAAATTTACTTTCATCATGTTCCATGTGCCTGGAGTGGAAAATCGCTTGGCTATAAGTCTGGTGTCCTCGCTTTACATATTCAACATGGGTTAGGAGAAGGGTGCTTGGGAAAGAGTTTGGTTCTCTAAGCTGATCATAAGACTGAACTAAAGGAAATGTGCTTTCTACACCTTGAGTTTCTCTCAGAGCTGTGGTCTGGCTTTTCTAATGGCTACTGTCTGCTTGTTCAGGGGTGCTGGCAAGGGCTTTTCTTCTTTAATTCATCCTTTCATGCTAAATGGAAGTCCTAGGTTTTCTAAACTCCTGAAATAATGGTGAATTTTTCAGATAAGGAACAGCCATCCTATCTGCACTGAAGTTCTCCAGAAGTATGGACAAACTAGAGAAGATTTATGTGCAGCTGGAAAAGATGGTGCTAGTAAAAGGGGAAATATCCAGACATTGTAAATGAAGCTTCCAGTAGTTGTGAGATAGCTGATGTGTGGCTCTTCATACAGCTTTCATGCTTGATCGTCAGCGGGGCGAGGCTGCTGCAAAAGGCTTAGTTAGGGAGTCTCAAAGCTCAGCAAGGGGAGGAAGGAAGCTACACAGGCTCCTGAGGTTCAAAATCTGTGATTGACATTACCAGGGCTTCTGGGGCTGAGCCCAGCCTTTCCCAGAAGAAGCCACATGGCTTCTAGAGAGTCAAGATTGTTTCCTGTTGGTGAGCTCCTCGTGGAGCTCCTTTTCCCTTTGGCCCTGAGCTCTGTCCTGTAACACACAGCCCTGTGGAGGTGTTGGGCTGTGGCTGTCAGGATTCAGGGAAGCTGGCCACATCTGTAGTACGTGGCTTGGGGATGTTTGGTATTGAATATTTAATTATTTTATGCAAATGAGGCTAATTATGAAACTGTTACAGCAGCTGGAGTACTGCATGAGGAAGGTAGTACCAGAAGATGACACCCAGCAAGGGCTGGGGTCATGAACTAGGGCTCAGACTGGGACTCTGCAGAACTGCTGAGTTGGACCAGGCAAAATAAGTGCAGGAGATCCCAGAGTTTGGTCTGGAGGAAACCTCACCCAAGTCTGCCAGTGAAGGAAGTCAGTAACCCAGCCCTCACCCCAACCCCAGGGTCTGAGGCAAGAGAAACAATGCAGGATCCAAGAAAAAGCGAGCAAGGCATCTGTAGCTCGAGCCCAAGGTGGAAGTTTAAGTAGTTGTGCATGCTGTGGGAGCAACTCAAACCAGCTACACCTGGTGCTTGAGAGGAGCTGCAACAACTGCAGTGGTTTCATCCCTCCAGGAATCTGGATGTGCCAGAGGATGCTTGTGCTCATGACAGTGACGTCAGCATTATAAAGAATTTTTCACAATGGCAACAGAAATGTGTAGCAGCCCCAAAAGGGAAGAGGAACCTCTGTTTAGTGTGAACTGTATGTGTAAGTGCACATAGAAACGTGGGGCAAGGAATGTATTTAAGCTTTTTTTTTTTGCACCCTTAAAAAAAGGATCAGGTAAATCCACCTTTCTTGGAGGAGTTAAGCAAATGTAGGAATTTTGGACAGAAGGATCAGCTGAGGGGTTAAAAGTCATCAACAAACAACAAACTGGAAAAGACACAGGTTTGCAGTGGTGGGATCTGGTAAATTCAGAAGGTAAAAAGCCCTTTTTCTAATCAGGAGGATGTATTCAATATTTGTACCCCTTTGGCTTTGCATTTTAGTCCCAGGGCAACAACTCAAGCTAAAATTGAGTATATTCCTATAGAAAAGGCCTTGGCCATAGGCCATGGCTGTAAAGACTTTAAAAAAAATCTGTTTGAGAGGCCATGTTAACTAAAACTGATCATAAATCACTTTTTGCCATTGCCAGTGGGGATCTGGCAAACACCTTCCTGCAAACAGAACGTCTCTTTCTTTAGCTACAGTGGTATAACTTGCAAATTGAATGCGAACCTGAGAAAGATTTAGTAGTTGCAGGCATACTCTCTAGAGCCTCTGACAAAAATGCTGTGGAACAAAGTCCCAGGCTAGATTATGTATATGGCAATGGGGGAAAACAAAGCAGAAAAAACCCAGCCCTGTCAGTTCTCAAATGAAATGCAGAATTTTATTGCTAGTGGTTTGCTGAGGACGAGACACTGCAGGATGTAATTAAGGTTCTACTAGAAAAATGATTTGCACAGCTTATTCTGTCCCTGTTTCAGTTGAAAACGATTTAGATACCACTTCTCTGAGGCATGAAGAAAACTGATCCTTGAAGTGTTGCAGGAAAATAAAGATACAGAAAGCCATTTAGAGCCCGAAGGCAGTGTGAGACATCTCTGCCTCCCTCAATAGTCAGGAATACAAGTGATGTGAAATGGAGGAGCTCGTGCTGGTGGAAAACACTCACCCTCTAGAAGGAAGGTAACGAAGTCAGCTTGCATCAGCCTTGATGTGGGAGTGCTGAGCAGCCATTTTCATATCAGCAGGTAGTCTTTACTGGAATGCACTACAGCATTATGAAGGAGCAGGTATCTGCTAACAGTGGATTTCAGCTACAAAACAATAATGTCTGTCAATGGACTACAGGTTACTACAAGCTTACGTGTACCACAGCTAATCCTCAGTGCCTAAACCTACCAGACTGGTGGAAAAAGATGTCAAAATACTGCCAGAAAGGGGATATCAAGATATTGCCAGAAAGGGGATGTCAAAATACTGCCAGAAAGGGGGCAGTGCCAATCTGTTGCACTGCTGTGTTGCAGTGGAATTGTCACCTCTGTGGTAGCAGAAACTGGTTTCGTATACAGGTGGGTTGGTTGAGAGAAGTAAACAGAAAAAGCAGAACAAGAACGTGGTATGGTTTTGTAGTCTGGGATTGGCAGCAATTTCCCAAGTGCTAGGGATGCATAGTAACAGCAAGAAACAGAAATTACAGATGGAGTGTGCTCGGTGGAGATTTTGTCACCACGTGAAGTGGCTGTTGCAGGCTGTGCATGCTCTGGAGAAACAGATTTCACGTTTCTCCAATTCCAGAGGGCAATGAGAGAGTGTAAATTGCTGCCTTTTGCAGTGGTGGTGTCAGGTTAGAGTAGTCCAGGAAGGCAAGCACCTGGAATTAGTGAGGTTTTTCCATGGTACAGGTTTTCCAGAGGACACAGGTGACAACATGGGACATCTGGGACAATGGGACATTTATTAGGCAGAGCAGGGAACTTATATGTACTTGCTGCTGTCCATTAGTTGGGGGTAGTTGACCTTGGCTCCCCAGGAAAGCTTTGGGGACCTGTACCTTTCAGAAGCTCTCAGAGGAGTTGCCATTGTGCAGAGGCTCACGCTGAACACTGGAATAGCAGAGCCCTGGGACAGGCTGCCCAGAGAGGGTGTGGAGTCTCCTTCTCTGAAGATGTTCCAAACCCACCTGGACGCTTTCCTGTGTGACCTGCTGTAGGGAACCTGCTTTGGCAGGGGGGTTGGACTGGATGATCTCCTGAGGTCCCTTCCAACCCCACCACTCTGGGATTCTGTGAACAGCCCCAATCAGCTAGAGCTCAGACAGGGATTAATGCAAAGCTCTGTGGGGTTCCTGGTTAGGAGTAATTCCCAAACAACATGGAATATGGGAGCTCTCAATGCACTAACTCAACTGGCTACAAATGGTGTGGCCATATACAAAGTGCTGAATGTTGACAGGGCTCTAGTTCCTCCTAAAGTCCCAGCACTTGTCCCTAGCAGTGCCATTGCTTTAGCCACTTGGTTTCCTGAAGATCATCATCACTGGAGAATGATGTCTGTGACTCTGTAGCCATTAGTCCATTCAAGTTGATAAATCATCGAAGCATTGAACTGTAATTGTGAGCAGCTTTGTTCCAACTACTCCTTTTTTTTGCAGAGCTGCACAAAAATCCTGCTTTTCTGTATCTGAGCATTGCTTGAATATAATAGAATTTTCTTCTGCTAATAAACTGAGGCATTAAGTTTCTAATTTAGGGATGGGATAAAATGAGTTGCACTGTGATTTCTAATCATGGGAGAACTCTTCTAATGTGTACATGTTCGGTGTTTGTCTTATAAAAATGGTTTCTTAACAATGCCCATTGCAGCTAATTTGTAACTGCATAGTGTAAACATTGATTTCTAAAGTTTTTTTAATAGATCCCCAAGCTACTTAATTATCACTTACTGACCCTTGTTTTCTAATGGTGATTAGTTTAGTTTCCTCAAAGTTTCTGAGAGCTGGGTCTCAAGTGGCAGTAAGATGGACAACTTCGTATTCCATATCTAATAGGATAGGAAGGTCTCCAAAGCATTACTAGCTCATGTCTTCCCAGGAGTAGGATCTTCCCTTCACCCCTCTTAGCTGGATATCTAGAATGTTCTTTCTGGTTCAGCTAAAGCTTATGTTAAAATCAAGGAGAAACAAATTCAAATCAGAACTTCTCCAGGGTTTAAAAAAATCCTTTCTCTCACTCAGCCTCTTGCTTGTGGTAGGCTTCTTTCAGGTCTGGCACATCACTTGGTCTATGAACCAGCTGGATTCTTCAGTACCCGTGTTTATGTGAGTACCTGCTTTCTGAGAACAATTTGCCATGAGGAAAGTCTTCAGGCTAACTTAATCCCTATCACAGTTCCATTGACTCAAACAGTTATCAGAGCTGAACTTCTCTTTCAGAGACTGAGTCTTCCACTGCAACTTTGCACCCCACTACACTGTTTAAATGACCAGGACAACGGCTGTAACGTCAGAGCATCACATCTGACTCTGATGTTCTCATAGAGCAGATGGTTAGGGAGCAGTCCAGGGACTTGGCCACCCTGAATGAGCTATCACCAACAGGAAAGGGGATGGTTGTAGGAAAAGGTTGATCAGTCTCTATCTGCATTGGAAAAATAAAGGAGGAATGGAGAATGCATGGAGGAAGATTGGGAAAGGATAAGGAAATTATAGAAGGGTCATCAGAGACACCAGAGATTCCAACACCTTTCAAGGCCATTGCAGATGGAAGGTACATTCTTTATTGTCTTTGTTTTGCTGTAGACTCATCACCAATGTGTGGCAGGCACTAAGTGACTCGAACACAAGACCTCAGCATACCCTCTGCACTGCCTGTGCCACAAAAATAAGAGTCATGCTTTACCTGTCAGGTAAACCCTACAGTTTATAAAGGGTGAACAATCACCAGCTATGGAAGATCTGAGGAGCAAGAGATGTATGCATCCAGAAGAGATTTGAACCAGTTGGCACAGAGTTCAACAGATGACTTGTATTCCTCCACAGCAACCTGGGACATTTTCTTTTAACAGGACTGGGAAGAATATCCTTGGTCTAGGAATCCAGGCCCTTGGACCATGTGCTGCTGTTGTGTAGAGTATACACAAGGCTAAAAGAACTTGGCTTATTCAGTCCTCAAAGCAAGGTAAATCCTGTCCTTGTAGTGTTGTTGGTTACTGAAATCTATTGAGAAGACTAGAAGTAGGAAGTGTGGGGAAAGGCGCTAAGGGCATAAAAGAGAAAAGGTAGAGAGGGATTTTGTCTCTGTTTAGGTAGAAAATTTGAGAAAGGCTTTTACTGATCAGAGAGAAGAGATTCTGGAAGAGACTTCCAAAAGCAGTAGTTGTTGGTTTTCTTATTACCTCCTATCATCAGAGGGTTGGATCTCTCTTAAAAGGGACACTGAGACTGTCAGTAATAATAGGGCATGCCTCAGTGACACCCAAGCAGTGAAACTTTTCTTCTTGCCAAGTGCAATGTCATTGAACACTCAGAAAACACGACTGGAAGATACATTGAGATGCCTTCTAGTCCATCCCTCCATCCCATAGCATGGCTAGCTGTATCTGCCATTCTTGACCAACGTTTGCCCACTTCTTAAAGACACACAATGATGGAGCCTGCTCAGGTCAGTGGGAATTTTTGGCTCATTTTGGACTTGCTTCCACAGCACATCCAAATCCTGTTTGTAACTCCCATGTAGCCAGTCCTACCCCTGTCTACTTCATTTGAATAACTGATTTTTCCTAAGTAACTGTAGAATTTTGCATGTCTTTTTTGAATAACATCTTTCCCCCCCCCCCCCCCCAGACTTTCTCAGATAATCAAAGCTGTTTTGAATACTAAATCTGTTTTCCAGCACATTTGCAGCCCCTCCCAGCAAGGTGCCACCTAAATGTTTAATAAGCTCAGCCTCTGTTCCTTCATTCTTGTCATTAATGAAAATATTGAATAATACAAGTTCTGGGAGAGTTCTCTACAAAAATCTAGCTTGATGCATCTCTCCAGTTTGATGGAGAAGTAGCAATAACTTCACTGGGTATGAATTTTTCCCCTCCCCTTAACTGACAATCAAGAATAATTTGCTTTCACAGATTGTGAAATGTTCCAAGTTTCAAATCTGTTACGAAGAGAAAAGTCTCCAAAAGCTGGGGAAGTGTAGAATACTTCTGCCTAGCAGCAGAATTTACTCATAGGTTGTAAAAGATCCATGCTCTAGTTGTAAAATCCATAAACATTTAAAGGGGAGACGATCTGCTCAAGGAAATTCTTTAAGTATTTATGGCACCCTGCCAGGCAGCTACTGGGCCAAGACACCTCCTGGCCTTCAAGCTGGAGTGTTACAGAAAGAGTCTCAGTAGATTGTTGGAAAAAGACTTGTGGATTGAAGTCTTTTGGAACAGGTATGACCTCCACAGAAAGCTGGACAATTCCTTAAAGGTTTTATTTCTTTGGAAAAAAGCTCTCATGATTTGTTGCTTTTGACTCTTGAGTCATGCAGTGATCTCATACTGATGGTACCTTGATCTGTACTTCTCAGACATACTCCTAAGTGTGTTTAGACATTCCAATGACCAAGAGGAGTGCTTGAGTTTTTCAAGGTAATGCTGCCTTGTACCTTCAAGATTTAAGCCAACCTCTAACTTTTTGGTATCAGGAAGAGCACTCTGCAGAAGGCAGATGGTTCCAAATGGTTGTGCTGCTGTTCAAAGGGACATAAACAGGCTGGAGAAATGGATCAACAGGAGTCTCATGAAGTTCAACAAAGCCAAGCTCTGTCCCTGAGCAGGAATAACCTCATGCCACCAGTACAGGCTGAAGACTGAGAGGCTGGAAAGCAGCTTTGCAGAGAAGAACCTGTGGGTCCTGGTGGACAACAAATCGAACAGGAGACAGCAATGTGTCTTTGTGGCACAGCTCCTGGGCTGCATGAGAAAGAACATCACCAGCAGGTCAAGGGAGGTGATCCTTCCCCTCTGCTCGGCACTGGTGAGGCACATCTGGAGTTGTGTTCAGTCCTGGGCTCCCCAGTACAAGACAGACATGGGCTACTGGAAAAAGTCCAGCAAAGGGCCAGAAAAATGATTACAGGCTTGGAGCATTTTTTATGTGAGGAAAGGCTGAGAGGGCTGGGACTGTGCAGCCTGGAGAAGGGAAAGGCTCAGGGGAGATCTTACCAACATGTGTAAATGCCTGACTGGAGGGCAATGAAGAAGACAGAGCCAGACTTCTCCATGGTATATAGAGAAAGGACAAGAGGCAACAGGCACAAGGTGAATCACAAATTCTGTCTGAACATAAGAAAACACTTTCTCCCCTCCCTTTTTTTTCCTTTTACTGTGATGAGAGGTTGAGCACTGGAACAGGTTGTCCAGAGAGGCTGTAGAGTCTCCATCCATGGAGATATTAAACACCCTGACTTTACAGAGCCCTAAGCAACCAGCTGTGGTTGACCCTGCTTTGACCCAGGGTTGGACTGGGCAATTTTCAGATGTCCCTTCCCACCTCAATGATTTTGGGGACACTCTTACATGCTCCTCCAAACTATCCAAGTGTGACACCATCATAAGCAGGGCACTGACTTGAGTCCTAGTTTGCACAGAAGTCCAAAGGAGGACTTTGCATTTTGAGGTAAGGGAATGAGAGAAAGGTGTCTGTTCCCTGTGTCTCACAGCCAGCAGAGACACCTCTACGTGTGCCAGCTGATGCCAAATTAGCATTTTACACATAACTAACGCTGGAGAGGCAGAAGGAGGTGCTGAAGAAAGCCCTGTGTGATATAAGCACAGACCTTTCTATACATACAGCTCTGGATACATAATTAAGAATGCTCTCACTCCGTTATACACTTTATTCTTTATTATTATAGTTAATGCTTTCCTATCATTATGTTTTTAATTACAGGCATAGATGGATATGTAAATCACCCCCAGACTGACCTAATGATGAAGCAATTGCATTTTCTTTCCCCACAGTGGGAGAGGACACAGATGAAGCCAGTGCCCCAAGCCACAGCCCTGAGCACAAGGTACCATTAGTTTCAAACAACCTGTTTGAAAACCAGGAGACAGGGAGCTGTGGAGCTGCTGCCAGGAAGGTCCATGGGAAAAGCATGGCCTGGTGAAGGACAAGAGACAGCCCTTGCTCCAGAGGCAGATTCCAATCTCTGTACAGGGAAACTGCCTGGTTTTGTGCATTTCCACAGCACGTAGGGAAATGGGCCTGGAATGAAGGACAGAGGCTGTGTATCAAGAAACGCCTTGCTGATGCAACTGATTCCTTCTCCACATAGAAACAACCCAGCAGAGCCTCAAAAGCCAGGCAATGAGCAAACAGCATACTGGATTTTTCTGTAAGGCATAGTAACAGCGTGTCTTTTTCTCACTTTCTCAGGCAGATCCTTTCCTGTTTCTCCTATTTCTTATTTCAACATCCTTTTTTTCCCCCCAAATTGTACAGTCTTTGTGTGTACTGCAGAGATGCTTCTGTGAATATAAGCCTGTCCAATAGGTCCCCAATATGTAGTTAAATGCAGCTTTCTGGAGGCATCTATAGGATCCTGAGAAAGAAATAATTCTTTAGTTTACAACTAGGTCAGAGAGCATTACCTATTGCTCAAATGTAGGATTCCTTTCTTAATTTGGGGTGCAGAACCTGGAGCTCTGCTTGTGCTCTGCCTTCAGGTTGTTCTGTGACAGAGCTGCTTGGGTTACCCTATAATAAAAGGAAGAAGGCAAACAGTGGAAGGGACATTTTAATGTGGACATAAAGTCTGATCAGTATTTTCCTTTTCTTTCCGTACTGAATTTGAGGGCTGGCCTGTTACTGGGGTGGAACTGGTGCTGTGTGAGGCAGAGCAGCAGAAGAGGCCATGATCTCACTGCATCTCAATGCCATGTACATTTGGTCATATAAAATGAGCAGTCAACAGCTGGCCTGCATAACCAGATGGTTTGAACTGGAATTGCAAAGTGCTGCTGATATCAGCAAGTTCTGGCTGCAGAGGCATCAACCTCTGAGTGCCACCTTCTCTGGAGCTGAACTGGCTTTCTCTGAGGGCTTTTCCAACAGGATGCAAGATGCTGTGACAACAGCTGTCTGCCACTGTGACACTTGGACAACATAGCATACTCTCTCTCTGGTACAATGAGCTGCTGAGCTCTCGGAATCCCAGCCCTGCCATCCTTGTAGGACCTCTGCAGCAAAATAAAATGGCCTGCAGGTCTGGGGTGAGGCTGCTGGGGCTTCTCCTGTTATCCTAGATCTGAGACTCCAGGAAGAAGGAAGAATTCCTCCTTCCCAGAACAGTGTTTCTCATTAGCCCTAGTTTCAAGCAAACAATGTTTGGATGAACTGGTATCCTTCAGTGGGACCACAGTACCTTAAATGTGCTCCTCTGGGGCCCGTGTGCTTTGTGCACACATCCCTCCTGCCTTGAAAGAAGAGATGTTTGTATTTACAGGTTTATCTAGACAGTGTTGTCATCTCCACCTGGAGTAGCATACACTGAAACTTAGAAACATGCCAGACTCCCTGCCTTTTTTTTTCCTTTAGGCTGTAGGGTGTTTCTGATTTGTTTTTTACTGTGCCCTCCCTGAAAGGGGAGAGCGTTGTGATGCTGAAGTAGCAGCCTTGGGCGAGATGTGCTATGTGATTTCTCTCACCAGCTCTGGGGTTAAGTGCCAGCAGTGGGGTACTTTGCCTTGCTCTCCCCTCCTGTCCTTCTTTCCTTCCCAAGAAGCAGGGAGAAAATGCTGCCCTTGTCATTAACCAATATCTATTTGGGACAACAAGGGCTTCTGCCTCAGTCTCCAGGAGAAGTGGAAGCAGCTCCTGCCGCTGGAGCATCTTCAGCTGCAGCCCCGCTGAGGTGCCCCTCCTGCTGCTGCAGCGTAAATCCTCAGTAGCTCTCTTAACCACCCTTTTCCTACTGCTTGAAAAATAACTTTATCTTGTCATTACTGCTGATCTATAGCTGCATTAATGTGTGAAATCACTGGGTGTGAAAATAGTGTACTAACCACTACTTAATGTAATATTACCACAGTAATGTCTCTAAAAATATCTTGTCCACTTGATTGCTTTCATTGTGAACTAGAGATAATGTACCACTTACAGCTGATTATTAAAATTCATAAAGCTTTGGGTCTTAATTACAGCAACTTGCAATCAAAGTGAAATGTCAGATCCTGAATGTTGTTTATCTGTATACAAATTCACAAAAACAAGAAAATAGAAGGATTGTCTACACAACAAAGCTGAGCTGCTTTGCTTTAAGGTTAGGTGAAATAAATACCCATGTGAGGATTTATTGTGACAGGTTGGAATCAGTGAGCCTGAGATCTTTGACATGGCAGAACTTGTCTCAAATGAAACACACATCTTTGGGAATAGTCAAATGTTGGAATTATGGAAGAGATTTGGAAAATATATTGATGAAGATGGAAATGTAAACTTAATAGAAAACTGTTGTGGGTGGATGG
This sequence comes from Caprimulgus europaeus, assembly GCA_907165065.1. The sequence continues at coordinate 4,742,917 of OU015523.1, read as the reverse complement.
AAGTAGCTATTTGATGTGCTACAAATAGAAATTTTGCAATTCAGGCTCAAGGTTAAACTGAAGATGGAGGTATCTGAAAATGCAGAGATGGATTCCCACTGCCATGGGGAATGACCGTGGTGGCTGGCAGGAGAGGGTAGGGTCCTTGGTTTCAAACATCAAAATGATGTAATTATAATCATGCTCTTGGTCAACAGTGGCACTGTACAACAAAATCACATTCTTTTGGGTGCCCTTAGATCTGCATTTCTGAAGCTATGGTATTTATTTATATTTTTTTCCAAGTTAATACTAAGCTCTGAGGCTTTACAGCGCTCTGGGAGATATCTCACCCAAAACACATCCCCTCAGCCCTAACCCCATGTCAACAAAACCCCCCTCCTCGCCTTTTCTTTTTGTTCTGGTATGTGAGGCACAGGCATAACTAAGTGTAGAAACTCCAGTTCTATTCCATTTATAGTCCTGCTGGCAGTTGTGATTTGTTGTATCTGTCCTGTGCCAGTCTGGAAAAATCCAAAGCAGAGGGAGCCAATTTCTCATAGCATCAGTAAAACAGAATCACGTGAGGACAATAAGATCACTTCCTTACTAAACCTGAGTAGCTCCATTTCTTTCTCCTGATTAAAAGTCACTTTGAAGGAGATCTGGCCCATTGTTTGGAAACCTCTTTCGAAAAGCTAAGGTGTTTTTTTTTTCACAGGATATTCCCACTGTCTACACACTGATTTTTATTTTTTTTCACATTCTTTTTGCTAGTAGATTAAAAATAAATAATCTTTGCATAACTGGGAAACCAAACCTTGACAATAGCATTCATTTTCCTAGGCTTTCCACACCACCTGTCCCTGCAGGTGCTACTCTTCCCAGTGGCTTTGGTCACCTTTGCAGTGACACTGATGAGGAAAATACTCAATTTTAGAGCTGATCCAGTACACCTAGCTATTATTCCCTTGGCAGTTTGTCTCACAGACATTTGCTACTTGCCTATCTCTGTTCCAGCTACATTTTTTAAGCAGGAAAACCATTTCCTAAGCTGGCTGCATCACACAGCCCTGATTCACTGTGACTTCCCCTGGCATGGAGTCTGTCCTCCATGAGCAGCATGGCCAGTTTGCAGGGGGAAGGATTTCTATGGCTGTGTGGCTTGGTGAGCTCCTTGGCACGTGTTCTCCTAGTGTCAGCCTTGGCTATCAGCAATTCCTAACAGCTCAGCGCTGCTGAGGTGTCCTGCTGCTACCAAAGCTCTCCTGCTCGGAATGCTGCTGCAGCAAAAGGTGCTCTCCATCTTTTGAGGAGCAAGCCTATTCCTTGTGCTCTTCTGTACGAGTGTCATGGGTGCCATCCAGAAGACATGCTCAGCCACAAGTAAAACAGAAACCTCTGAGCAATGCAGAGGTAAAATCAGTCACCTTCCCTCCTCACTTCTGTCCCTCACACCTTGGGGCTAACCCCTTTGCCTGGGGCATGGTAGGAGCTTGCTGGGATGTTAGCTCTTCAAAAGATCACGTTGAGTTCTGCTCAGAGCTTTCCTTACTTAGTACCTGATGCCTGTTTCACTGTATAAGGTGTATGTAGCACAGCTCAGGCCAAAAAGGAAGATTCTCATGATGAAAAAATACTGTCTTGTTCCTCCTCTTGACATCCCAGCCAGAAAACTAGTAGGAAATGTGATGCAAAGGTCCTGTTCATCTTTATGTTGCAGGTAACTTGGCCCCTCACAATGGGTTTGCAATGTATTACTTCCTGCAAAATCTGTAAGACAGTTACCCATCCTTTTTAGTGCCAAATACATAATGTTTCATCTCAGGTGGCTTGCAGCTGCGAATGGCCTCTGTGTGTGCCTCCTAGGCTGCTTCCAGAGCCTGAAAAAGTTCATTTTCAGGTAACTCATATATCATTCCCCTCCACAGCAGTGTGCACTGTTGGCATACCCCTCTCAGCTTATTTTTTTACCCTCTTTTGGGGCTGCTGACAGCCCCTGGGAGGTTTAGGTGCTTCTCTGAGGAGTTCACAGCTGTGGTGAGGATGTGAATGGAGACACACCTAGCTGAGCTGTGTCTGTGTTGAGCATGGAGATACAGGTTCAATGCCTCAATTTTCACCATGCAGTTGCAGCAAGCAGAACCAGGAACTGGGAGCTGCTTGGTTTGGAGGGGGAAGAAGATTTTCTGAGCAGCTCAAGCCCACTGAGGTACGTGTCCTCGAGAGGCAGCGTCTGACAGCTACCCCACTCGCCTGGAACACCACATGGCGAGGAATTTAATGTGAGCACAGTGGGCCAGGTTTGCATTTCACCTGCTGCCTCTTCACGCTTCCCAAACGCTGCAGAAAGGCCCAAGAATCACAGGGAGGCAGCCCCTGGCAGTCCTGCTTCGTGCCACTGGAAACTCCACAGGCTCCTGCTGCCATATGCTGCAGGTTGCTCGGGGAAGGAAGGCTCTCTTGTGCCTCTCACGTTAGCCTTTTATTCCTTGTAACAGGTTCGGGGTTGGTGATGACAGCTTTGCACCTAGGGGTAAGAGAGTTAATTTAGATTGGGCACCTGTGGCTCCCTTGTCCTCTCTGGCTGAGGATAGATCTCCTTTAAATACTGTATTCGTTACCCACTCGGTGAGCAATAAATCAGGCTGTGGAAAAGAGGCACAACACATAAAAAACATGTCCTCCCACTCTCCCTCTTCCGCAGGATAGGCGATGTTTGACTTCACACTTGAGGAAGCAGCTGAGAAATCCTTCAGATGGTTAAACATTGCCAATGGTTTGGATGGGGAAATGTCCCAGATTGAAGAAATTTTGCAGAAGTACTGGAGTTACAAAGTGGACCATGAAATGTTTGTGGAGATGTTCTTACCCTCCTGCTACTGACATCAGAACAAGTAATGGGGTGAGGGAGGGGAGGTGGGAATTTTAGGGTAACAGGAAAGTAAATGAGAGATGCTAGATTTGAAAGTAGATTTCTTGTCCTTAGAAAGGACATGCTCTGCTTGCCTGGTTTTGGTTTCCCTTGTTTCAGAGAGTATTTAATTTCTGTGAACAGCATTTATGTTTTGAGTGATGCTTTCCATCTCAGAGAGCTGCGGTTCATGGTGACCCCAGGCTGAGGCTTGGGCTAACCGACGGTCACTGGGGAATCCTAAAGGGCAAAATGCCAGAGCTGGTAAATTACCATTTAGGAAGAGGCAAACATGTATTCTGGAATACATAATACTGCTCCTCAGCAATGCTCAGCTTCAGCTTCTCATTCAGCAGCATGGATGTGAGCGATTTTTCTTTCCATCTGCAGTGAATATGATGTTGGTGAAAGGTCCTGGCCTGACCACCCTGGGAATTGAGCCCCGTAGAAGCCCTCAGCAGAGAGGCAAAGGATCCTGGCTACAGGCTGTTCCTTCTCATCCGGTTTCAATGATGGAAGAGGAAACAGTTTATACAAAACCTAGCCCAACCCCCCGAAACATCTTGCTTTGTTTATGTTCTGAGCTCAGCCTGCGACTCTCGCTGTTCGGAAAGAGCTATCCAGACATTTCTCCATCTGACTGACTTCACATCTATTCCTTGATCTCATCGAGAAATCTGGCTTTTAGCTCCCTGCTCGTGATGTCCCACTTTTCTCTCTCTCTCTCTCTCTGCTCTCCAGTGTCTGAAAGATCCCTCTATAACGTGATTATGCAACCATGCAAATGGACACGGCTCTTTTCATTCACTGCAAACCCCACTTTGGGTCTCCTGTTATGAGAATAAAATCATCAGGGAGAGAGACACGCTGTAGAAGGCAGCAGGAAGGGAGTTTTATGTTGGGGGGTTTGAATGCTTGGAGGTGGTATTAGAGAAGGAAACAGAATATTTGAAGTAAACCGGCGTGCCACCATCTCTCCACAGGAACCAGCGTCAGTTAATAGACTCAGACAGTTCTCCTCTGAATCCTTTCCCCCTGGGAAATGGCAGATACTCGCCTTCCTGGTTGTTTTCCTCAACTGGAGATCCCTCCCTCCCATCCTCCCACCCTGAGCTGTGGGGGAAATTAGCAGGGTGGCTGTCCCAGAAGGTTAATTTGCACCCTCCCACTGTAAACAGGCAGTTGCTGCCTTCGCTTTACACCCAGGCGGGGAGGGACTCGGGAGGCAGATAAGCACACTGGTGCTGCTGGTGCTGGTGCTGCTGTGCTTGGTGCTCAGCACAGGGCACCCAGCACCCAGCTGAGGGTGCTCGAGGAGGAGAAGGGGTAAGGGAGTATGTTATACGGAGAGGGGGAAAAAATAAATGCAATAAAATGCACAAAGCTTGTACTACTTGGTTAATGATTCAAGACACCTTGGCCACCTCTTGTTATCCCTATAAGCAAAGATGTCCCTCTGAACCATGGTAGGAGCAAGATCTGTTCAGTTCTGGTGGCCTTTCTCATCACAGTGCACAAGTTCCTTGCTGTTGCTTCATGGCCCTTATCCCATGGGATGATTCCATGGATCGTCCTTGTGTTACACGTGCCCAGGGCAAGGAATAGGGCAGCTGAGGTCTGGGAGCAGAGGAACAGGGCAGCTGAGGTCTGGGAGCAGAGGAACAGGGCAGGCTGAGGCCTGACACTGACATGGGCTGCAAGCTTGTGTCCATCTTCTTCAGGCACAGGGAGCTGGTTTTCCATTCAGTGCCTTGAGGAGGCTCCAGTCTCTCCCCAGAGTTCCCCTCACTGGGTAACCAGGGCGCCCGCATCCCTCCGGTTCCCCATACGGGTGCTCCTTCCCAGCTCCGGGCAGCGGTTGGCAGCTCCCGTGTCCCGCAGCAGGCGGGGCAGAAGGCGGCAGAGGCAGGTGGGGCAGATGGGCAGGCGGAGCTGTGGGGCGAGAGGGCAGAGAGCGGCCCCGGGGGGGGTCCGCGCCATTGAGGGGATGGGGGGGGCCGCCCGGCCGCGCCTCGCAGCCTGCAGGGGGCGCCCTGTCCCGCACGGCCGCGGCGGGGCCGGCAGGGGGCGATGGCGGGGGCCGGGCCGGGGATCGGGCCGGGGGCGGAGGGGGGCAGCGCGGGGCACGAACCGGCCCCACCCCCTCCCTCTTTTTTCCCTTTTTTCTCTTCCTTTTCCCCCCTTTTTTTCCTTTTTTCTTTTCCTTTTCCTTTATTTCCCTTTTTCTTCAATTTTTTCTGTTTTTCTTCCCCTTTTCACTTTTTCCTTTTTTCTTCCCTTTCCCTCCTTTTTTCTTCCCCTTTTCACCTTCTTTACTTTTTTCTTCCCTTTTTTCCTTTTTCTCACCTCTTTTTCGCCTTTTTCCCCTTTTATTAATTTTTTCTTTCTTTTTTCTTTTTTTCATTTTTTCTTCCCTTTTCCTCCTTTTTTCTTCCTCTTTTCCCCTTCTTTACTTTTTTCTTCCCCTTTTTCTTTTTTCCTTCCCTTTTTTGCTTCCTTTTTTCTTTTATTCCTTTTTTCTTCCCCCTTTTTCTCCTTTTATTAGTTTTTTCTTCCCTTTTTCTTCCCTTTTTCTTCCGTTTTTTCCCTTCCTTTTTTCTCCCCCTTTTTCTTTTCACTTCCTTTTCCCCCTTCTTTTTTCTTCCCCTTTTTCTTTTTCCTTCCCTTTTTCCCTTCTTTTTTCTTCCTTTTTTTCTTTTTCCTTCCCTTTTCCCCCTTCAATTTTCCCCCTTCAATTTTCCCCCTTCAATTTTTCCCTTCCAATTCCCCCCTCCCCCTTTTTTTTTTCATTTCCCCTTTGGGAAATGGGGATGTCGTTGCTGCCTCTCCCCTTGAGTTGCGTTCATCTCTCCTCTCGCTGCCTCTCCATTTCCTCCCGCTCCCTCCGGCAGCTCCGTGTAGCCCGGCGCGTCTCTCCCCGCCGCGCAGCCCTCCCCGTCCCTCCCCACCGCGCAGCCCTCCCTCTGTGCAGCTCTCTCCATGAAATGGAGCTGAACAATCGCACCGGAGCAGCGGTTTCTGGTCCTGCCATATGTCCGTGTGCCGAGGCACCATTTCTCTTGTGGCATTTGAAATGCATTCGTGCTGGAAATACCAGGACAATAACAAACCGGTGAATTTCTGCCTGTGCCTTTTTTTGGATGGTAATGAGATTTGAAAGCCAGCGTGAATGAGATTTGATGGATGGTTGTACCTGATATTTTGAGCTGCTTTAGTTCAGAGTCATCAGAGATGCCCAGGCTTATGGGAGGACCTTTCAGGAGGAAAGGAGAGCACTGCCCTGAGTGTTACCTGCCACCCAAGCACTAAGAGGACACACCAAGTCACTGAGGTGGCATCATCCTTCCTCTTTTTTTTTATTTTTTAAATTTATTTTTAATTTTCTTTTGGAAATGGGTATGGTTCTGCAATCAAAGAACCTCTAATAATTGCCCAGTTCCTTAAATATGAAAAGATGATGCCTGCCTTCATCTGCAGGGTGATCTGAAATGATCAGTGTACACATTAATATGGTGTTAACTGGGGCTGCCTCTGTAGCACAGGACTCTTTTCTCTTGTCCCCTGGTGTGTCCCCTTGAAATCCCCGCTGGAACACCCCATAGGTCCAACCCCTCTCATGCACGGTGTCCTTCCTCCTGGTAAAAAGGAGCTTTGAGACTGGGAGCTGTAATGCCCTGTAATTAATGTACACTCAACCTCAAATACACAGTGACAACAACTTCAATGTCAACATTCCTAGTTAATCCCCTGCTAACAAAATATGCCTGGAAAGAGCTGGCTCTGCATAATCTCCAGTGAACAAGATCTTATTTTAGTAGTACAAGCACTTGGGAGATTTCCCCAGTTTGACCAATGAAACTGAAAGATTGGCTTTGTTAAAAGCAGCTGTAAAATGATGCATTTGATCCCTTCGGTGAAGAAACCCCTGAGAGCACAAACCCTCCTCTGCCCAAGCCCTCCTCCAGAGCAGCAGCAGCCTGTTCTTCCTGGGTGGTGTCTGTATGACAAAGGATGTGATTTCTCTTCTCTGATGTTTACAGCTCTCCTCTCTGTTCAGTGAGATGTCCACAGACTCTTCCTGAGTCACATTTTTCCAGCCCAGATAGCAAACAATATTAAAAATGAAGTTATAGTGAGAAATTTATTTTAGTAACCTCTCAGGAACACTGGAGCAGGGACCATAGACACGTGGTGTTTGGATTCCTCTCTTTATGTGTTGGGACCAGCCTTGTGCTTATCCTTGGGAGCCCAGGCAGACCCTGAGTGGTGGCCACGTCATCTCCCCAAGGCTTTTTTAAGCCTTTAGCGTAGGCGAAAGGCAGAGCACCCAAGGTGAGGAGACGAAGCTCCTCGCTGTTCAAAGCCACCCAACATTTGCAGCGCCCTGGCTCCCTGCAGGCAGGATACTTGTGTTTCCAAAGCACATCCTCAGATGAAGCAGCATCATCCCCAGCAGGCTACAGAGCAGGAGGGACACCGACACAGGGCTTCTTGCCTTGGGCTAGGTGGTTGCCTGAGCTCTAGGCACAGCACAAAGACATGTAGAAAAGTTGGTGGGCCACTCTTCTGAGGATCATCCCAGTTTAACCATCCCTGTGGTTGGTTGTGTCTATGGTGTGCAAGCAGGTGTTGGGGAAATTCACTGTTCTGCCTGTGGTTTTCCATCACCGGATTCCTGCACGCCAGTGTTACCTTACACTCAATAATAAACAACATCCACTGCTTTCCTTTGCATTTTATGTTTTGGTTTTTTTTCTCTTTGTCACTTCCTTTCTGAAGGATGTCTGAGGGGTGCTCTCCCCACCATTATTTCAGTCTCTCATTTCAGCCTGGCTCTGTTCACACTCTTTCTCACACCACCTCTCTTTTATTCTGCTTTGTTCTTCCACCACCACCTGTCACCAAAGCCTCTTCCTTCCCTACTGCCTTATCTTCTAGAGACCTAACGATCTCCCTTTTCTCCATTCCTAATCTCTCCTTTCCCATTAATTTCTAAAACATAGAATCTTCTCCATCTTCCATATCTTCTCCATCTCCCTCTTTCCCACTGCTTAGCCATCCCTCCCCAGCTCCCCACTGTGGAAACACCCCCAACCCAGCTCACAGTCACTCCACGCTTGTTGCATGCCACAACCACGCAGCAACGCTCCCTTTCACAGCACTTCAGCCCTGCTCATGGTCACTGGGTGCCCTGGGTGAACAGGTAGAGTCACCACGGCTCAGGCTGGCAGGACAGGCTGTGGGAAGGCTGCTCACTCAGCCCTGCGCTTGCTTGTCCTTGTCACAGTGGTCAGAAGCAGGATACTGGGCTGACCTGAGCTTTGACATCTTCCAGCACAGCTGTGCTCATGGGTAGAGCTGTCTTCTTCTCTGAGTGTCCCTCCTGCAGTCTCTCATTCCCCAGAGGAATCCTTCCCCAAGGATGTATTTGCCCTGGTATTCCCCATCACTCCTCCATAGGGGCTTTTGGGGGCTGTAGTTGCCCCTCTCCACCACCCCTGCCTACAGCTACCTTCCTCTGCCTTGCCAGTTCCTCACCTCTGTGGCCCCAAGCCCTGCTAGAACCCTCACGCTGCTGCTCCTCTGGACCCTGCTGGGATGGAAATACCAAGGGCCTTATTCAGCTTAAGTCAATGTGGAAAGATATAACTTCTGGGCTAGGATGGGCTCCCTAATTATTCAGTAATGAGTCTAAGGTGTTTGAATCCAAGTAACTGTTAGAGATGGCTTCGTGTAGCCCTGAGCCACCCTCTTTACCATCTTGCTGTGCCGAAACAAGTGTGCAGCACGCTCAGGCTCTGGAGATAATTGGATATTTTTGAAGCCTCGGTTCTGCAGAACTTGCAGGGCTTCCATCTTTCCCTGCTCTTGCCTTATTCCTGACTCTTCCCATCTACTGTGACTGCTATTTTTACCCTTGACAAAGGGTTGTGGGCTTAGAGGCTGCTCTTGTAGCTGTAGGTGTAAAATGCCTGCTGTGTGGAGTTTGTAAGGAAAGAACTGCTCCTGGAAATTAACCAATTCACAGACCTAACTAATTAACTCCGCAGCCACACCGAGATGTGGAGGAGTGTCAGCGCGGTTTCATTGCTGAGGGTGCTGGGCCAGGGGAGAGGGAGAAGAGGGAGGTTAGGGAGACCTGTGCCTGTGATCCCAGCTCTTCTCCTGATCCCTGACACCGTAAGCAAGTTGTTTCCCATCCCTGTCCCCCTTCCCCGTGCTCTCACTCTCTCTGCAGCCACAGTGCTCAGGGCAGGAGCTGTTTTTCATTACGCCTATTCAGTGCCTTGTACAGGGAGGCCTTGACATTGGTGAGGGCACTAATCACTGCTGTTGTGCAAACAATACATACTGGAGAGACAAAGAATTACGGAGCCAGACAGCTCCAGATGTCAGTTTGTTCCTTTCTGGGTTTTCTCCCTTTGCTATCTCTGCCTTTAGGAGAACAGCCACACGGCTTTGTCGAGGGCAGGTTGATTCCTTCATGGTGGCATCACATCCCAGCTCTTCTCCCTTCCCTCAGTCCTCCCTGGAGCTAGCAGATTCCTGCAGAAATACACTGGAAGTGGAACAGGCTCTTCCACCCTAAGCAGCATAGCTTTGACATCCACCCTGCCAGTGTTTAGAGTATGCTGGCAGCCAGACAAGGTTGCCCATATTACAAGGTTGCCCATAATATTTCAAGGCTAGATACTTGATAGGAGAGGTTTCTATCCATGCCTGCTCCCATGGAGGTTTGTTATGTCCATGCTACCTGCTCTGGCTCACTCTCCCCTCCACATGTGCTCCCCAGGGAGCTTGGAGTTGGTCACCTGCATGGCAATCACTGTCAGCACGTGGATGGGGTGAGCCCGCTGCCCAGGGGCCTGCTGAGAGACTGCCAGAAGGTTCCCTGACCCAGGAGAGGGTCAGCCCTTCCTTCTGCCCACCGCGTGTCCCCAAGCAGGCAGCACAGTGACTGTGGCTTGTCCTTGCTGGGAAGGTGGTTAGGCCTGAGGCTTGCTGAGCAATGCCCAGCTCTGATGGGTTTCTGAGGCTCAGGGTGGCCTCAGAACGTGTGAACAAGAAAACAAAACCCGTCCTGCTGAGTCCCAGTGGGTTGAGGCGGTGACAGCTGGTGCTGTTTGGGATCAGGGATCGCGCCTGATGCCGTGGCTGAGCGCGCTCCCAGCCCACACGCGGGGCTGGGCACTGTGGGACCACATCCAGCGCGTGAGGAGGCAGAGGCACGCAGGCTGGGGACCCAGAATGAGCAGAGGAAACAGAATAATTGCTGGATGAGAGGGAAGATATATTCAGCTCCTTGATTTAAGCGTGCCTTCCTGCAGGATTGCTGGGCTGTGCTTGCTGAATGTGAGCGCTGGCCACCAGGGACCACAGAGCAGGAGCTTTTCTAGAGGTTGATGGAAACTCGAGGAGAAGGCTCAGAGCCAGGCAGTGCTCGCTGAGGGGACACATGATGATGACTGCCAGGCTGGGAGTATGTCAGTGTGAGTGCTGAGGCACTGGAGCAGGTGACAATCATACCTGAGATCACTCTGGGGTGAGCTCTCTGGATTCCCTCCTTCAGGAATGTCACTCATTCCTATGTTTGTTCCCCCTGGATACTGCAAACATCTTGACACCATGATGCAAAAGGTGATCCAAGCATGCCTATGCCAGTGAAGACCCAAGTCACTACGCCTGTACAAGCACCATGAAGCCTGGTAGGCTTCATAGCTCAGGTCTGGATCCCATGGTATCAGGGTCCCTCACCACTGTACTGAGGAACCAGGACTAGCACTGGATCCAAGGTGACTCATGTCCCTCCAGCTCTGCTATGCCTGCATGCTCTGGGACAGTTAGCAGAAGACCTAACTCTCTGTACTGCACAAGTGTCAGTGTCACCAAGGTGGCCAACACTGCAGGACCATGCAGACTGACTCTTTGGGACACTGGCTGACCTGCCAGCTGTGTGAGGTGGAGCTTTCCCTGGGCAGCGGTGTTGGTGCTGGTCGCTGGCTGCAGGTGCTGGGTGCAGGCTGGGGGAAGGCAGCCAGTGGTCCCCACTGAGATGAGGACCAGGAGCAGGAGCACTGGAACAGGCTGCCCAGAGATGGTGTGGAGTCTCCATCTCTGGAGATGTTCAAACCCACCTGGACACTTCCCTGTGCAACCTGCTGTAGGGAACCTGCTTTGGCAGGGGGGTTGGACTGGATGGTCTCCTGAGGTCCCTTCCAACCCCACCATTCTGTGATCTGTGACTGTCAGCTCTGGCCCTGACCTCGCTGGCGGGGAGAGGGGTGTGTGTGCAGCTGCAGTGTTGGGCAAGAGATGTTAATGGGAAACAGAAACAATTCAGAGTGCATTGTGGTGGGGGAAACACTAACAACGTTATGAGCTTGGAGCTTGTAACAGTCCTGCTAGTGAAATAACTGCTGGTGAACTAACTTCTATTTTTTTTCTTTTTTGTTCTTCAGACACACAAGACTTCCAGCTTGTTATGCAGGGGCCAACAAAATTCTTCAGTATCAACAGGATCTTGGGTGAGTCAATATTTTTCCTGCTAAGCACTACCAGAGAAGGAAGAGCAGCACTTTGTATCCCCTTCCCATGTGCTGGTCAGTAGGAGCATCGCCCATCTCCTCGGTCCGTGGGCAAGCAGAGGGTGAGGGAGATCCCTGGCAAGGCAACAGTGGTTTTTTGAGGCGTGCTGCCCCTCTTTCCCAGCACAAGTCCACAGGGCAAGCACATTGCACATGGCACCCTTTGGAAAGAGAGACTGGGAGGGGCTGGAACAAGGCTTTTTTTTTTCCCTCTGGGAGGTGACAGAGCACATTCTGGATAATCATTTCATGCTGCTTGGGAGTGGTGCGTGTAGTTTGGTTTCTCTTTGGTTGTGTTAATTGTGTGGTAAGGTGCCTAGAGCCTTCTATTGGCATCTTTATTTATTTAAATACAAATGAAGGCAGCATTAAATCAATTGTTCCTTTTTGTCTGCTCTCTCTTATCATTGTTTCTATCATGTACTTTTAGCTGTACCAGGCTTTTGCTTTTTCAGCTGAATCAGGTACACTGAGAGTCCCAGGCTGAATTTCCTGCAGGTTGAGGGAGGCTGCACTGAGGGACCAAGCACACCTTACATCGCTGGCTTTCCCCTACTGCTAATTCACTTATATTTCAGGGCACTTCCTAACCCTATTTACTGACCAAGGCTTCAGTCTGTGACCCCCTGCACGCCTAACCTTCCTGCAACACCAAATGAAACAAAGAGAGACTAGAACACAGTTCTTATCCTTTCAGCTACTTTGCCTTTCATCTAGATGAGCTAAATCTATGGGACTCGGTTGGTCCTTCTGCTATTTCAACCTCTAGGTCCTACAGCTAGGAGCAGAAGCCAGGATTCCTGGGTTTGATCATTCTCCTGCTATTTAGCAAGCCATTTGTAACCAAATGGCAAACTATGAGTCGAGGCCCTATCTCCTTGCCAAACCCCATAAAAGATAATTACTCCTGGAGTTCAAGTGGTGGCATGTTTTGTGAGAGATCTGGAAGCCTAGTATGCAGCTTGCAGATAGACATTATAATTGTGTCTAAGATTACCTCCCCCCACTCCTCCTTTTTTTGTTCCCAACGATTTATTAAATTCACACATTGAAAACTTACTGGAAAACTAAGATATCTGTCAACAGTCTGCTCATGGTGGTGTGTCAGAGATCAAAACACCCGTGTGCTGATTTGGGGGCATTTGTTATGTGTATGGACTGGTGAAATCAAGGGCTGAGGAGTCTGCATCTATTGTTCTCTGGCAGTAAGAGGACGAAGACTTGGTTCTTCCCCGAGGTGTGGCTGTTTGGATCACACAGAGGTCAGAACAAGGGATGCTCTTCATTAGGGACTGGGTTCCCTCTTGTTTGGAGTCTATACATTGTCTTTTAAACTTTGACTCTTCTTTGTCTCCGGTGATATCTCCTGCAGACAGATGCTGGCCTCTTTGCTTGCCCTAAATTCTGTTGTGCTTACCTCATTACTCCCCTAATGACGAGCTGACAAATGCTCTCACTTGATTTACTGGCGGTGTTACAGGTGTGTGGAGCACTTGTCAGCTCCTTGCTACTACATGCCTAATTTTTCCAACGGCTGGGTGTGCTAGCTTCCTTTGCAAAACATCCCTGCACATTCACCTGGTATTACTGCCCTGCCATGGGCTTTAGCACATACCAGCACCCAAAGATTTAGAGCTATGCCCTACGATTTCCTAATTCCCCTCACAAAATTATCAGGCTTTACGTGTAGGTGTTGCCTTTGGATAGAAGTGAGTGGAGAAATGACATGACAGAGCAGCCCTCACAGAGGTTGTGTGTATTCTGGACCACAGATGGTCTGGCACCCACCCTGGGACAGGCAGCAGGGCAGTGTGTGTCCCTGCTCCTCCTACCCCTTGTGAGGAGCTCCCGATTGCTGCAGGCCACGGCACAGGTTTGCACCTCGTCTTTCACCTCTCATCTATTTGTCTTTTTTAAAACAGAAATGGGCATTTTCACTGATCAAACCCCAGAAAACAGACTTTGCCACCACCTGGAGGAGCACATTGCTACAATCAAACAGAGGTTCTGGAGCAAAAGAGCAGGGTCAGGTGAGAGGTCTCCAGGCATCACACAGCGATGGAGTGGGAACTGCTTGGGAAGGGAAGAACATTTTGTGCATACATTTCTTTACCAGTTGGGCAGAGCTCTTTTGCTCTTCTTCTGGTTGTGTTGCTAGGAGAGGAGTGCTCTGCCCTCTCCATGGCTATGAATAGCTCACTCTTGTTTATTCAGCTCAGCTCCGCCTGCTGGTTACAACCACAACCGGCACCATCTCATTGCATGACACCACCACAAAACAATGCAACGGCAAGAGGAACACTCACCCCTCCGCCTCAGAAGACTTCAGGATACCTCTCTAGTGCACCGCTCCAGAGCCGTCCTTCTCACCGTGCTCCATGGCACATCCTCCACCTCCAGCAGAAAGGTCTAAAACCAGCTGAACAGCACGGTGTCACCCCCAGAAAGCAACACTTGAGAGGCAGGACCTGCAAATCAGGGCATGAGCTGAGAAATGCAGCTTGAAAACAAACACACGATCGCTTCAGAGTCCTTTCCTGCTGTTCCCGTGTCCGAGCCTTTCATCAGCTGGAAAAGTTACTTCTCCTTTTTCAGTGACGGCTGAGATTCTTGCATAAGCCCATGAATCCAAGATCAGGGACTTGAAGAAAAGTAACAGATGGCTTGAAAATTGGCAATAATGGGATTCCTGAGATTTTCTTAAGAATATTTTGTCTGAGGTCTGACCAGGAATGAAGCATCTATGGCAAATGAATGAGATGGGCTGCACTGACCTAATGGGGTGCTGTAAAAATGTGACCAAGCACAGCGTTTCAAAACATCTACTCCAAGGGACACAGGGCCAGGCAGCAATCACAACCAGCCTACACATTAGGAGATGGGATGCATGTGTATGGTCAACCACTCCAGGCAAGTTTAGAGCAGCAGAGTGAGACACAGAACTCCCACCTTTCAGAACAGCCTGGGCACTCAGCTGAGAAGAGTAAATACAAGGCAAGGCAGAGCAGTGTAGATCAGAAGAGGTATGGATGGTTGCTGCACTGGTACAGATGAACCACCCTTTCTTTTTCAGCATCATGAGCTTCCATGTGTCCATATTTCCCTGGACATCTCATCTTTTTCCACTTGGGAATTTTGTGGAGACGACATCTCAGTACTGCACACATTTATCCAGAGTTTCCACATGCCCATCAGGCCTTTCAGATAGCTGAGCTGCTGAGCATCCAGAAATTCAGGATAGGTCGACTGCACACTGGGGAGGTGAACTGTATAGCATGCATGCACTATGTCTAATGAATCCAAAAACTGTCAGACCTGCTGTGCATATGCTGTGCAGGTGATCTGCATATGTACAGTATGCCCAGTGTGCTCTAAAGGTGTCTGGTCTACCCTGCATGCTCCAAACACCTCCATGGTGCAGGTGTATGTATTCCTGCTTAGGAAACAGGACAAACATAGGGGCTTTTTTATTACATCTTCCTGCTTAGGAAACAGGACAAACATAGGGGCTTTTTTTTTACATATTCTTGATATATTTGTAGAAGAGGAGGAGGCAGCTGAATGCTTCAGTGCAACAGACAAGGAAACTTAGGTATATTCATCTGTATGCAAGCTAGACTATCCTGTTACATGCTACTTGTTTTACAGCAGCCAACTAAGCCACATAACTGGGGTCAGGGTCCTATTATTCAAGATGTTGTACATGCACCTGGTGAAAAGGTGTTATTCCTCCCTTCTTCCCCCCAAAAAACCCTTCACTATGTAATCTAAATTAATAAGTAGTGCTAGAAAGGGGCATTTTAACTCCTACTTGACAAACGATGAGCCAAAGAAAATTAAGCTCTTTGTCTCCTAAAGCAGGACACAGGTGAATTTTAGACATCTGAGTGCAAATTATGATCCTGCAAACCTTTGATGCCTGATGCTGGGGATGCCCAGACCCCTCACACCCACCAGATTGGACAGTCATGGGTTCAGCAGCTCTGCTCTGCACCTATCTGGGAAAGCCTCCTGCTTGACAAGGCCAAGCACAACAGCAGCAGCAGGAGAAGCTGGCCATGGAACCCCTCTTTACCTAAAGGAGCAAGCCTCCAGGATGGGCTCTGTGCAAGCCCCCAGAGAGGTTGATGCTTCTTTTTAAGGTGCATTGTCCAAAGGGGTTATAGCACCCATGGACGATGTGGAAGATGCAGCCAGTGCTGCCTGCTCTGCCTCAGGGCTTTTTTTGTCTGCATCTCCCATGGATGTGCTCCAGCTCCCGAGTTGTTGGCTGTTTTGGAGAGAAAGGGCATGCTCACCTCTTCTGCCAAGGGCGTTATGAGCTTCTTAAAAGAGTTGTGGCTTCCCTGGGCACAAACACACCGGAGAGGAAGCATCTGTAGGAATTGCCAGCCTGGCTGTTTGGGGTTTTGGTGAAGAAGAAGGGGAAAGCCCACATCCCAGTCCACTCTCGAGTGACCACTTCTGACTTGTACCCCATGTCTCTTTAATGTAACATTCATAAGCAGGCACTGGGCAAAGGGGACCCATGTTTTCCTTCGTACATGGAGTGCCATGAGATCAATGAGATTAAACATGTGCTTACATGCTGTCCTGAATCGGGGCCATGAGGAGAGCAATGGGAAAGTAAACAGAAGAGAAACGTTATGGAAATGAAGGAAGAGGGAAAATCCACCCTGCCAAAAGCAGCAGCTCTCATCAGTTGCAAGAAGAGATGGCCTCTCCCAGAGCTGATCAGGCATTAGAAAGTCCAGGGACTGGAAAAGAAGACCAAGTCATCTTCATCCAGGTTCAAAATGAGCTGAAAGAATGAGAGTTGGAGCAGTGGAGACAGGCTATCTACTGGGCACAGCCGTTTCCAGAGAAGGTAACTTTAGCCCTGGGTTGTTTTCTCCCATTAGCACAATGTGGATACTTGAAATGATCAGGCTTCAACCGGTGACCATACATACAGGCTTGTGTTCTGCCTTAAGACTCAGAAATCCAGAGCTGGATGTCAGGCTCAGGAGATGTGTCAGAGCCTTGCTGCAGACCCTGAGCACTGGTAGGCATAGCTGCTGCCCTACATCCTGTTGTGGAGGCTGCAGGAGATGAAGCTGGACGTGATGACCACTCAGTATATAATCTGTCCTTGCTTTCAACACAATTACTGTGGCAGCCATCCTCTTCTGAGGATCTGTAGTGCCATGCTCCCAGCATTCGCCCAAGTGAGAGTCCTGTTGAGGTCTCTGTGCCTGCCCTGCTTCCTGCAGCCTGCTCCGAGGGGCTGACAGACACCTCTGCCCAAGGCTTTGGTGAAACTCCACCAGCTCCCAAGTGCCTGACTGCAAATGGTTTGATTCGGTTTTCCTGCCTGTCCAATTCTAAACTGTTACGTTCTTCCACATTTTTCTATTCTCCACGTTGCCTTCAGTCCTTTCACCCAGATTTCTTGGCGCGATCCTGCTCTTCCAGCTGGGATCTTTGTAAGAGTGTCTCTGATTTTCCAGCCTTCTCTCCTGGCTTCACTCTTCTCCTTCTCCTTTCTCCCCAGTCATTCTTGGTTGCAGTCTTCCTTCCTTGCTTGACCTCTATTTCTCTTTCCTGGGAAGCACCTCATTTGCATCTGTCCTAGTATCCAAGATACAAATTAGACGTGGTTAAAATTTCTGACAGCAAAACCCTGTCTTGTATTACCCTTTTGAGTTTGGGGGTATTGAAGGAGCTCTGTTTTTGAGGAGTGGCTTCCCTATTGAGTACTTGAGTACAAAAATGTGCTTTGTCCCTTCTGCTACAGGTTTGGATGACCTTGGGTAGGTCACTTCATCTGCCTGAATCTGTTTTACCACTTGTTAAATTTAGATAAAAATACTTGTCTGGGTTAATAAAATGTCTTTGAGATCATTGGACACAAAAAGCTATCCAAGTGGTGATTATTATGATTATTATAATTATTTTTATTAAATGAAACCAACTCATGCTTGTGCAACACTCTTCTGGACTCCACAGACCTTTTCCGCTGAAACTCACAGGGAAAAAAAAAACAAAACCAAAACAACCAACAAAACTTTTGTTGTCCCTGGACAGGGATGTGTTTTTTGAGATTGAGTTTTGTGGTTTGGTTACGAAACCTCTGAGTGTCGGTCATGTGGTTTGCTTTCTGGGCCGAGTGAACCCTGCTGAACCCATACGTAAGGCAGCACGGAGTTTAATGATTCACGCCGGATATGTTTTGGTTCAGCTTTTGCTGGATGGAGGGTGTACAAACCTGAATGTCCAGCGAACCCTCTCAGCTAAAGTCACCAAAGGAAATTGGGCCAAATCTCTGCGAGCCTGGACCCAACATGGCCCTGCTGTTGGGTGAGATGCTTTTTGGGTGTCTCGGGTTGTCAGAGCCGGCCATGCCTGGAGACACCCAGACTTTCCCACTGGAGAACCGGGCTCCTTCATCATAGAATCCCACACTGGTTTGGGTTGGAAGGGACCTTAAAGCTCATCCAGTTCCAACCCCCCTGCCATCAGCAGGGACACCTTCCACTAGACCAGGTTGCTCAAAGCCTCATCCAACCTGGCCTTCAACACTTCCATCACCCAAACTATTTACAATGCTGAGGGTTGCAAAATGTTTTGGGAGCCCATGAGGGCTTGTTCCCTGTGTTTCTTCTCCTCGCCCTTCTCTCCTGCCACCGTGTTGCCATGAAGAGGGCTGGTGGCCATGGGATGAAGATGACCCCACGGCCCTGGGGCTGAGTCTCCACCATCTGACGTGTGAGGTTATTTGTGTGACCTTGGGGGAATCAGTCAAATGTGGGATGAGGTTGACTCCCTCGGCTCCTCCATTAATAACGATCCCCGAGGAGCGGGAGCGCTGGAAGACCCCGTTAGTGGCGACGCTCGTGAGGGAGAGCCGCGGTGGCCTTGTACTTCACGGCTTCACCGCTTGCTTTTCTCCCGGAGCCCGGCATGCCGGCCGAGGGAGGCGGGAAACCCCTCACCCTCCCAGCAAGGCCCGTGGTCGGCTCAGCTCGGGGAGAGCAGGGCCGCTCTCCGGCCATTTTCCCGGGAGGAGGCGGCGGGCGGGCGGGCAGCCTTCTTCCTCCCAGCCCCGGCGAGTGCGGCTTTGAGGGGGGGGTGTGAGGAGAGGCGGCAGCGGCGGCGAGGCCCGGCCCGCCCGCCTGTCACCGGAGTTCGCATGGAGGAGGCCGTAGGAGGGAGGGAGGGAGGGAGGGAAGGAGGGAGGAGGCAGGAGGAGGAGAAGGGAGGGGGACGTCTTGTTTGTGGCTTGTCAGCAGCCGCTGGAGACAAGCCTCCATGTGTGAAAGCCGCTTGGCATGAATGCCTGGGCCGTACCAAGCGCCGCGGCGCCCGCGGGGGGAGGCCGCCCCGCCGCCCCGCCGCCCCGCTCAGACAATAGGCCCCGTAAGGGTTCCCCTTAAGTTGCCTTGATGCTGCCCTAACGCCCGGCCAGCTCAGGCCGCGCTGCCGGCAGGGTCCCGCTCCCCGCCGCCGCCCCCCGACATGCCGCTCCGCGCCTTCGCCGCCTGAGGCAGGTAAGCGCCGACCGCGCCGCCCGCCCCGGCTTGGCTTGGCTCGGCTCGGCTCGGCTCGGCCCCGCCGCGCTGCCGGCGAAGGGGGCGGGAGGGGGGGTGCAATGGCTGGCGCCGCCGCCGCCCCCGGGGCCGCCTCCCCGCCACTAGCTCTCCCCGGTTCGGCGTTGCCAGCAGCGGCTGCTTGTGCCGCAGGGCAGCCCCAGCTTTCCCGGCCCGGCTCGGCCCGGAAAGTTTTGCAGCGGTCGGTCGTTGGCCGTCCAAGCCTCGCTGTGCCTCAGTTTCCCCTCGTCAGGCAGCGGGCGCGGCGGCCGGGGTGGGGGATACCGGGACCGAGCGCGGAGGGGACAAAAAGCTCCTTCCACCTGTTGGCTTCTGTCCCGGCGGCTTTTTTGTGTGTGTGTGCGGGGGAGACGAGGATGGGGCGGGGGGCGAGCCGGGGCCCGCTGCCCTGCACCGGGGTGAAGCAGAAAGCTGGGGTCCTTTGTCACTCCAACATCCCTTTGCCTCCCGAACCGGCTAGACCCGGAAAATTTGGGATGGGAGATGTTTTATTTCCCTCCTGGATGTTGGGAGATGAAATGAGATGTATTTACAATTGCCGTTTATCAGCAAGTAAATATCTAGCTCGGTGTGCAAGCAGCAATGAGAAGCCCACTTGCTTGCTGTAGGTTTTGTGGTTGTTAACCTACTGTTGGTGAGGTGATAATGAGCAAGAGAGAGAGCAAAAATAAATTAAAAACATTGAAAAAGCCCCAGTCCTCATGCCCAGCCTCATTACAGGGTTTGGTTAAAATTTGGAGGGCTATTTTTTCCTTTTGGCATGAAGCATAGAAAGCCTCCCAGTATGCTGAGTGCATCCTTGCAAGGTCCTTTTTAAGTTTGTCATCTGCCATCATTCAGGTTTCATTGATTCTAGTTGTTTTGTTAAAAAAAAGGAAAAAAAAATAACCAACGAGAATCTGAACGGCACAAAATGTTCATCATCCGAATGTCCTGACACAACCTAAGCCAGGCAGGAGCTGAAAGAGAGGGAGAGAGTGAGGATATGTGCTTTCCCAGTCAAGGCTGGGAGGAGAGCATCATGTGTTGAAGAATATGAGCAGGAATGGGAGATGGGGGAGGGAGTCTAAATTGTCCTGAGACCCTATTCAATCCAGCAAGGAAGATGGAGGATCTTGCTGCTGCTGCTGCTGCAAAAAAAAAATGTACAGCAGAAATCTCAGCCAGCTTCTCTCTGACTTGTTACCTCCCTTCAAAAAATAATAAATAAATAAGCTGAAAAAGAATCAAAGCAAAACCCCATGATTTGCTGTAACGTTTTCCATGATACCTTTATCCCGCATGCTTTACAGTCAGAGAGTCCAGTGATGGAGGTCTGCGAGAAGCAGGGAGAAAGACTCTGAGGTTTATCGTCATAGGAGGGGGAGAAGTATCAGATCATGTTTGAAAGGAGACTTGTCAGGCAGTGAGGTAGGGAGAAAAAAATGCCTGTTCCAGGCAGCTGGATGTGGGGAGGAGGAGGAGGCAGCTCCAGCACCTATGGTTCTGATGCTGGGTGGAAAACCTGCAGAGAGAGGATGTAGACAGATGAGGGAGTGGGAAGGAAGGATGTCCAAGGGAGACCTTGGACAGGCTCCTTGGAGGGCTTTAGAAAGAGGGGGAATTTTGAACTGAATCAGGACAGAGCAAGGATGGGGTGTAGCTAAGCTGAACGTGATGTAGCAAGACTTTTTGGTGTGGAAGAGAACGGAGGTTGAGTTTTCTGCCTCGGCAGAGTTTGGGGCAGTTGGTAGGGGGGAAAAAGATCTTTGTAGCCAGACCAAGGGGTGATAGCGACTGGGGTAAGGATTGCAGCTGAGGGCATGGGGAGAGCCTGTGGCTTGCCTTTTCCATAGGTGGTTTCTCTGGTAGGGGGACCTTCTGTGAAAATGTCTTTGTAAATTTCTGTTAATTACCTTGGGATCTGGCAACAGCAAGGATAAAATATCCATCCCTTGTGAAAATACACCTGGAGATGAAATAAAGCTTTTTCTTGAATGCTCCTGTATACCCTGCCCCTCTGCACGCATGGAAACAGCAAGTTTGTGCAAACCCACCTGCTGGTGTAGCACGTTCTTCCTCTTGAGGGGCAACGTGCGCGCGTTGTAAGCGCGGTTCCTGCGCAGCCACGGCCCGATTCTCGTCTTTTCCTGACTTGACGTAATAGCTTATTCTCTCAGCCTGGTAGCGGTGGTGTTTGACAGCCAACTTTGCAATAGTGTGAATTACAATGCGAGGTGCAGGGCAGCTGAGGCTCAGAACCAATCTGTGCCATGTTTTAGCTTCCCCGTTCGCGGCAGCGTTCCCGTGATGAGGCAGGCACATACTACAGACGTGGTGTGTGCAAGCCACGCCATAAAAATGTTCTGTGTGTACATGTGCAGAGGACTGATCTCAGGTCAGACATACTTGGAGTTGCTTTCTTTGGGAAGAAGCTTGAAGCAGTGCCTGCTCGTCACAGATGGAGCTTGCACGCTGCTCCTGCACACGCACCTCACACGTGTGCATGCTCCACCTTTCCTCTCCGGGATCACCTGTTTGAATTCCAGCTGGGGAAAGTTTTGCACCTCCTTGGATGGGGATTTGATGCCCTTTCTCTTCCAGCTTGGCGCTGGATGGGCTTGAGTCACAAAAGCTTAACAAGAGGGAACGCTAATGAGCCCCCGCTTGGCATGCTGAGAAGAAAGGCCAAGGGCTGAGCGGGCATAAAAACAGTGTGGTGGAGCCCCTGGTCAGAGCCTGAGCCTCGGCGTGAGGGCTGGGGAGGGAGCGGAGTCTCCAGAGTCGGGAACAAGACGGCGGTGCTGCAGCAAAGGCACGAGGGGAAACCATGTTGGGGGGAGGAGAGCAGGCTGCTGTTTCCACATCATCTGAAAACTCAACCTGCTGTCAGGACAGAAGGAAGACTTGTGCATATTTTATGTCACTTTTCTCCTTCTAGGACAAGCTGCTGATCTGATCAGCTATGTGCTTGAAAATCCTCGATGCACTGATCAGCAAGTGTGACTCAAGGCCAATAACCAGCCTTGGCCTCCTAGCTCTGCTCCTCTGGGGACAGTGGGTTGCATCCCGTGTTGCCCTTTCCCCAGAGAGTGTGTGCACAATTAAACCCTGCACGCTGCTCCTCAACTGCAGCGTGGGATGTGACTGGCTGCATGGAGACGGGGACAGAAAATGGCAACGAGTCGGGGCTGGGGGGCAGGGAGGGGAGCTGGCCCTTTCTTACACTGTTTCCTGATGTCTAGAAGGAGGCTAAATGGGTAAATCGGTTTTCCTTTGAACCAGTTGTGCATTTCTCCAGTCAGTTGCTCTCACCTCCGAGATCCCCCTTGTACTCCGCTCTCGTAAGGCCCCACCTGGAGTCTGTGTCCAGTTCTGGAGCCCCCAACAGCAGAAGGACATGGAGCTGTTAGAACGAGTCCAGAGGAGGCCACGAGGATGATGCGAGGGCTGGAGCAGCTCTGCTGCGAGGACAGGCTGAGAGAGTTGGGGCTGTTCAGCCTGGAGAAGAGAAGGCTCCAGGGAGACCTTATAGCAGCGTTCCAGTACCTGAAGGGGCTACAAGAAAGCTGGGGAGGGACTTTTTACGAGGGCAGGTAATGATAGAACAAGGGGTGATGGCTTGAAACTGGGAGAGGGGAGATTTAGATGAGATATGAGGAAGAAATTCTTCCCCGTGAGGATGGTCAGACACTGGCCCAAGTTGCCCAGAGAAGCTGTGGCTGCTCCTCCCTGGAAGTGTTCAAGGCCAGGTTGGATGAGGCTTTGAGCAATCTGGTCTAGTGGAAGGTGTCCCTGCTGCTGGCAGGGGGGTTGGGACTGGATGAGCTTTAAGGTCCCTTCCAACCCAAACCATTCTATGATTCTGTGATCTTTAGTGGCAGCTCAGGAGTTGGTGAGGCTGGCAGTAAACAAAATGTATTTCACTCCTTCAGGCTGGATTTTGTGGCATTGGAGGCTGTCAGACAAGAGGATTTCTCCTCAGCAGTTATTCAGTGCTACTCCAGCATGGCAGAGCCACTCAAGCAACCAACATTGCTCCTCACCCACTGGGGATGCGAGCACCACTGATGCTCCCTGCCCTACATCCATGGGTGCAGGTATCTTGGGCATCATAGTTTTGATGACAATCTCACACATGAAGACACATTTTTCCTGTGTCCTGCATCACAGAATCACAGAATGTGAGAGATTGGAAGGGACCTCAAAAGATCATCCAGTCCAATCCCCCTGCCGGAGCAGGAACACCTAGATGAGATCACACGGGAAGGCGTCCAGGCGGGTCTTGAATGTCTCCAGAGAGGGAGACTCCACAACCTCCCTGGGCAGCCTATCACTGCCCTAAACACCATTTTGGGACACACAAGGAAGCAAATATTTTTACTATGTGAAGTGGAGTTATGTAGCTAACTGTTTGTGTTAATGTCACCCCTGTTTTATCCTTCACTCGTCCTGTGTGAGAGATGGTCTCGAATGCGGAGGTCTTGAATGTGGAGGTCTCGAACGCGGAGGTTTCGGACACAGAGTCTCACACAACTTGAGGTCCTGATGCTGAATTGATGGGCAGCCTTAAGCAAATTGTTTTAAAGCTGGGATCAACCTTCCTGCTGAACTCTGTAAAAGGGGGGTAAGGCTTGCCTGCCTCCCAGGGAAGGAGCAGCACACCGAGCTGTTTGCCTACGGTTGCGGAGTGCCGCGTGCCCCGGTGCAGGCACCGCGGCGGGCTCGCACACCATCGCACGGACGAGGCGCGTGGTTTTGCACCGAGCGTGACTCATGGCCACGATAAATTCTGCTAGAAGTATGCACACACTCAGCTCTCCGTTGGACAGTGAATTTTGCTTTGTCCTTCCAGCAGAAAACAGCACAACTTGCCAGTGACACGGACCGTACATGTATTCCCATAACAACAATATTATAAACATATGGTAAACCTGGTATAACAACTGCTGTCTGTGTCTCCACGCAAAACAAGGAGCCAATTAAGAGAAAACTTGAGGCTGTCTGAGGCTGTATCTCCCCAGACTGTGATCTCATCAGCTTTCCCAAACTAACCACAACCTGGTCACTGCTCGGATTGTGATCTTGAGGGGTGGGGGAGGTGGGGGACGAGAGCAGTTTTGATTTGTGAATCAGCCCGGTTCCCTCTGACTCAGTCCTGAGCCATCCCTCGGCAGGGTATGTGGGGATAGGACACTTAGGACGTCGCACATCCCTTTAGTTCTTGGAAGAAGTTTTTGCAGTACCCGGCATCTTTTGTAAAAACCAAAACCCTAAAAAACTATTTCTGACTATTAAAGACACCGTGGTGATTTTTGCCAAAAGGAGGAAGGGGAGGAGGGGGGGTGGTCTTAACCCTGGGCACTTTGCCAGAGTGGAGCTCAGGAAATTGCAGTCTATCTAGGTAAAACTCCCCTATAGTTTAAATGAAAAAAAAGTATTCCTCTCTTACTGTCTTAAAGGGTTAGCGCTGTGTTTCTCTGGAGCCTGAAAACAGACAGTATATTCGAGCTGGTGAGGTGGTTACAGTTGCTTGCTGGGAGAAGAATGTTTTATGCAAAAACTGGAGCCCTTTTTTGCATTTTGAGACGCTTTTAATTGCAAAATGCTGTATACGTTGTAGGTTCTTGCAAGGCTCGAGTGGATATTTGGATCAACATCTGAATGTAAGTGCTCAGAAATATGCTGGTGTGTTTGTGCAGGGGGCAGGCAGCTAGCAAATAACATGTTTGGTTTTTTTCTGTAGCAGAAAAATAAGGACCAGTTTTTTAGTCTTGTGCATCTGGGGGCTGGATTTTGTATGTTTAGCAGCAAGTGCTTTTGTAAGCTGCTGCTAAGGCACGTAACTGGCCGTGTGCAATTGCAGTCATGGAATGTGAAAATGCAACTACACACAGACCTGTAATCTTGCATGCAAAATACTCCTGGTCTGGTTCTCCAGGTACAAAAAATGGTCTGAGATTGTGCTTGCCTTTCCATTTAACTGCGTTCACCTGCATTTTTTTCAGGTGGCAGCTGTGTGTATGGAGTGTTGAATGATTATCCTTGCTATTTTTGCTCCAAGAAGAAGGAGGAAATGAAATCATTACTAGTGCTTGGGGTAGTATGTGTGTTGTGGTGAGCAGAAGGTGAAGTTTGGGGAGGGGGCATTTATAATAATAATTTCATAAGTGTTTGAAATTCTGGGGAAATGCATGGATGAAGGAGAGCAAAGGGGTGACCTTCTGTTGCTGCTACAGCTGAGGAGTGTTGTACCACTGAGTTGGTCAGTGGTGTCAGGGTCTGGCCTCTCCTTCTTCCAAATCCGGTCCTTTCAGAGCCCCCCAAAGCAGAATGTGCATTTGGGCACAGATGGATGCAGGGCTGCGTATCGACACCAGGGAGCCTGTCCTTGCATATTCCAGCCCAGGGCAGCATGGACTGAAGTGTGGAACAGTTTTCCTTCTCCTTGCTCAGCGGGTGGGTCTCATCCCTGCCCCGGTGAGCCGGGGGTGGCCGGGAGGCCAGGGAATAGCTCACTTTCTCCACCACTTCACTCTCCAGGTTCTCTGGTGACAGCGGTAACAAAGGGCTGCTCGGCATTAGGTGATACAGATCTCTCAGCCCACTAAACCTGAGTCCCAAAGGCTTCTCACTAGCCCTGGGGGCTTGGGTGTCACTGACCGCTCGCTGCCTGGGGTGGCCTGGGACAATCCCTCTGGAGACAGAAGGCTGCACCTTCTCCACAAGGTCTGGAAGCACGGATTTCTTCCTAAGGAAAACTATGATTATATTTTGGGGTTATTTCTTGCCATCCTGGGTCCTTGACTGCAGTCACTTTCATTCTGCATGCTGTTCTTTGTAATTGAATCTATCGATGTATATTTAATCCACTTGGCACCAGGGTTCGTAGCTAGGCACTGCTTCCCAGCCTTCTGTCACTTGTTGTCACAATTACCGTCTTTAAGTGAGGGTGGGTGCCTGCCGCTCAGCTTTTGGCCCGATTGCTGTCCTGTCTGAGAGGACCTGTGCTTGACAGTCATCTCCACAGTCAGCACAGCTCCTGTCCTTTGATCTGAACATCAGCCAGGTGTGTAGGACTTGGGTAATGGAAGCTAAACCTGTTGGGTTTAATTCTCCTCTCTGCCACCGATTTGCTGTGTGTGTGATCACGGGCAAGTCCTTTAACCTCAGATGGCCTCAGCTAACTTATCTACTCCAGAAAGGTGTTGTAATGCTTAATTATTGCCAGGTCTTCAGAAACCTCCAGGGGGAGAAAAAAAATAAAGGCATTTTATTCAGAAATGTCTCTGACCTCTCTGGCCTTTCTAAGCCATCTTGGTGGTGCTAGGAGATAGTTTCTTCCCTCCCTTAATAATGTTTCTTCAATTTTTCATCTGTACATTCACCCACTCTCTCAGCTGTGTGTAAAAATGCCAAGCTGTCTGAAGTCATGGAAATATTTTTATAAGCTTGACAGCCACACAAACATTCCTCCTTGGCAATAAACAAACAAGGTACACAACCTGCCACTGACATCAGGTTATAGCAGAGAGACCTTGGTCACTCGTTGACCAGGGAATCCTAGACAATTCCTGTGCTAGCAAACCATAAAATCGTGTTGTCTGAGGTTAGGAAAATACCAAATCCTTGGGGCTCCTGTGTGCAGTGAGTAACTGGGAAGCTCTGTTTGCCCACGTGTGGATGGGAGTGCAAACAGGCACCAGGTATTTGGTTTATTCAGGGCTCTTACAAGCTGTATTTGACTCGAGCATACGTGACACTGGGGGCTCAGTGTGTGTTTGTACGCACAAAATCCTGTTTTCCATAGTGGCATTTGAAACCTAAAGGTGGTACAAATCAAACTGGATCAATATTAGACACTTAAAAGCTGCAAATGGAAGGTGTTAGTGAGCTTTGCAGGAGCAGAACCCCTGTCACACAACCTCCTGAGCACCCCACTTCTGTTGCCTGGTAGCTGGCTGTAAGTTAGTAGGGTTGGCAAATACCTGAACCCACACTGCAACATCTTCTCCCCGTGGGTAATTCTCCACGTGAGGACTCGGACATTGCTTGTTTTGGTGCATTCTGGTTTAATTTACTCTGAATATGTCTAAATCCCTATCTCCAGAGACTTTGCTGTGGGTGAGAAAGAGCATAGTGCTGTTCTTTTTCCTATGCTACTTTGGTTTATCTCTTGTTCTTCTAGCGGGCCCTCTTCCTACTGTCTGTGGGTAGTGGGCTCTCTCTGTGCTCAGGAGAGTAAAGTTGAGACTGTTCCTCACCTGTATCTTTGATGTAAGACTTGGAGTAGGGAGCTGAGCTCCTTTCTACCACTCACTCATTGTCTGTGTGCCTTAGTTCCTCCCTTCTTACAATGAGGATGACAACTCTTTGCTCTGCTTTTGCAAAACCTTTGAAGGCTAAGGAGAAAAAAGTGTAGGGTTTTCTTCTTCCTTCTCAGGGCAACCATAAATCCCTCTCCTCTCCTCTCCTCTCCTCTCCTCTCCTCTCCTCTCCTCTCCTCTCCTCTCCTCTCCTCTCCTCTCCTCTCCTCTCCTCTCCTCTCCTCTCCTCTCCTCTCCTCTCCTCTCCTCTCCTCTCCTCTCCTCTCCTCTCCTCTCCTCTCCTCTCCTCTCCTCTCCTCTCCTCTCCTCTCCTCTCCTCTCCTCTCCTCTCCTCTCCTCTCCTCTTCTCTCCTTTTGAGAGTTCTTATTATATTCTGTCCCTCTAGGTCTCCTCTACTTCCACCGCTCTTGCAATCTGTCTCTCTCTGCTGTTTCCACATCCCCTTCTATTTGCAGCTCTCTTCCTTCTGTTCATGTCATTTTCTTCTCTCACCCTGTATCTTCTACCCTCCCCCACTATTCATGCTCCACACACTTTTCCTCTCGCCTCTCCCTAGTTTATTCCCCAAATTCCTCCTTTGTGTGTCTCTGCCGTGGACTCCTTTTTGTTGTTGTCCCCAGCTCTGTGTCCTGGCTGCACAGGAGCTGCTGGTGGGGCTGGCTGGCCAGGGCCTGAGTGAGAAGGACAGTGTGGGATCGGCCAGATAGCCCACCACCACGGCTATGGCCTGGCCACCAGCCAGGCTGGGTGGAACTTGCCTTCTGATGGAGCAAGGTGAGAATCCCTTGACTTGTGTGCCACCAGCTTGGGATGGAGCCACCTCAGGTGTTGTTCTGAGCTGCAGCACGGTTGTCACTTCAATGTCCACGTTCTTTATTTCTCCCTGGAAGCCTGATGAAGTCTGTAGTCTCAAATTTGGTCTCCTGATGTCACCCTACCTGCTTAGACATGGCATTGTGACTTGTTCTGGTCGTAGCCCATTGTCCTACTCCTGTTCCCCCAGCTTCCCCCTGGCTCTAGACACACTCTGCCCTGAAAATGTGGATTGTGTTCTGCCTGGCTGCTTGGAGACATCTGTGGTTGCCAAGAGGAGGGTGACTGTCCCTCTGTGTCACTCCCACCTGAGTTCAGGGTCCCGTGTTTGCCAGGGAGACCTGTGGAAGGAGGAGAGGACTAGCACCAAAGGTCTGAGGAGGCTTCTGGATCTTGTTGGAGAGTTGCATTGAGCCAGCAAGCCAGTGCCCAGCAGGTCTGTGCTCTGCTCCTGGGAGACCTGTGTTCAGCAGGGGAAGAGAATTGCTCTTTGGGTGGGACAGGGGCAGCAGGGTCCCTGTGTTAGGGAGAACCCCTCTCCCACCTGCCCCAGAGAGCCACCTGATCCCAGGCAGCGGCTGTCCCATTATCTGATGTGGGATAGAGTTTCCTCCAAGTCAGCTGGAGTGGATGCAGTTTATTTAACCACCTCCCTGCAGGGACAGGATTCTGGCTGCAAGGATCCTGGCCAGCGGTGACAGTTGAAAGGTGGTGGTTTTTTGGTTATCCCTTCATGGACTCTGTTTGGTCCTGCCACAGCGGGGACATGTGGCATGGAGAAGTGTTTTCCCCAGGGCAGGGAGAGGTGGCTGCAGCTAGGCTGATGGGAGAGACAGCCAAATCAAGGCTCATAAGATGTTCCTGACAGCAAGGCATGAAGAGGTCATGCAGATGGCTCTGTGTAGAAGTTCATCTGGTGGCCTACAGGACAGGAGGAGGAAAGGAGGAGGAAAGGAAAAGAGGAGGAAAGGAGGAGGAAAGGAGGAGGAAAGGAGGACAGGTCATGGTGACTTTCTGGTCTCCAGTGGAGTTTAGCTGTGTTTCTGGGCAGCACCACATTTGCCCCTGCCAGGCAGGTCTCAGTCCCAGACTCACCAAAGTCATGAGCCTCAGCTCTCCTGACCAGACAGTTCCTGATTCCTCCCTCCTGTCTCTGCAGCACACCAACTGTTCCTCAGGGTGCTGAGATGCTGTCCCTTGTGCTCCATACACCTTTTCCCATTTTCTCACAGCCGTTTCTCCCCCTCTCCATACCTGCTTCACCTGTTTTACCTGCTCTTTCCCTCCCGCTCTGCCTCTGGGCTAGGTCTCTCTCCAGACTCTTCCCAAAATTGTGTTCCTCTGCCTCATTTGCCTTCCCATCTGGCTTCCTTGTCTCTCTGGTCATGCTGGGAGCTGTCAGCAGCTAGGGGAGAAGAACCATTCCAAGAGCAGGGCAGAGAGCAGAGGGTGTCTGGGAGAGCAGAGGTGGGAGGCAGAGTATTACTAGATCAGGGTCCAGGGTGGAGAAGAGCAGACTGAGAGGGGATTTGATCAGTGTCTGTAAATATCTGAGGGGCCAAATGGATGGGGCCAGGCTCTTTTTGGTGGTGCCCAGTGACAGGACAAGGGGCAATGGGCACAAACTGGAACACCAGAAGTTCCACATGAACTTCAGGAAAAACTTCTTTATTGTGAGGGTGCCAGAGCCCTGGGACAGGCTGCCCAGAGAGGGTGTGGAGTCTCCATCTCTGGAGATGTTCAAACCCACCTGGATGCCGTCCTGTGTGACCTGCTCTGGGTGACCCTGCTTTGGCAGGGGGGTTGGACTGGATGATCTCCTGGGGTCCCTTCCAACCCCACCAGTGTGTGATTCTGTGATTTGCTGGTGTTTTTGGTCTCTCCCAGGTATGTGGTGTTAGCAACATGGCAGAAGTCCCCTTCCCCTGAGAAGAGTGATTTTCTCATTGCTTCTACTTCACTACTGGCAGGCTCCTGAAAGGTTAATGAAGCCATTCACTGCAGAAGGAGAAAGTATGTCTGCCCGTGTTTTGCATACATTAATCCTGGAGCTCATGGAGCAGCCTGTGTACAGGGCACACGCAGCTATGTCCCTGGATCCTCTCATCCTCACAGAGGTGATACTGTCCACTCCAGCCCTTGAGATCAGCGTAGGTTAAAGCTGAGGTAAAAAGCTGTGGCATTCCCACCCAGCTTTATTCACATTTCGTTGCATCTAATGGGGACTGGGGAGGAGGTACTCAGGAGTGCCCACAAGCCTCCGTCTCCTCCCATTGCGGTGGATCCTCCTTTCCCACAGATCCTCTTTAGAAAATGCCCTGTATCAGGTTTCATTCCCACTGGATTTTTTCTGTCTGAGAAGTATGGAAAAAAAAAAATCATTTGATTGGTTTTGATGAGTGGGAGCAGGAACCAACCCTAGAAGATAAGTGTTCTGACCTTTACTGCACTCAGATAACTGAAAATAATAACAAATAAATACATCTTGTTTCTAAACCTCAGACAGGAACGTGTCCCTGCCTTATGCAACAGGAGCCAGGGCTCTTGGGAGGGCTGAGGATCTGAACCTCAGGGCTCTTGGGAGGGCTGAGGATCTGAACCTCAGGGCTCTTGGGAGGGTTGAGGATCTGAACCTGGCAGCTGCCTGCAGTAAGAGCAGCCCCTTTGCTTTCCTTTTGGAAACACAACCGGAACCAACCCAGATATAGAGGATGGGAGGGAACAGGGACAGTGTCCCCACTCTCCTGCCGTCTTGCTGCTGGGACTCTGGATGTTTTCTCATGGCTGGCACTCCAGGAGAACAAGTTTGGTTATTTCTGGCCTGTGTCTGTTTCCTTGCACTTCCTGCCTTGTCTTTTCACGTATAGGGTTGGCCATGTAGGGCCATAGAGGGCTGGCCACCAGCTGGACCTCTGCATGTGGGCACACCTGGATTGGGAGTATGGGATTTGCTCTGAAACAGTGTGTTAAACCCCACAAATTGGTGGGTGTTTTGAGAATAACTGAGGAAACCTGACTGGAAAGGGGACATATTGAACTGTGACTCACAGTGAGCTCCCCAGCTTTGGTTCTCAGGTCACTGACTCAAGCCTCCATCATCCCCTGCATGCAGATGTCCCTGGGGAGGTCCTTCTGAGACGGCCTCTCCTTGCAGGCTGCTGGTGACAGGAAATATTTGTACACAGAATACTGAAGTGCTGATACGAGACTGGGGACCTGTTGTGCAGAAAGAGACAGTCCTTGTCCTGAAGGACTTATTGTAGGTTGAATTATAGTCCCAAATTAGAGCATTCATGGGGCTTTCTGTAGTGGTTGTGACTTGATGTTCCTCCTCCACCAAGGGTGTTGCTTCCCTTCGCTCCTCTGTTACGTAGGGAGCTTGTTTGCTTGGTTTCTGCCATCCAAATTGCCGTTGACTGAAGAGACGCCGGTGTGCAGAGCTTGGGGAGGATGTTAGGAGGTTTCTGGCACTCTGTCAGTGTAAAGCATCTTATTTATTAGAGTCTAATGCCCAGTTGGGATGCACTTCTGATCTAAAGCTCCTGAATTCCTCCCTTTTAACGCTAAAGATGCCATTCAGAGGAGGCCCCTGGGCCCAATGTGCTGCTGCTGCACACCACCTTGATCATCTATCTACCACTGTCTTGCTCAGACTTTGAGTTCAGTGATTTTGTTTCCATTAGAAGATCTCCAACTCATCTCTTCCTGCCAGGTTTCCAGCAGATGATACCCAAATAAATATGATTCAGGGGTGCTGTGGGCTACTG
Organism: Caprimulgus europaeus; assembly: GCA_907165065.1. The sequence continues at coordinate 4,710,963 of OU015523.1, read as the reverse complement.
TCTTGCAGCATATGGAAGCATGTACATTTTGAACATGCAACCTGATATGTGTATGGGTGCTTGCACTCGTGTCTGCTAGTGTGTTTGAGCTGCAGGAGGTACCAGCAAAGGCCTTGGCAGCTGGGAAGAAAGGAATGACAGGCTTGCCAGGGGAGGGAGGAGTGAGTTTGGTAGCTGAGATGAAGATTGGGTAACAACTGGAGAGGGAGATCAGATTTAGGATCCATGTTGCTCACTTAAAAAAAAATAAATAAATAGGAGAAGGAGTAGTACATTGTTTATTAGGGATTGTGTTATTCCTGTGCATTATTTATTCATCTTCTGTTAATGGTACTGCATAAAGAAGTGGTACTTCTACAGAAATTTCACAGACAGCTGGAGGATCAGTTCCAGGAGGTATTGTAACCAGGTCAGGTTGGTGTAGGGAGTCCTGCTGGGCTCCGTTTTGACAGGCTTTGGAAAAGAGAATATTGTTCAGGAGGCATTTGGAGGAGAGAAGGGGGGGTGTCTGTGACTCACCAGGGAACAATGATGGCTGTGAGGATAAAGGGGCAGGCTGGAAGAAGACCTGCAGACAATGGTGAATTCCTGGTTTTAGCAGCTTCAGGATTCCAGCCTGAAGTATGAGAAAGCGTTAGAAAATGAAGTGTTTAGGAGGAAGCTTTAGGAGTAATAAAGGCAGCTGGCGAGAGAAAGCCAAAAGTAAAGAGAAAGCAGGTTTTACTACATGCTGTGCCTTGAAGCAGATCCTGGAAGACTTAAATTTGAGGCAGGAGTTGGAAGAAGTGATGTACAGGAAGAGATGGCCCGTGCAGTGAACGTGAGTGAACCACTGTTGACCTACCTGTCCTGTCTGAGAGCACAGAGCCACCGCTTTGCAGCCTCAGCAGACGTGACAGGAGAAGCAGGAGGTGTTGAGGTGCTCTGACCACGCAGGGACAGGAGCTGTGTAGGGTTGTAAAGTTCATGGTGCAGATGGATGGGTGCCAGGATGGGTGCTCACAGCCACTTCTTGCATTTGAAAGATGTCCAGTCACTTCCAGAGGTGGGGCTGGTGTTTTGGTAGGTGGCATTCTTCTTTCACTTCACAAATACTGCAGCAGGAAATCACGCTGCTGGTGCAAACCATCTGTGGGTGAGAAGCAACAATTGACATCCTGGCCAACTCATAGCCCCCAAAAATACCCAGATGAAAATGAAATGCTCAGAGGTTTTGTTTTGAAGCTTTGTTTCACCCATCAGTTCAGCCATGTCAACATCAGGCAAGGAACACCCTACTTACTGCCTGTGATTGTTTCCATGAGCCAAGGGCAGGACTAAAGGTAGTTGCCTTGGTGTCTCTTTGACCTGAGAATCTCAGTGCCGAGCTGGTGCAGGAATTTTGAGGTTGGAGGTGAGGAGGAGAAGCTACAACATAAACCCAGCTTCATAGACTGTCCTTCATTTTTCTGACTGCAGTGTAAAGCCAACCGTGTTAGATACAGTCAGACTGTGAACATGAGGGGTCTTGTAGCACAGATGGGCTTTGAAGGAACTCCATTAGCTACTCACCTCTTCCCTCAGCCATCACATACAGCACAGCTGAGCTGCTGTTACTGAACACTGTTGGGATGGAACCTCTCATTATAAGCAGTGTAAGTTCTTCAAAGTCTCACCACTGAACAGTGCCCCACAGCAAACCTCCTTATTCAGGTATAGATACTGCCAAATGCACAGAGAAGTTGTGACCATGACTGTCTGAGAGTGACCTCTTGGTTTGGAATGAACCAGGTGGTGGTGGGACATGGCTCTGTTAATCCACTGTGTCCATTAGAGCAGAAGGTGACTTGGGCCAACCAACTGAAATGCCTTCAGAGAGCGTTTCTCTACCTTGGAAAGATCTGAGATCATCTGAGATCTGGGACCTGAGTTTTAACAGAGCTCATCCATTAGGCAGGGACAGTCGATTTCAAAAGCAAAGTGCTGGTGAGTCCAGGAATGATAAAATCACCCTTGGATTTTTTTTGTGTGTGTGTGTGTGAACTCCTAGAAGTCATCTATGTTGGTATAAATGAGATCATTTGGCCTAATTAGTTCCAAGCTTAATTAGCAGTAATTATCCCAACATGGGAGTAATACTGGAGTAGGAAGTACTGAGTCCTCGATTAGATAGATCTCTAATTGGTGTTACAATATTGTAATTAAAGCATGCTTCTACGCCTCTGCCTCTGCAAGTGATTTGTTTTATGTCTGATTAAACAGGGAGTCCGGCAGCCTCAAGGAGGCCAGGACATCACCACTGATTGAACCAGTGTGTTCTTCTTTGTTATAGGAGAGAAATGATGAATCACATATAGTAGGAAACACTGTGGGCCAAATTAATCCTTTGAGTAATTGCTAGTGGAGTTGGGGAAATTACAACAGGGGTGAATTTGGCCTCAAGTGTAGAAGCTCTATCTGTATATCACACAGTTAAACAAATAGTCATTTGAATGTGCAAGCTGGCAATTACACCATCAGACAAATGCAAGTGACTTAATCTGCCTTTGCAATCACTGGGTTGCAGGGGTGAGTTTGTTTGGCTGCTGGGTGGTGGTTATTAGGTTGCATGTTCTGCTCAGATTTTGTAGGAGGTGGTGCCACGTGTCCCAGGATGGGCTGCACCCCAAAGGAGTCGGCAGAGTTTCAGGTTGGAGAATCACAGAATGTTGTGAGTTGGGAGGGACTCACAAGGATCATCAAGTCCAAGGCTTCAGCATCTTCTCCTTGTTGGGATGAGACCCAAAAGATATTTCTGGGGTCACCAGGAGCACCTTGCAAATGGAGGAGAGGGACAGATAAAGTGTCCTCTTTTCTTCCAGCGTTGTTACCTTTAACCTAGCTGGTCTGACCCTCCCTAGCAGGAGACACTTCAGAAGAGCAGGTAAACAGATGTTTTTCGAAGAAGTTAAAGAAAAAGAGAGCGAAACGGGAACTTTCTGAAATTAGTCAGAAAAGCTTCCTATGTCTTTTTAAGAAACCACCTCCTTAGGAGTTGGCAAGTGCGCTGCTTTATTACTTATCTCTTTGCTACATGAGTGGGCGACTGTACTTCCTGATTTGGTTCTTCAATATAGAGAGATCATCAGCATAGGTCTGTAGAGGACAGTAACTCCTCGCCTACGGGAAGTAACAAATAGGAACAAGGATGCATGCATCTCCTGGCTGTCACAAAGGATTTCAAAGCACACTCGAGTCATATCCGAAGTAAGACATCTGCTTATTTCCCTTTTACAGCTGCAGAAACTGAGGCACAGATCAGTTCCTCCTCGTGCTGTAGCTCACGGTATGGAGCACCAGGAACACGGTGCAGATCTCATCACCTTCTGCTTCACCCACAAGAAACATCTTTCTTTTCTTAAGGGGAAGAGTCCAGAAGGAGGGAGATGACTTGAGCAAGGAAATAAAATACAGAAAAATCTGTTAAAACAATATTAGGGATAAGAATTTAAACACCCCATATAGGGGAATTCAAAGCAAGGGTTTCCATAGCAGCACTGCTTGGCCATATTGTATATACACTATTTTGCATTGCTCTCATGATGTCAAAGGCATATTCTAATATCTGTGTGTGCAATATGTCTGCATCAGAGTTGCTATGAAACTTCAGGCTGAATTACACCATGGAGGCATATTCTTGTGTGATGCTGGGAAGAAATAATAGAACTAGGTTTTGTTAGGATTTTTCTCCAGTGATACATTTTTCTTAGAAAATTGCTGATTTGCCAAAACTGTTGCTATTTTTGGGAAAAGTTTATTCCAGTTTTGTGTCCCATCTTGTAAAAAAAAAGAAAAAAAGGAGAAAAGTTTTGAAGCTGTCAAAATGAAGTGCTTCAAAAAGGTAACATGAAATCTTGTGTTTAATTCATTTGGTCATAGTTTCTAGGGATAAGTTTTGAAAAGTACTTTATTTTTTTGTTTTTCCCCTGATCAGATATAGAGCAATGATTTGAAATTTCTGAAAATCTTGGAAGGAATAAAAACCATTCCCTTTCACCATAGCCCTGAACTGTCCTGGGAGTGGGGAGTGCAAAGGGAGTGACTCACTCGACCCCGTGTGTGGCTGCCTGGTGAGTTGCAGTGGGAGCGGTCACCCACTGAGTACCTCGCTGCCTACCTGGTACAGGCACTTGTAAGGTAGAAAAAAACCCAAAAGGCCTGTGCAGTGCTGCTTAAATCTTCCCCAAGGCCCAACTCTCTCTAAAAAACCTCAGTATCACCTGGCTATCTTGAGGTGAAGCCTGTGGATAGGAAGGTTTTGGGTGGGAGCCACTGTCCCTCACATCAATAAACCTCCCTTGGGCAGATGATGGGATCTCAGTGAGGGATCTCAGTGATGCCCCACACCAGGAACGATGGGACCTGTCCTTCTCACCTCCATATACACGGGCAAAGGGCCTCCTCCAAGGCAGCACAGCTCTTCCCTGCACTCAGCCCTCTCCCTCCCCTGCTTTCAGCACCAAATCCATGCTCTGAAGCTCTTTGGAGGAGAAGGAGAGATGTTGCACCCAGGCTGGGAGGGAGTGCTCGCACTCAGGGAGTTGGTTTGGTGTCACTCTTCCTTGCTGGCACTCACTGCCAGCGTTCCCAAATGTTGCTGTAGCCTGTATGCCAACGTCTCCTTTCTCCCTGCTCCCTCACTTTGCAATTGCTAATTTCTGTGCCTAAAGAGCTGTAGTTTAGACCTGCTTTGCTGCACATTGAAGCCATTCTTGTTTAGGGAAAAAAACCTGGAAAAGGGGTGTGGGAGAGAGGAGAAAAGAAGGAGAGTTTATTTTTCCTATGTGGCAGCAACGGATGCTGGGTATTAGAGAGCGACAAGCTGACAAACATCTGAATGAGTGGAAGAGACTCCTAACCCAAAGGGAGGAGTTGTGGTTTAGGTTAAAGCCACAAAGGAAGTGAAGGAGGTTACCACTTTCCTGTCTGTGGGCAGGAGGTTCTCCTTGTGCTCATTTCAAGGCTTAGCTCGAGCTCATTCTTCCCTAGGAACATACTTGTCTGTGTACTTCTTGAAAAGCATTCGATCTGACGTCTAATCTTGGGAGTGCCAAACATGCCCTTTATCCACAGAAATCAGCAGGAGCTGAGAGTTAAAGAACTAGGAATCTCAGCCTAATTTATGGGGCCAGATATTCAAAAGCATCTTGTTAAGCCACGTTGTCTTGCTTGGTGCTAAAGCACGTAGTGCATTTCTCCTCGCCTCTTCCTCTTGCTGATTCCACTCGGATTTTTTTGTTGTAAATATCCCTACCTTTGGGGCTTGTTGGCTCCCCACAGGTCTCACTTTTCTCTTGTTTTTGAGATTGATTGGCAAGTTGTGTAGCCGTCCTGCCTGGATCTGGCAGTCTCATGTGCTGATACAGGGCATATTGGGAACGCCAGCGAGCTCCAAGCAGCGTGGCCTGTGATCAGGATTTTCCTTGATTTTCACTGTGTGCTTTTCTGTCCGTGGCTCACAGGCTCTAGCTGTATGCGGTCGAAAAGTTTGTTGTCTCAGCTCTGTACTTTCACTCTTCATCTGTGAGGAGAGAGTGAGTGGTTAAGCCTGGTGTGCTGCAGCAGGCATGCCAGGAGGGAGATGAAAGGATACAGGATTGCTCTTACAAGAGAGCGAGCCTTCTCCTGAGCCTGAGGAGCGCTGGCTTGTGAGCCGGTTAACTTAACCCGAGCTATCAACTGGCGACTGCACAGTTAGAACCCCTGTCAGTGACAGGGACTTCAGTTTGTGCTGCCAGTGCCTTCTGATCACCGTGTGCTACTGTACATGAAAAGAGCATCTGAAAGGTGCTCCCTGAAGAGCTGTTATGAGGTCTCTAACCTTCCATTAACAGCTCACCTTAGCCCCTAACCCTGGCCTCGGGATGCAGCGGAGTCATTTCATTTACCAGGTGTGAAAATCATATTTTGCCATGCGAGGATGATTGCTCTATCAGGTGTGTTACAGGATCTGGTTTGGTTTTTCCTTTTCTTGTTTTTTTTTAAAGAAAAAGGCTTTGCTAGAACTACAAGATATCATTAAAGATTTATATGTGGCAAATGTGTCCTTTTTTTTGCAGTGTTTCCTTTTAGAGACCGTCACAGTATTGATTTCAGGTAGATTTTCCCCCTCTGTTTTAAAACATTTCCTTTGCCTATGGATTTTCAACATTGCTCACTGGATCTGTGTGCAGCATGCTCCCCAGACTATGCTATCAAGCCAAAGTCCCTTACTGCTGGCCTTCAGGGACCACTTCTGAAGCTGGAAAGACCATTCATTTGCTGTGTTCACTCAGTCCTGGGCAGCTACCCAACATTACATCGTTCATACTCCAGGATGTACGCTGTCATCTAACTGAGCCGTGGGTCTGCTTTCAGCATGTACCAGTGGATCCTAAACCTGGTCTGGCAACAGCCTCAAGCCACCCCTTGCTGGGAGTGAGCAGTGTTTGTTTGGATGTTCTAGATGTAAAGGGAAAAACATGCAGTGTGATGGGGAAGTGAAGAAACCAGAGCAGTAAGCAGCTGAAATTGTCAAGTCATTTGGTTTTGATATCAGCATTTTATTGCTCTTACTCGTCCTTGTGGCCATTAGAGTGGAGTGCGGGGGTTTCTTTTTGGAGAGGGCAGAGGACTCGGCAGGCAGGCTGGGATGCAGCACAGAGCCTAGAGGAGCAAGGTACCGCTGCCCTTTCAAGGGGAAGTGTCCGTGAGGAGCAGGCTGAGGTCCATCATCCACCCCTCTGCCTCAGGATGGGACCCTGGGATCCATGTTCTGCTGGTGGGTGGAAGAGCTCTGTGACAGCCAGCTGGAGGTGTGGGTTCAGCCACCTTTTGGTGGATTGTGTGTGTAAGACATCCAAGACTTGGATTCCGACCTTAAAGCATCTGGCTTACGGTATTTGGCTTTGTTTCCTGTCGTGTTATAGCCTTAGGGCCACAGAAAGTGCAGCTTTAGTGAAATCACTGGAGTTGCGCTTGCTTATGGCAGCAGGGAGCTGGGGACGTGTTTTTTTGGAACACGTTGCCAGGAACATAAACCCTTTTCTTTGGGAGATTCTTTGTAGGGATGGCTCAAGTAAGTGCCTGGGAAACGTTGTCCCAGTGGAAACAAGATGCGGAAACGATTTGGTCTCAGAACAACTGTTATTTCTTCCCCACATCTGTGGCTTTCAGCGTCGGCCATCCTAGGGCTCAGTGCTTCTCTCCTCCCTTGTTACCAGCAAATCTTAGCTTTGAACATCATGTACAACACGAAGAGCTGGGACACCATGGGGCACACTGCAGTGGGACCTGGATGAGAAAGCCAGCTGACTTGCATGGGAAGGAAGAACCTTTTCACTGTGAGGGTGCCCGAGCCCTGGGACAGGCTGCCCAGAGAGGCTGTGGAGTCTCCATCTCTGGAGATGTTCAAACCCACCTGAACCTGTTCCTGTGTGACCTGCTCTGGGTGACCCTGCTTTGGCAGGGGGGTTGGACTGGATGATCTCCAGAGGTCCCTTCCAACCCTGACTGTGCTGTGGTTCTGTGACCCAGGCAGGCTGAAGTTGTTTTAACTGGACAATCTTTGTTATCTGATTCTTCAGTGTAAGGTACCTGTGCTTCAGCATTTAAATGTGTACAAGAGATTTGTGCTACACTCTTTAATGCTGGATACTCCTAAAAGCAATTAGCAAAAATGCAAATGGTTCTTAGTGACACTGTAGCCAGAGTATGACCTGCATTCCTTGCACACTGGCCGGTCTGCTGGCGTTCATTTTGTCTTGGTTTGACAGAAAGGACAGGCAGAAAGTACAGTTTGTGTGTAGGAACAGCACATCTTGTAGGCAAGCCAAGGCACAGGGGGTGTATCCCATCAGGGTTAGATTGCCAGGGCAGGTTCCCCATGCAGCACCATCTCACATCTTAAATGGATGCTCTAAAATATAAGGATATAGACAAAAAAAGAGTCGTGCTGTCCTAGGTGTCTCTCAGGAGCTGCAAGGCAGGTATGGTAAGCAGATGTATTCCTGTTAGGGAATAAACAGATAGGGTTTGAAATAAGCTAGCAGATTTTGTGCTCAGATGGACTGGGAACATTCCCACAGTCTGTTATTGCAGTTCAGCTGTGAGAGGCCAACACCTTCAGCAGAGAGGGACCAGCAGAATGTTTGGGCAGAAGTATGTCCAGTCGTGACATCTGTTGCTAACGTCGTCCAGCATTTGCACCATACAAGTGCACAAGTGAAAATGTAAAAGAACAAGAGTGAAGCATTTATGTAGCTGAGCCAGAACTCTTGAGTGCCCTCTGATAATGAAGACTCCTGGTTGTGGTGGTATTGTCCTCTATCATCTAGGATCTTGGAGATCTGAAAGCCGACGGTGATTACTGCGGAAGAAAGTCAGCGCCACACTGGTGATAAGTTGATGTCTAAACTAAAGAGCAAGGGGGAAAATCTGCTTGTTTTCTCTGGAGGGATCTCACTGTTTTATGTCATCTTTGTACAGCACCTGTAACTCAGTGACTGGTACTTTTGAAATGTATTTCCTTCATCAAAAGCTGTTTGGAACAACAGGTAGCACCTATCCATTCAGTCTAAGCTCCCTTGACATTTTTAAGTGACAGATAATGAAAACTGTCTTCATTATAACTGAAGCAATTTCATCAGACTGTCACCAGCAAACAATGGCAAGTTAAAGACTGAACAACCCCCAACTCTACTCTCCCAGGTACCTGTGTGAGAACACCTGATGTCTTTTCTACAGCTTCTAGGAAATAGAAGAGGTGATTTCTGAAGGTGGGAAGGGTTCTGGTACGTGAGGCAGTGAAGGTCAACAGGAACATGTTAAAATCTCTCTGGAAACCAGTGGTCAGCTGGCATGAAAACAGAGCACAAGTATGAGAATGGTGGTGGTGAGAGACACGGCGTGTCTAACAGAGCGCTGAATCCTGCACTGCCTTCAGTTTATGAATGGATTTAAAGCCTGGTGCCAAACAGAGCATATTGCAGTTGTCTAATCCTTAGGTGACAGAGGCAGGCATGATAGTAGACAGAGCTGCATCCAAGAGGACTCATCAGAACAGCCCAGTCAGCCTGGCATTATTGCTACCTGGGCTGTGGGAATCAGTCCAGGCTCCTGAATCTGAAGTGCCGAAGGGAAATCTACTCGGAGGAGCAGCTGGTGAGGTATGGTCCCAGCTTATTTTATCCTGCTTGTCTCTCCCCAGCCAACATTGCTTCAGGCGTCCCTGGGCTGAGCATCAGGCACCCAGGTCCTTCTCCCCTTGCCCTCTCCAGACCAAACTCATAGGCTTCACCAAGCTACCCTCCACAGCTAAAGGGAGCTAGAGAGCAGAAGGGGTATTTCACCAAAAATCATCATTTATATGAGATGGAAGAGGCTAGCACCAGGGAGTGAATTATAGGGGTTCAGTGAAGAAAGAGGCTGTGGCAGAGTGAGGGTTGTTATTGAAGCACACAGGGAGCAAAATGACTGAGATAGAGGGTGTAGATAAATAGTTAGAAATAGCCACAGTGGTGTGATTTGGAAGGAAAAACAGTCACTACTGCAGTCACCAGTGGTGTTCAGTTTAGGGAACTGAGTGGTAAATTACAGGCGGGTTAGGACTCCAAGAACATCTGTGACCCTGTGAAATGCTGGAGAGAGAAAAGTTGCATTAACAGTGAGTAAGATTCAGATCTCATCTATCCAAGCATGAGTATCTCAAGGTGAAATAACAGAAGGAGAGGAGGTGGGAATATTGATTTCTGCCTCACAAAACAGACAACAACGCCTACTTTTTCATAGCAAGAATTTAACCATTCGCTTTAACGGGCCAGTCTGCAGTACAGCGGGGGCTTGGTTTCTTGTTTGTGTGCAATCTAGAAGGGAAATCATACTGAAGTTATTTTTATTTTATTGTAGCCTTGGAGGAGAGACATGAACAAAATGTTACCCTCAAAACACCTGTGTGCTGACTGTAGGGGCAGCTGTAGTCCCTGAGTGTAACCCTGTTGTGCACTGGAAGGCACAAGAAGCCTGTTATGCCAAGAGAGCTGTTGTACGTGTTGGCGACTGATGACTTCTTCTGTCTGTCTGAGGGCAGGCTTAGCCCTTTCTATTGATCCCCTGAGAAGGATGCTCCTAATGAAAGGTGCTTCCTTCAGCTGGTCATGGCTTTCTGAGAAATATTCCTTTGGGAATAAAATTCCATTTGGTTGGTTTTACACCGTGAAAGTGCACACAGGTGTCACAGAGAACGTCGCTGCCTGGCTGTGCAAGGGGGCTTGCTGTCTTGGACTGGGCTCAGCAGGTGGCTGAAGGGGAGCAGGAGGTGAGTTTGGCAGTTTTCTAAGCTGCTGCCATGTCTTTTCTCACTGAAGTCAGAGATGGTCATACATGTACAAATGGAGTATAAAGCCATGGATGAGAATCTGAAAAGGCTCAAAGGTCAGGCAATTCCGAAGCCAAATTCTCCTGGTGGCACCGCAGCACTTGGTGTGTTGGCAGTTCCCTGTAAAACACGGGGACAGTGCAATGGGAGCAGTGTTCCTGGGCAAACATTGATTTTGGAGTTTCCTGTATGCTAAAATTTCCCACCTTTGTTTAGTATGAATTCATCTTTTTCATGTGTTGCATAAGCAGATTCTGTTCACCTGATTTCCCTTCTGATTCAGTATCTCTTCCCTCCTCCTTCTTCTTCTCCCTTTTTTTTTCATCACAGGAGGTAAAGCTGAGCATTTGTCTTTATGGCTGCATGGTATTTGCCTCATACCTGCTTACTGGCTTGAGACATGACTTTTTAAATAGAGCGAGAGCTTCCTGCGATTGGAATGTTACAATATGTGAGATTTGTTCATCCCATCAGAGTTTTGATGTTGGATAATGTCTTGAAGGGGGGTCAGACCAAGGAGAAGGCTCTCTGGACATCCAGAAGAATATTTTAACCATAGGCTCAGTTCCTTGATTAAGTCTCAGATCGTTGGGATGTTCATGGGTGAGTAGGAAAACACAGGATGAACTGTTTCTCTCTTTTCAGTGCAGACAGGGAAAGTGAGAGCAAGGCCTTTCTTGCCCAGCTGAATTAGCTGTAGGGTGATGTTGTGCAGCCAGGGCTGGTCAGATCCATCAGGCAGTCTCCTTCCTAACAGAGCTCTGTGCACTGTGCAGCCAGCAGGGCAGTAGTGATCGGTGTAGGTGAGCTACAGGTGGGCTTATGCCAGCAGTGGGGACAGAGGTAGGGGTGTGTGTGTGTGTTTTGGGGGTGGGTGTGTATATATGGCTACTGACATTGATACATATATATATATATATATATATGCATTTTCCTCCCCTGTGAGTCTGTAAAGTCCCACACAAATCAGGGTGCAGAGGGACAGTTCACCCCAACCAAGTTACAAATGTTCTCTGACGTTTCCAGGACTGAGGTTCAGCAAAACTGGGGAGACTCAGGGTGATGTCGAATACCAAAAGACACTGAACTAGAAAGAAAGCCACAACAATCTCTTCCCCTCCCCCAGGCCTGATTTCCTAATCTTTTAGGAATGATTTACAATAAATAAAAGACTTTCAGAAAGAAGGGGTTTTTTTTCCCCAATTTAACAGTGGATGTTACACTAGCCTTCCCTGTGGTCCTTTCCCATCTCTTTCACAGTGTCCAGCTTTAGGCTTCATCCTGCAGCAGGATTCATGAAGGCAGCTCCCCGGTGCCCATGCAGAGAGATCACGGTGGTAGGTGAACTGTAGTCACCTGGATTCCTTACAGAAATGGGTTGTTTCCTTTTGAGAAAGCTCATTAGAGCGCGCAGCCATGTAAAACTCAAAGCTCGTAAGAAAAAGATTCCGTAGAGCCTGATCTCGCTCTTGTCCTGCAGCTCCTCTGATCATTTACACCAGAGCAAAAAAGAGGGCAAAAAAAAATCCCCTCCCCAAACCTAAAGCAAACAAACAAAGCAGAACATCCTCCTAATGAGGTGTGTTCTTCATTTCCAACAGCGTTTTACACCCGCTTTGCGCAGGTGGACCTGAATGCAGAAGTTGGGAGGCAGTATGGAGACCAAAGCTCTTAAGGAGTTAGTGGAGCTTCCCTGCTGGAAGGTTATAATCACACTGAAAGAGGGAAATCTTGCCTCAGCAGACAGGAAATATGTGATGCAATTTCAGCAGAGAGTTGGTAGAGATAAAATAGCCCATAAACTGGAAAAAAATAATAATTTAGGGAACACTTTGCATGGCCCAAATGTGCCATGTCACAGCTAATAGTGAGGGATCGTTTGACTGCAGAAGTGTAGTGGCTACAGATGGGCGCAGTGACTGTGTCCTTTACCTGCATCCCTGGTCCTGGGTGTAGTGACTGTTGGCAGATTCTTCTTAATGGTGACAGATTTTCTTGAGGGGAAGTTTTAAGCAGTAATGAGTGAAAAGGCTGAATCTGCTGTTGCATTTGAGGTGAAAGTTGTTTCATGTGGAAGCGCTGTGTGGTTGGGGAAGAGGCTCCGCTTCAGAGAGTGGATGGTCAGGAGCAGGGTGTAACTTCAGAAGAGAGTAACGCCTCCAGCCTTCACATGCTGAGGCTCCATGTCGCCGTTTTGCCTGCCCTCAATCCCATCTTCAAAAGTTCCTGTTCCTCAGATGTTTCCACCTCCTCCAGTTGTGCCAGTTCAGCGGCTTGTGGGGATGAAATCTGCATCGGAGCTGGTCTGGTGTTGAGAATTTGTTCTTGTTAGTAGGGCTTTAAAAAAAAAAATGAAGTTAAATCATTTAAACAGCTCACCTACGAGTGTGGCTGCCTAAATAGTGTGGCTGGCACAAGTGAGCGGCAAGAACTGTGAGAGGATCCTCTGCAGCAGGATCCTCTTAAACTGGGTCTGCTGCAGATGGACTAGAGAAACAGAGCCACAGCCCTGTGCACTCTTAGCGTTATTTGCATGAGTAGCTCCATTGTGTTTCAGTGGAACTCTACTTGCACATGTAAAATTAAGTGTTTGCAGGGCTGGGCCCTTAAAGAGAATAAAAGCCCTGACTGGGGTGTGCCATGCTCTGAGCCATACATAGAAAGTGTGGATGGTTCAGAAATGCAAATGGATTTTGCTGGATGGACTATCTTGTCTGCTCTGTAGAACTGGAGCTCCTGTAGCAACTTTCCTCAAGCTTGGATCGCTCAGATGGAAGAGCCTTTGAATAGAGAAGCTGATCTCCTGTCCCTGCCGCAGCCAGGGAACTGTGAGGGGAGCGTTCATAGTGTGGTGAGAGCTGTAATGTTTCCAAGATGTGCTTGGATTTGCCGGAGTGCTCGAAAGAGCCAGGACAGCTGGCTTCTCTGGGGCAGCTTTTATGAGCTAGGCTGAGGGAGGGCAAGGCCCCGATATGGGGGGATGCTCGAGGTTGGCAGTGGTGGTTCCACTACCTGAAATCCTGCCTTACAACCTGTCATCGCAGGTAAGATCATTTGGGAGCCTGTTGTTGTCAGTTCCCATGGTAAAAACCCTTCAAGGAGAGCAGAAGGGATTTCTCAGCTGAGAATCTCTGCCTTGGGAATTCCTCACTGCTCGTGGCAGTTTGCTGTGGAAGGATTCCCAAAGGTGCTGGGTGAAGTAGCAACTTAACTCTTGAGACTGAAGCAAAACACCTTGATAGTTGCCCTGCGGAGCCTCAAAGAGAGGAAGGAAGAGACATAAAGCCGTTGGAGGGGAGAGGCTTGGTGTGGTTATTTGAGACCGCTGCCTGCAGAGTTGCACAGTCATTTATAACTGCTTGAAACGTGGGGGGATGGGGTCGGGGGGGATGGGAGGGGAGCTGGAGGAACCACAGCATCTGTGAACCAGTAGCATTTTATGCTCCTTTTCCCTGGTCTTAACTCCGCCAGGGACAAGACAGCGAAGTAGTGGGTCAGAGGAGGGAGGAGAACAAAACAAGCAGTCTGCTAGCACCTCGTATTTTATCGCCGCTGTTGTGTGTGGCAGGACTGAAGCACAGGCCAGGGTTGTCAGAGATACCTTCAGGAAACAGAAGTTGGGTGCCTGGCTTCCTTAGGCTCCTTAGAAAAATCCCAGCCTCTACTGCCCAGGGGAAACAAACTTCCTTTTAAGCAAACCACGATGGGACCCCAGTGTTGGTGAGGGTGGGACTGGTTTTTCCATCTAAACCACCATGAGATGTTTCTGTTCCTTACACTGTGTTTTGCTGCCTGGACAGTCTACTCTGTACAGCTACTGCTGTTGCAGCCTCTCCTGGGCTCAGTCCACTGAGCCCTCTCTGGTGTGGGATGGGTAAAGGAGAGGAGGAATTGTAGGTGTTACATTAAAAAAGATCCATATCAACGTAAAAACAGAGGAGATTTATAGAGAATCACGGGATCACTGAATTGTGGTGGTTGGAAAAGACCTTTAAGATCATCGAGTCCAACCATAAACCCAACACTGCCAATTCCACCTCTAAACCATGTCCCTGAGCACCTCGTCTGCCTGTCTGTTAAATCCCACCAGGGAAGGTGACTCCACCACCTCCCTGGGCAGCCTGTTCCAATGCTTGACTGCCCTTTGGGTGAAGAAATTTTTCCTCAGATCCAATCTGAACCTCCCCTGGTGCAACTTGAGGCCATTTCCTCTTGTCCTGTCCCTTGTCCCTTGGTTGAACAGACCCCCCCCCACCTCTCTCCACCCTCCTGTCAGGGAGTTGGACAGAGCCAGAAGGTCTCCCCTCAGCCTCCTTTTCTCCAGGTTCAACAACCCCAGTTCCCTCAGCCGGGAACTCATCAGATGTCAGGTAAAGGAGCGGGCTGAAGCGGTGGCAGCAAAGGTGGTGGTTCAAGTGGAGCTGATCAGTCGGGTTTCACCAACCCTTCAGCTTTAGAAAGCGCTGGTGTGATCAGTGGGAAGGTACAGGTAAGGCTAGCATTGGTGGAGGAGTTGGAAGGACTGGCCAGAGACCAATGGTTTCCACCTCTGCATGGTGGATCTTGGGATCTTGTAGACTGAAGGACATGTCTGGTAAAAGTAACAGAGAAAAGCAAGGAAGAGGCATCAGCAGGCTGAAAGTCTGTGCAGTGGGAAATGTGTAGAGGGTCTGGTCTGCACATCAGAAGGGACTGAAAACCACTGTCAAGAGGCATCCTCCTCAAGGAAGAGTATCTACCTAGGTGTGAGTTAGCTACTGTTGCAGTGCTCAGGAAGCTGTAATGAGTTCTTTAACCATGTTACCAAGTGGACATGGACCAGGGAAGGAGAAGAGAGAGACAGAAAGGGGAAAAGCCTCTTAGGGGTTGAGGGCTGCTGAGCAGGGAGAGATGGTTTTATCTGCCAGAGGGATGGCGCCCAATGTGAATGCTCAGTGCTGAAAGGGTCTTCTTCTGCAGAGTTGGGTTGTTTAAAGGGGGAGCTGGACAGGGCAAAGAGAGGGTCGTTTGAGGATAAACACACTCTGCATTTCTATTCACTTCTCTTGTATTGGCAAAACAGGTTATTCAGGCATCGAGGATATGCAAAAATGATCAGCCTGCTTTCTCTCGTCAGACTGCAGCGGTTCTGTGCGTCTGTGTGCCACCGGTGGTTTGGAAAGCTCTTCCTGCAACCCACAAGATCGCCCATTTTAAGAACATTTTGTGGAGGTGAAGGAGAAGGATTAGTGGATGTTGAAAGTGTTCTTTTCACAGAGTAGGTCGCAGACTGAAAAGGGTGGGGGATTGCTACAAATCTTCAAAACTCCCAACTGCCAGCTGGTTTCAAACTACGTTGACATTTAATCCCCCAAACATGGAGCATTTGTTCAGGATAGGGCCCTTGAGCATATTTAGGAGTTGATAGGTTGTGTCTGTTTGTCATTACTGTCTGGTTCCTCCCCGTTTAGTTGCAAGCTGCTGCTTTAACCCAGTGCTTTCTCCCATCATACAGCCTGGAGAAGGAGAGGCTGGGGAGCAGCTCTGCAGAGAGGGACCTGGGGGTTCTGGTCCATGGCAAGTTGAACATGAGTCAACAGTGTGTCCTGGCAGCCAAGAGGGACCCCCGTGTCCTGGGGGCACCCAGCACTGCACTGCGAGCCGGGCCAGGGAGGGGATCGTCCCGCTCTGCTCTGCACTGGGGCGGCCTCACCTCCAGCACTGGGGGCAGTTTGGGCACCACAGGGTAAAAAGGATCTAAAGCTGCTGGAGTGTCCAGAGGAGGGACACAACATTGGGGAAGGGTTTAGAGGGGAAGGGTACGAGGAGAGGCTGAAGTCACTTGGTTTGTTCAGCCTGGAGAAGAGGAGACTGAGAGGAGATCTCATGGCGGTCTGGAACTTCCTCCCAAGGGGCAGAGCAGGGGCAGGCGCTGATCTCTTCTCTCTGGCCACCAACGCCAGGAGCAGAGGCCATGGCAGGAAGATGTGGCAGGGGAGGGTGAGGTTGGCCTTGAGGAAAAGGTTCTTGAGGCAGAGGGTGGTGGAGCACTGGCACAGGCTCCCCAGGGAGGTGCTCATGGCACCAAGCCTGACAAGATTCCAGTAGCATTTGGCCAACGTGTGCCTTCAGGGACATGGTGTGAGTGTTGGGCTTGTCCTGTGCAGGGACAGGAGTTGGACTCCATGATCCTTCCAACTCACAACGCTCTGAGTCTATGATCTGCAAGGGCCCCCAGATCTCTCAGAGCTCTCCATCAGGCTGCTGGCAGCTGGTGGGCAGAGTCAAGTTGCTCAACCACCAGGTAGGAGAAAGGTGCTTCTCCTCCCGCTTTCTTGCGATGACCAGCCGTCCCCTTCCTCCTCCAGCAGCCTGCGGGAGGGGAATGAATGCCAGGCTTGATGTCAGCTCTGCAACGGCCCTGCCAGCCCTGAGGCGGGCAGTGCCCTGTGGGGATAACGGCTGTGCCCACGGCGGGTGGCAGTGCCCAGTGGCCCCGTCGGCTTCCGGTGAGGCGGCGGCGGTGCCCGGTGAAGGTGCCGCCGCAGTGTCTGTGGGCAGGGCGGTGCTGAGGGCCGGGGGTGCGGGAGGGGGCTAGCGGGGCGCGCGCCGTTTCCGTTAGGGGTGCCGTGAGGGGGCGGGCCCCGCGCGCCGCCTCAGGGGAGCGCGAGGTGCTCGCGCGCCGCCGGGCGGGGTGAGGCCAGGCGAGGCGGGGTGAGGCGGGGCCGGGCGGGGAGGGGAGGGGGGCACCGGCTCCCGCGCCCCTCCCCGCCTCACCGGGAACCTCCCCTGCGGCTGTGGGCACCGGGGCACGCGGAGCCCCCGCCCGGTGAGCGAGGCGTGGGGATGAGGGAGGGGGGCAACGGGAGGGGGGAGTTACTCGTCGCTCTCGACTCCGCGGAGGGGACTTGTGGGGGGGGGGGCGGGTGGTGCGCGAGAGGGGCGGTCCCTTTAAGAATCGCCTGGGGCGCGCGGTCTCTTTAAAAGGGGAGGCGGGGCCAGGCTATGTTAATGGCGGGGGCGGTGCCGCGGGGAGGGCGGTGCTTCCCGCGGGGCGCTCTCCGCGGCGGGCCTGTCCCTTTAAGAACCCGGCTGCTACCACTGTGTAGGCGAAGGCGGGAGGAGAGCGCGTGCGGGGAGGGGAGGGGGGGCGGAGGAGGTGGGGGGGGGGAATGATGCAGGCTCCGCCCTCTCGCTGGGGAGGGGGCGGGGCGGGGGACCGGGCGAGACCACTGCCCGAAACGGGGAGTAAGAGGCGGTCCCGCCGGCGGAGTGAGTAGGGGACAGTACCATTCCCGGGGCGGGGCGCGCGCGACGGGCGGTACCATTCCCTTCTCTCTCTCTCGCTCTCTCTCCGGGTTGCGGGACGCGGCGGGAGGGGGGAAGCGGAGGGGGGGGGCGGATAGAGCGGTGTGGGGGGGAAAAGGGGGGGGGGAGCGGGCGAGAGGGGCTGCGATGGGCGGTACCATGTGTGCGGGAAGGAGGGGGGGGGAGGCGCTGGCGGACAATGGAGCCTGTGTGTGTTTGCGGGAGGGGGAAGGACCCGCCGTCGCCGGGGGGAGACGCTGCGCCGCCCCCTCCCGCCTGGGGCTGAGAGGAGCCTCGGTCCCCGCCCCTCCCCCACGGCCCGGCGGTGAGTGAGGGGGGAGGCAGCGCGGGGGGCACCGGGGCGACCCCCGGCACCGGCCACCGCCGCCGCCCGCCTAAAGTTTGAGAGTTGGGGGAGGCCCCGGGGGATGGGAGGGGGGAGGGAAGAAGGGGCTGAGGGCAGCGCTGCCCCCGGGACGGCGGCTCTGAGGGGGCTGCGCTGCGCGGAAGGGTGCGGGGTGCCCTGGGGCGGGGGGGGAGCTGGCTGCCTGGCGGGGGGTGCCCCGGGGCTGCGCTCTGTGGAGAACTGTGTGAGGTGTCCCGAGTGAAGGGGTGGGGAGGGAGCTCCGTGGTGGTGGGGCTGCCCTGGGGCTGTGCTCCATGGAGGTGTGTGTGGGGTGATGGGGATGCCCTGGGGCTGTGCTCCGTGGAGGGGTGTGTGGGGTGGTGGCCATGCCCTGGGGCTGTGCTCCATGGAGGGGTGTGTGAGGTGATGGCCATACCCTGGGGCTGTGCTACATGGAGGGGTGTGTGGGGTGATGGCCATACCCTGGGGCTGTGCTCCGTGGAGGGGTGTGTGGGGTGGTGGCCATGCCCTGGGGCTGTGCTCCATGGAGGGGTGTGTGAGGTGATGGCCATGCCCTGGGGCTGTGCTACATGGAGGGGTGTGTGGGGTGATGGCCATACCCTGGGGCTGTGCTCCATGGAGGGGTGTGCAGGGTTCAGACCATGCCCTGGGGCTGTGCTCCATGGAGGGATGTGTGAGGTGATGGGGATACCCTGGGGCTGTGCTCCACGGAGGGGTGTGTGAGGTGATGGCCATGCCCTGGGGCTGTGCTACATGGAGGGGTGTGTGGGGTGGTGGCCATGCCCTGGGGCTGTGCTCCACGGAGGGGTGTGTGAGGTGATGGCCATACCCTGGGGCTGTGCTACATGGAGGGGTGTGTGGGGTGATGGGGGTGCTCTGTGGGCTGTACTATATGGAGGCTGTATAGAGTGCTCTGGCTTGCAGAGGATGCCCAAGAGATCATGGGGTGAGCTGGGTTGCCCTGTGGTGCAGGGGATGCCTCAAGAGCTGTGCTCCATGGAGGGGTGTGTGGGATGCTCTAGGGTGCAGGGGATGCTTTAGTGCCCTAAGTTGTGCTGGGGATGTTGGGTGCCCACGTGGGTGTGCTGTGTGGAGGGGTGTGGGATGCTGTGTGAGCAGTTTGTGGGGTGCTGTGGGTTGCAGCACTGAGGTGTTCTGGAAGCTGTGCTGTATGAGTAGGTGTGTGGAGCTCTCAGTGCTGGGCTGAGGTGCTTGGGGTGCCCTGTGAGCTCTGCTGTATGGAGAGGATGGTGTTGGGTGGATTAGAGTGGTAGTTCTGAGTTTTAAATCCCAGTGAGGGACTGGGACATAGGATAGGAGGGGCTGCAACACCAGGGCTAGGGTGCTGGGGGGTTGGGGGTGCGGGCTATCCTAGGAGAAAGAAGCTGGTGCAAGTGGGGTGAGAGAGAGGTGGGTGTGTGGACTCAGTGGTGGGGCTGGAGCACAAAGGTCTAGGGCCCTCTCTGTGGGTGTTGGGAGTGGAGGGTATGAGTTGAAGCATGCAGTGAGTGATGGGAGATGGTACATGGGTCAGTAGATCATCTGGGATGTCCTGTGAGGAAGGGATGGGGGGGCTTTGTTGCAGGAAGAACTGAACTATGAGTGTCTGCAGGAAGGGATGTGGAGAGGTGGATGAGGAAATGCGGAGTATGAGGTGTGCTGGGGAGAAATAAGTTGATCCACAAGAGGATGGATGTAGTAATGGGAGAATGTGAGGAGCTGGGACTTGAGTGATTGGGAGAAATTGTGGAATTATGGTATGGGGAAGTGTTGGGAGCCAGAATATGGGTTAGGAAGTGCTTTTGGTGTATGAAGTTGTAAAGGGAATTATAGGGGTCAGGAGCTGGGAAGCAGCGTGGATAGTTGAGGGGAGCAGGAATCATGGAAGCTGAATGTGTCATGTTGAACTGCTGTGTGGGATAGTTGTGCAAGAGGAGCTTGTGGGGTACTAAGAGTGTGGGAGGGGATCTTGCATAGGGGGATGGTGGGGAAGAGCAGTATCTGTCCAGGCAGAGGAAACGTGTTTATTTGGGAGTGTTTCTGCTGGGCAGAGAAGAGGCGCTGTGCGTGAGAGGGGGTGGGCCAAGGGGTGCGTGGGGGGCTGGGGGTGGGACGAGAGAGGCTAAATCTGGAGAGATCCTAGAGGTCCATGAGGGTAAGGGTTGGACAATGGCAGGGGAAAAAAACAACGCTGGAGACCCCAAATGCTTAGGGAAATGGAAGGCCCCACCTGGAGTGCTGTGTCCAGTTCTGGTGTCCTCAACAGCAGAAGGACATGGAGCTGTTAGAACGAGTCCAGAGAAGGCCACGAGGATGATGCGAGGGCTGGAGCAGCTCTGCTGTGAGGACAGGCTGAGAGAGTTGGGGCTGTTCAGCCTGGAGAAGAGAAGGCTCCAGGGAGACCTTATAGCGGCCTCCCAGTGCCTGAAGGGGCTCCAGGAAAGCTGGGGAGGAACTTTGGCCAAGGGCAGGGAGTGACAGAACAAGGGGAAACGGCTTTAAAGTGGCAGAGGGGAGATGGAGATGAGCTGTGAGGAAGAAATTCTTTGCTGTGAGGGTGGTGAGACCCTGGCCCAGGTTGCCCAGAGAAGCTGTGGCTGCTCCTCCCTGGAAGTGTTCTCGGCCAGGTTGGATGAGGCTTTGAGCAACCTGGTCTAGTGGAAGGTGTCCCTGCTGCTGGCAGGGGGGTTGGAACTGGATGAGCTTTAAGGTCCCTTCCAACCCAAACCAGCCTGTGATTCTGTGATGATGGGACAGGTGGATCCATGCAAGCAGCAAGGCTCCACTTTGAGGATGGGGACCCTGTGTTTCTGTGCTGTCCAGCTTCTGTGCCCGAGGCCGCTGTGTGGGCGGTGGGATGATGTGCCGATTGAATGCTTGGGATGTGGATGGTGGATGTTACTCTGGGAGGGTAGATAAAGCATGAGGAGGACACAGATGGGAAGAATCTGATGTGACAGTCAATTGTGGGTTGGTTTTGGGTATGAAAATGAAGGTGGGATGATTATATGGTTAGTGGTTTAATAGTAAACAAAATGAGAAATCAGGAAATTGTCATGCAGCAAAGACAGCAAGTATGAAATCACGAGTTGTGGAACAGTTCAAAGCCCACCAGCGTGATTGGGAAGATGCTTTTATTCTCCAGATGCCAAACTTAACTTGGACTCTGCAACTGGTCTGGAAATAGCTGTGAACCTCACGTCCTGGGAGATGAGCAGCATGTCTTGTAGGTCTTGTAAAATAAAGTCTTCTCCTTAGTTTGGGCATTAGCCTCGCTGATTTGGGGGCAGAGGGGAAAAAAAAAGGCTGTGCCAAGTCAAGTTTGTCTCATTAAGCCTCCCTGTTGGTGACTAGTTGCTTTACTGTCAAAATACCGTTGGAGGAAGCGGGGGAGACAGTTCTTCCAGTTTTGAGGGCTTCCAGTAACATTTTTATTTTTCTGGAAGTATTTTGTCTTCGATTTCTCTGTAAAAAGCCCACGCAGACATTACAGGATGCTCTGAAGCATCCTTAGATATAACAAGCTTTAAAAGCAGGACAGGGAGAAAAAAAACAAGTAATGTAGGGGTTTTTTTTCCTTCTGTTTTGTTGGAAGATTATATTTGGTCAGTGATTGCTCAGAATATTACACAAACAAGTGTTGGAAAGCTAGGCAAGGCGTTACATGAAGTAAAATTTAAAACAAAAATCAGAGGGTATGGAAAGAAAGAATTAATGTACCTGAACAGCTTTTTTTTGTCACCTTTTTGTTTACTTCTCTTATCTTTTAGTTTACTCCTCTCCTGCTTTATTACTAGGGGCTGTGATGGCCGGTTGCTGTCTGCAGTGGGGTGTTGGAGGGGCTGAAGTGAAGTAGAAGCTGCCACACAGTTGGTTTGTGCCCATATCCCATAGCAGAGCGAGCTGCTCTCTCCTGGGGATCACAGGAGTTGCTTTGGTGGGATATTAGAGCCCTTTTGGACAAGTTGTCATGATGCCTCTGTTGTTTGGTGTGTTTTTATTTATTTACTTTTCTTAACAGACATCTCCGAAGAGATTATTTTAGATTAATGTGTCCTTTTTTTCTTACTCAGAGCATAAAAATGGCTCAAGGGCTCATATTCTTTCCCTGTCTTGCTTGCTGGCCCCTCCTCAAACAACAAAAGAAAGGCAGCTTGCTTTTTTTTCTTTTTTTTTTGTTTAAAGTTGGAGTTAGCAACATGTCAGTTTTGGGATATTGGAATTTTCCCAGTGGAGTGGGTGGGTTTTTTTTGTTGATCTGTTTATTTTACTTTATTTTATTTTATTTTTTGTAGAGATGGGTCTGGGGATCTTGGGTCTCCCTGCACTGTTGTGAACTCTTTAACACCTTAATTGAAGGGGTGGAGATGCTGAATCACGAACAAAGACCTCTTTTATCCAAAATGTTAATCAATCATTGACGTTAAATAAGTGTGAACAAAACCAAACAAAAAAAAACCCCACCCTAAACAAGTTTTTGTCGCAATCCCCCTCCCATTCAGCTGCTCATCTTGGGTCAGGTTAACATGAGGAATTCTTTTGGGGGTGGGGGGGATGTATTTTGTGTGTCTCTGTACTTGGTTTTGGAGTTGTGTTGCTGACTTCCCAGTATAGTTTTCCCAATACAGATTATTTATTTCATAAATGCAGTAAAAAAAAGTGTTTTGGGAGAAACTCTGACCGGCTGTGGTGTGAGTGAAGTAGCGAGGCTGTGACAGTGCTGCTGTCACCATCTTTTTGTGGCCTTGAGATGTGCAGAAAGTGTCTCTTTAGGGTTTGTGGTTTTGGGGAGGTGTTTTGCTTTCTTTTCTGATCAGTTCATTTGTTTTATCGGTCAACAGAATCTTCCTGAGCTAGGCAGGACTTGAATTTTAATGTGAAAGAAATAAGTTTCTGTTGCTACAGCCAGAAACTTTGTGGATCTTCGCTGTATATTATGGATACAAAGGGTGTGGGCTTCTTCTTCCCTGCGCTTTCCTCCCTCCCTCCCTCCCCCCATTCTTGCATTTCATCCTTAAAGTTCGTGTACTTGGATTGTTTTCAGTTAGGGTTAGTCCACAGCCAGAGCAACTACATTTGTCACAAATATCCAAATATAGAAACTAAGGCAACTGTAAGCCACAAGGCTGAAATATTCATATACAACAGCTTTTCTGAGCAGTTTAGATCTTTGACATGGATAAGAATCGAGTATCTTTGATCCATATTTCCAAGCTATTCAAAGGCTTTCTACTCTGTAATATATTGACTTTCCATACCTATTTCTAGATGTTTATTTCTAATTTTTTTTCCCCTCTTGAGTTCCTGACATGCTATGTCGATTCATTTGCCTTACAAAACTATGCCTGTGGCTTAGGAATTTTGTTCATCTTCTATAAATTCGATGAAAAAAAACCCCCAAACAAACCAAGAAACCAAACAAAAAACCCCAACAACTTTATCCTGTGGAGCAATTTACACTCAAGTGAGTATTCAGACTAATTCCCATCTTAAATGTCAGCTGTGCTACCTAGCAGGGTTTGATCTCTTCTGCTTTCTAGAAATTTACCAGAATTTCTTCAGGGTGATGCAGGCAGCCTTCATAAAATCCTTCTATCTGGTTTGTGTGGCCTTGGACTTCACAGAAATCTCTGTGCCTCGCTGAGGTCTGTGGTCTGTTTACATAGATATGAAGTCCTTTAACCCAGCAAGATTTGCTGTGGGCTTGGATTTCCTGCTTACAAGCTCTGCTGGAGTCCCTCTTGGTCTTCCTGCTGGCAAAATGAAGGTGTTAACTCAGGTTTTCAGAGCAATTTGTGAATGGAAGGAGGTTTCATTGCTGATTTTTTTAATTTTTATTTGCCTATTGTATTTAAAATAGCTTTCCCCTCTACCTTTACTTGTCTGTTAGGTTTCTTTCTGTTTTAAAAGGTTAATAATGTTGGAGTTGGACCTCCTTTGTGGTAGGGACTATACAAGTGCAGAAAACCAGGAACTTTATTCATAATTAGGAATTCTAGATAATCTTGAAGAAATCAAGCAAATAAAAAAAAAACCCCACCAAAAAAACCCCCAAACCCCAACCATCTGTTGGGAGATTTCTGAAGAGTTGCCTTTAAGACCATGTGGTTTTACAAAAGCTAGTTAGTGACAATAGCAAACCATAAGGTGACATTTTAATGCGTGCTGAATCCAAATGAACTGTCACAATGTTGCCTTTAATTTATACTTTTGAAGGAATTAGTTTGTGACTCTACCCTTAGCCTAGGTGCCCTGTTAGTATAATATACCTGTGAGCATTTCTTTTGGTGCTAGAGTTGGATTTTTGAGGAGTCCTTGGCATTGATTTGACTCTGGACCACCTCTCTGTGTGTGCTGGAGCGGTTCTGTGCTGAAATGGGTCAAGGAACTGATCTGGATTGTAAGTATCCTGTCAAAAAAAGAAAAAAGAATAAAAAGAGATAAAAGATTGTACTTAACCTGTATCAGTTTGCCAAACTGGTTCACTGTTTGGCCATGCAAAAGGTTGTGAGAGCACAGCAGACTGGTGTAGGATGGAAATAAATATTGGTAGCATCAGGTTTTTTTAAGCTGGTGTTGCTGCCAAAAGGAATGCTCATCTAAGTATACCCCTGAGAGTCTGCTAAACATGCTAAATGTTATTTACACCTAGTTGTTACAGCTTCCCTTGCTTGAGAAGAGTTCCTACAACTTACCTTGTTCTTTTTGCCAGAAATGTTCCTCATCTCTGAACATCTGTGCAGTGTATAAAAAGAGAAACCTGCTTTAAACAGGGCAAAAAGGTGAGCGTGGTGGTTTAGCTGTGGAGAAGTTTCTGCTGCTTCAAGGCTGTCTGATCCAGAAGATGCAGTGTAAACTGATGATAGACGATTTAGTATGGTTGCAATTAAGCAGTGAAACTCACGCTGTGAGAATCAGCAGCAGCAAGGATTCAACAAGAGTTAAAAAGGATCAGATGTCTGGAGGAATATGGAGAATATTCAATTATTGTAATCAGTGACAGTAGAAAGTTTTGGAAGAGGTGTTAAGCCTGTGGTCTAAACCTTGATTTTTATTCTGCTCTAACAGATGTGCTTCTATCTTGGGAAGGAGAGGGAGGGAATGGCTTGTTGTGCCTGGGTTTGCTGCAGGGTCCTCACACACTTCTTGATTGAGAGATGTGCCATTAAACAGCATCAGCTGCTGGCTGGATCCTGGTGACCCATCCTGAAACCTGGTCTGAGCTACCAAACCCTGGCTGTTGTGAGAAGTGAACTGCTGCTACCTGACTTTACCTTTGTTTTCCTCCTACTTCTGTGGGTTGTTCTTACCTGCTTTTCAGCAGAATCAGATCTCAGCGCTCTGCTTTTAATCTACTTTGACAACACTCATTGAATTCATTTTAAAGACTGTTATGAAATTGCAGTGTGCTATGAAGTTGCAGTTTACTCTATCTGAAGAATGAATATTATCTATGTAGAGTAGATAGACGTGCTCCAAAATCCCCCCAGGTTTTTTTTTTCACAGACTAAAAAGCAAGAGGTGAGTTTTCCTTGTTTGGCCTCTGAGAAGGAGCCTGTGGAATAGGGAAGGGAGATGAAAAGTGGAGCTGTAAGGTGGTTGGCTTGTTTGTTTGTTTTTAAAGCCTAGGGAGAATCAATGAAATGCTTTTGAAGGGAGGAAAATGGAAAGTGTGCTTTACCAGTGACATAATTTCTTTCAACACAGCAAGGCTTGAGAGGTGGTGGAACAGTGTCCTCTGAGAATTCCCTGAGAATTGGGTGCTGTAGTCTTGCAAACAATACTGATTTTGAGTGCTCCTCAGTGGTACAGTCTGTGGCCAGAAGAGTGTATGATCTACACGGTAATTGACCTGCATGTGGAATTGAGGGAGAGCTTGCTGCTCCCTGTGTGCAGTGCAGAGCTGTTGTGATTCAGCCATACCGCTGCCTCCTCAACTCCCAGCATGGGCAGTTACTCTGAGCTGGTTGTCCTGTTTTCACATCTCTTCAGCCTCTTCAGAAAGCAGTGCTGCTGTCCTCTTGCTGTTTGGCTTTCTGGTGGAGCTGTCTGCGTAGTAGCAGAGCAAAGGAGCCCTTAAATCACTGACCCATCTTGTCACCGGATGGTCTCCATGTGCCTGTTGTTGTCCTCTGTGTTCTGAACAAAGGATGCAGGTATCTGTTTTACCTTATCAATAGGGTGGTTGAGGCCTGTGGGCTCTTTAAAACCAGGTTAGGTTGGATTTGGTGGCAAACTTGAGAACAGAACCTGGCTCTTAACATGCCTGTGATCTATCTACTCATCCATGTTACCTACACTCTACAAATTGCTTTAAATATAGGTGCCTGCTCGTGGATGTTGCATGAAGCCATCGTTGCCACCTTTGCAGTGTGTATAGAATTATGCAAAACCTGAAGGAAAGTTCTGGTTTAGTTGTTCACTGATAAAACACTGGGTAAAACCAAGCAGTAGACTCTTTTCCAGGTTGCTCAGAGCTATGCTTGCTGCATTTGGCTAAACTGACTTCTGTAGGTGTCTTAATACCACTGTGAAATGGCAGGTTTTTATCTATGTACCAATCTGGCTTTGTTTGGGGATTGATTAGAAATGTATTTGCAGTGTCATATAAAGCAAGGCTGTCGAGGTGAGCAGCCACAGCTTCTACCATAAGAGCTGTTACAATGGAGAGTTTAGGTAATTTTATGTATGGAGAAACTCTTCTCCAAACTTTCACTAGCAGAATTGAAGTTTTCCACCACATTTTATATATATTTATGAGAAGGGAGTGAAGAAATTCAGGCCAAAATGGCTTGACAGCTTGTTAGCAAGAAAATGTCTCTTAAAAAAAATAAAAATGAACCAGCACACACATATATATATAAAAATTTTAACCTTCTTGTGGTTAGGGATGGAAAGTTGAAACTGTCAGGCAAATAGCCACCATCCAGCAGAAATGCTTCTGAATCTTCTTGTGCAAGCTAGCTTTGATTTGACAGTTCTGAGTCTTTGAAAATAGCACCCTGTTTACACAGCGCAGTAAATACTTTGAAGTGCGTTGGGCTTTGCTGTACACGCGTGGCTAACTAGGAGAATATTAAACATCTTGTGTGGAGCGAGGGAGGATCCTGCAGCAGTTGGAATTGCATGCTCTTCATACTTTTATAAGATCATGTCAAAGCAGTGGATTTGATAATAGGCCTGATTATACAATTGCTTAATTTCTTGTCAAAATAACTTATTTTTTTTTTTTACATGCAGTGTTTTGAGATCTTTTAGGTGACCTCATGTTATTTATCAAATGTCAGTTTTTCATCACAGCAGCTTTGATATAAACATGTAGCATCGTTGGAGTACTGTGTGTACATGCAGTCTTTGCTTGCTGGAGTTCTTTGAAGTGCTTTACTCCTTAGAAGAGTCATTTCTCAACTGAAGATCCTACACTTAACGACTAGAAAACCAGTATACAGAAGCACTGCACTGTGTCACTGAAGGTTGTGCTTCATCTCACGTGCCTAATGTGGGGCTAAAAGCAAAGAGTTGGGAGGTGAAGTGCTCTCCATGGCACACAGCTGACCCAGCAGTGAGCCCTGCAGCTCGAGAAGGGCAGGGAGCTGCTTGAATGAGTCCAGTGTGGAGCCACAGGGATGACTAAGGGAGTGGAGCATCTCCCTTATGAGGAAAGGCTGAGGGAGCTGGGGCTGTTTAGTTTGGAGAAGAGGAGGCTGAGGGGTGACCTCATTAATGTTTATAAGTATGTAAAGGGCGAATGTCAGGAGGATGGAGCCAGGCTCTTCTCAGTGATGTCCAGTGGTAGGACAAGGGGCAATGGGCACAAGCTGGAACACAGGAGGTTCTGCTTAAACATGAGGAAAAACTTCTTTCCTGTGAGGGTGCCGGAGCCCTGGGCCAGGCTGCCCAGAGAGGGTGTGGAGTCTCCATCTCTGGAGAGATTCCAAACCCACCTGGATGCCGTCCTGTGTGACCTGCTCGGGGTGACCCTGCTTTGGCAGGGGGGTTGGACTGGATGATCTCCAGAGGTCCCTTCCAACCCCACCACTCTGGGATTCTGTGATTCTGTGATTGTTGCCACATGTTGAAGAACAGAGTGGTATCTCCTCAGTCATGTCTTCCCATCCATTATTTCTGCATGGCTTGTTTGGTTTTTTCCCTTCCCCGTTCTCCACAGTTTAGTTTCTGAAGAGCAGGCTGCTGACAAGCTTGATGATACAGGTATCTTTTACTTATGGTTGTTCATGCTGATGTCCCTATTTAAATTGGAGAAAAAATAAACCCACAGATTTAAGGGAAAAGAGATCACTTCTGGCTCCAAATATGTGACCTTCTTCCTGAAAAGCAGATGAAGTTTTGACAGAAGGCAAAGCTACGAAAGCAGCTCTAGCATTGTCCACTGGACACGTGCATGTGATGCTGCCTGGTGCTGGGGCTGTTAACTGCCAACATGATGCAGTAAGATGCAGAAGCCTGTCATAAATTAGAGAAATACTGTTAAAACACTTCTCAAAACCCCTTATTTCTAGAGCTGTGGATCTTTATCAGCGTTAACAACAGTAGGAACTCCAGAGCAGACACACTGCTGCTGAGGTAGGTGATGGTCTACATAAAGTGCTTGAAACTCTGGTCATAATGTCCATAGACTGCTCCCAGCATTGCTAACATAGGTGGAGCTGAACTGGTGTTGGGAGCTGCACTGGAGTACACTGGGCTGAGCTCAGCGTGATGTCCCGGCGTGTGATGGTTTATGCGACAGCGTGCCTCATGCTGGAGCCTGGACCTGCATGTGCCACTGGGGCTGGTGGAGCTGGAATGGTGTGAGCAGCAAGGGGAGGTGTTCCTAGCATTTCTTTACAGAAGCACATAGTAGTAGCTTAGGCTTTGGGTTTGTTTGTTTTTTTGTTTTTGTTTTTTTTTAGGGTTTTTCTTTTGTTTTTATTTCCTCCCAAACTGATTTCTGGAGCTGTGTCAGAATCTTCCAAGAAGTTGTTCTAGTCCCAGGTGGATCAAGTAGTTTTTACATAATAGCAGCTGGGAAGTTGTGAGAGACTTTGAGTGTCTGGTTGTGTACACTTGGAATCTGCTCACCAGCGTCCCTAAGTGTCTTGTCTCCCCCAATACTTTGGGGAAGGAGTTGTGAAAGGAGTTGTACAAAGTCAGAGGCTGTCTAGGACAGCCCTGTTGTGTTAATAACACACTGAAGTGTTGTTAGATGCACTAATAAAGTTTAATGGACATATAGTTGTCTTTTTGAAAAAAGTCTTAGTGTTACAACTCCTAAAAGTGATGATTATGAGAGGAGTGGACAACACATCTGTTGCAAAAGATTGTTTTATAATGATTTTTGTACATACCTAAAAATAATTAGTTAAACAACCTTCTCATCACAGCTGCTGGTTGTACTTGTCAGAAGGAGGAAGGAAGGGAATAGTCAGTGAAGACAGCATTGTCTGAGAGAAGGGGATGGATGGGAAATGCTGTAAAACACTTTATTCTCTGAGCCTTTGGGTTGGCATTGTGCTTTGGTTTTCTTGACTGCACTTTTTAAAGATGAGGAGCAAAAGGTTGGACTTTCTGTGCCCATTCCTGCTTTGAATGCTCTTCAGGACAGCCTGGTTCTTTGGGAAATGTCCTTTTGTGTGGTGATAGGAGTTGGGGGGAAGTATGGGAGGAAGGGTGTCTGCACTGTCTTCCTCAAGATGCGTGGGTGGGCAGGCACAGGTAGGCTCAGCAGAGCTACGTTTCTATCACCACATGCCATGTTTGCATGGGGGTGGTTCAGTATATTCTTCTGGCTTCTGGGAGGTTTATCCTGTGGTCCTAAATTCTTACATTAAGCTACTCAAAGGAACTCCTTTTCTCTGTAATGGCATGGAGTTTTGCATGCTCTTTCCATGTCAATGTGCTTGCAGTCCATCAAGGTGTTAGTTTTTTAAGTGGTCCTACCTTTGCTCAGCCTCTTTCTCCGTGCTGCAGTTGTGGGCAATAACCTGCCTGTGTTTTAGGGGTTAACAGAGAGGTGCTTGCACACAGTGTGTACAAGAGTAGTTGTTTTCACTGGGGAGGTTGTAACGCTGCCTGGTGAAGATTGTGTAGTCCCCGCATTTGTGTAGCAAAATGAGTTTAGGTGGCAAGTTCTTGATTCTTTTCATTGAGAGTCGCTTCTGGTACGAGACTATGAGCCAAGAGGTAGTGCTGTGCAGATTTGGGACTAGCACTGATTTCTGACATGCATAAGGAGGGACTCTTGGCTTTGGGAAACTGTGAGGACTTTGTGTATCATAGAATCACAGACTGGTTTGGGTTGGAAGGGACCTTAAAGCTCATCCAGTTCCAACCTCCCTGCCAGCAGCAGGGACACCTTCCACTAGACCAGGTTGCTCAAAGCCTCATCCAACCTGGCCTTGGACACTTCCAGGGAGGAGCAGCCACAACTTCTCTGGGCAACCTGTTCCAGTGTCTCACCATCCTCACAGGAAAGAATTTCTTCCTCATATCTCATCTAAACCTCCCCTCTTCCAGTTTGAAGCCATTTCCCCTTGTTCTGTCATTAACTGCCCTTATATGCCATCATTTTTATTGCCAAGACATAAACACAGAGAAGTCTGTACTGTTTCAGGGTAAGTTTTGACCATCTAGAAATTGGTGACTGGCTGTGAGTTGCTATCTAATCAGTTCAGTATTACAAGTTAGCTCTTGAGAGAATGATGTATAAGTAAATGGGATTTGTGATTTACTAGGAAATGACAGAATATGGTATTTTCCCCAAATCAGCAGCTGTTTTGGGTAGAATATGATCTATCTGCCTTATGAGGTGTCCCTGGTGCAAGTGGCCACTGCCTTTGTGGCAGATGGAGCACATAAACAAATCAACTGGAAGTGATAATGGTGCAGTTTGATTCCAGGATGAGGTCTGCAAACCTTGCTGTGGAAAGAGCTGGGACAGTAGGTGGTCAGGCCATCTACTGATGGATTGCTTGGACAAGCAGAGTTGTATTGTGTCCAGATGACATGTGTATTGATACTGTGTCTTTAGCCCCAGCAGTTCTTTAGGTACCTGATGTGTTTTCTACCCTTCTTTCAGAAAAAGAGCAGAGGAACCCATCAGGAGAAAGATATGAGTGTATTTGAACAATCAGCTTTAGCTTATCTGTGCTTGTGCCTTCGGTCACTGCCACCTCCTTTGCATCAGTGCCAGTGAGCATGTGTCCTTGTATCCTCAAGTGTCACGGGCAGATGTGTCTGTTGTAGAATACCCACGTCAATTTATCCACTTGCTTTTACTTTTAGATGATCTGAAGGGAGTGTGGCAGTTCAATAAGAGCATTGAATAACACTTCCTGCATCCTCCCTGTTTTCCTGTTGCACTCTTCATCAATGAGGTGTATAATCAAACACTTTATTAACCAGCAACTTATTAAAAAGTAATGTGCAGTTCAACTGCAAGTACACAAAACAAGCAAATGCTTAACAAAACTGGTCAGTGCAGCATGTGGTGAAAAGCAGTGGTGGCTCTTGGGGTGTCTTGCGTGTAGTGGAGTCACCTTTTGCCAGTGTGGCTGTTGTTCCTCTTTGGTGGTTGAATCTCAGAATGGTGAGGGTTGGAAGGGACCTCAGGAGATCATCCAGTCCAACCCCCCTGCCAAAGCAGGGTCACCTACAGCAGGTCACATAGGAAAGCATCCAGGTGGGTTTAGAACATCTCCAGACTCCACACCCTCTCTGGGCAGCCTGTCCCAGGGCTCTGTCACTATGTCACGTCCTTCCCAGTCAAATGGCACTGAAGGAGCACGTTGGTTGATTCACTGCCTTACCCCACCTCTCTGGTCACACAGGGAACCAACCTGCTGGTGGATGCACGTGCAGAGGTTTGCTTCCTGGTGCCTGTCAGGATGAGCAGTTGCCCCAACAGCTCCTGCTCCCTCCCTCCTGCTCCTTCCTGGTCCCTCCTGAAATCACTGCTCTTCCCAGAGCAGTCTCTTGCTCCACTCTATTCTTTCTCTCCCACCCCACTACCACGCTACAATTTCGGGTGCTGGCTCAGTGTGTGTTCAAAGTCATCGTTTGTTTTCTGGAGCAGTCTTTTTTTCTAGTCTTTTTTTTATTTTTCTGTGCTGATTTTGGGCTCTTGCCACCCTCAGTCCAGCCCAGACTGACAGTCTCAGAAAGGCCATGAGGAAAAAAGAAGTGTGCTCTTTCTTGTACACAGAGAAAGAGGTTTCTTGCCTTTAATGCTTTGTGTCAGAGTAAGGCCACGAGTTGGATACTTTTATCTCCTTGGTATGCCTTTATTTCATCTCTCCACATTCTCCTTCTCAAAGAGGGAGAAAAGACTGAAGTGAATCAGCGATAACTGCAGCTGTTCCTGCTGAAGTGAAGCAACCATAACGCTGTACACCTCCAAGTACCTGACCACTTGTCACTGTCAGACTTGTGCAGTTTCAGGGCAGAAAGGAGGAATAAGCTAGTTTGGATGTTTTTTTTTCCTTCTGCTTGCAGTACAATAATGTGGTGGGTAGTTCATAACAGTACAGGGATGGTTCCTGACTAAGTTACCAGAAGCTAAGCTAAGATGTGCATTTGTGTCTTGTTAATTACACCGTGGTGGCTGCTGTGTATGTGGTCCCACCCTTTTGCTTGTGAATTCACTGTGGAGCCAGTTGTCTTGCACTGACTGGAAGCACTGGGACAGGCTGCCCAGAGAGGCTGTGGAGTCTCCTTCTCTGGAGATGTTCCAAACCCACCTGGATGCCGTCCTGTGTGACCTGCTCTGGGTGACCCTGCTTTGGCAGGAGGCTTGGACTGGATGATCTCCAGAGGTCCCTTCCAACCCCACCAGTCTGTGACCTTACAGGTGAGCAGCAGAGATGGTAGAGGATGGAATTACATCTCAATAACTATCTGAGTAGCCTTAAAGATGGGCTTGTCTGATCATTTGTGTCCCTCTTGGAGTCCTGAGCTGTGGTCTGTGCCCTGCTCCGGTGCTTTGCCAAGTTGGATGTGAATGTTTCAAGCAACAGAGCCCTGACTGTTTGCTGTGATGGATTCTCTCCATCCTGATGTGTGCTGGTGTTCACATGCTTTCCCTTTCAAGGGAAAAGGTGATTTCTGTCGCTGCCTTGATAGAGGTGTGTCAGTATTGGCACTGCCAGGGCTTAGCCTGTATTGTTTCATTGGGTGGGGTGGGGGAATGGGGAGAGGAGATAGAAGTGGGTAATTGGATTCAGGGATGATTGTGCTGCTGTGGTAGGTGTTACTGGATGAAGCAGCTTGTTGCGATAGGTGTTTGTTTCAGCTCCTGTCTGCAGGTGTGACTTGGCTAGATAAGGATGGTCTATCACCTTGATGATTTCATTGTTTGATTTGGCTGGACTGGGTGGAGAACGTAGCTGCATTGAATGTAGCTTTGTAGTTTGGTTTTGTTGGAGTGGATTGCATGGCAGCACATTGCTACCTTATTAAGGTGAAGCTGCAGTAGATAATGGTTGGAGAATGTTGGAGGGAAGAGAATATGCCCAGGGTTTCACAATGCGTAACTAATTGAGCCTCCCAACAGCTCCTGTGTTCCTGGTGAGAGATCTGGTCAGCAGAATGCGTTGGGTTACAGGGAAAACCTCTGGTAGGGATTTCAGTTTGCAGTTGCACTCGTAGCTGCGAGGCTGTCCATGCTGTGTAAATAGCTGGGAGTGCTCTGAGAGACCACGCTGGCCCCGACAGCGAATGCTGTCTGGACTCATGCTGTTCCTGCAGCCTCTCCATTTTTCACAGTGGGTGAGGGAGAAGCTGGCAGGTAGCTGATCTTTCTTTACTCACCTCAAATTTACTATTGAGCCGTGCCTCACAGCCTGCATTTTCTTGTATTACAGAACTTTTCAGGCACTTAAACTTGTTTCAACACGTGAGTGACAACTGAGTGATGCAGCGTTGTCTCCATTACTGAAAGTGTGGCTGATGGGTTCTTGGGCTGAGAACTCTTGTGGCCTTATAGGAAATAACCTTAGTGCAAGGTGGGGCTTCCCTCTCTATCTTGAGCAAATTTGCAGTCCACCTTTCTTGGGAAGGTTTGCAGTTGGATTCCCTTCTCCCTGTAGTGTAGCACACTGATGTGAATGAAGTAGGAGCTGCCAGAACAGTAGGATAGTGCTTCTTCCTTCTCAAACCTGCCTGGTTTTCCCCTGGATGTGCCTGGCTTTACCTGCTGCTTGATGTTTTTGTTTATACGTTGTCTGGCTGTGGAGGAGGTTGGATATATGAAACACCAGGGGTTTGGCAGAAGTTGCTAGGCTCGTAGCGAGGGGAAGGTGAGACTTTGAAGAGAGGTGGGTGCAGAGAAGGCGAGGTTACCTGTCCAAGCTTTGTGCCAGCCTCTGTAAGCACGGATGAGCTCATGGGAACCCAGCTAGCTCCAATGTGGGAATGCTAAAGCAGGTCTGACCTATTTCCCCTTCATGTGCAGCAGGCATCTACAGACTCTTCCAGTCTGTGATGGTGGCTTTTTCAGCACTGACAAACCTTACCAGTCTGAGCAGAGGCTTCCCCTTGTCAGTGGTTCAGAATGAGTTGTGATTCCTCCCCGTCTGTGGCTGGATGCATGGGAGGGACACACAGCTTGGCTGTGCTTTCTTGTTGGTGAAACTCTTCTCTCTCTTTTCTTTTTCCAGGTGAATCTTTTCTCGTGAGACAAGTGGTTTGCAACTCATGGCCTCCACAATGAGTACTGCCGTGTCGTGACACCAGGGGTCTTGGTAAGCTACTTGTTGGGAAGGCAAAGACCTGTCACATCTCCACAAATATGGGCCCATTTCTTTTGTCTCTGCAGTTGAGGTTTGAAGTAATTTTAAGCCATTCAAATTGTAAACTGCAACCCAGTGGGGTGAGGCTGCTTTTCACCTGTTCTCACCTCCTCCTTTGAGCCTGCACAGCGCTGATGTGATTACCTGATCAACCAGATCAGGGGACTAATCCAGCTGAATGGAGACTTCTGCTGTTTCCACTGGGTTCCTTCCCATTCAGACTTTCCCTGATCTGGTCTGGAGAGAGGTGGTGAGAATGAGTAGCCAGTTGAACCATCCCCTTTCCCAGTAACCCTTACCTGGCATAGCTTTAAGCAATCCTGAATATCCAGCCTTGGTTGTAACTTACAAAAATGTCTGAAAAAGTGGCTTGACCATTCACTGTCCTACCTCTGATTTTAGAGCAAGGATAAAGGCTTTGCTATGGCAGGCAGACTCCAGCTGCAAAAATACATTTCTCTAGAGCTTTTCCATTATTGAACCCTAGATTCCCAGACATACATATGTTAGAGGTGCATTTAGAAAAATCATGAGGCATTCCATTTCACATTATAAAAGATGGTGCATTCCCAGTGTGCAGAGATGAGAAGCAGAGGAATTTGAGTTGCCATCGTTTCACCAATGAATATATTGATGTGTCCTTTATAGCTCTCTGGTAAGAAGATATTTAAACTGAGATTGGAAAATACAGTTCCCTTGCAGAGCACATCAGTCCTCATAGATGGAAGACACATGTATATACGATAATAAAAAAGCAGGGTGAAAAAACTGGAGGTTCTCCCCCCACCCCCACCTCATGAAGTACTTGAAAGTTTGGTGATGTCAGAAATACTGTGCAGCCAGCGTGATCCTGATGCTGTTCTTCATGTTTTCTCATTGCACTGGGAAAGACTGAGAGTCTGAGAAAATTCTCACCTTGTAATAAGACATAACATGATAATGCATGTGTGTAAAAAATGGAAAAGCAGAGGATGAAACAACTAGAATACTGAAGTTCATCACACAAGCATCTACATCCTGCTTTTAGCATTGAGCTCTGCTCACTTTTAAGCTATTGCTCCTTTTTTCTTTACCTGAAATTCACAGTATTTTCAGTCATACCCTCATCTTAAGTGAGGACCCTGAAGTATCACCGAGTTCCACTGACTTTTGCAGTTGCATAAATCTCTTGAAACATGGACTTGGGTGCTGTTGATAATGTTATGGTTGTGTTGTCAAAACAGACATAGGAGCCAAATTTGCATGCAAAGATGGTGGAATTTAGGTATTTGTGAAGATGTTCTCTCTTGTCTTTAAAGTACCTGTATAGCACCACCTCCAATTACATCATGATAGTAGTAAAATGAGACCTTTATTGTACAAACGTTCCCCACAGTACCGGGTTTGTGCAGCATGGTGGAGGTGTGAAGAGAGGGAGCAGGGTGATTTCTCTGGCTTGTGAAGGAGGCAGGTGGTAGAGAGGAGAATTTTTGGCCATGATGCAGAGCTTCATGGAACAACTGCAGTGTGGAGCATTATCATGTCAAAGTACAGCAGCAGAAAGTTGTTAAAAGTGTAATGGCACAACCTCACAAGATAAATTTAGGGAGCTGGAAAACCATGGTGCTCCATATTATAAGTTACTGGTAACTCTCCTTGGCCAGGGGTGGTCATATAGTGCCTGTGTTTCTCAATCCTCCAGTGTCAGCATATAAACAAGCCAATTTTTGTTTTCTAAATGCAATCTGAACAGTAGTTTCTTCATAAAATTCAAGACACTCCCAGTCTGGTGAGATTTATTTTGTTTCATTCGATACACACAGGAAGAAACTGCTTCTTTGGTGCTGAGAAGGAATACTGGGAATATTTACATTTGAATAATATTTAACTAGCAATGCTTAATACATTAACAATAAATCTTGGTTAGATTCTAAATTAAGTGGATTTGCATCTGAGTAGGTGAGATGAACAGGAGAGATTTTGTTGAAACATAAACAAAGCAGAAATTTGTTCCAAAATAATTTAGCCCAAAGGATATAAACAGGAACGTTCAATAGTTTCCTCCTCCAGAAACAGTTTTATGTGCCTTATTGCCTGTGTCATGCATATTCTTTCTTAGAAAGAAGCTGAAAAAGTGCTTATTTTCTGATTGTTTTTATTTTTTAAAGTTAGTTGGTGTAGTGTTGCTGAGGAAATTTAGAGGGATGGTTGTCTGGTGATCTTTTGGCCTTTCTAATAGATATAATGAGTGACTAACCTCTGGTATTTTCAGAGTAATCACAGCATAGCTGGTTGCTTACAGGTGGTCAGGAAGGCATTTTATTTTATTTTCCTCCTTTGTGCAACCCTTAGCACACATCATTGAACATATGTCTAGTTCTATTGGACCAGGGAGACAGAAAAGATTTGAGCAGAGTTTATGTTCTTAAGAAATATCAGATTATGGTCATTCACAGGGGAATTCTCAATAGCTAAGTCATGTTGGAGACTTGTAATTTTGGCTTCATACTGACTTACTGTGAGATGTCCTCAAGCTGAGCACAGATGCAGAATCAAAGTGTCCAGATAGGAGTCACTTCCCTGTTTCATTGACTCCAGGGTGATTTGCTTTGGATGAAGGGAAGACAGCCTCACTGCCTGCAAACTGAATGGCCAGCCAGGGCTGCCTCCAGTTTGAAATACACATACTGAGCCATCTGAAAGCTTTTTTTCCTGTGTCTTCTCAGTAATGGGGGAGGAATTGAGGTTTAATGCTTGACACCAGACACATCTGCTTGGAAAATTGCTCACTGTTTTTTCTGTTCTTGTGTGGTGGGTTTTAACAGTGTGCCCTGGAGATGCGAGACTTCCCCTGGGCAGCAGGAGGCACGCGTTTAGAGAATGCTGGAGCTGCAGGAGGGAAGCACCCAGTGCAAAACCAGAGAGGAGCAAAGAGAAAAAAGGCAAGCAGACAGCCAGCACTGAGAGAAGCGGGTGGCAGCAAGTGCTTCGGCGCTGCCTCTGGCAGCACACTCCCCAGAGGAACTTGACGAGAGCCCATCTGCCTGCGTGTGAGACTGTGAGCTCAGGATTTCTGTCAATGCATTCCAGTAACCCCAAAGTGAGGAACTCCCCGTCAGGCAACACACAGAGGTAAGGAGAAGAGCCTGTGAGTCACCTGCTCTGGATTGGTGCATGATGCTGGCCCTGCTCTGCTGCAGGATTAGCCAGGGACTGGTGTGTGTGACTTACTGGTCCTCTGTGCTCCCATCCGACCTGCTGAGTACCCAAGTGCTGGCTGCACGTTTGTTAGGCTGGGGGTGAGCTGAAAGCTCTGAACCCCTGAAGTGCAAATTCTCCATTCTTTGGTGTCTTCCTCCTGTCAGGTGTCTGAATAGGTTGTAGGACAGTAAACATGCTGTTTCTATCTGTTTGGGTTTTTTTTTCTTCCCCCTCTTCTAATGATGTGTTTCCCTGAGGGGTAGCTGGGCAGCAGAAGGTCTCTCTGTCTGCGCTTTCACACAGAACACTTCCTCCATATTACTGGCCTGGAGAACTGATCACCTCTGCACTGAGATCCTCTGCATCATTCACCTGCCAGTGCAGCAGGTCAGCATCTCTCCTCCACTAATTTGGAAGGGGAGAAATATGGAAGCAAAGCAGTATCCAGGGAATTACAGTGATCTGATTGACAGCATGCTGGAGTTTGATTATTTACTCCTAGAGGTCATGGAGAGCTTACGAGTAATTCAGAGGGAATGCCTCTGAGTCAGATGTCTGTCCAGTGGAGGAAAGGGCTTGTGCAAGTCCCACAGTGAGGATGCTAACGAGTGCTGCCTGTTGGAAGTGGTAGTGGTGATGGGAAAACACAGTGTGGAAGATCTGATAGCAGTGGGGTATCTGGAGGGTGAGGAGGAAGGAGCAGCTAATACTTCTGTAAAACCCAGAGGAGCAAAATATTTTTTAAGATGCAATTTTCTGGATGGAAGAGGGAAGAAAAAAAACCAAAAAACTGTGAATCTCCTTTGGCAAATTTAAGAAGCTTCATCTGCCCCATTTTGCAGGAGTGTGCAGGGAGATGGTATCCTTCTCTTTCCTTGTTCAAAGGCAGGTTGTAGCTGGTTTAATTGTTTTCACGGTCAGAGGTTTGTGTTTTCCTGGCAGCTCGCCCCAATGTATGATGAATGCTGCAGTAATGCTGGGTTTTCCTTGTGCTCCCTGTAGAACTGGATAGGGAGGTGCAAGGGTGGGGGTGGAAGGGGGGGGTGTCTGCTCTGATCAGAGCTGCAGTGTATAGTTGGGGTCCAGGAGAGTGGTGAGGTGAACTTTATTGTGCCTTGTTTGTTTACTCTGCGCTGGTCTTGGTGTGAGGCGCTTCTCTGTGCACATAGAAACCGTTGTCTTTATTGACAGAAGCCCCAGAGGTAGGTCCTCATGTGACAGCAGTTCGTGGGATCTGGCAGGTCTGTAGCTTGCTCTGATGCCTTCTTGAGCAATGAGATCCCATCTTGGATAATAACCCTTTCAGGGCATGTTCACAAAAGCACCTGCATGACTCTCAGCTTAAAGGCATTTTTTATTTGTCAGCAATTGTCTTAGCTTGCAAAGGTGGCAGTGGTTGTTTCTGCTTCTCTCTAATCTGTTCCTACAGGGCTGAATGAATCAGTGATGTGATTTGTCACTTTGTTTTTCCTTTTTTTTAATTTTTTTTTTTTTCTTTATCCCCAGTAGCCCCAAATCAAAGCAGGAGGTGATGGTCCGTCCCCCTACAGTGATGTCCCCGTCTGGCAACCCCCAGCTGGATTCCAAATTTTCCAACCAGGGCAAACAAGGGGGCTCCACCAGCCAATCCCAGCCCTCTCCCTGTGACCCCAAAAGTGGAGGTCATCCTCCCAAAGTGCTCCCTGGCCCAGGTGGGAGCATGGGGCTGAAGAATGGGGCTGGAAATGGTGCCAAGGGGAAGGGGAAGAGAGAGAGGAGCATTTCAGCAGACTCTTTTGAACAGAGGGAAGCTGGGACTCCTAATGACGACCCTGAAATCAAAGGTATGTTTGCTAGGATTTGTGCACAAGTGTAGACAATTAATCTGAGTCCTCTCTGAGATGGAGAATCACCATGCAAGTGTTAGCAAAACATTTATTTGTCTGGAGTTCTCTAAGTTCCAGCCAACGAAGTCTAAAGGTCCTGAGAGCAGGTGAGGAGAAAGAGGTTGTCATAGCTGGCGTTGGTAAATGTCCTGTTCATGCTCAGTTAAAGCACAGACCTGACTCTGGTGGGAAAGTTCCTTTGTAACTCTGAAACTCTCCCAGAGGGTTTGAAAGTACAAATGCAACCTGTTGGTTTCCTTCTGGCCTTTGGCCTTTCAGGAACTGCTCTGTTGTAACTGGGGTTTTGAACAATACACAAGCCTGTTTTGTCAACACAGATGCATAACCCGTAGCACCCTGACTGGTAACATAAGCCAGAGAGTTGGGATTTCTCTGTTCTGTTCCTGGCTCCAACATTGCCTCTGTGGAGCAGTGCAAAAACAGACTAGATGTGCAGTTATCCATCTTTCCTTTGTTGTACATTTGCTAGGTCACCTGGCTAAGGTGACTGAAGAAAAGAGAAAGAGTAAAGTCTTCCACAGAATGTTCTCCTTGGGCACAGACATATTCATTTTAGTGTGTAGTTTTCCTGCTATTTTCTGTGGCCATTAGAGGATTCAAAGGGATCAGTTCTGGGAACTGCCACTTGTCTTGGAAAAGGACAGGATGAGCTTTCTCCCAGTGGTGCCTGAAGGGCAGCATGGAGGTGCATAGCGGGAAGATGCACGGTGTAATAGGAGAATTAATTACCTTTAGTGGTGCTTGAGGGAGAAGTGGGAAATTTCAGAGGAAGAAAAGCTCTGATCAGTTTCCAGAAATGGTTTCCAAAGAGCTCCCAAGATAGTGATTCCCCCTCTTTTCTTCTTTCTCCCCTTCCAGACTGCAATTCTGCTGATCATGTGAAGTCCCAGGATTCTCAGCACACACCACACTCCATGACTCCTTCAAATGCTTCAGCCCCGAGGTCTTCCACACCTTCCCATGGCCTGACTGCCACTTTGGAGCCAGCAAGTGGGCAGAAGACACCATCCAAAGTGGTTTATGTCTTTTCTACTGAGATGGCCAACAAGTAAGTAGGTAGATGCTTGAGTGTCTTTAGGGAGCAGGGCTTATATTGGTGCTCCCTTTCTAAGAGATTCTCAAGTCCACTTTCTCCATTGAGTGTGTTCTTGTAGCAAAAAATCATTACTTGTTTTGGGGATGCTGAGAGGCTGGAGTGGAGAATGTCACTACCTCTTGCCCTCTGAGAAGTGATTATTTATTCCTCTGAGGTGTGGTGGGTTTTTTGGGGGTTTTTTAGCAAATGCTGGTAGATAATTGTTTTGCAATCCATGCAGTGAGTAGCAGACAGGATGGCTTAAACTGAGACATGAACCCTGAATGCTGATGAGTTTGTAGATGTAAGCATTTTTCTTTTTGCTACTCGTCTAGAGTGAAATATGTGTGGTTAAGTCTTTCTCCCTTCTGCTAGCTGGAGGGTAGAAGAGAGGACAGTTAAGAAAAATTGATTATTAGCTTCAACCAGGTATGTGCATCTGTTTGTCTTTGCAGGGCTGCAGAAGCTGTGCTGAAGGGACAGGTGGAAACCATCGTGTCCTTTCATATCCAGAACATATCAAACAGCAAGGCGGAGAGAAACACTGTACCTTTGGTAGGACTTACCCCCACATGGGTGGGAAGGGAGATGGTAAATGTGCTTGTGTGGGATTCAGGGAGATGGGTGATTGTTTATTTACACTCTGAAATAAGTTTCAGGGTGGAAAAGAGAAAGGCAGTTGTTGTTTTAGCCTTCTGCAAATAAATGTCTTGGATCATCCAAAGAAGAGCTTGAGTCTTGTGATGTTTGGGTGGTGTATTTCTGACCCATTGCTCATGCAGAGCCAGCACAGGAGCAAAGGCTGCCTGCTGTAATCCTTGAGCAAGGGGGCTTCTGCATGGCTGAGATGCTGCTCTGTAGTAGCTGTGTGAAGGCTCCACTTCCTTGCAGAGTGTGGGCTGGCGGGCTTGAGATGGGACCTTTTGTTTGCACCGCTGCTGATGTGGCACAGCTGTCATTAGGGTGAGTGACAGCGTGTGGCTTTCTCTTGCAGAACCCCCAGCTCACTGCACTTCGGACTGAACCCAAGCCCCTGCCACAGCCCCAGCCCGCCGCTGCCCAGGACCAGAACCCGCCCCAGAACGCCAAAATGCAGCCGACTCCGCCTGTGTCAGCACCGGTATCCAAATCCACTGCCCCCCCCGTGTCCCATAGACCAGGACAGTCCCAGCGTGGAGAGCAAAGTGATGTCTGTGGGCAGTCCTGCCAACTCTGCCCCGCTGCAGACAGAAGGATTTGGGCAGAGTTCAACCCCTAATAATCGAGCGGTTAGCCCGGTTTCCCAAGGTAGCAATAGCTCTGCTGCAGACCCCAAAGGTCCTCCCCAGCAGGTGTCTGGTGGGGACCCCTCCAGTTTGGGGGAGAATCCAGATGGACTGTCACAGGAGCAGCTGGAGCATCGAGAGCGCTCGTTGCAGACCCTGAGAGACATACAACGCATGCTCTTCCCAGATGAGAAGGAGTTTGCGGGAGGGCAAAGTGGGGGGCCACCTCCAAATGCTGGGGTGCTGGATGGTCCCCAAAAGAAACCTGAAGGGCCGATACAGGCCATGATGGCTCAATCCCAAAGTTTAGGCAAAGGGTCAGGGTCTCGGACAGATGGAGGGGCTCCGTTTGGCCCTCAAGGACACAGGGACATGCCCTTTTCCCCAGATGAAATGGGGCCACCACCAATGAACTCCCAGTCAGGACCCATAGGCCCAGACCACCTGGACCACATGACTCCTGAGCAGGTGGCCTGGCTCAAGCTGCAGCAGGAATTTTACGAGGAGAAGAGAAGAAAGCAAGAGCAGGTGGTTGTGCAGCAGTGTTCTCTGCAGGACATGATGGTCCATCAGCACGGGCCTCGTGGGGTGGTCCGAGGTCCTCCCCCTCCCTACCAGATGACCCCTGGGGAAGGCTGGGGACCTGGGGGTCCAGAGCCCTTTCCTGAAGGCATGAACATGTCACACTCTCTGCCCCCCCGGGGTATGGCCCCTCATCCCAACATGCCCGGGAGCCAGATGCGCTTGCCTGGTTTTGCGGGAATGATGAATCCTGACATGGAGGGTCCCAGTGTCCCAAATCCCACCTCAAGGCCTGGGCTTTCGGGAGTTAGTTGGCCAGATGATGTGCCAAAAATCCCAGATGGTCGAAATTTCCCTCCTGGCCAGGGTGTCTTCAGCGGCCCTGGCCGAGGGGAGCGGTTCCCCAATCCGCAGGGTCTGCCTGAAGAGCTCTACCAGCAACAACTGGCTGAGAAACAGATGGGACTCCCACCTGGCTTGAACATGGAAGGCATCAGGCCTGGCATGGAGATAAACAGAATGATGCCCTCCCAGAGACACATGGAGCCTGGGAACAACCCCATCTTCCCTCGCATGCCGGTGGAAGGACCGATGAGCCCTTCTAGGGGGGACTTCCCAAAAGGAATGCCACCACAAATGGGTTCTAGTAGGGAGCTGGAGTTTGGGATGGGCCCTGGCAGCATGAAGGGAGACATGGGTATGAATGTCAGCATGGGCTCCAACCCACCCATGGTCCCTCAGAAGTTGAGGGAGGCAGGAGTTGGGCCAGAAGAGATGATGAAGCTACGTCCCGGCGTCTCGGAGATGCTCTCCTCTCAGCAGAAAATGGTGCCGCTGCCGTTTGGGGAGCACCCGCAGCAGGAGTATGGCATGGGTCCCAGGCCTTTCCTTCCCATGTCTCAGGGCCCAGGAGTCGGTCTCCGAAACCTCAGAGAGCAGATGGGGCCTGACCAAAGGACTAACAACCGGCTCAGCCACATGCCGCCACTACCTCTCAATCCCACCAGTAACCCCAACAGCCTCAACACTGCTCCCCCCGCTCAGCGCAGCCTCGGCCGAAAGCCCTTGGATATCTCGGCAGCCGGGCAGGTGCACTCGCCAGGAATCAACCCTCTGAAGTCCCCCACCATGCGCCAGGTCCAGTCTCCCATGATGGGTTCTCCTTCGGGGAACCTCAAATCCCCTCAGACTCCCTCCCAGCTGGCAGGAATGCTTGCGGGTCC
The DNA here is from genome assembly GCA_907165065.1 of Caprimulgus europaeus. Next base: position 4,666,999 of record OU015523.1, on the reverse strand, counting down.
CACTGCCGCAGCTGCTGCTGCCTCCATTAAGTCCCCTCCCGTCTTGGGGTCTGCTGCTGCTTCTCCTGTCCACCTCAAGTCTCCGTCTCTTCCTGCACCTTCTCCCGGATGGACTTCGTCTCCAAAGCCTCCTTTGCAGAGCCCTGGGATTCCCCCCAACCACAAAGCGTCTCTCACCATGTCTTCTCCAGCCATGCTGGGGAATGTGGAGTCAGGTGAGTGCTGGGTTTGGCTCTTTGGTTCTCATTGGGTTGGCCTGAGGTGTGCAGCAGGGCGAGGAGGTTTCTTACAGGGTGCTAGAGACTAGACAGTGCTTTGCCTGCTCCAGAAAGGCTGTGCCACAGATTTGGTGGGTGGCTACGTGAGTGGAACACAAACACTTTTCCCCCTCCTGTTGTATCAGTGTGTTTGCACTGTGCCTGCTCTGTGGTGAGGTGAGGGCTGGTCGCTCACAGGACATGAAAGTGAATGGGTGAGGTCAAGAGGTGTGAAAAGACGTGGAGTGTTGATGGCAGAAATATCTCCTTGGAGAGGTTTTGGGCTGTTCTGCCATAGCTCCTGGTGAGTGGAGCTTTGTGGAGAAGATCCTGCTGGTGTTATGAAAATGCTTTGAGATAAAAAGCTACTACACAGACATGCTGAGCATGGTGAGCCAGTCACGAATCTAGGTATGGCTCAGGTTAGTGCTTTCTAGGTTTACAAAGGAGGCTGAGGGGAGACCTCCTCACTCTCTACAACTCCCTGAAAGGAGGGTGCAGAGAGGTGGGTGTTTGTCTCTTCTCCCAGGTAACAAGTGACAGGACAAGAGGAAATGGCCTCAAGTTGCACCAGGGGAGGTTTAGATTGGATCTGTGGAAAAAGTTCTTCACTGAAAGGGTTCTCAGGCATTGGAACAGGCTGCCCAGGGAGGTGGTGGAGTCACCTTCCCTGGTGGCATTTAAAAGACAAGCAGATGAGGTGCTCAGGGACATGGTATAGAGGTGGAATTGGCAGTGTTGGGTTTACGGTTGGACTCGATGATCTTAAAGGTCTTTTCCAACCACTATGACTCTGTGATTCTATGACAGAGAGGTGTGCTAACATTTCTCCAGGCTTCAACCACCTTGGAGGAGCTACACACCATCTGTAGCATTCAGTATTGTGCTGGCATCGTGCTGTGCCTGCCACCTCGGGCTGCAGGTGCTGACACTGCCCCATCTGCTCCCAAAACCTCTGTGGGCTGTTGGTGACAGGGCTCTGCCTTCTCCTCCCCGCTCCTGAACCCTCCTGGAGCAGGTTGGCCCCTCGGGTGAGCAGCGGTTGTCTGTGTGACCACCCTCACAGTGAAGAATTTCTTCCTCATCTCTCATCTAAACCTCCCCTCTTCCAGTTTCAAGCCATCACC